>HG996555.1:37358627-39858627 GCA_905340355.1 Rhagonycha fulva
TAATAATAGCATTTTTCTTATAAATATTAACAACAACAAAATTTAACATAAAAAGTCTATTTGTGTAGTATTTAAAATATACAAAGATAAATATAATTTTAAAACATCACACTATGTGTTTCACATCTAAAACTAAAGTAATATTATAAAACAGTGTGCATTTTTTGCAATACACTTATGGTAATAAATAATTCTTCCTTTTCATTTCCATTATTAAAATTTTTTCTGTTGAAATTTAAAAGTGTGCAATGAAAATGCTTGAATTATTTTTTTCACAAATTAAATCTAGTTATATTTCATTGAAAGAGTCCAGCAAGATATTACTGATAATACTAATTTCCCCTTAAACTCATTAAAATGCATATTGCCTTACGATAAAGCTGACTAACATTACCCTTATCGTTCATTTTATGAAATACAATCGTATTCAGGGTACCATTTTAGTACACCGACAGAGTAACCCAAATAATTTTTACATATCGTCCCCTTAGTACTATATAACTAGGTAACTTGAAGTTAGGGATATTCAGAAATAGATTTTAAAGCGAACAATAATTTAAAATCTGATAAAAATATTCTGCAAGTGAGTGTTTGTTTTATATACAAAATAGAATTTATGTAATTGTAGTACTAAGGGGACGATATTATATTATACATAATAAAAAACTTTCTCTTAATATTATTTTAAATGCACAAGAAAGTATAAGTGTTGAGCTACATTAAATTTAATTTAGAAATATTGAAGCTCAGTCACAAAGGTGCAATTTATTGTCGATTAAGTTCTTGTAATATGCGAAGAATATATATAAACAAATTTATAATATCCAAATATAAACTGATGGTAGCCAAAATATATTCTTCGGGGGATAAAGTTTGCATCAACATTTGTGTATCGTACACTATAAATAGGCAGAAAAGTAATGCACCACCCAAAGATATGGCAAATTCAAATATTGGTGATTGAAAAACAAGTTGTAGTAAACCACCGAGCAGTAAGATACACAGTCCTGCAAATAAACTAAAGGAAAAAATTATAAATAAAACATAATTTCCTTTTTGCAACAGGGTAATTCCATATCAAGTGGCCTTCATTTTGTGACTTCCCAACTTGGAAAACGTTTAAAAATTGGGTTAATTTAAAGTTTAAACATTAATAATAATTGATATTAACAAATAAAATTTAAAAAAAGGAATCTAAGAATTAAGACTGAAATTCCACCCTTTAAAATTGCATATTACATAGGTAAAAATGTATAAGAAGTAATCGTATAACTTTCTTTCTGAATAAATTTCTTTTAGGCTCATGTCGAATATGGCCACTACATGAAAACAAAAAATTTAAAAAAAAAGGTCAAATTACCACTTAATATAAAACGACCCAACATTCAACAACAACAAAATGACATACCTGGAATGCATAGCAGAATAATCCCGTTTCGTTTGGAATGTGTAAGCAGTGAGGCCTCCCAAAACAATCAAAGTAAGCAATAGAGCCTGCAGAACAATAGCTTTCGAGTAATAGGTCACAATAACGCCTATGGTGTAGGCTTCAACCACGGTCTACAAAATAACGGTAAGCTTTTTGACAGCTCCTTTACAATAAAAAAAACTTACAAATGCAGCCAAAAGTATAAAATTTATAGGAGTTTCTTTACGTTTGATATGTAAAGCAATTATAAGTCCGATACTTCCAAACATAGCAACAAACATCATCCAATCGCTAAAAATTAAGACACAAAATTAGGACATTCACGAAGTTTTGGAACAGTAACTTACTTGGTGTGAATAAACTCTTTAATTTGAGGTGTAAACATACAAGCACTTGCAATAATAATGGTTAAAAGTAGCTGAAGGCTAAGAAGTCCATAAACTTTGCGGATGAATGCCAGACGAACTCCTTTAGTTGCTTGTAAAACATTGTTGCGGTAAGCAAAATCATCTTCGATTCCTCCTTCATAATCATAATTTTTACCACCCCTCTCACAATCTTCCTCCAATATTAGAGGAACTGTAGATGACATAATCTACAGATTTCTAATTTTAAGTAGCACTAAAAAATAAATTAATTATTTAAAACATATCAATACGCGTCCATATGACGTGTATTTACAACATGTAAAATTAAATTACAAACTTTGAAATACACAAAAATAAGAGTTCATATTGTAAATAAACGATTTATTTATAAAATACATACCCCGCAAAGATTAATTATTATTGCAAATTTCAATATTTTGGTTTACGCAATTTACGAGAACTGTCATCAAGTCAGCTGATTTCGAAAACTACTTTTATGATATATGTATACAAAGTAACTCAAAAAATATTGGATGGTTTTAGATTAATTTTGTAACCCGAATCCGAGTTTAGCACCCAAGTTTAAAAACTATTCTATTTTTAAACCGACTTCAAAAAAAGGAGGAGTTTCTCAATTCGTCTGTTTGTATGTTTTTTTTTTTTTTTTTTATTATTTTTTTTTTTTCTTATGTATGTTCGGGCATAACTTTTTACAGAGTGATCCGATTTTGATGAATTTTTTTTATTCGATAGAGTATACCTCCATGGTGGTCCCATTTAAATTTCACAAAAAAATTCCATTCGTAAGGGTAAAAAATAAGGGAAAATTGCACCCGTAAGGGTAGAAAATAGAGAATGATTGTTTTTCATTTATTGATTTTTCACTTGTCAACCTATTCTGTTGAAACTTGACGTGGAGAAAAACTTTATATCGAGCAAATTAATTAATTAAGGTAGTAATTAGTAGATTTTAATCACTAAAAATTAAAAAATAAAAAACTTTTTAACAAAAAATTAAACCGACCTCAAAAAGGAAACTAAAAAGCATAAAATAAATATATTACATTTTGAGTCTTAATAAGTAATGTAAGTAACTAATTTTGAGTCGGTGCAAAAAATCAACGATTACTAAATTACTTTAAAAAAATTATTAAAACAAAAGTCACCCATTCTGCACCGACTCAAACTTAGTTACTTACATTACTTATTAAGACTCAAAATGTAATATATTTATTTTATGCTTTTTAGTTTCCTTTTTGAGGTCGGTTTAATTTTTTGTTAAAAAGTTTTCTTTTAATTCTTTATAGTTTAAAATTCAGCAGCCTTTTACTTTGCTGACTAAACGACAAAGTAGGAAGATATTTGAAAATATTGAAGATATATATTGCATTGTAGAACTGGCCTTTAAAGGTTTAGATCTGACACTTATTGCACGAATTTTATGTCAGACAGAAATTCTGTCTTTCGTATCTCTTTTTCCGAGTCGTACTCTTGCTCTGGCCACACGTGCAGTAAAATGCCGCTGGCAGCAGCAGTAAAAGCGCAAGAAGGCGCATTTTCAAGGTAATGCTGATACAAGTGCATTACAAAGCTGCGACATTACCTTTCATTTACCTTAAGAATGGGCGTTCCTGCAGTTTTACTGCTGCTGCCAGCGGCATTCTACTGCACGTGTGGCCAGAGCCTTATACTCTCTTTTACTGTCTGACATAAAATTTGTGCGATAAGTGTCAGATCTAAACGTACCTAGGTACTTTGTAAATTTAAAATTTTAACACTGGGGACTGGAATTTGAACAGGGACAGGGGCGGATGGGCTATCAAAAATCGACCGGGAATTGGCGACTGGCGGCCCAAAACAACACTAAAGGCAAACATTTTATAGGGAGGGAGGGAATAATTAACTTTGGACACTCTCTCTGCGGGTAAATTGATCTGCGAACTACTCGCCAACCCGTCTGCCCAGCGTGGTGAGTTATGGGCAAAACCCTCTCTTCCCCATTTGGGGGAAATCTAAAAAGGAGGCCTACATCCAACAGTGTAGAGAGAAAAGGTTGAAAAGAAGAACCCTCTCTGCAAAAACTAAAAGTATAATATTATAAATAAATATTTTATTGTCTTGCAATTCATTGCAAAACTTGTTATCTCTTCTTTTAATTTGCAGTAGAGTCAACTTTTATTAATTTCGACGCTAAAACTTTTTAACAAGTTTTTAGAGAGTACACCTTCGACAATTTTGTCTAAATTGTTTAGATTGACAATGTTCAAATCCTTACACAGCTTGGTATTTTTCTCAAATTGTTTTTGTACTGCACTGTACTGCAGTATCTACGATATGACGTTATAAAGGCTAATCCTAAATTTCTCATTTACACATTCCAGAACTTCTTCAGACGTTTGCTCATCAATCAAAAAACTTCTTTTTCTTCCGAGACGGAATTTCGCGAATTTATTCTTTAATGAAAAAATCTAATGTTCTTTGCTCAAAACCAAGTTTTGCCTACTCTACTTTGTCAACTATTAATTGGCATTTTTTACATTAAAATGAGGCATCTTCACGTTTGGTGAAATAAGAGAAGGAGGGGTAAGGAGAGGGTATAAGTCATATGTGTTTCTAGATTTTAATATTAATAAATAAGTGATTAACATAATTAACAAGTAAATAATGATAATAAATAGTTATAGGAGCAAAACCTTCATTTTTCGGCCATTTTTTTACACTTTGAGAAACTTTGTCTAACTTTAATCAGCTGTATCTCGGTTAATATTGTGTTTAAAAATTCACTTTACCAACCAAATTTTAGCAAATTTAGTGCTCTACAACTTTATAAAAATTTATGGCACCTATAATATGTTTAGTTTACAAGATACAAGCAAAAAACTAAAAAAAAGTTTAAAATTTTTTTAGGTTTCTGCCCCTCTCCTAAGTTAGCACAGAGTCCTCGAAATCAAAAACTTAGGATAGATATCCTTGAGTACCCTCAAACAGCCTGTCAAAATTTCATTAACTTGGAAATATTTTCCAGTTAAAAAAGGAACTACAACTTTTAAAAAAACATTAGGTTTCAAAAGGTAAACTTTTTACTTTTTAGTACAAGAAATTCAAAAAATCCGGAAATATCCAAATCCATTCACTACAACTGGGTTCCGAGGTATAAACCTAATTACACTGGACTATTATTTGTAAGTGGCAGCAGTCGCTAAATTCTAAAGTTTAAATTATCTAGAGAAACTAATCGGTAATTGTGCAAACTCATTTTTAATTGCTAGAGAACAGGCAAATGAAATATGTACAAATAAATATGTTTGAATTGAGCGGACGAACGTGTTAATGCGACAGAGGTAAAAATTTGCCAGAAAATAGCGAAAATAAAAAATACTGGAGTTTTTATTTTCAGAACATTGAGGTCCCCATAAAATACCCTTTCATTTCAGAATCTCGGCCTTGCTTCCGCACAGATCAAGAGCTGGTCTATTGACATCGCGGCCAGATTTCAACAGTTTCTGTCCTCTGTTTTGGTCAACCCTTTTATTAGGAGTTGCATTTCAGAAGGTAGTTTATGTTTTGATTTACATATTTGCCAGTGATAAATATGTGCACTGTAAGTAAGATACTAAAACAATACATTTAAAATCAATTTCTTATTTCAGTTTTAACACTTGAAAATGGTCATGTATTCTTGAAAATAAAAGTTGCTGAGAAATGTTTGGGTGAAAATTTTAAAGATTGAAAAAAATTTTCATTCGTTCAAAACAAAAATTCAAATTCAAACATTTTCAAAATGTTTTCCATTATTGGACAAACAATAGTAAAACCTATTTTGGAACTCTTCGCGGACTTCGTGATATGTTTCGCCTTCGTTTCGTTTCGTAATCCGCCTACTTTCTTGTGTTATCGTATTTTTAGTTCTTGAAGATTTTCAGAAAGGATTTTTGTAAATCCGTAATTACGAATTTATGAAAATTTAAAAGGCGTGACACCAGAGCGGTTCCGTACAATAATAGACAATTTTTATAATTTCTTTTGAAATCTAATTTACGCCAGCTTCTATTTTTAAATGCTCTTTTGAAAGGGGGGCGCAGTAATATAAAGTTTGGAAACCACTGCCTATTATTAGAGATAAGATTTATGATGAGTATGTATAATATACATTGTATATCTTTTTATGAACGGTAAGTGCTCTTCATATAAGATAAACCTGGCTATGTCACTGATTTTTAATGTTAGTGAACGACGCAATTGTAAAAATGGGACTTTAAATTAAATTATTCGTAATCTCCGATTTAAGAAATACTTAATAATCATTAATTTTCAGTGTGTCAATGGTATAGTATATCTATCAGTTGTTGACAACAATAACTTTTTAATAAATAAAAAAATTTAATTTTTTTTTATTTATTCAACAAAAGTAAGATTTTTTTTATTTTTTAAATTATATTTTACAAATATTTTTTATAATACATATATAAATATATAAATTATTAATTCGTTGATATTAAATTATATTAAAACTTCAAAATACTTTGAAAACTTCGCTATTATGAAGTTTTAATATAATTTTTATAATATAGGTACAATATTATTCTAAATTGAAAAAATTAAAGTTTGTGCTTGCTATTTTTACATTCAAATGCCGTTAAATAAATTGGTCCCTCGTCATTGTATGTTTTTGTAATTTAATAAATAATTATAAATTAACGCGTCTCTCTCGTGGGTTAAAATGCAGAATTTGAACAAATCAAAATTGCGCTGTTAATAATAAATATTTTTCAATGATTCTAAAAGAATTAATATAAGGGAAAACATAAAACTATTTTAGAACAGGCTTAAAATTTCGGAATTAAAATTAACTTTAAAGCAATCAATGTAAGCGCTATGATTGATTATATCTGAAAATATTATTACTCTTTGTGCCAAAATTAAAGATTCTATTTTCTTTATATCGGGTCCCTCAGCCCCTTGTCAAAATTCCACGAGCCGCTACTGTTCGAACAAATCGAATTTAAAAATTTAAATTCACCTTCCTTGAATAACGTCCTTACGTTCCTTGTAACTTAAATAATTATTAGTTTAAATTTTATGTTTTCTTAGCCAAAAATGGGGGGATTTATAAAAGCAACAAATAAAAATTAATTTTTTATAAATTCTACGCTTACTAATTTGGAAATCTGAAATATACAAACAATCATTGAATTTTGTAATTGACAACAACTTTATTTCTAACTTGAGATAAGGAGTAATGATGTTTTTTAAACAAAATGAAGTGTTTTAAAAAATAAAATCATGTTAAAACACGAACCATTGAAAAGGAAAACCATTGCAATAATTAAAATTTTAGGTTAGGTCAAAAATATTAAATATTTTATAATATTAAAAATTTATTGTACATTTCCGTACTATTGCTATTTTACAAAAATATTATTTTTAATAATTGAAACTTATTTAAAAATAGTCCAATTATGATGACCTTGCCATCATAAAGGTCATAAACGGTAAACGTCAACTGATAATTAGACCGCTTTTTACTTTTTTCACAATAAGTACTTGCACTTTAATATCGTTAAGTAAGCATTTAACACTTACTTTAATAATAATCGTAATAATTAATTATACTATTGTTTTGAAGGTTTTCATAAACTCAAGAAGATGGCTAGTTTATTTGCTGATGTTGAATTGGGGCCCCCAATAGAGGTATTTGCTTTAAACAAGGCTTATGCTGATGATACTTTTGAAAACAAAGTAAGTTTGGGGGTTGGCGGTAAGTTTTGCTAAAAATTAACAGCAACTTTGTTAAATAATATATAATTTAATTGCTTGCAGCTTACCGTACTGAAAAGGGTCACCCATGGGTTTTACCAGTGGTGCGAAAAGTACAGAAAATCTTGGCTGCGGATGAAGCCCTCAATAAAGAATATTTACCAATTTTAGGGTTGGAATCCTTTTCTCACGCTGCTACTACTATGCTTCTCGGCGAGGATAGTCCAGTTTTCACAGAAAATAGGGTAAATTTGTCTTAATAAATAATACAAATAGCAGTTACAAAGATTTGAATTTGTTATTTAATTTAGGCTTTTGGCGTGCAGTGTCTTTCTGGCACAGGCTCTTTACGTGTTGGTGCTGAATTTTTAACTCGCATTCTGGGCTATAAAATATTTTACTATTCGAAGCCAACTTGGGGTAAATTATTGCTATAAAAATATCATGTATTGTTTTCAACTTGAAATATTTTATAGAAAACCATAATTTGGTGTTTAAAAACGCCGGGTTTGAAGAGGGGCGAACATATCGTTATTGGTCTGAGTCTGAACATGCGTTAGACATAGTAGGTCTTCTCGAGGATCTTAAAAATGCTCCTGAAAATTCAGTTATTATTTTGCACTCGTGTGCTCATAATCCAACCGGCTGTGATCCTACACAGGAGCAGTGGAAAGAAATTGCTGATGTAATTGAAGAAAAGAAATTGTTTCCTTTCTTTGATTCGGCTTATCAGGGCTTTGCATCTGGAGATTTGGTGAAAGATTCATGGGCTGTGCGATATTTCGTGTCAAGAGGTTTTGAACTTTTGTGTGCACAATCTTTTGCAAAGAATTTTGGATTGTATAGTAAGTGGTCCACAGTGAAATTTTTATCTAATTGTAAGTTTCATATAAATTTCAGATGAGAGAATTGGCAACTTAACATTTGTTTTGAATAGTTTTGAACATGTTCCTCAAGTTAAATCACAAGTGACTCTTATTATAAGAGGAATGTATTCAAATCCACCAAGTCACGGTGCCAGAATTGTTTCGTATGTTCTTAATAATCCACAATTATATGAGGAATGGTAAAGGTTCAACAATTTTAGTTTTTAGTTAATTAAATGTGGTTTGATTTAGGCAAGAGCATATAAAAACAATGTCGACTCGAATTATCGAAATGAGGGAAGCTTTACGAGCGGCTTTAGAAACACTTGGAACACCTGGTGACTGGAATCACATTACATCTCAAATTGGAATGTTTTCTTATACTGGACTGAACGGTAATTAAAAAATTAAATAAATTTCTTTTAGTAGGTATTAAAAATTATTTTTCAACTGTTTAGCTAATCAGTCTGAACACATGATTAAAAAGCACCATGTTTACATGCTTCGTTCTGGACGTATTAGTATGTGTGGTGTAACACCAGGAAATGTGGAGTATGTAGCAAAAGCTATTCATGAAACTGTAACTAATGTGAAGTAGGTAACTATTTTCAATTTAAACTTCTACTAGATATTTTAAGCCAAATAGTGAAAAGTATTTTGTTTAATATTAAAAAAACATGTTTCAAGGTGATGTTTTGTTTAGCAATATGTTAAAAATTTTGATAATAAATTTATCTACAACTATTCCATTATTACGTTTTATTAAATTAATGGTTGAAATCAAAATTCACATGCTCCCATACATAAAATTTTAATTTAATTAAACTGTTTTGAAATGGTAGTTTCTACATAAGAAGTTTAATTTTTGTGGTTTGAATGAAATGAGGACCCAAAAATAAAAAAAAATTCTTTATGGAGGACTCTCATAGAAGTAATTTTTTTTATTTGAAACATCTTTAATGCTGTCTATTTATTAGGAGAAAAACTAAAATCTACAAATTTAAAAATATTTTCAAATAAGAGTTGCTTAAATTTACGATATTAAAAAAAAATTTCCATAAATAAGTAGGAATTTCATAATTTTACAAAGAGAAATGGCATACTACAAATGTGTAAAGCATTTTCTGTATTTACAGCTCTCAGAACTGACTCATGACTTTGGCTTGGTTTACACCGTACGCTTGGTACGCGGACTTAACGGCGGACCAGGACTATATTGGGACCATATCCGAACTATATTTTTAGTCCGCCTGGTGTAAACATACAGGTTCCAAGTTGGTCCGGCTTTAGTTCGGTCCTCTAAAATATGAGTACCAGACCAAATACGAACTAAATTGGTTCGACGGGTTCGACTGCATTTGACATCACTCGAGTATTTTTAATACCGAATGCGCTCATTTTTAATTTTTATATAATATAAAACTTCAAAATATCGAGTTATTATTAAATTAAAAATTGTTAAAAGATTTATTTAGCTTTCAAACGAGATATCGTTCGTCATCAGAATAATATACAAATGTAATGTAAACAAGTCATGGAAACAAGAACAAGTATTGTCATTTGAACGGTAACTAGATAAAATCTAGGACAAAATCTTAGGTTAGGAAAAACCTAAATTGTGTTCCGGCAAAGAAGGAAAACCTAACTCCAATATGTAAAAAACTTAAAGGAGTAATTGGCTGTAAATGTTGCTTAAGCCATCAATATCAGTTTGCCGGTTCATTGTGTTGTTGGTCTTCTTTATACAAATCATTTCATGTACCAGCCGATCTTTATAATTTGGAACAGAAATTATAAAGATAAAATTATAAAGATCGGCTGGTACATGAAATGATTTGTATAAAGAAGACCAACAACACAATGAACCGGCAAACTGATATTGATGGCTTAAGCAACATTTACAGCCAATTACTCCTTTAAGTTTTTTACGTATTGGAGTTAGGTTTTCCTTCTTTGCCGGAACACAATTTAGGTTTTTCCTAACTCACGGTCCTAGATTTTATCTAGTTACCGTTCAAATGACAATACTTGTTCTTGTTTCCATGACTTGTTTACATTACATTTGTATATTATTCTGATGACGAACGATATCTCGTTTGAAAGCTAAATAAATCTTTTAACAATTTTTAATTTAATAATAACTCGATATTTTGAAGTTTTATATTATCTAATATCAACGAGTTAGTAATTTATATATTTAATTTTTATAGGTTATAAAATAAAATTTATCAAGTAAGTAGCTTAAATTAAAATTTTTTGGTCACATTTTGGTCCTTGGTTCTCGTGTACGGTGTAAACACTTGCGAAGCAATTGCGAACTATATTTTGTCGCATCGAACTACCCCTCCCGTTTAGTCCGATCGGACCGAACCAAGCATTTTACGGTGTAAACGTAGCCTTTGGCAACCTGGGCAAACCATAATTTGCCCCCCATCAATACATGGGATTAGTTATACCACAGATTAGTATACAGATAGCCAACCCCATTGTTAAAATGGTTAAAAGGAGCCTTTAGTTCACCACAATCATACGATGACGCTGACTAAACTATTTTCTATTTCACTTAGAAATTTTTGTATTTAAAATATAGCAAATTCGTTGGGATAATCCTAATGTATGAAGAAAATTCTTGGTACTAAATGTATTTTGGGTTCATAATATTAATATATAAAGTGAATATTCGGAATTAAAGTTGAATTATTTTTTTCATTACTAGTGTTTTTTAAAATATACAATTCCAAGATTATTACAAAAGAAATAAATATACTAAATAAAAAGTTGATAAATTGTTTATAACAACGACGCAATATGTGAAGAAAAATTCAGTTTTACCATAAGATGAAGAACGCCTAACAGAATAGCTTATAAAAGTTCATCCATTGTCTAAAAGAGGGCCGAACTACAAGTCAAAATTTACAGTGACCTAAAGTAACTGTAGTAAAATAACAGTAAAATAAATTTAAAAACCACAGACAAAATTTATCTACCTGATCAATAAGGGATAGGGTCCAGAAGGACATCTTATATTAGGTCTGTTTGGTACCACAGTCCTAGTGCTACACTAACTACACTACTACAAATTGATTGGTGGTACAATTACCAACCCACTTTTTACACCAATCAATTTGTAGTAGTGTAGTTAGTGTAGCACTAGGACTGTGGTACCAAACAGACCTATTATATTACACTGTAATAAATTAATAATAGATCGTTAGGAAGCGGGGACCACAAATTGCGCCAGCGGTCAAGGGTTTTTTTAATCCTACCCGTAAATTGCGTCAAAAATTTTTGCGGTTGACCGTAAATTGGGTCAAAAAAAGGTTGTTATATTTTAATCCATTGCTTGTTTGACAAAAGGATAAAATTGGGTCTTAATTTAACAGAGGTCAGGACAGGATTAAAAAAACCCTTGACCGCTGGCGCAATTTGTGGTCCCCGAAAATTTCAGTTGGTTCCTTATTGTAGAAGGGGATCCAATTTAACCATAATAATAAATTATTAAAGTATGTACTATGTAATTCATTTAAATTAATAAAGAAAATTTTTTTCCAATGTTATGTTATTTTATTTATTCCTCGAATGATATTTTTGTTAAACAGGTCATGCAGTCTTGCAAAGCTGCCGTCGGAGGCTTCCAGTCTTTTTTAGCCACCTAGTGCGTGATTGACGTGGTTGTTAGCTTCTTTCTTCTCTTGAAATAAAATCTGAGTTTGACTCTTCTTTTTGTACTGATTAATCTGGATAGATTTGATGTAACAGTGGAAAGGCAAAATGTCTTAAACGCCATTAACTCATAGAAAACTCGAAAAAATTAGGAAAATCGGACAACTTGAATGCCTCAATTCGAAGATAAAAGTTTGATACGAAATGCATAATCGCGTGCTAAGAAATATCTATGGAAAAATACATATTTAACAACATATCAAGATTCAAAGATAAATCATATCACCGAAATACGAGGAGCTGTCTGTTTCAGCAATAAGTTGAAGTAAGAGGTAGTCAATGGTACTTTTTCCTAAGAATATTGTAATAAATTTTTGTATTTGATAATTTGTTCATCTTTGAATTGCTATTTTACAATATTCCTCAATCTAGCCCTGCATTTTTATTTTCTCATAAAAAAAACGATCACACCAAGTTTGTTTATTATTAGATTTTTGAACATGCTACCGATTTTATAGATCTTAATCCAATTAGGGTGTACTTTTCGTACAAACACACATTTTTCGTTACATATTTTTTTTAAATTTTGAACATGTTACCGATTTTATAGATGTATTCACGTAAAAAATTGATCATTTTGAAAATTTATTTTAAAAATTACTGTGAATTTAGTGATTTTTTCAGTACTTGGTAACTTTACTTTTGTAAAGGTTGGTTACGACTAACTATTATTGATTGTTCATAACCTTAAATTTTTTGACGTGTTTAAGCAGTTAATTATATACGATATTTTTCTTTCGTTAATTAATTTGATAAGTTTTAAAATAAGGCTGAAAAAAAAATGTCTCTGAGTACTACAACAGATTTAACCGACGAAGATGCTGCAGATTTACAATTCCCTAAAGGTATGTAGTTACGAGAAATTCTTGAAAGTATTATATTGTTGTTCTTACAGTAACAGCAAATGTATACAACGAAAATATGATTCAACTAAATTCAAAAGATTTTGAGTGTTTAAACTGCTATTGTGAATTAAGTGTACCTTACATATTTTGTGTAGTGTGCAATGTAAACATATGTTGCACATGTTTTTCTAATGGTATTGAATTTTTAAACCACAAAAATGATCATGATTACTCCATATTTGATAATAATATAAATTTATTTGAAAATTCCAATTGGACAGCGCAAGAGGAACTTATACTTTTAAATACGTTAATCGATTATGGAAATTTTAATTTAGTTACTCAATATTTACCAAATCGCACCTTGAAAGAAATTCAAGAACATTATGATCACTTTTATTTAAATAGACATGGTTCTGATTTACTTCCGTCGTTTAGTGCAGTTAACACATCAGAAATTAAGAGTCCTGTTCCGTACCGTTTTTGCTTAAACGATATTGATCATCCTCCCCGATATACGTGCAATTCAGTTGGTTTTCAATCTATGGCGGGCTATAATGCAGCTCGTTCTGATTTTGAGTTAGAATACGATTCCAATGCAGAAGATTTAATAGCTAATTTAAATGTTGAAGCGATGAATTGTGATGATCCTTTTTATAATGTAATGACTGATCTGCAGTGTGCTGTAGTTCGCACTTATAATAGAAGGTTACAGGAACGCAAACGTCGTAAATCAATAATTAGAAATCATGGACTTATATTAGTGAGAAAAATGATAGGGTGGTTGCATAGGTACGATATGACTGTAACTAAAAAAGTTTACGAAAGAATGTGTCGATTTATACAGTTTTATACTGGTTCTCAGTTTGAGTTTATTATGGAAGGTCTACATCGTGCAGGAGAGTTAAAATTGGAAATTGCTAGGTGAGAATATTTTTAGTTGACTGCAAGTTAATATTTAGGCCAGTTAATTGACTGATTTTAGTATTGAGTAATCGATCAAACCTTAATCATTTGATAGAAAAAACATTTTCATAAACAAAAGTTATATAAAAATCTAACCAGTGGTGTAACTACTGGTAAGCCAAGGCAAGCAATGTTGAAATACCCGCGACTTTTGGAGACCCTCAGTAACATCAGCTTTATGATACATTGACACTCGATATGAATAACATTGCAACTCCAGTTACAATATTATCCAACTACTGTAAATTTCTTCACCAAAAAAACAATTATAATTTTTGTTTGAGAATTATGGTTCTATCTTAATTAATTCTAATATTATTTAACAAAATTATATCATTGTTACTGTGCATTTTAATGCAACTTGTAATCTTTAAAATGTTCTTCTGGAAAATAAGCAAAAGTGAGTTACAATGTTATTCATATCAGGTGCCAATATCAACTTATATTCATAGAAAGCCTATTAAAAAAACAAACACTTTGTTTTAATCAGTTTGGGATAAGGGTGCAATTGTAAGGACCGTTTCAAAACTTCATTTACAGCTCAAAATTGGTTTGAGATACAGCAAAGATTTTTTTTTAACGGAAGGAGGAGAATGTTCTGAAGGTTTTGATATAATTTTTAATTATATTACACGATTCTCTGGGAGACAGTTTGCTGGGCACATTTCATCGGCAGGCACGTTTCGCCGGGAGTTTTTATTTTTTGTTTTAATCTGTCTATTTAACCCACTTGTCGATAATTATTTGATAGATTTTTCAAGGTTAAAAAGCAACAATAAAAAAAAGGAAACACGAAAGATTTTCTTTCTTTTAAAATGAAACAGTAGTTTAATTAGATATTGATTTCAAGGTTGATAGATTTACAAGGTACGATACTGCGCATCTTTAAACGTCAAAATATTCAATATAGCGGACGGGTTTTGATCGAAATAGACAGCATCGACATCTACGTTGCTGTTTAATAATTTAATATGGTGGAAGTTAGAGACGGGAGATCCATCAGTCGAGCTTAGGTTAGTGTTAGGAAACAATTTTTTTTATTAGTGAACCGTTAAAAGAAGACACACAGAGAGAGAGAGAGAGAGAATTCTCCAGATATGTGTTTTATGCAATTGAATGCGACTTAGCAATGTTACTTATTTCCACCCTGTATGGTGGTTCATATGAAATGGCGTTAGAAGCTCTCGGCGACGTGTGTCACGGCCATGGGCTTCTAAGTTCATGGTCACGGGGAATCGTACCACGGCGAAACGTGCTCTGGCGAATTGTACCCAACCCGTACTATTATTATACCATTGGTTGATAGTCATTTTAACTAATAGATGAAAAGGCAATTGAGAGAGAAAAAATACTTTGAGAGTGGAATACTTAATTCAATTCCTTTCAGCTGCGGATCTACCTATAAACTAACAAAACTTAAGCTTCTGAAATTTAGTTCAGGCTTGATTTTCATGTAGCTTTTGTTTATTACAACGGAAAATATTTCTCTGTTAAAATGATAAAATGAATTAGTTTTATTTAAAATTTGACTGGTCTAGTTTGTTCATTAAAAGTTATGGCTTTTGCAAATAACTTCGTCTTTGTAGATTGTGTGAATTTCATCGTCAAGGCATTGTCTCCATCGATGGAGCTAAACTCTATTTAAAGTTAAAATTGGCACGCGAAGATGCTAAGAGCAGCTTGAAATTATTTCAAAATAGCACTCAATTCAATTGGAAAATTAAAAATAATTTGACTACGTCCTTATTACCCACAAACCTTAAGAGAAGAGGAGTTTTCAGTCCAATCGATGTTGTTGGTTTACCTGGCTTTGAAAAGCTTTCCAGTAAAGAGCAAGAGTTATGTAGTAAAGTGCGATTGGTTCCGCTATCCTATTTTGAATTCCGTGATATTTTGATAAATGAAAATAGAAAAAGTGGACACGTGAAATTGCAAACTGCAAGGCGTTTATTGAAAATTGACGTTAACAAGACGAGAAGACTTTTTGATTTTCTAGTGGAAGAAGGGTTTATAAATAAACAATAGTTATGATTAAGTTAATTTTTTAAAACACATAGGGTAAGACGGGGTCAAACGGACACGGGGGCAAACGGACATTTACTAAGAAAAACAGGCGTAAGTTTTTTCAGAGATGTTGCTCAGTCGCTACTGCGGTAGCACTAGTGACGTTGACATGTGAGATTACTAATACGAAAGTAATCCGTTAAATTTTTTTCAATTTAAAGCTGTTTTTGTACTTTAAAACTGAAGAGTAATAAAAAATGTAAGTGAAATTAACGTTATTGTTAAATTTTTGTAATAAATTGTTTAGAATCTAAGTATTTTGGTAAAATATTTAAAATCTATAAATTAGGCCAATTCAAACTACGTGTCTTTGGTATTGTTGCCACTTAATTTCATTTTCGTATTATGAATTTTTACTTTGATTTCGAATTTAAAAAAAAAATTTGCGATTGGGGCAAACGGACATATTGATTAAGGGGCAAACGGACAGTACATTTTTTATAATTTTCTTTAATAATTGTTATACAATGATGGTACGGAACCAAATTAGAACTTTGAAGGGGTGCTCGTGGAATCTAGAAAATATGATTCTGGCCTTAATTGCTGTAAAAAAGAATAAAATGGCTCTTATACAGCTGCCAAGTTATAGTGTTCCACGCAATACACGAGAAGACGTGTAAAAAATAACGAAAAATGAAGAAATTTGGTCAGCATACTATTTTACATACAGAAACATACAACAAAGTTTTGTAATGATCGCCTCGATATCAAGTTTATTAAAAAATTCTGCAAAGAAAAAGACGAGCAAACACAAGTAAATCTAAAGTAGGTACTAACCGATTTAAATTATATTGAAGATTTAATAAAAAAAGTTATTAATAGAAGAAAATGTATTAAAAAAGACAGAAGTATTGAAACCTTCCAAAAGAAAAAAGAAAGAAAATGCTACTTTTGCGGAGTATGTAACAAGAGTGTATAAAAATGATGAGGAATGGGTGCAATGCCTTACATGCAAAATTATGGTTTCATGTACATACACTGCACTAATAATGACGATGATCCATACTTTCTATGTGTTAACTGTGCAAGTGATTCGGACTAAAAGTGCGAATTCAGATTTTTATAACGTGTATAAATCTTATGTCCGTTTGCCCCCGAGTGTGGGGCAGACGGACATTTCCACCTTATGTTTGTTTTAGTCTTACTTTTCAAAAACTGTTTTTATTTTTTTAACTTTAATGCCATCATTTGCTAACTTATTAACAGTATTATCAAACCAAATAATTATTTCTTAAATATTATGTTGCTTGTAATAAATATCACTATAAAATCCACTAGAGTGTCCGTTTGACCCCGTCTTACCCTACTATTTATTCCTGTTATAGAAGATTATTTATTTTTTAATATAATATTTCAAGTTAGCGAAAAAAAAGACTGTTACTGAACAATCATGATAGTAGTTTCTACAATTATAATATCAGAATTTAGTTTATTCAAATTTTAGTATTGTGGCAGTTCACTGGTGATTAATGTATACGGGCATTGTTTGTAAAATTAGTAATTTGTAACTGTTCCCTAATAAATTTTATATTAATTATTATACTTTTTTTGAATCCTACGTTTTTGAAATAACAAGCAAATTCTTAATTACGTAAACTGTTTTTAGAATTTGAAAATGCGGAAACTTTGCTAATTTCCGAAGTACATATGTTGCTAGAACATCGAAAAGCACAAAACGAATCCGCCGAAGATGAGCAAGAATTTTCCGACGTTTTTATGAAAACATTAACTTACACAGACAGATTTAGGAAATTCAAAAACAAAGAAACCATTTGCGCTGTACGAAAGTAAGTAATTTTTAATTTTAATATAACGTTTGTATTAAAACTTTACTCACAGTTTGTTGATGCAAAAAAAATTGCACAAATTTGAATTGGCCGCTCTTGCAAATTTGTGTCCTGAAACAACAGAGGAAGCTAAAGCTTTGATTCCATCTCTCGAAGGACGGTTTGAAGATGAGGACCTTCAGACAGTGTTGGATGATATACAAACAAAACGTAGTATACAATATTAAAATATTTTTTTATGTTTATTTGAATAAAGTAAGGTGTAAAATTTATGCAATGTAACTTTTCTTATATTACAATATGTATTTACTTGTCACTTAATTTATGGTTGATGAATTATTAGTTTTTATACTGTTTTGTGTTTATGTAGAATAATAATAAAAAATTTCAATAGATGGTTTTAATAAATCAATCATCATCAATACATACCGGGTGGCTCACGTTAGACCTTAACAGAGGAAATTAACATGGTAAATTAGTTATTTTAAGATTCCTGCTTCCCATTGTGATGGGTAAAAACGAAAATGGTATTGATCAAAAGAGAATTTTTGTTTGTTTCTGAATTACTCGATACTTGATATATTCCCAGGGAACACACAATATTGCCCTGGTATTGCCCCAGTGTTGCCCTAATGTTTTGTGCTACCTGGGTTAATTTATTTCCCTATATTACCATTGGTAATATAATTGAATCGGTGAGATTAAGAACAGTACAAGTCCAAAATATAACTTTTTTATTTAAAGTATTATTAAACTATAGTGTTAAAACAAAATAAAGCAATGTCGTCGTCATCAGATGACACAGACAGTGCCAATGTGACAAAGGGTGGTAAAAAACGTACCAGAAATCCAAAGCAATAGAAAAATAAACATTTCTTTTCATTTTGGCAACATTTCAAATATGGACTTGTACTGTTCTTAATCTCACCGATTCAATTAATAAAGGCTATGTGACACGTGTAATGATTTGTTAGAAAATTTGGAAACTCGTTGATTAAGCCTTTAGATAAGTTTCTTATTTTGTTACGCAATTTCCTCTATAGCTACAAGATGAGTTGAAATTTTGTACATAGAAAATGACTGAAAGACGATAATACCTTTTTATTTTAGGTTTTTAAAAATTTGTTTTTGATGTTAAACATCTATAGGCGCACCTTGGGGGTATTTTGCGATTGAAACGGCGTGACCAACTCCGAACCTCTCCGATCAGTCACGAGTCACGACGGTTAAATTTTGTGTGTATTTGTGCATTTTTATAAGTTATGCCCGTACCCGTGCCCGTAGTCGAGGATCAATCCGAGATCAAGGATTAATTCTCGGATCGTTCAAAAATGCTACCAATAGTCGTAATAATCCTGGATTGAACACGATCCGAGATCAATATTGAACCTCGAAAACCGATCTTACTTTGACCAGGATTAATCCTCGGATCATTGTGGCGCATGCGTGTTTGCTATGTTGTCATAGTGCTATAACCCTCATAATAATTAAATAATTTTTAAAAACTTTTTCGTTATTTCAGGTTATAAATGACCTCTTTATGTATCTGTTTTGAGACCTATAAAATGGGTCTTTTCTCAAAAGGTCACCTCAAGGGGGACCAACCTAACTTTTAACAAAACTAACTTTTATAATGTCCTAGGACCTATAAAACATAGGATGATGATTTATTGAGGCGTACCTCTGACCTACAGCTTTACGTGGAATCCGAACCACGGAGTCGGATAAATTTTGTGGCCGGGTTGGGGATCGAACCTAGCCCCGCCAAACTAGAGTCCTGTCCTTAGCCCGTTCACCTACTCTTCATCCGTTCATCATTTATTCTGGTCTGGTGCGAAGCACCAGGGCTGTTGCCCCATATCTTCGCAGACTTGAAGAGTAAGGTTGCGGGCTTGCCCGCAACGTTACGTCGGATGATTTTTATTGAGGCGTACCTCTGAAAATTAGCGCGAAGCTAAGTCCTGGCTGTGTTAACCTGTGGGACCTACAGCTTTACGTGGAATCCGAACCACGGAGTCGGATAAATTTTGTGGCCGGGTTGGGGATCGAACCTAGCCCCGCCAAACTAGAGTCTTCTTCTTAGCCCGTTCACCTAATTCACCTCCTCCTTCATCCGTTCGGTAGCTGTAGCTGACACTTGGCATCTGCGGAGCAGATGTAACACCTTGTTTTTAACAACCATGGTTACTTTGGTAACTTTGGGAATTTTGCAAAGAAAGGTTGGCAACAGGAAGATTGGCAATCGAACAAGGAATGAGAGTGGTCGAATTTTCTGGAAGTGACTTCTTTTTTGTGATTTTCCTGGATCAATCCTTGATCCAGTTGTGCGATTTGCATTTTTAGTGATAGCTTGTGGTGTGAAGTTTCTCCTCGAATAATTACGTAAGTAATTTTACACATTTTCCATTAACATCTTTTGGCTGCAAATTAAAAATCTATTTTGTTGGTGATAAGTTCTTTATCATCAACTGGCGCCCAAATTCCATCATTGCAGATTGTGTCATCTGTGGGCACTAAGAGCTTCTTGTGGTGAATACTCTAGATCATTTTTTCAAGAACCACGAAACGCGCTGTGCGCGACCCGTTTGTTCTCCGGCTGCGGTTAAGAACCAAAGCTTAGCTACCTTTTTTTTTTATCATAAAAGGATCAAGTGGCATTGTGACCATCTTTACTGCCAAAGATTGGTGCACAGATGCGGGCGATAGCCCGCTTATCTCCTTCATCTGGTTTTGAGACCTGACGTTGAGAATTTTATACAGGGATTTCAAACCCGAGGAGCGGCGTCGAGCCGGTGTCTTGTTTATTATTGCGCTATAAGGTAAGCACTGCGGGGCCGGAGGCTAACGTCGAATTGTCCACTCGTGCACGCACGCGTGAGATAATCCCCGCGCCCGCGGCGGCGCGATGTGCTTACCTTGGGCCCCTTCTACAATAACAGAGCCTCAGTCGCGCCGTTGCTACAGCGTTTTTATTAAAATATAAAAAAAATTTTTTTTACAATTTACAAAGTCAACAATAATCTAACAATAGGCGCTGAAAAAAAAAAATTAAAAACAAAAGCTGAAAAAGAAGAAGATTAATTGGACAGGACAATGACGGATATTTGTAACCTCCCCGAGGCAGCGTAAACACTCCTCACTGGAACACGCCGTCCTCGGAGTCAGAGTCTGAATACGATCGAGGTCATGGTCGGCAGCAAAAATCTGCAAAAGAGAACGTTTCTCATTGGTCAGCCCATTGGCGTTCCAATAAACGGTTTTTAGGGCTGCGGGAATTGTAGTCGTCATGAAATCTTATGAGCGATGGCGTGGGCTGAAAGACAGGAAAAAAAGTTAAACAACTCTGACAAACTGTCCGAGGGTTTCCTGGATCACCTCGGAAGACATTCCGAACCTGATGAGTTCTAGGGTGATTATAACTATTTCGCGTTTGGACGCGGTGAATTTACCGCTATCGTCTGTAGGAGGAATGTTGGAAGGCTTGTCTTTTTTGGGAGCCTCAGATAGTTTCTGAGAGGGGACTGATTGGGTGGGCCTTGATCGGGCCTCCTGGGCGTTTTGGGAGGGAGCTGGTTGGGTAAGGTTTGACCGGGCCACCTGAACGTAGGAACGTTCATTGGTGACCGGCCTGTACCAGTTTCTCGGTTGGCTGTTGAAGGGAGTTTGTCGATGGAGAGCTTGCACTCTCCACATTTTGGGGTACGATTTGCAGCCCTGGTAACTAGCTGGGTGGTCGCCACCACAGTTAGTGCAGGTTGCCGTACCTTTGGGTCTGCTGCACTCGGCCGTCCAGTGCAGGCCTGGGCACTTGACGCACCTGGGGGTAGCCTTACAGCAGCTCTGGGCGTGGCCAAAAGATTGGCAGCGATGACACTGCCCAATCTTGGTTTTTGCGTGGGGAACCTCAATCTTAACGCGTATGTCGTGAACGACATCCTCGTTGAAGATTTTTGCGGAGGTCGTTGTTTTAGGCATGGTGACCATGATGAGGGGAAGGGGTCTCCTACCCCGACTGCTCCTCATCCTGCCCACCGTGCAGTGGTAACCTTTAGCAATAAGGTCCTCTTGGACTTCTTTAGCGTCTATGTTGATGGGGATGCCCCTAATGACTGCTTTTAGGGGCTTTTCTTCTCTCAACTGGTGGAAATACCATCCTCCTTCTTCGGGAGTAAGTACTTCCTCGAAGTACTTGTAAATCGCCCTATAGTCGTTTTCGCTGGCGGGAGTGATGCTCAGTCCGCCAGCGAGTAATTTGGCTTTTGTAAAGTGAATCCCGCGCCTCGCGAATTCAGCCTTTATGCTTTTCCACTTAGCAGTATCCCTCAGCACTAACGGAGGGATTCTAGTTTTGAGTGGAACGGCCAAAGGGGATTCCTGACGGGGCGTCTGACTGGGGGGTGAATGGACTGGGAGAGTGTTACGGGGGTTGTCGGTGTTTGCAGAGGGGAGTGTTTGATCGGGTAGTTCATGGTCTGTCAATTGGATGATCTGCCCGTCTACCTCCATCGGTAGGTTGACGAGTTCACCCGCCAATTGGGAGCCAATTAAATCCTCTAGTGGGGGGAGGTTAACAAAATTATCCGTTAGATTGGTACTTACCTGTCCGTCACCAATCGGCTTCTTCTTCTTTTTGGAGTATCTGTCGCGGCTGCGTGACACACTACTTGAGGCAGGTCTTGATTTTGATTTTTTGCGCTGCTTACGCCTGGTCTCACGATCGCGTTTTCTTTCATCTTCCTTAGGCATATCCTGCAGTTTTGGTTGGCTGGATTCGCTCTTTTCACATTGGTTGGCCGGTATAATTGGCTCTTCCTTATCCGGCTCTTCGGTGGACATCGTGGCTTCTTTACTTTGCACGGTTACAGGGTTGCTCGAAACAACCGTTCTTCCTTTAATCGCGCTCTGCCTTTTGGCCTCAAACTTTTCCAGGCTTGAGGTGATCAGGTTCTTGTAACCCATCAGCTTCTTATGAGTGCTGATGGCGTCATCGTAAACCGCCTTTACCCTTTGGTAAGAGCGGCTATCCGGTCTTTCTCCCAAACTTTGATAAAACGCCTTCGTCGGGCTCGATCCATATGCGTCCAATTTCTTCTTTGTCTTGGCTGCTAGATTGGCCTGCTCCAATAGGGAAGCCTCTAAATTGGCTAGCATGCGCTGGAGTTCCACTTCGGTTAATTCGGATAACTTCTTGGAGCTTGACATATTCTTCGATGACAGTTTGAGTCTTGGCAGGGAATCCCTGTTCAAAAATGCTACCAATAGTCGTAATAATCCTGGATTGAAACGATCCGAGATCAATATTGAACCTCGAATACCGATCTTGCTTTGACCAGGATTAATCCTCGGATCATTGTGGCGCATGTGTGTTTGCTATGTTGCCATAGTGCATTAACCCTAATAATAATTAAATAATTTTTAAAAACTTTTATTGTAGGAACTGAACAGGAACGATGACATAATATTAAAAATTAAAATTTTTTTAAAAATTAATAATAAAATAAAAAATTATGGTTATAAAATAGATACTAATAATGGTTATAAATAGAAACTAACTAAATGTTACTAGATATATTACCAAATCCAAGATCAAATCTAGAATTCACCGATCTTACCCGAAGCCGGGACTATTTGTTATGCCAAGATCGTTGTTATGATCTAGGATCGCTGGATCTAGGATTGATCCGAGGATTGATCCTCGACTATTAGTACGGGCATAAGCGACAAAATCGCAAGAAAAAAGATTTTTGTGACACCTAAAAACCTTTTTTATTATTTTCATTTTATAATAATTATAATTTTTTTTTATATTTTATTATAGTTTAGTTTTTTAAATCATAGGTTATATAGGCTTTATTAATTAAATAAGTATACTTTTAGCTTTAATTACTTGTGTTATTTGTTTTCCTTTTCAATGTACACGATTATTTTACCTATGCGCACAATTAGCCGCATACTTCGGGTAATTGTGCGCAACGCCATTTTTTCTAAATTAGTGTTTTAAAGTCACAATGTGCATTTTTATTTAAAAGTGACTAGAGAATATTACAGCCAAACTGTTAAAGAATCTTGATAGCAAACCTGTAAGTCCAATCTTTTGTCATTTCAGAAATATTACAATTTTGGCTTAGGTGCGCACCAATACCCGACTCTCCCCTAATTTATTTCCGAAAACCTGATTAAAAACAAAAACGCCGGTGTTCGGCAAACTTCGGTCATCATTTAGTTGAATGCTATGATGCCAACTCTAGAGAATCGTCCCTATTTCTAGAGAAAATTAATAAAAAAATTAATTTTTCTAGGGAAATTTTAGGGATTTTTAAGTGTTTATATATATTGTCGTGTTCTGACGAACAACTCTTTAAATCCCGTAGCCGTCGAAGTCGGAGTTTTGCATAAACGAGACTCTCCCTCAGTAGTAGGTTCCAAAACTTATTTGCAAACTATCCACAATCAATAAAACAAAATTCTCAGGGATAAAATTATAATTTAATGTGACGATAATAGTATTCATAATCAAATAAACTAATGAATTGAGACGAAATTCTTGTAATTAAACCTTATCGATTCAATCGATAATTCCAAAATCTTGAAGAATTATTCTACAAATTTACACATTTAAATTTTCAAAATCAGTATCTCCAATTTGTAGAATAATCAACGTCATATTGTAATCTAAAGAAAACATCTGTAATGAAAATTTACAAAAATAAGAAAAATTGTTTAACGTTTAAAAATTAGCGCTTTTGTAACTGTTCATAAAAAAAATTGGCATCATTAAATAACCTTTGTTGGTATGGTAACCATTACTAAATGCATAAAAACCGTTCGAAAAAGTTTATCGCGTAAATTTAAATTTCGCAATCAAATAACACAAATCTATTATTAAAATTGTTCCACTAATGTGTTTAATAAATTAAATGTGAAGAAATCCATTCATAATTGCGACTTGAAATGCAATTTTAACAACGTCCATTGTAGTTAACCTCAAAATTCCCGCGACATTGTAACAAATATCGAAGATCATCGTGGAAATAGCGTAAATAAACAATTTAAATAGTATTTACCAAGATGATGGCTTGAATAATTGATGATTGGCTTTTAAATCTCTTGCATCCACGATTGACAAAATGGTGGCCTCATGTCATGACTGGTACGTAAACTTTCCAAATCTTCAAAAATTACAATGAATTTCATAACACTCTTCTTTAGCAGCACACACCATCCACAAAAACCCAGTTGCTCATAATCTTCGTTAAATTAATTACCAATGGGTAATTTTCACACATTCCAAGATAACACTTTGAAGTTGTCAAGTCGTAGACTTCACTCTTTCATTACGCTAGGGCAACTGACCATTTATCTCGTTTCCTGCACAAAGTTCTCCCAGGAAAAATCGTGTCGCACTCTGGTTGGTTGGTTTTCCAGCGAAATTCAAATTTTCTGATGCCAAATTCAACATTTTGATGTCACTAAATTTTCATTGCGAACTTCACTTTTTGTTTAAAAACACTGCATCAATGCTCGTAGCTACCATTATACCAACTCAATTTTTAAACGTAAGTTAACAATTTAAAAATAAATAAAAATTAAATTAGTCTAAAATTTTAACGTTTTCATATTTGAAATGTTTAATTTTCAGGCTTTCTGGACTAATCTCCAAACCTAAAAATCTCGTCTCTGCATGCACTCATTGGCACATAATTGAAAAACAACAAGTGACTAATTTTCGTCTAATTAAATTTAAGAAAATCTCCAAAACAAAACCTTGACCAAATGAAATTTTAAATTGTGGATAATTTAAACTTTTGGTAACTACCCCTGTACATGTCATCATCCCCTTATTTTACGAATTCAATTTTTTATTTATAAAAAATTGTGAGTAAAATAACCAAAAAAAAATATCTCCCTATACGTTAAATTTTCATTTTTCCCACTATTAAATTTATTACAACTATTTACAAAATAAAATGAAATTCCCAACTAACAAACTTATCTGGCTTCAAAACTACAATTTTCACCCTTATTCTTATTTACTTTAATTTTAATTAATCACATTTACAATTTTTATTTACAATTTTCATGACTAATTCATCAAAACAATCCCCCACATTATGCAACTTTAAACTAGTTATCAAAACTGATAGAATTCAAATTTCATCTAAATACCTCCTAACTTTTCAAAAATTTAATTTTTCCATTGTGAATATTTAACAATTCTAAATTTTCATTCGTACTTTGCAATTTTACTAAATCTCAATTTTCAAATTGACTTTTATTTACTTAAATCCTTCACCGTGGCTTTCAAATTCTTAATCATTTTATTTTATTTCCCCATTAATCATTCATAAATTTCATATCAATTCATTATAATCTCATTTCATAATTTCTTTAATTTTCCCCATTTTAATTAAACCCCTTAAAATTATTAAATTCCAAAATCTCACAGTAACAAATTCTTTAGATAATTATCAACCTTATTATTAATTTTCAATTCCATTACTCAAGTACGATTTCAATTTTCATCATTAAATTTGTTGTAATGTTTCCACCTTAATTTTTAGAAAAACCTTAATTAATTAAAATTGCTCAGTACCTCTTAAAAACCTTTATTCTACCCATGTTCTAATTCTCAATTATTTATCACAATAACTTTCAGGAATGTTTGATACTCATACTCATAATTTTATTTTTAATTTTCTCTGTTATCAAATTTACAAATTTTTTTTTAATTTTAATTCCATATTATCTAATTTACAATTATCCCCTAAATTTAACTTATCTTACAACTACTAAATTTACTTTATTAATTAATCATATTATTTACAAAATTTTAATATTATTCAAATCTTTACTAATATCTTAAATTTTCAAAATCCATGTTAATTGCAATTGTCTTTTAATTTCAATTTTCCTGATCTTTATCAATTTAGGTTTCTATTTACAAAAATTTTTTTCCATCGCACTCTGCGATAAGCCCATTTTAACATGGCACACAGCCATTCCTTTCCTGCAACTTTCCTCGTGCAAGAAATTATTTTACAAAAAATTATCAATTTTACTAATTTTGAATTTTTGTCTTTGTTATTTTTCTCAAAAATTTCAAAATTTTCTTTAATAAAATAACCTAAATTTTCCTTTTCATTTTCCGTAGAAATTTCCAAATCGGCCAAAACCTCCTCTTTAGAATAAATTTTTAAAATTTTTAACTCAAATCTAAATTCCTTTCTTTTGGTTTTACTTATGCCTGGGTATTTTGTAAACTTTAACCTCCTTCTGGCTTTTAACTTTCTTAATTTCATCCCCCTAATTTCTTTACGAGAGAAAATTTTTATTTTATTAACATTATTAACAATTTCATCACAAATTTCATAAATAATAAATTTTACATTTGCAATTACAGGTTCCAAATATTCTTCTTTTGTGAGACAACTTTCAGTAATCAAATTTTCCTCTACCTGTATTATTTGATCTACTTCAATATTTTGATTTGAAACTTCTTCTATCCCCTCATCATTTATTTTAAAAATTTCCCCTGTTATTATAGGTTCTAAAATTTCATTCTTAATGGGACAATCTACAGTAATTAAATTTTTATCACTAATTTGAATAATTTGACCTTTTTCATCAATTTTATTGTAATCTTTTTCTATCCCCTTAAATTTTATTTTCGAAAGCTCCTCTGCGATTGCAGGTACCAAAAATTTATTATTGATAGGACAGATTGAAGCAATCAAATTTATCTCCCCTATTTGAATATTTTGGCCTAATTTACTAACCTGAACACAAACTTTATCTATCCCCTGGTCTTTAATTTTAAAATTGTCCATTGTGTCTAGATTCTTCTTATATTTATCTAAAATTTTTAATTTGTTTTTAACCTCATTAATATCGTCCCTTAGCTCAGTTTTCATTTCAGATAATTGAATTTTATTTTCTTTTGATATTTCGGTTAATTGATCATTATTAATTTTTATTTCTGCTAATTTAATATTATTTTGTGTCATTTGTGTCATTAAGGTTTGAAACATCAATTTGAGTTCAGAATCCATTTTTAATTTTATTTTAAATAATCCCCTTACTTTTAAAAATCCCACAACTAACTCTATCAAATGAGGAATCCACTTTTGTTTTTCGGAGCCCCACGTTCGTGCGCCAAATAAAAGATGTCTGCGCACGAACTATTTTCGCCGCTCTACGTAAACTTTTTCGCAACCCCACGTACGTTTTTACCAGCCTCACATTTGCTTTTACCAGCCCCACGTTGGGCGCCAAATAAAAGATGTCGTGTTCTGACGAACAACTCTTTAAATCCCGTAGCCGTCGAAGTCGGAGTTTTGCATAAACGAGACTCTCCCTCAGTAGTAGGTTCCAAAACTTATTTGCAAACTATCCACAATCAATAAAACAAAATTCTCAGGGATAAAATTATAATTTAATGTGACGATAATAGTATTCATAATCAAATAAACTAATGAATTGAGACGAAATTCTTGTAATTAAACCTTATCGATTCAATCGATAATTCCAAAATCTTGAAGAATTATTCTACAAATTTACACATTTAAATTTTCAAAATCAGTATCTCCAATTTGTAGAATAATCAACGTCATATTGTAATCTAAAGAAAACATCTGTAATGAAAATTTACAAAAATAAGAAAAATTGTTTAACGTTTAAAAATTAGCGCTTTTGTAACTGTTCATAAAAAAAATTGGCATCATTAAATAACCTTTGTTGGTATGGTAACCATTACTAAATGCATAAAAACCGTTCGAAAAAGTTTATCGCGTAAATTTAAATTTCGCAATCAAATAACACAAATCTATTATTAAAATTGTTCCACTAATGTGTTTAATAAATTAAATGTGAAGAAATCCATTCATAATTGCGACTTGAAATGCAATTTTAACAACGTCCATTGTAGTTAACCTCAAAATTCCCGCGACATTGTAACAAATATCGAAGATCATCGTGGAAATAGCGTAAATAAACAATTTAAATAGTATTTACCAAGATGATGGCTTGAATAATTGATGATTGGCTTTTAAATCTCTTGCATCCACGATTGACAAAATGGTGGCCTCATGTCATGACTGGTACGTAAACTTTCCAAATCTTCAAAAATTACAATGAATTTCATAACACTCTTCTTTAGCAGCACACACCATCCACAAAAACCCAGTTGCTCATAATCTTCGTTAAATTAATTACCAATGGGTAATTTTCACACATTCCAAGATAACACTTTGAAGTTGTCAAGTCGTAGACTTCACTCTTTCATTACGCTAGGGCAACTGACCATTTATCTCGTTTCCTGCACAAAGTTCTCCCAGGAAAAATCGTGTCGCACTCTGGTTGGTTGGTTTTCCAGCGAAATTCAAATTTTCTGATGCCAAATTCAACATTTTGATGTCACTAAATTTTCATTGCGAACTTCACTTTTTGTTTAAAAACACTGCATCAATGCTCGTAGCTACCATTATACCAACTCAATTTTTAAACGTAAGTTAACAATTTAAAAATAAATAAAAATTAAATTAGTCTAAAATTTTAACGTTTTCATATTTGAAATGTTTAATTTTCAGGCTTTCTGGACTAATCTCCAAACCTAAAAATCTCGTCTCTGCATGCACTCATTGGCACATAATTGAAAAACAACAAGTGACTAATTTTCGTCTAATTAAATTTAAGAAAATCTCCAAAACAAAACCTTGACCAAATGAAATTTTAAATTGTGGATAATTTAAACTTTTGGTAACTACCCCTGTACATGTCAATATATATAGTCGGTTTTAAACGTCTTGCGACGTTGTCCGATACCAAACTACCAACCTTGCGAATTGGCGCTTGGTTTTTTTAGCATTTTACATTTTTACCTACGACGAGGAGCCAGCCCGTCGGTAGAACCCCCAACCTGGAGGACCAAACGAGACGGCCAGAAGTTGTTACTTACCCGGATTCGAACCGGGTATTGAGCGTTCGTAGTCAACTCGCTTGTACATTGCTCTTCGACCGTCTCGTTGGAAGTGTTTTTTTTAAGTTTTTGTTTTCTTTTTGAGTGTTTTTAAACTCTAATTAAAATATTTAAATTTAAAAAATTTTATTTTTTCATTTATAATTTTTAATTGCTATAACTTTATAATCATAAAAAACCAGGAGAAGACAAAGAGATAAAAAATCAAATAGCAGCAGCATCAAGAAGCACGTTCGCACGATGATCAGTGCTTGATAGCGGAATCTTTGCCAAATCAATGAAGCTTCGAATTTATAAGTCGATTATAAGACCAACGGTGTTGTATGGATGCGAGGTGTGGTTGTTGAAGAAACAAACGCAAAATTCTTTAGCGGTATGAAAAATAAAAGTGATTAAGGAGATATTTGGCAGGAAGAAACTTGATAAACAGTGGCTGCAAAGAGCAAACCAAGAAATATAAGAGTTATATAGTGAACCAAGTATAGTGAGTGTTATTAAGGCACAAAGAATAAGGTGGCTCAAACATATGTTAACTCTAAGGATCCATGTTGGGAAGCTTCTGGCCTAGCATGGCCAGTATTAGTGACACACCGCCCTCTAAAATATTCGAGTTCGTCTTGAGTTTGGGGTGGCTTGAGGAATAAGAGGTAGGTGGGGTGCTAACATCGGAGGTAGCATAATGGGCTCGTTTATGTGACCTGAGTGCATGTGAACCATGGTTTGCTCTCCACATTCAATCCAGAATCCAATCCAATCTTAACTCTTAAGAGGGGCACTTTTTTCAGGGCCCTTTTAATTTAATCAACAGATGGCGTCTACTTAAATATTTTTATAAAATACTAGGAGGCTTTTGCATTTAAAATATAGCAAATTCGTTGAGATAATACTATTTTATAAACAATATTCTTGGTCTTAAGCTATTTTGAGTTCCTAATATTTATTTATAAAAACACAATTCGTAATTAAAGTTTAATTATCTTTTTTTGTAAGTGAGTGTGTTTTGACATACTCAATACGAACTTAAAATAGCTTAAGACCAAGAATATTGTTTATAGAATAGTATTATCTCAACGAATTTGCTATATTTTAAATACAAAAGCCTCCTAGTATTTTATAAAAATATTTAAGTAGACGCCATCTGTTGATTAAATTAAAAGTGCCCCTCTTAAGAAGCGAAGAAAAAGTAATACAGCAGATATGAGCGTTCGAAATAGACGGACTAAATAGGAGAGAAAAACCGATGAACAGATAGAAAAACAAAGTTCAAGAAGACCTTAAAGAGATCTACGTTTGCGACTGGAAGGAGAAGGCAAAAGATAGAAGGAATGGACCAAAACCATGGAAAACCATGGTATAATAAAATAAACATTTATTTATATTCTTGCAACACAACGAGGCCATAACTACAATTCAATTAAGATTTGTAGCTATACCTTGGTAGTCTTCATAAAAACTAAAAAAAAATTAAAATTAATTTGATATAGACTTTCAAAATAAAAATTATATTTCCAAAATATCTTGCAATTCGTATATTTCGCATCTGTAAAGTTGCTATTGTGTCATCAGTCATTTTTGAGGTTATTACATTTGTCATAAGTTTCAGTGGTGTTAAATCTTTTTGTAGTTAGCACCATACACAACTTAATTAAAAATTTTAAATTTTCTTTAATTTTGTTTTCATAAAACTAAAGTATAAAAATCATACAAAATTTGAAAAAGAAGTATTGTAAAAAGAATTAGAAAGTACCAGTTCACTTAATTTAACTGTTTACTCAATTCATATGCGGACCGTGGGTTGTGTAGCACTGTTTTAAACACATGATAATTTAAATATTCGCTCGCAGTCTGTCACCCATATTTTGTAATGATCATTCATTTTAAATGATAATCTAAATAGATGATCGTTAGTGGCAGTCTGTCGAAGGTTTTATATTGGCAATTAAATTACCTCTAATAATTTTAAAACACATAATTTTATGATTTCTTATTATTAATATGTTACTATGAATTTTAGCAGTAAAATAACGTAGGTACATTTTACTATTTTAATATTCATTCTTTATCTTTTTGCTGTAATCTTTATATAAGAGAATAATTAATATTACAAATTAATACATTCTTGTTAGTAACGTTTGATGGATGTATAGGTATAAACGCTTCGGTACTGTGTTTTGTAATCTCAAGTTCAAATCTTGGCGAAGTTCAGTTTTTTTTACTTATGTAATATAAAATAAGTAACGTTTTACATCTTCATAATAATAATTATTATTATTGGAGGTGTAAATTTTAAGCACATAATTATATTATGCGTTTTTATTCATTTGACATCCACATCGCATCGACATGTTTCAATCTACCGGGCGTCCCGTGACGGCAATTTTTTTTTCAATATCAGAAGAGTGTATGGGGAAAACTGGGAAATAGTTTACGTTTCATTGGAAAGTGATGAAGTGATATTATGCGACTATCAACCATATCGTCGGCTTACTGCCAAAACAAGCTAACTCCAAAATGATAGTTTTGAGAAAAACTGACTTTAATGTTTGATTGCATGTGATAAATCGAATATAACATTTTTGAATATTTTTTAACAATTTTACTTAATGATATTAGAACTTCATATTTGCCAAGTTTCAGCACTCCAACTATTTTCATATTGTTTATAATAAAAAAATACATCTGCTTAATGTAAAAACAAGAGAAGTACAATGAAGTATTACTGCAAAATAAGTTACATAAGTGCATAACAAGTCACATAAGTGCATAACTTCAAACGTTGCATCATGTTCTTTTATACAAGATAACTGCACTTAACTTATTTTAGCGTTATTCGCTACAAACAAGTTGGAGTTAGTTAAAAATAAACTTCTTAATACTTCTTTAATATTGAACTTACACTTACATGCTTTTGCCAGAATATACTTTGGTCTTATTTTAATGCAACCACGATTCTAACTCATTTCGGTCAAAAGTGGAGTTAGCTTGTTTTGGCAGTAAGCCGACGATATGTCTTCCCTTTGATTGACTAATTTCATGTTTTACTACAATAAAGAAACTGGGAGGACTGAAATTTATTAGATGTTTTCTGATGTTGAAAAAATCTGAAGGGACAGCGGGAATGGATTCTAAAAACGCACAAGAAACAAAACATACACCACAATGTTTATGAAAAAAAGCATTTGGCTCCCACATGATTTGGTGAAGTAGTCTACCAAGGCAAAAAATAATGACGTTCTTAAAAATGTTGGAGCAAATCAAATAAACTTCTTTAAAACATTCTGGTCGGCGTTTCTCTCGGCGTTTAAAATGCAGTGCCTTGAATAAGTCAAAATTTTGCCAATTAAAATAATAAAGTTTTTCAAAAGAATTAAAGAAAGAGGTGTCATAATAGCACTTCGAAGAAGAAGTCTTTTTTTTATTTTAGTAAAAATTAATTTTTACTTTTGTAAATTATTTTGTTATTCCCAAAACTGTCTTTTAGTTTTAGATTTTGTTAAGGTGTTTTGATCAAAAAGCTGGAGTTTTATGGCGATAATAGTACTCCCCTAAATTGGTTTAGGTTTTACTTCCGGGTTAGACGACAGTTTGCCAGTGCGAATGATATTACATCAAGATATAAAGTGATGGTATGTGACTTTCCTTAAGGTTCTCTACATAGTCCAATTTTTTTCTTCTTTTTATCAATGACATCGTTAGTTTAAACATTGTTTGAGTAATGACTCTTTTGCTGACCACACAAATATAGCATGATTTACATCTGATGCAGCAGCTTTGTACAGTATAATAATATCTTAATTCTGTTCTTGTGTCATTTTAACGGTTTTTGTTTTAAGTCAGATAAAGTTAAAACTTTATAGGGGTCATATAAGGGTATCTAATTTATTACGCTGGGAGTTGCCACCATTCAAGTCGTCAAATCTGCTAAGTTTCTTGGGCTTCTTTATATATGATTTACTTAAATCGTCTCATCGCATTGATGTACTTGATAATAAGTTACATTCAACGTACTTTGTTTTAAGATTTATGAAGATTTATGGGTAGTAAGTAATCTTGACGTATGTGCTCTAAATTGCAATAAATACATTGCTTCTTTTGAGTTACACTTGAGATCCACCGTACCATTTTAGAAATTTTTAACGGGAAACAATATTTAAAATAATATCCGTTTACAGAAAAGAGCAAGTAGATAGGTATACGTTTGGTTTAAAAAGCATAGACCACTGTGACTGTGACTCTTTTCTGCATAATTTATATTAGAAACCGTTTATCTCATTCGTAAATATATTTAAGAAATTCCCGATGGCCCCTACATACATATAATATTAAAAGAGCCGAATTCACCACATATATTACAAATCAACTTAATAGTCACATATGAATTATCCTACTTCTAAATACGATATAAACAATTATCGTGCCACTATTTCTGGCAATGGTTGCATTGCCTCATTTAAAATGCAAACTGATACTTTTTTTAATTTACATTTAAATTTGGCTGCAGAGATGCTTACAAAGTAGGTAAATATAATGTAGCTGTTTAATTTTATTACGCATATAAAGCTTATAATCATTGCGGTTTATGTATTAAATGCTGATTTTTGATTATTATACTTTACAAATAATCACAAGTTAATATATAATGAACTGTTAACTAAAAAATATTTCAACTCTATATTTTAATATTAATCTTAATTAACTTATCATAATATTATTCATGTAGTATTTGTAAAGAAATTATACTAATCACTTGTATACCTAAACAATGTTGTATTGAAATGCTAACCTGTAGTATCTCAATTCTGACTCTACTTGTCGCTTTAGGCTTCTTAATAAGTAAAATATGACTAATGCGTACTTTACCTGCCGTACACTTTTGCCTTATCCTACTCTGTGTTCTAAGACTGTATTCAAATTATTTAAATTTTGGATTAAAAAATAAAAAATTATGATGTTGTAACACCCTGTATGCTCTTGTGTGCTATTTTTTATTAAATCAAATTTTTAATTATACTTTGCGCCTGAAAGTATGCAACCATAACATCTTTTCTAGGAATTCTTAAAAAGAGAGGTTGAGAAAAAGGAGAGGGAGATCGAACAAGTGGAAGTGCTGTTGAAAAGTAAAAGTGGATTCTTATTTTTAGATTTTTTTATATCAATTATTGATCCGATGATTATTGATTGATCAGATTTTTTAGTGTAGTTTGGTTAGACGGTCTTCTCGAGTTTAAGCAAGTGATTTTACATTTTGTATTTAACATCTTTTGGTTGCAAATTAAACATCCATTTTGTTGGTTATAAGGTTTTTTGTTATCAATTGGCGCGCAATTTCCATCTTTTGCAGATAGTGTCACTGAAGACCCTACAGGTTTCGTCGTGGTTAATACACTAGATACTTCCTAGGACCCACGAAACGCGCATAGCGCGACCCATGACTTTCCGACTGGGTTAAATACCTGAAGTTAGTTACCTTTTTGTTCTAAAAGGATCAGATGGCGTTGTGACAAACTTCACTGCCGAAGTTTGGTGCAGTGTACTATGAGTAGTTATGCTGATTTTGCCAAGTAGATTCTTCTTCTTCTTTAACTTTACTATAGATCAGTTGATCTGTTTATTTCTAACATCTACGTCGTTTCCTTCGCAATGCTAGATCTGTGAGCATATAAATTGTTTAACGTCCGATAAGTAGTTTGCTAGACTGGCCTACAGACGAGCCTGTAACCCTGGTTTTTATGTTAATGATGGCCATTCATTAACCCAGGAGGACCACCGGCTTAACGTGCCTTCCGAAGCACAGAGATTAGTCATAAGAAAGTTGCCCTTCTCCGGATTTGAACCCGGTTCATTGCATTCGCAGTTGATCGCGTTACCTACAAGGTAAATGACCGTCTCGCCAAGTAGATTAAAAACTGCTTATTGTGTTAAATTTTATAATTCAGGTTATATCATATTTTTGATTGGTTCACGTGACTAAAATAGCACTGTACTATTTTCTTAAGTAATATGAAGTCGATTGTCAAAAATAATACGGGTCCCGCTTAAATGGGTTTAGTTTTACTATCGATGAAATATGCGGAAAAGCATTAAGTTGTTCGATATGTAAATTCAAATAAATGCAGTGCTTCTGTAAAACTATCGAGTGATGCTAGGAATATTAAGACTTTTATTGATCGTCTGTTTGCATAAAAGCAAAAATGAATTGTGTTCAACAGAATATTTTAAATCTAAGCAGGTATCAAATTATAATTTTAATATGTAATGGTAAATTATGGATACTGCCTAAAACTTGTTTCATGGTAACATTCTACCTTATATTGGAGTATTTGTTGCATTTCAAAAATAATTATGCCTTTCTTCTTAATTTTAGATCAGAATAAATCTTACTTTTTTTATGAATTTTGTTGTTATCCGAACTCACGGTAATCTAACTCTCTGTAATCCGAACTCGATTATATCACGAAATTGTTAAATTAAATTTTAATTTGTAAAAATAACTTTCAGATTTTAGAAAAAGAGAAAAGAAAACAATGTTCTACATGTCATAATCGTAAATTTTGTCGGGTATCAGCACTTTTTACGAATTTTAGAATATTAAAATTTATTACGAAATAAATTCTATACTAAAACGGAAATATTATTTTGTCACTTTATTAATCTTTAAAATTTAATAATTTAAAACTCGTTTTTCAATACTAACCATAAGTTATACTGAATAACTACAAAAAGTAATATCAATACTAAACCTCTGGTTTACTTGACCGATTACTTTTAAATAAAAACTGCAATTAAGGTTTTTTTTGCACAAATGAGGTAAAGAAGAAAAGGGAACAGTTTATTATCATCAATAAATTGATAATCATCAATTTCTGAAGGACAGAATGATAGAAAACGCTACAAAAAGCAATAACAAAAAAATTTGCGGACCATTGCAAATATAGAGTTTATAATGTAAAAAATCAAAATTTTACATAAAGTAGCATATAAAGATAATTGATTGGCTGGCGCTAAAAGGGTAGCCCTGCCCATCGCATGGTTTTTGCAAAAATTATTCAATAGATTCTTTTCAATTGAAATTTATTGTATTCAGCGTAGATTTGTCTAACTCAACAAAAGTACTACTAGTAAGGGGGTGGGAACTCTCGATGTGAAATTCCTGAAAAGTGAAATTTACTCGATGTTAACTATACGGAAGTTCCCACTCTTCGTGGTATGTCTAACGTTGAAGATACGCACCGTCAACACAATGCACATTAAGGTTGCATTTCGAACAAAAATTGCCATGGTAACCGTTCTATTAAAATAGAATATTTAAATAGGCGCATAAAAGGTAATCAAGCAAAGAAAGATCTGGAGATCTATTCATTGGTTGGTAATAACTTGGTCTAAATATTCACAAACAATCACTAGAAAGTGGGATGGAGCTTTGTTTTGTTTGTATTAAATCTTGTTGTTGGTCAGATTCGGATCTTCATCATTTGGGTATAGCACCGCAAGTTCAGGGACTAATTTTTCACTTCGTCTTGAACACTCATTTTTCATCAAACTTAATCGATGATTTAGTACGTCTTATGATTATTGTTTCATCATCATAATAACAAAAACAACTAACTGATGAAATATATTAAATTTATTGAATTGATGAATTAATCATTCATCAAATTTAATCGATGAATCAATATGACGTGCTGATTTTTTTTCAGTGTATTTTATTATTTACTGACCAAAACGAAGCTCTTCAAGAATTCTTGTCTCCGGGCCACATATTTTCCTTACCCTCTCTCGCAACCGGGGTCAAAAACATCATGTGATTGGCTGAAAAGTGACCTGCGCTGTGGGTACTTGTTAGCACTTAGCATTTTTATTTGGAATTTTTGTTTGACATATCATTTACATAGCCTTATTTTTTTCAAAAGCTCTTTTATAATATTGTATTATTGCATTTTAGAAGGAATGACATATATATCTTTGCTTTGTGATGTAACAGCTTGTAATCCTTTTTGTAACAACGCAAATTTTACCAAAACATGCCCTACTGATTACATGATAAATTAGATACTTGCAGAGCTGAAAATCATTTATTTCAACTTTTGAATTCTGTTATGTATTTGTTTTTTGCCCATTGCATCACATTATCACAAAGGTAGATTTAAAAATGAATTTAATACCGTTGTAAAAAGAATGTATTTTTGAAAATGCCACTTTAATAGGTTAACTTGTTAAGTTTTTAATTCGTGATAATTAATTAAAAAAATATTTTAAATTTAACAATTAATGTAATAACAAAATTACAAATCAGCAAACGCTTTTGAAAAAAATACGGTTATGTAAATGATATGTCAAACAAAAATTCCAAATAAAAATGCTAAGTGCTAACAAGTACCCACGGCGCAGGTCACTTTTCAGCCAATCACATGATGTTTTTGACCCCGGTTGCGAGAGAGGGTAAGAAATGTTAATATGCCTCCGGGACACAATGTTACACCAAGGGCGGATCCAGGGGGAGGGCGATGGGGGCAATCGCCCCCCCCTTGGACAAATTATGCATTATAAATATAACGTAAAAACTAAAATTAGTGGAAAAAAGGCTATCAATTTTGGTATTTTTCTTAACAATCTATAAATCGCCCCCCCCTTGCTATGAAATCGCCCCCCCTTGAAAAAGTTGCTGGATCCGCCCCTGTGTTACACCACTGACTGATTGAGATTAAAGCTTCAACTTTACTGTTGTCTAAAAGGCAAATGTAAACTTTAAACTATTTTGGCATTAAAAACTGTAATATGATTTATTATATCCATTTAACAGAATGAACATTTTGATTGTTATTAAAGTTTATCTGTAAAAATGTCAATTTATCAATAAGTGTACTTATGACGTTTTAAGTGCCCACAACAGGCTCTATCCTTATCTAGTACTGTCGATGATATGCTGCCATTTTAACAATGTCCGCCGGATTATTTTCTTAAAGTCGAGGTCTAGGCATTTATAGTTATCCTCAAGAACTAAAATCTTAAATATTTTTTCCCAAGAAATAATAACCTTTTTTAACTTCATCAGTGCGAGAAAATCTAAAGTTGAAAAATTGTATGTGATTTTTGTCCACTCTCAGAAAAATTAAAATGTCAAGGTTTAGGCGTTTATATATTTTTTCAAACTAATAAATAATATTTGAAACCCTCTTGTTTAATTTTGTATAATCAAAGTGATGCAAAAAATCAAACAATTTAGCGGTTTTTTGAGAACCACTGGTCTAAACCGCTATAGTAGGTATTTGCAGCAGTTTGAAACCGTTTAAAAATTGTCAGACGCATGCGCAGTTTTGAATTCACGTTATAATTTGTATCTGCGCATGCGTCCGACGGTTTTAAACTCTTCAAACTGGCTGAAGAAACATAGCTATTGTGTCGTAATTGACTAATTTTTAGGAAATTTAATTTCGTTATCATTCTTTTACAAATTGTTAATATTTCTTACCGTTGTCACAGCATTTTAAATGCAAGGTCGCGGCGCCAGTTCCTTCTCCATTTTCTTGGGCGTTTTGCACGTTGTCAGGGATTGAATTTCATATAACTTTTGTATATTTCGTTTGAAAATATTTCTGCATATTTGTTAAAAATATCGAACATCATTTTGTAATACTCTTTGAAAAATTTATTACACTGGAGAAAAAATGTAAAGACACGATATTTGAAGATTATTGGAAGAAAATACAATTCTGTCAAAAATTTGTAGTTTTAAAAAATAAATTAAAAAAAAATGATTTCGAGGTTACTCCTTGAGAAAAAATAATTTGAAATTTGTTACCATCTTACAGGTTTCGTGTTACGAAAGGAAACTATAAATAATACAAACAATAAGTCGTTTATCCTTTTTTGGTATATCACTTATAAATGGTTGTGTACATATTATGTGTAGCTCCAAATCCATTAAGGATTTTTTTTAAGGACACAAAATGTTTATTTATATAAAATTTTTACTCAAAATAATCAATATTATCTATAAGCTTTCCAAAATATTTAGTATTCTTCCTGCAACATCATTTACATTATAAGAGCAAAGATCATAATTACCTCATATGTTATGCAATATTATTACTACAAATTAATTAATTTTTGAAATTTCAAGTAATTATTTTATAAATATTGTAGCCTTGAACTTGAACTTTATTCAAGTGAATTTTGTTGTCTTGATGAAGTGGTTCTTAAGTATAGGAGCAAAACATAAAATAAAAAGAATGTAACTTTGAAACAATTTTTTGAAAAACATTGAAATACCATTAGGCCTATTGCATTATCATTCATAAAGTTTGCTTGTTGATTAAATACACACCTCTTTTTCTCGGGCATTCATTACTGTGCAAATACATTTAAAATTGTTCGAATATTTCATATTTTTAAAGAACGCAAATACATATATAATGTACTGGTACCATCATCAGCTATATATTACAATATCTAAATATATACGCTTATTGTAACTGTATTATGTTAATATGTTTACGTATATATGAATGGATGGGTTCTTATAGATGTGTACTCACTTAGAATGAATTAGTACACCTAAATTGAAAAGTATACATCTATGTATAAATAATTACATTTTTAGCTAAATTTGAGAACATACACATTTATATAATCCCAAAAACGATCGCGAAAAGTTGTGATAAATCGATATAATTATGTAAAGTGAATAAATTACATTAAACGTCAAGATTTTACAAAATAATTAGAGTTTTAAACATTTTAATCCGATTTGATATAATGATAAATGGAGTTGACGTCCAATAAGCTGCTAAACGAGTTGATGCGAGAGATGCCGAATGGCGTCGCCTCGACGTCGGCGCCAATCTTCCAGTTTTGATGTTGCGATTTTGATAGTCGGACGAACGATTGCTTGTTTCTCTTATGAGTTTAAATTTGTTTACGTCCTATGTACGTGCTATCAATTGATTGTAGTTGAAGACGCTTTCTTTATTGAGTTTTTCATTTTGCCACTATCGCGAATGAGAAATTTTATTAATAGCTACAAATTAATCCCATTCTAAGTTTCATTAATAAAAAATTTAAGACTTAAGGGTTGTTTGAGTTTATGAAGTACATTTTGTGAAAGAAAAATGATAAGTTAAGTCGTCTTCATCCTGAGGAGAAATTGTAGCAGTTTTCTTTTTGGTGAGTGTGCGATGTTCTAGTTTAACATGGTAAAGTGATAAAACATAACCGAGTCATTGCTACAGATAGGGGAATTATTACGTTGCTTTAACTTGACCTTAAGAACATTTATTGTATTGTTCCTTTAGTTTGTTAATAATTAAAAATTTCCGGTGTTTTGACCCCTAGCTAGTCATACTTATGTATCTAACTTCTAACACAAAAAATTTCTTGATGCCATTTTTGATAAGATTTCTTATCACTTGTTTTACCTTGAACGCAGTCGTTAGGTAAATTAAAATTTTATTTTTATTTCACAATTACTTAATAAATATTAATGAACTATGACTATTTTTTTTTAAAATAATTAACACCTTAGTTTTAAATAAACATTTAATAAATTGATATTAAAAATTTATGTTTATATTTTTAAACGCGTTAAATTGAAACTGTTTTCGAGAGCCATTTCATGTTTACTTTTTGTGTCATTAAAGTAAAAGCAAATTTTATTTAACTAATCAATAAATGTTGTGTTTAATGTAAAACTTTATTTATAAGTAACGATGATAAGTGTATGAAAAGATTAAAAGTCAACATTAACTGTAGATAATTTTATTAGGTATTTGAACTTGGAGTGTAATAGTGCAAGGAAAGTTTAAATAATGGCTCATTACTGGAAAAGTTTCACATAAATTTTTGAATTACTTTGTCTTTTATGAATGAAAAATCACATTACAAAACGCTATTATCTTTATTTAGTAGATATTTATTAAAAAGGTTACACGTTTCTCACTTTCTCTATTAGTTATCGTTCCTAAACATTTTTTCAACATAGAACGGAAATAATGTGATTAATTTTTCGCTTGAAAGTTACTTTATGAAAGCTTCGTAAAAATATGGAACATCATTTTGGATACTACTTACAATTTTAAAATTAAAATTGCTTTAATTTTTTTTCTTTTAAGTATGGATTATACGAAATAAATATTCATAAAATAAGATTCTCAAAAAATAACTTGAATTAGCTAAAAGGTAAAATGAAAAAATTTGTTGCAGGCAGTAATTTAAGGCTTCGAATTAAATAGTGCTTCAATTTTTCTTTTGAAATACATTGAATAAGATATAAAATTCGTAAAACCTTCTTTAATGTGATGATATAATAATATGTATTTAGTGAAGAATTAATGGAAATAATATAATGTATATGTTTTAAACAATTACAAGTCTAATCTACCTCAATTGTTTTTATTACATACCAGTAGCGGACCTAGCACAAAAAACATTTATGGGTCCCAAATTGCAAGTATACTTAGAGCCCTAAGATTTGCAGTTCGGAGTTTTCTTATTAGAGATATTGATTATACTATTATATTATAGAGCAACTTATTTAACAAGTTACAACTTATACGAGTACGAGTAGCTTGCTGGGAACAGAACTAAACTAAAGGGTCTTAGATTTGTATCCAGGATGTTCTCAGACTATTTTTGCCATCGTTTGAATTCCGTATTAAAACTGTAAGTCCAACAAAGATCCATAAGAGAGACCAACTTAGATTGCCATTAATCCCTCCGGCTCAAGAGAGCAGCACGGTATTTTCTTGATAACATCTGATTCAGAAAGCATTGATCACATAATATTTATATAAAATCTTTAAATCAAAATTATTGACTTAGTAATCTCAGAAATTATTTATTATTCCTCATAAATCTTCTTTGGACTACAGAAGAAATTTTTAATTAAAGTGGTCTAGAACCAATATAATCCTCTCTACTATGATATGTTTAGATTCACTGTTGCCAAGGGTGCCTTTAGCTATCTAGTACTTTGTTTATGTTTCGCTCTGGTGTTTGTTCTCACTCAAGGGAATTCCCTTGAGTGAGTATGATTCGGTCTCACTTAAGTGAGACCGAATCATACATAAACAGGCCACAGTTATTTGATATTCGACCTCACTCAAAGAAAACTGTGACAATTTAGATGAATACGTCTCTTTCATAGTGCTAAAATTCTTTTAGGCTAGTAATAAATAAACAAACCAATCGGAGGTGAGCTCACAAATGATGTTTTGCGTGTGCTTAGCAAATTCAAACTCATTAACTCCGTTTGTGCTAACTTCAAACCTTTTGGTGACAAAGACCAACATACTGTATGTTCTGTCACTGATTTTATAGATATCTAATTAACTATTATCTAACTTATATTAGAATTAGAGAGGTATGGATTGGAATTTCCTCTCTAGGTGGGTAAAAGATTTAAAGTTATATCATTTGATGAATTGCCACCATTAACAAAAAAACTCAGAATTAGAAGCATATCTGAAGGACAGCCTAGTAAGCTACCTACCGGATGTTAATTATTAAATATTTATAGAACCACATGGTTTCAAGTGCGTCTGAATTCGGCACACTTGGTAACACAGGACATGGTCTTAATTAAAACAGAAAGAAGATTCAGACGTAAAGGGTCCTATTTGTAAAAATCTAGAAAAACTCTAGCTAGAGAGAAAAACTCTTAATTTTTAGAAACAAAAATAATAATAAGCAAGGTAATGTTTATTTAAATTTCTTTGAACATTTTCTGATTGTTTTTACAGTTAGTAATTTTATATATTTTGAGCTGATCTTTGAACTTTTACTTTGCTACCTGTTTTTTTGCCAGATGTGCCATTATATTGGAAAAATTCGATAAAAACGAATTTTTTGACTCTCCGCTGTGGCTCACGTTAATACAATAATAAAAGGCCAGCACGCTGCTGCTACAGCGTGTCATTTTTTAGGACACCAAACTCATTCTGATTAGCCGTTGGTAATACCAACTTAAAATCACCTCTTTTGGGATTGAGTTGCACACCAATCGAGTTTTTAACCTTGGTGACTTGGCCGTCCATAGATGGGCGGAGATAGAAGCTGCTCTTGCTGCCCCAGTGTGCAATTTCTTTACGTTTAAAACAACTAGTCACCACGCTTGTCTTTACACTAAAAGAAGTTTACGACTAAGGTTCTTTACGCTTAACATCATGTACGCCTAAAACTTTTACATCTAACTAACTTTTGCCTAGGTCTTTACACCTGACAGATTATACGACTAGGACATTAACTTCTAATGCATTTAGGCCTAAATCTTTCAAAATAAAAGTTATGTGGAAAAATAACACCCGGGACTCGGGTGGGCCCTGAGGTTTGATTTTCATTTGTTGTTCAGTGGATGCTTTCTTTCTACTTATAAGTTTATGGAGTCATTAACACAGGATTATTGCCCAAATGAATTTGAGATGGAGCAGCACGTGTCAGGATCTGTATCTCCGCCAAGTCGTAAACGTTACAGAAGAACAGCTGCATACATCAAGAGAATTATTGTTAAATCTTAAATTAAATGTAAACTTTGATATCAAAGTCGCAAAATCTTTTAGGTGTAAAAACCTAGGAGTAAGTAAGTTAGATGTACAAGTTTTAGGCGTACATCATGTTAGGTATAAAAAACCTTAGGTTTAAAATTGATACCCTCGTATCACAAGAGACGGTCATTTGCCTTGCAGGTAACGCGATCAGTTGCGAATGCGAGATACCGGGTTCAAATCCGAAGAAGGGCAACTTTCTTATGACTAAGTCTCCGTGCTTTGGAAGACACGTTAGCTGGTGGTCTTCCTGGGTTAATGAATGGCCATCATTAACATAAAAACCAGGGTTACAGGCTCGTCTGGAGGCAAGTCTAGCAAACTACCTATCGGACGTTAAACAATTTATATGCTCACAGATCTAGCACTGCCAAGGAAACAATGCAGTGGCTGGAAATAACAAGCTCTACATTTAGGCTGAATTTATTCAGTTGAAGAAGAAGAAAAAGAAGAAGAAATATCACAACGTACTAATACCCTCTTTTTGGTCGTTGTTGAAAATTCATCCGACAACCTAATTGGTCCAACTTTTTATCAACCTAAAATCACATACTTTCAGATCGAGTTGCACATCAAGTAAGTTTGAGCTGGCATATATGAAAAAAGAGGAGGCTGATTCATTTGTATTAATCTGTAAAGTATTAAATTAATATTAAATCTGTAAATAATGTGAAAAGGAAAGCTGACAAGAAATTGTTTTCTGAAAAAAGCAAAATTATAAGCTGAGAAATGTGATTTGGAAACGATTATACTCTTGAAAAAACATTAAAAAAGACGAATTGGTTTGTTGATGATCAGATCATCGGATGATAAAGCATATAGAAAAAAAGAAAACAGATTTTTGTTGTAAATTTCTTATCCAGAAAGTTTAATATTTTAATTTTACTTTTTTAATAAATGTATTAAATTATCATTATCATTTTTGAACGCAAAAAATTAAAATTGTCAATATTAGGAAACATTTTTTTTCTTAAGCTTTCTAAAAAAGAGATCTACTGAACAAGCTTAAGCTGGTGTTAAGAAATTATATATTTTTTAAAAATTGAAACTGTTAAAAGAGAGATTACCGGTCGAGCTTAGGTTAGTGTTAGGAAACGATATTTTAATTAATTAAGTATACCTAATTAAACTAAGGAATATTATCTATCATTTATGTTGCTACCGTCTTTTTTATTAAATATTATTTACGACTTACGAGTGGTATAAAATATCTTCCTGAAAAATAATTGTAGATTTTCAACGTCGGTCGCGTCGTGAAATTTTAACTATGGTTATGAACAGTATTCCCCCGACTTCGTAACATTCAAGCGGAAAATTAGCATCATGAATGCAGACATCCGGATGAAAGACGACTTAATTCCTATTAATCAATAATTAGTTTCGCAGATATTAATGTGCATGGTAAGAAATCTGACGAGGCACTTGAAAAATTACTGGCAAACAAACTTGTTTTATTTTTATTATCATTTTTCAATCTCGGCGTGCATAAAACCATCTTTATGTAAGGTATTTGAGGCAGTGTTCATCTGACGTGATTAATTATGTATTTTGGATCGACGCGGAGGATTCTTATTGCACTAAATACTCGTCTAGCATTGTGGTGAATTGTTCATTTATTTGCAATAATTATGTAACTACGTCGCATTCGTCCAATCGCATTATACGTACTAATAATACCACGATTGTGTATTGGTAATATTTTAATGATATCGTGATTGTAGGTGGTATATAAGCTTTAGAAGTATTATTGTTTGCTTATTATTTGTAATTGTCATAAAGCTGAGGTCGTAACGTACATAAATTAGTGTATAATAATATATAAGTTTTTAACTTCTGAAATAAATTATAATTCAAATTATCGAGGTACTTGAATAGAATCAATTACATATAATATTTTTGAGCTTTCGGGTAGGTCTGAAGTTAAAAAAAAAAGATTTAATAAATTTTAATTTTATCCGAAGTTACCAGTGAAATTAAGTATATAAAATTAAATTGTATAAAACTTTGGTGGTGGGCACAGTTCCTTAAATTATATTATGTATTTAGAGACAAAATTACGTAAGGGTAACAAAAGTTGGTAAATAACAAAATTACTTACTAAATGTAGTTTATTTGTATATTTAGGATAATATACTCGTTATCCTTTGAAGACAGTTTGCTTGGTAAGCTATCGCAAAGGATGCTTTCGGGCCGAATGCTAACGTAAAGTCGAATTATATATTTTAATTGTTGGGTCATTTAATTGTAAAGAAATATGTTATGTAGTTTTAGTTAATGGAGATTTGCACAGTCATAACGGCTGTAATTATAATTAAAATTAATATAGCTTAAATTAATACTGACTATGGAATCGATAATGTTTAAAATTGAGCTAAAAGTAAAACATTATTAAGTATAATTTATTATAGTCATTGTTTGGTTTTATATTGGCAATGATCTATTCCTCAAATTTAATCGTGAACTAAAATAAATATTTATCTAACTAAAACTAAACTAAACTACTACTGACAAAAACGTTTGCTTTTATTTTTTTAAAACCTGCTATTATAATGTATTTTACAAATTTATAAAAGCTAGATAATATTGATTTAAAAAAATTCCTTTTAAGTAAATAGGAAAAGTTATGTATCGATGCATAATAAATAGTAACTCATTGTTGTTTGCAAGTTTTCATAAATTCATATATCCCTATAGAGCAGTACTCGACAATACATCGTTATGAAACTTGAAAAACTTTGTTAACTCTGGTATAGATATCTGTTGGATCATTTTTGAAAGTCAAAATAAAATAAAACTTTAAATTTCACTAACAAAATTTATATAACATCTAATGCTACTTGAAATAAATTATATTCAGAAAGATACCGCTGCGGTATGTCGCGACAGACAAGGCTACTACCAAATTTATGTATAAATTTTAAAAAACCATGAAAAAAATGATAATTAATTACTTTAGTTATTTAAAAAGTACTTTCTTTATTTTAATAATTTTTGAGCTCAATCTGAAAAGATTTAAAATTTGTTTATTTGCTACAAACGCATCAGAAACTAAGAATCTCATTAATCCATCATGCGGATTAGTTCAATTGTTTTTTTAGAATTTCTTTTTGAATAACAACTTTACAAAATTATGTTTTAGGGTACAAATTTATTAGTACTACAAATTGAGTACAAAATAATTCGATTCTAGTATCGTCAATTGGAGTCCATGCTTCTGGAAAATTTGAGTTTATTGGCTTATTGTAGGTTCTATACTTTGTACGAATCTACATACGTATTTAAAATTTAAAAAATAAATTTATTTTGATACGACATTATAATGTTGACTTTAGCGATACACAACACTGTTTCGATTATAAAATTATTTAGAATGCAGTTAGGTTAAAGTTGAAATTTAAAATAAAATAAACAAATGAAAAATAATTGATTTTAAATATAAAATGATAAATAAATCTTTTATGAAAGTTTTCTTTTATAAATAAAACATTTTCTTTTTAAACAAATACAGTAGTAGCAATAATAAAGGAATACTAAAATAATTAATGAACAATAAAACTTATATTTCGGTTTTATTACTGAAAATGTGACATAATATCTGGTTTTGCATCTACACGCTTCATATGTGTTGAGTTTTATCTCCTGTATGGTTTTTCACACTGCAACACAACAAAAAAGAAGAACAATCTAATGCGACTTAAGCGAGCGGGACACAGATCCGTTTTTATAAATTTTTTACTTCTTTCAAGTCGGTTTTAATTAGTAAACAAAGTAAAAGTAAGCAAAGGTGGAGTTGATATATTTATTGTTATAGTGTTATATAATATTAAAACTTTATAGTATTATAAGACACAAATAGAAACATAATAAAGTTAAACTTAGAATAGAGAATTTCAGGAGAACTTTAAAACAATATATAGAAAAATAACCAATTAAGTTTTTAAAAGCTGCTTTTAATAATTTCTTGTAGGTATCAATGGAAACAATTAAATATTACTGCAAAAGCCATTTAAATACACGATTACAAAATTCTTTTAAAGGTTCAGTAGGGACTATTCTAATCAATGAGATGAGATGAGAAACCAACTCGGATTAAATGTGACGTTGAAATGATGCAAACGCAATCTGGGGATATCCTACTTGTAATGAGAAAGCTGATACCTCAGACGCAGATTAGCCTATTCCCGGAGAGTGACACTCTCGGCGATTCCTTTATTTGCTTAGACGATTTTTGTTACCTTGAAACCCGGCATCATTTTGCTGGTAGACGCTAAGAGCGGCAAATTTAAAATCTGTTGTTGAGGTGAAAGCACTACAGCTGCTGTCACTGGTACAAGTAATAGAAAGAAGACCAATCACAGTTTTTTAAAATCCAGAAAAAATTAATACTAGGAACATTGCAAATAATAATAAGAACAAAGTGTGTTGTTTACATGTCATGTAAATGAATGTTATTTGACTGTCGAATTCAAATCGCCATTTTTCTAATTTTCTGTGACAATCTATGCGCATTGAAAATTGCCTTTGGCATCCACCATAGAGTCATTTCTTATTCTTTATTTTTTTGACGCAGATTTTCCAAATTAATCCAAAATTTTGTAACTCCGGCTAGGTGCTCACTGTAGTGCGGTGGCAGGCCGCAGGTTCTAATTACTGTGTAATAAGAGTAGCAGTTTTGAACTTAACTCGAAATAAATCAAAAACTCAAAGTATAGCAATAAATGATCTTTAATTAAGTAAATGAATTAGTTACACAAATAGAAAAGTACACAATTAACAATTTTTGAAACTTACACTACCCTCTGAAATGCAACTCCTAATGAGAGGGTTAACAGAAGGGCTATAGTTTGTTTAGCCACAATGTGGCTTTTGATTTCCACGGAGGCGAAGCTGTAGATCCTGAATTAAAAGGATAGTTTGAGAAAACTCAAATGAAGTACTGGTGATGGTAAATGCTTAATGATACAAAAAAAATAATTGAGAGGTGTAGTCATAATTCTAACAATAACTGCAATTGCACGTCTAAAAACGGCGAACACTTGGATTACCACATTATCACTAATTATAAATGATCACTTTTTGGACGAAAAAATATGTGGAGCATGTAGATCGTAGTATGCCAAACCGGATAACACAATTCGGTAAAATATTACATAGAAAGCGCAAAAGTGGAACAAAAACTTTTGCTCGCGAAGCAAAACGTTCATGTTTATAGGCTCAAAACGTCACTGAATTAAAAGAGTGTAAATTTGACTTGAAAAGTTCCGAATTTAAGGGCAAGAAGAGTAAAGTAAAGTTGAAAACAAATGAACAAAAATTTGTTAAAATGTAGCTGCAGAAGGATGAAAATAGATGAAAATGATAGATGAAAATAAAAAGAAATAAAAAAATTGCTAAAAATCTGAAAAAATGCAATAACAAACACAGTTTAAAAATTGATTTAAATTTAACAATTTTTTTGAATTAATGAGTTTTTTTAGAATTTAAAATTATCTTATTGAGGGATTTTTATGATTACTTTTAGCCATAACAAAATTTATTGAAATATACTAACAAGTATCAGCTAGTACACAATTTGAGGTACTTAAATACATTTTTTAATAAGAAAATCTTGATAAATGGGAGAAATATGCTCCAATTTTTATCATGATTTGCTGTGGCCATAATAACTCTGGAACGGCTCATATGAAATAATAACACAAAAGTTTGAAGTATATTCTTATATTTTGATTAAAAAAAAATAGTGACGATTTTGATTGCGTCGGATGTGCTGTGATCTAAAAAGTCCAAAGTCGATCTGTGGACTATGGGGGAAGGCAAAGGAAAACCACCCCATTAACATTTCCCTAGTAAAGTCTTCTTGGCTTAGTCAGGAAGATCGCCAACATCCAGGTTTCAATAGGCACTTGAAGAAGAAGAAGACGATTTTTCCCAAAAATTCGATTTTCAGGGTAAAACAATTTAGTTTTTTTAGACCCAAATGAAAATCTTTTCGTTCACAAACTGAGTATAAGAATCGTTTGGAAGCAAAACTCCATTATTAAAATTACCCTTAATTCAAACAACTAATAGATTAGCTAGTTTCTTGGAATCAGTAATATTTACGTACGTTTTATTGTTGGCAATTGCTGCTTTTCGTTCGATTAAGGTAAATAATTGAAATCTTGTCATTATTGAAAACACTCTAATTGACTACTCGTGTAATAAATTGTGGTACAATTTAATCGTTACTCTCAAAGAAAGTTTAGTTTGGATGCTTGAAGCTAGTACCCGCAGGAGAATCTTGGAGGCTGTTGAGTATTTTAGACACTCCAATTCAACATTTTTTAAACAACCCGCTGTTTTACACACATCGTACCGAACCCGGCGCTTTCAGCAACATCAGTTTATGTGAGTATTTTTTTCCCTCAAAAGTGCTACGTCAGCGCCAGCGCAGCGGTTCAGTGTCTTCATTTCGATCGCAACAATAATAATTTTATGATAATTTTAAGGTTCAGAAACCAGGTTTTCTTGTTTTTTTTTTATCTGACAGAGACCATAATTTTTGTTAAGGAATACTTGGTTCCAGAATACGATTTTTCGTATTCAAATTCAAATCAATAATTAATTAATATTACTCAAATGACTAATTTCTTTGTTTTTAAGTAATTTTCATTGCATTTGGTCAGATAACAACGTAATTTTTAGCATTTGAAGTGTGGGTAAACTATCGATTTAGTTCCTATTGTATAGATCATTGTACATAAATTGGATAGTATTATACGTGTTTTTATACATATTCTTTTTAGTGTTTTCTTCTTGGCTGATCAGCCGATATATTATATTTGTATTAAAAAATCTATTTTGCTTATATCTGGTTTGTAATTACTAATTACCATGTACAATATGATTTATCCAACATCTTGCAATAGCCTATGACTTCACGGTGAGCCGGTCGGCCACTATCTGTTTTGGATACTCGTCATAAAATCTTGTCATAAAATCGAGCAAAAATCTTGTAACAACAGAAAATAATATTTTTTACATTTACAATTTTAATTGGTAAAGTTAACTACCAATAGCCAGTTCTTTTTTCACTTCATGCGTAGGATGATACGTAGGGTGATACCTACGTAAGATGATATCAAATCTCAAGAACCAAGAACCCGAATTTTAAGTGGTTGTTAGTTACTAATTAAATGTAAACAAAGACCTACAACTTAACGTGGAATATGAACTATGGTACAAGTAAATTTGGGGTTTTACGGTATTCGAACGTTAAACTCTACCAATTGAAGTCTATCATTTATTATACCAAACCATTTTTGTTGTTTTTTCTGTTTTCTGTTTTTTCATAATCCATTAATAAAAAATAATGTTGCAAACAAATGAAAATATTATTGTAATACAAAATAAATAGAGAATATAAGCTGTGTTTAATTGATGCTTGGAATTGTCTAATATTATTTTTGACAATATTATGACAATACATACAATAATATATGTACTTAACGGCATTTATTATTAAATTCTGAAACTCACTCTTAATATCCCAAGAAAACTACGATACAATAAAATCCAAATCGAATTTTATTATAAGCAGTATCAAACAGAATTAATCCATTTTCCAAATAGAAAATTACATGTCTTAGCAATGGTTGCGCTGTTGATAGGTATTATTGGAACTAGAGAAACCTAAGTGAATTTTAATCATAGAAATATATTATCTGAAAAGTGCAGGATTAAATTCAATGAAATTTTTCAATATGGAAATTACATCAAATGACAGTCATTGTTAAGCACGTTAAGTACCATTTTAATTACCTTTTATAGATACATATATACGCAATAATAAAACGTTAGTAGCTTTCGGAGGCAAAATGCCATTTATCGTGCTTTAAAATAGAAAATGCATTATTGTAAACCACAAATAAATTTTATTGTTGCAAAAAACGTTAAAATTAAATTTATAGACTGCATTACTTTGCTTTTAATGCTAATGGGTTTTTTATTTGAGAAATAAATACGTAATTTTTATTTGATCTGTAATGTGGCCAATATTTTTTCCAAAAAGAGTAAAATTTAAATTAAGACGTTCAAGCTGCGGAAAATAAATACCTACAATAAAATAATTTTATTTTGAGATTTTTAATATTTTGTAAAAGTAATTTAAAAACATCAAAATTTTTTTTTCAATCGTTTTCAAACAATGCTGTAATGAATTTATTACCTCCCACGTGCGTAAAAGAATTATATAAAGACCTACACATTTTCTAACAATCGCAGAAAAATATTTTAAAAACTAGATACTAATATAAAAATATTTACCTAAGATTTATAAAATAATCTTATCGGTATTACCCAGATGCACTTGTGATTTAGTTTAACGCTATTTCAATTTTACTGAAATTGTATATTAGAAAAATATTATTAGGTTTTTACATTCTAGTTTATTCAATTTTATTTAATATACAAATTTATTGAGAAAAAGTCAAAGTAACAATAAAATTTAGTAACTGTAGGTTTAAAAATATATTATTGTTCAAATTTCATATCTGTATTTGAGATACTCATCGTAAAGCTACCAAACGTTAATCTCAAAAGGAATTTATTACAGGAAAGCCAAGATTCCAATAAATAAATGATAATCTAAATTTCCACCTCAAATAATATAATTATTTTATTTTTCTGTTAGGATTCGCTTTCTCGTTTAGAATGTCTATTCATTTATAAAATATAAATTAAATGGATATGTAGGTATTTAAATATAGATTAATGGTAGATACCAAAATAATAAAAATAAGCTTGAGAGATTACAAATAGTAATAAATTTTTTTACAAAAGAAAAACTTAATCGAAACGCTAAATAAATTCATACTTTATGATTTTTATTTTCGTTTAAAAAAAATTACACGTGTAAAAATATTTAAAAAAGTTATTTTGCGAGTTTCTATGTTCCTTTTTTTACATAGGTACTATAGGTATTTTATGTTTATTTGAAATATTCGTAGTTTGTATAGAATACAATGCAAAATTTTCATTAAAATAAGATCAAATTAATTAATTACAAATAGTTTTCAATAATATGTTACTTCCGTGATGATTTTGGATTTTAATTTTAGTTGAAGTTTTTAATCACAAACTTGAGGTATTAGAGCAATTTTCCAGAAATTCTACAAAACTGGTTGTGTTATAAAGTGGAAGTTCTGGGTTCGTTTCACAGACTTTATAACTTTTTTTTAGCTTAGCCTTTCTGAGAATATCGACGCGCTGTGAATTTAAGAATTGGTTTTATATTTACATAAGTCTGACCAATTGGCTATAGCCAAAACAGAAAAAAATCTCTACAAAAAAAATCGTGTTCGCTATAAGTCGCGTTAGAAGATTATGATCTGTTTTTTCATTTCATTTCATTCATTTTTCATCTGAAATATAAATTAACGCAATTTTAAGTTTTGGATTGTTTCTAGAAGAAAAACAAGTATATTTATAATATCTAATTAAAGCAGAGGTTTCCTTACAAATATAACCAGGGTATTATTATTTTTGAGAAACAAATATTAATTTTAAGTTTTGTATTGTTAATGAGAATATAAAAGTATGTTTGGAATATCTAATTAAAGCAGGCTTTCTTACAAATATAATCATGGTAGTAATATTTTTGAAAAAAAAAATTATTAAAAAATTAAATAATGTTGTTGCTTAGGGCTACTTTGGGAGACTTGATCATATGTGAAAAAAGGAAAAATGATCTCACGATTAAGTTAAAAGTAACTCACATCAGAACAAATCGCTCGTAAAAACCTAGATTTTATATTATAGGGGAATGACTTGCAGGCTGCCACCCCTTAGCTTTTTTTATCATAACTCATCTTAAAATTAATATATTGTAAATAAAAAAATACTTTGGAAAGAGGAACTATAATGCCACAATCCTGAAGTAGAAATCATTTGAAATTTCAAAAAATAAAAGTTCTACAGGCAATTTTCTAAAGTACCTAAAATCGACACCTTGAAATTTAGGTTTGCAGGTTGCCACCCCCTGTAAAATTGCTGAAAATGTAGAAAAACGGAAAGAAAAACATCTGATTGTAAAAATATATTGCATTTTCTTTGTTCTTAGTCATATTTAAAAACAAAATTATAAAAAAATTTGTGTAAATTGGCATGAAATTGCCCGACGAGCAATGCATCATAATTCTTAATACCGCGGTCGCTTTTTCTAGATCTATGCGCTGCCATACTACAAATATTTCAAAATTGTAAGAAAAACAGTTTACTTTTGACTTAATAACAATTGTAATCATCAAAAAATCATGAAAGCTGGCATACAAGTTGAAATAAGCGAAAAAAAAGGGGTGGCAACTTACAAGTCTTAAAGCATGGCAACCTGCATTCTGAAGCTATTTTACAATAATTCGTACAAAAAATTTCCAATTTGTTTTATTTTTGAAATTCTTTTGGAATGAATTAAATTGAATATAATACAACACAGTAAAAATATTTACTTTGAATTTTATATAAAAATGTTCAATTTATAATCACAAAACAAAAACACAATTTTAATTATTCACTTTTAAATTTACGCTTTTTCACACTTTCTTCAGTAGACACTGTAATATTGGATATTTTTGGACCAAAAGTAGTTTAAAATTGACCACACCTCTTTTGTTGACGATTTCAGTCGAAATCTTTTGTGTGGCTCGCTTAGATGCCGAAATTCAGAGACCCTGGCAACCTGCAAGCACTGGCAACTTACAAACCTCTCCCCTACATGTAATTCAAATAAAAACTTAACTATTGAAATCAATACGGTGCATTTATGAATGTGTCATTAATATTGAAAGAATTAAAATTTAATTGAGTTGTTAAGCAGTAGATATTATAAACCAATAAAAAAAATTCACCTTTATTCAAATTTTATTTTATTTAAAGTTATATAGCCACAGTTTGACAGACTTTTACGGGTTTTTGCTTTCATGTATTCCACTTTCTCCTAATTTTCATTATTTGATGTAGAATTCTTAATAATTGTTTAATGATAAAATTACAACTAAGAGAGACACAGTTTACCTTTTACTAAAATTTCTTTGAGCTTTTATTAAAGTCATATTATGTACCTATGGTAAACCTAGATTTCAAAGTTTAATTTTTATAGTCGATGTTTTGCTGAAAGGTAAGCTATAAGATAGCAATAGAAAATAAGGTTTAGTTACGTGATAAAGCTTTGTAAGCCCTTGATTCTCCCGAGTTTTATGTGTTATTTGTCAAAAAGTCAACGTCTGGCTAATATTTATCACGACATTATTTATTACCTATTTGTAAAATATGCTTTAAAAAGCGGCTTATTTTTTCCCAAAATGTAAATTTATATAATTTTAGACAAAATTACATAAAAAGCGTAGTAAATTTGAATATAACAAAGCACAGTGGAGGAGAACAATATTTCTCACTATTCGATGGAAAACCACAAAAGTGACGCTTGATATTATAGCGTGATTTGATTTAATATTCAATATACAGAGCTTTTGAAACTTAACCGTTCTTCAGAAATTTCTGAGGTAATATTCTCACATGAGACTTCTGAATAATAGCATCAACCACGGTTCTGTTTGAAGATTTATTGTTATGTAATTTCTCAACTATTGGTTTACGACAATTAACTATTTATACCAACACGGCAATTCAAAATTGCCCAAAGCGAATACAATAGTAATTTTTATTTACATTGCACTTTGTTTTACATTTAGTCCTTTTTTAATTATTATAACATACATAAATACATAAATAAATACATAATACATACATTTTGTTTATTCCACGCTGGATGATTTGTGATTGAAAAAATTCAGAACTGTGTTTATCCCTTTTTCCTGACGCTGCTGCGATAAAAAGTTGCGGTCCCGAGAAAAATAAGGTTCATTTCCGTCTTTGATGCATTGATTGTTTGCGAGAGAGATTTAAACTTTGCATTCCTAATGGAGTTGAAAGAAGGTTCAATAATTTTAAATTAATGCAAGATAATTTTCAAGCAGGATTACGGATATCCAAATTTCAACATATTATACAGAATTAAAAGTTCGTTTAAATATGCTGATTACACCCACCGCAGGGTATTCTTTAAATTAATAAACTTTGCGTAGAATACCTTAAAGTTTGCATGTCTCAATAAAATGAAATTTCCTATCTCTAACTTCGAGTCAATATAAAAAATGTTTAAACGTTTTTGAAATATCCCGATTTTACCAACGGATATAGAAAGTCAAACTCTATTGGAATAAAAGTTTACTTCGATTTTGGATAGCTTTTTATAAAACGAAGGGAAATATTATTAGATTAATTGCCAAATAATGTATATTTAAAATCAATTTGAAAATTGACAAATAAAGTTATCTTTGCAATGCGACTACATCATAACTTTTTAAAGGTTTAAAAAACGAAAAATGTATATGTTTATTCAAGTGGTACTTTTGTTATATAATTTAATAATTTTGGAGGTTTTATCTACCAAAAATTTTTAATATTATGTATGGTTCTATGTATATAATGGTATATGTAAATAAATCTAATATGCTACTACTCTGAAATGAATAAATTAGTTACTCCATTTGTGACATTTACTTCTAATTATCGCTAATAACAGATAGATTTGTGACTGCTAATTGTATCGCTATTGCAATCCGAAAGGTGTGGGCTTAATTTATTATTTGTCTACAAAGTAATTTTAATGCAAAACAATGTAAATAAGATGGCTCAATTTATTTACAATTATTGTAAGGTATAGCTTAACAGGAATATTAATGGTATCAAAGCTTATTAGGTGTAGTTTCGTTTTATACGCCTATTTATTTGCTTTATGTTCTCTTTGAGATGGTTTGAGTGGATCATTACATTTAGGGTTTCTGGTACTTAAGATATACGTAGATTAATTTTCTTCCTTTCGTGTTTAGCGTGCAGTAGGTACTACTTAGAGTACGAACATAACATAAATGTTATGTATTCAGAGAAACCTCGAAATGTATACAAAGGCTTATAACCATATTTGTGTTGCAATTATATCCTTGTAAAGTAGCATCTCCCCATTGAAAACGATCAATTTTGAGAATAAGTTAACGCTCTCTAATATTGATAATAATAATCGTATAAATTTATAAAAACTATATAGATTAATGACTTGTCTTTGTCTTGGTTATGTTCATAAAAGTATGAAGTAATTGGATAATCATAAATATTTTTCATTTCTTTACACTTAATTTTCTTCTTTTCTACAAAATAGCAGTGGTGGTTTGACATTATCGTAATATTTAAAAGTATAAAGCTCTAAGTAAAGCTCTAAAGAAAACAGTCATTTTAATCGATGGAAAAAAGTAATCAAACCTCCAGATTGTATACCTTGTTTTGATTATGGTAAAATATCTTCATGATTAAATTTGCTTTCAGTATCAAAATAGTCAAATAAATTATTTCTTATAAACATTTATTATGTTAAAATAAATCAAAAATACCTACATGTAATTTATTATGAAAGTCAATGGCTTTTTTGAAAATTGTACTATATTTATAAAATATTATATAATATATAAGTAACGATCGCCTAAATAATACAACACAAATTTTAAGTTAATCTATTAAACTCATAAATACGAGTATATTATTATGAATCATGAAATTATCAGTGCAAGTTAGTGAGTTACATAGTTTTAACCAAGTTATTAATTGATAATTCACACGCAATAGTGTTAAAAAAATTATATTTACTATTATACGAATCCATATCAACGCTTTTCTTTATTAAAAATTTATTTAGTACTACATTATTAAAAAATGATAGTGCACAGTAATTGTTACAAAAAAGTAGAAGTAAAACAATTCACTGAGAAGTGTGTTGTTTAACCACATTTCATATAAACTACCATAATTAAATATGCTAAGTAAAGTAAATTGCTAATTATGTTTTAATATTGCAGTAGGTATCTTAAATTAAAAAAAGTATATGAAGTTGTCCAACTTTTAATAAACTTTTTACAACAAAACATAATTTATTTTATTTCGCATTTTTAAAGCAAATTTCTCCTCTAATCAGACAGAACCTTATAATTTAGTCAGACTCTTCAAAGACATCAAGTTGAATGAGGGGAAACTTATCATCAAAATTCAACTCAATTGCTCAAAGTAAATAAAGAAATTAATTTTGTATGTTGGAAAGAAAATGTTTGTTAAATCGAAGCATAATATAAGTGCAATATTTATATAGTCGTATTAAGTATTAATAAAAATACTGAAAGTTTTAGATTTGATCATCGAGCAGGATCAAAATGTGAATGTGTTTTGATTATTACTTGACGATATTAGAAACATTACGAAAATACCATGCAGCATGCAGTTTATTTATTTATTTATATTTGTTGATATTTTTTGTTGTTGAATTTGGTTGATTGTTATATGTAATATAAAATATTCGACAAATACGAGTACTATTGCAGATCATAGTAACTACGTCACGAAAACTTCAGAAATCAAACAATTTTTAAATTTGAATTCAAGTTTATTGGCAAATTTTAATCCTACAGCTCCATACTTTTTTATTGCAACAAACTATTTAATGTAGAACGTAGCTATCATTATTAAACAGTTAAATTTCTTTTCACAATAATTTATATTATTTATTTTATTATAACAACAAATTTCTAGAAAAACATTTTATTTATAAGAATTAAATTAAAATGTTGGAATAAAAAGCAAATGAGTTTACCATACAAACGTTGCAATAAAATTTACTACTGTTTGTGCTACTTACACCGGTTACACTCCCATGTAAAGCATGTCTTAGTTATGTATTATATAGGTATTATTTCATAGCCACGAAAAAGTTTTAAATAATTTTTCAAACCTTAAATTTTCGGGTTTCAAAAATTCATCAAAATAAATTACGTAATAGTAGGTACATAATTATTATATATTCAAAATATGTATTTTAAATTTCATATTTTACAAATCACATAATATAAAATTTGCTCTTTTAGTCATTATGATGTAGATAAATAATATGATTTCCAGTAAAATATTTGTTCTAAAAAGATAGATAACCCGCGGGTGTTCTGAGATTTTAAAATAACTGAAGGATAGCAGATAAAAATTAAATTATGAATTATTTTAAATACATTGCTAGTTAATATTAATGCAACAAATTAATGCTTGTATACCTGCAAAAAAATTATAATTTTCACAAGCTAGAAACTCAATATTTTTTTTCAATGCTAAAAATTAAATTATAATTAACCTTAATTTACCAGTTTTGGTTATCTACGCTTTATCGCAAAATTTTGCCACCTGACCTACATGGTTAAAAAAGTAAACTCACGCCATCAAAATAGCTCGAAACGTGTCCTCCCATAACAATGTGTTGAAAATTATGTAAGCTTTCTTATATTATGAAGTATATCGTGGGTATTCTGCGAAAAAGCACTAAGTCAATATTTTGCTGTTTTGACTTAATCATGAGGTTGTATTGATTGGTGAACGCTAAACAAATTGTGAAAACGACTAAGTCATATTTCCAAAAATAACAAAGATATTTTCTGTTTTAAGTCAAAATCACTTAAATTTGTTCAGGGAAAATTAAAAAATATTTAATTTTTTTTTTATTTTATTGTCATTTTTTACCTTATGTACTATTTCTGGACAAAATATTTAAGAAATAAATGTGATAAATGGGAAAAAACTGCTGCTGAATCTTAATTTTACCTTTATTATTTAAGAAAAATGCACCAAGTCATACACTTTCGATCACTTTTTTTTTTTAAATTGATCAATAGGCAAATATTTTTAAATAACAAATGAGGGAATATTGAAGTTGATAAAGCAATGTATCGTTCGCAACCATTAATTTTCTGATATTTTAATAAATATAATTCTTATTTCAATACAAACTTTCAAATGCAATTATCTCAAAACCATGATTATTGACTTAGTGCATTTTCGCAGAATACCCACGATATATTACCTCAGAATAAAAAATCCATAATGCGGCATTCTCATCTGAATATATTAATATTATAAAGAGGTAAAGCTTGGATGTAGGAGGCAATCTCCAAAAGTACTCATCTGATTTTAAAAATTTTTGTACCAATACCTATTTAGAATTGATCTTCAGGGTGGACATAGTATGTAGGACATATTTTTTTGGAGGACAAAGTCGCGGACACAACTAGTAAGAAATAAAAACTAACCAACAATTGCGACTCGTGACTCTTTTGAGTGAGAAGGAGAAAATGAAAAAAAATCTAAATAATATATAAATTTACCATAATAAAAAAACTGAATTTTAAAAATGTCAATTTTTCCTATTTTTCAAAAATTCTAAAAAAAAAACTTTTGATAAAATACCTAAAATAATAATTCAGGTATTCAACTACAAAGCCATCAAACATAAGTTTGCCTCTATAGATGGCACTGCATAGGGTTCGGTTATCTTATGCCCAGTTATCCTATATCAATGATCTCCAATTCGCATGTATGGACGTATTTTAATGTATATTTTCATCTTATTTTTTTAATATATTGATTGAACTATGGTAAATACATTAAACGGTGAAGCTACAAAAAGAAAATTAAGTTTTTTAATGATACTTGATTTTCTGTAGGAAAAACACAATTTTACATTTTGTATGCTGAAATTTTTTATTAAACCTGAGTTTCCAATGTGGAGAAACTACTGAAAACAGGTTACTTGACGGGATTGAATAGAATTGTCCTCTAAAACAATAACTGCTTGACTGACACTCTGCGGGGTGTTGAGTTAATTAAATTAAAAAAAAAATTGTTGTTTGTTGTTTGTTACGATGTAAAAATTCTAATAATTTACTTATGGCAGAAAATAGTTAGAACATTTTCGTTTTACGACAAAGGTTAGGATGATAAGAAGACTTGGTTCCGGTGTAACCGGGAATTTTTACCCCAGTGAAATTTTAACCCCCGGTAAAAATTCTCTAGTGAAATTTTACCCCCTAATTATTTTTTACTGGGCGTAAATTTTCCCTAGAGAGTTTTTACCGGGTTGTAAAAAAGTTCAAAATAATCTCAGTGAATTTTTTTACCCTCTTAAGAAATTTTATAGGTAAATCAGAATTTTTATTACTGTTTATGTATCAAATTCGATTATATTATATTCTGAGATGCTAAAATATCTTCCTTAGATTTTGGAAGACAAAGAAGTACGAAAGCTAATCACTGAATTTATGAAAACTTAAAAACAAAAAGTGGATTTGTTTTCTGGTGTTCAGAATTACATGAATATCACGAAAATGGACAAAAATGCAATTTGGGCAACAGATGTTGAGATGCTTTTTACTGTAGCACTCATTTCTTTCTTTTTCTTTCTTTCTCATCGTTTTGCTTCTTGACAGAAGCATCGTGACCATTAATTTTGGTATTAAATGGTTCTCTTGGCAGATTACTCTCGGTGGTTTGCCATTGCTTTCCGAGAGGAAAGGGTCATAATGAAATTGGATAAATTGTGTAACCGGGTTAGGGATCGAACCCAGGGCTGCTATCCTAGAGTCCGGTCCCTAGCCCGTTCACTTAGCTCACCTCTCTAAATTCATACTCAGCACTCATAAGGGCCGACATATTATATTCGTTTACTAAAATTTCAAAAAATCTTATAGGTTATATTTTATAATCTTATAAAATTTTATAGGTAAATCAGAATTTTTATTACTGTTTATATATCAAATTCGATTATATTATATTCTGAGATGCTAAAATATCTTCCTCAGATTTTGGAAGAATAAAAATAAATAAAATAAGATAATTTATTAGTTAAATAGTAAAAGAAATAGTAATAGTAAATAAATAATATCAAAGGAAAAGTCTAATTTTCGAAAACAATGTAAACCATATGCAATGGAAAACGAAACTTTATTATAAAAAAAGAAAATTAAAAAAAGTGACAGAACCACGAGCGGTGATGCAGAACATGGTAATTTAAAACATTACCATGACAACGGATTTCAAGAAAAAAATGGCGAAAATGAAGAACATGAATCATCTGTGGAAGAAATTTATTGTATTACAAAAAATAAAAATTTTGTTTTCGTTCCATAAATAATATTTGGCAAAAACTACTTTGTGAGAAGCTTGGACTTTCATTTGACAAAAATTCCGACTTTGCAAAAACAAAAAATTTGTTGCTCCATTCGCCTCACACTGTTATAGACGTCAAGGCAGACGGTAACTGTTTTTTAGATGCATATCTTTATGCATTACCTGAAGTGAAAATCAGCACAAAGAAGTACGAAAGCTAATCACTGAATTTATGAAAACTCAAAAACAAAAAGTGGATCTGTTTTCTGGTGTTCAGAATTACATGAATATCACAAAAACAGATGCTTTTTACTGCAGCATTCATAGGGGCCGACATATATTCGTTTACTAAAATTTTAAAAAATCCTGCATGGATAAGGTTTCCAAGTTCAATGCACCTTTCCGATGAATCTAATTACAAAAATCTGGCAATATATTTGAACCATAAAAATTCAAATCATTTTGAAGTAGTAATTTCGGTAAAAAGAAGTGTATAAGAAAATGTAATTTTTAAATAAATGTGTTAAGCTTTTAAATTATTCAATTTTATTCTTCAAATATCTGAGGAAGATATTTTACCTATAAAATTTCTTAAGGAGGTAAAAATTCACTAAGAATATTTTGAGCTTTTTTACCCCCCGGTAAAAATTCCCTAGTGAAATTTTACCTCCTAATCATTTTTTACGGGGAATAAAAATTCCTTAGCGAAATTTTACCCCCGGTAAAAATTCTCTAGTAAAATTTTACCCCCGGAAAACATTCCCTAGGGTAATTTTACCCCCCCCCCCCCGGTAAAAATTCCCTAGTGAAATTTTACCTCCGGGGGTAAAATAAAAGGGGGTTAAAATTCCCAGCTACACCTGCATCCATATTTGGACAACAAAGTTGTCCTTCCCGAGGTTTACTGTGGGAATTTTTGAGTTTTTATTAGATCAAAGTTGGATTCTAGGGAAGATTTGTTGATTTTTCGTGCTAGAGTAGTAATAATTTCGAATATAATCAAGCTAGGGAAGTACCCAACCAACTTTTTTCAGGAGGGAGCAATTCCAAATTTTCAAATTTGCTAACTTCTCAACTATTGGCTAATAAGTAAAAACTTCTAAGTCACAATTTAGCCATTACCAATAAAATGTCGCTACTCCTCTCTCTCCGAACGTTTGTTCTTGGTTTGATCTTATTGATCTTTTATATTTTTTGTTTGATATTCAACAGTCACATAGTCGTTCCCAAAACTTTTGAGGTAGGGTGGGAATATACATGTTTTTAAATTTTTTTCTTATTCTAAACTTTTTTGTAAAACTGATGGCAATCGACTTGTATTACCAGTATTGTCAAGTATTACAGCACATAACTTGCTCAAAGTTCAGTAAAACTTCAATAAGTTTTTTTTTTGAACTTTGTAGGAAAAAAAACTGATATTATAGGAATGGAAGCTAAAACGAAGCTCTATCAAAGAAACTTTTATAATATACCTAACGTAAGTCCTTCAAAGAGAATTTGATATAAATTGTGTTTGAGTTTTCAGGAACCTTGCATTTCCAGTTGTTTTTAAATTTAAATTTTTTTTATCAATTTTGACCTACCTAATTAAATACCTAAAATATTCTCTAATACTTCATATTAGTTTTTTATATAATCTTTTTCTTCCAGTTTAATTAATCAAAATAATGATCTTTTAATAACTTATCTAATAAGGATTGTAGTTTTTAATCTGGTGACTTGAAATAAATTTTCATATTTTATAATGAAAAATTGAATTTCTCACACGACCAACTTGCTCGGAGTTTCCAAAAATTTTAAATACTCAAAACTTTTTAGAATATGAAATTAAAATAATGTGAATGGAAGCTCACTGGAGCACAAACGAATTTACATCGATTGACGTCAGGGTCATTTCAAAGTGTCGGGTGGGACTTTTTGGTTCCTTTTGCTCAATTTTTATCCAATTTCTTAATAACCATTAACATAACCAGTTTTAAAATGATACTAAAGTGAAACCAGATGTTTATTTTAACTGAAAATATTGAAAAGATAAATATGAGCCTCTAGACCCAAAATTTAAATATTTTCCAAGTGTGACGGATAAGACACCCATGACACGCACTTGTATTTTTTCAGTTTTTCATATTGTAACTGGAATATTAAAGCTTTTTATTTTCAATATATTAGGTATCAAATAATTACCTTTTTTAAATTTTTGAAAAATGAGTCTTTCAGCTTGTGATGGGTGGGACAAATTATAATTGAGTACAAATAAGACACAAATAAAATGAACACTGTTTATTTCGAGCAAATGCTAAAATGAACGAAATTGATTGATAAATATAGAAAGAATTGACATAAACGAATAATTATTATCCATAAACCATACAGTTACGTTCAACTTTGAATCAGTTTGAAACCCGTAAGGACTGAATTAAAAGAGTACTTAAGAAGTTCTTATTTACTGACTAAATGTTATAATGGGATCGATAGTTTAACATGTAACTCTCACTAGGATCCAAATAATTAGGGAGCGACCCTGAATCGAACCTATGACCTTTCATAGGTTCTATATATTTCTTCGTTTACGTATCATTAAGCTTCAAATAAAGTTACAATAAAGTCACGATACCTGACAAATTTATTTGAAATACAATTTTACTTTAAATGTATTCTAAAGTTGAAATTTAACTCAACAGTCACTTAACTAAAAAATTAGAACATTTTTTTATGAAAATATTTCATTTCTAATAAGTTATCAGGATATGAAGTGACACGACTTTTTTCGATAATGGAGAAAATGTTTTAAGTATAAAGTTTACGGATGAGATTATTCCCTTAGGGCTTAGGATATTACAAACAAAATCAAGCGAAGAGATTATACCGGATTATTAATTATCATGAATAAGTTTAGTTGTTGTAATCATTATTGAAAGTTGCGTATGTATACGCAATACAAATGGATATTTAATATTCATAATAGTACAATTTTCGGGGGCACTGAAAAGAAAATTTTCTGTTTTCACGCATCATAATAAGGATTTCAATAGTTAATCCTAAATATTAGATTATCTGTTGTTCATTTCCTGTTGAATTAGCTTATTTGAATCTTTGAACACATCCTTTAATTACATTTGCACTGGGACATTGACTAATATCTTGTAAATTGTATCAAACACAAAATAATCGCCTAACTGTAACATAGTGAAATACGAATAATTAATTTTGTAAAATTTTGCGTACAAATTTTACATGGAAGTTCACCCACATACACTAACTAAGTTATGTACGCAAGCATATAGTTGAAGAATTAAATTAAATAGTTAGTGGTGCCATTATAGGCATATTTCCTTTAATTTTAATAGTACATAGTATTTAATTTGCCGTTATTGTACTAGCAAGTGTATCCTGATAGAGCTAATTTCAGGACCGACAAAAGCTGCACTCCACCTTCCACTCAACAAAATGAGCAGGGTTGTAATAATTATATTTCAGAATTTTCATAAAAATGTATGTACTTAAGCTTACAGTAACATTTCGATTACTCTGGAATAAAATTGTTAAATAAATTGTTAATGGCGTGATGTTGTTGAGAATCGGGATTTATTACCTTACCGGTGATCTTCATCGATATTGTTAAAACCTTCAGCGAGTCTAAATAACAATGAACTGTTCTTGTAATGGAACCGTGTAGAATTGTAGAAATGATAATCCTTATTAGTAGGAAATAGCAAACTACAGGTTGGTAATTCGATAATTATAATATCGAGAAGTTTAAAATGTAAATATATTAACTATTATGTACCTATTATTAAATTTCTTTTACCGTCACGCAGTCCCTAGCGACCGCTCACAGTAATGATTTAAACCATTATCGATGACTTAGAAGCAATATATTGTACCTCCTAACTGCATTTTATTATATTCCAATATTCAAAATTGAAATGTTTTGTTCCACATTGCTGTTGTTATACTGTTTCAATCTTAGGATATACAAACTGTGGAAACGACATGATGTAGTTTTTGTTTTAATTATCGTAGAAGTATGACAAATGCAGACACCAATTTTTGCTTCCAAGCCATCAATATTGATTTTTCATGACGGTTAACGTGTTAAAATATTATTTTTAATATTAGGTATTCATAAGTTAAAATAAACACCCTTAAGAGTTATGGCTTAATAAGGTGCAGGTCCCGAATATACAGCCAGTGCCGTGGCTAGCTTAGCAAGCTACCTCGGTTAAGATAATCTAGAATCTAAATTCTAAATAGTGCTCTAGAAGTAATGTGGCTTGGTATTAACGAAGCATTTACTCAATCTTCAGGTTAATAAACTTAAAAATTAGGTATAAAACTTTATTTTTCTGTAACCTACTTCGAGTTGGTTCATCAATATACTTACAGTCCAAATGCGGCCTATAAGCCGCACAGCTTTGCAGTTTATTGGTAACATGTCAATTATTTGATATTTTACCAGCAATAAATTAATATTGGTAATAATATTAGTTGATTTGTCAGTTTCTTACAATGATAATTTTAGCTTTGAAAAGAGTCAGTGCCTGATTCAGAGAAATAATTTCAAAATTTGCTAAAGATTAGGATTTTTGAAGTTTATATTTGACATTATTTAAAATTTTAATTGCGAAATTAGTGCGATCGACTGTTTTAAATCTTTCATTGTTATATCAGTAAATTGTTTATTTATTAAATGTTTATCTGATAAGAATGTTTTAATTAGCTATTTAATTTATTTGAATAAAAGATAATATATTTATAATAATAGAAAAAATGTAGGTAGTTTATTGAATTAAATTTGACGGATATAGCACAAGTTAAATAAAATACGAAGAAACGAAATAAAAGGATACGCCGAAAACCAGATTATCTGCAAAAATGTTACAGTAAACACAATTGAGCCAATACATTTTTATTTTGGAAACAAGTAGTTAACAAGATAATTAGGTATTTTTTATTCGATGTTGATTGTAATCAACGTCTAGAGACCAACGTCAGCTTAAAATTTAAGCTCAAATAAAATTATTGGAGAAAGTTGAAATTTGTGTATCGTACTTATATAATGATGAAACGTGTTTTCGTTATGCAAATAAGCAAAATTTCAATTTACATAATACTAATTACCTACCTGCAATGTTCATTCTGAAACATAGATTTGATTTTATGTTTCGACTTCATTCAATTATTTAATTTGAACATTTTACCCAATATAATTTATTTTAACTGTTAAAATTATTTACATATTATTGAGAACAACTAATAGGGACTTAGTATTTACTCAGTTCTGGAAATTTAGTGGATTTTTGAAGAACATTTTATCTTTTATTCAGAATTATTAAGAAGATCACAGCAGTACTTTTTTGTTTCAAAGGGAATATTTTTGTTACTTTTAATTAGTTTTTTTTTGTTATAATTGCTAATAATAGACCTACCAAAATTTGGTCAAAAATTTATTTTTAAAAAACTCTTTGTTTAAAATATGCAGTAAATTTCTTTCCATTCATTAATTATATAATAAACAGTAGCAAGGTAGGGGTAAATTAAAATTCTTCAGAGCTTTTCCCAAATGTTAAGCGATTGGAAAAGCTACTTTCTAAAAATAAGTTTAGATGTAATTTCAAACTACTTTTTAAATCATTAAGTACCTAAAGCGACTAGTGATTTTAAACTGCTTATTTGCAAAATATATTTATAATTTTTCAATGAAGTAAAAATCTGATATGTTTAAAGAAAAGGTTCCAATCTTTTTAAAAATGATGGCAAAATATACAACAGTTCTGTGGGAAACAAACCTATTATATTTACTAACTTTTGTATTTCTTTCTTAATAAACGGAAGTTAAGCAAACTTTTTAACATGTACTCGTATGTACATATTTAGTTGCTAATGCTAATACTAAGAGAAAACAAATACAAAACTTGAAAGTCAATTTTCTGCAAACCTTTTTAAGATGTTTTGCTGTAGGTACCCATGAGTTGTTGTGTAAGTCTAAAAAATATTTTCTAACTACCTATAATATTGTTGGAATCGAAGCATTATGAAGATAAGTATACGAGGCATAAGCAGTATTTTTTTAGATTGGTCATATTAGAGCTGTATTTATAGTTACTACTATAGGTTATTGAAAATATTAAAATGAGCAATCATAAGACAAAAGTTAAAAAAACAATTCTGATTGTTATAAATTTTTCTGGTATTAGTATGTAGGGTATATTTGCAAATAAATACAATATTATGCTAGTACAGTAAATTATATCTATAAAAATACATCAGTAAACTATAAGAATGGACAAAAACAATTTACAAGTTTAGTGTTAATTAATCTCAATGATATACCGTATTATAAAATTCAATTTAAACTCACCAAAGTGTTACTAAAATGAGAGTATTATTAAATAACATTTTTATTTTATATACAAATTATTGTTTTTTGATTAATAATTTTAGAATATTATTTTCATTGGCTATTAATATTTTAATTATATTATTTGACCTATTATTACAAAACCGAGTGATTTACGCTTTTAAATGGTACAAAAGTTGAGAAAAGTAGGTAATTGATCTTTATTATAATTTAGTTTTTAAATAAATCCTATTTATTCACATATTTTAACTTTTAAATTACGACAACAAAGCTAATTAAGGTGAAAAAATAAAAGCTGACATATAAATTAAAAACCCAGCAAATTATATTATAAATGTTAAAAAGAGTTATTACAAATTTTAACATTATTACCACATTGTTGTAAGCCTGCGTTCAAATAATAAAATAATGTCAACTATGAAAATAGTCCGTTATGAAAATTTAATATCTCGAAAATTGTATGAGTAGGTCGAAAATGTAAAAATATTATAATCTCATTCAATTTGAAAAAAATGTTACCAATGGAATAATAAATTGTTGAAATAACTATGAAATTGAATATCTTTGAAAGACAAAATATTAAACCTATAAGTACCTACTGGCTTTAGTAAGTAAAACATAAATTTCATTGTTTTAAATGTTTGAAATTAAATAAAATTCTTTTAAAATATGTACAGGTAGTGTAGTCTAGGGGCAGATAGTTAAACTAGGAAGTGAACTAGGAAGTAGATTTTTGATATTTTATTAACTATTGTAATTGCTAAATTAGTGCCACAGCCGTGGAGTGATGTGACCGCTGGTTGAGTACAGAGCGGAAATTCTGGGTTCAAATCGCGGACTATACAGAATTTCTTAGCTTGGCCTTTCGGTGGACATCCACACGGTGTGGTGAAATAAATATTGATTTATCGGAAATAGGTAATATGGGGACTAATCTACCCCGCTAATCGGATTTGTAATTCCCAAAAAGGGAAAAGCAATGTTCTACTTCGAACGTAAAAAGCTTAATGAATGAATTGCTGAATTAGAAGAATTAGCAAATTGCAGAGTACATTAAACTCCGCCTATAATAATAAGATTAATATAATAATTGAAGGAGCAGGTGTAAAAAGGGGTTATGTTACAAAAACATAATATTATTGAGATAAATATGATTTTGTAAAATTAATCGGCATTTTTTAAGTAAAAATAATTTTAAAATTTGGTTTGAGAGTGTATTGTTTTCAAAGATTTAAAAGTTTAAACTTTCTACATAATAATACTGACATACTAGTTATAATAATTCAGTCGAATAAAAATGAAAGAAAGTATCAAATATTTTAATATTAGTACAAAATAAGCTAAAAACAACAAAAATAGTAACATATTTAAATAAAATCATAATATCACTAACTTGGTAAGCCGTCTTTTCTGCTTAGGGTTTTCTACTTCAACACCTACAATATTTTGATAAAATCTTTAATGTTTCTCTAGGATAAAAGGTAACTATTCCCGAATATTCTCAATTTTTTGCTGTGATACATTTCCTTTTTTGTGATGAATTCTAGTAAATTTAATATGCTTACGGGGAGAATAATAATTTTTTGATGGATTGTGTTTTAATAATGAAACATTTTTGAAGGCGGTATACTCGTATAATTTTCAAGTTGTAAAACCAAAGTTGTCTTAGGTTAGAGCCAAATGCTGAGGAAACAAATTACATATGCATATAAATTCTTCATCCACATCAAAACCTGACTTTTTCAGAAAATGTTACTTAACCCCTTTTTCCATTTGCCTCGTCTATTATCAAAAACTCCACTTGGTCCTTGTCACTATAGGGGAGCCTCAAATTTAATTTTTTTTTAGCAACCAAAAAGCAGCTATATCAATCATTCACCAGATGGTTATAGGCGCCCAAAGGACTTCTGTGCTTGCTATTCTATATAAAAATTTGTTAGGAAGTTCCTCATTTGTGTCATTTACAGAAACTCTCTGATACAGATTGGTTATTAGCATGCAAAAAGTTTACGATAGTAGACACATGCATCTGATTTTTTAAAATTTTTATTTAATATTATTAAACTTTTGATCTTACTTTTAATTAATTTAAAGGGTACAAACCTGTGTTAAATTTTAAAAAACCGCTTTGCAATGCAACTCAAATTATATGAGATACCGAAGTTTTGAATTCGTAACGTTGAGTTGCTTATTTTATTACCAGCCAAGATTCGAACATAGGATTTTTGAGTTGTCAAATGCAATGCCAAAAATGATATCTATTTGGCTAGGCAAACTGATCAGAATGCATTAAAAATAGGATGGTCATTGCCTTGTAGCTAACAGGATTAATTGCGAATACAAGAAGATTCAAACCGAGTTGATGAATTGCCACTATTAACACAAAAAAACTATACTTGCCGACTCGTCTAGCCAGCATGGCAAGTTATGGCCAAAGAACTCTATCATATCTTTGATGGGAAAGACTTTTATCTAGCAGTGGAAGGAAACAAGCTGAAAGTGATAATGATAATTCTATTGAACAAGTATTTTCGGGAAAAGCAAAAACCCAATTAACAAAAACGGAATTTTTATATACATATTTAATAAGATTAGCCAGTACTGTCTAGTTCTGTGAGACTGATGAACTATGAACGTATGAAACTGAGCCTGTGGCTTCGTATTTTATATTGATAATGCTTTAAATACTACTTAGACATTAAAGATCGTTAATTGATTCATTGTAAGCCAAACCGACTTTTTGATAAGAAAGTACATAAGTTATTGAAGTTGTAATTATTGAATATTTTATCTCATTGCTATGTTAGGTTGTTAATCTACCTTTTTTACTATTTGTAGAAGACTTACTAACGAAATCTTAATAGGGTGATTTCCTCGTTTACAGAATGAAAAATTCACATTGCAGTTGCAAAAACTAGGCTTTTTATAGCTTTAGTACCTATTTACAAAATAAAACATCTAATGGTAGCAATGACCATTGCTGAAAGTTTATTAAAATTAATTTAGATTTAATTAATTAATTAACTTTATTTAAAATTTTGTTACAATAAATATATTCTATGAATTCTCTTCAGGATTCAACCAAATCTATATTGTGTGGATTTCTTATTTTTATTGTAAATTTTAGGTGTTCTACAATATAAAGTTTTAAAGTTATAAAGAAAAGTAAACTTTGAAATTGGGCATTGTGTATACGAAAAGTTTTACTACCTACTGCAGGCTAGTATTTTTTATTAATAAAATGTTTCCTGATTCTCTCTCAGCACTTAGAAGTTCATTTTTATGATGTTCAATTTGCCTAAAACTGTTAGATATTAAAGTTTTATTTTTATAATTTCTGATAGAAGTTATACAGTATCGATAAGGAGTATTTATAAAAAATAATTATTAATAGTGAAGAAAATTACCTGGAACCATTTCTGTTGCTTTTATCTAAAAGACTAATAAAAACTGCATAATTTATTAAAATTTCTGGCTATTTGGTTAAGCTATTAAGTTGTTAACACGGAAGGTTGATTGAATCGGAGTTCTAATTTAGGGTAAAAATAATGTGAATAATGTGGTATGCACATACAATAAAATAGTAAATTAATATTTAAATTTTAAGCGACTTTTTTTTTATTACGTTACTGTGCCGGTGTAAAAGCTATTGTCACAAGTCATTGCACCATTGATTGATTACCCACATTATTTGAATTTTATTTGAGATGTGTTTTGCATACAACTGAATCATTTGCTCCATTTATGGTTAATAATTACTACAAGTACAAGTAAGTACTAAAAACAAATAAAATAGCAAACCATTAAGACAAGGATTAATTTTAATATTTCTTTTAAGATTAGATAGGTACATACAGTATGTAAATTTTATTAAAATATTAACTAAAATATTGAGAACCAAATTGGATTGTTTGGGTTTTGATAAACCTAATATTATTCTGTTATTGATGTTAACTTGCTTATTGTGGTGTAGCACTATAATATATATTTGCCTGGTACAGCTTGCTTTATGTTACAACATAAATGTTGTGAAATGGTATTATAAAGTCTTTATTGCTAAGCGAGCCTTTTGTTTATCTTATTTGCAAAAAATTATATTACCACAAAAACAAAATACAAAATAATTTATTAATATCCCACATAATATTTCACTTATACCTATACGCCTAATCCTTTCACATTGAAATCATAATAAAAATCACTCACTTTAAATACTTACGACGATACAGATGACTAGCAATCATTTCTGTACCGTAATATTACGATTATTTTGATATTTAAAATGATTAATTTATAGATTTAATCTGAATGTCAGTGATAATGTTATTAATATTAGGTGTAAAATATAAGAAAATCGATAAAAAATTTTATATGTTGCTTATATGAAACTTTTTTCGGTAGAAAATAAAATTACATCCAATATCGTGGAAGCATTGTAGAATTTTCAACAATAAACTTTCTTAAATACTTATTTATATATTTCTACAATGTAGAGTTTTAAATTTGAATGTTAGTCTGTGATCTCTTTAATAAAAATTGTAATTTTCTGGATAAAGGTAAAATTTTTAGAACACACTTTGGTTTTATCGGTTTTATACGAATATATAAATTTGTTATATATATTCTTGAAAGTGTATCAGACGTTTGCAAGAATCAATCATATTGAAGTATCTATCTATTTATAAATAATATCTATCTATCTATAGATTTATATAATGTAGTTTATTAAATCTAGTATAACACATTTAAAAGGATAAGTCTTCACATATTAAGATATCACAAAAAGAAATTAAAAAATTAATGATTTGTGTGGCGAAAAAGAATTTTACTTGTAAAATATACTGAAATATTTAATAAGAAGTTGTAAGAAATTTTAGAATATATCACGTGTTTTACTTTAAAACTTCGTAAACTGTAAGTAGAAAGTTTAAAACGTTTTTGCCATACTATGACTATGACATCGGCTGACAATGATTAACTTACCCACTGTTTCAAGATAGATCCTCTGTGTTATAGTTTTGAAGAATTTATGCAGTTTCCGATTATTTTAAAATATTGATATACGAAAACAATTACAATTGACATCTTCATTAAATAAAACTTTAATTTAAACAAGTCATAATATAATTTCAGTAAATAAATAACTTTTAAATTGTTTTCCTTAAGCCGAAGCAATTAAAATTTAAATTATCAAGTTTGATAATATAATACTAAACAAAATATTTGTCTCTTAAACTTAAATATACCGAAGGTGCTGTTAGTCGACAACTTTTAAATACTATATTGATGATTTTGTACAGTATGCAAATTATATAAATTTTCAGACATAAAAGTGATAAAGTACCTGAACTAAATTTTGCAGCAATATAATTTCCTCAAGATATTCGAAACTTTTTACTCTTGTATTTATTTACATGAAGTGCAGATAAAACATAACGTTTATCAAATGTTCTGGTTATCTTGAACGATCGATCGGTCTGAGTCACATCCCTTTGAGCACCTTCGTAAATGTTTTCTTGCAGTGAGGGATGTTTTATAAGGAGTTGATATGAAATATTTACTTGTTAGCTTGTATTAAGAGATTGTAACATGAATTATGTATATGTGTTATCTGTCTATTTTTAATCGTCGCGTCGAGCTCGAGCGGTTTCCATTGTACTTTGGCAAAGTCGACTACTAAGATCATTATAGCCACTCTCAAATTAAATATTTTCTGAAAATTCTGAAAAAGCAGCTCTAGTATTAATTGTAATTTTTAAAATGAATATTTTAAGGAAAGGAACTGAGAAAATTGAGAAAAGATGTTCTTATTGAAGTTATTTTGACGAGTAAGCTTGTAGTAGATTTTTTAATCGAATTTGAAGAAATCTTTGATAAATGTAACGATATATGTGAGCGTGGTGATGTAAGATCTAATCAGATGAACTTTAGTGTTTGGAGAAGATGGACTTCTTTTTCTACGATCTTAGATCAGATCTCAAGCTTTTATTATTACAGTACGAGCATTAAAGAATCTTTACAACCCCGATTCAAGCAACATTTTGTATCAATATTTTTTGGTATCAAATCTTTCAATTATTTGAAAATTGCTAACTGAGGCCTTCGTCAATTATAAAATCAACTATTAGTAGTGAGTCTCTGGGAAGGTCTCAGCTCCTCCATAAAAATAAAAATGTTTAGAAATTAGCATAGAAAAAATTAAAATATACACTTGATTTGCAACGTCAGGTTCCTTCTTGACTACTCAAACCATCTATGATTTACAACATAATTTTACTAGTTACTGAAAGCAATTTATTTCAAAAACTGGCGTAAATAAAATTAATAAAGGTGCTAATTTAGTTTTAGCCTTAACAGTTACGGGTGTTTATGATAGAAGTCGGCTGAAATTATACATAAGTGCAGGCATCACAAAAATGATTATTGGTTTAGGTAAAAGACATTGTGTAACAAAACACTCTGTATTAAAAAGAAAAAACAATAAGGGAGTGTTGGTAAATTAAGTTTTGGACTAGTATAGTCCTATTCCCCATAAAGATGAAACTGGTTTGGTTAGGTAGCACCATCCGACAACAATTTTTATAAATTAATAATAAATTTAATAACATTGGGTAGTTTGGTGTAGTGGTAAGGAGATCAAGATGCTAATATTTCAAACCTTTCTTTTTGAATTTGAATATTTGAAATAGCCTTAAAATAATATCGGTACAATTTTAACATACATATGTGACAAATAAGTGAAATAATAATTCATGTGATATGTAAAATTAATTTTATATTATTAATTCTCTTAGAAAATAGTTAGTATTTTATTGGTAAATTATTCTAATACTATTAACAGAATTTAATAGAATCGCCAGGTGAATTAGACCACGGTTTAGCCTGTTTATCATTATTACCTGATATTACTAAACTGTGATGGATCTGATATTGCAAATTGGTACAAAAATTTTAATAAAGTACTTCAGCTATTGAAAAGTAAATATTTGCAAATACAATGTATGGAGAAACCGTTTTCAAAATGAGTTTAATGCTATGACAACATCCTTAATAACGATTTAACATTTATTAAATGTCCGTTCAATTATTTCAATTTTCATAATTATTGCGATATTGAATTTTAATAAAATAAATTTACCATTGTTGTCTCCGTAATTAATGTGCTATTGTAATTAAAGAATTATCGTACGATAATTTTCAATCTCCTTATATTATACATTCTCATTTAGGTGGTCCAGCAGACACATTCCAGCACATATCAATGCTTAATCAAGTCAGTCATGCATACTAATATTAGTTAATGAATTATTATTGTCAATGGTGAATCGTGAATAAATTTTAAATTTACGTGCAATTAATTTGCTTTGTAATATCTAATACAATTTCTTATACCTGATAATATGAATTGTTTAGAAAAGTAGATCTACACAGTTTTCCAGTTTTAAATATTCTAAAAGAAAAATTTAAAACTTTTCCGTTTATAAATCTAATAGTGACAGTTATTTAAGTAGGTATTATTTTTGGAAAGCTTCTAGTTTAAAACTTTATCTATTGCGGCTCTCATTAAAATGTCTTATGGAATTGATCGCAATAGATATTTCCAAATAGATTAAAAATAATTTTACTACTAAACACGACAAATTATGATAAATAGTTTCTATTATGATTCTCAACTTATCATTATTTACTCTTATCTAACTTTATTTTTATTTATGTATTTATAAGGTAACATGATCTGTGTACAAATATGTAAACATGATGGTTATACACATACTTAAAATTTTCCGTTCATTTTTGTATGTTTACCTTAAAAATAAATAACGCTTTTCGTTAGTTTTTTAGTAAACTAAAAGTAGTAGTAATTACGAATGGCTATCAAATTTTCGGATATTTTTAGAAACCCTACATTAAAGAATAATTATCGAAAACTAGTATGTACTTTATGTTCCAAGAGTGAAAAGTCATACTTTGTTGTTGTGGTCATAATTCGACAGTCCAACTTTTTGATATTAGTATTTTTCAAACCGTAAGAACTAAAAATCGGAACAGAAAAATTCGAACCTCAACCGATTATCACATTCATAGAAAATAGAAAACAAAGAAAACGTGATTATTTATGATTACTAAAACGTCTTCAATCAACGTGCTTGATTGAATTTTGAAAACGGACATCTAAACGCCTAGTATTGCACTTGAACTGTTCTCTCAGAATTTGTTTTAATTTACCCCCTTTAATTCGGTATAGTTGTTAACCGTTAAACGATGTTGAAGTAAAGTGACACAGAAATACAACTTTCCAGTGCTTTCAGTCTTTTCTTTAAAACGCAAGTGAGCCTGAAGTAAACAGTAGGGCTAAAAGAAGTAATTCACTTAAAATCAAGCTGACACAATACTTTGCGTCTTGGTCTTTCTAGAAATTAAATAAAATAATAAAAAACCCAGTAACAATTTTATCAAATTTAAAGTAAAGTATAATAATTTCTGCACAAAACGCAAAGTGATGTGAAAAATATAATAAAGACGATATTTGTCATTTTGTTCAAGAATATATAATTTCCTGTACAATAAATTATATTATGCTTATAATAATAGTTTGTCCGCGTAAAAGTGATTTCATACAACTGTGAGCCGGTTCAATTGCGACAACCTTTCTCTTACGGAGTAAGGAACTTAATGGATATTTTAAAACTCTGTAGAGATAATATGATAGGCAGTTCTACCCTTGAATTAATTATTACTCCAAGTATTTGTGTACACAATTTCAACAGTCCATTCACTTTCCATAATTAATAATCGATGCGTGTTTGATTTTAATAATAAAGCCATCACTAATAATTGTGTGAAAAGCAAAGTAATCGATTAATTGTACAAAATACCTAAAACTTTATTGTTTGAATATTACAGGTATGAATAATAATTATATTATGTTTTTTTTTGCATTTTTATTTTTTGTTACTAGTTATTTTTTTTTACAAATATTAAATAAAATCTAAAAGTTTTTTTAAGTTATTAGATATTATTATAATATTTATAAATTTGTAATACCTAGTATATTTTGCCAAATCCATTAAAAATTATATTATATTTTAAGTAATTACTATAAAAAAACGTACTATATCTTAAAAACTGTTAAGCTAATTAAAATAATATTTATGCTTTTAATATTTAAGTACCTGGGTGACCGATCTCTGATCCGATCCGATCCGAGGTCGTTTTCTTGCGTGAAAACGAATTTTTCCAAAGATGAGACCCGTTCAGATCGATTTGTAGACCCAAAATACCCCCAGTCCGTGATTTTCATCGAAATCGCTTAGGTTGTTTTCTAGAACGCAATTACATATATTTATATATACAGGAATTGCTCGTTTAATAGTATAGGATTTTAAAATATTAATACATTTATTTGCATTTAAACTGGCCAAATAATCTTATCATCAAAAATAAAACGAATTTTTAAATATATTCTGAGAACGATATCTGGCATAAAGAAGCCGTCTCGTTAAAAAAATATTATTAAAATAATTATATTTTAAGAATTATTTTATTTTTACACACATCTGTGTTTTAATCACACAATAAATTTAAAATTAAGTTGTTTAAAAAATTCTTTGAAAAGCAAGGGGATTTTTAGCTAAGCTCAGTAGTTTCACGAGATCTCTTATAATCTTTTGTTATTAAATTTAAATAAAATGATTCTTTACAGTAGTTAAACAAATAATTAACAAATTTAAAATAAAATTTTTTGTGTTAAAAAAATTAACAAAATCACGTCGATACGACATTTAATGGATTTTTAAAATAGTAGAAAACGTAATAAAAAAGTAATAAACCACAGTACCAAAACTGATTATTTTTTCAAATTATACCTGCATATTGCAAATCGAGATAGAGAGAGGTGAGCTAGGTGAACGGGCCAAGAACCAGACTCTAGGCTATAGGTCCTAGGCTCGATTCCCAACTCGGCTACAAAACTCATCGTACTTTATTATGACCTTCTCCTTTCGGAAGGCAATGACAAACCAAGAGAACGTTATACGTCACCAAACCCTCATTAGGATAAAAAAAGACTTAACTGGGGTTAACTGTCACGTTAGTGGTACAAATAAAATTATTCAGATCTGGCAAGTGTAAAATTGCACAGAATATGCACAGTTCATTTTTCCAAATTTTTGTAAAAGTAAGTTTTTCTTTTTTTGTTTTTTCTTCTATTTAATAAATCTTCGTTCAAAGTAGTGATACTTTTGTTTTAACGCAATACAAAAACAAGTTCTCTAAATTTCATAAAAAAAACTTCTGGCATTTGATTTTGTTGGGCTTTGATGCATAATCTGTATTACCACAAAAACATTAAATTTTAGTGCTCAATGTCCATGCACTTCTTATTATTTAAAAATTTTTATGCGACACAATTTAAGTAACTTTAATAAAGTATTGTAAGTTGGGTAAAATCAAATTGAATAGTAATTCTTATTTAAAATTAAGTTTTATTATTTATGGCCGATTACAAAGCTTATAATTTCTTGAATATTTTGTACAGCAATAATACATAATACTCCTTGCCATGGAATTTGGGTGTTACGTACTGTAATGATTATAATTTTAAAGTTATACCGAGAAAACACACAATAACGTAGATCAATTGGAAAATTATTTTAAAATTGTAATGAGTATCAATTTGCAAAAGTTAAAAACTTATGTAAATTTACGTAATCAAAATATAACCTGTTTTGTTTAAATAACCAATGGCAGTGCTGATATACGCTTAGGTGTATGATGAGTAGAGTGCGGATTTGTAGCTTTTACGCTACATATAAATATAGGTGGCAGAAGTCTAATTGTTAAAAATGTCCACGAATTAGACAAAAATAAGGCATTAGGCACTATGTTTTTTATGCCAATTTTGCTATTTTCTCTCTGAAAACAGAACACGATCTAGAAGAAGCAGTTAATGATCTTACCATAAGCATACAACAAGCTGCATGGCAAGCCACTCCTAATGCTTATACTTATGAAATTATAGAATCGGTACCAATTACAATAAAACAAAAAATAACTGAAAAAAGAACGTTAAGAAAAAGATGGCAGCAAACAAGATACGCTGCTGATAAATCCAAATTCAACAAAGCTACTAGGGAACTAAGAGAAATGTTAACCAATCTAAAAAATCAAGGCATGCAAAATTACTTGAAAAACCTAACGGCGAAGCAGGATACAGACTACTCGCTCTGGAAGGCTGCAAGAAGATTCAAGAAACCACAACAACACATACCACCGATCAAAGATGAAAACAACACTTGGAGCAGAAGTGACAAGGAGAAGGCAAATACTTTTGCAAAACACCTAGCAAACGTTTTCCAACCAAATCCATCAAGCATTACAGCTGAGGAAGAATCTGAAATTACAGATTATCTTAAAGCCCCTCCCTTAATGAATCATCGCATTAAAAAATTTAAGTTGAAAGAAGTAAAAAGAATCATTAAAAAAATCAATCCGAAGAAGGCTCCGGGATTTGATCTGATCACCGGAAAGGTATTACAAGAAGTAACGGAAAAATGTTTTGCAGCAATTCTACAAATATTTAATGCGATTATCAGACTCCATCACTTTCCTAACCAATGGAAGGTGGCACAAATTATAATGATCCTCAAACCAGGTAAAAAACCCGAAGAAGTCAAATCTTATAGACCTATCAGCCTGCTACCCTTGCTATCTAAAGTCTTCGAAAAACTACTGTTAAATCGGCTAATGCCCATAATAAATCAACGAAAACTTATTCCTGATCACCAATTTGGATTCCGTAACCAGCATGGGACAATCGAGCAGGTGCATCGGATAGCGAAACAAATCAATCGTGACCTGGAAAGCAAGCGATACTGTTCAGCGGCCTTCCTTGACATCAGTCAGGCCTTCGATAAAGTGTGGCATGATGGCCTCTTCTATAAAATAAAGAAAGCGATTCCACATGAACTCTACCTAATCATAAAATCCTACTTAAGTAACAGAAGTTTTATTGTCAAACATGGAAGTGAATACACCGATCTGCATGATATCCTCGCGGGTGTGCCCCAGGGTAGCGTTTTGGGTCCGATCCTGTACTTGCTGTACACTCACGATCTGCCAACAACAAAATTCACATTAGTTGCCACATTTGCTGATGATACTGCGATTCTCTCTTCCCACGATGATCCCGCAACTGCATCTCGGAACTTGCAGATCATCTTAACTGAAATTCAAAAATGGCTTAAAAAGTGGCGCATTAAAGCCAATGAAACCAAATCAGTACATGTAACGTTCACCATGAGAAGAGACACCTGCCCACCTGTAAAACTCAATGATCATCAGATTCCACAAGCAGAGGATGTCAAGTACCTCGGAATACACCTCGATAGATGGCTTACCTGGCGTAAGCACATCTTCACAAAACGCAAGCAACTTGGCCTGAAGCTCAGGCAGATGTATTGGATAATCGGCAGACAATCCCAGCTTACTAGAGAAAATAAGTTGCTACTCTACAAGACAATTTTGAAGCCAATCTGGACCTACGGCATCCAGCTCTGGGGCTCTGCAGCAAACTCAAACCTTGAAATTTTACAAAGATTTCAAAATAAGGTACTCCGTGTAATAGTTGATGCACCAATGTATGTGCCAAATAGTGTTATACAACGTGACATACCGATAAAATCCATCAGAGAAGAAATACAAAGTTACAGTGTAAATTACCGTGAAAGACTCGCAGTCCATCCCAACGTTCTTGCAGGTGAACTCTTTGCAAACAACTACTGCGAAGTGCGTCGACTGAAAAGATTCACAACAGACGATCTGGTGAATAGATTCAAATCCTAATGTACTGAAATTATAATCAACACACTTGATATGTAACTAAATATATAATTGTATTATATATAGAGACTGCTTAATGAAGTAGTACTCTGCATGTTATTGTTAGTTGTCAAAACAAAAGCTTATTATCTTTTTGTAGATAGATTGCTGTAACTGAGGGTTAAAATAAAAAAAAAAAAAAAATTTTGCAATTTTTGGGTTTTTATGCTTAATTTTTTTAATATGCTACTTTATGCTATTTTGGTACTTTTTATGCTTCTTTTGATGCTATTTTGAATAGTATTGGTTTAAACCGGTAATAAAAGATTTTAAAACCGAAATCAGTGAAGTTCCTGGTGCAATTGGGGAAGTTGTGAAAATTAAGTTTAATATGAAGTTATGGTAAAAAATAAAGGGTTTATTAAATTACAAAACATTTCAAAGGTTTTAACTAGAGAACTATTAAAGATTTGGATATGAATGTCCAGCCTTTAGATACACCAATGTTTAACACGTTGAATGCCATGGGGGTCACCGGTGACCGGCGAAGCCAAGATTATTAGAAACACATAAAAAGCTTATAAATATATATATAGAATAAATAAAATAACAGTGCCTTTCAGCACCGCGAAGGTCGCCGGTGACCTCAGTGAATTAAATGCGTCATGAATGATTACAAAAATTAACTGTTACATATTGTAAATAATACTTTATCAAAATATGAAGCACATACTGAAAAATTCAGTGTGGCCAGACGAACAAACCCTATCAAATTACCGTGGCATTCAACGTGTTAAATACGCGCTCATAACCAGCGTTGACGTAGAAAGAAGTTTTTCGGCCTACAAGAACGTTTTTAGTGATAGACGAAAAAATTTTAAAACTGATAATTTAGAACAATACTTAATTATAAATTGTTACCACAATTATTACATATAAAAATCAATTTTTATTTTTCTGTTTATAATATACTTTTAAATATTTTGTGCTATTATTTTAATATTTTTATGCTATTTTTGAGTATTTTTATGCTTTTTTATGCTATTTTTATGCTTTTTTTTATGTTATTTTAAGCGCTATTTTTCGAAATTTTTATGCCACAAAGTCCGCACTCTAATGATGAGGTAACGCCAAAGTGTCGTGGCAATGACTGCAGTTATTTAATAATGTATTGTCGTGGTTCTCGTTGTTAGATTAGTTATTAAGTTCCAAATTTAATGAAAACACTACAAAATAAATTTCAGATTTTGTTTTTTGATAAAATAAGAAAGCAATTTTAAATTTTATTTCTGATTGTGTCCAATTGAACTGATTTTCCAAATGCAAGAAAGATCCCACTTGCAGATTTTTTTATTGAAATGAGAGAATTGTTTTAAAGTAAAAAAAATTGCATGATGGATATCTTGAAGTTGTTATTTGTTTATCGATATTAAAAGATCTTGTAATATGTTGTGCGTAATTATACCGAAAAATTTAAATTTAGTGAATGTGAAGTAAGTGCAGCGTTTTGAATTTACCCGTATTAATGTTGGTGAAATTTGAGATAGGAGTTGGAGGCATTTAAAAAGAGATACAAGATCTTCTTGTTTGCCATCTTAGCCAGAACAGACGACAAATTTTCTCCTAAGGTTCTAAGAGATTTTTAAAGCGATTTTCTTTGAGTTTTCTTAAAATCGGAACAGATCACATTGGTGATCTGGACAGTGTTTTTGTTTTGGTCCAGGCGAAATTTATTGAAAATTTTGATTGGATTTACGTTTTATTTTGTTGAAACCATATGGAATGATCGATAATCCGAGTGTAATTTTTCTTATGTATTTCACTTCTGGAATATTGAAAAATAAATATTAAATTAGATGAAGGCCAAAGGCCGAACAACCACATCCGACATTCAAATGAGATCAACGCGACCGAAAGCCGCTGGACTTCCTAGTATTACAAAAATTATTCACAAATCTCCAATTTGTAAAAGTAAAGATCATTAATTTTTATTGTATCAGAAGTACTATTAGTTTTGTGGTTTTGCTATAATCGTATGAATTATTTTTCAATAAATTTGAAATAATATTCTATGTAATCTGTTCAATGTTTACACAAATTTTGAAATCCAATTTTGTTTAAAGAATAATGTTTCATTTGTTAATCAAGTATGTTATATGGGCGTTCAATCTATTATATGTTATCAAATTTAAACGTAAACTGTTTATCTTGTTAGAGTAAATTCAATAGACTACGACTGATGATTTTCTGATAAATTTTCTATACCTAAAATGTATAGCTTTATTTTTGTTTGTTTGAAAAAATTTGAATATAAAAAGTAAATCGAAGAAAGTGTTTGTAATAATGCAAACTTAATGTAAAATATAAGTCTGTTTATTCTACAGGATGTCTTTATTATCTTATACCCTCGAGATCTAGATCACCATATAATAGTCAAAAATAACATTGATTTATGGTTTTAAAAGTATTACATGCAAAGTGTTAATGTGAAAAAAGTTACATTAATTAATAATCCTCCTGGAATTCAAATTTAATTCAATTATTTGTACATTACATTAGGTATATAATTACCAGAAAGCTCAGATATTGTTAGATAATTATTTTTGGATTTGTAAGTAATAATCAGGAAAAATAATTACATATTTAAGTTAATAATTACTTGGTTTTTCATTTTTGTTAATTACTTTTTTGGTTATTTGTTATTAACCAATTTGCTTGTGAATATTATTACGTAGTTATTTAAAAATTACAAAAAGTTGCAATTATAAATTCTATCTCGACTTTATTGGATCTCAGAAGTGCTCAATTTATTTACTTATTAAATTTTTAAAATTATTAAAACATTTTATTTGTTACAGATTTACTATCAGAAAAATTAATGCATCTCGAATAAAAAACTTGACAGTAGTGTGTAAAAACGTAAGTACATTTTAAAATATTTAAAGTCAGTAGGTTTGCAATTTTTGAACTTTTTACAATCTTTAGCCTTAGTGTGTACTTATGTCTTTATTTATTTAATTTTGCAATCACTTTGTTTGAAATTACATCTATCTAGCAAATACTCGTCCTAATATTGTTTAACATGAATTCAATAATCAGATAAAAATGTTAAGCACGTACTTATTTATAATTAATCAACTGATTTTATATAGTAAATAAAATAATACGACAAACATTATGTAGTAATGATCTCATTTTTTTTTAATAATCTCAACAACATAATTGTTATTGGTTTGCGAAAATATGAAAATATAATTAAAATTTCTTTTGGTTACTTAGCTTATTAATTTTTAAATTTTAAACTACGAACTTTTTTAGTTTCCTTAACTAACATTAATTTACAAGTTTTCCGATTAATATTAGTCTTAGATCAAAAATAAGTAAGAGTGTATTATATAATATACCAGGGTAAATCAATAAGTTAATTTGAAGTAAACGGTATAAAGAATCAATATATTGTATAATAAAAGAAATTTTATTTTCGATATAAACTCCTTGAAGTTCGAAACACACAGCCCATCTTTAAATAAATTTTTCTAAACCACTAAAGATTTTGATTTAGTATGAATTCCATTCCTTATAATCTTTTTTTTTCAATTTGGGAATACTTAATAATCGCTAGAGACCAGATCTAAATTTCAAGGTGTATGATTTATTTTCTCGATGTCATACTCTTGTAGAGCAGTGTCTGAAACTTTTGACTTGTGTATTGGAAATTTTCATAAAGAATAAATTTTTTTACTTTCCTTTATTTTTTCTTTGATAGCATCCTTTAATTTTCGTAGTAATCGTGCATAATAACTTCATATTTGTGATGTTGCTCTCTTTACAGCAAGAGATGTAATTAATTAATAGAATTCATCCGGCATACAAATAATTATTGTGGTCATAACCTTAGATGATTGTTTTTCCTTTTTAATCCACTACATAGCCTTATTTTTGGATTTAAAGTTACGATAATAAAATCATATTTGGCATTCAGTTATAAAAAAAATTTTGTACCTAAGAACCGATTAGAAGTATTTCTTTAAAAATTTTTTTTTTTTTAATTAATAGCAAACATGGAACCCATTTTATATTTATATTGTTTAAGATATGAAGGTGATCTTGTAAGATTTTATGATAAATTGAAATGTTTAGATATTTTTCCTGTTATCCTTCATTAAGACATTTTCGACTTGCAAAAAATTTTTGTAGTTAATTGTAGCTTCTTACTATATACAATTAGTAGACTGATAATCTTCTAAGGATTCCTGTCTTTTACTAAAAATTTTGTCACAGTTCAGTATAAGATTCTCTAATTTTTAGATATGAAATAAAAATTCTTTTCCTTATATCACCTTTACCAATCTTTATTGATATCCTTTCGTACATATTTACAGGAATTGGGAAGATTTTATGCTAACGAATAGGCCTAGTAAAAAATTCGTACTTGATTTAATTTTATTCGTCTACTAAATATAATTATAATTTTTGCAATTTTAGTTAGCTTACATTTATTTAAACCTTCAAAGAAACCAAATATATTTGAAAAGCTTGAGCACGAACGTATGGACTTGATCGGTATGAAAGGAAGCGGAAGTTCTGATGTATAGCTTTGAGTTGTAACTTCTGACATTCGAAATACCCTCCGAATTTTAGTTATATTTGTTCGTACTACAGTTTAAGATGTAGTTGTAAATATTACAAAATTAATCAATTGGTTGAGTAAAAACGATTAATACCTGGTTCATTTTGGTAAATTATAATGAAATTCTTGTTACAAAAGCTAATTTCATCAAAACTAAATGTTTTATGGATGAGTCTTATAAATATTTAAATGCTTGATATTCATTCGTAATTAAATTGAAAACAACTTATAAAGTCGTTTTATATTAACACCAAAAATGTTAATTATAATAATATTTTTAGTAGGTACCTATTATTATTATTATGAAAACGTTTATGTTTAATTAAAATTTGTATTATTACCGTACTATATCTCACTTTTGTGATGTTGTTCAATATGTTATCGTATATATATATTGCTATTATTTCTCTATAATAGTCATTTACTGTTATAATATAATAGATAAGTTAGTTTGCAACAGTTTCAGAAAATATTTAACAGCATTTTAATCATTTAAAGTCTGCGATTAAACAAGATAAAGGATTTCCCATGGGAAAATCGTCAGAGTGTAGTAAGGTAAAGTTACTATTTCAAAAATTTATTATTTATTGGTTCAGGTATGTGTGGACAATATCCTAGTTTGCTTTTGGGATAACCATAGAAAGATAAAAGATTTGAATATTTAATTATATGTTTTTACAATTACGTGATCAAAGCATTTTAAGCAATATTTTGATAAAAATTTTGACTTCGAGTAAGTAAAACATTAATATGCAGTTTTTATTATTATGAAAAAGTTATTGAGTTAAATTAAGTTAAACCCGTAATATATTTAACCAGATACAAGAATTATTAGGCTTTTAAGCTCATCCTGATTCGAAATGAAAAATCATTTCAAACAAAATCTTTTCGTACAGTTAATTGTTGAGTTATTAGGAGTATCAGTATCACTCATCGTTTAAAAAGCTTCTCTTTGTGAAAATTCTTCTAAAGAAAATGTTTTTTAAAATTATATAATTTTTTATTTTAATATCCACTTTAGAACGCAATAATTAATTATTATTTTTATTTCATTGATCTTGTGGCGCCAATATCACTTACTAACCAGTTTATGAAAGAATGTTGCATAAAAAATGTATAATATTTTCTAGTACTACGATGAATTTGTTATAGCAGTAAGATTTTGTTTGTTTAATTTAATATTGTTTTGTCATTTAATTTTAATCTGTTAGAATTACAGTTTTTCACCAATATGTACATAATTTTTTTTGGCAAAAACTAGTAGCTTCGTGTACACAGGGTGTAAGCGGCCTTTGGATTGAAAGTTACGGTCTCAAGGTAGTCTGACTGGTTTAGAACATCAGTCGTTGCCCCGATGGTAGTAAACGCACTTCTTTTTATAATCGTAGATCAATATCAATTAAGAATTATAATAATTAATAGTAATCGTAGTCTCCACGGTAAAGACATCGTTAGAAGTTATTGATTTACACAAAATTGAACTTCCCAGTTTCACCATTATACAACAGTTTTATTTGTTTTAAAAACTTCAAAAACAATGCTTTTCCAAGTTTCTTTTATGAAATTCTTTTCATAAAACGTATATTGTACGTATTTAATTTTACACATACAATTATTTCTACTTTTCATAGCTGGAATTCTTTAGAAATATTATTTTGATTGAAATTTCTGTGCAGATCCCAATACGAAAAAATTTCAGATGGTAGATATTTATTCCTTAATGAAGAAATATTAAAATTTTTTATGAGTGTCAAATTTTCTATTAAAAACTTAATAAAAATGGTTCAAGAAGCGACACTTTTCTTTAATATGAAAGAAAACAATTAAAAAGTTGATAACGTAATTTTGTTTTTCAACTAAATTGCAAGTCTTAGTTTGTGTTTGTAGGTATTCGTTATTTTTATAAAGTTGTCAAACACGTAGTACCTTTTTGTTATAAAATTAATGCTAAGTAAAAGGTTTTAATTAACGTTCTTCTTATTATAACATTGTTTTATACTTGACATAAATTTTTATCATTTTCATTTAGAGGAAAACAATTTAATTAAGTTATGGCGCTTTTTCATTTGGGAGAGTTTTGTAAGAGTGTACAGGCATACTATTTCTATTGTTCTCACTTTTATTATGCTATACACACAATGGATTTAAGTGCAGAAGGAAAATTTTTCTAAGCTTTAGAACTTTTCTTATAGCTTTAATTGGTAAATTGTAAAATTGAAAATCAATTGCAAAAAATTAAGAGAATAGCAAAAAGTCGAAGAAATATTACAAATAACTAATAATAATTATTATTCTACTATCCAAAAATATTATAAAATTATATATAGCACAACTTGAATTATCACCTTATTTAACTAAATTTAATTTATATAATCCAATTGAATAGCCATATCCTGATTGGAAGATCTTATATCAGATTTGGTATAATAATAGGTAATTATTATTGTAATCTTGAATAAAATATTATATTAACTAAACAAAGAGTGGACATTTTTAAACGTTTAATTGAAATAAATAGAAATTTCTGCAATTTCCAAGCTTTCCAATTCATACCTTATTCGAAAGACTGAACGCTGACTGTGCTAAAATAATTAAATCAATTAAAAATTATACAGACCGACTTCTTCACGATATGATTTGCACAAAGAGGGAAAAAACGCTATGAACTAGAAAACTGACAACGAAACGGTTTAATCAATATCTACAGATAGTTACTCATTTAACTCAAGAACATTTCATAAACTAAATTGGAGTTAAGTTTCTTCTTCATATTTCTACGAAACGTCAAATTAGGTGTTTCTCGGATGGTTCCTTAACTTACGACCACCAAGACTATATTTTAAACCCCCAATTAATATCATTTATGAAGGCTCAATATTAATTTTTAAGAAAACATTTTTTTTTAGATAGCATTAAAGAATAAAATACGGTTTTTACTTTAGAAGAACAGTAAATATTTTTGTGAGTTATAAAATAGTGAAAGGTTTAACATATCTTTTAGATTTTATAATTGTAAATCTAAAATGTAATTGAATTCTTAAAAGTTACTAAGAATTTGAAAATTATTCAATAAAATGCAAAACATTGTTATTATGTAGGTCTAAACGCTAATAATTGGCATACCTACAACAGATAGTTATTGGCATAATAACTTAAACAAGATATGAAGAGATGCAAACTTCGATTCACGTGATAAATCTGTGTTTAAACGTTATTTTAAATGTTGGTATTTTTAATATCTTGACTTTAATTAGGTGTAGGGATGAGAATTTATTATTTTATATAAATTTTTAGTTCTAAAAGCTCATTATTATGATAACAATGTGGTGTAAATCACATGGTGTACACACATCAAAAACTTCAGCACGAAAACATTATTTTGTATAATTTTTTTACTTTTACTTAAATTTAAGTTTTTTCGAAAACAATCATTGCCAAACCACCAAGTATGTAAATTTAAGGAATGGGAATTTTTTATTTAAAACATAATTATTTTTTTTTTATTTATTTACATTTTTTTAACGTGCATCAACTACTGGGTTATTAGCACTTCTAAATGTTAATTTTTAGTTTGTTCAGTATTTTTGTTTGTTTATGTTTTTTGGATTGGGTATTTTGGTTGGTTGGTTTTTTGGTTTACCACAGGGTGAGAATGTCCACTGGAAAGCCGAACTAAGAAATTCTGATGCGTCCGTGATTCGAACTCAGAATTCCCGCTTCGTAACGTAACCAGTGATCACATCACTGTACTGCCGTGGCTTAACATAAATTTAAATAAAATTAAAAAAATTGAATCGAAAACAATTTTTTGTGCTTAAGTTTTAGACGTCAGTGTATTATAAGTAGAGAGCGGATTTATATGTAACAACAGACCCGTCTTAAGGTATAGACTAATATAAATCACCAATAGAAAACGATTATTAACGCTAATAAGAGTTTTATATTGATGATAGACTTTGTTTGACCAATTACTTAAGAGGTGTTACCCTTAGACGGGTCTGTTATTACATATAAATCCGCTCTCTAATTATAAGGCTACGTACACAGTAGACCCCGGTTTACCGACACCGCCGACGTACTTGCTTATCTCCCTTCAGTCACCCTTCAGTGTTATTAATTAATGGAACCGAGAACAAACGAATCATCGTCATTTCTTCTACCATCACCAGCCATAATCTTCATAATCTTCCGCCTTTTCTAGTTTGGTTTAGTCCTACTCTTTTTGCTTCTTGACAGAACCATCGTGACCATTAATTTTAATATTAAATGGTTCTCTTGGCAGATTACTCTCGGTGGTTTGCCATTGCCTTCCGAGAGAAGAGGGTCATAATAAAGTTGGAAAAGTAGCCCGGTTGGGAATTAAACCTAGGGCTTCTAGCCTAGAGTCCGGTCCTTAGTCTGTTTACTTATCTCACCTCTCTATATATCAGCAATAGCCACTACCATACTTCCATACAAATTATCATTTTTTTGTTTTGTACTTGCTATTTCTACTCTCTATTGTCATAATAATCTTACTAGTAAAATTTTAAATTTGTGGACTCAGTGAACGTTCTGTCTTCAAGACACTGTTATCGAACAGGTCGACAGGGAGTTTTGAGGGTATGACATACCCTCCAAGCAAATACGGATTTATGGGATTTAAGTTTGTTAACTACACGTAAAATATGAATTAGCACCTTTTCTGGCGAGATGCGAAAATTTTTGTATTCGAATAGTTAGTCAATGTTAAAAATCCGCTCAACTCTTTATTTTCTGTATCTCGTCTTCTTGAATAGGAATCCCTCTTACACTTCGTGAATTCCATTCGTCCTGTGATTCAGCTTCTATATCATCCAATTGAATAATATTTTCTCTCAATTCAAAGTCGAAATAAAATCCACCGGTTTAAATTAATTTTTGTATAAGCAATAAGAATTATTCACAGTTTTAAGTGAACATACCTACTGATAGAAAATATTTGGAATAAAAAAGTTTAAAAAAATGCTTTTTGTATTAATTCTTAAGAACGAATTGGTAGATTTTAGATATTTTATGTACATAATAGCATGTTCTTAAAGCTTTTGTTTGAGAATGGTGGGAATAAAGTAAGCGAATTAAAAACCAAGTTTTAGTAGAACGTGTCCTCATGGGTGTTATAACATCTAGCAAAAATCTGGTTAGAATATCACAATTCGTTTCTCAGTTATTAAAGATAGGTCGTCTGAAATCCTTCACCCTGCATAATAAATCTAAATAATTTAAAAAGCAATTGAATGACTGGCGATAGCTATACACATGTATAACTGAAAGCTCATAAAAATATAATTAACTTTTATTTCCTACCGTAAATTTACTTTGTTGTTCATAGAAACTTAACTTCCTACTTATTATTAATAATTGAATATAGCACAAGATCAATATAATACTTCAGTGATTTCCTAGTTAGAGTTTTTCCAAAAAATTTTCCGGATTGCGGAACTTTCCTCAGGCATCTATTTGAACCTGCTTCCATTTGAACGTTCTATGTATAGCAATAAAATTGAAATGAAAATTTTATTAATACGTTTATATTTATATATTATATACATGTACATACATAATTATGTTTCATTTTATCCAAATCAAACAAAAGGTTTTTGGAATTTGAATTGCGGTTAAAGATTGGTCCCTCATGTGTTATGAAAATATGTGATTTTGTTTAAACTACATTTACTAAATTTCATTTAAAAATTATATATTTCATTTTGTAATTTTAGAGACAAAATCGCAATAATGGGATGAAGATTTTCCACTTTTCGGGAACTCCTGCTATAGTAAAATTTTTTGTTAAAAAATGTTTTTGTCTTATATTACTTAAAAATTCATAAATTGTTTATTCTCTCAAAATGTTTTTAGATCGACCAAATTTAAATATTTAACTTTTTAGTATGCAACCAACCGTACACCTAAAAGTAATAATAATACAAATTGTATAAGTTGTAATAAAATTTTGGAATAATTTCTACCTTGTTTTGTAATTACAATTAAATTTTATTATCCTTTGTAGTTTTTGGTATTTACTTATGTATGTAAATTTTAATATTTGTATACATTTACAAAATCAACTTATAAATGATGAAATAAATACCTACAAATTTTAATCAAGCACAGTTAGAAACATTCCAGATATATGAATATTCAAACAAAGGAAAGGAAGAAACATAATTTTCATAAGCTACATAGGTACTCAAAATAGTTTATACATAATTTAATTAAATAAATTTAAAGTTGCGGATTATTATTATTATTATGATAAAATAAGTAGATGCGTTTAAGTCACAGAATATCGGTACTGTGTAGAACTGTAGAGTAAAATCAAGGAAAGAAAAGTGGACAGAGCTTAATTTCTGCGCAGCAGATTTGAAAGGAAAACGTACCAGTGCCTTTGTGTAAATGGAAATTTTACTTTACTTAATTTTGCTCTACTTAATGAGGCTATACGTTCTGGTTAAAGCCGAAATAACGATAATACAATAAGATTGTATTGTTCGCGTTTGAACTTCTGTTAGGGATAATTTTAGCTTATGTTACGCATTGAAGACTGAGTTATATATTGTAAAGGATTATTAGATCTATGAATGATAGATTAGAATAAAATCAAGTGAGGAAAAATATATTATTTACTTTTGATTTAAAGTAGAAAAAAGTGCATTTCCAAATTCCAATATTGCACTAATACTTCAAATAACTAAAATTGTGAACGTATATTGTTTTTAAAATCTGTATTTGAAATACACTTTGCTTTCCCTGCATACGACTACAGCCACATGCTCAAATATTTGCATCATTTGCGTGTTTTAACAATAATGCAGTTAATTTGTATCTTATTAAATTTAAACAAACTTTGCTTAACTGGAATCTGTAGTACTATGTAATACAATAATTAACGAAACAACATACGTAGAAACTTGCACAGGTTTTATTTTAATTTTACTTTTGAAGCTGAAAATGTTAAATTTTAAATCAATGTTGATTTCTAGAATTATCTTCTCTTCGTGTTAGTTTAATAAAATTACGTAATAGAAACAAAAGCAATTAAAACTCTTTTAAAAAGTAAACAGGGGTCTTTCAAAACAACAAACTCTTAATGGAAAATGTCAGCCGAAAAAAGCTAAAATACATTTGTGTTACTGTCACGTACTTCGAGTTTAAAATTTTCTATATTGTTGTCGTTTAAAGGTAGATGTACTAAACTCACTATAATGTTAGTATAGATTCAACATGCGGCAAAATAAATTAATTTAATGAAAATATAACTTTTAGGTCTCCACAGTAATCAAGTTTAAATTTTCCTAAATTTGAAATACGGATGTATAACATCGCAGTAGCAGTATATGAAATCATTTTCTAAATTTTCTAAATTAGTTTATGTCCAAACGTAGTATATCGTTTGATGAAGTTATATAATTTTATGCCCTTCCGGTTAAGAGTCAAGTTAAGCTTTGAGAAACTATTCCTTTCAAGTTGCACGTTGTCTTTTAAATTTCTATTAAGTAATTTTATTTGTTGTTGTACAAAGTATAGTTTCACGTTTCAGACATTTTGTTAAAAATCTTAAATTATTTATTTCTTTCAACCAACAGACAGTAGTTAGTTTTATAGTAGGTACTTTTACGTGGAAAGGTGAGGCAAACATTGTAAAAATATTGTTATTCAATACTCAGTACTATTCTATTTCTTCATAACGGCGAATAAATTTGCGTTAGCTTAAAGTGGCGTTCACATAAAAGTTCTTGTCTTCCTTGTCTGGCAAGAACCAATCAGATTGAGCTATTTTCTTCAAACGCCACTTTGGAAAGACATTTTACTATACTAGATTGGGCTGCACCCCACTCTACGAGTCTGTCGCGCTTAGTAAAGTGAGGTTTTAATGCTTGGGGTGTGATAATTTGATAATACTAATTAATTATTTTTTCAATTTTTCATAATGAAATTTAATATTATTATTTTAGGGAATAAATTGCAGGTTATAAAGCATTTCGTAGTTTCATAAGCAAATTACAATTTTTTGCATAAATTTCAACGCACTTAGCCGTTATATTATATTAAAAAGCTTTGACATAATTAGATGAGCTATGCATATTTATAAGACGCCTCTTCATTGCAATAATTGTGAGAAATCAAGATTACAATATTAAAAGAAATTTTTATTGAACAGTTAATTTCCAAATTTATTATTCATTTTCAAATACCTACAATTTTATTTATTTTGCTTCGATAAGAATTCTATGGATTTACTCGTAATTTAAAACACTTAAGAATATTGAAGTTTGCTTTCCATTTAAAACTATATATAAAACATATTATACAAATAAAATAAAATGGTTTTATAGTTAGATAAATTTCACCTAGGAATTACATATAGTACTGTTTTGATAAACTCGCATGTTATATTACGATGTAATAAGCATAGAAAAGAACATTTTATTAGATAGAACAGATAATTAATTTACGGAATGAGCCGAGGACAAATAGATCCCGAATGTAAATGTAAGAAAATATATTATAATTAATTTATTTAATTATTATAACTTTAGGTACTACATGAGCAACAAATAGATAAACCAATCGCTGGTACGTTATAGAGATCAGAGAGAGCGAGGCAAAGTTTTGTGCGTAATTTTATGTTCATAATCTATCTTTAACAAAAATTTATAAAGAATAACTCCTATTTGAAATATTTTTTGATATGTTCTATCGTTCATGAGAAATTTAAGAAAATCATTTTCCAAGACTGTGGAATTTCCTCCAAGAATTCGGTGGTGAATTTTTTGGACATAAGAAATTATACCTTTTGTAACATTGTGGTACAAAAATCTCTCGTGTTGCAATTATTTCCTTGTCAGATCATTATTTTTCGTCTATTGATCCTACTACTTTCTACTGCTTATTTGAAGTAAATTTAATACCTTCTACATAAATCGTGAAAAGAAACAAGTTTAATGTAAAATTTGTTTATTTACGATTTTTATGTTAACAAGCATAAGAAATTCTTAGAAAACAAGAAATTACAAAAATAAATATCAAAGTACATCTCATAAATCCTTAACGTGACTGAACTTTTTGCATAAATATTAATCTTGTACAATTCCCATACTTTAATTTATTATTTAATATTAAATGAAACAACTGCCTACTTAATAATGGGACCCAAAAGAAAATATACATGTATGTAGATGGTTGACAAAATGTAGCTCACTATAATATCCTGCAATATGCAATGGAGTAACGTATAAATGAATAGTTTATATTACACTCAAGGAAATAAGAAAATTTGAGAAAAATTGCGTAAGGTCTAGCAGTGGACTAGTGAAAATAAGTCTTTTACTATTTAACTAGCAGAATTTCATATTAACTTTTGTTCAAATACTTCCAAATTATCCTTTTGGTATTAGTATAATAATTTTATCGTAATTCAATTAATTAGAAAAATTAAAATATACACTGTACCCAACACTAATTTTTTGATAAGTGTTTTACATAATTATTTACGATTAAAAACAGAAATTAGTACCTAAAAGTGATACCATCTTACGGTCTCTTCGCATTACATAAAATATTTTGAAATATATTAATTTAGTACTACTTGATTTCCATAAATTAAGTAGGTACTCTTAGTTTTTACAACTAAATATCAGCAGAACATCTTCCAGTAATTCCTTCAACTGTTATTTATTATTCATAGATGCATAAGCTGAGCTATAAAAACGTTTTATTAACAATTTTAATATTATTTATCGCTTTATAAAGCCATAACTTCTTGCTGTAACTTGAATTTAAATAAATTGTTGTAAAAATTTCCGTACTTGAGAATAGTAAATTAAGAAAAAAATACAAATAGAGTAAAAAATTTCCAAGCAGTTGGATTCTAAAAGAAATAAAAACCACAAATTACAGGAAACTCAATTTTCCTTCATAGTAAGCTCGCAAAGTTTGCGAATTAAAGCATGAGTTGTAAAGCTCGATTAAATGTGTTAAACGCTTTTATATAACCTTTTAATTTTAAATTGACTTTTTTTTACTTGAATTGTATTTTAGATCAGCTTTTCTTGACAATTTGTTCTTATTAAAAATGGTTATAAAGTTCACTTGAAAAATTGGAAGGACAAGAAAAAGAAAACTAAAATTGAGATAAAACCGTATTTCCAAAGCGCTTAATAAAAACAATATCATCTTGTTCTTTAAAAATATATTTTTTTTATAACTTTATAGATGTTTTTATAAAGACCATAAAACAGAAAGCGAACGATGTGGGATCCTACATCATAACATTTCGTTTATATTTAATAATACATCCTGTTTCTTGGTAGTTGCGGAAACCGGAATAGAAGATGACGTGTTTGAATTGCCATGTCTTACCTTTACTAGTAAATGGAGCATAATTTGAAAATGTAAAAATAAAAATGTTATTTAAAATTACTTATTACTACAAATGCTTTTATTTATTATATTAACATGTAGGAATATAAAGTAGGTATTAAAATAAATTTTTAATTAAATTACAAAAAACTGTTTGAATAAATATGCATTTGTTAACATGCTAACTTTTTAATTAATTACACAATGTTATTATTTAGAATATTAGATACAACATTAATAAAAATTTAAAAATGTCGTACAAAACTTTGTAACAAACAGAATAAAAGCTCACTTGGCGTGGAGATCAAAAACGTAACAAAGAAAACTACAAACTTTTTTGTGAACTAAAGGGCTAGAAAATCATAATCATGTAATTTATGCTGCTTTTACTTCACCTTGATAACTTATTTTTTTATTCTTTATAACTTACTTAACTATTTAATTATAAATCCGTTCAATAGAAGACAAAATGGAATCGGATGTAAGCAAACGAACATCTGTTTGTATTAGTGGAACTTGCTGTTACATGCTAAAGAAAGTTAGATATTTTAACAACCGCATGTAAAATAAATTTGAAGTTTGCCTTAAAGTTATTGCAAACAGTATAACCACAACTTAAACTTACATACATTTTAATAAAACGACAAAATGTGTATCAAATCGATAATGTGTTTTGCATTTGTCAATAAAGATTTAAAAAAATATCGGAAGTTAAATAAAAGCTTTGTGGTATAGATGTACTATTATTTGTTTTGTACCAAGTTAAAATCAATCCCATAGGATTTTACCCTACATTTTTTGTTTAAAAGAGAGAAAAAAGCTTTTAAAGGAAATTGTATCTTTCAAACTAAAAGTAGTATTTGCTGAGATTTACTTCCAATTTTGTTAAAAATATTAATTAAAAATTTTAATAAGTTTAGTGTTGGGTGTGGGAACTCGATGTTGTTACATGTGTAATAATTTATTATTGCAATCATGAACCCAAATTTCGAAACAATTTAAATAATGTCATACGGAATAAAGAGATTAGAAAGGGGATATTTTATTTTCAAATTGTTTGGGGCCTGAAAATTAGTAAACTATGAATGAATAGGCATATCGAGAAGTACCAATTTTTTGGCTGATTTCCAATTAAGGCATTTAGATTTTTTCAGCCAGGCTCCGGAGTGGAGTTGTCGATTTGTAATATACTTTATTTATTTATAATATAATTCGCTTAACCTGGTACTTGGATATGAATGCTCAAGCTAGGGTGTGTATGTGATGGCAAGACAAAATAATAATGATTTTATGGAGCTATAGGTTAGATAATATTATAACTTAGTATCTTCTAAATTAAGTAAAAAAGTCAGGTTTGTTATATAAATTTCAGTTTAGAATTTCTAATTTTGAAGATGTCTGTCTTCCGAAAATTTAATCAATAATAAATTTAAAATTTTTAAGAAAATTTAAATTTAAAAACTCAACACTACTAAAAAAAATCATTAAATTTTTTATATTGGACTTGAAGATGTTTTTGAATAATAATAAAATAAGCTAAACGGGTTTTCGTTTCTGCATATTAGTTTTGCATTTTTTCTTACTTTGAATCAACTTGACATTTATTCGATAAGTCGCCTGCCATTGGTGACTCCAACTAATTCCAACAATCACATAAGATTTCATCAATTATTATTCGTCAAATTAAAAGAAATTTGAAGCGGCTCTAAATTTCACTTCCGTCTTATTGGCCTGGGTACACAAAAAAGCATTGAATCTCTAGCTTTCGACATGGGCGTAAACAAAGTGTCTAAATTTTGCTTTTTGTTGTGGTAAGATGAAAAAAATAGAACAAAAATATAATTGCAGCACGACAGTTTTAAAAAGAGTGATTTAAAAATAGGCGCGTGTATTAGAAGGTTACAATAAAATTTTATATTATTATAATTTTGGAGCCGAGAAAATCTAGATTGTTTAGCATCACATTTGAAAAACTACAATATATTAGCCCACATGAGCGTCCATTAGAGAGAGAGAGGGGGGGCAAATCGAGGAGCTGCTTTTAAAATTTTCTAAAACTTTCGGTTTTAAACCTTAATAACAATTCTTTAATAATAAATTTTTTTTGCTTTTCTTTGAAAATGATTCTATGGATGCCTATGGATGTCAGCCCACTAACTTATGGTTAGTATTAAAAGGGGTTACATCTAGCTAGCACACCGAAAAATTAGACTTTTTTAGAAATTTTTTTTGAGAATACTAAAAGAGCAATCAAAATGAGGTTTGGAGAGCTTATTCTACATGTATTAAAGTATAGAAAAACAATTTTTGCTACAAAAAATATTCAAAATAGAGGCTCAGTCGTAGCTAGAGTAAGGGCGCTTTTTTCAAAGGCGTTCCACGGGTGGAAACAGAACTCTTTTGTGTTAGCAGCTGGAGCAAATAAAAATTTTTTTTCATTATTTACATTAGTTTTACTAGAGAAGTACACACGATTATTAAAAAATATGATTTTTTCGCAAAATGGCATCATCTTGAAAAAAAAATTGTTATTTCTTTCGAAAAAATCGGCTTTAATTTGTTTATAAAAACCGCAATTGTTAATCAATCGTTAAAATCGTGTGTACTTCTTTATAAAATATATCTAAGAAGCTACAGTAAAAATTTTATGCAAATCGGATAAAAACTACCAGAATTATGTTTCCACCCAATTTTAAAAACGTAGTTTCGAGATAATCGTATTTAAAGTTTCAAAACTGTTTTTCTACATGAAATTTTTGAAATAAGGGCTTGCTGATTTTTTTACTTTTACCCACTTATGCTAGGACCATAAATCATCACTTTTAGGTTTAAATTATGCTCCTCAGTTTCTTTCCTGGAAGAAAGAATGACCTTACGTGCATCTTTTTTTCGATCACGATGACGTGTGCTCCTCAGCTCTTACGCGGTGTTCGTCGATTTTGTGAAAAAAATTGTAAATATTTAATCAATCTTCAATCCTAACAAAGTCATTATTTCAAAAAGTTTTTTAAATCTATTATTAAAAAAAATTGGTGCCATGTCGGCCGCTATGTCGACAAGCTTCTTACCGCTTGAAATTGACTTGGGCGCTATCGTCTACACGCCGGAATTAAAGCTCTTATTCGAGTTCTGCATGTAGCCTTTACTGCTGTGACATTTTATATGAGTAACGAATGAACTACACGACTCCGAATTGCTAATTTCACCGGCTAAGGCTTAATTAATGTATTTCCAATATATGAAAATGAGCTCTCAAATTTAAAAAAAGAAAATTCCGCTTATAATTGCTTTTACATATCATTCTTAGATTGTTTATACATCATTTAAGAAAAGAAAAAAAAAACCGTAAATTTTTTTTCTCTAGCTAGATGTAACCCCTTTTAACAACTATTAGCAGGCCGTGGCTACATCAGTCCGTAAAAGTTCTTTTCCGTTTCATTTTGTCGAGTGCAACCATACTGGAACCGGTAAGTATGGAACGGATTCTGATCAAGTATAACCACCGTCATAATAATATACCATATTATGCTTTTTTCTTCCGACAAGACCATACAGACTGCAACAAACCTAAGTCCAGTGCAGCCATTGACATGATAAACTGAAATCTACTGCAATTATCAAGCACAGTATGTTTATTAGGAATTAATATTTTATGCATGTTACAATGAAATTTTGGCATTACAATTGTTGATTTATATGCTGGCGCATTGTCTAATGGAAAGCATTTTTTATTTGCTAAATGAGCTAAATGAGATAAATGCTAAATGCTTTACCTTTTTCAATGTATTATTCCCCTTACATTCCAAAAAACAGTAGACATAACTATACTGGCAGATAAAACTGTTTTTGCCTTCAATGTCTATTGTTTTGACTACCTCTTTGTTTGTGTACTGTAGTATTAGATACATTTTTCATCAAAGGTCACAAATGATGCAAAAAATTGTGATTTGCTATTTGATTTTTCTAAAACCTAGTTTAAAATGGGGGTATTTACACTTGCTCGTGTATTGGTGTTGTATTTATACACCGGTGTATATATCCTAGCAACGCCTAGTTATACACAATTTTACTTGGCGTTACTAGAATAAGTACTTTTTTCTCCTCGTTTTGGTTTTGGATAGAAGCATCGTGACCATTACATTTCAATATTAAATGATTCTCTTGGCAGATTACTCTCGGTGGTTTGCCATTGCCTACCGAGAGGAGAGGGTCATAATAAAGTTGGATACATTTTTGAAGCCGAGTTGGGGATCGAACCTACGGCTTTTAACTTACAGTCCGGTGCTTAGCCCGTTTACTTAGCTCACCTCTCAATGGCAAATACACGTCAGTGTGAATACCTCTGATGTATTTTCGCTATAACCATTTCTTTCGTTGTTACTGAAATTGAACGACTTGGATGTTATTCATCACCAGTACTTGTACCACCACATTTAAATCAATTAAACCGCATTATCTGATAGTGTCATCAAAGATGTTGGATACTTCTTTCATCCTCTATTTTTTAATCTCCTCACTCCATTTCTCATCCAAAAATAGGAATCTAATCAAATTAATACACATATCAGTATATTAAAACTTCATGTTTTAAAGCCAACTTCATGCTGGTTAAAACTGTTAAACTGAATATTTCAGTGTAATACATTGGAAGGCAAGTAAACGGATCATCAAGCTACAGCTAAAATCTGTGTATTCGTGCCCTTTCGTCAAGCATCTCTGTTTCCGAGGCTTGGTTATGGTTCAAAGAGCTGTTTTGTTTTCTTTACAGATGGGGAGCTGGCCCATTTCTTCGACCCCCTAACCTGGAAAACCAGAGAAACTGCCAGATTAAATTTTTTGCTTCACCCGGAGTCGAATCGGGTTTCATACTCAATTCGCTTTATCACTATGCTTTGAATTAATAAATATTAATTAAAAAGATTTTCAAATTTTATTTCTTCATAAAAAAGCTAATACTAAATATATAAAAATATTCAATTGTAAATATTATAATTTATAACAAGAAAGATTTTGAAAACAGAAAATGTTTTCAAAACAACTATGCACTTCAATTTTAAAATTTAAATTTTCCAGTATTTTAAGCTAAAAGCAAACCGAATACACAGAAATTAAGTTAATAATATTTCACCAGATAATTACGGAATATTATGCAATCGTTATTAGCTGAAATAAGTCATTTCAACACATAAAATTCGAAATTCTGAATTAAATTCTGTGTAAACCGTTGAAACGTAAATTTCTGAAAGGGAAATGAAGTCCTACAGCTTTTAAGACTATCAAATTTTTTTGTTGATTAAGGGTTGGTATATCACACCAAATTTCTTAAAGCTACACACTTATTGGTTTACTAAAAAATTGTGTTGTAGAAAAGGCAAGATGGAGTTTGAATGACTATAGTCCTTAGGGTTCTAATTTGTCAAGTTCTGTAAGTCTACAAAAACACTTAAGAATTGAAAACTTAATTGACAAAGATATCAACCTTAAATTGCTTAAATTTTCATAATACGAAATTATTTTTGTAACATTAGCATTTTCGATGCTAACTTAACCCACATTAAAAATAAATTTAAATATGAAAGCTAATTTTTGATCTTTTTTTTTTATAATTTTCAATGCTCACTATTCCATTTTATGACATGAGTTTTTGTCGAGCGATGAAAATATAATAGTAGGTACGTATGAATATTTCCATTAACGTTGTATTAATTTTCACGTCAACATCAAATTTGTGCTTTACAGAAGTATCAAGAACAAATTTTTTGCATTTGTTTTAAAATTTTACCTCTAAATATATTTTAATTAAATTTTATTAAACACTATAACTTCGGGTAGGTTACCTACTTTATTTTATCGTTTCAAATAAATTATTTAGAAAATCGTTTATTATACACAAAATTTGGTTCCTGAATTTCCCGTTAAATGAAACCCATTGTACCTACTTCTTTTACAAAACTTTTTGCATTTCTTAAGTAGTAATAGTTTGCCAAACTTTAATAGAGTGGAAATTTTCAAGAGCTATCATCTTTGAGCTTTATCGGATTTTCAGCTTGTTCAGCGAATTATTAGATGACATTGATATTCGTTGCATGAAGTATTTCCATGTTCCTGTAGAGTACTCCTACAACATAATATTATTTTACGTGAAATTTTCTGTTTTGTGGGTCGATTAAGTTTATAACATCAATTTAGAGATCCACAATATTTTAAATTACAAATAAAATTTTTCTGTATGATGTTCTATTTTCTCAATCTTAGACCACAGCAATATTTTCTATTTGCAATTTATATCTCTCACTCCAATACTTAAATCCTAAATTATAGTTGTTTTATTTGTATTTTGTAATTAATTTGGAATTTATTTAGAATCTTACTCTAAATTTAGAATACAGTAAACAGCTTCGAGGAAAACCATGATTACAAAATCTGTATAGGACAGCTTGTTTAATAAAATTAACGAATTGTGCCTCTATTTCAAAGAAAACAATAATGTTTTCATTTTTTTTGATATAAGAGTTTGCAGGAACACTAAAAATTATAAAATCTATATTTTCCCTTAGATGTTTAGAATATTGAGTTACCAAATTTTACCGAAAGCTATACAATTATTTTCAACGCATGTTTAATCAAAAATATGTTCTTTAAAAAGCAGCCCCTATTTTTTGTTTAACCATGTTTGAATTTGAACTTATTTATTTTGGAAAATAATTTTTTAGCTTCTTTATACTTTTTATATTCAATTTTATTTAAAATATATTTACCTATGTTATTATTTATGTTTTAATTTTAAATTTAATTTACTTTGCGTTATATAGTGAGGTATTATATTTCATTGAAAGCGTTCCACTGAACTGTTATCTGCAACATTGTTTTCAGAATTTCTCTTGAAAACTTTAAGAGTTTATAATGAATGAATTGAATAATAAAGTTATGTATGTATGTATTTGACCAAAAATAAAGGAGCAACCTCTAAAAATGTGATTTATGTAATGGTATTAATTTATATTAACTTCATGAGGATAACATATTTTGCTAGGGTCGAGCTTTAATAATTTAGTTTACTTTCTCCATTGCATTATCCTAATTGTTTTTCAATGTTCCATTTCGTGCTGTGGTTAACCCACTAGTCAGAAATAAAATTACCTATTGAAAGCCGTCGTTAGCTGCAACAACCATAAACTGACATGAACCGAATTTGCTTACAATACGGTTATTTACTATAATTATTTTGCGAAAGTACTTTTGGTTGTAGTCTCTGCCGAACATCTGTATTAATTAGTGGTTTATTATATGTAGCTTTGAAATTTATTAAAGTTTGTTAATAATTATATTGTAAAATAATATAGTACATCAAAGCCTGATTAAAACTAATTAAACTTTTTATTGTTCGTTATAGTTTCCGTTAAAAATGTGGTTTTTAAGAAGTTGATATTGAATGCATTAGTTTTCCAAGTTATTTACAATGGAATAGATTGGGTCAAATCTAAATATCCTACTTAAAAATATAGTAATCTAATGATTTATTGATAGGATAGTGGCTATTGGACAACCAGTGGAAATATAACGCTATGATCATAACACTTTGCATTTTTGGATCTTTAGATTTGGCAGGAACTCTACTACTCAGGAATATCTGAATTATTGAATTATTAAACGACTGAATTTTTCAGGCTATGAAAGATTCTCAATTCGACTCATTGTTGGTACTCATTGTTGGTCAAAATAAGTCGTTGTAAAAGTTTAATACAGTTCTGGTCACGGAACTTTAAAGTTACGTCATGGCACGTAAAGCACCGCTATTAGTTATTCAACTAAAACAATCTTCACGATTGGTTAGGGTATGATGTCGTAATACCAAACTTTTGCTTCGGAGGTTTTATATGAAGATATGTGATGGATGAATATTGTTACAATAAAGTAGTATGTGATGTATCAAAGTTACCCATCTAAAATATGCATGAAAAATTATTTGTAATAAGCAACAAAATATTGAAAAATGGTTTATAACAGCTAATAAATAACTAAACTTAAGAAATCTGAATAATTCAAAATGACGACATAATTTATTGAAAATATTTTCATTCAAAAATGTATTTATTCTAATCCGATTAACTTCTAATTCGAGTAAACGGTTTTCACAATTTTGTAAAATTGAAAAGTGTTCTATCCTATTTACATAAGTTAGAAGCTAACATAATATCATTTTATTAAATTTAAGTTAAACTTAATAATTGTCAAAGAATATTAAGAACCAAATTAATAAATTTCACAAGTAAATAATGTAAGTAACAAAGTTAAGATGTTTAAAATTAGTATTTTTAATTTTAACCATAAAAATGTAGGGAACCAATTGTATCTTTACCATATACTGTAATAAAGAAATGTTTGAAATTAACAGTCAAAACCAAAATTAATACAACCATCAAAATAAATTCAACAATTGAAGAATGCTGCGAGTAATTTCATACTGCAACAGACGTCACAAAAGAAAATCAGAAGAAAAAAAATCAGAAATTAATAAGGAAAGTGCAACAAGAAACATTTAGAGAAGAAATTGGAGCACTCAAAAATAAAATAGGAATCTACAAGAAAAGCAAAATATTTAATTTAAATCTATTCCTGGAAGATGACATACTAAGAATAGGAGGAAGATTGAAACATTCCAGTTTATCGTTTGAACAAAAGCATCCGATAATGTTACTATTTGAACATCGTTTAACAACATTAATAATTAGGAATGCTCATTATCAAACATTACAAAGGGGAATTTAACAAACATTAGTTTATACAAAAAAATATTGAAAAGATTTTCTATTTTTTATGCGAATCAACGGAAGAATAACGTTTTGATAAATTTTGGAAATAATAACTTTTGCGGATGATGGTATGCACAGGATGATTTATAGATTTTAGACTAATTATATCTTCACTTAGCTTATTATGGAAAAATGGAAATGAAATTTTTAAAACTTGTTAATAAAATTATTTTAAGTAGGTATAAATGCTAAGCAAGAATAATAGCATTTAAAATACTACAATTTCATTTTGAAATACGATAGATAAAAAGCCACTTTCACACGAATACAATTGGAAATATTGAAATTGATACAATTTCAAATCAGCAAACATATTTTATTACTCAAACTATCGAATACCATAAGTGCTATTTACAGCTTTTGGTATCATGGCATTTATCATCATCTCCAAAATGAAAAGCTTAATATGTGACAAAAAAATTTGAGTAAACTTCCAATTACTGAATTTTAATCATAATATTATGAAGTATGTCGAAAATTAAACGCATTTTGTTTAACTTTTATATAATTAAAAATTTTTAGATATTCAAGTTTGATTTATTGAAGTTTATTGTGTCCAAAAGCTTATATCACTTTGTGCATTTTTTCAATTGCATTCTTGTTCATAAGTGATTTTAATGGTTGTTACTGATTTTCGATTAATTTTAACTGGTATACTTAGCGATGTAAATAGATTCCTTTCTGATCTGTTTATTATTTTTATTGGTATGGTGTTTAAAATGCTTTACCATCGACTAAAATCAGTTCTTCTCAAGAAGTCGCACTGAGTATGTATTGTGGAAGTAATTTTTTGCACTCATTGTCAAGTGGTAGGATGGTAGCGCCAAACCCAAAAAAACACAGAGTCGCAGACGGGTTCAAAAGATTTGTGGAACAATAAATAGATGTCTCAAGAACAAGACAAGAAAAGAAACGTGGTTAAAATTCTACAAAACCATGGCGGTGCCATTACTGATGTATGGCAGTAAATGCTGGGTAACAAACACAAGACAGGAAAGCCAGATCCCGGCGGCGGAAATTTTTAAGAGCGGTTAAGGGATGTAAACGAGAGGACAGAATAAAGAACTAACGTTAAAATTAGAGAAAAGTTGGGAATTTTCAGTATAAAAGATAAACTGAAAGAAAATAAAGACAACATCACAACACAACATCTAGATAGAATAATGAAAAAAAAAAAATACCGACACAAGTGAGAAGATACAAGCCGCAGGGGAAGAGAAATGTCGGACGATCTAGAAAGAGATGGGCACCGTGATAGGCAGAAAAGCCTAATGCGAAAAGTGAAGAAGAAGAATCGAATAATGACTGATTTTCACTTGGTTCAGGAATTTATTGAGTTATTCATAATTTGCAGCTAATTTTGTTTTCATGAATGCTGCATAGTACGAATGCTTGCTGATGTCTTGGCCGACTGAGCATAATAATGTTTGCAAAATTGTGCTTCCTACTTTAGAGTGATAATCAGGGGTATTATGTATCACCAACGTTATCATAAAGGTGACAGTTATGACATAAAATAAAGTTTTTTGGTAAATCCTACCAATGAAATCGACACGTTTTACCGAAATATGTTATAACGGTTACCTTTATGATAACGTTGGTGATACATAATACCCCTCAATGTTTTAAAAACTTAATTTGTTGTGGTGAATAGAAGATGATTGATAAGACATTCAATGACGTACAGACACACAGACATATTTTGATGTTTGGTCTCTTTCAACTCGTGGGACCTCAAGGAACGAAAATCCATCAAAATCTGAAAAAGAAATGTTTTAAGCTATAAATACTGCAATTTTCATGCTAACGTTTTGTAGTTTTATAATAAGGACATGATAAAAAGTAAGAAACAGGGAACCAAAATCGGTTATTTAGGGTATATAACACGTCAGTGTGAATACCGCTATTGATTTTAATATTAATAAAAAAAAAAAATAAGGATCAATAATTTCTATTTTATCATTCTTATACCATACTATTGCTAGAAACGAATTCAATCTGTCAAATTAATAGTTTTTCATCTCAACGTAGAAGTTATTAAAGCCTGAAGGTGGTAACTCGTTTTTATAAGATTCAGTTTATTGCTTGTATTAAATTACACTGTATTATTGAGGTATCTAACAACATCTATCTTCATAACAAATAAAGCTTGAGTTAACATCTTCAGGCACGTAAAAATCGCCATTTCGCCAAAATAGTGACTTAACACCTCTTGATGTTCTAATAAGCTTCAATTATAAGAAACCATAGCTTTCTGTTAGAATACTAAATTAAGTTTTTCTCTCTTTTATCCTATGTAAGATTATAAAGATTCGCATGTACGAATATTAGTATTTTTTTTAATAAAAAAATCATATTTTTTTCTAAAGTAATTAGGGAAGCAGATGAATAATTAAACATGAAATTTGTAGCATAGGAAATACTATGGTGCGTGAACTGCTCTACAAGGCGTGTTATTTTTAATACTATAAATATTCGTTTGTAAATGAGAGATAACGTAGCACTCAAAATACGTCCGTTTTCACAAAGCGCGTATCTCATTTATTTCATAAAGTTGACAGACAAGTTTTTCTACAACGCATATAATTTATTACAAAAAACAATAAACAGCCAGGACACTATTCAGAATCGATGTAAATTAAAAATCAATCTATAAAGTTAAAAATTTTAAAGATTTTAATATTATATTAAAATGGGTTATTTGCAATTCTTCTAGAAAAATTGATCTCAGCTAAAAGTAAAAAAAAAACTGCGAAATTTTGTTTTGTAATATTATATAAAAAAAATAGAAATATGTATGTTTTTATTTATACTAATTTTTGTTAGATTTTGGAAATTTTTAGATAATTGGTATATCTTTTCATTAGTATTAATTTATTAACCGTTATCATATTTGTATTTTCAGAATTTAAATTATTATTTTATTTAAACACCATAATTCTTGAATTAATCACCTTAAATGAATTCAACGACTTTCGATCTAATTTCTCAACAATATTTCACTAATATGTTGACAAACATTATAAAAATATATATTGTTTTTAATAATCATACATAATTTAACAATCCTTTTATATGGAAATATCAATAAATTCAACAACAGAAAATAACTATAACTTATTAATTTTTTTATTTCGTCCTACACCACTTACTAGAGACAACAATCAATTTTTTTCCCATTATTATTAGTTTTATATAGGAGTTTAATAAAATTAATATGCTTGATACAATTCAAATGACTTTCTTTGATTAAATTAAATAATATTATAAATATTTAGATAATGATTGGTATTGTTATTTTTTGCTTTCATTTCCATCCTGAAATTAATATAATTGTGTATTAGTCTATTAATTTAATGTGTAGGTACTACGCATACAAATTATTATTATAATGTCCACAAACTTAGTGAAAATGTATCATTACCCTTAGAAGGTGTCACTTTCGTCAAAATAATATATAAATTCAATATAATTATTAATAAATCATAAACTCGAACATGTTAAGAGATTTTATTTCTTTTTCAATCATTTTTGTTGACGCTACAATACAAATATTTATTTAAATGGTAATCTATTTTTTCATTATGTCATTTATAGATATCTTTTTATAAAAGGTAACAGATAACAAATTTACAATAATAATATTACGATAGAAAAAGTTTTAAATTGGGAATCCAATATTTATAGGTTTCCTTATTTTTTGATTAAATGTACGTTAAACTCTTGCTATCCTGAAATTTTATACAGGGTACACACTGAAAGTAAAATACTGATGGTTTTAGCTATTATAGGTACCTATTATTTGTTCGAAAAATGGTCGGAACAATCAACTTTATTTGAAAAAGGTACGTGTGCATTGGATAATGCGGTTCACCTAACTTTGTAAAACCGCAAAGTGTGGATGAACTTGATTTGCAAACTTTTAGTTTGACAAGCAGTAACTAAAGACATATCGTTTAAAATTCAGATGAATTCGTTTTATAATAATTTCTCAATCGTTACTTCTAAAAAAAGTTGCTTCAAAAAACATTTTCTTTCGGCAATCGAATAAATATCAGTAATTATTCGGTTACTTCAATTATATTTTACTCTGTTTTTGGAGCGCATTTACGAGGAAAGTAACTATTGAATTTGAATGAAAATCATCTCTATTATTTTAAGGTTGCATCTACATACATAGGTGAACTGCAACATTCAATACAAATAATACTCCTTCCAAATAAAGTTTACTGCTAAAAATAATGTTTGTTTCGTTTTCGATCTCCACCCTAGACCTGCGTATATAATTTAATTGTTTTGTTGTGAAACTATTATTACCGTTTGTTGAGTACTACCAAGAGAACTATTTCAGTGGCCCAAAACAGTTTTAATTTTTATATATCGAAAATTCCGTTGGCAAGGTGCCAAAAATTTGAGGCTATATTTGCATAAGTTTAACTGCTTGATGATAAGGAGGTTAAAGCAAAAAAAAAAACGTTCATTGTGGATTTTCATTATTTTGTTAAAAAAATTATGTTGACGATTGATTTTGAATATTGAATATTGATTTTCTGATTTGTAGTTGAAATTGGACACAATATATTTCATTGTGAGGAATGTTGGAATTGAATCACTTTGTAGATCAACGATAAGATAACTAAATGGACATTGTGTAACATTAAAATAGAATTGTACGAAGTTTTGATTAGTATATTAGCGTTTTACGCTTAATATTATGGGAAACATTTTTGCCTAAATTGAAAATCTTTAAAACAATTGCTAACATCTGGATGTATCGTAGATGACGTCATTAAATCAATTTTTATTTTTGATTTTATTTCTTTCTTTAGATAATATTTAATTTTTTCTTGTTATGGTGGTTTACCTCTTTTGTGAAACTGTTATCTAACAAGTTCATCAATCTCGCACAGAATAAAAAATTTTTATGTCGACAAAAAATTGTTATTTTATTGGAAATATTGTAATCTCGTATCTTTCTATGAAATTCTTTGGTTGCTGCAAATGTGATTTAGATTATTTTAAAATTCGGAAGTTTTGTGACATTTACTTGTTTATTTACTGGCTACCAAAAAATATGTGGCTAAAGTAAGCCATCGTGAGTTTATTGATAATATTTCCCAAATTGCAAATGTTTACTTTTGCCGCGAGTGTAGTTCTAGAAAATGATCACTAACGTGACATTAGTCGGATATGATTTGCTCTAAATAGTATTTGTTTGCATTCATTGAACAAACAATGTTTTGGAAATCAAATATAACCTCGGAAAAGATGATCTTGACACAAACGAGGTTACTAAACTTTTTTAGGCGATTGGCGCCAAAAAATAAACGCAGAGTGATCGTATCATTTAACAATTAAAAATATTCAACCTATTTTGTAAAAATGATAAATTCATTATTATAAATGATATCCATTATTCAATAATACTTAAAAGATTTTAGACCATCTCGATATTTGATTGCATAATAATTAACTACGGTTGTTCACGTATGTATGAACCGTGTGTTTTGAACCATTTTTACTTATATTATTAGGTATTTTTCAGATAAACTAACGTGCAAACATCTATAATTTTTGTAAGTTACCTTAATTCCGGCGTGTGACAAAAGAGTGCGTTATATTCAAATTTAATTTATCGATATGTAGCTACTATTGATATTTTTCTGCAACTGAAAGTTTTTCTTAGCTGCAGCCATTTTTACCATGAACCGATTGTAACCTAATTCTAATACTGTAACTTATTTTTAAATTTAAATTACAAAATATGGTTGGTAAAATAATTGTTATTGGTTTGGGCTGTAAAGCGCACACAAAATTCACGTCATGCAAAAATTGAATTCTATCAGAACAGTCAAGGAAAAACTATAAGACATCGATCACCCTTTAGGAAATCGTAATTGAGTTAAAATGTATTTGATTTAGAACATTGTCGCGGGTAAATAAGGAAGTATAAAGTTTGGTAGAAATAGCTACGCACTAATTACAATTGTAATTATTGAGAAAGCTTTTAGAAAACATAAATTTACATCGTAGATAATTAAATCTTAATTCTAATAGAAGTGCAGTAAGTGAAGATGTTACAATAAGTAAATATAGTTATACGAATACTTCAAAACTCGAGAAAATAATATAATTTAGATTTCCTTCCGGCTACGACGCATACAAAATTTTAATGAATTTCGTCAACAAGAAAGAAGCGTTAATATAATTTAAATGCTGTTTGGCTAATACTACATTGATACAAACAAATGTTTGCTTAAAGAATTTATATATTATGCATATTTGAAACCATTTATTTGATTTGAACATACCATGTCTGAATATTCGTTTTAGCTAAAATTATTTTCTTGTTTTTAATATCTCTAAATTCTTGACGTTAATAAATGAAATTCTTGTTTTTGATGCTTACTTTAAATTTACATATATTTTTGAAGGAAATATATTAATTATTAAATTGGAGATACCCACATTCAAGACATTTAACTTAAATATTTCTAAAATGTTTAAATTATTTTAATTTTAAATGAAGAAACTGTTAGTAAATAATGTATATTATATTATACAGTGTGTTCACGAAATGTGGTAACAGTGAATAATTCTTAAATATTACTAGATACAAAAAGAAAGTTTAAATAGTCTTTTATTCAACTCCAAATTTTCTATTGAAAACTGCCAAGGTATATTTTTTTATTCTTCAAATTCACCCGGAAATAAACATAAATTTTTTTTTCAAATAGCAACATGTTTTTTTTTTAACATTTTCGCAATCTGCAATTTTTTCTCTATAAAATTTTCATAAGGTTACATAAGAAAATATTCGAGAAAATGTAAGATTTAAACAAGTAATAATAATTTACCAATTATTTATTATATATTATATAATATATAACCACAGGGCCTTAGCTAGACATAAGTCATGAGAAGAGTTAAAAAAAAAAGATTTTTGTCTATACCGTAGGAGAGGTTTTACTGAAAAAAAGTTTTTAAATCTTTTTTTTTTACTCTTTTACTATGCCATGAGGGGAAAGGGGTTTTAACAACCAAAACCAATACAACGATTTACAGTTTAGAGGCTCCCGCGTATACACTTGTATGCTTTGAGTAGGTCATCATTGCGAGACGGGACGTCCCACTAAATATTTTTTCTCCCGCGCTGGACATCTTGTCAACTCAGTCCGGCGCGGGACGGAGCGGGATGCCAATGCACCCTTATATAAAGGTGCAAATTGATCTTAATAAAGCAGTATTAACAGAACTTGTTTCGTGTTAATTAATCCATAGACTATGTTTTTTAGTAACCCAAGTCTGCCTGCACGCTAGGGAGACTGCTACTCGCCAAAGAAAATTCAACTACATAATTTTAACCCGGAATCATTCATATTTATTAGTCTCGGTAATATAAACATTATTTCATATTCTAAAAGGTGAACAAAAATGTAAACATGTAAACAAAGGCCCCGAAAATACAAATTTTACGATTGAAACCTCAAACTTTTCTGAAAGACTATATATTAAATAAGAGAATTAGCTATGACAGAATGCCTTAAATGCACCTGTTTTTTCAAATATCGAATTTAAAAAAGCTCGATTTTCACTGCAAATTTGAAGGTAAATCGCTCGTGATTGGTAAATCAATGCATTCTGTTGTCGGTACGCGTGTTCCTATACATAAGAGTGTAGCTGTTGACAAATTTGTCAGTAACTCGTACGTTAAGGTACGAATACGTTCTTTAATAGGACCAAAATTACTTCAGAAATGGGTTACTTAAATTTAACGAACGGTAGTTACTTTTTCGCGTGGATCCTACTGTTGCCATGGTGGTTTTCATCAAAATGTCCCGGATTGCCCGAAGGGTGCGTAGGACCATTTTGATGAAAACGACACTCAATTTAAAAATACCCCTAGGCCCGTAGATTAAGGAAAATGGTGGATCTTTGAGGGGTGAAACTCGTGAGAGTGGATTCTAAACGCAGGGTCGTTGTGCAAAGAAAAATTGACTTAAAGCACCCCTCGCTGCGCTCGGGCGCTTTAAGCCATTTTTCCTGCACATTTAGTATTGAAAACCATGATTTTCGTTCGGAGTGCACTGTTGCTGCATCCCAATGCAAGTGTCGCTCCAGTTATCCCCGCTCTGTGCAAAGCCAAGACCAGTTGAAATTACACGGACTGTCAATAGAATGAATTGATTCACCAATCCCAAGCGACTTTGCTTAAAATTTAGTGTGAAAATCGAAGTTTTTAAATTCGATTTTTGAAAAAACAGGTGCATTTAAGGAATTCTGTCATAGCTAATTCTCTTATTTAATATATACTCTTTCAGAATTCATCGAAATTTCAATCGTAAAATTTGTATTTTTAGAGCCTCGATAGCTACCTGCAACCGTAAACATAAATATAAACTTCGCATCGATGCGAATGCTCAAGATTGATTTAATTTGTTCTAGAAACTTTTTAATTTTTTGTCATGTTACACAGTAGTAACTTCATCAGTACTTCTGTCCGTATGACAGTATAAATGGTGATTTACTTACCATTTGTTTAATGGGTTTGTTGGCTATGACTTCGTAAGTATGCATATAAGCAATTGTTATTCCTTCAGATCCGGTAGTATTAATTATTATTTTTTTAATGAAAGTTGCAAACGCAACTAAAACCTCAAATAATATGAGTCTAACTGTATTCTAGTTAACTAGACAATATTTTAAAATTTTATTTATTACGGTTACTCAAAGTACAAAATATAAAATTGTATGTAGTTTTCTATTGCCACTTGTACTAGCTGGTAAATAACATTTTCTGAATAGAATGTTTTGTGGACAAAAAAACATTCACAGGACGATTAATGTAAGAAATTACACGGTTCTTTACAAAAGACGTCATGAAAATCTTGGCACGAAAGACTAACGCCCGAACCTCCCGGCTATTCGTTCATATTTTTCTAGCTCAGTATTTTGTAAATTTTTGTAAATGAGCTTGTACTGTTATTAAAAATGGCCAACTAATATAGCAAAAGTCTCATATACTCGGACGCACTCAACACATACAGTTTACCAAAATTTAGCATTTGAATTTTTTTTTATATTAGGTAATAGCAGTTCATTTATAAAATGTTGCTAAACAAAGTTTACCTTTGAGATAAAAGATCTTACAAATGTTGTACTATTGAAAGGTTTCTGGCTTAAAATTGCTTTAAACTTATATTTCGTGTATTTTGGAAATTTATTCCGCAATAAATTCGTAATATTTTAGTTTTATGTGAACTATACAAAAGAGAAGTTATTAAAAGTTGACGCTTATTTGTATTGTCAGTTATTTTATATTTGAATTTGTCCAGTGATTGTTAAATATACTAAAAGTTAAGGAATGTTTAAGTTCAATGGTATAAAGACACCCCACTAACCCTGATAAAAGTGTTTACTTCAGTAAAAAATTGAGTTTTTTGCTGTTTATATGTACGCAGAATGTGCATGTGGTTAAATAGTTTATTGCATGGCAATTCTTTACTTTTTAATCATTTAGCAATAATCCTGTTAAAACTGGAATTTAAAAGTTTTGTCGCAAGGGAAATATCAGCATACCTACTTTTCTTTAGAAGTGTTGATATACCAGAGGATTTTATTTAAGGATTACGGTGTGACCGGTAAAAGCTGTCGGTAACCAAGGCGACACCTTTGACGTCAAGCGCCGCCGTGATGTTACCACTGTCTGTTATTTCTCGAGTTCTGGACATATGACAATTATCGTGACAAATTGAAAAATACCACTTTTTAAACCTTGATTATTATTCATAAATTTAAAATAACTAATATAATGTTATTGTGTATCTTAGTACAAATTTTTGACTTTTATGACATTTTAACGTTAAGAAATAATTTAGAAGGAATATTATTAAAACACTTGACATGCTCCCAGACGGAATATAATTTAAACCCACTTTCACATATATTTTCATATACATTTTATTATTAATAAAGTTACGCTTGTTATCGTATCGAAGCAACCTACGCAAATACATAAGAGATTTTACATTTTCCTTCAGAAGATATTGCAGAAAAATTTATCTCCGTTTATTCAGAAAGTAAAATTAGAAGGAACTAAGAACAAACAAAAATAATAGCATCGGCTTGATTATTAATTAAAATTTAAGAAAAAGAACAAACTTGAAAAATTTTAAAGTGAATCTTAAGAAAGCAATAAGTTTTTGCTTAACTTTTATTAATAAATTTAAGTGCCATAATTTTTTATAATACTGTCAAAGTTTTTATAAGTATTATGAAATTTAAATCATAATTTTTTTTATTTTTATATAAAATGAATAAATTTTAAATTATTTCTTTAGTGCATAACCTACACGTACTATTTTATATATATTTCTACAATTCAATATAACAAAGACCAACAATAATCAGGACCATCATCAGGGTCGACATCCAATTAAAACTAATAAGAAAAATTATAAAATTGGAGACACCATCATTGAGTGACGACCTGATTGTTGTTATTATAAAGAAAATTATATTTATTTAATTAGATATAACAAATAATTTATGTAAGTTTGTTTCACTTTTTTTAAGTACAGAAGTACGTAAATATTACTCGTACACATAACTACCCTGTTATGCTTTGTTTAGTGTGTCAGAATAAGGCGGACTGATCGATTAGCAAAAATATTTAAATACATTGTTTTTGTGCTACATTACATTTGTAGGTGTGCTGCATATAAATTTACTTCCAGCTGGACTTATTGATTAACCAGTAAATTAATTTTATTATTGTGAAGACTACACGTAGTGACTTTCAAGTTTTTCTAGCGCAACTTTTGTAGGTTTTTTTACGTTCATTATTTTGGAGAGGCAAGCATTTTGTAACATACAATTTTACAAAACGCTTTAAAAATTCTGAATTTTGCATTTGTAATATTCTATGGCAAAAATACTTTAGTGGAAGCTAAAAAAGAAATTGTAAACAAAACGACACAGTGGGCGCGTTTAGCAAATGTAACAGTTGCAAGACAGCCCAAAACGCGTTTAGTTTTGATTAAATCAACGCAAGGATTGAGAACTTAAATGTACCTTTGTTAACTTTTTCTTTTAGAAAAATTTCCCTACACAACGTTTCAATTTTCTGTAAACGTTAAATCGTATTTTACAGTATATTTGTATTTATTTTATTTACAATAATTTTGTTTTATTATTCATTTTAATGTAGCCTACTTATTTTATGTATATTATTTATAGTTCCAAATAAGTTAGTGTTAGAGTATATTTGCTATAGATTATTGTTAAATTCCATAAAACTTACAGTAGTTTAGTAATATTGCTCAAACAATCTGTTACGGGCTACACCCGCAAAGCGACATTTACCCACCCGCAACAAACGTCAGGGGTGCCAGCATAGCTTGAGTGGGATATATGGGAGTGAGTAGATCTTAGAACGTAACAAGTAAATGCGATGTTTTGGGCTCTGCGGGGCGAAAAAGACTTAAATCGGGACTAAAAGAATATAAGCGCTATAGTCGACTTCACGGGACCAATGGACCTTTCGTGCTCAAGCCAAACCCACGACTAAGAGATTTGAAGCACACGATTAGTCATCGCAATAAATAAAAGACAGAAACGTAGTCACACACCAGCTTACCATTAGGTTTAGTGCATGGTCATCTGCTAACTGAGTATTACATCTGGAACAAATACATGCAAAGCAAAATACATAACTGAATAGTTATGTAATAAAAGACATCAATAATATTAAAGCAAACATATAATTTTGGTAATTTGATACAAATGTGCATCACTAAGACCATTGGTTTTGGAATGCAATTCATTCCAAAATGAATGAATTATCTTTAAAAATAAATCCTAATTGAAAAGCTGATTAGTTGAAAAACGATAATTATTACTATGATTACAATTACTATAATATTTACAATGAGCTTGAACGAACTCTACGTAAAATGCTTGTTGTCCACAAAAGACAATAAAATTGATTGAATTGAATAATCAAAATCACTATAACTTAGTGCTAAGCGCACTTTAACATTACGGTGGTAATCTTGCACAATTACTTCAAATAAATGCAATATAACACTTTACACAAAAAAAAAAGGTACGTTACAAAACAATTGGTACTCACATAAAGTTGTTCTCTACTCGTTAGACAGCATGACATCCTAACATAACTGCCAAAAAGCTGGAGGCTGTGATCGGTATGGTGGTAAATAAAGTTGATATGGTGGATTTGGAAACAAACTACTCTCTCGGGAAAAGATGGACGTTGAACAGTAAAGATGGTGTACGTAAATAAATCCGACAATTAAGGCCGTTACGGTACGATAAAATACACCCAAAAGAAACAAAGCATCAGTAATATAACCTAAAATTCAGAATATAACAATGTGACCGTACAATGCGCTAACCAGAACATAACTTAAAATGAGTGTGGCCCCCAAAACGAAATAAATGAACTACTACACTGCACTAAATTGAAATAACTTACTTTGTACAATTAAAACAAATTGAAGATGTTGTCTTTAAACATTAACAAAACTTTACGGAAACATGACGAAACTAACAGCGCATGGGACCCCTTCGAGTAAGGTCCCGCAAAACGTAACTAAAAGCGTTGATTGAAAAATCAACGCTAAAAGTTAACCCATAATTTGGAATTTCTACTTATTTACCATTGACCACTTACGACGAAGCGTGGAGGTTCACACCTCATCACACACTTTCTAACTAACCCTTTTTAACTACCATTGCAAATATAAAAGAAGTGGGGTTTTCTCACAAAAACTTAACACTGGCGACTTTTATAATCGTATATTATAAAATGCCATAATGTCGCAGTCTAGCCTGAAAAAAGCACGTAGTACAACGGAAATCTTAAAGATAAGGCTTCACATTCAACACCTACGTATAAAAATAATGTGAAAATATTACTAAGCGAAAAACTATATTATGACTAACTTTTAATTTAATGAAATGAAATTGGAATGTAATAATTTAAAAAAATATTCTTACAAATCAACAAATAGATTCAACACAGTCAATGTGCAAATTAAGTATTAATATTCGTAAAAAGTATTTCAAGATAAAAAATAGCGATAGTGCTTAATGATTCGTTTTATATCTTAACAATTAAATTAAATTCATCTGAGGAAATGCTGTGATGGGGAACACTTCTCACGGGTTAAAAACAATCAATAATAATAATTATTACATCTATATACTTTTATTTAATAGTTCATTTAACTTGCTTTTAAAACATCTTTAATAAAACATTTCAAATATTTTTTTGATTTTCTTTTTGACGTACATCAACCACCAGGTTATCAGCATTAGCACAACAGGCGACTGGGAAGTAAAACCCTTACCTACTTATATATAATCACTTACATTTCACTTCAAGCCATTCTGCTAGGTTTCAAATATTTTTACTATCCAAATCTTTTCAAATAAAATAATGTTATTAGACAAAAGTTTACTCGACACTTTTGTTACAAATTTTTATGTAACAGAACGTTACAGGTGCCAGCTAACTAACGCGAGGGGACCTGGGTCAGATGTTAAATGAAAACAAATAGATGTCGATCTTCTGCTTTACGGGGTTTAAGACGAAATCGACCAAAAAGTATAAGCAAATCAAATCTACGACTAAAAAATTTGAAGCACACGATTAGTCATCGCAAAAAAAAGAAAAAAACGTAGTCACGTATCAGCCTACCGTTATGTTTTATGGCTGTTCATCTTCTGTTAACGCAGTATCACATCTAGATCACAACACGAACAAAACAAAAATGCATGACTAAATAGTTATGTAAGAAAAGACTTTGGTATCGTAAATAAATATCTAGTTTTAACAACTTCTGCTAGAAACTTGCATTCACAAAACAAAGTAAGATCTTGTCGTGCAATTCATCTCCAAAATTGTTTGAATTCTTTAAAGGGTAATAATTAATGAAAGACAGATCAATCGGCAACGATAATTACTATTATTTAAATTACAATATTTACAGGATCAATCACATGCTTTGTGTAAAATGTGATTTGTCCACAATGAACAAAAAAACGGTATTGAAATAATTAACGTTGACTATAAACAAAATGCTAAAAGCACTTTTAGCATTATTTAGGTTGGTAATCTTAAAAGATTACTTCAAAAATATACGATATGACATTTTACACGTTAGCAAGTGACTCATCCAAACATAAACTGTCAAAGAATAGAAAGGCTGTGGTCGGTGTGGTGGTTAATAACGTTGACAAGGTAGATTTGGAACAACAACTCTCCTGGGAAGATGAATACTTAACGATAAAGACGGTATATTATGTAGATTAATCCTAAAAGGAAAGATACACACACTTGGCTTGAACGATGTGGGAAGACAAAAATACACTCAAAACGTGATAAGATATTGTCCCAAAAATTTATAACATAAAATGATAATACTAAACTATTATTACCAAAAAGTCATTCAAAATAAGGTAATTCTCAATACCTGATACTTCCATATAACTTGATGTGGTCTCAACTAAATTTTACTAGATCTGGAAATAGACAATTACGAAACTAACACTTAAACAAAACTTTAAATAAATACAACTAAGGTGAGTTATGGTGACTATCCAAAAGTTACCAGATGAGTCACTAAAACTAACTCATGAATATTAACTTTGAGAGGGCGTCCAGAAAGTTGTTAACTTGACGAGCGCATCCAAAAGACTGTCGATTAATGATGGGTTGTGAAATAGTAGTCTGCTACTTTGTCACTGTTCCTAACCCCATAGCAGTTGTCACATTGACTAAATATTCAAAGTAGCAGTGACTCAAAATATCAGTTTAATATCAATTTACATTTACCATGTACTACGTTCCATGTACAATACACATAATGTAAGGGTACCCTGTGTACCTGATACCTAAAAAAAGTATTACGTGTTACCCATTTTTAGTAACAGGAATCTATAAAATTAGAAAAAGTAAACAGGAATATTTACTACTACGAGAAATTATCTTACAAGATGAAAGTGTTAAAATAACAAAAGCGCTAGACTTTCAACAAATGTTTTTAAGAACAATTGGTCGACTGTCTCGAAACTTTTTGCATGGTAATGAAACTCATGGTCTCAATCACGTTTCAACTTGTTTTAGCCTGCATGAAAATGAAATAAAATAAATTCAAATTAGAGAGAAAATAATTAATAATTAATAAATATATATGACATCTTTAAATAATTAGAAACCTGATTGCATTAGGGGTATTCATACTGGCTCGTCTATTGGTGTTGAATTTATACACCGTTGTAATATCCTAGCAACGTCTAGTAGTAATACACAACTTTAGTTAGCGTTGCTAGAATAAATACAACGGTGTAGAAATACAAGAGCATTTACATGTCAGTGTGAATACCCCTATTATTTCTTTGCTTTCCATATACTACCAGGTAAATTACTCCAAATTTTTCCACGTAAACAGGGACGTGCTCATTGGGGGGTTGAGGGAGAAGCTTTTCTCTAATATTTTAGAAATTTGGCAAAAAGTTGGCAAAAACATTTAAAAGCTGGTCAATTTGGCACTTTTTTATGTCTAAATTTACAAAAAGTTGGAAAACTTACAAAAATATTGGCAATTTGGTATTTATTCAGTTGTTAACAAAGTTAACAAAGTTAGTTGGGCACGTCCTTGAACGTAGAGATTCTTTTACTAGCATGAAAAGCTTGGCAAAGAGTACATCTGATTTTTTTTAAGTAAAATTAAGTATACATACAACACCATTTCTGTGTATCGGCTCGTAACGAATCTTTTTTTATTAGAGTTGAAAGAATTAGTAACGATATACTATTTACCAGTTTTATAATAATTTAACATTTGGTATAATGAATGTATAATATAATATAAACTAGATCAAAAGAAAGATGAATTTCAAAAACATATTCATTGGAAGAGCTTCTACGTAAAAAATAATGCTAGATAGCAGCTAATAGATAAATTTTAACAATTCATTTTTAATAAGTAAACAAATTTTATTAAACTATTAATTTTTATTAATTTCAAATTTCTATTTATTTACAATTTGTTGCTATGTGTACAATTTTGTGATTATAAAATAGCTGTATTCTTTGACAGTTATCAAATTAGCATCAAAAAAATTTTTTTTACGGTGTAATGTTAAAAATAAATTGATTACAGCTATCAGTGTTAATATAGCATTTTTATAGTTTACCGCCAGACCAAATTTGAAGCAAAAAAGTTATAAACAAAAAATACAATAATAATTGTATTTTGATTTAGTTGTGTAGTCTAAAATATAGAAACGGGCGTAATTAAAATACTTCTTTTTATGTGGTGTTAGTGAATTATTGTAAACTTGGTAAATTTGAAAAAATTTTATGACGGCCACCAGTGTTAATAAATACTTTTAATTCTTTCCTTAAGAATTTGACCTTCATAGGTCAAATTTATTTACAAAAAATTGAAAATCCTAATTTGATTTATTTTTGTGGTTTAAAATAGTTACGGTCATAATCAAAATAGCCTTAAAATTTATGTTTTTATTAAATAAAATCTTGCGCAAATTAAAAAAAAAATTGACAAGGACAATAAGGAGGAAATAAACACTTTGATCAGACATTTCAGTTTTCAGATTTTCTTGAAAAAACATTTCATTTTTCACTTTTTTTCAATATTAGAAATTTGTGCCACAAGTGCAAAAGAGCTGTTTTAGTTATGGTGCTTAACAACAATTAAAGAAAGAAACAAAACCAATTACGATATGAGCTTGTGAAAAGAGGTGTTGGTATCTACCATATTCTGAAATCTGTGATTGCGATCTCTGTATATTTTTTTGCAATTAAAATAAGCAATATAACTAAACAGAAAATTTTTAATTGGCAAAGTAGGTTGTAAACTAACTACGTATATGCAATTAAAAGAAGTGCAAAATTAAAAGTGAACATAATTTGTTTTTCAACAAATTTGGCTAATTAACAACATTCCGCTAACGAAAAGTTTTACTTTGCTCATTTCAAATTTCTTGTTAATTTTAATGGTCTCTTTATTCTTTGAATTTTCTAGAGCTGACTTCCTTTACTTTTTTTCTACGATTAGACTTGGAAGTAATGTAGTGTTTTAAATGTAATAGAGTGATAATCTGTTATATTATTATTGTTTGAAGGCAGTGCTGAATATAGTACAATCAAAACTGATATTGCTTCCAATCTAACAGTTTCAAAAGCAACGTAATAATATTCAATTTCCTAGGAAAAGATAGAAACGATAAAAGCATAGGCCATGGAAAATTCAGCAAGAAAGTGGAAAATTTAATAACACAGTGTTCTTTAAATAAAATTGAGGTAATACAATGTGGGTCTATGCACGCTATTCTAATTCTTCTATCTGAGTGAGCGAGTGCTTTTACGACAACAATCTTGATAAATATCTTTTGTAGAAGTTTATTTCTTTATGATGCCGTTATAATAATAAAGCAATACCAAATTTAATTTTGCATGCCATTCGCAAAATTCTCATTGGATTATAAGGTGTTCATTACATGCTTACTTAAACAAAACCAATCTGAAAATTTTAATAACCTGAGAGTACGATTAAAATTAATTTAGTCAAGTTTCAGAAATTGATATTTCAAAAATATAACTAACCCTGTTTAAATTTCGACTAACACTTTCGTTTTCACCCTTTCGTAATGTTTTCAAGGGAAATGAAAAGTTAAACTACGGCATCCAATAAAATAAAAGTTTCAACATCATTAAAGAAATCCCTGTCCAATTTCTTCACCAAATTAAAGTTTTAATTAATTTATATTTACATATTAGAATTATGTTAATGGTATTTTATATTAAACACGTACACTAAAATCTCTACATCTTTTAAGTTACAAAACAAATTTATTTAATGCTTTAAAGATTTAGAACTCGAGAACGTGACGTCCTAAACTAACTTAAGGATAAAAAGATTTAGATGAGATAGTAATGTTATTTGAAATTGAGGTTTTGTGATTGCTAAGTAATTTATTTTTATTTTAGTTTCCTATTCTCAAAGTTGTCAAATTGTAAACTAAGTTTTCATGATTGGTATGTATGTATGTACATATAGTACATTAATGTTTAAGCACCATAGTCCATAATATACGGTCTATGCAAATTTCAGATTTAATTTTTAACTAATATGCAAAGTTGTTTTTACATGGTAGCTAGTAAATCCTGGCTTTTTATTATTTAAATTTCACTTCATATTCTATATTGTTCTAATGAAGAAAGTTTTATTGGAAAATCTTGTAATTCCTTTTATTTTTGATATGTTTTTCGAGCTTATTATTTTAATTTGTTAAAACAAATAGAAATCAAGGATTTACAATTTTGTTTGTTATTCGTATAATATGATGTAATGTGATTTTCTTGTGAAAATCTTGTGTAGCAGGAGGATAACAATAAGTTTCTAACGAGCTGTTTCATTTTATTTTCTGTTATTTGTTTAAATTGTTTTATCTTATTTGTTTCAGCTACATAAATTTTGCGACAATTTCTTTACATTTCTAATTACACTTTCATTTCGTGCTATGTTAAACTCAATTTTCAACATTATGCAAGATTATTCAAATTTGACCCTCACAATTGGGGTTTTGCTTATTAAGAGATAATATTATATGATGTTTAAATTAAAATTTAGCATTACGACATTCAATAACGTTTCAGAGTTTACTTTAAAATTAAATTATGTACTATTTGTGAATTTGAAGTCTTGCAGTTTATAATTGAATTTGATCTACAGGATGTCCTATTGAAAATGAAACAAGCAACAAGCACAAGTTAACTATATTTGAAACGAGACACATCCCCAAAGTTTGGTTTTTAATAATTTTAAATGAGTTGGGATATCTAAATTGATACTATTTGACAGTATGATGAATTTATTTTACATTAGTATTACACTTTTTGAATTACGATCATTACTATCTAAAAAAGTATAAGCCAAAATTACAACAAATCAAATAAAACATTTTTGACATTATTTTTTAGCATTTAGAGCATTTACTAACTACTGGATTACAAAATTTTAACAAATATAACATTAAATGCCAAAATTTACATCTACTTTTGCTTCGATCGACAGAACAAAAGTTTCATGTATAAATTGTATACAAAATTTATAAATAGTACAACTATCTTCTATTATCTATAATTTAAGATGTTTGCAAAAAGTCAAATAAAAGGAAAAAAAGGCTTTCAGCATACAAATAAAAAGTTCTACTTTAACTTTACTTTATGTACTACTCAAGATTTAACTTGAGATATAAGGATATAACCAGTCGAACCCAATATTCTTTCAATGAGAGTGTAGAAATTTACGCACGCGATAGTTCCCTAATCTTTCAGGATCTTTCAATACTTAACTATAACAGCCACGTAGACACGGCATTTCTGAGTGTTTCCTAGCAACAAATTTTAGTCAAACCTTGTAAATAAATAAAATTGTATTTTGTAATAAAATAAATAAAACTTTTTCAATATAATTGTTTTTTACAAGCGAAAAATATCAACAATAGAAAAACATAAAAGAGTATTAACATCTTCTGTAAAGAATAAAACAACAACATTAATTGGCCAATTTAAATTTAATTGGATAAAAGTGAAGCTTTCGACCAATATCAAGAGGTAAGTTTTCTAGAAAATTGAATATAATACCTGCAAAATGCAGAAAAATGATTTTCAGATTTGTATTCTATTAGACTATTATAAATTGTTGTCGAGATATTTAAAATTTAAAAAGTATTTAGTAATAGCAGTACTTTGAGAAAAATTTAAATTTTTGTTAACTTAAAATTAGTAATTTTCGGTGAAAAACCTTTTTAGATTTCTAAATAGTTATTTTATTGCATAAGTGTGAAAAAAGAAACTTTATGCAGTTAAGAGAATTTTATATAAACGAGTATGTTGAATTTTTTCGAACAGATCATAAAATCCTGAAGATAAAATAAAAAATTCATTACTAATTTTGCCACAATCTAGACTGATTACTTAGATTAGATTCCGTACACGATTTTCTCTTGTGAGATTTTCAAAATTCAGGAATCAGGTTTAAAAATTGTTTGGAGTTAAATAAGATAACAAACGTGAAAAATTTAGAAAAAGTATTTATACCAGTATTATAATTATAAGTATGTACTATACTTCGTACCGTCAATCGTCGATGTCTTAAAGGATTCATGTCAGGAAAAGGTTGACTCTAAACTTTTTTTTTTAAATAAATTTAAATTTATAAGTAAAAATTGTAACCATTATTTTGTTTTAAAATGAATGAATTAATAACTTGATAAATATAAGATAAACTAATACCTCAGTTTTTGCCTACCATAAGAACCAGGATCTCAAGTAGTTTTACAACGAAGGGTCGTATCTACAATTATGCTAAAATTTATAGGTACTTCTATCATAAAATGTAAGGTGATGGTTGTTAACGTCCGGACTATTATAGCGTCATGCTAATTAAAATGATTCAAGTTAAATTACATAGACCTGAGTCCAAAGTTATGTTTCTCACTCCAGGCTCTGGAGCAAAACTGACAGTTCTCTTTGTCGGATCCTTACAATAAGTTTCAAGAACAAAACCCCAAATTTTAACATACTCCTTATGCAAATTAAGAGTTAAATTTATACAAAATTCTGCTTATAACTTAATGCAGAAATAAATTATTGAGTAAAAGGAATATGTTTTTAAATTCTAGAAATAAAATTCTAGAATTATTGTTATAAGAAAGTGATAATGTTGCATCAAAATTGTAAGTAATGAAATCATTCTAATTATGTAAACCAATAGAAGCAATTTAAATACAAAATAAAAAGCACTTTAAGATCTTCGTCCTGTTAATTCTTGATTTGAACAATATAACTGCTTTATGCGAAACGCATTAAATATAATAGAATTTTCAATTTGGGGATTATTATATATTTTCAATATAAATTTTCAATTTGTTTTGAAGCTACTTAACTTATTTTACCGAAAGCCATTGCAAACAATTTTATTTTGTTATTTGTATTTAAATATAAAACTCATTCATTGGATTGTAAGCTTTTAGATTAAGCGATTTGTTTGATATTCTGGTTATTTAAAATAATTCTTTTTGTAATCAATTTTTTAATATTAATGTAAAACTTTTATAAATTTGCATAAATTTGAAAGTCTGAATTGCACTTTGAGAATACAAACTTTTCGAAGTGCTTAATGCTGCTTGCAATTTCATATTATGAATATTAATTGAAATCATTATTATATACTATTCTTAATCCTCACTAAGATAAAAATGTCATTTTAGCAAATAATTGATGCAAAAAAAATGTTTTATTAAAATTTATCCTTACTGAGTTATCACCCAATATTAATCACTTCAACTTTGAAGTTAACTGGCCTGGTAAAATTAGCATGTGTACGATGTACAAGTTGCCTAATAGGCAATTATGTACATCGAATACAGTTTACGAAACCTATAATCTTAAAGCAAGCTAACTTTATGTTATAAGATTAGTCCATGCGCTACACCTAATTTTAATCGACCAGTTAACTTTGAACAGCAAATTAAAAATAAAAATATTAAAGCTTTTTCGGTAGCGTAGCTATAGCGTGGCAAGATTATCAACAAGAAGTCATCAAGTTGATGCTTCTTAAAATAATTTGGAAAATTTACTTGATGCTATTCAATAAAGATGCTTCCAGAAACTCGTCGTTGAGAATAATACAAAAAAATTTAAAGTTATTACATTCAGCAACAAGCTAAAGGTACAAATTTAAAGAGAACAGGTTTTATGCGCCGGCCAACCAGTGTTGATTGTTATATTTAGTTATCTCTCTGATTTTCTGCATGGTTTCTCTTCGGTTACATTAATTAATATTGCGGAGATTACTAGCACTGGTAATCAGAAACCAACAACTTACTTTCTTAAGAGGGCACCTCCGAAAGGTTCCTGTCGGAATAACTAAAGTTTTTCCAAAAACTATTATACGTTGCTTTTCAAATGGCTTATCTTCGGTTCTTGTATTTTTAATCAGAAACTATATTGTAGATTTGCAGTATCGCATAATACGAGTATATTAGTGTTGGTTAGTTTTTTCTAATGTAAAAAATGATAAAAAACTTTTTAACAAAAAATTAAACCGACCTCAAAAAGGAAACTAAAAAGCATAAAATAAATATATTACATTTTGAGTCTTAATAAGTAATGTAAGTAACTAAGTTTGAGTCGGTGCAGAATGGGTGACTTTTGTTTTAATAATTTTTTTAAAGTAATTTAGTAATCGTTGATTTTTTGCACCGACTCAAAATTAGTTACTTACATTACTTATTAAGACTCAAAATGTAATATATTTATTTTATGCTTTTTAGTTTCCTTTTTGAGGTCGGTTTAATTTTTTGTTAAAAAGTTTTTTATTTTTTAATTTTTAGTGATTAAAATCTACTAATTACTACCTTAATTAATTAATTTGCTCGATATAAAGTTTTTCTCCACCCCAACTTTCAACAGAATAGGTTGACAAGTAAAAAATCAATAAATGAAAAACAATCATTCCCTATTTTCTACCCTTACGGGTGCAATTTTCCCTTATTTTTTACCCTTACGAATGGAATTTTTTTGTGAAAATTAAATGGGACCACCATGGAGGTATACTCTATCGAATAAAAAAAAATTCATCAAAATCGGATCACTCTGTAAAAAGTTATGCCCGAACATACATAAGAAAAAAAAAAAAACAAAAAAAAAAAAACATACAAACAGACGAATTGAGAAACTCCTCCTTTTTTTGAAGTCGGTTTAAAAAGTGAGCATGCCATCCGTACCAAATTTGTGTGTTTAATTTGTCCAGTATTTATGAAGTGCTCGTGTGAACTAAAAAAAAACTAAAACAAAATTTTTGTTTTATTTATAATAAATGACTTTGAAAAAGATGAAAAGGGAATATCGCATTATATTATTACATGTATATAAAAAGTCTTTGATATACTTTGGTAAAGTAATCCTATATAGTATAAGTTCCTACAACGCAACGTCGTTCACTTGTCGTATTTATTTTAAAACATCGTTAAAACAATTCAACTTTAAACTTTGTTGTTAAAGAAACCTTGAGTTACAAGTGGCGCCGCAAATGACCCTCTCTATAGGTGGCCATTTTAGCAATCAGTGGGAGGCATATTGACACCATTATTACCAATAATCACAAAAATATCATATACCTACTTACAATGTAATAAATACGTAGCAATTTATATAAATTTATGTATAATACTTAACTATGCTAGAATATTTAAAAATTTACATAAAATACAACAAAAGTTGGATATAAAAATTCACATTTAATTGCAAACGCATCTGTTTACGACGTTTTGATTCCAATTTATTGCATGTACTATTCGAGCTAATAAGGAAGAGAAAAAAAGCAACCGCTAAGATTATTTATTGGAAATTATCTAAGCTATCTAAAATACATCAAGTCTCCAGTTCTTTCTGATGTAAAGTGTTTTATTTTATTAATAATTTACCAACAACCATTTCGCTATAATCGATTGATCACCGATATTTTGAACAAAATATTAAGTGCCGAGTACCTTCAGACGCAGAAAATAAAACTATTTTTTAAATTAATACCTTTTTTATTCTTATCCCTTATAATGGGAAGCAGGAATTTATAAAAAACCCATTTCTCATGTTATTTTACTATGTTCGGATCGGCGATTAGTCACCCGCTAGTTTACTTACATATTTTTATTTTTTTTCTTAACTCAAAAAGTTAGTAAGATAAATTAAAAGGATACAAATTGTAGCGAGAAAACTAAGAGCAACTTTGAAAAATGGAACCAATAAAAATTGTTAATTTTACTGTGATTTTGTGGTTTCATGTGGTTTTGCGTAGTCGAGCGAAAACACCTTGTATAATATCAAATCAAAAAATATCAAATAATAATATAATTAAAATTCAGATTTATAATTTTTAACGCATTGTTCGAGTTCATATGAATGCTATTCAAAATTATTTATGTTTTCTGAGTTTTATCATCTGATTATGACAAAATTTTAATAATTACTTTTTAACGCCATTCTTTAAACCTTTTTATACAAATGTGAAAAATACTGTCTGATTTTTTCACAAAAGAAATTATTTCTAGAACAATAATTAAATAATGTTACAAGATTAATTTTTAACCAAATAAAATAATTTTTGATACCACTGTTTCATATTAATTATTTTATACAACGAACTGAGAATATTAGAAAATTTGATATTTCGCTTCAATCAACAATAACTTTGCAAAATTTAGATTACTTAATTAAAAATTAAGAATTACATTGTTTTTTGAAACTTTTGGATAATTACAGGAATTAAAAAACTTTGCCTTATATTACTTGTTAGCAGTTATAAGTTTTTTTTTAACATTTTGAACGTTTACACGTTGCTAATGCAAAAGTATCATTTTATTACAATTTAGCTTTCGATATTTTTAATTTCCAGTAAATTGTCAAATTTAGGAAATTTAATATTAATTGCCCGTCAAATTATCTACAATTTAAAAAAATGTAAATTTAAGTGGTAGAGTTTAAACCCAAAACACCAAACACTAAAATTATCTTCCGCTATATCAAAAACTTGAATTACCTATTGGTTTTTTATATTTGACGTTACTGCAGACAACTGATAGTGATAAGTGATATATGATATTTGCTACCGTTAATCTGTACGGTCTTGATATCGATCAAGATCGTTTTTTATTTTCTACTCATTATTTTTAGCCACCCAAGTCCAATATTTCCATTATTTTTGCTGCTCTTCTAACTTATCTAATTATTTTGAAGTATCTAAAACGGTCCAAATATTATATTTGCAAAATTCTGAATTTGGCCACTGTATTTGAAGATGATGACGCCTTTCTCGGTATACTTTAACAAAATATTTGTTTTTCTCCGATTTACTTGCGTTAGTAAGCTTCAAGTGAATTTTATCTTTACTTTGTCTTAAATGTTGTCGGCATCAGTTTGTACTTAGTGACAATTAAGTTTTACTATAATGAATTTCTTGTATAAATAACAATGGTTCTTGATACATAATGGTAAGTAGATTAAATCTAATGTAGCCCTTTTAGTTTAAATTATTAAATACACTAAGCAGCTGTGAGGCGTTTAAATTTATTATCAGTCTTTAATGTAAAATGCTCGAAAACTGCTCAACTAAAACGTAACCAGGAAGCATAACATAACTATCTACATAACACATTTATGAAATTATTCGCGTCTTCTTTATAAATACTATTATTTTTACTTTTGAATATTATAATATTTAGCAGGAAGTGAACGTCGTTTGGTGTACGCTATATGCGATAAATCTGCTGTAGTACGTGTTATTATTTTAGGACCTTCAGAATATACTAGGATCTGGAGGGAATTGATATCACAATGTTGAATTAACCTTTTCTTTTACTTTACGAGATTTAAGGAAATCAATGATTAAAATTATTTTCACTAGTGAAACAAAAGTGACACCATAATTTGATAAGGTATAAGGATGGTATATTATTATAAATTCACTTCCTTGGTGCGGTAGCGGTACGCAGCTCCAAAAAATAATAAACCAAGCTTACAAACAAAGCCTTGAAAACGATTGCTTGAAACCGCGTCTTGTGCTTTGTTTAGAGAAAATTAATTAATTACTTCTATAAATTGGAACCTTTTACATTAATTAATTATTTTACATTTTACTTAGCATGGCAATACATGTATTTCAAATTTTAGTTATATTAACACTGTCGTGTATACTACATTTGACGAAGTTATCTAAAAATTAAAAATACATATTTTCTTAATAACTGTGAAATTATAAAATTTGTATGGCATTTACAAATCCTTTAGAATTACTTTTCGTGAGAGTTGCTCATTAAAAATGTTTTTGATTAAAATATCGTACATTATAATACATTCTAACTAACGTGAGCAACTGAGCATAATGAGAGTAATATTATAAATATAATATAGGTATAATAAGGAACCATCACGATTTCTTTTTTTAGATTTATCTTGAACACCAACTCAAGACAACTCTAAATCTGTAAAGAGCTACTGTAAAGAGCTATTAATAATGCACGTGTAGGTATCTAATTATATTAACCTTAGAGTTGGAAGTTGCTGAACTAAAGGTTTCTCAAGAAACCAATTTTAAATAAACGATTAACAGAAAATCGTGTATCGGAAGTTATCGTTTACAGCGACCAAGTGGTGAACTATTTGTGTTCAATTTTTTATTTTTATAAGCTACACATTAATTTTCCATCCAGACACTATTAACAGTAGATTCTAGACAACAAATAATTTGTGAACTCACACTTTATTGGCTACAAACTGAGGTTTCATTTAATTAAGTACTTCAGAACAAACTTTCCAGCTGCTTTCACATACACTAAAGGTTCAATTAGAGAAGTTGTCAGAACGAAGTATGCACGTGCCGATGTCAAAGGAACTTCATATTACTCATTTCTGTTAATGTCCTATTTGAGTGTTATCAAATACACTAAAATATTAAATAATTAACACATTTACCACTGTTTTATTTCTTGAAAATATAACTGATTTTTTAACTATACCTTAATTGAAACTTTGACAACATAATATATTTTTGATTTAACTGTAAAATTGCGTTTTTTATATTTTTTAAAGAAATGAATTTCTTTATAGATTTCTTACGTATACACTCCCGCTTCAAGCCACAAAGAAATCTTTCCATCAAGAAAGGTTTTATTTTATCGTTTTTCAATACTTGCTGTTTTTCACAACTGATACCTAAAATTACAAATAAAAATATTTTGGAGCTTTCTCAATAATCGCTTGAAGGTGTTGAAAATAAAATAAAAACATGGAACTCGAAGATTGCTATAATTTAAAGAAGAACTTCAAAAGATTTTTTATAAATTGTAACAGATTAACTTTATAAATATTTTTGTATAGGGCTTGAATTGACTCACATACATTAGAATTTTCAATGCTAAATTTTTATTAAGTAATTATTTGTTCCTCTAATTAGTTTAGAGAAAAACTGAAGGGAAAATACTGTATTTGTACTGTACATGCTCATGCTTGGAATTTTTTTCTTATGTAAGGTAAGATACGGAAACTAAATTGTTTTAACAGAAATTAGTTTTTCTTTGAAATCGTTAAAATAAAAATTAATGCATTGAAGCACATGAAGTGTTCTTTTCTGCGCTTGCCAATACGAAAACTGTAATAATTATTTAATCATATTTTACAACATTTAATAAAATACTTTTGATAGAATTATGAAGTAAAAATGGACAAGGTCAACAGATCAGTTTATGGCACTTGGCGTAATTAAATCTCTCTGAGTGAATCTTAAGACCGCATCAAACAATTAATTCATAGCAATCATTGTTGATAAAACCAACATTTGGTAAATATGATTGTTGGTATTTATAACCATACACGTACATTTCTATTACTACATCTTCTATTTACTCGTTAATAATGGTCCTTTGAAACTGTACCTAAATTACCCACCTTATTATTGCAGTAGTTGTAAAGCAATCAATTCATCAAGCTTGCACAACGGTAACTATTCTGGATTCTGGATTGGATGTGGAGGGCAAACCATGGTTCACGCGCACTCAGGCCACATAATCGGGCCCATTATGCTACCTCCGATGTTAGCAGCCCACCAGCCTCCTATTCCTCAAGCCACCCCAAACTCAGGGCGAACTCAAGTACTTTGGAGGGCGGTGTGCCACTAATACTGGCCATGCTAGGCCAGAAGTTCCCCAACATGGATCCTCTTTTCGATGCTAACACTGGGCAGTTGCAAAGCACATGCTCCACTGTTTCATCTTCTTCTTCACATCCACGACATAATGGGCTTTCAACCAGTCCCATAGTGTGCAGATGTTTGTTTAGCTTACAGTGTCCTGTAAGACATCCTACGATAACTCGTAATCTGTCCCGAGACAACTGCAGGTAATATTTTGCATGTTTGTCAGATGGTATGTTAATTGCAGCCTTAGCCTGACGGCATCCAGCCACATTCTCCCATCTTTCAACATGCAGTCTACGGGTCTCCCCTTTTATGATGGCATCAAGGGCCTTAACAGCCAGCGAGATAAAAGGCTCCGGACCGCACGGCACGTTACCAGAACCTTGCCTCGCCAGCTCATCAGCCCTCTCATTGCCCTCATTTCCTTCATGCCCTTTAACCCAACTGAGAGTTAGAACATTATGAGTGGATATCACGTTCAGTGTCTCAATGCATTGTAGCACAAGACCGGAGATGATCTTGCAGCGGTTTAGAGCCACAAGGACCGCCCTACTGTCCGTGATTATTTGAATAGTTTTGCCCCGGACATTTCTGTCCTGGACTTCTTCTGCGCAGCGAAGCACCCCAATGAGTTCCGCCTGGAAAACAGAGGAGTACCTCCCCAACGATAGTTTTATATCTAGCTGCAGTTCCGGGGAGAATATTCCCGCACCCGAGCCAGTATTATTTTTGGATCCGTCCGTGTACAGACATATGTCAGCCCGGTCAGATCCTTTAGTGTCTAACAGAATTTTAAAATTCCTCTTAAACACGTATTTGGGGGGGATCCTGTCAGCATCAAGACCCAAAAAAGGCAGCTTTTTTGAGCAGTCCTCCAGAATCCGTGTATGCCCAACCGATCCCCACCTATAGGTCCAGAGACCCCAAGCCCGCATTCTCAGGGAGGCCCTCAGTGCCTGTTCCCTCACATAGAGATCCAGTGGAGGAAGGCATAAGAGAGCCTCCATGGCCGCAGTAGGTGTTGTTCGCATCACTCCCGTCACCGCCAAGCAGACCGATCTCTGCAGCCGCTCCAGAGAGGACACTACTGTAATCAATCTGGTTCTGGGCCACCAGACGAGTGCGCCATAGCAAAGCATAGGCCTGATTATGGCAGTGTACAGCCAGAGGGCAATCTTTGGGGAGAAACCCCATGACCTTCCCAATGCTCTGCGACACTGCCAGTAGGCCATACTTGCCTTCGTCACCTTAGTGCTAATGTGTTTGCCCCAGTTAAGCTTCGAGTCAAGTATTATACCCAGATACTTGACCTCTGAAGTTAGTTTAAGAGGGGTTCCTTTTAAGCAAGGCATTTTCATGCTTCTCAGCTTTCTCTTTTTGGTGAACAGAACAAGCTCAGTCTTGGTCGGGTTGACCGAAAGAGACTGTTCCGAACACCAATTCTCTAGGATTCTCAGGGCGCCCTGCATCAATTCGCACAGGACATCCTCAAAAATCCCTCTAAGCAGTATGGTAATATCATCTGCGTATCCGACAGTGTAGAAACCACTGTCATTGAGACGCTGTAAAAGGCTGTGCACCACAAAGTTCCACAATAGTGGCGAGAGTACACCTCCCTGTGGGCAGCCCTTATTAACAGCCCCTCTTATGTACGCATCTCCCACAGCAATCTCAACAGCCCTACTATTCAGCATAGAGCTGATCCATCTAATGATGGCGTTAGGCACATCGTGTTCGTGTAGAGAGATGCCAATGCAGTCAGAGGTAGCATTGTCAAATGCTCCCTCTATATCTATAAACGCTGCCAGGGTACATTCCTGAGATTGTAACGATTCCTCGATACGCTCCACCACCTTATGTAGTGCAGACTCAGTAGATCTCCCTGGAGTGTATGCATGTTGATTCGGGTGTAGTGGGTTTGGTACCAGCACCACATCCCGAATCTCTCTGTCGCACAGTCTTTCCAATGCCTTCAGAAAGAAGGAGGTAAGACTAATTGGCCTAAAAGATTTAGCCAGAGTGTAGTCACTACGCCCCGGCTTAGGTATGAAAATTACCTTAACCTTACGCCATTCTTTAGGTGTATAGCCGTGCGCAATGCACGCCCTGTACACCTTCACCATAGGGCCGAGTAGGAGGTCCAGGCCCCATTGGAGTAGAGCCGGATATACCCCATCCAGCCCAGGCGATTTGAATGGACTGAAGGATCTTATTGCCCATTCCGTTTTGGTTGGGTTAACAGTGGAATTTGCACTATCCCAGTCCGCCTCAGTCGGTGTCCAAGCGATACGCTCAGTCCACCTATAGTCCGAGACAGTTGTACTACCAGGAAAGTGTGTTTGTAACAGTACCTCAGCAGTCTCCCTGAGGCTCTCCGTAAAGGAGCCGTCAGCTCGAAGGATCGTGCCGAGCTGTTGGTTTGGGTCTTTGGAAATGATCTTCTTCAGTTTGGCCGCATCCGTAGTAGAAGCAATGCCACTGCAGAAGTCTCTCCAAGACTCTCGTTGCTTTAGGCGAATCATCCTCTTGTAGTCCAACCGGAGGTTTTTGAAAACCTCCCAGTCAGCCTCACTTTTGGATTTCTTCGCCTTGTTACAGAGTCTCGTGACTGCCTTCTTCAGCCGCTCCAGCTCCTTGCACCACCAAGGTGTTGCTCGTATGCCAGAGCCAACCGTTTTCAGCGGACAGGAAGACTCATATGCTTTTGTGAGTGACTTGTGTAATGCGTTAACGCATAATTCAATCTCCTCAGTGTTTTCTAGTCGATTTTTATTTATGATTGCCTTTGGCATGTCGGCCTCCAAGGTGCTGGAGAGTACATCCAAAAAGATATGCCTGTCCAGCTTCCTTGGATTCCTTACTTGCTTAGGCTCGACTTTCAAAGCTTTAATTTTAAAGCATAACCATCTGTGATCTGACATAGTCAATTCGTGTGACACATGCCAGTCAAAGATTTTTGTTGAAATACTTAATGACGCCAGAGTGATATCAATCACAGAATGACGTTTGGGGGACACATAGAAGGTGGGCGTGTCACCCCTATTAAGAATTTCTAGGTTCGTACCAATAAGGTACTCAAATAGGGATTTACCTCTGTTGTTGCAATCTCCACTTCCCCACGAAATATGGTGGGAATTTGAGTCACATCCAACAATGAGGTGTTTTTTGTGTTGCTCGCAGTGCCTCACCAGTTCCACCAGTCTTGAAGACGGCGGCAGATCCTGGGAGTCAACTGGGAGATACACTGATGCAACGATAATGTCGCTTAGGCCATCCCCAAGATCACAGCTCAGCCGGGCAACTGTTATATCGCCGTCGCTAAACTGCGGTAAAGGGTTGGCTTGAATGTTGCCAGATATGTAGATACAAGTTCTGGGTTTCATTGAAAGGCTGCCTGTTATGACATTCCCTTTCAAGGGTGAAAGGCCTGTAACTCTGCCTTTCACTACATGTGGCTCTTGTATCAGAGCTATTGTATCCATACAGCCAGCAAGGCGGCGGCAAAGAGTCGGTTAGCTTGAATAAACCTCCACTCCCCCAAGGCAGCCATTAGGCTTCCTCGGTGGTGGGGTTTGTCGCTGGAGCGGCATCTTCATCCTGAGATTCCTCATGGATCCCCATGAGGTCAAGATCGGCCGTCACCTGCTCCACCGTTTGTGTCGGTACAGCGTTCTCAATTTGCTGTACCCTTATTCGGATTGTGGAGAACTTATAGCTCACCCTCTCCTTTTTTGCTTTGAGTGCCTTTGCATCCTCTTCACTGACACCGAAGACAATGAGCTTCCCCAAAGGGGCACTCTTGTCGGTGTCATAGAAGACACACCACTCTTTAATCTTGACCCATGGGTTCTGAGCCTTGAGCCGTCCTATAACCTCCCCGGTGGGCTCAGGTTTCCCTGGGACCCAAATGGTGGCTTTGGATAGCTTAGGCAGTTCATCTACCTGGGTCACCTCTAGCCTTGCCCCCTCCCACAACTGTGGCAGTACAGCAACGGTTGATTTTAGCCACTTAAGGGAACTCTCGTTATCGCAGTTGATCCTTAAGATCTCCCCCGAATAACGAAAGCCCCCAAAAGTGGGTATTATGTTTGCCCCCTCACTGGCCGACCGAATCGTCCTGTCGAGGGCTGAGTTGAGGTGTTCCTCAACTAATTCCTTCCGGGCCTCCGTGAGTTTGCCCAGTTGGCTAGAGCGGTCAATCACTGCTACCCGAAGGTGCCTAGTGGCAGCCTCCTTGTAGGTGATCACCCCCTCCGGATTTTTTGAGTCAGGCACAGACAACTTAGCCTTCTTCCTCGGATTGCTCTGAGGCGATGGCCGAGAGTCCGTGGACCTTACTCTCTTTTTTGCATCCGTTTTCTGAAAGGGTTTAGAATTCCCCTTCTTGGCCGGTGCTTTCTTTCCCGTTCCTGACCCTGAAGGAGTGCTGTCCCCACCCTTAGGTTTGGACGCCCCAGCCTTCTCGTGCTCAGTCACGGTGTTTAATGGGCCGGCAGCCTCTGCAGCTGCCTGCCTTAGTTTGGCCTTCTTACGGCGTTTTCGCTCCGCACCGCAGATCTTACGCTTTTTAGGGCGAGACCCCTCGGTGTTGCCTACAGAAAGGGCATCCTTTTGGGACGACCCCTCCCTGGCTGCGGAGTTATGTGGTAGAAGGACATCTGTGACAGACGTACCTTCTTTGTTTGACAATGCATCCTCAGGGGACACAATTGTCGGGTTGTTTGTGTTGTTTATATCCATGTAAATGGGATAAGGTTTCGTTCCCCAAGCTCCCCACCCGCCACGGAGCCCGCAAAAGGGGACGCCGACAAGTCGACATCAGGGCTACCCAGGGAATATAGCCCCCAGAAACAAGGCAGAGTGCTTGCACACCCCGACCTCGTCCAAGGACTCGTCCAGCCAGCCCTCAGATGGAGGGCCGCTCAGCCGATTGATCAGGGTGGACTAGCCCAGACCGCCCGTTTTAGGTAGAAATCATGGCCAAAGTGGAGTGTTGTCAGGCCCAGGAGAACAACTACCGCCCCCGAGCCAACTCAGCCACCAGGATCCGTTCATCCTACCCTACGGGTATCCATGCACGGCAAAAACACGCGGGTACCTGTATTGGTCCGTTTCTCCACGAAAGCCGTCATCCTGGTACCCTGACAGACAAGACCAAGCACAAAGGTTTTTATGCCCCGGCAAAGCCCTGCCCGCCAGCTCAGACCGAACACACGAGAGTTTTACGTCCCCGGTCCGTAATCCTTGCAGGTGCACGCCCGTCGCTTCATCAAAAACAAGCCCCCTCACCACGACAAGGTTCAGGTACATTCGAGAGGGCAACGGTAACTAAAAAAAAAAGGTGCTGTTAAAACTAGAAAAAGTGTTGACAATACTTTCGTATGTAGCAAGTGTGAAGCACAATTTGTTAAAATTTGAACTATTTTCTCAGATAGCCCACGAATAGTGCAATGGACGGACTAACTAGAGTTTTGCTTCTTTCAGTTATTAAGAAATGAGTATTACGTAAGTCACGCAAGAGTTAATTTTATTAAAAAAAAAGAGGAACAGAAGTGAAATATGAAAACGATACTCTTTGATTCCAAAATCAAATGTAACATATAACACAGGCAAGTAAAATTGCAATTACAATCGCAAAAAGTAAAGTAGCAGTGGTTTGCAAACCTTATGTTACTGCATCTCTTTAAAAAAAATCTTAGTGCCTCACCTCTTTATAAAATAAAATAACACACATAACTTTTATCACATGAGTTGATAAAAGATCTTGAATGTACCTGTTAGAGTATTTTAAGATTCCTTTGTTTTTTTAAATAAATAAGTAAAAAATTAACTGAGTTGCTACAAAGTATAAATTTTATATTCATTTTAAAACTTCAATATTCAATTTCTTAAGTTCTTTGTATTATTTTAATAGTTTTGTTTACTCGTGTTAGTAATGTCCATTCTTCATTATATAAATTTTATATTTTCCTTCCATGCATCATTAGTCATTACAATCTTTTCTTCTTTGTAGAATATTATGTTTTTCTTTCACGTGTCGAACAATGACATTTTGTTTCATATTCATATGTAACAAAATCTTGGCTTAAGGGGTTTATGTTAAGCAATTAAAAATTGAAAAGAGGTTGCTTTATTTCGAGTATTTTTTAATGTTTTTTTTTATATATTGCAATAAAATTTTATTAGTTTTATGGGAAACAATTCAGAAACAATACCATATTCAAAGTTTAATAGTTTTTGTAGCACTGGGTTTAGGGGAGAAAGTAATTAAAATTAATGGGGTGGATGGTTTTTCTTACTTGATGGACAGTCAAGCGCCTAAGAGTTATGCTAACAATCTTACATGTTTGTAAAAATGTCCAAAATTTTCTTATATTTTTAGTGGGGGAACGGTTAAGTAATTTTATATATACAGGTAGTTATCAAAAATTAGGGGAGTTTCGTTCAAGTTTTTGAGAATAAAACTTAAGATACTCGTTCGCTTTATGCGGAATTAAAATTCAATTAAGTTAATTCTTTTAAAAACACAAGTGTTTCGAATTAATTCAAATTTAAAATAAATCGGCAAATCAAAGTTAGTTAAAACTGTTGTGAAAATTTAAAAACTTTTATCGGAAGTGTTTGCATATTATTTAAAGTATCGTATGAAAAGAAAATTATTATAAGATAATTTTCCAAATATTATTTTATTAAATAACCGACAATATTCGGGAAATAATTAAAAATTATGTAATGCAACATTTATACAAACTTTCGTGAAGTTCAAAAATTGAAGTATTATTCAAAATTGCCTCCGAAATTGAGGGATGTGTTTAACAATGGTTAATTAATTTGAATGAAGTATTATACCGCCTACCGATTTTACCGATTTTAAAGAAAACCACCTTATATCATTTGTAATTTGGAGTTTCCAGAGATGAAAGAAAAATTCAAGTTCATCAAGTAGTAAGTGAAAAATATATTTTTATCGTCGAAAATACAGTGCGTGTTTTACTTTGATTTTTGTTTTGTTTTGTGTATTAATTTTAAAATTTTGTTCTATTAATATTAAATTTAGTTTAATAATTTCATTTTTAAGAATTATTATCTTTTAATTAAATCTATTGGGCCCAAAATTTATTATTATTAATTTTTAATTTTAAATATTAGAATTTAAACAACATTTATTTTTATTTATTTTATTTCTTTTTCTTCACATTATAAAATTTAATTTCATAACACACTGTACATATATAATTTGTTTATATTTATTTTTGTGTTTGTTTATTTTTATTATCTTTAATATATGTGTTATTTTGTTCTTACGTTTTTGTTTTCTTTGCATTTTGCAAACCATATTTTTAGGAAAGTCTCAACTGTAAGGAAATTTCAATTTACAAAATTTTATAAGGTGTGGTTATTTTCAAAAGTTACGTCGCGGATGAAAATTAGTCTGTCATCTAATTTAGTCAATCCGATGCAAATTTTATTAATATCTTATGACAGTGGCGCTCAACTAATTATTTTTTTTTTATTTTAACATCTACCGCTACGACACCAATTTAAATCACCTGCGGCCCTACGACGAGCTACCAGACAATTTAATCTGTTGCAGGTGTCGTAGTGACGTATAAGATTGTAACAGATTTTTGGCGCCCAACGTGGGGCCTTGTGTTAACGCGACGTAGGCGATTTTCTTTGTTTTTTTTTTGCTTTGGTTAAAGATTACTTATTTTGTTTTGTTTAATTATTAATTTTTAGCGGTTTATTATTTGGATCATTTTAGGTTAATTTGTTTGGATACGTTCTTTATTTTTTTTAGGTATTTTTAGGTTTTAATTTTGTTTTAGTTGACAATCGTGTGTGTCCCGCTTAACTTTAATTAATTTTATTTTATATTTAGTTTTTTTTAATTCTTATTATTGTGTTAATATGGGTTTGAGAAATATCCCTGAACGTCTTCTTAAAGAAGAATTAATATACGAACTAAAAGTCCGCGGTATTCCAGCCGATGGCCTAACTAAGGATTTGCGCGCTGCTTACAGAAAGGCACTTAAGGAAAGTCGCGTTGATGAAAATACTGCTATATTTGTATATCCTTTTTCTTTTAATGAGGATTGTTTAGCGTTAAATAAGGGAAAAGAAATTTTGGAAAAATTGTTAACAGCTTTTGAGACATCCCCAGTAAAGGAAACTGGACTGACCATTGAAACCAAATTGACGCATTATATAAACCGTGCGAATAATTTACGTCCTGTCGATTCACATGAAGAATTACTTAAAAAGCAGTATAGCATAGATTTTTCGTTGTTAATGTTTAAGTATCAATTATTATTGAGTAAATCAGAAAATTTAAATTTAGTTAGTGAGCCGGAACCCGTAAATTTGAATTCCACAACAGCCATTTTAAATTCGTCATTTTCCGGGGAACCAAAAAAGGTTTCAGTCAAGCCTACTCCAGTGGTTAAGTGGAATCTCAAATTTTCTGGTGACGCTCGGTCTATGTCCTTGAGTGCATTTCTGGAACGTGTAGATGAGTTAGTAGTTGCTAGGAGCGTTAATTTAAATCAATTATTTGATGAAGCTATAGATTTATTTTCTGGCAAAGCTCTTATTTGGTTTCGTGCTAATAGGACTAAAGCCGCTAATTGGCCAGAATTAGTTAATCTTTTGAATAAGGAATTTAGACCGATAGATTATGATGAACGTTTAATTGATGAGATCAAAAGACGAACTCAAGGGGCTGGGGAAACGGTCAGTATTTATGTTTCAATTATGTTGACAATGTTTGCACGACTACTTGAGCCGTTGGATGATCATAAGAAGCTAAGGATAATTTTAAGGAATTTAACCCCCGAATATCAGAGTCAATTAGGTTTAACTATTATTAATTCATTTGAGGAATTATTAGCATATGGACGTACCATAGAGGAACGTCGATTTGCTATTGAGAATTATGTGCCGCCGTCAAGAAAAAAAAATGACTTAGAAATGGACTTGGCTTATTTAAGTATCACTCCTAACGTCAATAATAAAAATTCACCTATTGCTACGGTGTCGGCACCTGAAAATAATTACGGTCAAAATCGCGATTTTAATCAGGCTTCAAATTATCAAGCTACAGGTCGTGGTTTTACCGGTCGAGGTTTAATAAGTCGAGGTCGAGGTTCAATAGGTCGAGGTCGTGGAGGATTCAAACAAGATTCTAGTAGACCGGCGTTTATTAACACCTGCTGGAATTGTAATGATTCCAGACACTTTTCATCTAATTGTCCCGAGCCTCAAAGACACAGATATTGTTTTCGTTGCGGGAATCCTGGTTTCATTGCGTCTAATTGTCCTAAGTGCAATCCAAATCAAAATTTATCGGAAAACTCCGAAGGGAGGCATTAAGTAGTCGAAAAATGCCGTCCCGTATTTTTAGAAATTCGACTTTATATTTAGCTAAGATTATTAATGATAGGAAAATTACTTTTAAGAAAAATAAAATTATTTTAGATTACGTTTTAGAAAATTCCACTGAAGACAGACGTCCTCATGTGACTGTAAATATATTGGGTTGTGATATTCTAGCTTTACTGGACTCGGGTGCTAGTCATACTATTCTAGGCCAGGAAGGTTGGGAATTATTGCAATCTTGCGGAGTTAAATTGAATGTGCGAAAAATTGCAAAACCATTTTGTACCGTTGCAAATGGAGACTCGGTTAAAAGTTTAGGTACAGTTAACGTTCCAATTCAATTAAAAGACCGAATTATTAGTTTAAAAATTATTGTAGTTCCGCAGATTAAACAAAATCTAATTCTTGGTGTAGATTTTTGGGAAGCTATTGGGTTTGTTCCAGATTTACGAAACGATCAATGGCATTTTACCGATGCAAAAATTGCTTCTACGATTCAAACTAATAAGGAGGTAGCCTTGCAATCGACTTTTAATTTATCAGCATCACAGCATCAAAAATTATTGGATGTTGTCGATGAACATTTTAACAATAACATTAATGAACTCGGTCGCACTAATTTAGTGAAGCATTTTATTAAAACGACTTCTGCTCCAATTAAGCAGAGATATTATCCAGTAAATCCAAATGTTCAAGAACATATTGATAGAGAGTTAGAGAAAATGCTTAAATTGGGTGTTATTGAACCTTCCAATAGTGCATGGTCCAATCCCATTCTTTTAGTTAGAAAGAAAGATAAATCATATCGTTTTTGCGTAGACTTTCGAAAGTTAAATCAAGTATCGGAAAAAGATGCGTATCCTTTGCCTTATGTGTCCGCAATTTTAGATCGGTTGCGGGACGCTCAATTTATAACATCATTAGACGTTAAGTCGGCGTACTGGCAAATACCGATGGAGGAAAATTCTAAACAGTATACGGCATTTACTATTCCGGGTCGAGGATTGTTTCAATTCACTCGAATGCCTTTTGGTCTCCATAACGCACCGGCTACGTGGCAGCGATTGATAGATCAAGTGTTAGGTCCCGAACTTGAACCTTACGTTTTTGTTTATTTAGATGACATTATAATTTGCGCGCCTACCTTTGACAAACATCTAGAAGTTCTAAAAGAAGTTTTTCGTCGCTTACAAAATGCTGGTTTGGCATTAAGCAGAGATAAGTGTAATTTCTGTAAATCAGAATTAAAATATTTAGGTTACGTTGTTAATGGTAAAGGGTTATTAGCCGATCCTGATAAAATTGCGGCTATTGTTCAAATGCCCACTCCTAAGAACACCAAGGAGGTGCGACAAATTATTGGTATGGCATCGTGGTATCGTCGCTTTATTCCCCAATTTTCTTCAATTATCGCTCCTTTGACCGCGTTATTGAAGAAAAACTCAAAATTTTTATGGAATGACATATGTGAGACAGCATTTTCCAATATTAAAAATTGTTTAGTTTCGGCACCTATACTTTCGTGTCCGGATTTTAATGTACCGTTTACGATTCAAACTGACGCGTCCGGTTTTGGAATTGGCGGCGTCTTAACACAAAATATCGACAATGAAGAGCGAGTTATATGCTACATTAGTCGATCTTTAACTAGAAATGAACGAAATTTTTCAGTTACTGAGAGGGAATGCTTAGCTGTCCTTTGGGCAGTGGAAAAATTAAGGGCTTACGTGGAAGCTTCCCATTTTACAGTTATTACGGACCATCATTCGTTGGTCTGGTTAAATAATTTAGAAACTCCTTCTGGAAGGCTTGCTCGCTGGGCAGTTCGCCTCCAACAATATGACTTCGATATTATTCATCGAAAAGGAAAAGAACATCTGGTACCTGATGCTTTATCTCGCACCGTACCAGAAATTGATAATATTGTAAAGAATCCTGTTGAAATTAATAACGCACCTGATCCGTCAGAGAATCCCGTTAAGAAAGATGAAGTACCGTCCGAAATTAATGATCGTTGGTATAATCTTATGTTAAAAAAGGTAGAAAGAAACCCTTTTAAGTATCGAGAATGGAGAATTCACAACAATCAATTATTTAAGCACTTTCAAATAAAGTATCCCGCTCTTGCAGATTCAGAACAGGAATGGCGTGAAGTTGTTCCAAAATCTAGGCGTAAAGAATTATTATTAGAGTATCACGATAAACCAACTTCAGGTCATTTAGGAATATTTAAAACTTTTGAACGTTTAGCTCAGCGTTTTTATTGGCCCAAGATGAAAGCTGATATTGTTCGTTACGTTAACCATTGTCCCGTGTGTTTAGCTCATAAGCCCGAGCAAAGAAAACCTGCTGGTTTTATGTCACGTCATCCGGAAGTAAATAAACCGTGGCAAATGATATCTGTTGATATCGTAGGTCCACTTCCGCGTTCTACTAAAGGTTTTACCTATATCTTGTCAGTAGTGGATTGTTTTACTAAATTTGCGTTATTTTTCCCGATGCGTTCCGCTACTGCATCTCAAGTTATTCAAAAATTAGAAGAAGGTGTTTTGTTACTATTTGGAGCTCCTCAATATTTACTTACGGATAACGGAGTACAGTTCCGTAGTAAAGAATTTCAAAATTTAGCCGCCTCTTATAAAACTAAAATTTTATTTAATGCCTATTATCATGCCCAAGCCAATCCTGTTGAGAGAATAAATCGAGTTTTAAAGACTATGCTAGCTTCCTACGTGAAAGACAACCATAAAACTTGGGACCAATATCTTTCTAAGGTTGCATGTGCCGTAAGAACTGCCGTACATGAAGTTACCGGTATGACGCCGTACTTTGCAAATTTTGGCCGCGAAATAACGTTAGAGGGTGATCAATACCCTAACAACATAGATTCGCCTGATGTAGAAAATATTACGTATGCTGATCGAGCTGAGTTAACTCGTCGTGCACCTGCTTTATTAGACGTTTATGATGATATTGTAAAAAGATTGAAGATTGCATATGAAAAGTCAAAAATTCAATATGACTTACGTAGACGACCAGCAACTTTTGAAGTTGGCGATACCGTTTTCCGCAGAAATTATGTTTTGTCAGATGCAGCAAAACATTTTAACGCAAAATTAGCACCAAAATTTTTAGGTCCTTTTATCATATCTCGAAAAGTTTCAAGTACCACATACGAACTATCTAACGATACCGGTGTACTTAAAGGCGTATGGCATGCCAAAGACTTAAAGTTAATCCCTGAATAAGTAAAATTAGTTTTTTTATTTTTATTTTATTTTATTAATTTTAAGTTAAGTTAGTTAAGGCTTGTAAATTTGATAGCCACAGTTCATTGAATCTTTGGTTAAGTTTGGGAAATTTTCAATTGGGAAACCTGCTATCTGTGGGACCAAATATTGCTTTCTGATCTCGGATGAAAGGAATATCTCTCGGAAGTAGTGACCTACTGTTTATTTTTCGAAATCATCCTATATATAAATGAAGTTTTTTTTTCTTTTTATATTTTTTTTATATTTAAGATTCATCCCTGATCGGTTGAATTTTAATATTTTTTAAATTAGGTTAGTTTAATTTTTTTTTATTATTATTTTGTACAGTTAGGTTAGATTTTTTAAATATGTTTAAAATTTTAAGTTTAGAAGTAGTGTAACCAAAAATTCTGTAATTTTGTATCGAATTGGTGAGAAACAGTAATTTTATCGTATCGTAATTTTATCGTATCGTACTTTTATCGTATCGTAATTTTATCGTATCGTAAAATTTTTATCGTTTTGCTTTTTGTGTCAATCTATCAGATTGGATTTATGTGATACTGTTTTAAATAACGCCTCTTTCGTTACGACAAATGCTTGTGCATTATACTTAATAGGATATTTTACTAATTTGGGTTACTTACTCTTTTCATTAAAAAAAAAAAAAAAAATCTATATTTTTTTTTATGGTTTTACGTTATGGTTACTTACGTCCTTGATATGACGTTAAACTATCTAAACAATTAGTAGCGTTGTTATGACTTTTAATTTTCGTATCGTATCGTATTCATTTGACGTTTAATTATCGTATCGTCAGTCATAACGTTAGACCATCTTATCGGTTGTTCTTGATATAACCCTGAACTATCTTTTCGCGTTTTATTTTAATTTTATTTTAGTTAAATTTTAGCAACAATTTCATTCCTTTGTGTAAATATTAAATTAGTTTTCTTTTAGATTAGTGGTGTAATTTTATTTAAGATAGTTAGTTTTTTTAGGGTTCCAGTTAAAATTTGATATTTTATTTAGATTAGTTAATTTTTGTATTTCCGTAAATTTAGTTTAACTTTTACTATAAATGATGTACATAGGTTATGTATGGTTACGCAAAATGGGAATCAGGCTTCACTTGTCCGCTTTGTTTGTGTCTGTTTTTTTTACATTTGGCAGAAAAATTTTAGGGTAATTTGCTTTGTTACCATTTAAACATGATGCTTGTAGTCGTAAGATAAATGTGTCCTGCGCATAGGGGGTGGATTATTTCGTGCGCAGTATTATTTTTCCAAAGTAACTTAGCTATTTGGCAACGATAGTTACATCAATTTTTATTTTATCACTTGGGAGGGGATTCATTTACTTTTCGGAATTTTGTGGGGTTATATTTTAAATTCAATTTCAAAATTTTGGAGGGTTGATTTCATAATTATTTTTTTTTTTATTTAAAACATTACAATTTTATTAAGACTTTTGATGTGTTGGTTATATATAGAACATTTAGAAAACTTTTGTTTTTTTTTCTTTTCTTTCTCTATTATGCGTTTTGTCTAGTGGGAACTTATTGTTGAGATCAATTCGGGGAATTAATCTTCGACTAGAGGGGGTGTTAGAGTATTTTAAGATTCCTTTGTTTTTTTAAATAAATAAGTAAAAAATTAACTGAGTTGCTACAAAGTATAAATTTTATATTCATTTTAAAACTTCAATATTCAATTTCTTAAGTTCTTTGTATTATTTTAATAGTTTTGTTTACTCGTGTTAGTAATGTCCATTCTTCATTATATAAATTTTATATTTTCCTTCCATGCATCATTAGTCATTACAATCTTTTCTTCTTTGTAGAATATTATGTTTTTCTTTCACGTGTCGAACAATGACATTTTGTTTCATATTCATATGTAACAAAATCTTGGCTTAAGGGGTTTATGTTAAGCAATTAAAAATTGAAAAGAGGTTGCTTTATTTCGAGTATTTTTTAATGTTTTTTTTTATATATTGCAATAAAATTTTATTAGTTTTATGGGAAACAATTCAGAAACAATACCATATTCAAAGTTTAATAGTTTTTGTAGCACTGGGTTTAGGGGAGAAAGTAATTAAAATTAATGGGGTGGATGGTTTTTCTTACTTGATGGACAGTCAAGCGCCTAAGAGTTATGCTAACAATCTTACATGTTTGTAAAAATGTCCAAAATTTTCTTATATTTTTAGTGGGGGAACGGTTAAGTAATTTTATATATACAGGTAGTTATCAAAAATTAGGGGAGTTTCGTTCAAGTTTTTGAGAATAAAACTTAAGATACTCGTTCGCTTTATGCGGAATTAAAATTCAATTAAGTTAATTCTTTTAAAAACACAAGTGTTTCGAATTAATTCAAATTTAAAATAAATCGGCAAATCAAAGTTAGTTAAAACTGTTGTGAAAATTTAAAAACTTTTATCGGAAGTGTTTGCATATTATTTAAAGTATCGTATGAAAAGAAAATTATTATAAGATAATTTTCCAAATATTATTTTATTAAATAACCGACAATATTCGGGAAATAATTAAAAATTATGTAATGCAACATTTATACAAACTTTCGTGAAGTTCAAAAATTGAAGTATTATTCAAAATTGCCTCCGAAATTGAGGGATGTGTTTAACAATGGTTAATTAATTTGAATGAAGTATTATACCGCCTACCGATTTTACCGATTTTAAAGAAAACCACCTTATATCATTTGTAATTTGGAGTTTCCAGAGATGAAAGAAAAATTCAAGTTCATCAAGTAGTAAGTGAAAAATATATTTTTATCGTCGAAAATACAGTGCGTGTTTTACTTTGATTTTTGTTTTGTTTTGTGTATTAATTTTAAAATTTTGTTCTATTAATATTAAATTTAGTTTAATAATTTCATTTTTAAGAATTATTATCTTTTAATTAAATCTATTGGGCCCAAAATTTATTATTATTAATTTTTAATTTTAAATATTAGAATTTAAACAACATTTATTTTTATTTATTTTATTTCTTTTTCTTCACATTATAAAATTTAATTTCATAACACACTGTACATATATAATTTGTTTATATTTATTTTTGTGTTTGTTTATTTTTATTATCTTTAATATATGTGTTATTTTGTTCTTACGTTTTTGTTTTCTTTGCATTTTGCAAACCATATTTTTAGGAAAGTCTCAACTGTAAGGAAATTTCAATTTACAAAATTTTATAAGGTGTGGTTATTTTCAAAAGTTACGTCGCGGATGAAAATTAGTCTGTCATCTAATTTAGTCAATCCGATGCAAATTTTATTAATATCTTATGACAGTGGCGCTCAACTAATTATTTTTTTTTTATTTTAACATCTACCGCTACGACACCAATTTAAATCACCTGCGGCCCTACGACGAGCTACCGGACAATTTAATCTGTTGCAGGTGTCGTAGTGACGTATAAGATTGTAACATACCGTTTGGAAACCAATGACGAGTCCAAAATAGAACAGATTTGCCACAAAATCTTGTTTACTGATATAAAAGGGTTTGGTGGGAAAACAGGTGTTAAAAAGGTTGGTATTATTTTCAAAAAGAAGCCACAGCTGGACATAAAATTGTCATTCACCAAATATTGTCCAAAAAAATTAAAACCCAACGATCAAGGTCTCAGCAGAAAAAAATCTCTTACTCTAAATAAAAAAAACTCGTAGAGGTAACGAAGGAAAAGTCATTGTTTGATATTAACATCACTCTCGAGATCAACATGACCGAATTTAAAAATTTTTTTACAACGGTTATGTGAAAACACATGGTATATTATATGAATAGGATAAAATTTGTATACGCGATTCCTACGAGGACAGTGTAGAAGACGAAATAGCGTCTCAAAAAAATCCAAAAAAACTGTCACAATTGAGCGAGAAAACCAAAATAGTAACTTTCAAGTTGGTCCGGATAACAAAAATGACAGTACGACGAATACATTTTTTTCAAATTGAACAAACACGAGCGTTGCGTAAGGGTGAATTCAGGAGAGTAGAAAAAAATTACAAGTGTGTCGGTAAGACACGCACTCTCAAATATACATATTTACATATTTGACTAGCTGGAATTAATAACAGTTGTCATTACCAAAGTGCACTAAAGAAAATGTATGAATTTATATTATATTAATTATATTGTAAATATAAATTTTACTAGCAAGAAATGTACTTTTTATTAGATACAGATAAAATTCATAAAAACACATCATAAATTTAAGTGTTAAAAATTATTAAAAATCATTTCAGAGATTGTAATTTGATTTAAATATGTTTAGCTAACAAAAATTTGATATATATAGTGTTATATCTAATTTTATTCGTTTTTTATAGTCTATGCCATAAGTCAGGTTAAATTTGAAAGTTAACATGATGATACTACAAAGTGCTTACAATTCAATGTCTACATAATTTATATAACGTACCTATGTAGCTTTAAAATACTACAGTGGTAATTATGTGAAGTTGCAATGGTCTCAATGGGATACAAATATGAATAACTTTTAAGTCTCCTAATTATTACTCCTGTAATTTAAAATACGTTTTTCTACTTATATAAACAGTATCTTTCAAATTATACTTTGAATGGAAATTTACACAATTTAAAAGGAATTATTAAAATGTTTATCTAAATGTATATTTGGGAAGGGGAGTGGTGTCAGCAGTGATACGAAGCACATTATGAGAAAGTAAACATTTTCTGTTTTTATTTCATAAATTCAGTTTTATTGCACTTTTCAATTTGTTTAAAAAAAATCGAGTGTTTATTATAATTTCAATTTAATAACTAGAAATGATGCCCTTTATAACTAAAAAGTATATCTAAGTTATTATTATCCGTTTGTAAACAGTTAAGACATTACATTAAAATGCCATGAGACCTCTCCTCTACACAAATAGAGGACCTACTAGTTCCAACAGAATTTAGTAATGTAATGCTACAATTAAATATTTATAGTAGTAGGTGTAAATAATTGTATACATACGTAATAATTATTGAAAGAGCCTCAAAGCCGCATTTACATTCAGTCGAGCTTAGAATAATCTACCATACAATGGTAAGCCATAAATTTCTCTCAAGAAAATATTGTATAAAATTGATGTAATTCATCAAATTGATGACGAAAATTAATGATTCTCTATTTTAATCAAGGTAAATATTCTGTCGCTACCACTTTTTCTTTTTTTTCAAAATAAGATGAACTGCATAGTGCACGTTAAAAGAAATACATAATACTATCCATTTTGTGAACGAAGGATATTTGTGCCAGGAGCATTGCAGCTCTCTAAGTAATTGATCATATCATCTATTCTAGCTAGATTACAGACTCATTTTTCACGAATAGGTTAGGGAGATGGTTCAACGTCCCCAGTTTTTACAAACGACGTGTTTGGAATTTAAAATATAGCATGTTTTCTTATTACGTACACGTGTAGTTATTACATGCGTTGGGGAGGGTTATATGCTACATTTACTTTAGGTAGTTTTCCTATTTGAACAATATTATTTTCAACATGAAATAAATAAGTACAGATGCAGTATATTCTTTTTTTTAGGATTAGCAGTTTTTAGGATCTTTTTATTACTTAGGGAAAATTTCTACATTGTTTTTGTAAGTAAATCAGTTGGATATTAAATAAATTATATTATGTATATTATTATCTTACAAAAAATGTAAATGTACCTATATAATCCATTTAAATTGTTATCATTTTGTCAGCTGCATAATTCAATTAAACGTTCAAATAATTTAAGATATTGCTCTAAGATAATTTTATAACTAATTATTATTAATGTAAGTGCCTAAATACTGACCATAAGTGTATGTAAGTACTACATACACATACAGCCACAGCCGTGGAGTGATGTGACCGCTGGTCGAGTACAGAGCGGAAATTCTGAGTTCAAATCGCGGAGTATACAGAATTTTTTAGCTCAGCCTTTCAGTAGACATCCACACGGTGTGGTGAAATAGATATTGATTTATCGGAAATAGGTAATATGGGGACTAATCCACCTCGCTAATCGGATTTGTAATTCTCAAAAAGGGAAAAGCAATGTTCTACTTAGAACGTAAAAAGCTTAATGAAAATGAAATGAAGTACTACATAACGGTAAAGCGTAACTAAAAACGTAAAATTACAAAGCACAAGCTCTGTACGTTTCAAATTAGTAACATTTACTCTCATAATAATGATAAAATTAATGACCTGCAGTGGTGGTAGCTTACAAAAAATTAAAATATTTTGAAAAACCTTGGTTTTCTATAAGACATACAAAAGAATTTCAAATTTTTCAACTGTAAGTTATGTCTTATGTATAGATTATGTATTCCCTAAAAGCATATTCGTAAGGGCTTGCATTGTAAGCGACATATAAAATAGGGGTTTCAACTTTGTGTAGTTCTTCTGTCTTGCTATTTTACTAACAATATTATTTTGGATCTTAAGTTTTGGAATATCTTGATTATTAGTCTAATCACGTGATACATGATATATTTTAGGTTTTACCATGAAAAGGTTCATTAGTGTACGCCAAGAATTATACAATTGCAATGTTCGTGCAAAATGTACCTATATGTAATTTCTAAATTGCAATAGTTTTTCTGAAGGTATTTGATAGCTTTGACTTTGAAAATAACTTTAGAATATCACAAAAGTTTATTTTAGGAGATCTGCACGTGACAAAACTTATCTATTCACTAAGGTTTTTAAGTTTTTTTTAGATTTCTGAAATTATTTTACTTGAATGTAAATATTTTAAATTTTTTTGTAAGTAGATAAGTTTTGCCACGGGCAGACCCTCTGAAGTGAACCTTTGTGTTATTATAAAACGATTATAAAGTCGAAGGAATAAAATACCAAATATCTTAAGAAAAATTATACTTTAATAATAGGAAAACACAATATTTTTTTTTATTTATTATTTATTTTTTAACATACGTTTAATTAAAGAAGAACCATTGAGCTGCAACATTCGTTACATCCCATCTGCGGCTATAATATAATGATTGACACTGAGCTTGGCTTATGGCGTGGTAGTCATTTCATTACACAAGTAAGCAAGCAGAATATTGCAGTTAATTAATTATACAACGTGATTAATAGTCGACCAATTAAACAATTTAAAGCTCACAGAAAATACAACTTGTAAGGTAGCTATAGTAGGTACCTTAAAAATTTAATAAGAAAATAATAATCTACCTAATTTATTATATTATTACAAAGTAATTCAGCAAAAATAATTTATTAGGAGATCTTGTAAACCACAATTAAAATGTGTTTTCACCCATAGGGCGAATTTCCGGATTTTCGACTACCCTAAAGTTACCCGCAGGTAATACGAATAATTCTGCACTAATTGGTTCCGATAGATTAAAGGAAATTGTAATGTGTAAGGAAACAAATAACTTACTTAATGCAGCCAAATGCATCATCAAATCATGAAAAGCTCAAAGGCTTAGTTACGCGCATGAATAGGTAATACACTTATTGCCTTGACTTCTGGTTTACTTCTTGCTATAATAACAATAATTAGGATTATTAATATTCAATAATGTGCAAATACGTATGCGTTAATTAATTTGAATTTTAGTAATTGTCTACTACTTGCACGAATAATTGGATCAACGTTCAAATAATAACATTTCCGGCTATCTATTATATTGTAATAACAAAGCCATAACATTTAATAATAGTGTGCTTTCCAAATCTTCTGTTTATATTGTACTGAATTTTTTTTTTATTTATTATTTTTATTAATTTAAATAAGAAGAATAAAATTTTAAATTGAAATGATTTGCTGTAAAAATACTTTTAATTAGTATAATATAAATTACTTACACATCGTCAAATTTTTTAATTATCCGGAGAACATTTTTTCCCTAACGTATTATTTTTTAGTTTTTTTTTACAAATCCATAATCAATAATCAGATAATATTAAATATTATAAATAATTTTGACATTAATTTTAATAACTTAGGTAAATTGGTATTTACCTAATAGATTTCCATTGATTAAGTTAAAAAATAATTCTAAAACTGATCATTTCTAGCTAACAGTTAATTTATTTTATACCCCAAAAAATTAGAAATATTTTTACTAAAATTTTCAAGTTTAATTTTATTTTCAGTTTATTTTGTGTTCCAACAGGGTGACATCATATAAAATCACTTTTTATAAAAACAAAGCAAGAAATATAATATTACGCCGTTATCATCAATCGCATTTAAAAAGTTTTAAAATCGCATCAAAATGAAGTCAATCATAAAAGTTTAAAAGTGAACTGAATTTCAAAACTGTTTGTTTTGAAAAATTAAAGGAAATATTCGGGTTTTGACAAATTAATTTTATTGATTTTTATAATAGGATATGGTCGCTGCACAAATTAAATTCAAATTGTTCACATTTGTTCAAACGATTTTTATCATTTAGAATAAATTTTATTAATAAATATTTTGAATATCATATATATGGTAAACCTGAACTAGTGAAAATTTAATAAAACATCAATAAAAACAAATTGTGGGTCATTTAATCCTGAAATCGCTAAGTTGTAAATTAACATTTCCCTAAAGTATTACCTATTAAATTTTAATGTGGGTATAAAATTAGGTGTTCATTAACAATTTATTCTCATTTTATTATCGTTGTAGCTGAAATAATAATAAATTAATTCAAATATTAGTATTATATAAATATGCTTAACAAGCTTGAGGCTTTTATTCTGTGGAAGCTTTGAGGAAAAGCTTTTTGTCACCTCAAGTGCCATCGAACTTCACGTTCACAAATATTATTATAAATTATTTTTTATCGGGAGAGCTACTCTTATAAATAATTTACTTCTTTCATAATGCGCGTATGATGATTATAAATAAGTGAAGCGGGTGACTTTCTTCCGGTATTAATTTCCGCTTAATATGTTATATTACATTTACAAGTTATACAAGCCATAAGCCCTACAATTTAGTTATTAAGTTATTAAAATACAAAGTAGAAAATTACCCTGAGCACTAAAAATTGATTATTTAATTTAATCTAAATCATAAAGCAACTTTACACAAACTACTTGTCAACTATTTATTTCTTTTTTAGTAAAAATTAAAAATTATTAATTTTAAACATGTACTACTGCTATTATATACAATTGATTTTAAATACATTGCAAGTTAACAATAAATTAATTTATTGCTATTATCAATCATCGTCAGGTGTAAACACGGTTTTGTGTGGTGTGGTAAAGTTAGATATGGGTAGGTACATATACACACGGGTAAAACATTAATTTATTATTATTTAGATAAAATAAAAATTTAAAATGTTTTAAAAGCATTTACGCAATGCTTTAATGGAACACTGAGAAAAAATGTTAACATCTTTTCCTTATTGTCGACTTACAAATGATTACAATTGCTTACAGAGCGACAGAGCTTCCATCAAAAGGTTTTAAAATTGTTTTGAGATTATACTTAACTGAAAGGGTCAGAGACCAAGAGATTTCACATAAGTAGGAAAACATAGTTATTCTGTCTTTTTGTATAAAGTATTTATCCAGTCTAAAGTAAAGCAATATTTTACAATTTTCCTTTACATGCAGTGCAATGCATAATAATTAATAACGCATAATTAAAAAAAATGTAAAATTTTACTTTAATTTACCGTGTGATACTTGTGCTTTGATAATAACTCATTGATTAATTAAACAAGCAACATTAGTACCAACATCGGTACTAACATTGATTTGTTTAACCAATCAATAGGCTAAACAAATTTTTTAACAAATTAGTACAAGTATCTCGTTGTTTTTAAACTGGATAAATGAAGATACTTAATTACTTCGTTTTTTACCTAGACTCTTTTGCTTCTCAACCGCTCACTGGCCGTTCAAAAATATGATATAAAATAATCAAAAATCTTTGAAATTTTAGTTTTAGACTATATCGAAAATGCTATGAGCTTTAAAGGTGGATAATGCCATACAAATTTATATGTATGCTTTTTTTATGTGCATTTTTTGGATGGCGCTACTGATATTGGATTACTATTTTTTTAAATTCATATAATATGAACTCACGATATTTAAAAAATAGTAACCCCAAATCAGTAGCGCCATCTAAAAATAGGTATAGAAAAAGCATATACATACATATGACAGCTCTACAAGCCTAGAAGGCCCATGGCTTTTCTCTGCTTACCTAACCTATCTTGCTAACTTTGCGTTTGTGACGCATCCGTATTTACGGTAATGACGTCGACACAAATATCAGGGATCACCATAGAGTGTGGATGTTCACCGGAAAGCCGAGCCAAGAAATTCTGTGCAATCCGCGATTTGAACCCAGAATTTCCGCTCTATACTCAACCAGCGATCACATCACTCCACTGCTGTGGCTTATAGAAAAAGCATACATATAAATTTGTATAGGTTATCCATCTTTAAAGCTCATAGCATCTTTGACTATATCATAAGTTTTATTAACTGTTTTAAAAAATTCATGCAAGCAAACTGATAATTAATAGGTACTGCATAATTTAAAGTTAACCTTAGGTGTATAACACGGAAGTCTTTAAAAAATGTATAACATAGGAAGTAGTACAAATCGCATTTACGGTATGGGTCCATGTACAAGATGTTAGTCTCTCCTGTCATTTTGAATTTTAAATTCAAAGTAATCTGAAATGGTTCTACCTGGTTTGTGTAAAATACAATTTTTCAAAACGTTGAACTGTTGCTTCGATGATCCATGGATGTTTTGTGGAAAGACTAACTAGAGACGGTGCTTCCTAGTACAAAAGCTTTTCATGTTGTGACTTGGGCGATTGGGTTGCAGTTAACTAAGAAAGAAGTACCTGGGTAAAAATTTTAAAAATAAAACACGAAGGTACTTTCTACCCTTTCTAAAAAAGGTTTTATTACAAAATTTTATATTTCTATATTGTAAACAGATATTTGGATATTATATTAGAATATTAATGTACAGTACACTAAAGAATACAATTATTGTTTTTAAATCGCCACGAAAGTAGAAAAGTCAGCTGTAAAGTAAAACAAAACATTGCATTGTTGCAATTTCATTAACTGTCATGAATTATTCAGTTCAGTAACGCGTAGTTTCCGTAAAAAGCTATATAAAAACTAATTCATTTGTTTTGCCGTTTGATGCACAATTTTAAAACAAGAATTGAGACTTTAATTGAAGTTTGTAGCGGTAATTTAGCAGACGTAATTTTCAAAAGTTTGAGTCAAGTTGAACAAATGTTTATAATTGATAACAAATTTCTAAAAGTTAAGTACCTGTAATTTAGTTTAATAAAAAGTTTGTTTTCTAAGTTATGAAGATTTTATTCAAATATCAAAATGCGTAGTCTGTATTAGAAGGATGCAGTTTTATGTAAATAAAATGTTATAAATTATTGATATTAAAAATTATTGAGACGATATATCCGCCATAAAAATAAAGGTTATCTTATTTTTAGTTTAAAATTTGAATTGCCTTTTTATATAGAAAATTTGCTAACACATTTTCTACTTAGCAATTCAATTTCAAAAGTTTTTCAACACCGGTGGTTAACAAATTCAGTACATGAAAAACATTATTTACTTTTCTTCCAAAATTTACTTGTTATTGCCAATTTTCTTTTCTATATGACAAAAAAATTGACCCTTGCGGATATAGAATTTATTATTAAATTTGGATCTCAAATTTATTTCACACTTTGTAAATTGCTTTTTCTATCTATGTTAAAAAATAAGAAGCTTCTGTTTCGGAGAAAGTTTACAGCTTTCTTGTATTATATTTATTTTAATAATATATTGATTTTCGAAGAGTTTGATCTATACTTTGTTTATTTGTTTTTCAATTGTGTTAATGATAAGTGTTTTACATATTTCTCTAGAAATAAATAGATTTATTATATGACAAAGTAAAGTTCATATTTCACGTATCTAATTTTTAATGCCTTAGCAATATTACAGAATTACAATTTTAGTTGTTTAGTTTCTTTAATGCAAGTACAATATTATTGTTTAAGTTTGCTATTAACGATAACGATTAATAGGATATTCTATCCAACAAAAATCAAAACATTATGCCGTTATATGGATCTTGCGTTTTGAAGATCGATTAAAAAAAAATAACTGATTAGATTTTCAGAACTAACACACTTAAAAAATATTTAACTCAAATTGATTTACATGTATGAAGCTATTAGAATTTTTTTTTAATTTTTGTTTTCAAAGATTTTATAATAAATTCAAACAAAATTGATGTAATCCTACGATTATTTAAGGTATAATTCACAAATAATAAACCGAAGAGAACTAAAGGATTACGCTGTATAGAAAGGTTTAACTAAACAGAAATTATCGTGTATGGGTATCTCAATGGCATAACTTGTGGCCATTTATTTCATCCACGAAGCTTTACATACTTTGAAATTAATAATATATTATGTTCCGGCCGAATTAAAAAGAGGCAAACGTTGCTGAAATGTTAACTGCTTAATTTGTAATTTACTGTTTGATGATGTAATTTTTATAACCTGATTTGTTGCAATTTTATTGTAATTTATAACAAAAAAAATTAGAGGATGAGCATTTGAAGTTTATTCTAGGTTCAAACATAAACTAATTTAATGTCTTTCTATTTAAAAGTTAGTAGGTTCTTAAATATACTGGCAAATTATGTAGATATCTTCTGTATCCATTATTATTCTTTAAGGGGTGTTTTCATCTTAATAACTGTCATGTTTATTTACCTTCATTTTACATTCAGCTACTGCAATTCCGTTAATATATTATTATTGAAAATTATAGTTTACATATATTTTCTAGACGTAGTAGTTTATAGGGTACAATATTTTCAAATTTACTATAGGAATAAATTCTTACTTATTCATGACTTCATTTTGAGTTTTTAATAGTTACAGTAATCACACTCTTCCATCAAGAGCTTGATGCGGAATGGAAACTCGTGATTGGTTTTTTATAGTTGCTTAAATTTATAATCTCATTATATACCGAGTTGAAATCATACTTATAAAATTCTAGTTGTGTCTGTCAGTCAAAAATGTCAAAAGCGTATATAACATTCAATAGCAAAATTTTCGAGATAATAAGCCCAAAGTTTTAAAATTGTAATGTTAAAATTATTCGAATAAACCAGAAATTTATTAAGGCGGCGGGCGCTTAGAAAACAAAAACAGTTTTGAAAATTTATTCTAATTAATGACTTGGATAATAAAAACAATTGAGGTTTCTGCAGAAATGATTTGAACAATAAATACAATATAAATTTTTTTTCAAGGTTATTGTGTTTTAAAAGATTTTTGGATTAAAAAATTATGCTCTATTCAAGTGGTCGGCAACCTATGGAACTCGGAAGACTTTTAGGCTACAGAACACCGAAAATGGCAATTACAAATTTTGATTTTTCACTTCTCGGTGAGGTGGCATGCACTTGAGGCTTGGTTACAATTTTTGTGAAATATGGCACACTTTAACGAAGCAATTGCTGACCGCTTCTCCATTCAAGGGTTTCCAATAAAAGGAAAGATGATGACGTCATTACTCAAAAACAAAAATTAATTTTGAAATAAATATATATTTTAGTCTTTACGTAAAAACTACGTAATAAAATGAAATCGAAATGTTGCATAAACTGTACAACCCCTCAAAATATTGTATCGATTTTATTTCATACTTACAAGCTCAATGTATAATTTTCCGAATCATTTCCGATGCATGAATGTAAATGTTATGCATTTTAAGTTTAAAAACTGTTTAAATATGTATGTATTTTTGATTATTTCAAAATATTGCTTTTATCAAATTTCACTACTGCAATCATGAATAGTATGATTACTTGAAATAATCCCTTTATCTGAATAAAACTTGAAGATTGATTAGACAATGTTGATATAGCAATATTGTTCTTCATTGTTAATTATTACAATGGTTGACCCAAAGATTATTCGGGTTTTAAACAAAGCTCTAACTTGATTATTGAATCTCTAACTTGATTATTTACATATAAATTTATAGAATATTATATATCCACTGTTGTACTCGTTAACCTTAAGTGAACATAATTAGGATATATAAAATTTTATTTTCTTAAAACCTTTAGTTTAGCATTAGGAAAGAGCCCTTAAGTTTTCCGACTTTAAGCTTGAAGCGGAAGAGGATGAAATATGTCAAAGAATGTCCTAAAAATTACAAATATTTTGGATTGACTCATATGATATGCATTCTACGTTTAATATAGGTATTAACAAAATTATAAATAAAATAAACTTAAAACTAAAGATAAAGTTTTTGTGCTAATTTAGACAGTTTTCAATATATAACCGGCCGTAAGGAAAGCAAGACTTTTTTCCAAAAATGCGTTTTTTTCAATTTTTGATGTAGACTTCTTTTTTTATTCATCTTACTACAAATTCAATTGGCACTGACATACTTATTTTACTTTTTTAGCTTTGTAGAGCAGCAATACTGTCCACTTGTACGCACTTTTATCTATCCATCTATTGTATAGCCCTACAACCCTGAGATGTGTCTTAGCTGACCATTATAATAATTTATAATTTTTAATATGAAATGGTTTTAATGACATTGTATTTTTAACTTAATACGGGAAGCCAGACTGACAAAAAAACCTCAACTTGTAGGACCAGAGAACTATGGCCATAATAAAGTTCTTACTTCACCCGTAGGCGAACCATGTATTTAGCGTTCATAGTCAATTAGCTTTACTCCTAAACTCTAAAAGTCTCTGGCATGCACTTCCTGCAATTTAATCTATCTATGCTAAAGCTGTTGCAAAAAAAATAATAAAGGAAAAAGTTCTTCAGCAATTAATAAAGAAAAGCTTTGTTTTTAGCTAGCTCAAAAGACTATAATTTTAACTTTTCCTGTAAAATAAAAATATGGCACCATGAGTGTGAACTGCTCACACAATAAAAACTTTTGTTAGATTCGAAACAAAATCTAATAAAGAAATGATAAATTTCTGTGCGTAAATAATTGAAAACAACTCAATATGTAATTTGAACTAATAAAACCCAGTTTATAACCAAGAATCCCTTTCACGTGCCCCTAAGTAGATATTTAAAACCAAGAACCTGCCGGTTAGGAACACAAGCAGGAACAAATTACTAAATTAAAAAAATTAGTACCTTATCAATTCATCCTCAATATCTTGATTCAAATTTTTTAACTTAATCACCATTCGAATTCTTGACATCCAAAATTTGTACGCACATGTGACTTCAAAATAAAATAAATTCATCTGCAATTCAATCTTCTGGCAAAATTGACAAACCGAAGATGTAATATTTCAAAATGGTTTTACAAGGACAGGACCAACGTTTGTTGTCACAGACCTACATTGCTACTATTATACCTTTTAGGTTTTAATTAGAACTTCACGATAACACTCTGCATTTAGTCAATTTCTTTGGAGAAAATAGATTTTGAAAGACAAAAATTGCAGGTAATTTTTTTACATTGCGTACATCGTGAGTAATATTTGATAATGTAACATATGAATTACGATTATGTAACCCATGCTGCTCCCATACGAACCACATGGTTAACATTGACATGCTAATTAAAATGCAAATTATGCAGTAACCATAGGAATTTGATCTTAAAAATGGTCACTACACCTGTAGTGTAGAGCTACTTTTCAGAATTTTATGTTTGCGAGTTTAAAATTTCTTGAATTTATCATAGATTAAATTTATCTTTAAAAAAAAGATCAACTTTGAACGTTCACAGCTAAAACGCTATACATGTTGAAGAGTTATTCTATATGGAAGCTTGCAGAGTCCTGAGTTTAGTTTAATTCATCTGCGGGCCACTTTTGCATCAAACTAAAGTGAAATTAAATAAAAGCTTTTAAAAAGAGCTATGTAGTACTTCAAAAAATAAAAACTTTTCTTTACATCAAATATCGAAGAAAATTAGGATTCTATGGAGTGCTTTATATTTGAAGTTATAAAGGCTAGAATATGTTTTTAATTTTATTTATTTTGGTTAATTATTTAAGACCAGCAGTCTGGCGTAAATCAAACACGGATAGACTAGAGAGCGGGAAACCGCGGTTCTAATCCTGGTTGCATCAGATTTGTGCTGAGATCTAAAAAGTCCAAACTTGATCTGCGAACTACTCGCCAACCCGCCTGCCCAGTGTTGTGAGTTATGGGTATAGCCCCCTCTCCCCCCATATGGGGGAGTTTAAAAGAGGCGGCTTAGCGTTCAGCAGTGGACAAAAAACGGCTTAGGAAGAAGAAAGATTATTGGTTATTTACCATTTAATAATTTATCTTTCTATTGGTTAATTACCATTTATTACTAAATTTTGAACAAAATTAACACAAGTTAATCAATGATTTTGTGATTTTCATAAACTTTTTAGACAAATTTTAACCTCTTCTGGCCCGAGTCGGATGTCGATAATTTAAGGGCTCTTTTCCAATGTCAAATTAAAAGGTTTAAACAAAAAATGAGTAATTAAGTATAAATTTTGGTAAATCACATCATACGACAAAATGAAATAACCAAATTTCCCATAATGCTTTAAAGCTGCTCTTTGCAATATTTTGAGTGTCTCAAAAATATTATTTCTTGTATAATAATAATAATAATAATAATTTATTTAACGGCAATGTCATACAACTATTTACACAAATTTTAAATCGCAAAAAAATTAATAAATCATAACAATAACCGTAACATTAAGACAACATGCTACATGTCGAGTTTACTTCGTATTCATTGTATTCAATTGTAGTACTTTGTTAGTTAATCGATTAGTATGGTAACTTTGCTATTATCGATCCTAGAGGGCAATTTCAAATATCGATCATCTTCAAGAAATCTCAAACTCGAAACTTTCAGAAAACCATTAAACCTCCTTTTTTGTTCATTTTGCATTTATATTATAACACAGCTTGAGAAACTTTTAGCTTAATAAGTGTTGAACAAATAAGTAAGTTGATTAATAAAATTAATTAAGGTAAATTAAAAGATTTATTTAATTTATATAAAATACGATAATAGTATATTTTATCTCTTAAATTGTTTAATGTGTTCATCAATTAACAGTATAGTAAATAATAGTTAAATTAATCTCTAAATCAATAAAGTGGATAACTAATTGTATAGTATATTATCAATCTAATAATATGATTACAGCACTCAAAATATAGAATTCGGTGTTCCAATACTATATTAACTCCTTGAGTGGTACAAACTTTTTGCTCCTACTTACATTAGTGTATTCTCGCGTCTTTGAGCATCTCAAACAATAGAGAATAAATGCGAAATAATAATGAACAACACAACTATAGATCAAATCTATTAGCTTTTTGGTAGTAATCCTAAAGAATTATGTCTGTATTTACATAATAAGTATTTAATTTGACAAAACATGCATTCCAGAAAAGATTGTAATGACGTAGCACATGATAACCACTCAACGGGTTAACAAATCAAATTGTAAGAGTGTACGAGTATAGCTAAACTTCTCATGTGCCTAAATATTTAACAAGTCAAACTTTTTAAAATTAATACAATTTTTATTATAAATTAATTTATATTTTATAGGTACGATATATACTACCTACATTTTATGTTTATATTATTTGCTGTGCCATTGCTCCCTGGCAATATCTTTCAATTTGTGTAAACTTTCAAGCTAATTAAATCTAATTTCTTTTTTAATTAAAACAAATTGTGCATTTTTTTAATAATAAAGAGATATGGAATAGAAATTAAAAACTTATCTATTCATTAATCAGTAGCATTTGAAATTATATTACTATCTCTTGTCCCCATTTTATTATTACATAAACTTTTTTGGTTTGTGAAAAATGTGATTGAACTGATATATTTATTGAATCATAATAATATAACATTATTTTTGTGAGATGGTGTTTACGTTTGCATCAATTTTTAAATGTTTCAGAAATTCTGAAACTACGTCTTATTCTATAAGTAGGTAAAAAAGTTTAAACAAAATTTTAGAGGTAGTAAATTCAAATTTGATTTTTTGACATATATACTACGTTTTGACATGTTTGTGTCAAATTTGTTTACTTATGCGTATTGTCAAGATCAAAAATTTACTTTATACTTAGCAAATTACTTTTAAATTATATTTAGAACGTGTAAATGACTAAATTTTTTTTATGGATATTACAGGCGTTCACGATGACATTGGTGGTCAGCTGGAGCCATTTTCTCACAAGCCGAGGCGCTTGAAGAATGAGCTCGTTTTGGATCCCATGGACCTTCCCACGACTGTTAAAGTATTCTTTTGCGTGGGACAGCGCCACGAAACCGCGCTTTTTCGATCTGATACACCTGCCAACCAAATTAAAGGTAAATCTTTTTATTATACTGCTTGAAAAAATATTCTGTCTCTTTTCTTTATTATTTAATTGATAAGAATATTTTTATTCTTTACCCTGTGATCAACTACTAACTATGAAAAAATAACGGGTATCATGCAATTTAAAAAAATTATGAAAAACATTGAAGAAGTTGCTTTATTAAATAAATCAATCTTATTCAACTAAACAAACGTTAGTTGTAATGTTTACTTACCAATAATTATAGTGTAAATAAGTAGCACTACTACAATTTGCTAGCAAAGCGTAGTTGTAAGTAAAGTATGAAAGGAAATTAAAATTTACTAAGATTAATTATCCACGGTTCTCCAATATCTTCAGATAATCAGACGGAACTGCTTCTCGTTAAAACCATTCAGATACACGATTACAAATAATAATAATTGTACAATTTGATTTGCCGACGCTTTTCAGACTCAATTAAATTTTAAATGATCTTGCATCTGTGCATTCATGACATCCAACATCAGCATCTCTAATATATACGGCATAAAAACAAAAACTAGAAAATAAACCCTCTTCAAAGTTTTTAATAAAAATAATGTGATAAAGTGTGGTCATGATATGTCGTGAAATATTAATGTTAAGCACTTCATGGGTATTATCGAATCTGACATGTCCACTTTAACGGGAATCGCATCATTGCTTAACGTTGACCACCCACAATTAATGTGAGCATAAAGTGATTAACTTAAGCTTTTATATTTGTTGCCAAATATTATGGTCTAATAGTGTAGGTACTAATAGCACATAGAAAAGATGATTGCAAAATGTAAAAGCCAAAAAAAAATCTACCCATCAATAAGATTCGTCTTATATGTATTTGGTCCTAAAAGTCCCATATTTGGGACCCATCTGTTTTTAAATTATAAACAAGCAAAAATTTTCATTTTGCAATCAAATAAAAATTTTATTTAGATTGAAAAGATTATTATCAGTTTAAAAAACAAAATGATGTAGAAAAAGTTATCTATTTGGTAATTGCGTCATGACGTTTGACGTTATAACAAAGAAACTAGTAATATATTTCCTATAAGAGTATAATATAATAATAAAAAGATAAAAGCAAAATTGTGAAAATCTGTTTTAATTTTCCTGTTCACAGAAAATTTTGTCGACATGCTTTCATATAACGAGTATTAGTACCTAACTATATAATAAAACAAAACAAATAAAGCGTTCGATTATAAAATCAATTCGATACAGACACTTTTTCACATCCACCTACATACATGCAGGTAAATATGGTTTGCGTGCATTTGATAATTAGTTTTTAAAGCACACATATCAACAAGGAGTTAATTATAATTTTAATTTCGATCGAAAATGACAGACAAATTGATGTTTTCTATTACTTTTGGCAGACTTAAGGAAAATGTCATTAGCTTTATGCTGGAAGTTTGATGGTGTTTACTTTTGTTTGATTTCGTTTGATTACTTACTGAAATCTTTAGAAACAAAATTTCTCGGATATTTATTTAATAAAAGAGTTTGAGTAACTTATTTCTAACAAGTTTAACAACCCAACAAAAATATGAACCGAGTAAATATTGGCTAATCTGGCGTTCTTATAATTTAATTTGTATTAATGTGTAAGTATGTAGTAGTAGAATGTATAGTATGGTATCTTAAAAATGCAATATTAAATACTAGGTGGAAATTTTAAATTTAAAGTCTTGAACATTTTTTCTAGAAGGAGAATTTAAAAATACGAATAAGCAAATGTATACCTACTTTGAAATGTTTTGTTAAAATATTGAAAATGTGAACCACATTGGCAATAACGCGTCTCTGATTTAATATAAAAGGAATTTGCACTGTTAGGTATAATCGGTTTTTTTCAAATTAATATTCAAAATACCTGTTTTAAACATATTTACAACAATGTAGTGATTAGTATGCTATATTAAAATTTTTAAGTGCATTCTGTATTATCCGGTATGACAATATAAAAAACAAATTTTTATCCATCCATAATAATTGACAAAAGCATTTCGACCAATTTTATTCGGCCTTACCAAATTTTTATGAGGAAATCAACAAATGCAAAATATTGACGTCATTAGTTCAAAGTTGCGACGTGTGGAAATAAGCAAATAAGAGAAAATCAACTTGGAAATTAAAAACATTGAACAGTATGTTGTAAAACAAATAGAGACTATTCTAATATGCAAGTAATTAATTGAGTGTAATGTTTTAAAATTTAATCGTGTTTACAAGTCTTTTAATTTACAATTTTCAACCTAGATTTATAAACAAATACTCTTATTTATTACAGGTTAATGCCACATTTATTTTTGTACAAGTTATAACTTTTAAAAACCTATAAAAAAAGATACCTACAGTATTTTCTTAATGACGTATTCAATTACTGTTGAATTGATATAAACTACTCAGTAATTTTCCACTTCGTTTGTAAAAAGTAATCAAGCGTAACAATAGAACGAATTAACAAAATGTGCAATACAATGATAAAAATATACTATCTTCTATTTCTTATTAATCAATACCAAATTGATTAGTTAATGGTAGAAAAATAAAGTTATTTTATATTTGCAAAATGCTATTAAAAACAGTATTAAAGAATATATAGTATATAAGTCGGTTTTAAACGTCTTGCGACGTTGTCTGATACCAAACTACCAACCTTGCGAATTGGCGTTTGATTTGTTAGCATTTTACATTTTTTACCTACGACGAGGAGCCAGCCCGTCGGTAGAACCCCCAATCTGGAGGACTAACGAGACAGTCAGAATAAGTTGTTACTTTTTACTTACCCGGATTTGAACCGGGTATTGAGCGTTCGTAGTCAACTCGCTTGACCATTGGTCTCCGACCGTCTCTTACAGAAGATACTACTTATTAATCCTTAATGCTTTCTATTTTGACATTTTTAAAATTGAATTTTGTAATAAATTATAAAAATTTTAAATGGTATAAACTGTTTCTTTTAATTTTTAATTAATATCACACAAAACAATTGAAGAGGCAAGTGGAATAAAGAGTTCGGTTAGAAAAAGATATATGAATAAATGAGTTCATTTTTTAACAAATAGATACCTTAATGTAAGTTATTATCTTTAAAAATTTTAGTTTCTTGAATTAATAAAGACAGTTTGTACACTAGCTTAAAATTCTTGCATGTATCTATTTCATCCATAGGAAAATCGAACGTTTTCAGAAAATGTTACATAACACTTCCGTCCACTTGCCCCTTCAATTATTACATTAGACTTCTAAATATTTAGTAATAATAAAAATTTACATTAAATTAATAATTTAATGAATGGGTATACGTACTTTGGAAAATAGATGAAATATATGTACATAAATATGTACGGACACATGGAGTGCTGTTAAAATATTTAATTGTGGTAGCAGTTTGCTCTCTGGAAACAAAAAATAGTCTCACATTGAAATAACTAAAATTAATATGTATTTAGTAATACTTTTGAGATCTATTTTAAGTCTTGGTAGAATGACTTTTTGTAAATCCGGACTGTTCCTTGAGCATTATGCTTAAGAGCTTACCAAATTTTTAGTAGATGCACATTATATAACACATTATAAAACTTCTATAAATCAAATTTAGCAATTTGGGCACTAGAGTGAATTAAAGATTAATAATATTGTTCATGGTGTTTTTATTTTCACAAGTTTAGAGTAGTTGTTTAAATGATAATGGCTATCGATTTTATAATCAAAATAACAATATCAGAAAATGAATGCTTAAACTTTGTGCAATATTCCTGGAACAGCTTTCACATTGAGTATTCCTAGAACATTTTGCATATATATGCATCCGGTAATATTAATAATCAGTTATGCATTCTTTTGGAATATGCTTACTACTTCCTTTCAATTCTTTACGATTCATTTTCCGAGGTGAATCACTCTTTGTCTTCTCTTCTTCGATACCCTAGATTTTTGTATGTGTTTTTGTTTCACCTACTATACTTTTTCATACCACTCTATTTTTACATTTCTTTTTCCAGTCTGTCACGCTCATAGCTTTGAGGTCATTTTTTTCCTCATCTATCCATCGGTTTCTAGTTCTTCATCTATTCCTTGTTTCCCCCGGTCATCAGTCTACGATTTTTTTAAAGATATTGTCTGCCGATTTTCTTGTTACATGGCCCAGCGCCATCTAATTCTTTGCAATTTTATGTGTTTAACAATGTCTTCGTTTTTTAATCTCTCGATCAATTTAAATTAGTTCTAAATATTTTTCTCACAAAATTTCTCAATTTCTTCTTTACCTTCTTAGGAACAAGTGACTACTGTTGTTATAAATGTTTTGTAAATTTTTAACTTTGTTCTTATAGCCATATCTATACTTTTCAACATTTTATTATTTGTATCGAATGCTCTCCATGCAGCTTGTTCTTCTCATTTATCTCTGATGATATATCAATGTTCTTGTTTAGTTGCACTCTTATAAGTACCAGAAGTTTTGTACTTCTTCAAACTGGTAGTTTACAATTTCTAAATCTTTCTGTCGTATGCTGTCTTTTTCCTTGAATTTCATGTATTTGAATTTGCTTTCATGATTTATCTTCAGTCTCATTTTTGAATTATTTTTTTTTATCTAGTTTCCAATTTTTTCACTATAAACTTGTTTACCAAGTTGAACAAAATCGCCGACAATGCATCACCCTGTCTTTACTCCGCAGGTAATTGCAAGCTCGTTTGTTTAGTCTGTCCTCACTTTTACCGTTGCACTCAAATTTTTCGTGGTCATGTGAATCAGTTTTCTTATTTTTCTGGGTATTTTTAATTCAAGCAACACTTTATACAACTTTTTTTTGCTTGACGGTATCAAAAGCCTGCTGGAAGTCGACAAACAGTAGATGCAGTTCTATATTATGTTCATATGCTTTTTCAGTTAATTGTTTCACTATATGTATTGCATCTGCTGTCAATATTTTCTTACCTCATTGAATGTTGATTCCATCACTGTTTTTCTTTCTTTTCTTCTCTTGTTTCTTTATAACATTTACTTTGTCGTGCTGATTTTCCAGCTTCTGGAAGTGTCTTCTCTATATTTCTTTCAGTTCTTCCTTACTGTTACTTTGTCATCCATTTGACCACCATTTGACACCAGCAGTGTGGTGTTAAGCACATACTGGCAGGCTAGAGAGCATAATTCTGCGGTTCTATTCCTAGTCGCGCCATACACACTGCTGGGAAATAAACTGATTGCGTTGTTATGTGCGAGTTAATCGGCTCAGCCGCCTCTCGTTAATTCATAATAATAATAATAATTTTTATCCTTCATGGTTATAGTCTTTACTCTGCTTTTTTTGTTTGATTCCAAGGTAGAATTTTTTAATGTTATTTCTGTTGCCATCTTCTTCTATTTTTTGATCATACCATTTGCCTTTCTTTTCATTGTACTTTTTCTTGTATGGCTCTCTTTTTTCTCTCCTGCTTTTCTCTTAGTTTCTGATTACCCTTCATATTCTTTATCGAACCACTTTTTAGCTTTGGATCGCTTTTTAAATCCTACTGTTTTTTTAGCAGATTTTTTGTACATACCTTTGTGAGGTACTCTTTGATTCCTAACACCATTTTTTTTACCATTTTTAAAACATCGTTTGGTCATAATTAGTTATTCGTCAGGTAAAAATTAAAAACCCCTAACTCAGCCAATTTGAAAAAAATCGATTTTTTGCGACTCTATTTTAAGTTTAATTGCATTTAGTTTACTTTCACATTTTTTCATTTTTGCATTGGCCGTTTCTCGTTCTTGTTTCCAGTTGGATTCAGCTTGTTTCAGTTGTTCTCTCAGTACTTTTATTTCTTTTGACTGCAGTTTATGAATTTTCTTGATGTTTTCTCGTATTTCATGTTTTACATCGGTATTTTTGATTCCCACTTGTTTTGTATGTTTACTTATATTCTTCATGATACGCCAATCATTCCGACCACAATATTCTCGTGTCTTACTAGGGGAGTAAATCGTCACATTTTTTAAAAAATTTATAATTTCTTGCATATTTTCGATTAATTGACCTCATGTTTTGAATTTATAACATTTTGTAAAATTATTATTTTATTAGGGTAGTTTATTAAAATTTGGTCATTTAAACCCCTGGAAAATAATATTTTCCTTTTTAAATCTTCCTCAAATTAATGTAATCAAGAGTTATTTCTCTTCAAAGATAACACAGGTCAACATGATTTTTGGGTCTGGCTTCTGCATATGAAATTTTAGTTTCTCCTACGTTAAAAATAAGAGAAAAAATAATTTTTTTGATCAAAGTTTGCTTTTGTAGAAACTAGAGCAATTCTTTGAATTTTTAAGAAAAATGGCAGATTTATATATTTTTTCCATAATTTTCTTTTAAATTACGATTAGAAACGTTTTTGCTGAACACTAGAGTCTTTTTTATGTAAGAGTTGTGATAAACAACAGCAAGTAAATGTAAAAAAACAAAAATTCAATTTCAAAAATGAATATTTTTAGTGTTTTTCTTATGTTTATATGGGCTGTCTCGTATTCAACCCCAAATGTAATCTCTCATCATATTCTCATTGTACTGCTTTTGGTAACGTCGTTCAAGGTCCATCACATGTTGGTGAAAACGTTCTCCTTGTAGGCACCCATATTATCTATGCTAATTTTATATGTAACGCTCTCCAATTGGTTCCGACTTTACATTATGTTTTCCTATCTTAAATTCGACTCAATCAGGGCATATACGCCGTTGGTAATGTACTGCATCTGCTCTGCTATCCTATAAGCAAATGTGACAAGGGTATTTAGTATATCCGCCTTGCATTCTCATCAGTAAACCAACCATCTTAAAATCACCTATCACTGACCAATGGTACTCTGCATATTTTAACTTTTTAAGTATAATTTTCACACTTTTATATTGTGATAGACAAGTAAATACTCACTACTGTGCTCTTTACAAATAATATGCAATTTGCGATAGGGTTAATCAAAGTGGTACCATCAGTTGCTCATAAAATCAATTAAAATCTTTAAAACTTACTTATCGGCGTTAATCAGACAAAAGCAAACTTTAAAAGCTAAAAAATGAAAATTTAAGTATATTTCGATGTCTAGAATCAAAATTTAAGCATTAGAACAGAAACACAAAAAAAAATCTTTTTTTTGTTGACCTGTGTAATAATTGATATATTAATTGTGATAATTAATTAATATCAAAATTAATATGACGGCCAGTTAAAACTTTTACATACCTTCAACCACTTTTTGAAATATTGCATACAATTCGACACGATGCGATGATTACTTAAATGGACAAACAAAATTTGAAAGTTTTCAACTGCACAACCCTCTTAAGAAGTTACTAACGCTGTAAAATGTGCAATCGTTCGGTAACATAACCGCAGAAAACAAATTTTATTTTTAAAATTTTATGATCAAGAGTATTATGAGTAGGTTTCCTTTTTATACTATTTAAATATACATTAATAAATTAAAAAAATAAATATAAATTTAAATGTACTAAAACACATTTTTCAACTAGAGCTTTCATTTTATTAATGGCTTTTGTATATCTTAAAATGGAAATTTCTAGCGTAGGTATTATTTAAATAAATAATATCTTGTATATTTCTACTGAATAAAAAAAAACAGCAAAAACTAAATTACATTGATTTGTAATCTCATAGGAGCAAATAAAATGTTTTTAAATAACTGCTATATTTTACATTGAAATCCAATTCTTCTAATTTTGATTGAGCGTTTTTAAAACATTTTGAGTTACAGTTGCAAGTCTTGAGGAAATGTATAATTTAAAATGAATTTTACATTATAGTTTTGTATGAGTTTACATGAAAAATTATGATTTCATTTGATAATTTCCCTCAGGACCAAAACATCTACTAATTATGTGTTCTAACGTTTATCCTTAAAGTAGTTCTCATTTCCTAATAAAAATAATTGATCTTAATTAAACTTGTTCTCAAAAGATAAAGAAAAGCACTTCAGAATTTGCAGTAGCTATTTGTTGAGAATTTTGAATATGATTACTGTTTAAGATTTACTAACTTTGTGAATTTTCTTAGACAGACTTCCTAAAGACGCATACTTAATATATTACATGGCGTGCAAGAAAACTACAACATGAACGGTAGTACAAATTGTTATCTTTTCATTAAAAGTTTAATTATTTTTTTAATACACCTTTGTATACATTTGTGTAATTATTATAATATGTACCTATCGTATTTTATTTGTATACATCATTGAAATGTATTATTATACACAATTATTTGATTAAATCGTTGACTTTAATAATAGGTATTATTAAAAAAATTTTAAATAATAATTGATACCTCACCAATAAGAAATACAATAATTTTATTGTATTGGGGTTAAAATTAATCGTTTTTCAAATTTTTTTTGCAAATGTTAGTTTATTACTTATGTTAGGCTATTAAAAGGTAGCCCAATAATTTCTAAACAAGCTCCTAAATCAAAACCTTAGAAACTTGCTCCAATTCTGAATTATATGTATAAACAATTAGCATAATCACGTCTAAATAGGAACAATTAAGTCTGTACGTTTGCTTTCACCTACATACCACCACCTAATTTGAAAAAACTATTCAATTTTGTTGCGAGATCGTAGGCCGAGCTATTACTACACGCAAAAAAAAAGTTGTAAATGTAACTACAAATGCAGTGCAATCTACTACAATGAGTTGCAAATATAGTGACAACAACAGAGATAAGTAAAATTTACATGTCAATTGTTGTAAAATAACTGCAGAACAGTTTACTACAATTGTTGTTATGTGAACGTGTGCTTATGTACATAGTACTAATGGTGATGTTGTTTTAACACCTATAGGTGTAGTTAACTCTACGTTTACTGTGTAGTAAATATTGCTAATATTCATATGCATTATCCCGAGTGCATTTCAAATTGTCGACAATTTTTTTGAGCTCACGAATGCCTTTGTTGCTTTTGAAATTTTCCCGACTCGAAGAAGAAGGATAAAAGGATTTTTAATTTTGAACATTAAAAAATTGAGTACTTACCTTTAAATAATAAAAAGTCATCTATAATTCTTTTCAATTCACGATTCATTTCAAAACTAATAATAATATTGTCCTCGTGTACAATGACCTTAAGGTGCTGTTCAAACATAAATTAAGAACGAATAAAAGATTCTGCATATTCGTCAAAGCATAACTTAATTACGGAAACTGAAGGATTGCAAAACATTAGAGTTGCAATATTTTGTTACATAATTACACGAGGTAAATTTTAATTACTACAATCCAGTGTACTTTTTACTTATCTTATTGTTACACCAAAATCAATTATTTTGAGTGATAAGCAACAACACTCTATAGAGTTAAAAGTACATAAAAATTGTAAAGTTAACTACATTCATCTTACAACAATGCGTAAGTGCATTTTACAGCTGATGTAGTATAAACAGCATGAGAAGTGCGTTTAATTTTACTACAAATGTTGTTCCTGTGACTACAATTATTTTACTACACGAAAAATGTAAATGTAACTACATCTTTTTTTTGCGTGTAGCATGTAATAAAGTCTCTTGTTATAATATGTCTATTATAATATTATAAATCCAATTTTTAACTTGATTGCAATTTCAAATAAGGACCCACAGCTTAATTTAATTCCATATATTTCAGACACAGTAAGTTTAATTTTCTGAAGTTATTATTCTAAAGCATTTTTATGTAAAATATAAAATAATTTTTGGTTAGTACGGTGTAAGCCATATCTAAAACTATATTTAGCAATAGCATGTTAAAGGTTCGTTTTAGAACGGTGATGGTGGACACATCTGATAAGGATATATTTGCTCACACCTGGAAAATCCGTCCACTTAAATGCATAAACAAATTAGTGCATATAAGTTGCTTCCTTTTAAATATTTGACTATTCGCTACTTATGCATAGCCAAGTTGAGGTAAATATAGATTTACCTGTCCAACGAAGGGTTGAGCCTATAAGAGACTTCACGAAGTCTAATATTTCAACCCGGAATTTCCGTTCTATATAATGAACCAACAACAACAAGGTACTGCTGTGGTCGTCGTGTAGATCATTATTTTATTTGGAGCTTTAAGAGTCATAGTTATTTATTATATTTCGAGTTAAAAATAATGAGAACTTTTGTAATACAAACTATGTGATGACAAATTAAACTTCTTAGATATTTTAGGTAGTGAAGTAAATTAACAACATTTTAAAAAGTAACACTAGAGATAATTGTTTTGAATATTAACAAGAAATATAAAATAGGTAGTTGTTATTTATTTAAATATCTGTATAGAAAATAATTATTATATTGTTGTTATAAATATTTTATAAAAAAGGAAAAAAATACAAAATGGAACTTCATAGTGGATTAAATTAGTATAAATTTGAATATTATATTTTTATATGAATGGTTTTATTTACATAGGTAATTGAATTTTTTCGTGCTCATTGTTAATTTATAGTCTTCAAATCGATTCAAGCTAAGTAGTGGTGGTTTTATAATGCTATGTAATTATAAAAAGTACTATGTAATTATATTAATAACTGAACTTTTAATTACAAACTTGAGTATATGTGAGTTCATAATTTATTTTTTTTAACGTTAGAGACATTAGAGATACTATATACCGGGTGCTGAATGAGTTAGGCGAACATAGGATATTAACATGTAAAAACTTATTTTTGCAAATTCCTGCTTCCCTAATTATTTTAGAGAAAAATTGAAAGATACAAATATAATGTAGAAATATAAACTACGAATGATAAGAGCATTAGATTTTATCTAGCTTTTACGTAAATGATCAAAAAATCTTTTGAAATTGTTAAAATTTTTATTTATCAAACTGGCCATGTATAAGTTTCCAAGGTAATATTCCATTTTATGAAATTAAAATTTAATAAAGTGCAAAGCTGTCAACAACGTGCAATTTTTTTTATTACTTATCAAAAATAATTACCTCGGAAACTTCCATGGCAAGTCTGATAAATGAAAGTTTTAACAATTTCAAAAGAATTTTTTGACCATTTACGTAAAAGCTAGATAAAATCTAATGCTCTTATCATTCGTAGTTTATATTTCTACATTATATTTGTGTCTTTCAATTTTTCTCTAAAATAATTAGGGAAGCAGGAATTTGCAAAAATAAGTTTTTGCATGTTAATATCCTATGTTCGCCTAACTCATTCAGCACCCGGTATGTATGTATTATGTATACATAGTATTTATAAAATTTATCTAGATATGTTAGTACCTACTTATAGTTTTATAGGTATTATATTTTTCTATGATTGTTTTAAAATGTTGTTAATATAGCAAACAAAATCCTGTCAAAAATATTACTTTATAGCATTAATGCTATGAATTTTCGTTTTGACGCGATTTTCTATAATGTGATTTGTCGACGTTAACTTGAAATTCAAAGAGAAAACAATTTAAATAATTATATTTAACTCATTTGAATACCGTACTATCCTTTTGTCAGCAGTAAAAAATATTGGACTCAATTCGTGGTTAGCAAACAAACAAAATTTTATCACCAAGTAAATAAATCTTTAATAACTATGCGTATTCAAAATACAGTTGTTATCTTGAAAGATGAAGCTTACGTCACAACCATCTGAATTAAGAACCGACAATTTTTTTTCAAATTAGTTGTAGTAACATAAGTGCAACAAAGACACACTAACGTAAATAATTCTTAAGTGTCTGATTTTAGAAATCTTATACGCCGAAAATTATATGATACCCAACGTATGAGATAGAAAAAGATAGATACAATATTTCATAGCTTGCATATTAATTTTAATGAAAGTAGTTTTTTATATTGACTGATGCTATAATTTTGACAAGTTACTTTGGTTTTTAGGTTATATTTCCATTTCGTTGTAGTTAATTATTTTATATTATGTTAATTGTAAGTTTTGTTTTGCTATAAACTTGTTAAAATTTGTTAGTTTTTTTAAGAACTAAGTATTGTTGTGGATATTATAATGATTAAAATAATTATTATGATTTATTATTTATTTATATCGAACACTTATTTGACTTACAATTTTCGTCTTATTTCATACAAATGCCGTTTATGACGAAGCTTCATCTTTCATGATAACAACTGTAAATTGTTTTGAAGCAAAATCACTTGGTCATCAAGATAAATAATCGTTATTACTTCTATTCTCCATTTTTACCTTGCTTCACAGGTCACCCCGCTTTAAGAAAGACGTCTGTTGAGAAGAATCATTCCCAATAAACGTAAATAGGCTACTTCTGTTTTTTTTCTTTGTAATTAAAACTTAATCTCATTATGTTTTGGAATGTTTTATTTTTATTTGTTTTACCAAATAAAATCACTGTTGGTAGATTAGTCTTTGTTACATTATTTTTCAATATCTGACAGCAAGGAAGTTGCATAAATTTTTGATGCTGTAGAAAGAGTTTATTAGCAGTTTAATATAAATTTTACAACTGGCCAAAATTTTATCAAATCTGATCTACGATTTGTCTCTTTATTACTGTTATTGATGAAAATGTATTTAATTAGCTATTGAAATAGCTTTAGAGCTGACCAATATGACATTATTTGCTAACTAATTTTTTTCTATTTGCTGTTCATGAGTGCCGGTGTAACCGGGAATTTTTACCCCAGTGAAATTTTACTCCCCGCTAAAAATTCTCTAGTTAAATTTTACCCCTTAATTATTTTTTACTGGGGCTAAAATTTCCCTAAAGAATTTTTACCGAGAGATAAAAAAGTTCAAAATAACCTCAGTGAATTTTTACCCATTTAAGAAATTTTATTGGTAAATCAGAATTTTTATTACTGTTTATGTATCAAATTCGATTATATTATATTTTGAGATGCTAAAATATCTTCCTCAGATTTTGGAAGACAAAGAAGTACGAAAGCTAATCACTGAATTTATGAAAACTCAAAAACGAAAAGTGGATCTGTTTTCTGGTGTTCAGATTTACATGAATATCACGAAAATGGACAAAAATGCAATTTGGGCAACAGATATTGAGATGCTTTTTACTGCAGCACTCATTTCTTTCTTTTTCTTTTTTTCTCATTGTTTTCCTTCTTGACAGAAGCATCGTGACCATTAATTTTGGTATTAAATGGTTCTCTTGGCAGATTACTCTCGGTTGTTTGCCATTGCTTTCCGAGAGGAGAGAGTCATAATGAAGTTGGATAAATTGTGTAGCCGGGCTAGGGATCGAACCCAGGGCTGCTAGCCTAGAGTCCGGTCCCTAGCCCGTTCACTTAGCCCACTTCTCTAAATTCATACTCAGCACTCAGCACTCATAGGGGCCGACATATATTCGTTTACTAAAATTTCAAAAAATCTTGCATGGATAAGGTTTCCAAGTTCAATGCACCTTTCCGATGAACCTAATTACAAAAGTCTGGCAATAAATTTGAACAATAAAAATTCAAATAATTTTGAAGTAGTAATTTCGGTAAACAGAAGTGTATAAGAAAATGTAATTTTTAAATAAATGTGTGAATTTTTTAAATTATTCTATTTTATTCTTCAAATATCTGAGGAAGATATTTTAGCATTTCGCAGTAAAATACTATAGATTTTGATACATAAACAGATATAAAAATTCTTATTTACCTATAAAATTTCTTAAAGAGGTAAAAATTCGATAAGAATATTTTGAGCTTTTTTACCCCCCGGTAAAAATTCCCTAGTGAAATTTTACCTCCTACTCATTTTTTACGGGGAATAAAAATTTCCTAGCGAAATTTTACCCCCGGTAAAAATTCTCTAGTAAAATTTTACCCCCGGGGGTAAAATAAATGGCGTTAAAATTCCCGGCTACACTGGCTCAAGTGACTATAATATTTGCCCATAGAATGCATTTTAGAGCTGACCATAACCTCAATATTTTGTAAAATTTTTAAGTAAAATAATTTTATTTCCGATTTTACCTGTATTTTTATTTTAAAAATTATAGAGCATTTTCGGGCAAATTTAGAAAAATTAGTTTATATACCTCGTTTCTAAAGTGCCTTTGCAATCACTGAAAAAAATGTGTACTTAAAAGTAGAACAATTTGTGCCTAGATTGTCTACAAATACAAATTGTGTAAAAATTTAGCACAATTTGTGCGCTAGAGATGACTAAAATTGACTAAAATTAAGTACAATTGTACCTAATTTTCACCCAATTTGTACTTGTAGACAATCTAGGCAAAAATTGTTCTACTTTTAAGTACACCTTTTATTTCTGTGATTGACTAGTGCTATTAGCACTGCATTTGCTACTTTAATAAATTATTATACAAAATAGTAATCTATAAGTATTAGTTACAGAATCCTTTTCATCGTTCCGTAAGTTTTCATATTTAAATAGAATAAACAAACCTGTACATAAATAAGAATATTAATAAGTAAGGCATTACAAATAAATCAACAAAATTTGCAACGCATCCTGACTTAAATTTGTGCTAATATCAAGCAAGCTTATCCAATGAACTTTACACAAAGCTTAGCAGCTTTTCATTGCTTTTCAAACTTTTTGAAAGCACTCGCTGGTCCGCACGAATAGCAAAAGCTATTTGACATTGCTTCCGCACGTCAGGAATGAGCAATCAATAAAATAAAGCCCCTAGTATTGCATTTCATGTGTGTTGTTATAAATACTTTTAGTTTCATTAATTGCTTTAAGATATATTGATCAAATCAAATTTACTTTTATGGTTTTGTATCTTAACATCGCAACAAAGCATATATACCTTATAATACATTATTAGTATGCTTATAGAAACTAAATAGTAAAATATCATAAATTATCTTTTTATTTAAAAAAAATCTGTGAAAAATATAATATTCTTGATAGATACTAGGTTAGTGGCTTTCGAAGAGTTTGAATACGTTTTTTCCTTGAACAAAACTATACCGTTATTAAAATTTATAAAAGCTTAATTTACTTCAGTAATGGGCTTATTACATGAAAAAGTGGATATCAAATATACTTTATATACTTTATCGTTCCAACAAAAATGATAAACTTAACACATATATTTTTTCAATTTTCTGCTAAAAGTCCTGCTCCGAAGCTCTTTGAGATTTCACCTTTGTTGACACCAATATATTTTTAAGTGTTGCGGAAAAGTGCTGTTTCTTTGGGGCTATAATTGAATTTTATTTATTGTTGGATATTATAAGGTAAAGCTAAATTGCCTGTAAAAAACGGTTTTGATGTTTTTACTAAAATTTTCATTCAATAAATATCAGTGAATTCTTTTCAGAAAATCGCTTACCTACACTTTATAAATATATTTAAATTTAAACGTTTCTTCTTTTTTACATAACAAAGTCGCTTTATAAAAAATGATGCTTGTAAAGGAATTATTTATATCAAATTTATTAAAAATTTGTTGCTGAAAGGTAAACATTAATAAATTTATTTTTCATGAAACTCGAAAAATTTCTGTTTTGCTTCTTAAAAATAAATAAAAATTTAAACTTTCAGAGAAATTTTAATTATTTGTTAATAATAAATGAAATTGTTTATAGTTTTAGTTACAGCCAACCTGACTAGTAATTAATTTAGCTTACAACCATAACACCAAATTAAATGTTTGCAGCTCATTAATCTCATTACCTTCAATTATAGTTCGGAGCAATGATTTATTATTGATTATAATAGCAGACACTTAAAACCTATGCCTAATGGAATAGTACTTAAAATAGTTTTCATCGCCTAATTAATGTAGTAATGAACCTTCTTGGACGTGAAACTGTTAATTAACAGAATTTAAAGTGCTTTAGTTCGATACCTAATCGAGGTTTTTTTTTATTGGAAAATTTTCATTAAAAATTTAATATATCGATCTGTTTAAAATCATATTTGAGCTCTTAAACAGTTAATAGGGAAGCTATAATTAAATTTTTTTAAATAATAAATTAGTAATACATTATTAAATAATGCTACTTATATTTCACCGTTTTAAATTCAAAAACTGAAAATTATTTATTTGAAATAGCTTGCTTAATTCCAATTTATGTTTCGCGTTAATTAATGTGTTAAATGTATATAAACAATTTATTAAAACATGATACCCATTAAGCATAATTAATTATATTTTCATATCGTCTAACTCTGAATACATAAAGTCTTCCATAAACAAATTAATATTAATAACGATGGTAAATTCGTTGTTCATTGATTTGTAAAAATACACAAAGCTACCATTTTTATATTTGATTTAATTTTATAATTATTGTTTCAGATTTGTTTAGGTCAGCTGCAGAAGCAGGACCACATGACATCATTAAATTATACAATCCAGCAGGACAATTGATAAATATATGCCCAACTTTACCTTCAAATACACCTGATGACCCATATTCCCTGCAAGTAGTTGCGGCCAACGGTTTTGCAATGTTACATAAATGTACAGGAGAAGATGTGAAAGTGTTAGAATTAAGAATTTCCGAATTAGAACGTCAACTTAAATTTGATCTTCCTCTTCCACCAATGGTCCAACACTTACAATCACAAGTAGATGGATTCAGACAGAAATTGGAAACAACGGAAAGTTTGAGTTGGTTAGGTAATTAAAATATTTATTTTTTGTGTAAATACGATATCATTGCTTTTAAAGATATTTAACTGTAGTTTAACAATGCAACAATTTAAATTTGTTAAAATACAATTTTAAGCCAAATCCCGTAAAATCATTTTAGTCTACTTAAACTGCAGAAATTAACCTAAAAATCATAAAATTACTTCTTCTTCTGATTTTCATCCGAAAGATAGCTTTCTAGCCTAGCTACTAAATGTATCTGTAACTGGTTTTTATGTTGATTATGGCAATTTATTAACCTAAGAAGATCACTGGCTTAACGTGCCTTCCGAAGCACGGAGCTTTTCCTGGATTTTAAACCACTATATACCTCGCATTCACGGTTGATCGCTTCTCCTTGGCGGACGTTTGGCATTCTGAACGAGCGCTAACAGTGGCGCCTCTGATGTCTTCTTCTTTGTCGTGTATCAAAGGACACTTTTACTTAATAAAAAATTTAATATAGCTGTATCATGCTACATCTACACAAACATAATGCATTTTTCCGAGGAAGACAAACGTACTGTCCAAATATTGCTGCGTGACTTTAAATTGCGAATGATCGGCGATATGTGGAGGCTAACAGCCAGGTCTCCACGGTACCGCTCAGGGTACAAATTCAAATGTTCGTCGCTTATGATGGAATTAAATTACCTTTTACACATTGGTAGTCAACTTGAACGACGAATATTTGGCGATTATTATAATAAACAAAAATGCTAAGAATGCGAAGATAATATGTGGACAAATCCACTGAATCAATAAGCAAACCCTCAGGCGTATACATACATTGTAGAGCCTTTTAAATGTAACGAAATTTTAATTGTAAGAAAACATTCAGCTGATGTAACGTGAACAGACATTTAAACCAAACATGTCAGTAGAAAATCTAATTTTTAAAACTGTAAGTAGTCGCTTAATCTATGTACTGTGTGAAGAAAGATAGATTGCGATAATATGATTAATTGTTTAATATTTTTCTAAATAAGAAACTTATTCATTTTTAATACTGCCAATTTTTTTTTTATATAAAACACAAAATAATTATAAATATTGAAAATATTACACTGTTAAATTAAAATTTTTAAATCATATTGAATTAGCAACAAATTGGTTATTGAAATTGTAACAAATAGTTAATTGGTTATTAACGAATCTTTGTGTTTATTATTTTAACATTAAACATTTCAGTGGTGTAATTAGAATTTTAGAAATTATCATCAGAACAATCGTAATACAATCGTAGCAGATATTGGTTATTTTTCACACACTTTTATTCATTTCGGTTTATTTACATTGTCAAATTTTTAAATTTACATAAAAAATCATGTTAAAGTTTGTGCTTTGAAATATAAATTAAGGGTAAGAGTCATGTGGCTATTGGGGTTTATAAAATTCATTTGAAAAATGGCTTAATGGATTTATTTAAAATTCTGAAATTACTTGTATGTGATAACATACTAAACGCAATAAAGTTTTTCCAGGTGTTTTGCATAATTTGGGATTATTTTAATAAAATTAAAATACAGGAAAAATAATCTAATAAAGTTCATTATTAAATTTAAAAGTTAAAATCAGATAACATAATTCAAACCTGATATACAGATTACATAATTTTAAAGTTTATTATAAAAATGGTCAAATACCTAGTTCAATTTGAAACTGAATTTAGAAAAATTCTATAGAAATAGTTAATTAGGCCATTAAATGTCATCCTGGAGACTGAAACCCCAACCAGGCTCAGTGGAGTGAAAGGGGTTCAATTGTGAATTTTGAAATATTGAAAATGAAAAGAAGTATAAAAGGAATTAGACAGGTAGTATTACGTAATTTACGAGACAACAAATTGCTGGACACTTTATGAGCGTTACCTGGTGTTCAACTTACAAACTTTGATTTTATATCTCCAGGAAAGATGACTCATCTCAAATCACGGGTAGGAGCAACGTCAATAAATAAATAACTGCATATACATTTATTATCTTAATAATATGGGATGGGAGTATGGATATTGTAGGTTGGGAAGGAGAAACTTATGAATTATTGGAGAGAAAAAAGAATGTCTTTGGGTCTAAGAGTCTTGAGAAATTTTTGCTGTCGTAGTTTCAAAGGTTTTGTATGAAAGTGTTTGATGAGTTAGGGAAGTTTTTGTATAGGTTTAGCGTCAGGTCTTTGATAAAATAATATATTGAGTAGGTTTATGCTTGCTGCGGCTTTTAATTATAATATATTTGTAACAAACCATGGAGCGGACATATATGGCTTGTCTGATACATAAATTTTAGATAGAATTTAGTTTTTTTATTTGGTTTTAGAAGCGAAACATCAAGCTGGGCTGCGTATGTAAAAACAAGACAAATGATGGTTTTATAAATTCTTAACTTGTCTTTGGGCTGAACGCCACTATTTTTACCTATCCAAAGAGCCAGGGCACATTTTAGCCTTTGCTTAGGCAGTGCAGCGATCAATGCGTTTGAACCACAAAAGCGTGGGATTGAGCTTGACACCAAAGTACTTGACAGAGTTTTTCTATGGCATCGTTTCGCCAAACATTTCTAAACCTGTTGGGAGGGTGTCTTTTCCTGTTAAATGAGATTGTTTTGCTTTTATCAGAGTTTATATTTAATCTCCATAAGTACAAGTTCAACTCAAATGAACACAATCATCAACAAAATGTAAAATTGTTTTTTTCTGCTTATTTTACCAAAAACAAAATCTAAAGTTTATTTTCTACTGCTTTCATTAATTTAGCGCACTCCAATAATTAACATAACAAAAAACCACTACAATATTATAACTTTTTTTTTACTAAGCGTTGCAAGTTTTTTTTTTACTAACCTACCTTATAAATTGAAATACTAAAATGTTGTTAATATTTTATAATTATTACATAACTGAAGTAGAAAGCTAAAATATTTAGAATATTATAAACTTTACGAATCTTGTACTCTTGAGAGTAATTCTTGAGATTACCCCATTTGTTTAATTTTCAGTGTCATTACAAAATTACATTTATTTTAAAGTATTTTTAACATATTATTCTATAAAAAAAAATTGTATTCTACTAATATAATTCGATAAAATCAATTGCGACACTTTCGGTGCAGAGCATTATAAACTAAAATCCAATTGTCACAAGAATTTGATTTTAGTATTCTACATTATTTAGAATCTAGAATTGTATACTATTTCAAAATAAACTGTCGCACTATTGAATACAACAAAAGACCTCAACTTTATTGAACGGTAGCATCCGGATTCCAGAATTAAAAATTTCAATTATGTTGCTGAAGGATAGTTTCTCAAAAAGAGATTTGAAATGGGTCTTTAATCTGCACCTGGGTTCCCGAGTATTAAGTATAATAATATGTAAAATAAGTATTATTATAATCGATTGAAAATACTGATAATGGTTATTGATATTATATTCAAATAATAATTAATTTAAAAATAGTTTAACATCAGTTTTATAGAAGATAAACTTTCAAAAAATATCGAAATATCTTTTTTATTACTTTATTTAAAGTTGTCAGCTTTAAAAGTAAATTGTATTTAGAGAAACAATCTTTCAAAAGTCTAACATAGTTAATGCACAATCGTTATTTTATATGAATAAGTCTGTAATAAATCGCATTTGAAAGATTTAAAACTAATATTATTTTCTATCTTTTAGGGTTTTATAAGCAACTTCCCGAACCATTATCAACTGAAGAGTGCCGTCGACTGCAATATCGTAGAAAAAGCGATTCCATCAAGCAACGAGTTAAAGAAAATTTTATCAGTATATGGTGAGTTACATTAAACGAATTTTATATGTACTTTATTTAAATTTTCAGACTAGGAACCTCTTTTTCGTCTTTCAGCGATGCTCAAGTATCAGACTCCGTTCGACAGTGGCTGAGGATGCCTACATTCGATTGTCGCCAGTGGGAAGACGAAGAATTGCTCCTACTTCTCCAGCAAATGTATTTAGATCTCAATTTGTGTTCCAAGTTCGCCATCAACATCAATACTTTAAGAAATTTCTTATACGAAGTATATAAAAACTACAATGAAGTACCTTTTCATAATTTTAGGCATTGTTTTTGTGTCGCACAAATGGTAAGTTAAAATTTTCTTTTAAAATTAAACAAAAATTCTAGAAAATAAACTTTTCAGTTATATTCAATAACTTGGTGTGTCGATTTGTTAGATAAAATTGGAGATTTAGAGGTATTAATTCTTCTCTCGTCATGTGTTTGTCATGATCTTGATCATCCAGGCTATAATAATATTTACCAGATAAATGCCAAAACAGAATTAGCTTTACGATATAATGATATTTCGCCTTTAGAAAATCATCACTGTAGCGTAGCTTTTAGAATATTAGAGAACGAAGACTGTAATATATTTAAATCTTTTACAAGTGAAGCATTTAAGCAAGTGAGAGAAGGAATGATTAGATGTATTTTAGCGACGGATATGGCAAGGCATAATGAGATTCTATCTCAATTTAAAGAAACAATTCCAGAATTCGATTATTCAAATAAATCGCACACAAATTTGGTAAGACATTTTTTAGTCCTCGATTAGGTTTACGTCAATTTAAAAATACGCACTTTTATTCTACTCCATACTGCAATAACTTACACTAAATCAATTAGCAAACAAAACATTTTAATTATACTTAAATTAATTAACACGAACTAAACTCAAATTATTATTAATGCACAGTCGAAACTTGCGTTATAATTTACTTCGTTAGTAAATATAAATACGAATAGTAAATTTAAAGAAGCAATTTGTGTTGGATAATTAAAACACGCAAATAGTTTATACAGGGTGATTTATACCTAGCAAAACTCGTACTAATAAACGATTTCATTGCGTGTGACGGAAAAACCTTTTAAATTGCGTAAATTAGACGCAGCAGGGCATCGTAATAATAATATTGCCGTTTTTAATATCCGCGAATAGGCCAAAAATATAAAACTTCTCTAGAACTTATTTTCTTTACTGAAAACATTATGATGTTTATCAAAATTTCTTTTCTTTCACAACTACATAAATAGTATCTATCATAACATTTTATTATTTAAAAAAAAGCATAATGTTGAATTAATTAAACAGGGCACACTGTTTAATTATTGTGGATCGAAAATATGAAAAATATTATAAAAGTCAGAATAATAAAAGCGGAGTTTAGTTTGCTGATCTTTATTCAAAGAAGGTTGCTACAATACTACATAACTAATACTACCCTTATGCTAAAAATTGAAAAATAACTTAAATAAGCGTGAACTTGTAATATTTGGAACACAAGTTCACCGGCTATAAAATCTGATACTTTATACAAAGAACTTAAACATTAAAGAAAATGTGAACTGCTGGTCACATGCATGCAATAAAATGTTAAATAATGAATTATTTCAACACTCCCACAAATTCATTATTTTACATCCTAAAATAAACTTAAAAATCATTTAAACATAACTGGCGTTAATTACAAAAAATATCAGCAACTTGATATTTTGCTTCAATATAAATGATAGTTATTTAACCTTTGAACACATATCGCGCACAAAATGAAATTTCGCATCTTTGTGTTTAGTCCTCTTGTGAAATTTTGGATTCAAAATCCAATTGCTAACTGATCGTCGAATTTTACAGATTCACGATAGAGATATTTAAAATTGTTTTTATAAATACCGTCATCTTTAACACTTTGCAAATGCACTCCAGGTTCACATGGTGTTTTGTCATTGTTGATGAAAATTTTCAACTTGCCTGCATGTTTTTGATTTATGGCACTTTGCAAATTTTCTGTTTCTACAATTGAACAATATACGGTAGGTTCATAATCGGGTCTTCGGAGCGTATTTTTGTCTTTCAGTTGACATACTTTACAAAATTTTTGATAATCATTATCATCAATTTTTAAATCGGTCATAACATCGCTCATGGGGGTGTTTTCAACTTCTTGAAAATTTATATGGCCAAGTTGCTCATGCCACAAGTTTAAGGGTTCTTTTGCAAAATTGCACTCGGGTTTTGGTTTAACTTGAAAATTCATTAACCACAAATTGTCTTTTCTAGCGCCGGTACACGTCACGATGCCATCTTTATCGCGAAATTCACAATGATGCTTTAATGCATGAAATGTGAATTGTTTATCCGCCATTACTCCCACAGAAAATAAACTTCGGTTTAATTCCGGAATAAACAAAACATTTGTCATTTCTCTATTGTACCACTGACCGTGCACTTTTGCTTGAAATGCTCCTGAATCACATATCCACACTTTATCGTCACAATTTTCACTTGCCACATAAATTGGTGAAATGTCGCTGACATAATATGCATCGTTCAATTTTGGTTGTGTGCTGTTACCCTTTTTTGCATTTTCTTGACGTTGTTTACATTCACGTGCCCAATGTCCTTTCGTTTTGCAATAATTGCAGGTCGTTATTCTCTTAAGATCTGCAATTTTGTTTTTCTTCTTTTCTTCTACTGGGTGTGACTTTTCTTCAAGTTTTGCTTGCAACGCAGCAACTTGCAAAGCTAATTTTGAAGTTTCATCTTCTTGCGTTGACATTCTTATTTCTTCTTTAAGAAGGCGAGCTGTGAGATTCTCCAAATTTTGCAAATTCGGTGCAACTGAATCCCATGCGGTTCGAAAATTGTTATACTTCGGCGGTAAACTATTTATAATTTTCGAGCACACTGCACTATTGCTGATTTTTTCATTCAAATCACGAAGCTCTTTTATTATCGATTCGACATTTGCTAAGTGGCTAGAGATTTATTTTCCATCAACCATGCGGATTTCATAAAATTTCTGCCATACTAGTTCCCTCGATAATTCTGTCTTCTTTTCGTGCGTTGTAGTTAATTTTCTCCACATCTCTGCAGAGGATGTGCAATAAACGAGACATTGTAGTATATCTGACGTCATTGTAGTTAAAAATATGACCTGTGCTCTAGAATCCTTTACATCCCAATCTTTCCATTCGGGTGACTCTCGAGTTTTTGGTTCTCCAATTTGCCCGTTTACAACTGACATTAACTTTTCTGCCTTGAAAACAATAGAGATGCTGAATTTCCACAACTGGAAATTTGTGCCGTCGAATTTTACAATCTGTGCAAGTTCGCTTCGCGACGCGGTTGCCATTTTTATCACTACGATTCGCGCGGTTTGCACTAAACTACACTTTTTATTCACTGCGGATTTTATCAGGCTGGTTACTGATAATTTGATCAGGCTGGTTACTGATGAATTTGATCAGGCTGGTTACTGAAGAATCTGACTTTTATAATTTGCGATGATCTGAATAGTTTTAACTGATAAACTGTTTAATCTGAATAATAACTTGTTTAATCTGGGCCAATAACCTGTTGAATTAATTAAACAGGGCACACTGTTTAATTATTGTGGATCGAAAATATGAAAAATATTATAAAAGTCAGAATAATAAAAGCGGAGTTTAGTTTGCTGATCTTTATTCAAAGAAGGTTGCTACAATACTACATAACTAATACTACCCTTATGCTAAAAATTGAAAAATAACTTAAATAAGCGTGAACTTGTAATATTTGGAACACAAGTTCACCGGCTACGAAATCTGATACTTTATACAAAGAACTTAAACACTAAAGAAAATGTGAACTGCTGGTCACATGCATGCAATAAAATGTAAAATATTGAATTATTTCAACACATAAGCATGAATATCTACCCAATAATAATGCATTTTGTGAATTAAGCTTGAAGAATCTCGATTCTCATGAATTTGATGTTTTCGAAGTCATGAGATTCCATTATTAGATGGTATGTGAACTTTGAGCATTCCATAGCGCTTATACACATTTTACAACATAATATTCTTTAGTTTGAAAGTTTCTAGTGGTTTCTATATCTACTATCTTTTTCACCAAGAATATTTTCTTGGTTTTATCAAATACCAATAAATAAAAACAAGTGAATTAATTTATTACTAAAAATTTCATTTTACAATAAAACAATAAAATACTACAACAATATTTATATTAGGAAATCATAAGTTACAATTTAAAATACAATTAATATGCACTCGGATGATTTTTGAAAGATTTGTAAATTTAAGTTACTACTAATTAGGTAAAAAGCTTCAGTTCGCAATGAATAGGTTGATCAATAATTTACGAAGGGACAAACCAATTGTAGAATTGCCGTCGAGTTAGCTAAAAAATTTCCACTCTAATTTAAAATTTGTACTTCAAAGGATAATTAAAAAGAAACTTTATTATTTTTGAAATATTAGATTTAAAAAGTATAGAAAAACTATACGGATAAAGCTTGCCCTTAAAATGCTTTTTATATTATAGTGATCAATAATAGCATATTACGTATCTATCGGTGAAAGACAGTGTTACTGAATTTAGGAAGGCAATTTCTGGAACGAACCATTTAAGTAAGTTTTACAGCCTTTGTATTCAATAAAATAAACTTTCAAAATAAGAAGATGCGTATCTGAACTCACTATATTATCTTTATTCAAAAAATTTAATCGACAGTTAATCAAAAAATTATCAATAACCTGGTGTAGTATTGTACAATTATGTAATGAAGAGAAGCATATCTAGAAGCTTTTCGTCGTCTGGAAAAACTTTTATTATTATGTTAGGTATAATATAATTTCATTTTATGTTTATAAAAATGAATCACTATAGCAGGCGGGAACAGACGTTACAATATAAAAATATAATACATTGCTACAATAGTAATATGTTAATAATAATGTGACTCAATAAAAACATTTATATTTAAACCGCCTTCGTATCATAAATTACAAATATAAGCTCATTCCAATTAGTTTGCATTATTACAGATTAGAAAACAATATTTTCATTTTAAACATTTTACTATAAAAAAAACGTACAGACACCTTTGTATATAATTGATATAAAAACAATTAAAAATGTAAATCTCCCTGTCTGATTGCATTATACTTATAATTGGACATAGAGTAATTAGAGATTTAATCGGTTATTATGTGAAAAAGCTAGCAGTGAGCTAATCATACCAATTACTTGCAATAGAATAGGCGTCCATGTATGTACCAGATCGCCAGAATAAAAATGATGAATACCAATATATTGTAATATTCCCCATTGAACGTAGCACACAATAGATAAAATAATATTGCTATGATATAAGTCTATAGTTACATGAATTATGGAGTTATCAGAGAGTGAAGAAGCAAAAAAACTAAGAGATCATTAGGGCATCACATAATTTGAATCCCACATGATTTCTGGTTTTGGAATTTTAAATAACCGACGAGGAAATTCTTCAGGAAATAAAAAACACGAGTTTGATGTAATTGTATCGAAGACCATTAGAAAATTACCACAAATAAAAATAAAACTACTGTGGAAGATAAACCACGACAAATATTTTGATATCATTCTATCATTATTTTTTTTGCTATCATTATCAGCCGGTATAATAGTGAAAAGCGAAAGAAAAATTAAGGAAATGATAGAATTGGAAGCAGATGCAATATTAAATTTGGTTGCCGACTGCACATAATTTAAAATCAAAAAACGCAAGGAGAATCAGATTTTTATAATTTGTTTAAGTAAAAATACCCTAGACAAATCAGGTTTTTGTGAATTTAACCCTAATGTTCCTGGATCGTAGTACCGGGTACTTTTTTGACTTTGCAGTGAAATATCTCCGCTTGTATTTTTCAGAGAGACCTGGGATTTGGTGACATCTTATAAAAAATAGTTGTTAACGTATTAAAGTCATTTTGAAAGCTACTATATTTTTAAAAATGCATTTTTTTTGCGATAATAAAAAGTTATACCTATATCACCTGAATGTGGTACCGGGTACCTTTAATTTAAAATCACAGAATTTTTAGCTAAAAACGTATTATTATATTAAAAACAGGTAATTTATTTTAATTTACATAAAGTATAATTCTTTTACGCTTATACTTTTTTATTAAAATTATGTTTTCAACATTTTTCAAAAAAATTCAAAAAATTTTTACAAAATTTTTTCTATAAAATTTTTCAACAATTTTTTATAATTTGATGATCACATATAGGTTCATATAATAGTGTACAACTTTTATGTATTTTTCTTGAGTTTTATTTATCCGTTTTACACAAATGACGGACAATTTTGTGCAATTGTCTACCATATCCGTGTTTAGGCGATCCTATAAGATCTGTGCTACAGTATACACGTTAGATTTCAAAAACTCAATTTTTAACGTCAAAGAACAACAGATTAGGAGTAGATAAACAATAATTTTAAAAGAACTCTCTTATGATTTGTGTAAATCAAATATTACAGTGAGTGTATACTCAATGAAATACTACCATTTGAAAATTTTATTTGAGTTTTCTTGGGCATAGAATCGTTTTTCTTTCTACTTCTTTTAAATTCAAATTATTTTTTTTCTTTACTGTCAAAAAGGGCTTGTATTTCTTCTTTGAATGAAATTTTTCAGATTTACATTTTTGCTGAAAACTCGCAGTATATTGGTTTTTTTTTATTGAGCTGTTATTTTATACAATTTTTTTTAAAGGTTGATTTGAAAATATAAAGCACACTGGTTCTTACGTTTTTAAAATGTTATTTACTATTTTCCAAAAAATATTTATTCAAATTTGAATATACTTGTCCAATTATGTAAGAAACGAGTGGCATTTTTACAAGTACTAAGATAATTAATTTATTTAATTACCAAACTTTGTAATCAAGGATTTGATTATAAATGACTCAATATGATATTAATACACTTTAAAAACATAAATAATAGCTTAAAAACCCTAATAATTGCAAAAAAGATCACAGAAAACACTGAATAACGTAAGTATTATGCCAGGGTACCGGGTACCTCATTCAGGTAATATATTATGTTGTATTTTTATTCAGTAACATGAGGGTTAAAGTAGTTTTTGAATGAAACACAGCAACGTAAATTAGGATACACTAACAACGCCCCTACAAATACTTTGAATATACATACAAGTTTCAAATTCAAGAAAAGTTTTGTTGAAAGAATATTAATGAAAAAGGCTCATGTAAAACTAGACTTTGCAATATACATCTAATTGACGTAAAGCCTTCCTTTTAAGTTCAAACTTAGATGATTTACATAGCATTTTAAATATTGTAAGGAATTTTTTGATTTGTTTTAAATTTTGGTTATTATTGTGGATTTAAGATATTATATTGCATAATCATATGAATAAACCATGGAATAAAAAATTTATTATTTGTTAATTTGCGATTTATCGAAAGTCAAATTTTGCTCAAAATTTGATATATTTTACTTCGGTCAATAATCTTCATGTTTATTTAATCTGATAATAACAGGGTATGACTTTTTAGCGGCAATCTCTCTTTTCTCTAAATTAGAATTTCTCTTTTTGCTTTCTTACGTTAGTCAATCAAGAGGTTATAATCTCAATTCAAGGACCCTCACGATCTTTAAATTTCTTTAAAAGATTTTGATTTTAAAGCAGGACTCTTTCTAAGCTTTCATACCAAATGAAACAGTATTTCTGTATTCAAGTTTGTTATTTTCCTTTTTGATTTAGCTAGCTTTGTTGATTGTATGATAATTATTGCATAACTCGAGTGTACTAATTAAAATTCTGTCTCCGCAATTTTTTCAGCTAGCCGACAATTTGATTCCTATAAAAATAAATAAAACTAGTGGATTTTCGAATCTACTATCTTTGATTGAAAATGGTTCGAGTTTCTTTTGGGAACACAAGGAAAACATTTCAAACAGTTTGAAATTTTTTATAGGTGCTGAACATATTTATTTGTTTAATGGGGAAGTCTACTGTGACAAGGAAAAAACAGGCCGATTATTTGGATTTTTTTTCTAAAAAAATATGACTCGTACATTAAATTAAATTAAACCGTCATCTTTATTATATATTCAAATATTTGTAAAAAAATGTTCAAGTCGAAATATTCAAAATTGCCGTCGTGGCACTCCTTCTACGCAGGTCCGTTTTTTTTAGGTGCCCAAACGGTGTACATGAAATCTCACGTCTGGGTGATCTAAAACAAACAAAAAAAATGGTTATCATCTACATAGTATTGACTTTCGTCTGACGGAGGATTAGAAACTAAATTTTCCAATTTTTTCACTACATTATTTATAAATCTCTTCCCTAATAAATAGTACCTATTGGTATATAGTTTTAAATGATACTAATATAATAATATGTAGAAAATTATTGTGTGAAGCATTTTGTTTCAAAACTTATGAAGTATTTTGAAGTTTGAGTTTAATACAGATTACTAAAAGTAAATGCTAAAAGTCTAGATTGGTTGAAGTATAGACATATTTGAAACCACTCTGCCGATTATTTAGTACATTTGTAAGAGTTTCGGTTTCAGCTGCTTTTTCTTTATAAAGATATACCTACTCAATGTAATTTTGAAGGTTATACCAGCATAATTATGATCCAGTATATATAAAAAAAAATTTGCCGTCACGGGACGCCCGGTAAATGTAAAACATGTCGATGCGATGTGGATGTCAATATTAAATTGAACATTTACAGACGTATTATCTTCTTCTTCTTCATAAGCCGTTTTCGTCCACTGCTGAACGCTAAGCCTCCCCTTTTAAACTCCCTCCAGTGGGGGGAGAGGGGGTTTTACCCATAACTTACCACGCTGGGCAGGCGGGTTGGCGAGTAGTCCGCAGATCAAGTTTGAACTTTTTAGATCTCAGCACAAATCTGACGCAACCAGGATTAGAACCGCGGTTTCCCGCTCTCTAGTCTATCCGTGTTTGATTGACGCCAGACTGCTGGTCTGCCGTATTATAGTACAACCGTATTATAGTCAGGCGTATATCTACCGTGTAACCTACCATTACACGCGTATAACTACACGCGTGTAACGCTTGTGCAAACGTTATAGACGTATTTTTATAGATGCTGTGTAACTTCCACGCTTGTGTAACTTGTCTATAACTACAGATTTTGTCATGAAATTTTACAAGTTGTTTACACGCTCTACTATACGCGTGTCGTGTTAAAATACGCATCTTCTTACATAAAGTTTCAGTTTACAATGTAATATCTATGTAATTGTGTATGCCCGAATGTAGGTTAAAACTAGGATTTACTAGTATGAGATGGTAATAGTTAGGAAAAACGTTCCAATATATTTTATTTCATAGTTTTACCAATCTGGTAAGGTAAAAACCTAGAATTTATCACGTTATATTGCCATGCCAAACAAGCGCAGCAATGATAATACGTATCTAAGAGATCCATTTTATTTAGATAGTTTTTATCAAACTTTAATTGACAAAGTTTACTGTGTACATATAAAAATTAAATCAAATCAATCAGGAAGACTACTTCATTTCACTTCTTCTTTATGACTTAAATCATATTATGCCTTATCTGGAAAATTTATCATCAACGGAAGCGACAGATTACTCACTTTGGAAAGCTGTCAAGAAATTTCAGAGGCCAACAACTTTTATGCCGCGGATTAGAAAATCAGATGTTAAATGGGCAAGAAGTGACCAGGAAAAAGCGGAAGTTTTTGCTGTACATCTGACAAGTGTTTTTCAACCCTTTCCACCGGATTAAGCAGAAGTCGAGGTGAACAACATTGAAGAAACAGAAAAACCCCGCTGCAAACATAAATTTTTTAAGTTAAAAGAGGTTTTACAAGTTGTTAAATCTCACTTAAATCCAAAAAAAGCACCAGGATATGACCTCATCGCCGGAAAGGTTATAAAAGAGCTACCAGAAAAGGGTATGAGACTACTCACCTATATATTTAATGCTGCTACTCGCTTAAATGCTTTCCCAGCACAATGGAAGGTGGCAGAGATAATTATGTTACCTAAACCTGGTAAACCACCCCAAGAGACGACTTCATATAGACTAATCAGTCTCTTGCCAATAATATCGAAGTTGCTTGAGAGATTATTGTTAAAAAGAATCCAGCTAATTTTGACAAAGAAGAATATAATACCAGAACATCAGTTTGGCTTTAAAAAGCACCATTCAACAATCGAACAAGTACATCGTGTGGTAAAAAAAATAAATGAAGGTCTGGAAAATAAAACATTCTTCTCCACAGCTGCATTCATAGACATCTCGCAGGTCTTCGATAAAGTCTGGCATGAAAGTTTATTAATGAAGATTAAACAAACATTGCCTGAATATTACTTGCTTTTCAAGTCCTACATTGTGGACAGGCTGTTTCGAGTCAGGCAGTGGCGGATTAACGCACAGGCGCATGAAGCGCGCGCTTGGGGCCTCCAAATTTAGGGGGGCCTCAAAATTTGTTTATTTAAAACAAAACATATTTTTTGTAACATTTTTTTCTAAAATTGTAAGTACTTAATGAAATACAAAACATTTTTAAATTGAAGTATAATTGCATAGTTCAATCTTTTGTTGTTCTGCTTATTAAGTTATTAAAGATTATTCCTTTGTTAAGTACCTATTCTTGGAAAGGTATAGGTACTGTAAGTAAGGGTCTATTGTTACCCAAGTCATCTAACGGTTATAAGTGATAAAACTTCGTGTAATTGCCAGGGTGTAATGGAAAACCAAAGTGGTTAGACAAGGAGAAATAAAAATAACAATATAATATTGATCTATCAAAAATTTATAGTAGAGAATAGGTCTTAAATAATAATCTACAGGTAGATATTAAATTGTATACTTCTTTACAAAAATGTTATCACAACAATAGCCATATTCAGGACCGTCTTCAGGATTCAACGTTCATTAGAATAATTAACAAGAAAAATTGTGAAATTAAAAAAATACTTTACCAGATTACATGTTTCAATATCATTCACGATTCTACTCGTGAAACTGATATCATTAGTATGAAAATACCACTTTGCTTACTAATTTGAGAAATTTATTAAAATTTCAAATTTAAAACTTTTTTTATAATATTATTTACAGTATATTATTTTACGATGTTGTGGCGGCTGTGCTAAATATTTTAATTTTAATTCTGGCAGTTTGTAATTTTTTTATATTGGTAATTCCACCTTTTCTTATAAATGCGTTATTTACTATAAAGCAGGGCCGCAGTAGACATAAGTCATAGGAAGGGTTTCACCTAAATATTTTTTTATGTTATGGGAAGGGTTTTACCATCGATCTAAGGTCTTAACTGATCTAAGGGTTTTACCGAAAAAACCGTTTTTAGACTCTTTTTTACTCCTTTGCTATGCCATGGGGGAGTTAAACCCCTAAAACCACCCTTTATATACGGCCCTGCTATAAAGTATGTAAGTACACTACTGGTAGCAAAAATTAGAAGAAGAAAATAGGGAGAAAAAATAATATTATTATTGTTAATTTTAGAGTGGATGTGAGAAACGTAAAATTCCAAAAAGAGAGAAAAATGTAGGTTTATGTCCTCGCCCCCCCCCCATTTCTAATTTTGTATCCAAAGTAGTCTAAATCGTTTGTACCTGTTTGTGCAAACATTATTTTTGTTTGTACCCAAATAGTTTTTGAGTAACACCTGGTAATACAAAATTTCTTTAAAATTTCCAATTCCTGATTCAAAACAGTCTTGAACGTTTGTGTTTGGTTTGGGCAAGTTTTATTTTCGTATGTAGCCAGAGTTTTTAAGATTTTTGAGAAAAACATTAATGCCACTGACGCGCACAAATGATATATAATTTTAATGCCAAAATGTATGTGATTTTATTTTTTAAAGCTTTTATTTAACTTGATGTGAGCGTTGTCCGTCGTCTGTGTGGGATGGACTTTTTTTAGGGCATTTTTAACAAAGTTTTTGACGTTCTAAAGATCTGAAATTTGGCACATAGCTTTTATTTGCAAAATATTTTTATATTTTAATTTTGTTTATCTAAAATTCCACAACATAATCAAAAAATCAAAAAAAAACTAAAAATCATAAAGTGCATGCGTCTCTGCGCATTGAACAGTTCTATCATACAAGGTGAAAAGTAACATAGAATTCCAATTGTATTCTAAACACATAATTAGAAAATTCTGGTGGAATTAAGCTATGCTAGTTTAACTAAAAAATTTAATGATAATTAAAATTTTAAAAAACCTTAAAGATGCATTAAAAAGTAAAAAATAATTTTAATAAGAACAAACAAAGCTTTTTGAAAACATAAATATAAAAGCGTGGGACTATGAATTTAGTACACCAAAAGTGAACCTGGTTACCCACCTATAAATAACCAGCCTCTCGCTTTTGAGACGGATTTATGATTTAAATATTTAGGTCTGTTTGGTACCACAGTTTTAGTGCTACACTAACTACACTACTACAAATTGATTGGTGTAAAAAGTGGGTTGGTAATTGTACCACCAATGAAATTAAATTAAAAAAATAAAAAATAAAAATTTAAAAAAAAAATAACCAAAGAGACCTTTTATTTGATTTAAAGAAATATTATTATTTGTTTTATTTTTTGCTGTATTATGTGTGATTAGAAATAAATATTTTGAAGCAAACAAAAAAATTTAAGGGGGGGGAGGAACTTGGACTTGTACGTCACCAATAGTTAAATCCGCCACTGCATACTAAAGTAAAAAACGGGCACGTAGAATGAAAATATTTGAAGGGGGCCTCAAAATTGAATTGCGCTTGGGGCCTCTCAAGTGCTTAATCCGCCACTGGAGTCAGGTATGGCAAATCATACTCAAATCTCTACCCAATAAAATCGGGTGTACCACAAGGAAGCATACTAGGGCCAGTGCTCTACCTGCTACACACAGCAGACATGCCCACAACCAGGTTTACAACAACAGCCACGTTTGCGAAAGACACAGTAATTTTATCTTCTCATAAAAATAAAAATCAAGCATCAGCTGACCTACTAAAAAGCGTAGATATGTACCAGAAATAAACGAAGAGATGGCGTATAAGACCAAACGACTCGAAGTCGGTACAAATTACTTTCACAACAAAGAGAGAGGACTGCTCACCGGTAACATTAAATGGTCGCAAATTGCCACAGGCTAACGAGGTGAAGTACCTAGGTATACATCTAGACAAACGTCTCACATTTGACAAACACATTTGGTCAAAAAGGAAGCAGCTTAGTATTAAGTTTAGAGAAATGTACTGGCTAATAGGTCGAAATTCTTCTACACCCCCTCGGTTGTGTTATCCGATCTATACGTCGGTAGCCCTTCTGAGGATTCTTGGAATTTGAGAAATCCAAGAATTAGCACGCACTCTCACCTCAGAGTAATTATTAGTATTGGAACAACCCACTCGCTTACCTCTTTTTTTACATAAAAGAAAAATCTCTGAAATAAAAATCTGTGAACGCAAATAAAAGTAGGTATGCTTTTCATACGTATAATGTAACCAAACAAAAGATAATATTGATAAATTGCGGTACATGAAAACACAAATTATTTCTTAAAGAATAAACTCTACTTTAAAGAAACGTTACGAAAAATTAAACTTAAATAAAATTGTAACTTATCAGCTACCTATTTTAAATTAATCATAATAAAAACAATTGACGATCATTTAATCCACATTGGATTCAATAAAATTTGGTACGTTACCATTAACAGGTATGAACTTGAACAACTGACTTTTTAATGTAATTCTAAGTAATTAAATTTAGACCTAACTTGGTCGTAAAACAAATAAATATTTAAAAAGTCAATCGCCATTTATTAGAAATTATTACACTTCTTAAATTTAACATGGCAATCATTAACCTTTGATTTTTCTTAAAAATCGGCAAGCGAGGTTCCGGGAATGAAGAACACGCAATTGTTGAATTTCTCAAAGTCCTTCTACGTTCCTTGGTTCCATGTTATTACCATTGACGCAAGCCATCGTTCATGCTTCAAATTTCTAATTCGTTTGTCGATTCGGTCAAATACTATCTTCACAATTTGTAGAATTTGGTCCATTTAAGTGGTAGATTCAGATAAGTAATCCATTTACATTTTTTAGAAATTTTGTCGTCAAATCGGTAATTCGTATTAAGACAAGAACAATAATTAATAATTTGTATTTGTTCCACATTTACTTGTTGAACTATTGTAAATTTAGGCACGTGTACGGTTGATTATTTATAAATTGCACAAAAGTTAACATTTTAGTTACGAGATAATTAGTTATAAATTCGTTGATTTATGTCGTTGGAAATAATTTTAGATAAATTTCGGTACACAAACACTCGAAGTTAAATTGCACAAAAGTTAACATTTTAGTTATTAGATAATTATTTCGAAGTCATTACTTTAAAAGTACTAAAGAGAATGCACGAAGTTATTACTTCAACGGTACTGGAGAGAATATACGAAGTTATCACTTCAAAGGTACTTACGAAGTTATCACTTCAAAGGTACTTGAGAGAATGCCTGTTCCTCTTCATATTTTACAATATGGCGAAGAATGACGTATAAAAAATTACATATTTTTCGTTAAGATTCTCATGGGAGCTTTTAAAGTTGTATAACTACAGGAGTTAAAATTGAACAAAAAACTATTTTTCTGTCCCAGTAAGATGAAGTAAGGCTGGAATGTGTTCAGCGGCAGTTATTCCTCAGAATTCTTAAAAGTTCTTTGCTTTACTTTCATAAAAATCAAGATATAAATTCTAAAAATAGCTCGACCGAGCCGTAATTCTGCCGGGACATACGAGGACTCTTCAACTATTTTTGAAAGAAATTCGAATTATTAGGGAAATTAAAAACGTTTCGACGTAAGTCGTAACAATTCAAAGTTAACAGTAGAAAACAAGTTACTGTTATATAAAAGTATTATTAAACCCATATTGACATACGGAATTCAGTTGTGGGGAACAGCAAGTAACTCAAATATTGAGATCCTCCAAAGATACCAGTCAGAAGTGTTTCGCACCATCGTAAACGCACCGTGGTACGTACCAAATGATGTCATACACAAAGACTTAGAAATGAAAACAGTGAAAGAGGTAATAAAAGTGCACAGTGAAAAATTAAAGACAAACTAAGTTACCACCCAAAATAAGCTGGCAACGGACCTTCTTATAAACAACACACAACGTCGACTAAAAAGAAATTACCCGTGGGATCTTCCAAGTAGATTTGCATAATATTTTGTAATATAAGTAATAATGTATGATGGTAAAGTCAATGGACTAAACCTCTTCTGACAATATAAAAGCTAAACCATTTACTAAATGTTGTGTTAAACAGATTGTATTTTTTTTTTTATTAACATCCCAAGTCCTAAAAGTGCATCTTTTTGGTATGAGCGTGAAAAATTATAGACTGAGGCGTAGCCGAAGTCTATGACCATGCAAATGCCAAAAAGACACTTTAAGGATAAGGTGCATACACTATTTTATGTGTAATTGGAATAAAATGCAAATTTTCTACAAAGGAGTACGATAATAATTATGTTACACGGAATAATTTAACAAAATACGTATGTATAATATAATCACGTTTCTAAGCAACGAAATAATTAAAATTCACAAAATACGTCAAAAATATGTCAAAGTGTACATTTTAGTAGGATGGCACATAAAGCATTTGAAGTTTTGACATTTCTGTACTAAAAAATAGCTACTTTCAGTATTGTTTTGTATATCGTCCCCCTTATGCCATAACCACGAATGTGAATATTAATAATTTTTTAGAAGAGCGCAATTAAAGCTTTAAACATACGTATGTAATTTAAAATTAATCAAATTAATGAGTAGATAAGACGCAACACAGTGTAAAGAAAAGGTTTCAACAAGTTAATTTGATTAATTTTAAAATATTTAAAAAAATAATTAAAGCTTTAATTGCGCTCTTTTCAAAATTTGTAATAAACACATTCGTGATTATGGCATAAGGGGGACTATATGTGAAAATGTACATTTTAGTACGATTGCACATAAGTAAAATAAATTTTAGCTTTAATTATTATTTCTTCTTTCATAGAAAAACCTAAGCAACACCATCGTTGGTTTTATACCGATATAGTTTAAAGATTAATGATGATACACCATCATTAAAATGTTTTTGTAGAAAGAGAAAGATTTTATAAGTAAATTATTTTTTATAGAGATGGTACACCTATTGTATGCGTACAATAAATATAAACCTTGAAAAAAAAAATCTCAGATAGAGAGTTACATAAAGTTTTGCAATTTTAGTCCGTAATAGTAGTAGATATCTATAATTCCAAATATTTTAAAATTTGACTTAATCAGGAATATTGCAAGCAGAAAATGTTCTTCTTTTTCTTCTGTCTTCTAATTAGGACCATGTCTTGTTCTACCAACCGAATCAAGTACAGATGCACTTAATAAAAGATTCTCTGAGCATTATATAATTTATTGTTTAATGTCCGATAGGTAGCTTGCTAGGCTGGCTTTCAGATGTGCTTATAACCCATGTTGTTTTGTTGATTGTGGAAATTCATTAACCCAGGAGAACCGACGGCTCAACGTGTCCTTTGAAGTACGGAGACTATCATAAAAAAAATTGACTTTTCCGGATGAATTCGCTACTCTGCTTTACTAGTTAGTGGTTCTAACTACAAGGCAAACGATGAAGCAAAAACAATTATTAACATTTATTTACGTGTATAATAATTAATAAATTCTACTATATTTTTCAGTGGCTGTATTATAATAATATAAAGTTGTAACGCACTTGTCAAATTAATTGGCATTTTAAGGTAAATTTAATAGTGCACTATTTTAGACACTATACTTTGTTCATTCTACAGATGCAGCTAAGTTTATAGCGTTATTATTTTCCATTCCATTCTATTCTATTTTTTTTAATTTGAAATAGCGCGTGCTTTGTTTGGGAAGGGCTACGCTTCATCTGTCGAATGAACAAAGTATAAACTACTTTAGGGTGAGGAGGGTGCATTAAAATTTGAAAAAGTAGCGCAAAATTAGAATTTTGGTCAATATTAAGAGTAATTTTGTATGATTTTAGGTTAGGGAGTTAAAAAACTAAATATAAAAATTTAGGAAAAGTATAAAAGTGAAGTACCTACCTATTATTTGAAAAATTGAAAGAAGTGGGTGCACTGACCTTTTACTTGTTCCAAAATGCTGAATATGCAGCTACGCTGCTGATTAAAGCTGTAATCGAAAATCTATTCAAAATTAGTATGATATTGTATTTCCATTTGTTTTAAACTTTTTTATAAAACTAATTTAATTTTTTTCCTTCAATGTAATTCAATACTACCACATGATTTAAAAGCTATATATTATTATTTAGTTCAATATAAAATTTGTTGCCTGGTTTTGAGATACTATAATAATGAGAATCGATAGCAGTAGATTTTTGCAACAATAAACGTTTGACAGACTTTCAAGTATGTGAGCTTCCATTCATAAAATTAAATATACCCGGACTAAATGATAAAAATGAGTTGAAAATCTTTAGCGATATTCTCTGTAATAAATCCTTAAATCCACACATATTATTGGAAATATAGCCAAAAGAATTTAAAGTATAATTAAATTATTTTAAAAATATTTAATAAAAACAATTTAATGTGAAACAATCGACAAAATTAAACAATTAACTTTAGCGATTTTACAGTAATCGTTCGAAAATGCTCGATACTACTCAGCATATTACTGAAATGTAGCTAAAGTTGTAGCCCACTGATTTGAGATTTTAACAAAAATATCTTTCACTAAAATTTTAAGTAGATTATAAATGTAAATATAGATAAGGCGATCAAAATAGTTAGAAGCTGATACAACTACTATTTAGTATAGTTTTGTTAGTCGATGGAGAAATTTTATAAACGTCATTTTGATGCGCATTTTAGTTCAAAAATCGATTAAATTTACGCCGGTGCCGTTAACAATTTAATAAACGTTAACTATTAACTGACGGGTACTTTTATCAATTTAATGACTCTTATTGGTAACCGCTTTCAGTGATGCTTGAAAAGATTATTTTTATTCCATGTCATCCTGTAAAACATTTTCATATCACGGAGAAGCGTTAAAATTTGAAATTTTCTAATGCATAAAATTAGCATTTTCGTTGGTTCTCAAAACACGTAAATCCATCAGCTATCAGAATTATAAATTTATTTATTTATGAAAATATATTGGTTTATTTTATACAGGATAATCCTGCAATAGTTGTTTGAAATTTGAAGTCTAGTTCTACTTATTTTAAGAATGAAATAATTTTAATTAAGCAGGCTGCTCTAACTCTCAACAGAATTAAAGTTTTTTTAATTTGTTGAAAACATAATAATATACTTCATCAATTTGACCAATGCTGGTTTTCGAAGATGTTGTTTCTCAGATATAATCTAGTAAATCATCGTGCATTATTAATTGTATATAGTAACACAATCACACTTCCATTGTGGGGAATCACACAACATTGGTTGCTTCCATTACAAGAAAAGTGTAGTAGATAATTACAATATAGTAAAGTTCAGACCATGCAGTTGGCATTCTTTGACCAATCTATTGATAAGAATATATTGCATCATTGCTATCAAATAACTACATCACGTATCAAATAAATTTTCACTCCACACTGATTATCATGATCCATTAATTTGAACATCAAAGTCTATTTTAAAATTTTACTCTATTTTTCAAGTAATTTTATTGTCTTTATAATAATTATTATAAAAGTAAACTAAAAGCTAAAAATAAACTAATTCTGTTAGGAATACTCATAACTTCGGAATACGTCAAGATATCGTCTTTAATTTTTTTTGTTAGAAACTGAAGTTATTATAACTAATATTCGTTTAATTTTAGTCAGCTTTAATATTCTTCGTGAGTTTAGTTGTTTTTGACAACTTTTGAAGAAGCACTTATTAATTTTTAATTCTAGTTACTATAATAATGTCCCAAAATAAAATGAAAATGACAGCAAATAAGTTTGGTGGTTTATTTTTAATTTAAATTTAAGTTATTGAATAATAAATATTATGAAAAAAAACATGTTCAGCCGGTCCCAACTGTTGGGGTGCTGGGTAAGCGGTCCCAGCTGAACAATAAACAATTCTGCTGCAATAAAGCACACCCAACTGTTTTACTGATGTAACCTCACATTTGGCACCGCTTGAACGTGCCCATTAGTTTTTTTATAATTAAAAAAGATATTATAGTACAAATTTTTTGCACGAACTTTAAGATGCAATAGAAATTATACAATCAAGGAAGAACGGTAGACACAGCCTTACCAATGTCTGCAACCCGAAACCACAACGAAAAAACACTGTGTTTCAAGCTTGTTTGTTATCATCAGTACCGTACACATCAGCAATCTCTTTACATTGATAAAACGTTAGCTGGTTTTATTTTATTATTATACAATCAAGTGGTTTAAGAAGTGTACGATACTGATGATAGCAAACAAGCTCGGAACATAGTGTTTTTTCGTTGTGGTTTCGGGTTGCAGACATTGGTAAGGCTGTGTCTACCGTTCTTCCTTGATTGTATAATTTTTATTTCATCTTAAAGTTTGTGCAAAAAAATTTTTACTATTTATAATATGCATCGAATTGTAGTGCAAGATTAGTTTTCATAAAAGATATTATGAAAAAAGTGATTAAATATAAAATTTCCCACTATAAAAATGCTGTTGGTGAAACGTTAAATATGATTAATATTAACACCATTAGAAAATGATATTTGCTTCTTTTACAGCTACACGATTTTTAGCTTAAATTTAGGCAGTTTAATTTTGTAAATCAGATTAACCAGTACTTGGCAGCGGTGGAATGATGTGAGTACTGGTTGCATTACGGAGCGGTAAATCAAACTTATGCGAATGGAGGGTGTAGCAGCAATTGGAACTGCACCGACGGAACCCTGTGACGTAGCGGGAGAGGCGGGTAGAACGAGAAGGCTTCAGAATAGAACCAAATAAAATTTCTTAAAGCTCGGCCATCCAGTGGACATCTAAGCTGTTGGTGACCGAGCTAATTACGGAGATCTACTCTGACGGGTCTCCACCTCACAATCCATCTAACATCTTAGCATGAGCGGGGTACAATAAGCTTGATTTAGTGCACGTGGTTTCTGGAATACGAGATTCGAGCCACACTCGTTTACCGCCAATAAGATTGCTAATAACCAGTACTTGCGGCCTTACCGCAGCTTATTTGGTTAACTCTGAGAAGCTTTTCGATGTTCAACTTTAACGCTTGTGTGTTTTTGGCCTCGCATAGCTACTTAGATGGGTTGTAAGGCCAAAAGTATTGGCTAATTTGAATAGCAATTGACGTTTTCTGAATTAAAGCTATCAATAACATTGATGAAATAATTATGTAATATTGGTGTCGATTTTTGTATGTTATTTGCTAATATCTAATGAAAAGTTTTCTCAAGTTTCTAAAATTAAGAGATATTTTAAAATTAAGGAAAATAAAGATGGAAAAATAATTCTTTAAACCAGGACACTCCTTTAAAAGTATTCTTACTTGGTCATCAAATTAGCAGTTAGCAGATGATTGTATGTATTTGAAAATGTACATATGTAAATCAAGTAATGCAAACTGTAAATACATTATGTACTATGTATGTATTTTTACAATAACAAAAATTATTTAACTGACTACTAATTAGAACGGATTCAACTTTACTATGTCAGGACCCTTTGCTAATAATAAGAAACATTACAAACATAAGTGAAGCACAAAGATTATTATTAAAAAGTTTAAATATAGGTAAAATAATTAGAATAAACAAATCCAATTGTTCAACAATAATATCTCTGTTTTACTAAGTTTTTACTTTAATTTAAGCTAAAAATGAATCATAATACCAATGCATTAGAGACTCAATCGAGTCATTTAAATCTACGGTGTAGATTGATACATAACCTTGCATAACCTTAAATTTAATTTTAGAACGTGCTTACTTGAATTTTTACCCTCTCTGTTATGTTAGAAGTGTATTGCTGATGTGATTTCTATCTTTAAATTTAACGCAATTTTTTCAATTAATGCATAAGCTTTGTATACAAAAAAATTAATAAATAATAATGCATTTTACTTTTAAAATCACCTGTCTTCAATTAAAAAATTTAAATTCTCATAATTCAAATTTATACATAAAATAAAATGTTTATCCAAGTGATAAGAACATGCCTGACAAATTAAAATTATTAATGAACGACAAATATATTTTTGATAACTGCTTTTTGGACCGTTTACTATCATCTTAGACATTTTTTAATTCGTGTCGACGGTTACCGTGCTATCCCCGTAATCTTCATATCACTTTAATCACCTAAAATTCTAAAGTAGTATTGGAATTGTTTATCTGAAAAATTGGGTTCAGTTTTTTCTGCAAAATTTCATACTTTTTCTAATAAAACTTTTGTTTTGTGGTCGTCGTCTTTTTCCATAAACGATATATTGACATGACCCGTGGTAATTGCCCATTTGAGAATTTCCACAATTAAAAGTTTGATTTGATCTTTTCTTGAATTTGAGTAATTTTAATTCTTACTTGGACGAATTGCGGTTATACTGTATTCAGTTGTTGCCTATTGTTTGGTATGCTGGAAACGAGATTTTTACAGGTGGAGTATTGTTCCGAAACCTGAAATAAGTTAAATTAACCAGATGTGATTACGTTTTGTTTAATTAAATTTTTTTTTGTATTGTTAATTTGTTTACCTTTTTAAAACAAAAGTGAGTGCGTGCGTGAGTGCGTAAGACTTGTAATTTCGTGTTTTGTGCTAATAGACTAGATGGTGTTGGAAGCGATTCAAAATTGAATTAAATTGATAACATTTAATTTTTTTCGGAAATTTTTCAAATTTGGCTAGCTGTAATGACCAATCAGCATGAGACACGATTTCCAAAAACCTGGAAAGGACAGGAAGTGAAAAATTGGTGTGCGAGAATTGATTGCTAACTGAGAAGCGAAAGAGTAAAGTTGTGAAATGGAGGATAATAATAAAATTTCTCGATAAGTTATGAAATGTTACAATTTTGAAAATAAGTTATGAATTATAATTACAAGTATGATTAGTGAAGTGTCAGCATAATTAGTATTATAATTTCTGGAAGATTGAGTTATGGAATATGAAATTTTGGATAATTTACCTGATAAACTGGAATGATGGCCGTTCATTGTATGAAATCTCATCACGATTTATTTTCTCATAATGGTATTTTATGAAGTCATCATAGGGTAATTAGAATTTGAATTCTTTTATTTTGCGTTATTTCGACATTATTGAATGTAGTTTGTTTAGTTTCAATAAAAATAATTGTTTACTGTAACTGTTGTAACGTTTATTGTATGAAGAATTGTTCTATACATGAGAGCAATGACACAACTTTGCAAGTGCGCTGTCATAATGCAACTGACTTACAATAGTGCAGTAACGCTATGCAGTGGGGTGCGCACATGCGTCTTACATATTTTAGACATACCCCCGGCCTTGAAATGCGGAGAATTTAAATAAGTATGTACATTCAAATACAAACACTAAGATGAGATTGATTACATAATAACAAAATAATAACTTGAACAGAATAAAATTAATACATAAATTTGAATACATAAATAAAATAAAATGAAAATAAACAATGTACAATAAAAGAAACTCGTTGAGCACTTGACAAATTATTGCACGAAGCACAAAATAAAACGACAAACAAAAGAAACACTCTAATCACTCGTCGGAAGAGGACACAATTTAGCAAAGGAACGTTGACAAGTTCCACTTGGTGTTTGAATTGTGGCCACTCGATTAACGCCATCTTTTCCTGGGTGAAGTTCTATGATGCGAGCTAATTTCCATTTCAGAGGAGGTAAATTGTCTTCTTTTACCAATACTAGTGATCCAAGCTGTAGATCTGATGTATGAGTCTTCCACTTTTGCCTCTGTTGGAGTTCGGATATATATTCCTTGTTCCATCTTTTCCACAAGTGCTGTTGGAACAACTGGATTCGTTGGAAAGATGCCAAACGATTTTCTTGCAAGTGGGTCAAGTCTGGATCGGGTAGAGAAACAAGGGGTCGTCCCACCAAAAAATGTGCTGGCGTAAGCGGTTGAAAGTCATGAGGATCAGTGGATAAGGGGGAAAGTGGACGAGAATTCAGGATCGCTTCTACTTGGGCAAGTAAAGTACACAGTTCCTCAAAGGTAAAAACCGAAGAGCCTAAGACTCTTATCAAATGAAACTTACAAGATTTTATTCCTGCTTCCCAGAGCCCACCGAAATGCGGACTTCGCGCTGGTATAAAACTCCAAGCTATTCCTTCATTAACACCAGCTTGAATGATATCATTTTCATGCTTACGAATAAAACTACCTAATTCTTTTAATTTAGAATTAGTGCCAATAAAATTAGTTCCGTTATCGGAGTATACTTTAGAAGGTTTATTTCTGCGCGCAACAAATCTCCTAAATGAAAGCAGAAAAGACTCGGTTATTAAATCACTGACCAACTCTATGTGAACTGCCTTCGTAGCAAAACACACATACAAGCAAATGTAGGCCTTAGAATGTTTTGCTCCGCGACCTTTTCGATCTTTAATCATTATTGGGCCAGCATAGTCAATTCCAATTATTGAAAATGGAGGTGAAATTTGAACTCTGTCTATCGGCAAATTGCCCATGATAGGTTTAGTTAGCTTAGGTGAAAGTCTAAAGCACTTTACACATTTATGTACAATTTGTTTTACAAGATTACGTCCGGCAATTATCCAAAAACGTTCTCTGATGGATGATAATAACAATTGAGGGCCCGCGTGAAGCAATTTTAAATGTTCGCGCTCGGCTATTAATTTGGAAAAATGGTGTTTCCCGGACAACAAAATTGGATGCATTTTATCATAACAAAATGGAGCATTTTGGAGTCGGCCTCCAACACGTATTATGCCACATTGGTCAAGAAATGGGTTTAAAGAAATTAATTTTGATTTTGAATTTATCGATTTGTGTTTTAGCTGCGAAATTTCATATGAAAATGATTCACATTGTGACAATTTTACTAATTTTAATAATGCGCCTTGGATTTCCTTAGGACATAAAGGACCAAAATTTCTTTTTTCCCTTGCAAGAGTACAATTTTTTGTAAAACGCAAAACGTATGCAATAATTCTTTCTAGGCGCGAAAGCGACGAATAATTTCTAAATGGAAATGGTTCTTGATTGGTTGTTACTAAGGCCTTGGTTACCTTTTTTAATTCAGGCAATGCAGGATGGCTAACATTTAATTTTGGCCAAAAGTTATCATCCCTTTTTAGCCACGATGAACCGTTCCACCAGATGGTGGAATCCTTTAGGATTTGGGGTGTAACGCCTCGCGACGGTAAATCAGCGGGGTTAAATTTTGTTGGGACGTGACGCCAAATTGCGTCTAACGTAAGCTGCTGTATTTCCGCGACTCGATTGCAACAAAAGGTAGTTAGGAGATTGGGACTTGTTTTTATCCACCCTAAAACAACTGTAGAATCGGACCACAAGATGCATTTTACGCTTAGAGGTGCAAGAGCCTTTTTGATTTGATAGAGTAATTTTGAAAGCAACAAAGCCCCACAAAGTTCCAATTTGGGTATTGTTATTGGTTTAAGAGGTGCTACTTTGGTTTTTGCGCACACTAACTCAGTATGAAATTCATTTTGTGAATCTGTGGTGCGTAAATAGATACAAGCTCTATAAGCCTGCATGGAAGCGTCGCAAAATCCATGAATTTGAATTTCGCGTAGGTGATTACAAAGGATGCGACGCGGTATTTTTAAGTCGTTTAAATTCGTCAAGTCTTTACGATATGCTATCCAATCCCTTTTAATATTAAGGGGGACCTCGTCATCCCAGTTTAATTTTTCCATCCACAGTAGTTGCAACATTATTTTTGAAATAATGATGCAAGGCGCGAGCAGACCAATAGGGTCAAAGATTTGAGCTATTTCTGCAAGCATGACTCTTTTTGTTTGGTATTTAATTTTTTCAGGTGGAATTTTAATCCTTTTTTGTTCTACGTTTTCTAAAAAAACCGCGTGGTTGTTCAGAAACGTTTTGAATTCGTCTAACGACGGCAATTTTTCTTTACTTTTATTAAATATGGACTCCCACTCCCTAAAGGTTGTGGAGTCTAACTTTATTGCAGTTAAATGCACCAACAGGGCTTCGAACAATTGTTCGTTGCTGCCGAATGCCCGTAAGGCATTTACATGTTTGACCATGGCATCGCTTAATTTGCGTAGGTTAGCGGATGATTCTTTTGTGAGAATCTCCTGTTCAATAATTGCGTTTAAATGATTTCTGATTAATAATTTTGGCTGGTCAAACCTGTCAATAACAGTTTGCCATGCTAGTTCATAATTTTCGGCCGTAAACTCAAGTGTACTAATTACTTCCGCTGCTTGATTGATTAAACTATTTTTCAAATAATGTAATTTTTGTATATTATTTATTTCCGGATTTTGATGAATCATGTTGATATATGTGTTTTTGTATTGAACCCAAGTGCTAATATCACCTGAAAACTTTGCCAAATTGATTTTTGGTAAATTTAAAAATCGCGCTTTTGTTAAAGACACGTTACTATTGCTACTGGAATTGCCACCACTACTATTTATGCTGTGGTTTGAATTGCTACGAACAGGACAATTTTCGTTGATCAGTGATTTTGCCAACGAAATCGCGTTAAAATAAGAATTTTCGAATTGCATAAATTCGTTTTCTGGTTCAGTTGTATCAGTAATTATTTCGCAAATTTTTTCGTGTACATTTTCGTAATCGTTTAATAAAATAGTGATTACGTCAAGTCTGCTTTGCATTTCGATTTTTTGTTTGTCCGAAATACCTTCTGTAATTTCCGATTGAAAATTATTTAAAAACGTATTAAACCTAGTTAATTTAGCTTTTATTATACCTCTTTTTTTGATTAAGATATCCATAGTGATACGTTAATTAATAAGTAAATAACACAATGAATTGTAGATAATATTTATTGGTTTGAAAGAATAGCTGTGGATTTAATTTGTAAGAAAAATATAAACCACCTTGAAATTTAAATATATGTTTTCATGTGTACTGAACTTGTCCATGCAGCTGTTGAAGGTAAGATAAGGAAAGGAATGCTTACGTTCGCTGGCTTGCTGGTGTTGGTGAATGCACGCGTCTGCTGTTCTTGTTCAATACCAATGTTTTTGACTCCACTGTTCAATTTCCAATTAAATCGAATGTTGATTTGATTGGCGAATCCGTTTCGAAGGACCAAATGAATGTAGTTTGTTTAGTTTCAATAAAAATAATTGTTTACTGTAACTGTTGTAACGTTTATTGTATGAAGAATTGTTCTATACATGAGAGCAATGACACAACTTTGCAAGTGCGCTGTCATAATGCAACTGACTTACAATAGTGCAGTAACGCTATGCAGTGGGGTGCGCACATGCGTCTTACATATTTTAGACAATTATTTTTATCTGGAATTTGAAAATTATGAGTTTGAGGAATTCGAGGTTATGCACGAGACACTTTTGCACCAATTTTAAAGCACTGTTACAACTATTTAATTATTGGATTAATTCGTTCGTGGTTGTAAATAACTTTATTTCGATGAATTTAATCAACTCGTGTAGTGTACGTCCATTACAAACTTCTGTTGATACCGATAGCTGCGTTCAGTTGTAAATTACGCGTTCAATCACAGGTCGGCGCGAACATTTAAATCAAACAATTTTAATTTATTATGTGCACAATTATTTTATTTTTAGCTTGTAGGTATAATAATTACAACGTACGATTTATTTACAAGTTATAGTAATAAATTTGATATAGTAAATGTGTGAACTTGTGGATAGATCACGTCAATATCTAGTTTATTCTATTGTTGATTTTGATTTAATGACAAAAATTTTGTTTTTGCTTGTAATCAAGACTTTAATTATTACCAACATTCGTTTAAGTAAATTTTTGTTAATACCCTGCATAAATTTGTTTTATTTAATTGTGGAAATTTTGAATTTTCTTTTAAACTCGCTCCCTGGGAGAGCCTCTTATTGCAAACTACGACAAATTGGGCACGGACTTTAAAGAGTTGTTTGTCAGAACACGACAGTATGTACTACAAAACGTATTGTTTGCATATTTACGAAATTGATTGTTAGACTGTCAAAAAATATCAATTTATTATATATTATAACAGTCATCACAGATAACTCATCTTAAATTTTAGGTTGTGCGAGGTTATGTATCAATCTACACTGTTTAAACAAAAATCCGTTAGAGAGAAATTCCGGCTCAGTTTCATGAACTCGGTCAGGTATTCAAACGCTCTCATAATATGTATGTAAATATATGACTTGGTTTCATTTTCAAAAAACCATATAAAGAAGGAGTTACCACAAATTCCGAAAGTGGTTTTTACCAAAATTGAGAAACTGAAATATTGCTGTGAGAAATTTTTTTTACAAGAAGGAGTAAAAGTGGAAAACAAATAATACAAAGTAATATGTTTGAAGTGTGCAAAGTCACTAAAAGCATTTTACAAATGGGTACGACTTTTTAAATTAGAACAGGAGTCCTTACAAGATGACCACTGCACTGGTCATTTTGCGGATGTAATTAGTCAGGAAAATATACTAATTGATGATTAAGAAGTAAGAAGAAATTTAGAGCTGAAGCTTCTAGATAATTTTCTTGAGGCTGATCCGAGAAAAGTTTTAAATAACATTATAACAGATAATTATAATAAACACGGATTTGTTTTTATTGCCCTGAATCCAAACAAAAATCTACGCGGTGGATAGTTAAGCGAAAACTATTATCTAAGAAAATTCAAAATCCAATCGTTCGCTACGATCAGATTACGGCAAGATTACGATCATAATTTTTTAAGATGTCGAGGTAATTTCGATAATTGATGACCTATTTCGTAACAAGAATTATTTACTATGTAAGATTATTACAGATGTTAAAGGAAATTATCCACGAAAAAAGGCAATACAATTTTTTGCTTCTGCACGACAACGCACCATTCCACTAAATGAAAGTTTTACAAGTTGCTGTCAGGAAGTGTGGCTTAAAATAAATAAATCACCTACCTTATAGTTTAAACCTGGCTTCTAGAGATTATTTTTTATTTCAAAATTTAATACCGATGAAGAGTTTATGTATACTGTGAATAACTATTTTGCAAACCAATGGAAACAATTTCTTTCCAGTGATTTAAAAAAATTAATTCTAAAAAGTACTATCTTCTTTGAACTTTCCGGGAGATGATGTCAAAAAATAAAATTTATGTGAACATCACATTTAATTTCGAAAACGTGAAAAAAGTTTTCATTAGATAGGTAATACAAGTATTAATTATTATTATTATCAAGTTACACCATAATATCAAGGTTGTTAAGAAGAGCGGTGGGGATAAGTTTTGGTGGGCATTTTGTCCTAGGCTAAATACAAAGGATAAAGCAGGATAAAAGTATCTATTGCAAACTTCAAATAAATAAAATTTTAATAAATAAATTAATAAAAATATGATTTTCTTATGTTAAAATACATAATTTTATTAATTTATTTCTAAATTTTATTCTTTTGGAAAGTTTTGGTCTGTTAAAATACTTTTTTGCTATCCCGGCCGTAAATGTACTGTTTTAGTAACTCGATTTGAAACGGGACACTTTTTGTCATTAGGACGTAAAAAAAGTTCTTACGCCACGCCCCATAAACAAAAAAAATTTATTTTTACTACTCAAACTTTATTATTCCTCTCACCTGACAACTCGACTTATAAACTGCGCTCCTCGTAGTGAAAAGTATCGGTTTATGTCCTTGTGATATGTGTAAAACTACTATTTTACTTATTTTAGAAAACTTTCAATATAGTAGACTTTTCGTAGTTAGGTATTCTCAAATCAAACTTTGATGGAAGCGACACCACAAAACTTAAAAAACAATATTGCTAATTGCAAAAAGCCTCAAATCTAAAAAACTTTTTCTGTATCACTTTCAATTTGGACAAAGCTACCGAAATCGCCCAAGTTTATTTAGATCGTCATAATCTGACAACAAATTTAAACAATCGTAATGTCGACAACCACCCTAGAGTTGAAAAAGGCCTTCGACACCGTCCTGCACGATAACCTATTGTAGAAACTTTTTATTTTAAATTTCCCATACCAAGTTAAAATCTTAATTCATTTTCAAATAAATTTCTCATCTCTGTTGGAGTCTCGTAAGGTTTTATCCTCTCTCCCGCCTTATGCTCAGTTTACATCAATGACATGCCCAAAACGAACAACACAAGAATATTACTTTACACAGACGACACCACCATTTCAGCTGATGATGAGGTCAAAGATGAGACAAATTTAAGATTACAACCTCACTTCGACCTTAACTAATTTTTGTGACAATTGGAAATTCTAAATCAACAAAACCAAAATGATTCTGACCACATTCACACAACGTAGAGATTAAATACAAAACACTTTTCAGGTAAACAATGTCAACGTACAGCGAATCAAGACGACCAAATATCCCAAAATACGTCGCCAACTTTACAAATCCTTGATCTTACCAATCCTACCGTACGTATGCCCGGTTTGGAGTAAAGCTGCTCGAACAAATATCAAAATTTTACAGAGACTCCAAAACAAATACCTCAAAGTAGCCAAGCGTAATGATGATGTACTAAATTTGTGTATCATTTTTTTAAATAAAAATTTAATTTTCTCAGAAACTAAAAGCAGGACTTTTTTAAACTTACACACTTATTACGGGGTATTCACACTGGGTCGTGTATTGGTGTTGTATTTATATACCGTATTTGTATCCTAGCAACGTCTAGTAATACACAACTTTATTTGGCGTTACTAGGATAAATACAACAGTGTAAAAATACAAGGCTATAGGTGTGTTCGTTTGTCCTACACTAAATTACACTAAACTACACTAGATAGACTGGTGTAGTCTGGTGTAAAACAGCCAGTGTAAAATAGAGCAGGTAGTGTAAGAAAGTGTAGTGTACACCAGCGGTTACAAACGAACGCGTTTTTGACACTATTCTACACTGGCCCCAACTCTGACAATGCTTGGCGTATTTTTTATTATTGTCCAGGCTGAAAACACATTTGCTGAAATTGTTCTGAAAAGGATGCTCATAAAAATTATTAGTAATCTGCAAATAGGTAAAAAGCGCCTTAGTGTGACTTCAAATAAATAATTATATTCTCCAAATTAAGTAAAAATTGTAAAATTGCGACATTATGCTAAAAAGCAATTCAGTGCGACAAATTAAAGAAAAAATTATAATGGTTAAAGAACCCATATAATATACCTATGACCAGGACATCAACAATAATCATATTTTAATTTTAATTAAAATTATTACTTTTAATTGTTGTAAAATTAGATTATATTATCAAGATGAAATTATGAACAAACATTCAAATAAATTGAGAAGTAAATCATCGTTAATAAAATTTGCAATTTCTGTAATTTTTTTCAGCTATTTTCTAGGTTAAATATTTTCTACACCACTTTACACTTTGCTACACTTGCCTTTCGGCCGGTGTAAAGGCCGTGTGACACCTATGTAAATTTGTTAACAAATTTGTCATCAAATTTGTTATCAAATTTACACACATGTCATACAGCCTTAAGTTAGTGTAGCTCTGAACAGTTCGGTGTAGTTCTGGGTAATTTACACTGGACAAACGAACACGTGTAGTTTTCTTACACCGGGACAAACAAACGCGTTTTTCTACACTAACTTACCCGGTGTAGTTCAGTGTAATTTAGTGTAGACAAACGAACAGACCTTATAATACACGTCAGTGTGAATACCCCTATTTATTTACTTATAAAACTTTCATAAATATTTTGGCAATTTTTGGTAATGCTGACATTTCTGATTGTCGATATAATAATGTCGTTTAAATCAATGTGAAACCCGTCGCGTCCATTTAACAAAATGCAATAACGTGTCACGAAAGAATAACTTTAATATTTTTTATCTCCATAACTTAGAGCAAGATTAAGTTCAAACTTCTCCAGAATTTTCTTTATTATTTAAATAATATTATATATTACAGCTTTACAGGCCTAGAAGGCCGATGGCTTCATTCTCTGCCTACCTAACCTGTCTTGTAAACTCTCGTGTGTGACGCAGCCGTATCAACAGTAATGACGTCGACACAAATATCAGGGATCACCACAGGAGTGTGGATGCCCACCGGAAAGTCGAGTCAAGAAATTCTGTGCAATCCGCGATTTGAACCCAGAACTTCCGCTCTATACTCAACCAACGATCACATCACTCCACTGCTGTGGCCTTTAAATAATATAGGCACTGTAAAAATTTCAAAAACTACTCATATACTTTGATTTCCTTCTTAACAACCTTAAAAAGCCAAATGTAATTGTTCATATTATCTTACGTTTTGCGAAGAGCATTCTGTAAGTGGAAGGAATTTATAATAATTATTATTAATATCAGGTATTTTATAATTTCTTTTTTAATTATAATAATAAGAAATTGTTTGCGTAATAACTTGAATTTAAACTTCAAATAAACCACCAAACCTATGTGCTATCATTTATCTGTCAGATTAACTGCTGCTTTAATTTTTACATTTATAAGAAACTTTAATTTTACAGGGACTTTTAATAAATCATCAAATTAAAAAAAAAATTAAAAATTGATGCTTTGAGACTTTTTATAGTAATTAGATTAAATATTAAGGTTGCAGGTAGCTACTGTGGTCCCGAAAATACAAATTTTACGATTGAAATCTCGATGAATTCTGAAAGTGTATGTTTTAAATAAGAGAATAAAGGGAGATTCAATGCCCTAAGTGCCCCTGTTTTTTCAAAAATCGAATTTAAAAACTTCGATTTTTGCAGTAAATTTTAAAGCAAAGTCGCTCGGGATTGGTTAATTCTGTCGGTACGTGCACCCAGATATAGTCTTAGCTTTGCGCAGAGTGGGAGCGACACTTGCATTGCGATGCAGTAACAGAGCACTTCGAACGAAAATCATGGTTTTCAACCCTAAATGTGCTGGTAAAATGGCTTAAAGCGCCCGAGCGCAGCGAGAGGTGCTTTAAGTCGATTTTTCTTTGCACAATTACCCTGCGTTACAAATCCACTCTCACGAGTTTCACCTCTCAAAGATTCACCTTTTCCTTGACCTACGGGCCTCGGGATATTTTTAAATTAGTTGTCATTTTGAAGAAAATGGCTCGAAGCGCCCGAGCGCAGCGAGGGTTGCTTCGAGTCAATTTTCATCAAAATCACCATGGCAAGAGTCGGATCTGCAACCCAAAAGTAACTACCGTTCGTTAAATTTAAGTAACCCTTTTCTGAAGTTATTTTTAAATAATTTTAAATTTTTAAATTAAATAAAAAAGGAGAACGCATTCCTACCATACCGCAAGAGTTACTGACTAATTGTTAAAGGGAAACACTATTATATATAGCAGCGCACGTACCTCCCACAAACGAACTTGATTAACCAATCACTAGCGTTTAACTTTCGAAAATCAAGCTTTTTTAAATTCGATTTTTGAAAAAACTGGTGCATTTAAGGCATTGCGTCTCCCTTAATTCTCTTATTTAAAATATACTCTTTCAGAAAAGTTCGAGGTTTCAATCGTAAAATTTGTATTTTCGGGACCACAGTAGCTACCTTTCCCCAATATTAATATTTCATCGGAGGAAAATTAAAAAAATAGATGATCCCCGCATATCTCCGTAGTTCTAGCGCGATATCACGTGATATAGGCACACGAAATATCTACACATACTATGAAATGTTTCCGGTTACGGTGATCTGAACACGTTTCACTGAGCATATTATTATATTATTTTACAACTAAAAAATGTTTGTTTTTTTTTTTATTATCTCCTTTGATACAAGCAATCTATCCTAGGATAATAAGCTTTTTTATTGGCAAATTACAATAAAAAAAAAACATGTAGAGAATTGTTCCAGTGAGCAATCTCTTTATTCAAATATCTTTAATGTCTGTTCACTAAATCAACTGGCTGATATCTTTTTAACCTACGCACATCACTTTCACTGTTAACCAATAGCTGGGTAGCGGAAACATTTGGGTGGTTTGAAAGTCTTTCTCGATATTTGTCACTGTAACCTCTAATCTCTTTCATGACGGAAGGTAATGGAACATCTCGTAGTATGACCGAGTTGGGAACGTAATACGGTGCATCGACTATAATACGAAGAACCTTGTTTTGAAATCTTTGAATTATGTCTATGCTTGAGTTGGCAGCTGAACCCCAGAGCTGGATCCCATACGTCCAGATCGGCTTCAATATGGTTTTGTACAATAGTAGCTTGTTTTCGATGGATAACTGGGAATTTCGCCCGATAAGCCAGTACATGTGTCTCAATTTGTGTCCAAGCTGCAGTCTCTTTGTGATTATATGTTTTTTCCACGTCAACCGTCTGTCCAGATGCATGCCGAGGTATTTGGTGTTCTCAGTTTGTGGTAGGCAATTGTTGAGTTTCACAGGTGGGCAGGTGTCTCTCTTCATAGTGAAGGTCACATGTGCAGACTTGGTTTCGTTTGCCTTTATTCGCCACTTTTTCATCCAATCTTGTATTCTGTTAAGATAGTCTTGCAGACGTCTAGATGCTATAGTTGCATCTATATGCGAGGCGAGTATCGCTGTGTCATCAGCAAAAGTGGCGACTGTAACAAAACTTACTGATGGTATGTCATATGTGTATATAAGGTACAGGAAAGGACCAAGGACGCTTCCCTGAGGAACTCCAGCATTGATTGGGTGAAGGTCAGTGTAGTCGTTTTCTTGTTTAACCAGGAAATGTCTATTACTAAGATAGGATTTAAGGATCTGGTAAATTTGATAAGGTAGGTTAAGTTTTATTTTGTATAGTAGTCCTACGTGCCAGACCTTATCGAATGCTTGACTTATGTCCAAGAACGCTGCCGAGCAGTAACGCTTGCTGTTTAGGTCTCTGTTTATAATTTTGACTATGCGATGGACTTGTTCAATAGTACCGTGCTTATGACGGAAACCGAATTGATGGTAAGGTATAATGCCTCGGTCTTCCACTATTGGTCTCAGTTTGTCTATAAACACCTTCTCAAACACCTTCGACATCAGAGGAAGCAGGCTGATAGGTCTATATGATTTGACTTCATTTGGATTTTTTCCAGGCTTCGGGATCATTATTATCTGTGCTACCTTCCATTGACTTGGAAAATGATTAGTGTTAATAACAGCATTGAATATTTGAGTTATTGCTTTAAACCCTTTTTCAGACAGTTCTTGTAGGACTTTCCCGGTGATAAGATCGAATCCGGGCGCTTTTTTTGGGTTGACCTTCTTTTTAATGGTTTTTTTAATATCTTTAATTTTAAATTTTGAGAGTGGTAGGTCCATTTGGAATGGAGCTTCCAGATAATCGTAAATTTTATCCTCTTCTTCTGCTGTGTTTAGTGATGGATTAGGTTGGAAAGTGTTTTCCAAATGTTCTGCGAAGACCTCAGCTTTCTGTTTATTATTTCTAGTCCACTTGTTATTTTGGTCCTTGATTGGAGGATTGATATGCATTGGCTTTTTTAGCTTTCTAGTAGCTTTCCACAGAGAATAATCAGTAGCGTCCGTTGCACTCAAATTTTCAAGGTATTTCTGAAGTCCCTCATTTCGAATGTCGGTCAAAACCTGTTTCAACTCTTTAGTGGCTTTGTTAAGATTGGCTTTATCCATTGGAGACTTTGTTTGTTGCCATCTTTTTCGCAATTCACGCTTTTCGGCTATTTTCTGTTGAACTATGAGTGGTGTTATCTCTTTGATATCTTTTTCGTTGATGTCGGGGGTAGCTTTCCATGCAGCTTGCTGGATGTTGTTTGTCAGTTCGTTAACTGCGTTTTCCAGGTCCTGTTCTGACTTCAAGGGAACTTTTAAATTTATAAGTTGGTCCAGTTCTTCTCTGAAGGCATTCCAGTCAGTTTTTTTACTTGTTAGGGTTGGTTGTTTCTGTTTTCTTTTTATTTCAGAGTAGATAGAAAGGATCACTGGGGAGTGATCAGAAGAAAGGTCAAGACTGGTTTCTATTGAGGTTTTTTTGATGTCGATACCCTTCGTAATAAAAAAATCGATTACGTCGGGGGCTCTTGTTTCATCGTAAGGCCAATGGGTTGGGTCTCTTGTAGATATAGTTTGGAGAGCCTTGGTCTTAATAGTTTTGATTAATTCTCTTCCTCTTGTAGTTGTTAATCTGGAACCCCATATTGGGTGTTTAGCATTGAAATCTCCCCCGACAATGAACTTTTTCCCTAAGGTGTTGATAAATTTGTCGTACTCATTTTGTTTGATTGTGTGACCTGGTGGGCAGTATATTGAGGATATAAGGCAATCCCCTAATTTGTCGTTCAGGATCACATTAGTAGCCTGTAAATATTTTTCTTGGTATTTTTCCGCTTCATGGTGTTCTATACTATCGCGGATGACTATGGCTGTGCCTCCGTGGGCCTTGCCCTCCCCTGGGTGCTCGGTGTAATATACCTTGTATTTTGGAATTTTGATATTTTGTTTGTCCGTGATTTTTGCTTCAGATATTAACATTATGTCAATATCTAGGTCTATTAAAAAAGATTTGATTTCGAGAAGGTGTTGGTACATGCCATTAGCGTTCCAGATGCATATTTTGTATTTATGGTTTATTGACACGATGTTTTGCTGACGAGAGATGTTAAGAGGTTCAACATAGTGCTCATGTTTCTGGCGTTTTCTCTGTTTTGCTCAATTAGTTCTTTTAATAGTTGTTTAAGTTCTCCAATATCATTTGATGGTTGATTGTTTACGCAATCTTGCTGTGGTTGCTGTTGCTGTACCTCGCCTCTTGCTGCGTTCGAGTATGAGGTTGGTTGGTTTGGTAGACTTGGATAGGAGTTGTTATAATTAGCTGGTGACCTATAGTAAATTTTGGTTTTGTTTTGTTCTTTGTTTGTTTTTTCGGCTATTTGGATTTTTTCTTTTGTTCTTAGGGTCGGATATAATCTTTGTTGCAGCTGCTTATGAACTTCACATCCGCGATAATTGGCTGGATGTTTACCATCACAATTAGCGCATTTTACCAGTGGGCTTCGTTCTTTCCGTTTACACTCTCCAGTCAGATGATCTCCTGCGCATTTGACGCAACGCGGTGTTTTTCGGCAAAAGTTCTTGGTGTGGCCATAATTTTGGCATCTCGAGCACTGAGGTATCTCGCGTTTGGCATATGGTGGTTCAAATAAAATGTTTGTAAAAGACAATTATTTATTAAAATGAAATTTTTGACTATTAATTAGAATTCGAGAAAATTATAAACAAATACTTAAATGAGAGATGAGCTTGAAAGTTGCTAACTTTGTTATTAATTATCTCGGATTTTAAACGTAAAAATATTTTGAAACTTTGGGATTAATTAGAAAATGTTATTTGTAACCAATAAACAAAAATTTAAAAAAATCTTATCGAAAAGTGATTTCACTCTAGAACTACATACCTTAAGAAACTTTCGAAGCTAATTTGGTATGCATAATCGTATACCACACAGAAAGAAAAGGTGTACTTAAAAGTAGAACAAATTGTGCCTAGATTGTCTACAAGTACAAATTGGGTGAAAGTTAGGTAAAATTGTACTTAATTTTAGTCATCTCTAGCGCAATTGTACTGCGTAAATAATATACTATTATCTATATTAAAGAATTTGTAGTTATTAAAAATATGATGCAAAGCCAGGAAGAACTGGTATACAGTACTTAACATTAACAAATACACAGCATTATATATAATACATATGGGGCATTCCACACCAAATCGACCACTTTTGAACCCGACCCCTTTTGATTTTCCTGAAATTTTTACATATTATACTATCTCACCAAAAACAGTTCTGTGAATTTTTTCAAAATTTTTTATTCAACCCAAAAAGAGTTACGAATTTTTAGAAAAACTGCTGTTTTTTTTCAAACGATCGTAACTATTTCAAAAATTGACTAATTGGAACCTTTTTTTTGTTTTTGTTTGTCTTTAAACGTACTTTTCAGAAAAAAATACAAAAAAAATATTCAAACTTGGATTCTACAAAATTTTTCATTTTTTCGGAGAAAATCATTGATTTTTCAAATTTCGACACTTTTGATTTTTGATTTTTTTATTTTTAAAAAAAACTCTGATTTATTCCGCGTTTACCAACGCAAACCCCATAATGGGCCGACATTTCTTTCTATTTCTTTTGCTTAATTGAAAAATATTATTTTCGTAAAAATAAAACAAAATATTGTTTAATTAAACAAAAAAAAAATAGAAAGAAATGTCGGCCCATTATGGGGTTTGCGTTGTTATACGAGGAATAAATCAGAGTTTTTTTTTAAATAAAAAAATCAAATATCAAAAGTGTCGAAATTTGAAAAATCAATGATTTTCTCCGAAAAAATGAAAAATTTTTTAAAATCCAAGTTTGAATATTTTTTTTGTATTTTTTCCTGAAAAGTACGTTTAAAGACAAACAGAAACAAAAAAAAAAACGTTCCAAATTAGTCAATTTTTGAAATAGTTACGATCGTTTGAGAGAAAAAAAACATCAGTTTTTCTAAAAATTCGTAACGTTTTTGGGTTGAGTAAAAAATTTTGAAAAAATTCACAGAACTGTTTTTGGTGAGATAGTATAATATGTAAAAATTTCAGAAAAATCAAAAGGGGTCGGGTTTAAAAGTGATCGATTTGGTGTGGAATGCCCCATATATATAATATAATAAAAGGATTTGTAATATACCTCTGAATGTTTTATTTGCTTACACATTTAATAATAAAATATAATGCTAATAGTGAATCGCAAAACTTCTCTAGAGAAAAAATTTATTTTTAATCAGAGTTTTTATAAATTTTTTGGCGGTGGTTTCGTTTACATGTATATTGTTTAAATAATAACTATTAAATTAATATTATATGGTTTCATTATTGTAACCAATGAAAGTTTTCAATTTAAGTTCAAATAAAATTTGCCTTTGTATGCTCCTCTTCAAATTGTATTGGTTGGTCTAACCACCTAGTCTTTGCAGTTATTAACGTTATAATTAATTTAAACTTAGTTTTATAAGATATTTCGAGCACTTACATAATATTAGGTGCTCACATTTAACACAATTTATTTCATTAGATTTTGCGGAAAAGAGCTTTTACTGAAATATTTTTCACCAAACCCGAAAAGCAAAACAAATATAATTAAATATGAATGAATTCATGTTGAAAATAATTATTTTTGTATTATTATTTTTTGTTGTAAACACTAAAAATGTTTCAGATTTTGTTTGACTTTCTGGATTTTAAAATAAATATAATATGTACGAATATTTCATTGATTTTACATGGCTGTATAATGAAAACAGTTTTTCTATCAGGTTATATTAAGGGGTTTTGCCACTGTGGAAGCCTGAAAATGAACCAACATTTGCACAATTTTTTTAGGTTGGAAAAAAAGTTTTATTTACAAAACAAATATACCATTTGTTTATATACCGGGTGCTGAATGAGTTAGGCGAACATAGGATATTAACATGCAAAAACTTATTTTTGCAAATTCCTGCTTCCCTAATTATTTTAGAGAAAAATTAAAAGACAGGAATATAATGTAGAAATATAAACTACGAATGATAAAGGCATTAGATTTTATCTAGCTTTTACGTAAATGGTCAAAAAATTCTTTTGAAATTGTTAAAACTTTTATTTATCAGACTTGCCATGGAAGTTTCAGAGGTAATTATTTTTGATAAGTAATAAAAAACAATTGCACGTTGTTGACAGTTTTGCACTTTATTAAATTTTAATTTCATAAAATGGAATATTACCTTGGAAACTTATACATGGTCAGTTTGATAAATAAAAATTTTAACAATTTCAAAAGATTTTTTGATCATTTACGTAAAAGCTAGATAAAATCTAATGCTCTTATCATTCGTAGTTTATATTTCTACATTATATTTGTATCTTTCAATTTTTCTCTAAAATAATTAGGGAAGCAGGAATTTGCAAAAATAAGTTTTTACATGTTAATATCCTATGTTCGCCTAACTCATTCAGCACCCGGTATGTATTAAGGTACAAATATGTATTTTTTAACATAAACAAATTTACAAAGCGGCGGCACAGTGCAGCTTTTAAAAATACATCTTTTCAAAAAAGGTCTTCGGGGCTTGCAGCATAACTTGAGTGAATTTCATTTTACTGCAAAAATAAAAAAATCTGCTTAATCTACACATAAGTAGCTAGAGAATGACATACGGAATTTTAGAAATATTAATAAAAAAAATAGCAAACTTTTGAAGAAAAAATTCTATTTTTGGGCAAAAACTTGACAGAAATTTGTTAATAACTTTTACAATTTTTAATATTTTGCAAAATCCGTACGTGATTTCCTTCAAAATCTCATACAAAAGCTACCGTTAAAATTTGAATTCAATTGGATAAAAATTGTTTGAGTTATGCTGCAAGCCAATTTGAGTTTTGTAGTTTCGAGAAAGAAGCGATTGAAAGTTTTAGTATAGGTACGAATATCGTAGTTAGTCCAGTCGCACTAAATAATACGAGTAATATGTAACTTGCTTAATTTTCAATATTTTAACTTGAAATTTTTTACACACATTTTTGAATATATATATTTCGACAAAATTCAAAATAAAAAACAATCGATTTTATTTAAGTTTACAGTGGCAAAACCCCTTAAAGACCATTCTTTGGATAGTCTTAAGTGTGTTGAAGATTAACCTCGGCAGTACATTTTATACAAAGTTTGAACACAAAATTATCTATATGAGAAAGAGTTTAGAAATTTAAAAGTCATAACCAAGAGTTCAAATAATAGCACATGCAGGATGTTTCGAATTTACTGTAGTATTTCATTAGTAGCTATATAAGAAAATCCTAGCTGCACTTATAATACTAACTGATTTAAATAAGATAAAATATGTACGAGTACCTACATATATAATTATCTGAATTTATAACTTTAAAATTTTTAAATTACAAAAAAATTAATAAAATTGATTATCTTGTTTTGTGAGAAAAAATAATGAAAAAGTACATTTTAATCAATAGAATTTGATAACGAGTAATAGGTATCTGAAATCAAATGTTTCTTAACGTAAATCCCATTTATGTATAAGTAAAATCATTAATTTTTCATTTTAATTACAAATTTTTTCTATAAAGTAATAAATTTAACTTAACTTTTAGCTGCCCTGATTGATAGATTAGTAAGTGGGGAATTGTTCCAACTTACGTTGTCTTGAAATGTTCATAAATCATTGTCTGTTTCATTTTCGTATATTACAAAAATAGACATTTATTTATTTTACATTGTTCAACATAATTATTAGACAGCAGGATACTTATATAATATTTTATATTACTATAAATAATATGTAGTATAATAAGTAAAGTGGGGCAAGTGCGTTTGGGAACCAACTATATATATTGACCATGATTTGCATTTCTAACAGATAGGATACACAGTTCTTACTCACAAGGAAAATGTTTGAACGTGATTCGGTTCAAATTTAAAATTCAATTTTGATTAAAACAATTTTTAAAACATGAATGGATATTGTATGGAATAAATATAGAAAATACTGATTTTTTGGTGTATACTTGTCCTTTACTTACCTTACTTATTTTTTAATATTTATTATTCGGTATAAAAAGAATAAACTGAAAACACCCTAAAATCTAAACAAGTTTTAAACTTAAATACCAAAGTATTTTTTAATATCGTAAAAATGTTAAGTTTTTAAAATCTACCACGAGTGAAGACATATAATCACTAATTTATAAAAATTTGTTGAAAAAAAAAGAAGGTTGAAGAGAATTATAAAAGTGTATACATTTTTTAAATTGAAACGTAAATTCTAATTAATATATTAATTGTAACAACCAAGACTTATTAAAACTAATTGCCATTTTAACATGTATTATAGTTTTATACTATTAATGTACAAGTATTACACAGGTTAAGACTCTACCCGGTTCTATCTCCGGTAAATTGAAGGTTAGTTTCTGCACAACTGCGGAAAACGTATTTTGACAACATAAACTGAAACGTAACACTTCAAAATGTTCAAAATTTTGCAAATTAAATCAATTTAAACTTTAGTTGGCAGCGCGTCACGTTTTTATCCAGGAAACTTGTTATAATGTTTGAAAGATATACATACATAACTATAACTCGTTACAACCTAAGAGCGTTGTGCATAAACCCACCTTTAGATCCTCATTTCTCTCAAACCCACCTTTCCATAAAAAATACCGACGTAATTATGTCATGATTTGGAGTCTACGTAGCTTTCTTACGAATGCAAAAACACTTTCAATGCATTATACCAAAGCAATTAAAGAGGGGGTAGCAACCTACTATTTCTATGGTAGCCAACTTCTGTTAATTGAACAGTACGACTGAGAAGAAGACATAGTATTTATTAAAATTACATTAGCAATAGGAAGCAGGAAAATTACCACCAACAGCTTTGAGATCGTTACTAACTTACGGTTACAAAATAAAATGCTATAAACATTTTAAAATGTCAATTACTTTTTATAAATCTTTTTTAACATTTCAGTAGTTTAAATGATTTACCAATTAAAATTTATTTTAGTTAAGTATGGTTTTAATTAAAGTATCCGACATATCAAATGAAGCACGACCTATGGATGTGGCAGAGCCATGGTTAGATAGACTTTTACAAGAGTTTTTTAAGCAAAGCGATGCTGAAAAACTGGAAGGCTTACCAGTAACCCCCTTTATGGATAGAGATAAAATTACCAAACCTTCGTCGCAATGTTCTTTTATTGGTTTTGTATTGCTACCTTTATTTGAAACATTAGGTGAACTTCTAGTCGAATTACAAGTAAGTAATAATTTATTCTTATCGTCTGCGATGCAAAATGTCATGCCATAATATTTCAGATAGCCATGAATAATTTTTATAAACAAATTTTATAAATAATAAAAACTTGACATATTAATGTATTAAATAATTTAATACATATTTTTTAAGAGTTTGTGAATTTTTTAGGATTTAATTGTTCAACCCGTAAGAGAAGCTCTCGATTATTATCGTCGATTAAACGAAGCTACCAAAGAGGAACGCCTTCATCGCAAAAGTATTGTTTCGGAATTGTCTGAACAAGGTCAATTATCTTCATCGCAAAGTCCTGATAGCAATTCAGTTGCATCCGTTCCTAAATCAGGTTCAAGCACAAGTGTGAGATTGCGTAAAAGTTTAAGCTTCCAACAAAGTCGTTCTAGGTATAAAATAAAAATGTTAATTTGATAAATGTTGATAATCTGTTTTGCTAGATCTAGGTCAATAGAAGAAGACATGGAAGCTGGTGACGATATTAACAACGTCGGCATTGAAGATCAAAACCTTGAAGATGTTCTTGAAGATTCAGAAAGCGGAGATTCGGAAACAGTTACCGAGGTTGAGGCTTCCGAAAAAGCACTCAAATTTAAAATAGCTACAGAAGGCAACATTACAACCGGAAGAAAAAGTTATCCTGGATCTCGAAAAGGTAGTCGTGAAAGGGTTCATAATTTTAATAGTACAGAATTTTCGCGAGTAATTCAAAAGGGTAAATTAAAAACGGGAGCTTTAAGTTTTGATCAACGTTGTTTGTATAACAATAAAAAATATTCTTCTGACAATCCCGAGTTTATGGATGAGTTTGCAATTGTATGTAATAAAAAAAATCAAAATATTTCAGATATTAGTAATGGCGAAGATAAACGTCTTAACGACGAATGCTTTGTATCCAAAGAAACAATTAATTTGAATAAAAGAAATTCTGAACACGCGGTAAAAGTACCTGTCAACGTCGACGAAAAACGGAGTATTTTAAAGGGTCCAGATAAATTTAAAAGTTTCAGTAAACCAAAGTCATTTAACAGCGAACAAAATATGTTTAAATCGGATCCCTGCAATGTCGAAATTGTTGGGGAACCACAAAACAAAGAGCCAAGAAGAAACTCTTTTTTAAGAACTTTAACAAGACGTTCAAGTTTAAGTAAAAGTTACGAAAATGCCGACGTTGTTGGAATTGACAATGCAGAAGTTACTCACGTTTCTAGCGAAACCGATACCACAAATGACGATGGCAAAAGCAGCAAATCTATTTTGTCTCGATTAAGACATTTGACGGACCGTTTAGGATTATCAGTAGAAAAAGATAGCAAATTTAAAAATTTTATGAAAAACAATAACAGCGCAAAAGGCATTAGAGGGAAGAAAAAACTTGAACCTTCTTGTTGTAATAATATGGAAATTACCGAAGAACAGAAAGCCAGTACTCTTCCAAAAATCAAAAAATCTAGTATTACAAAAAAAGGATGGAAATTTTTAGTTTCTGGTAAAGAGAAGCCCACTAACAATTTGGAAATGTGGGCTTCCGATGCAGATGTAAAATTATCGGCGATGGCTCAGGATTCAGACAATCACTCATTACCGTCTACCTCTCATATGAAAACAAATAACGCTTCTTTAGAAGCTAGCCCTAAATGTGATTTTAAAATTAATATTAAATTAACTAATCCTTTAGGATCTCACGAGGGAAGCAAGAAAACTAGCATAGAAAAGACCAAAGCAAATGAACAAATTAATCAAAATGTTGATATTAAAACCGTTGGACCAGAATTATTGAAGTTACAAGAGCTACGAGCCGACCAAATTTTGACCATGCACGAGCAAAATAATCCTTCGTTAATTTGACAAGAACTAGGCCCTTCGGAAAAGGAAGGTTTTGCTAGATATATATTTTGTCGATGCTGTAAATATAAACCTTCAATTAGGGACAGTGTCTAAATAATAAATTTATATTAATAAAGATAACTTTTTTGCTATTTTGTTTACTAATTTTTTAAATGAAAATAATTTTTAATGTCATAAATGTATTGCTTAAATAACTGCTAAACCTTTTAAATTTACGTGAAAGATTTAAATAATATCGGGCATAGAAATCCAATTAAAATTGCAATTAAACCTAAAAATTAGTTAGTCATTTGTTGCAAAAATTAGTTTCAAATTAATTCAAGTTTTCTTCTTTCTGCAGCTTTTACTGTAATTGTGCTTTTACAAGTAAACTTTATAACTCCAAAGTTATCGTATTTTTCACTCTTTTTCGCTCTATCCTTATCATCAAATGGCTTTCAATCAGTCACTAGCCTAATTGTCTGATTTAACATTTTTTATCATAGAACTACTACCACAGATAACATAACTGGTAGTAAAGTTTTTAAAAATGTAAATTTTGGCTTTTCATTTTATATTTTCATCTCTAATAACTTTCAGTTAGTAAGGAAGGTTCTGTCCAGGGTATCTAAATTTCACATAAGGAAATTCGATAGTTTATTTTATATTTGATATAATTATATCCTATTCATTACTTTCTGTTTATTATTTTATATTTCAATCATATCTTTTGAAAATTTATTGAAATTATCGCTTTCAAATGGATTACATTCAAGTTATATATCCAGCAAAGTGAAAAGAAATACTTTTTAAAGTTCAGTTGATTTTTAAAGTTTTTTCTTGTTTATTTGAAGCTATGTAAACAAATAAATCGTTTAGTGAATGTCAAATGGTAAGTTCGCTTTTAAAATAATGGAGCGATGAACTAAATGAAATGAAAACACAATACAATGTAAACCTAGTCACTAAAGAAATCAAATACAGTCAAAATTGTAACAGCCAAAACTTTGTAATGTCGTTTACCACTTTTTTTATTCAGTTATGTTAGATTTTTTCAATAAATTTACATCAAATTATTTGTAAGAACAGCTATGTGTTAAAATTAAATTGTGTGTCAGCAGTCACAGCTGGTGACTAGCTAGCACAAAAAGATTTTTCCTTTTTTGTTGCATTTGAAAAATGTATATTTCTATCCGTACGTAAATGCAATCATGGGAATGGCAAAATCAACAACATTTCCCACGATTACAACTTTAAACAACATAAAGGCCCTATTACACGACCGATTCAAATTAATTCTGGGAGCTAAAAATAGCATAAAGCTAAAACTACTCTAAAAATTTAAATTTGTTTATTTACATAGCTTTACATTTACACCAATGATGTATGATTTTGTATACATTTTTATTTCTATTGATACGATAGAAAAAGTTACCTTGTGCGAAGTTGATGATTTTTTCAGTAATTTCAATCCAAGTTCACTTTCAATTCAATTTCAAAAAGTATTGTAATAAGGTATATTTATGAGGGCTAAAGTTCAAGAAAATTCTTTTGGAATTACCAGGAAAATCCAAAATTTAAAAAAAAATCTAGAAACATATTGAGGTTTTTTAGGTCTGCGAACACCTAACTTTAAATTTATTCTTAAATTAAGAAAAGTTGCCGTACCCCGACATAACTCTTAAAATCCTAATTCAAAACACATCTGCGATTAAAACTCATTTCCAACTTCAATTCAATCACTTCTATAACAAACGGCGTGTACTTTTAGTGCTCGTGTTGTTAATTTAATTAGTTTTCTTTATCAATCTAGTATAGTAAGTGAATATTAATTACCTACAACAAAGTAAGAGTTGTATAAATTTCAAATACAGAAGTATAAAAGTGAAAAGCGATAAATTGTCAAAACAATGGTAAAATGCTCAAGCGTCGTCAAAGTCATGGGCAAATTAGCACTTAAAGCTTTATAACTTTCAAATTCTTGTGTTAATTCTAAAGTACTAATTTTGAGGCTGCAAACAACATACAGTAATTGGCTATTCAGAACTTTTGTATTAATTTAACGCGTGTAAAGTGAAATTATTATCTTCAACTAATTTTGAGGTTACTAATGAGGCTTATAGTATATTTTGTATAATTATTTAGTAACGGGTTAACCTCTTGAATTAAATATTTTATACGAGTAACATCTATTCATGACCCGTACATATGTTTTAGCATTACTTCAATACCAAACTGTCAAGACAAAAAATGTAAGAGATTTCAGTGTGAATTACTTTGAGGTCCGTCGACTGAATTACAAGCTAACGGTAGTACTGATTTAACGTTATAATAATAATTTGAATAGTCAAACTGATGAGAAATTGTTAGAGTAAATGGGAATTGAAAATCGAATTTATTTTCTATATAATCTATTTCAAGTTCAATTCATTAATCTATTACACCATAATTACCTATACAAGAATACAGAGTTTCAGGAACGCTTAAGCATTTTTTTGCTTAATTTCGTATTTATTTTTGAATCTAAATTTTGAAAAAGTTTTTAAGCTGGATAGGGCAATCATAATATGACTCCACTGATTATGTTCAAAGTTCCTAAATATCATTTATGTGCTTTACATTTTACAGAGAAAAGTTAGAAAATTCAGAAAATAATTTAAAAAAAATATCTCGGCTTCTACTGTATTTGCGACTACGTTTCGCCACTGAATCTCGAAAGAATAAACATTAATTTTAATAGATTTGTCGTAATTGTAACAGGCATTAAAATTTTTATAATTTGTTTTATTAAATTTAAAGATGACTTCTTTTGCTCACTATTAAATTAGGGATCTTTGACACAAAAAAACGTTTTCGCTTTTGTTTTTGCTTCCTCTGAGCGGCAAGACAACTCAGTGTATCGTCGGGACTAACTCCAAAATTTAGGGAAATTGTGTGGTAGTTTCTAATGTAAAAATAGAATGAACTAAAAATAAATTGCTTTAGTTTTAGAACAAGTTGGTTTAGAACAAGTTTTTATAATATTAATCTTATATTATTAATGAGTTTGGGGTCTAGTTCATTAACCAGTACTTAAAAATATTATATTTATTATGAAAACTCAATGGAATTTGAAAGAAACATTAAAATAAAGCGTTTTAGATACAGACGAATGTCGTATATCAATTAGTTTGATTGACCATTAATCAGTTATTGATTGAATTAATGACCAATCAGCCTGTATTAATCATACACTAAATCAAAAAAAGATAAATAGCATTGAAAAACATAAAATGTGGAAAACAAGAATATTTTGTCTTGTACTGGTGAACCTAAGTATGCTAGAAATATTAATACGTCAAACGATTGAAAATCAACTTTTTCGTTTAAATTGAGTTTTTGAAGCAATTGCCTATAAATGGGACTTACGGTGTATGTAAATTCTTAAAAAAGATACAAGTAATTTAGGAGTACAATTAATATTATGGTTTGAACTATTATAAATAAAAAAGAATTTAATCAATTTCGAGCCAACCTCACATAAACAAATTATTGAACAGACGTGATTTTGAATCTGTTAAGTTAAAACGTTCTAATAAGAGGGGGTTCACAAATTTACAGTTTGTAATAAAATATTTTGTTTTTCAATCAAATGGTTTCTGAAATTTACTGTTTTCTAGACAATTAAAAAAAATAGTTTACACCACGCGCGGTAAATTGTATTTTACTCAATTTGTTTCGGCTCATTCTGCAGGTTGCAGAATCGTCCTCGTCCAGGAAAATGCGATTTTCTGAATTTTGTTCCGGATAATTGCTATTATGCGATTCAAGTAAAGAAATTGCTTTATGACAAAATTAAGAAAGCTTAAATTAGCGGAATCCAATTACTGATTCCACCTATGCGAGCTATGTCAAGGATAAATTAACTTCATATTCATAAATTAAATTAATTTTACAAAAATAATTGTGCATAATTTTCATACAATACAAAATTTCCTGTTTTTGTTTATTGAAATTTATGTTAATAAAATTTTGAAAAGCATAATTTACATTTTGAAAATTTACCTTTCGTATAAATATTAAACAAATTTTAATTTATATAATATTCAAATATTAATTATTACTTATTTAGCAATTATTTTGTGATATTTTTTATTATGGTCAATATTTTCAATTTTTAGTAAACTGAACTATAGTGGTTAACCTGTAATTTTAATAAAATAATTTTTTAGATCTCCAGTTTTACTTAAACGCCATCATTAAATTTAAATAAATAATTATTGATTAATTATTAGAAAAATATTAAAAAAAACAACCATACACAATCTAACTGCAGTTATGACTAGATATTTTATTTTATTACAACTCTTTGGTGTAAGTAAGTTAGCGCGTCGCTGTGTGCCAGTGTTTATTAACAGTGTTAATATTTAATTAATTATTAACCAAAATAATTTAAAGCTTTTTTATTCTGCTATAACGAAACGTAGTCATCTCCTGTGCTATGCTATATTATATTTTTAATCGGCTGAATGATAAGAAGTTGGAAAATTCTAAATAATCGGTTAACAAACCTCTACCGCAAAGCTAAATCAACAAATATCTTTAGCAGGTATAAAGAAATTCAGTGACAAACTAATGAAATTACAATATAGAAATATTACGAACAAAACTAAATTTGAAATAGTATCTACACATATAAATTTGCAAGTATTGAATTGGAATTGCAAATGATGTGTGCATTGTTGTTTTGAATTTAAATGAATTTATTCATAACGTTTAATTCGGTCACTGTGTTTGAAGGATAATGCTAAATTTTTAACAATACTCTAAACATTAAAAGTAAATTCACCACATCTAGGAAATTAAGCATAATTTTACTTATTCAACTATGGAACTATAATACAGGGTTTTTATATAAATATACAGACTTAATTTGTTTAACCTATTTGGTTGTAACTTAAATCATTTCATCACAGTAGAATGCATTGGAAAATCTTGCATATAGACATAATAATTTCAGAAAGCATCATAGCCCAGTAAACACATAAGGTATAAAGTAAAGCACACGTGTAATGACATGTTTTTACATAGTGCTTAATGGAAGTGTAGCATAATTTGAAACTTGTTCAGAAATTCTTTTCACTGTAGGTATATCTTTTTTTTATAGTATTTTATAACTATGAAAACAGATCTAGTTACTGGCGTACTAAGTCAATAAAAAAACCATTAAAACTTTTTGTTAGAAAAACAGGTGGCTCACTAATTAATATTTTCGCATTGCTCCAAGATCCAGAAACTTAAAATAAATTTTATAACGTACAATAACGCGTATCTTATACCTTGGACACAATACAAGTTTTGATATCCATCAATTACTGTAAATTGATGAGTTTATTTTACAGTATATAAACGGTAACAGTAAAAAGGTCATTACAGTTTTAATATGTGGCTGGTATAGAAAAAGTATGGTATAATTTAGTTGAAAATAATATAACTTTTGGGTGATTTTATATAAAAAAAAGTATGTGAAAATTTGTTGACGCTGTAAAATTGTTATCTATTATTTGTAAAATTGATTATAAGCATAACAAAATTTAAAATTAAAAAAAAAATTATTTCGGTTTTTTTGTGAAAATTTTAGCTAGTATTCTCCTTCGCTCTAATGGACAAATTTGCAAAAGAAGTTTTATTGTAAAACCCAAACTCAATGTATCTGTATAGTAGTCTGAAATTTTGTAAAAATATTTACTTACTTTGAATCTTTTCTATTATCGGTTAAATTTGTTAATTACCTATTGCACAAAATATTTAAATTATAGTGTACCAATAACTAAGGTATATAATAACGTAACATCTATCTAGATAGAAAATATTTTTCTAAATACACTATTAGACTACTAAAATGAAACATAATTACGTATATGTATAGGTACCTAATTAGATTGTTTATTATAGGTGGTAATTAATGATAAATGTGATTCTAGTCATACTATTAAAAAATTTAATAAATTTAGCTCTCGTATGAATAATATGTTACAGTCTATTAAATTAGTTTTAATTATTTTATCGAAACCATTTAATTTAAATAATTAAGCTGCCAAAATAACTATTATATCATTTTTTATTTAATATTCAGTATCAACTAAAATTGTGAAAACATAATATCAAAATGTACTCAAAATAGTAATTTATGCTCTTTAAAGTTTGTAAAATATTAAAATTACGATTATTGTTTGGTATTATTATTATTTACAATCTTAAGATAAATTAATACTATAGAACAATAATAGGCTATAAAATGTGCAAAAATTTATTTTAAATGTTCTTCTAGATGATTATTATAAATTGTAAATAATGTAAATAGTATTTAATACTATTAACTATAAAAATTTGTTAAATATATGTAAAGCTAATTAGCATATAAGAAATATAGTCGTTTATGTGATAACATTGTATTTTTTCTACTTTATTTTCAAATGTTTTAAAAAACCAAAAATTATTAACAGAATTAAATCTCTTAGAAAGTTTCATCAAACCAACGTATTTCTAACGTATACTATAACGCAATGTTAGTGGAAAACAAAAAATATAAGTATAGAAATGGTTATAGTTTTGAGATAAACGTATTTAAATATGATATCTACTTTCCACAAATTCTTTATTTTGGCTTATTTCGAAGTCGATTAATTTGACAATGAATTTAATTACTTACTGAAAATAAACAAAAACATATGTAGAAAAATGGTATAAATCGTAAGCGACTATGAAGAAATGGTTAGGTTTGAATCCTAAGTCGCTTGTTGGGCGGGTACTAATTACCTAAAAAGTAAATAAAAAAAAAGTTTTAGTTCAAACTATGGTGATTACAGCAAGTGAAAAGGAAATGACCCGAATTAATAAAATTATAATAATAATTATAATCAATGTTGTAATTTGTTTTTATAAATTTTATTATCTTAATTTTGAGCATAACTTTTTCTAATAGAATTCAATTTAATTTCTTAAAAATAGCAATTTAGGTTAAATTGAACGGTTTTATAATGGATAACAAATAAACTTTGATATCATCAGTAGACTGATGTGTTCATTTTTTTTGTTTATTCCTGATTGAAACAAATAATCCAATATAATAATCTACTAAAGGTTTTTCCATTTCTTCTGTGCCATTTACTAATTGCTTTGTTCATTTATTAAATTTGAGCCGAAATAAGATGACCGGGCGGAGCCAATTTCTGCGCAGTAGATCTGAAAGGAGAACGTACAAGTGCCGTCGTGTAAACGGACTTGACAAATTTTCCGATTATTCTAGTCTGGTTCAACATTACCAACCAAAAAGCTTAGCTAACCTAAAACAAGTTTTCGACCTATAAATAAAACTTTAATCTCCTGACACTAATGGCTGTTTTCACCGACAATTTCCTAACGTTAAGTATTTTCTAAAGTACTAGGTATTTCTTAGCGACTGCATTTTGGTTATACATTATGATTCATTCATACTTTAGGAAATACTTAACGTTAGGAAATTGTCGGTGAAAACGGCCATTAGGATGTAACTCCATATCTCAGAGACTCCCTTTCGGTTTTAATGTTAATATATCTATTTTATTTTTATTATCTATTTTAATGTTGGCGATGTAATAAATTCAACGACAGAACATACACTATTTTGGTCTTTGTAACCGCGGGTTTGAGGGTATACTACCTTCCAAGCATAAACGGAGTTATGCGGTTTGGTTTTGATAAGGACACGTCAAGTCTAAATTTGCACTTCTACTTGAGAGATTTTGTATTTGAACAGCTGTTTATAATTATTTAAGATTTAAAATAGCTTCGACTATAATAATAATGCTGACTACAAAATTCAAATGTATCAATAATACCTACATATAAGACACCAATTTTGTGTATCTGCTTGGAACGTTGCAATTGTTTGAATTAAAGCATTAGGCGGCATTTACAATGAAGTGGGATGTTGTCCTGCTTTGGTAGAAATCTGACAAGCTTTAATTAAACTACAGTATTTTATTCTATTCTTTTCTTAATAAGCGCTTGTCAGCTTTCTGCCAAACCAAGGCAAGACTCCACTTCATTGTGAACGCAGCTTTAGCTACTACTAAAAATATTTGATGAGTAAGACCGAAGGCCGAGCAATTGCATCATTCACGCCCTAAGCGACTAAAGGCGGCTGTAAGTCACCTGTGCTATTAGATAGTCATTTATAATCTCCGATTATAATCTTTTTATATGATTCTGATTTCATAATCACTACCACTTTGATTACGATTTATATATTTTATAGGTACTATACTGAATTCTTCTAGCAGGTAAAATATAGATATATGTCTACTAAGCATCTTTACATTGTGCATGAAATCTTTACAGCTTTACGTATTATCTTATCTTTGGTAATACGTTAGGAAGTAGTCCAGCAAGTATTTAAATTTGTTTTGATCATTGAATTATATCAACCAGGTTTAGCAAAAACTAAATTTAGTAAGGGAGCATTCATAAACTCTGTAAGGTCCACTTTTAAAAATTTTGGCCCTTTCTCTTCGAATTTAAAAATTTGTAAAATTTGAGATCAGCGTATTTCTTACGACTTTATCAATTTTCAACCCTCTCTTTTGTAAGATTTCAGAAATACGGTTTTTAAACAATCAAAAAAAAAAATAAATGTATTAACTCAAATATAAAACCTTTATACTAATAAAACACACAAATTAAACTTATTAGCTGTTTATCAATTATTAATTTTGCAGGTATGAAATCAAAATTTAAATAATAACGTTTAATAAAGAATTATAAATATCTTTTTAAAATTTTTAAAAATTGTGAAGCAAAAGATGCCGTAACTAATTAAGGGTAAATTAACTAAGTGTGGTAAATTATTGTCATAAGAGGTAATTCAAGTAATTAAATAAATTTTTAATCTATTTAAAATTTAGATAGCATTATTTTTATTTGTGGTGAGTACCTCGACTAAAAATATCGATATAAGTCATATCGTTTTTAATCTTCTTTTTGTTGATAACACAAACATGATATAAGTTTATTACACAAAATTTAATGTTATGCAATACAACTGCAAAAAATATAATTTGCTCATCATTCTTCTTTATTTACAACTGTTTTCGTGAAGTGTATTTTTTTAAACATACTAATTTAAAATGTGTGACCCAGAAGTTAACGCTGTAGTCATAGACAATGGATCTGGTATGTGTAAAGCTGGCTTTGCCAGCGAAGCCGCTCCTCGTTCCACATTCCCATCCGTTATTGGTCGTGCACGTCATCAAAGTAAGGTTATGGTTAATATGGGAGTAAAGGATTTCTATGTAGGAAAAGAAGCTCAAAGCAAAGAAGGCATCCTCACATTGAAATATCCAATTGAACACGGAATTATCACAAACTGGGATGATATGGAAAGAATTTGGCATCACATTTTCTATAATGAATTGCATGTAGAATCAGAAAAACATCCCGTTTTGTTGACTGAAGCTTCTTTGAATCCTAAAGTTAATCGTGAGAAGATGGCACAAATCATGTTTGAAACTTTTAGCGCTCCATCCATGTACATCGCCAACCAAGCTGTACTCTCATTATACGCTTCTGGTTGTACTACTGGTATGGTATTAAATTCTGGTGACGGTGTCTCTCACACTGTACCAATTTATGAAGGCTATGCTTTGCCAAATGCTGTCCTTCGTTTTGACTTGGCTGGTTGCAATTTAACAGAGTACCTCATGAAAATGTTAACCGAACGTGGCTACTCTTTCACCACTATTGCCGAAAAAGAAATCGTACGTGACATTAAAGAAAATCTTTGTTACGTTGCTTTAGACTTTAAACAAGAAATGACTGCAGCTGCTAGCTCCGGTTCTTTAGATAAGTGTTACGAATTACCTGATGGTCAAGTTATCACCATTGGAAACGAAAGGTTTCGTTGTCCTGAAGCTCTCTTTCAGTTATCGTCTTTAGGTATGGAAACTTGTGGAATCCATGAAACAACATATAACTCAATTATGAAATGTGACCTTGACATCCGTAAAGCTTTATACGCTAACATAGTCCTGTCTGGAGGTAACACCATGTACCCAGGTATGGCGAATAGAATGCAAACGGAGATCACCGCACTTGCTCCATCGACAATGAAAATTAAAATCGTTGCTCCACTTGAAAGAAAAAACTATGTTTGGATTGGTGGTTCTATTCTAGCTTCATATCCTCAATTTCAATCAATGTGGATCACTAAAAAAGAATATGACGAATCTGGTCCTTCCATTGTTCACAAGAAGTGCTTTTAAGTATAAAAATTTTGCTTCTGCATGCGAATCATTAAACATCTGTTCGTCGTAATATGATGTAGCTATAGCTGTCATTATTCGACATTCAGAACTGCTAAATTTTGTGTAAAAATAGACTTTTCAACATCACGTGACCCGCACTAAACCGAATTATTATAATATTTTTTTCTTAATTTATTAATATTAGAATGGTAGATATTACAATTAAAAGCAAATAAAGTAATCATAAAACATATAAATCAGTTTCTTATTCGATTATGTATTATTTCAAATGTTTGTTATTTAGAAACCCTTCAAAACTAATCTATCTTACCATTTTAAGGTAGTCGAAGCAGGCAAACATGAATGAAAATGTCTGGAAGAGAGATAATAATAAATTGAGTGTAGTGGAAGTTCATGAAAAATGACGTCTGTATATCTTAAACATGACAGTGAATGGTTTGGTGATTGGTGATAACGGTAAATTAATATTACTCAGCCCTAATAAATAAAAATGAAAGTATTATTCAGGTACATTTTTTAAAGAGTAAAGAGAAGTAAAATCAAGTCTCAAATAAATGTTGTCTTCATGTGTGGCCATAATATTCTTAGACGTTGCCGAAGATTGAACAACTACGTTATCTAATAACATAAAATAATCAATAAATATTTCATTGAAAGGTGATAATTAGGTTATCAACTTTTATTTAAATAAATATTATCTCATAAAATTAATTTTTTTAATTTGTTTATTAATAGTTCAATTAATTTATTGTGGCAATATTATTACAAACAATTCGGTCAAAATAGTTAATCGTGGAACCTATATAATTTCCTAAAATTATTAAACCATTAGGTAGCTTAAAAAATAAAAGAAAAGATAAAAATAGATAAGGAAAAGATTAAAATAAGAAAAATTAAATGACGTTATTCGTATTCGATTATTAAGACCACTGCAACGCAATTTACACGCATTAAAATCCAGAAGTGAGAAGCAAAAGCATGAAAACCCTTTGGTATAATACACCAAATTTATAGAGTAGGTACTCAATTTGTTTTAAAGGCTAAAAAGCTTCTTCTTTTATCAAAGAACGAAATTAGACTCATTACGGGGTCTCATCATATAAAAAAATGGGACTGAGAGGCGACGACAGGTGCAAACTCTGTGGATTGGAGATTGAATCGGCTGAACACATTCTCTGCAGCTTTAGCGCCTTAGCTTGACTCAGGCTACAATATTTGAGACAGATACAACTGACACCTAGGTGAAAAGAAAAAGTCTCATGAGCTTTCTATGTTTTGCTAACAAAATTGAATTCTTGAAATCTTAATTAGTAGGGTTAAGAACAAAAGATCAAAACTGGTTGCAGGTCTGAAAAGCTTTCGCAGCCAATCAACCCCTACGTACAATACAACACAATACAATGCACGAATTAAAGAAAAGCCCTAACCATACTAAGGCGCAATTTATCTTTCTCGAATTTATGATTGCTAACCAAAACTGAGAATCTTATATTAAAAGGTTATGACTAATTTTTTTATTCTTATCAATATAATATTAAAATTTAAATTTGTGTGGTGATTCTAAACAATAATTATTATAAGTTGTAAAATTGTGTTACTGTTATATCGGGGACATTAACTTAGATGAGTCATACCAAAACTTTTACAGCAAACGATTAAAGCGTTATGAAAAAAATCAGTATCGTGTAAAATAAGTACATTGGGGCTTATAAACTTTTGCCTTCAAAATATAGCTATAAAGACTTACATATTCTTTACGACTTCGGTGACAGACATAAGCACTAATGTCGTAATGATACGGTATAAATTATTTCGGTAAATTCAGCCATCAGGATCACATAGTAATACATGCAGGAAGTTACAAAGGGTCTACACCCACCTCTACACGTCCCTTCAACCAAATTTTAGAAATCTGGTTAATACACGTTCATTCTGATTTGATGCCCTCGATTTATGTAATACGTTCTTACACACTGTAAAAAATTAAAAATATAATCATCTTCCTGTTTAATATGACATACTTCCTTTTGTCTGGTTTGAAGTTCATTGAACTAAATTCAGAATAACTCTTCATGGGTTTTTAAATTATGACATTATTTTGTAATACTTTTTGGAATTTTTTTTACACGAAAAATAATCGAACAATTTTAATGTTTTAGTGTCAACAGATAGTATTCATTTCGTTTGGTATATTACCGGATAATAATTTAAACAAAACAATACTTTTATGTATAAAAATTTTTTTGTTGTGGTTTGGGAGAACACACAAAATAAAAATGCACTGTGTAGTGCATTATAATAATTATTATATTATTAATATAATTAACACGCTATAATAGTGGATTTTAATGTTTTTGATCACTTTCACCGACAACTCGCACTGGTTGCACTTTACTTCGTTGAACCTTTAATTTACTAAAGGGTGGTAATGTATTTTATTAAAATTTAATTTAAACTAGCCAAAATTTTAGGAATTTTTTTACAATACAAAATACAAAAAATAGTAAAAAACTCGAACACATATAATAAACATCAATAATAAGCAATCGGACCATTATGAATGAATAAACTATAAATGTTGTTCAATAATAAAATGCTTTCTAAAATAACGTCAATAAGTAAAAAATATACTCAAAATTCAAATGCAAACTCAAATAACTGATAAACAGATTTAAGTGTTTGGTTCCTTTATTATGCGTGCATTATCTCTCATTAGGTCGCTATCTCCATATAAATCTACAAAAGGTAATCATCAATATCACAGTCAACTAAGGAATTAAGCTTATTTTAAAAATTTAGTAAAAAAATAAGTTATGCATCTAATAATAATTATAGTAGATATACAATAATTTTACAGGTTCATGAGTATCAACCTTTGATTATTATATAAAGTGTTAAAGTTATTTTTGAAAAGTTTAACTCTGTACATGAAAGTGTAAAATAAATATTCTACTTATTTAAATAAGTAAATCAATATTTACAGTAAGAAAACGATGTATTTATGTAACATGGTTAACCAAGCGGTGATCACAAATTCGCCTGTTAGATAGGTTAAAAGACAACTGTATTGCAACTGCTGCAAAAATATGATAATATTATCGTATAAGTAATATTGTATAAAACAAATGCTACAATTTATTAAAAATTTTGACTTACACACACACACACACACATCAAAACCAGGGGATGTGTAACAAAGTCGATTTCGAGGAGGGTCTTCATAGCAGATTATTTCAGTGGTTTCCATTGTGATCTGAGAACGATGGTCAGAATTTCCAAATAAAGATATTTTTCCACCTGTACTTGAACTGGGTATCTCTGCATTAGCAATGGATAAACTCAACCGATATGATGTAACCGTCTCTTGTATTGTATTGTATAATAGCACAAAAAGTTTATTCATGGTGAACTATGCACTAAAATTGCTTTATCAAAAATATTATAATAATAAAAATAATAATAGTTATTTAATTTGATTATTTTATTGGTAAAAGCTACTGATGTGACATAATTTATAGATCAAGTTTGAAAGCAAACTCTTACAATTATTTTAACTAGGTTAGTTACATTAATTTAATAAATTATACGTATCTTTTTCTTTAACTTTTATTAATGTTATTGAAGACAATTATTTAAATATAAAATAAATTAACAACAAAACCTTAAGGATTAGATTCATCTAGATATGCATGATATACACTTCAAAGAAGCCTTCACGTAGGCAAACAACACCCTGTGTTTTTTCTTACATAATTCACCTAAATAAATGAGAGCAATGACTCCGATATGTTTTTTCCAAAGCAATTTATTTATCTGCTTTTTTCTGCACACGCTGGTATAATTGATACCATCAGGACTTTGATTATATCGAGTAACACTTATAAGTAAATTTGAATTCATTTATTACTTTTCAGTACATCAGTTGCAATCATTAGCAATTGTTAAAAGTTACATTTTGATGAAAAGTGACTAAAAAGTTTTTAATTTCTAGAAACTAGAAAAGTTTAAACAATTAGTTAGCTATTGATTAACAATCGTAAGGTTACAGGTAAGAAATATAAGTCATTATAATCTAGAATATCGACATGTTTTCAAGGAGCATGAATTAAAAAGAAAACAATAAACAGCACCGTCATAAAAAATTAATAGAAATAATTATAAAATTCAAAGAAAATTCAAAGAATTGTTTAATGTAATCGATAAAACAATAACAAACAAAATTATAAAATGAGAAAATTTAACGCTGATCCTAAAGACGGTCCTGATCGTTAATCTTTTTTAATGCGTGATATTTAAATGAAAACATACATAATCCACCTTGTAGATTACAATGACCTAAACTTTACTCACAATTTTAAAATTACTTACATTTTATTTTTAGTAATTAATAAACGAAGAAATATGGTGAGTAACTCTTCCATAGTCATATAATTTCACTTTATTTTCCTCTTAAAATTTACTAAAACAGATGTTTGTTAATCAAATTTTTTCAGGCATTTCAGATTACAGATTTAGTCATTGCGTTTAGTGTTGCACTATTTCTATACATCTATTTCCATCTAACACGAAACTTTAAATATTGGAAAGATCAAAACGTTCCTTACGCAAAACCGACGGTTTTCTTCGGTAACGCTTTTCCACTATGCTCAATTCAAAAACCTATGGCTGAACTATTGAATGACTTTTATAAAGCAACTACCTCTAAATTTTACGGATTTTTTGCATTTGATCAACCGTTTTTACTTATTCGTGATCCTGATTTAATTAAAAATGTTTTGATAAAGGATTTCGACTATTTTGCGGATAGAAGTGTTTTATCAAATAGAAAAGATGATAAATTTGGATCTAGCATTTTATTTGTACTTAAAAATCCATTTTGGAGAAGCATGAGAATAAAAATTACTCCAGCACTTACTAGTGGAAAGATTAAAAGTATGACACCTTTAATGGTAGAAGCATCAAAAGGCTTAATAAATCACATTAATAAAGGAATTTCACAAAAAAAGGAATTTTATGCTAGAAGTTTAGCGATGATGTTTACCACTGATGTGATTACGTCTTGTGCATTTGGAATTTCCGCTAATTCGTTTGAAAATGAAAACGCGGAATTTCTCATGGCTTCTAAACGAGTTTTTGCATTAACTCTATCGCGAGGAATTCAATTTGTATCATCCTTCTTTGCTCCAATTTTCTTTAAATTTTTTAAAATGAAATTTATTGATGGACCTTCGGCTAACTTTATGGAAAAGGCTTTTCTTGAAACATTATATGAAAGAGAAAAAAATAAAATACCAAGAGGCGATTTAATCGATATTTTAATTCAAATTAAAAACAACGAAAAACAGGATGACGTAAAACTTGGTAAATTGTTATATATTATGTTTATTTAATGCATATTACTTATATAATTATATCTTATCGTAGATAAAGATATGTTGGTCTCGCAGGCAATTCAATTTTTCATAGCTGGTTATGAAACCACTGGATCTACAATCTTCTTTTCATTATTTGAATTAAGTGTAAACCCACATGTTCAACAAAAACTCAGGGAAGAAATTAGAACTGTATTGACAAAACATGGAAAAATTTCATATGAAGCAGTTCAAGAGATGGCATATTTAGAGATGGTTGTTTGTGGTAAGTAAATAATATTACAACTGTGAACCTGCATAATTTTGTATTAAATTGGATAAAATCTTTAATTTATTGGTTTTTGGAAAAAAAACGGTTACACAAATTGACAAGATTTTTACAAAAAAAAAGAAGTTATTTAATTTTGTTTATATTACAATGATATACCCCATTATTTAAAAACTGCGTTGCCAAAGAATATTTTAAATCAAAATAACTTGTATAATAGGCACAAAAGCCATAATCTTACGTATACTTCCTCTTGGATTGATTGGACAAGTTGTTGACAAACTAATTCTGTTTTGCATCTTTAAAAGCATTCAAAGTGTGTAAATAAGAAAAAATAATAAATTAAACTTGATCGAATTTATTCTAGAATTAAATAAGATATTGCTTCGAAATTAGCACCTGATGATAATCCAAAAGGTTTTAAACTACAGTGACTAATTTAAGCATTTTAAATAATTTGGATTAGAAAAAACTCTGTGCTCAACTACTAAAATAAAAAATATAATTTACGTAAAATTTTGTCAATAATTAATTGATATATAAATTAAACTAATTGATAATTACAATATCAATAATTAAATTAATTACATTAGTGATTTGGAACATTTTAATATTACAATCATTTTATCAAATGCATCAAGTTCTTCCAAACGACAATATTTAAAAATTATTTATTCAAATTAATTTAAAGATTAAAAATATTGGAGTAGAAAAAGTTTATTGAAAAAAATAGAAGGATGAAATATTTGAATTTTTACTACCGCAAACGTATACAAATGCTTAGAAATTTTGTTTGAAATTTTTTTTTAAAACATTGCTTTATTTACTACTACTTTGTATACTCGGTAAAGTAGGACTTAAAATATTTCTGAAAAAGCTAAGAAAAATGTAGAAGTCATAAAAATATTTAGAAATTTATGTAAAATACGATTTTAAAATATAGTAAATAATTAAATAAAATGAATCGCAAATCAGACAATCCAATTTTAAATCATTCTATTGTCAAAAAATTTATAAAAAATTAAAAAAAAAAATGCAGAATAATAATTTTTAGGCAGGTACATCAAAATATTATAGGTATTTGGAAAATTTTTGAAAGTTAATTTAGACAAATTTTTTATAAGAAAATAAATTTTTATATGAAAATAAGATATGATAATAATTATTATTACTCTTGTTTTGTTTAATATTTACAAAATATCGATAATATTTTTTCTCTAATTTTAAATTAATTTTTTGTGGTCATAAATATTCTTTCAATTATTTGTTTTACTGTTAATTTTAGTTAACTGAAATAAAAGAAGTAAACAACGATAAATTTTTTTTTGGATTTTCATGATTATTTTTTATATTATTTTAAATTTTGTCAAAAATAATTTTAGTATTATCGCGTCACAATTTATTAAAGATTACTTATTATGAAGAAAATCGGTTAAAATTGGCCGCTAAAGTGTTTCAATTTTAATTTTTAGAAACTCTTCGAAAGTATCCCGTGGTACCATTCTTAGACAGACGATGCACAAAAACATATAAGATATCTGATAGCGATGTAATTATAAAAAAAGGAATGGCAGTTTATATATCACTTCTTGGTCTACACTACGACAGTGCATATTTTGTTGATCCTGATAAATATGAACCTGAGCGGTTTTCTCCTGAAAATAAGGGTAAAATTCCAAATTTTGTGTATATGCCATTTGGAGAAGGACTGCATAATTGTATAGGTAAGGGATGATATTATCTTTTTATCGTACTGTATGCAGTATATAAGGCTAAATATTTTTTTTTCTAAAAATTAATGTGAACTTATTTTGTACAATGATATATTCTACATTATTTTTAGGTGCTAGATTTGCATTGATTAATGCCAAAGTTGGTCTTGTATCGCTCTTATCAAACTTCGAAATAAAGCAATCCAATCACTTACAGAACAAAATTAAGTTTAATGCAAATGGATTTCTACTTGCTCCAACTAGAGATATAAAGATGCAGTTTACATCAAGCCCTTTATGCGCAAGCGCATAAAACAAATTGCTTTGTGTAACTCGTTACTTATAATCAACATTAGTGTAATTCTAAGAAAAATTATTATTGCAATGTTCCCGAATACAAATTAGTAACTATAAAGTAACTTGTAATTCTCTCACCAAAATTGTTCATCACGTGGTGTAGCAAATTAATTAATTTTTAGGATTCTACAGAAAACTTGCAATTAATACTTTTTCCAAAAAAGGCGATTTTAAACAAAATGCAGACCTTAACTAATTGATCACAGGTTTTACTTACTAAATAAAACATCATTACATTGACATAAACTCCAAAAACTACATTACTGATAATATTCCTCAAAGAAAAAACTATTTAATTATCTCGCGTAGCATCTAGAATTTTATTTGTTGGAATATTGCATTAATAAAATGACCACTCATTGAATTTTAGCCCCAAGAAATTACACTTTCAAAATAAAGCTGATATTATTAATAAGCATTGAGAGTATGAATGTATTTGCTAATTAAACTAATTGTTTAGCTTACATCAAAGTTCTGTAACTTTTTAAAGATCAATTAAAAATTTAAAACAATTTTGCATATACACGTTATATAAAATATGAATTTTAACAGTTTTAAGTTTTAGTTGACAAGTTACAAAATTGATTCTAGGTATATTGTATTGTTAAAAGAATCGACTATTCTAAATTAAATTGGCAAATACAATATTTAATTCTATGTATTTTTTTAAGCAGTCAAACAATAAAAATTACCTACACATAAATTATTTTAAAATTAAATGTTAAAATATTAATAATAAATAATATTATGTACGTAAATGTATGTATGCCAATAAATTATGCTATAAGATCTTATGTAATTTTTTTTTATAAATTTTGTATTTATCTATACATCACGTGTGCATATTATATTTTTATCATTAAATAATTTTTTTAATAAATTGTTTAAAATTTTGCATTACAACAAAATTCTTTACTGATATTGATAAAATGAAATCGTGGGATATTGGAACGCTCCATAAAACAAAATTCTTTACGTGGAATACATCGAAATATGGATCTGCGACGGTAACAAGCAAAATCAAGCAAAATTTTCACTATTTTAATTTTATGAATTTTTAAAAAATATTGAGGATATTTGTGTGATCGAAATTTCAGATTCTTCCTTTTTAATTAAAATTTTTAAACTGCGGTCGGCCAATACCTATAAAGTTGTCTTTACTTATATGAAGCGTAAAAAATGTTCTTGTTTGTTGTTAAATTTTAAATGGATAAAAACATCGCTTTAAGTACACCAAGACGAATTTTATTATCAATAATTTTACTAAACAGATAATAACTTTTAAATTACAAATAGTGAATTAAAACGGATGATTTCAAGTTAATCAGGTTGAAAATTAGAGAGGTCGCAGCTTTTCCAAATGTTTCACTGAACAAATTCACAAGGTGCATTTAATGCGGAAATAATTTCTAAACTGGCATATTCTTACAAATCTAAAAGATTTGTATATAATATAAATCTTAAATACTACGACATTCGTATACATCTGCGCGTCGTATTGTAATCAGCTGCTATTACTTTAAACCGTAAAAAACTGCCGTAATTGCTCAAATTAAAACTGATCGTTGTATTGTTTATACATAAAAAGTTTATTAACCATAAAATTGTTCACCATCTAAGAGATGCAGTAAAATGTTAAAAAGTAGAAACGAGACTCGTTTTGAAGCAAACCTATAGTAGTTTTGAATTAAAACGAGATTATTTTTGTATCCAAATAAGACTCGTTTTAAAACCAAACTACAGCGGTTTTGAAAAAAAATAAAACTAATTTTAAATCATAACAAAACTTCTTTTAGAACGAAACTGCAGTAATTTTGAATTAAAACGAAGTTAGTTTTAAGTCAAAACAAAACTTGTTTTATAACAAAACAAGACTAGTTTTGAAACAAAACAAGAATCGTTTTGAAACAAAACTACAGTGGTTTTAAATTAAAACGAGATTAGTTTTAAATCAAAACAAAATTCTTTTTGAAACAAAATTATAGTGGTTTTGAATTAGAACAAGATTACTTTTAAAACCTTTAGTTAAAAACCTTTGCTGTAAAATATAGGAGTACTGAAAATATTTACAGGAAGGTCCTCAAAATTTAATTGCGCCTGCGGCCTCATAAGTGCTAAATCTGGCACATACAATAGTAATAAGTAGTACACTATTTTTATTTAATTTATAAAGCTTTAATTTTTATCACTTGTTTGTAATAATTTGGACATTTCAGGTAATATTTTATTTTTTCCTTTTTTCTTAATTGCTCACATACTTGAGATGAGAAGCTCAGAAGGAATTAATAAGTTGTCTAAAATTTTCAAAATCGTTATTTACTATATTTTCTAAAATTTTTATTTCTAGCTTCAGAAGCCTCTTCCGAAAATTTGCTATATAGGAAGAAGAAAGTGTTTAATTATGTCTTCACCATAAAATAATAATTTGTAGACGGAAAATTTCCGATTCCGGAAACCAACACCCTACTAAATTCTTTACCCCCGTCTAAACCCAACATTAACCTTTAAATAACACTCTAAATTTCAAAAATTTAATCCAAAATTCATCAAAAATCTTATTTTTCCACGCCCTTTTGCGGGTATGTTTAACCAAAAATTCTTTTCACACTTTCTGTTTAGTCACCTGACGATGCTATGGTATAGCGAAAACGTTTGTGAATAAAATTAAACATTTAGTATAATTTACATTATGTCAACTTTTAATATTTTTAGTTCCAGCAGTGTCGATACATTTTTGGTTTGTCTAAAAAATTGTGATATAAGGGAGAGTGTAGAGGATTCGTACACTTTTCACTCTAAACCTTGTCAATAAAAACTAATAGCTATTTTTATATGATTTTGATGCTGAACATCGATATTTAAAAAGGGAAGTAGACTGAAATGCACCAACTATCGAGGTATAAGCGTTATCCCTTCTATAGCACGTTTATATGGCAGAGTTTTGAAAATAAGATTGGAAGAGTGCATAAAGGAACCAGATGAACAATGCGGATTTAGAGCAGGCAGATCGTGCATAGACAATATATTTACTTTAAGACAACTTACTGAAAAGTACACTGCTCGAGGGAGACCGGTTCATCTTGTATTTGTAGACTTGCATAAAGCCTATGACACCGTTCCATTAAATAAGGTTTGGAACTGCTTAAGTGAAAATGGTGTCAAAAAAAAGTACATAATTGCAATAAGGAACTTGTATACAGGCTGTGTGGGTAGAATAAAGATGGGAAATAAGCTATCCGAAGAGTTTAAAATAACAAAAGGATTACGACAGGGATGCTGTTTAGCACCGACCCTTTTTAAATTATATCTATACATAGCTTTAAAAAATTGGACAAGGAAGTGCAGTAATATGGGCATACAAATAGACAACAAAACACTGTTTACTTTGTTTTTTGCTGATGACCAGGTTCTGATGGCGGCAGACGAGTATGATGTAGACTATATGCTTAGAAAACTGGCTGAAGAGTACAAAAAATGGGGACTGGTGATTAACATGCTTAAAACGGAGTACTTGGTGGTTGGCGAAGAAGGACAAAGCCTAAAGATTGAAACAGACATTGTGAAGCACACAACACGATTTAAATATTTGGGTGTTATATTTTCTAGAGCCGGCAATAGCAATGATGATATAATAAATAAAATTGGACAAGGGCGAAGAGCCATCAGGCAATTGAACTCAATCTTGTGGAATGACAAAATAACTAGAAAGACCAAAAAAACAATATATAAATCAATTATTGAAAGTATAACAACTTATGGGTCAGAGGTGTGGACAGTGAGCGCGGGGAACAGAGGGAAGCTGAAAGCCTTGGAAATGGATTTCTTAAGACGAAGTTGTGGTGTGTCCATAATGGATCATGTTAGAAATGACGATATCCGACAAAAGATGAAAGTGGAAGGCTCAATAATGGATACGGTGGAGGCTAAAAGACTGAGGTGGTTCGGACATGTTCAAAGAATGAACAACGACAGGTGGCCAAAAAGGATATGGGAATGGACGCCGCCCTTTAGAAGGAAACGTGGAAGGCCAGCTAGAACATGGGCGCAAGAGGTGGAAGAAGCAATGACAGATAGAGGACTTCAACACAATGATTGGACCGACAGACAGGCTTGGAAAGTGGGATGCGAGAAACGGATACGTCTGTAAAACACTCGCTTATATATATATATATTGATGCTGTTAGATAATCTACCTATCTGGCTTTAATAATATTCTAGTTTGGTGTTGATATAAAAAATATGGCTAAGCTATGATAGTTAAGAAAAAAAATGGAAAACGTACGAAAGTACCCCACTCGTGGGATAGCTTCGTACAGTGAGTGGGGTACTTTCGTACAGTGATAATAATGTCATTTATATGGTTTATTCAGATTAAAATTAACATACATTCAGTCATAAATGCAGTAAATAGTTCTTAAAATTAAAAATTTAGCACTTCTCATTAAATTTAATTTACGTAAAAGATCAGTATTTTTTATAATCAATTCGATTTTTGTCTATTTTTTATTTCATTCATTTTTCATTTTCATTGACGAAATGGTAGTAAGTTAAAACCGCTGTTTTCTTTTTAAATAATTGAATTACGTGAAAATTATTTTAATTTTATTGGGTGCTTCAGTTCTTATATGACTTGTAGCTGTACACCAACCCAGGTGTACGAAGGTAGCCCAACCCAGATAATCAGAAAAAAAAATTCGATTTAAATATTATCGTTAAAGTTATCCCAACATGAAAGTTTACATAAGACACTAAAACGTCAACTCACTAAAAGCCTAAACAGAATGAACGCTGAACCAACGCGACGCGACGTAACGTAACGTAATTAAATCACCAAATTGTAGTTGGTAGTGATCGTTTCGCGTTAAGTTTGCCAACGTTCGACGTTGGGATCGCGTTGCGAGCGTTTATTCTGTTCGAACCTATTGCAACTACATACATTTAACTTTACGTTACGTTACGTCGCGTTGGTTTCGCGTTCATTCTGTTTAGGCCATAATGACAACAAGAAACTTTTACAATTTGAGGAAAACTTTTAAAGTTAAACGCATTTAAAGATGAATCCATAAATTTACTTATGTGTAGTGAAAACACGCATCGCCTCTTTTCGGCAAAGATGACGGCTGCACTGCCAGCCTTGTGAAGTGGTTTGCCTCCACGTATGATTAGGAGTCACGTACACAAATATGAACGTTTGTTCATATGTTGGATAGTGTCTATATGACTACTGTACGAATCCTCCTTCTGTACGAATCATCCACACTCTCCCCTACTTATTTAATCACTTAAATCAGCTACTCAAAAGATTAACAAATTAAGCCATTTAATGGAGTGTACTTTGCATGCTACATGCATAGTTTAAAGTTACTCTGATTAACTGTACGGGTGCCATCCATTGTTTTTAGCTGTGGCTAATAGCTTCTGTATTCTTCGATGCGTTCACATAAATTGAATTTTGCGAGTTTATTTCTGATGTCTGTATTACCCGTATTATCCGTTTCATATATACGAAACAATATTTATATAATATGAAGGTTACGCCTATTGACCTATGAAGTGCCGACAATATTTTGTAGTGATAATAAGAATTTAGGAAAATTAGCTCGGAGACAAAACACAAAATAAAAGATAGTATAGTATTTGGAAGGTGTTAATCAAGTGATTACTTTGCTTTTTAATGAAGTCTAAAGTTCTAAGTATACTTTGATATATCTTCAATCAATATTGTGTTTCAAAACAAGGTCGTAACCACAGAAATGTTTAATAGACAAAAATTGCCAAAAAAGTTTTGATAAATTTCTTTGTCGGTTAATTATTATTATTGTTGTTCAGTAAATTTATTTACACAATTTTTATGCAATAAATATTTGTAATAATTTCTTGTCGATCCGGTAATTTACCGAGATACACCTGTTGATTTCTTTAAAGGTCCTTAAGACGTACGTTTATTAAAACTTTTCAAAATATATTATTTGCTGTTTCAAACTGTACAGGATGGCCCTCTAAAAACTAAACAGACGAGATTGTGACCAGCAAAATTTTTTTTTAAGAAATGCGAAAACATATTAATTTTATCATCGGAAAGGACAACTTTTGCGACCAATGTCACTCCCGTATTGTTTCATCCCTTCACGCTGTTATGGCAACTCCTGAAATGTTAATAGGGATGATATGGCAAGTAACATCTTATTTGAAAGGTCTTGCTTCCCTGAATTCAGTGCTATAATTTTTTTTTAAGTTTTATCAATTATTCAACAAAGAATTGAAGTTTTACAATAAAAAACCAAAAAGATTTTGAAGATAACGTTTTTCGAGAGGCGAAGATAAACAATTTACACTCAATAAAATAAATAATAAATATATATTGAAATTTTATTTAGTAGTACTATATGGTACTTATGATCTTACATCTTACAAGCCAATTCACTGTACCATTTCTTGAAGTAATATTACTATAATTAATTATTTAATAAATTAATTGTTTTTGTCCTTCTTTGCCAGATTTGGATTTTGTATGGGTGTAGACTGTAGACCAAGATCATGTAATGGTAAAACAAAAGAATAACTTGTTGAGAACATCGGCAAATAGACAAGTGTGGATTTTTATCAATACTTTCGGTTAAAGCACTGATATTTTCTTCTGTACGAACAGTTCTTCGTCTTGTTGATGTTGCATTGAGTATAGCAAATATTGTTTGAAATTTATCAATAACTCGATGAATAAGAGCTTGGATGAGCGATTTATGTATAAACGTAATTTTTTATGTATAAAATTTTTTTTATGTATAAAAAATTACGTTTTATAAATATAGAAAATTATAGATAAAATTCTCCAAATATTGATAACATTAGAATAAACTAAGTATTAGAAATATAATATGTTCCAAAAACACTAGTTGTGTTTCGAAATAGATCAAATTATTAACATCATAATATTTTTTAATACCTATTAAAATTTATTTTTAATATTTATAATTATTTAGCATCGCAATTTTTTTTTATCTATCTACTTTGTATTAATATAAAGAACGGTAAACAATTTTTGTTTATTAACGGCATTATAATGGTAAGTTGACAAAGTGGTTCTTAATCCGTTATTACTTTTTGAAATCTTTGTATGATATGATTTGTATATTATATTTAGTAAAAATATTGTTTTTTACTAACATTAATTTAATTTTTATTAATTAGGAATGAAAAATAGACACGCGTTTTAAACTCAATTTCCAGCATGTATGATTAATTAAGTATAATTTTTTAGGAATTTCAAACATCTTTGTCAATTTTTTTAATTGGGGTGACAGTATTGCTGTACTTACTATACTTACATCTAATACGAAATTTTAAATATTGGAAAAACCAAAGTGTTACTTATGTGGAACCAAAATTATTATTTGGTAACGTTTTTCGTGTATGTACATTTCAAAAAAGCATAGGAAAATTTTTAGAAGACCTTTACAACAAAAGTACATCAAAAATTTTGGGTTTTTTTGTTTTTGATCAACCATTTTTGCTTATACGCGATCCAGATTTAATTAAACACATATTAGTTAAAGATTTTGAACATTTTTCTGATAGAAGTGTAATATCAAATGGCGAAGACGATAAATGTTCCTCTTCAATATTATTTGTCGTGAAAAATCCTTCGTGGAGAAATATAAGAATCAAAATAACTCCAGCATATAGCAGTGGTAAAATTAAGAATATGACTTCTTTAATACTGGATGCATCTAATGGATTAATTGAGTATATTGAAAAAAAGAAATTGCATACAAAAGAATTCGATGTAAGAAATTTGGTTATGAAATATTCTACTGATGTTATTACTACCTGCGCTTTTGGAATTACGTCAAACTCATTTAAAAGTGAAAATGCAGAATTTCGTGCAGCTTCTAAAAAAGCATTTGAATTGAACATAGCACGTGCAGTTCAAGCAGTATCATGCTTTTTTGCTCCGATGATATTTAAGGTATTTAAAATGCGTTTTATTGAACCAACAGCAATAGATTTTATGGAAAAAGCTTTTATCGAAACATTACGACAACGAGAAATAAGTAAATCATACAGGGGAGACTTAATAGACATTTTAATCCAAATTAAAAATAGTGATGAATATAAGTTAAAAGAAATTGGTAAGACTAGATATAAATTTGGCGTATATTTCACTAAATAAATAATTTCTTTCTGCAGATGACAATTTATTGGTGTCTCAAGCAATTCAGTTTTTTTTAGCTGGTTTTGAAACTTCAGGATCAACAATTTTTTATTCTTTATATGAATTATGCAAAAATAAAACTGTACAAGCAAATCTTCGGCAAGAGCTTAAAAATATATTAAGTAAGGAAGAAAAGCTTACGTATGATATAATACAAACCATGACATATTTAGATATGGTTGTATCTGGTAAGTGAGACAGAAATCAAATAATTCAGAATTGTAAATGACGAAATTTTTTAGAAACTCTTCGCAAATATCCGATATTACCTTTTCTGGACAGACAGTGCACTAAAACATACAAAATACCAGACACTGACGTAGTAATAAAAAAGGATATGAAAGTTTATATATCTCTAACTGGTCTTCACTACGACAGTAATTACTTCCCAGATCCTGAAAAATATATACCTGAACGATTTTCGCCTGAAAATAAAAATAAAATTTCAAATTATGTGTATATGCCTTTTGGACAAGGTTTACGCAATTGTATAGGTAAATAATTATTGTTATTAAGTACATAATGAGATAATGAGATATCAAAGATGATAAATAATAGTACTATCTGCTTTGTTTGATAATTTTGACTGAACTTCATATTTCTTCTTGTACGGCATTGTCTTATGTTGGAAGAAATAATGTGTTCTTGCTCTGTGTACGATTTTATGTCTAAAATTGCAATTGATTTATTATTTATGGATGATTGCTGTGAAATATAATTATAAAAAATGTTTAACATTGTTTGGCAAACAAAATCTGTAGCATTTATGCTTACAAAGCAAAGCTTCTGCATATTATAATGATTTTATTTGAGATTTTTAATTTAAATGTGATTTTTATTTATTAATATTCTTTCAAATTTATTTTTTGCAGGTTCAAGATTTGCTTTAATTAGTGTCAAAATTGGAATTATTTCTCTTCTGAAAAATTATGAAGTGGAACTATGCCCCAATTCGGAATTGGTTGAAAATGTTTCAAATAACCCTTATGGATTTTTACTCGCTCCATCTACAGAGATCTTTATGAAATTTAATTCTAAACCTTTTTTCGATAATAACTTATTTAAATTTTAGTAATTTAGTACTAAATTTTTGTATGTTCTTTGTATTTAGGTTCTTTGTATTTAGGCCATTTCTGGCCTAAGTGACTTTAAAAGCGAAAAATCTCCAACTATTTATTAATAATAATACCGTATGCATTCCTATTGCAATCAAGGTTGTCTCTTCGAGACTTTACAAATCCATTTCTGGGTGGATTAGTCCCCTTTTCATACATAATTTTAAATTTACATCTCATTCTCTTCTTCTCTTTCTTCTAAATTCTCACATCCGTCTTTTCTTTCTCCACTATCTTTATCCATTTCCGTCTCTTTGCCACTTTCGCCCTCTAGTCTACGACTCCCATACTCGCAATGTCTTTGTACACCTGGTCAAGCCATCTCAGATTAGGTCTTTCTTGCCTACGGCACTCCATTGGTCTCAATCTTGTTATTTGTTTTTTCACAGAATTTTTACCGTTTCTCATTATATGTCACAACCATCGTATCCTAATTGATTAATTCTGACTATATTCTCGTTGCCTATAAAATTGGAGATCTCGTGATTCATCATTTTTATTTTTCTGATTTTCTTCTGTTTCTGTTTTTCTTTGTTGGTCCCAATATCCTTCTCAATAAGTTTTATAGATCTTGATCTTAGATGCTTTAGTCAAATTCTTGTCACTTACTTAGTAGGTGTCTATTAGCGTAATATGTTCTACTTCCTTGTTGGATCCTTGCTTCAATCTCATTTTGCCTCTTGTTCCTATTATTTATCCGAACTCTAAGGTAATATTAAAGTCTTTCATCTCTTCATATATTTCGTTTCCGATTTCTATTTTTCCTATTTCGTCTGTCATTTTTCCTCTTTGACACTTCATATACTTTGTCTTATTCATATTTATTCTCAGTCCAATTAATTTTGCGGCATTTCTTATCCTTTCAACTATGTATATCTTTAATGCTTTTATTGTTTTTGCTATTACCACCACATCATCTGCATACCCCAGCACCTGAGCCTCCTTGTTTATTATTGTGTCCCTAACTCCTGCTTTCCTAATGATCTTTTCCAGAACTATACTAAATAAGATCGCCGACATCGCATTCCCTTGTTTTACTCCGCTATCTATTTAAAAATCTCTTGTCTTTTCTTTTGCTGTTTCAAAGCATGCCGTTGTTCCCTCCAGTGTCATGCGAGTCAGTTTTATTATTTTACTCGGTATCTCTCTTTCATCCATTGTCTTTCGTTACTAATTATTTTGTCAAATGCTTGCTAAAAGTCTATAAAAATCATGTGTATGTCTATATCATGCTCGCTGCTTTTTTCCATTATTTGGTTTAGGACATGTATTGCGTCTACTGTCGATTTACCTTTCACAAAACCACATTGATATTCGCCTATTATTTTTTCTGCGTATACCTTTAACCTATTACGTATCAGTGTAGATAGCACTTTGTAGATAACGTTGAGCAGCGTGATTCCTCTATAATTGTCACATTTTTTGGGATCTCCCTTTTTTTTATTGTTACTATTATTCTTTCTTTTCAATTCTTTGTCATTCTTTCTCCTCTCCACACTTGTCTTATGATTTTTTATACCTTTTCATGTAATGGTTCTCCTCCATATTTTAATAACTCCGCATATATACCGTCTTTGCCAGGTACTTTTTCATTATTCAGTCTTCTCCTTCTCATTATCTCTACCACCTCCTCGTATGCTGATTCTTCTATTTCTTGGTTATCATTTTCTATGGATATTAATTTGCTCGTTTGGTTTACGTTCAGAAGTTCTTTGAAGTACTCCACCCATACCTTTTTTATTTCTTCTTCATCATCTTGTATTCCTCCCTGTTTATTTCTTATTCCTCTCGTCTTCATCTTATGTCCCGTCCTTTGCCTTTTTATTCTTTTGTAAAACATTTTATTGTTATTTAGTTTACTGGTTTCTTCCATTTCATTCGTAATTTCTTCCAGCCATTCATTTTTTTCCTCATGTATAATTTATAAGCTTCTCTTCTTTTTCCTCTATAATTTTCCAGATCTTTCTCTTTCGTTGTTTCCGTGCATTCATCGTCAAACCATTCTTTATGTTTTCTTGTATCTTTACAACCTATCAATTACTTGTTTTGCTGTTGTTTTTACAATGTCCATGACTCTTTCATACTTCATGTCTAGGTCGTTACTTTTATTGTGTTTTTCTAACTGTGTTTGTAAATGTATTTTCATACCTTTTTCTTGTTTTCATTGATGTTAGCTTTTCTACCGCAAGGTCTTCATTTCCCCTTATATTTATTATTTACGTTGTATGATTTCTTGGTTCTGACTTTGTCCAGTACCATATAGTGATCGAAGTCGACGTTCGCACCTCTATAGAATCTCACGTCTTTGATCATTGCCCCCTTTTTCTTTGTTACTAATACATGATCTATTTAATTACCCTCCTCTTTTTAACTATTTATTATTCTATATTAAATTCCGTTGGAAGAACCTTTGTACTCACCGTTTAGACGCTGATAACGTTTGACCCCGAGCACATAAGATGTAAACCTTTCAAACGCCGATATTTGGATATAAATCTTTTGAACTCGGAAATATTTGAAAATGTGAACTTTAATTTTTATTAAGAGTACACTAAATGGCCTACTTTAGACACAAGCGTAGGAGTAAATTTCTAAATTGATTTTTGGTAGATTCCTGCGTCCCATTGTGATCGACAAAAATAAAAATTGTATGTATCGAAAAGATTAATCGAATTTTATATTTTCCCTTAAATTATTATTAAAATTAGATAAGTAGGTATATAAGCAATTTTCAAAAACATTTGAAAAACTTTGACAGCTCCAACATCCAAAACAGTTCTAATTTTTAAAATTCCCTTAATTTAATTCTACATTTTAGACTTTTATGCTATGTATAGTAAGAAGCTTTACGATCTGGCCCCGTATTCATCTGTTTGTTCATCCTTCCGCATAACTTAGATCAATCCCCGAGTAAAGCCGCATGCCGAACAACTATGGCCCTATACACATGGTTACATTCTTAAGAGCAATGCCGTCAATGTTTATTGCGTAAGGTTTATTTGGTTAACTGGGCCACTGTAAAAAATTTACAGCTAATACATTGTTGATTTAACTGTTTAGTTGTTTAATTTAATTGTTGTTGATGCTAATATTAAATTAAACCTATTTTAGTTGCATGCTTATCAACAATTTTGCAACTAATTGTCTTAATAAAATTGACAAAAACTATCGTTGTTTTAAAATGGCGATTTTTTTTTAATTCAGTTTTTGAGGCTTTTAAGGTAACTAGAACAACGTAAGTTATTTTGTCATATAAATGCATTTAATATGACTTGAGATAATTAGAAGACTTCTTGCAGTGTAAGTAACCCACACTGAAAAATTCGTAGGGAAAAGTGTTGTACTTTAGGACATTTTTCTGTTTTCAATTTTGTTATCTACATTTTTTAATGGATTAATTTAACCTTGATCAGCATAATTAGTGTTATTTTGACTATCGATAGCAAAATTCCCAAAAAAGTAATGTAATATTATCATATTGATAATAATTGAAAGAAAATGATTTCTTTTAATGGGCAGACCATTAAAAAATATTTACGAGTCGAGCTTAGGTTAGTGTTAGGAAACTATTTCTTTGTTAATACTGCTAAAAACGAGATTCACCGGCTACTTAATGAGTTGAAATATTTTAGAGATCCCGTTTAAGTTTAACCCAAATAGGTCAAGTAAGCTTGACATATCCAGACCAAAACAGTAATTCCAAAAATAAGCAAAAAATTATTGCTGAACTGCTGCAAAAATACATCTTTAAAGAAATATCGCGACTGGAATTTATAAAATCTGTCTTATTTTACAGTTGCCCTTCCTTTTAAGAAAGGTATTTTTTTTTAATAAAATTTATAAGATTTGTTTAATTATTAATTTTGTTAATTTAAGATCTGTGTAATAAGTGAGACTGTTTTTAAAAATGGATCCGTCGCCTCCGTAGGCTACTGTTACAAAACGATACTTTTTTTTAAATATCGTAATGTAATAAAATTTAACCCCACTAAATAAATCCCATTGTCCTTCGTATGTAATCTCCCCTAACACCGTACCATAACATTGAGATAGTTTACATGCAGGATTAGTGTTGACGTTCTTGGTCGGAAGGCAGCTTACAATTTTCAATTTTTACCAGTTTTATGCTTTTATAGATTGGGGCACTTTACGGTCATTCATATTAGTATAAGGTGTGTCGAATAAAATTGCATGCCGATTGGTGATATAAGATTTTATAGATTAAAATAAACTGATTAAATCTAATATTATTGCAACGTAACATTTATTTTATTCCTTTTTTTTAGGTATTTAATACTTATTTTACATACAAATGTATAATTTTATTTAGTTAATAAGCTAAAACATGTTTTTCCAATATTACGTATAATCTATTTTTAAATTAAACAAACAGGATCGTTAAATAGTTTTGTTAATTAAAATAATTTATTCTTATCATACATGTTATATATGCAAATGATAAAATTAACATACAATTGGAAAAGAAACTCGTAGTGATATTATTTGCAATGATAAATTAATACCGCTAATACTCTCAGTGTTCAGTGTTCTGTTGCCATTTAATGAACGTTAATTAAATATCAATAAAAAATGAGTGCTCTTATTATAATCGGTATTTTAACTTTATTATTTTTTCTATATCGGCATATTACAAGAAATTATGATTATTGGAAAATAAGAAATATACCATACGTTAAACCAACTCTTTTTTGGGGAAGTGCATATAGAATTTTAATGCAAAAAGAAACGATTGGACAATTTTGCGAGAGACTTTACAAAAGCACTGATGCGACGTATCTTGGATTTTTTGCGTTTGATCAACCTTTTCTGCTAATAAGAACTCCTGAAGCTGTAAAATCAGTATTAGTAAAAGATTTTGATAATTTTGTTGATAGATCTGTAACTACTAGTACTCGGGCTGATTTTGTAGGAAAGAACTTTTTATTTGTAATAAACAATCCAGACTGGAGAACTTTGAGAACGAGTATGTCACCAGTGTTTTCTAGTGGAAAAATAAAACAAATGTATGTTCTTATGGAAAATGTAGGTAATAAACTAGTAGAGTATATTCATACCAAAAAGTCACCTGAGTTAAGTCATTTCATTGGATGTTATGCAACGGATGTCATAGCTTCATGTGCTTTTGGAATCGAGGCTGGATCTCTTGAAAATGAAGAAAATGAATTTAGAGTAATGGTTCAGAAAATATCTAGTCCTGGATTAAGTAGATCTCTTAACAGGATGTGTTGCTTTTTTGCTCCAATGTTAGTTAATTTGTTTGGGTTAACATTTGTTGAAACCACTGCTGGTGAGTTTGTTAGTCAGATATTCAAAAAAATGCTTTACGAGCGCGAAAAAACAAATGTTCAAAGAGGCGACATAATAGACTTGCTCATTAAAATTAAAAAAAAACAAGAAAATTCAACTGAAAAAGTTTGTAAGTTTATATTGATTAAGTAACTTCTGCTTACAACTAATGTTTACAATTTAGGTGATGACCAACTAATTGCCCAAGCTGCTCAGTATTTATTTGCTGGAATGGAGACTATTGAAATTACAATTCTGTTGGCAATATATGAATTAAGTACCAACCCAGAAGTACAAAATCGCTTGAGACAAGAAATCCAAGAACATGTAAAAGATGATAATTGTTCCTATGAAACTATGCAGAAATTGAAATATTTAGATATGGTTGTTAAAGGTACCAATTTTAAAATTTTTCTTGTTTAATTATTTAGTGTTCTAATTTATTACATTTTTTGCTATAAATTTAGAAACGTTACGTAAACACCCAGTACTGCCATATTTGGATAGACGATGTACTAAAGATTATGAACTGCCAGGAACTGATGTAACAATACATAAAGGTGTACCGGTATACATTTCTTTGTACGGACTTCAAATGGATCCCCAGTATTTTCCCGAACCTGAAAAATTTATCCCAGAAAGGTTTTTGGAAGAAAATGTAAATTCTATGTTGAGCTATTTATACATGCCCTTTGGACTTGGTCCTAGAGGTTGTCCAGGTAATTCTATAAAATATTTTTTTTAAACCGACAGGGAAGTTACAACTTTCTTGTCTTAAAGATGGCATAAAAGTAATATTTCCTTGCCAAAATCGGTAATAAAGGTTCTCTGTCGTAAAAAAGCCTACAAGATATTTCAAATAAATTTAACTTTACTTTCATTTTGAATTGTTATTCTTTGAAATAATATTTTTTAAATAAATATTTATAATGTAGTATAATATCAGAAAAAATATTTGTCTAGCGCAGTAATGAAATCTCTCTGTAAGGTGTTCAGGTTTTTTTGGCACTCGTCCTGCAGGCTCGTTACGGAACCTGACTGATACATCCTTATAAAGTATCACTAACTTGATATTGATATATAAATAGCTATTAAACCTATGTGGAAAAAATCTGAATTTTATTAAATAAATTTGAAATGCACAATAATTATATTATTGTGTATTCATAAAGTATAGACTAAAAAGTCAATTTTATTATTATGGTTATATTATATACTTTTATCTTTTTATCGGCTTTTTTTGATCGGATTTATCGTCTTTTGCACTAATGCTCGTCAACTATCTATTCTATCAAATATGTGAGTAGAATATTTTGCAAAGTGGAAAAACCCAAAATTTAAAAATTAATTCAGTATGATAATTGCACAATACAGAATTGAATTAATTACCATAATTGTTTAATTAATATAAAATGATTAAAACATAAATTTATTGAAAACTGATTAAGAAGCTAAAATTTTGTTTTCTGGTATGAATCAAATAGACTTGACTTTCGAAATATTAACAAATATAATCGTCTATTTAGATATGGTATAAATTTGGTTTTTTTAGGAAGTAACCTTATTTGTATTCATAATCGTAATCAGCATTGATTGACTGATGCAAAGAAAGACATTAATTTGTCGGATGATTTAAGATCGCCAATGCTGATAATAAATAATTTATAAATCTATTGAAAAATGAGAAACAATAATTGTTTAGAATAATTCCATAAACTACAACCTTCACTTACAATTTTTTATTTTAATGGCATTCTCTTTGTAATCATAGTTTTCTTTGCCTCGTGTTTATAATCTTTAAAGTTCAACAATTTGCCAAGTAATTTAGAAATCGTTATCACGTAATGAATTATTTTGATATAGATAAGACAAATTAATTAAAAAAAACAATCTTAGTTTTTAGAGTACTAGCAAAAACTAAACAATTTTTTACATTTTAAATAATATTAAATATTTTTTTGATTTGATATAATATTAAATTTTATATTATAAAACTGTTTAAAACTCTAATAAAATGAAAAAATTGTGCAATTAAAAAAAATTTAGTTGCTTTGTTTGAAATTTCATTGCTATTTTTTGCTTGAAAACTAATAATTGCCAACAAGTTACTTTGACAAATTTATTAACCAGACACAACCTAATTATTTAATTAAAAAAAAAAACTGGTAGTACTTCGACTTTATGTAAATACAGGTATTAATTAAACATTACATTAGGTTTAATTACTGCAAATCCAAATGCCAACGTTAGATCCATAACAGTTGATTATATCGTTGAAAGAGAAATTATTCAAACAATTAAAAGAAAAACACAGGTACCACAGATATTTTAAATAACAATGCCACCAAGAAATGCTTTTATGTGGCAAAGAATCCAACCGTGTATTTTGTAAGAAAATTCAAGAACGTGCAAATAGAGACACAAACTTTATGAAACAAATAATTTGTTTTACAGATGAATGTATTATGTACATTTACATTAAACAATGAACCAAATATACAAAACCACTGCTGTTGGGCTGTGCAAAATCTAAAATTAAATTTAATGACAGACTCACAGTATCCTCAAAAGATTAATATTTAGGCTGTAATTTATAATAATCGCATTATTGGTGCATTTGAAATAATTATAATCATTTATTTTTCAGGTGAAAAGTTTGGATCTTTAAGCTCGAAAATGTCTATACTTAAAATTATACAAAACTTTGAAGTAATACCTACAGAAAAAACACCAATTCCATTAAAGCTTTTAACACGGGGCATTGTAATTTTGCATGACGGAGATTTTCACTTACAGTTCAAGCCTATACAAGCACGTTGAAAATACAAATATAAAGAACAATGACTCAAGATATTAATTGAAAAATATCCTTATTATTAATTAATTATAATAATATATAATTACTATTATTATCCACTATGTTATTACATATTTTATAATGTTGTAATGCAGAGCAATTTGTAATCTAAAAATTTTAATTGGTTTTTATGATTAAAGTAAATAAATATATTGTAAAAAATTGATTTTAATTTCTAGTATTACGATTTATTCAATAATTTGTATTTATAACTAAATATAAATTTTATACAGTTATAACTTTTAATATTTGGTTAGAAATTTTACTAAATTAATAATTTCCTAGCTTTTTTATCAGGTAATTATAAATTTCAGTTTTTATTGATGTCTTGTACATTATACCCCAATCCAAATTTAGATAACCCAATTTTTTAACTCTATCTGTTTCAAATTTCTCAATTTCCTTGAATTAAAATTTTTGCAAAAGCTTTATTTCCTGAACTTAAATAAAATATAAATTAATAATACACAAAAACTAGTACTGTAAATCCACAATATCATTGTAAATTAAATTATTCAAAAAAAAAAAATCATCCTTACTCGTCTAAAATGTCAACTTTTGTCATGTCACCGTAGCAATTTTAACATTAAAATGATCATATTTTTCAAATTACTAAGTTTACACAATTTCTTTTAGTGTATATGACCGCGTTCGAATACCTCATTACTCCGATCACTCGAAGTGATCGGAATTATTTCACCTGCCATTTAACGGAATTTGTTTTGCATTCTTTAGAACGTGCTTATTTGAATTTTTACCCGCTCTTTTATATTAGAATGTTATTAATATAATTTATGTTTTTAAATTTAAAGCAATTTTTTCCATTAATGTATAAGCTTTTGTTTACTCAAAATTAATAAATAATAATGTATATTACATATACTTTTAAAATCTTTTTTTTTTTAATGAAGAAGATCACTCCGAGCAATGAGATATTCGAACGCAATCAATATAATTTAGAATGCTGTACAAAGTGAAAAAATTAATAAAATATAAATTGAAATAAATAAATAAGAATATTTTTGTAATTAAAGTAGAGTACTTGACATCGAACACCAGTTCATTGCCGTACATGCAATTTTAAAATGTGCAGTATTTTACAAAGTTCAAAATCTAATTATTTATTTAACATAAACCAAACACTTGAAGGTAGCGCTAAACGTTAGTATTTGCAATTCAGCCGATTTGAATTCAGAGTTATCGGTGTGCTTGTATTGAGATTGATTACGTGATGTGCCAGTCAACATTTCAGTCCCTTGGTGATTACTTTTGTAGGAATTTATTCGTTGTTACTTTTAATCAATTTTTATTTCAATGTCTTTTGTGTGACTTAAATTGTATGAGAACAAAACAAAACATTGTCTCATTGTTTTTAACCAAAAGTTATCGTTTGTGTTACATGAAGTTCGCCAGTTCCTTGTGGTCAGTCTTTTAATCGTAAAAATAGCGTCTTTTTGGTCAATAAATATAATGAACAATTCATTTATATGGAGTACTTCTTAATCCTACTGATGATTGCATTCATAATTATGTTAAACTTGTTCATAAATGTGATAAATAAAATCATTTATAAACATAATCATTCATCATAATTACATTCATAGTATAATTAATTAATATACAATTATAAATTAATTGATATGTATTTATCATAATTACAATACATTGTAAATACAATATCACATCTATTCTTAACATTTCTTCTTTTTTTTATGTAAATATTATTATAATAGCTAGCATCGCTTTTTGACTTATTAGAGGACTGATGGGATGAGTTGTACTCAAACTCTTAGGGTTATGACTATAATGTGATCGACAAATTTACTACCCAGATAAACAAAACTTTCAAACAAAACACACGTGACATCTCCTCTATCTCTTATGAGAACCAACTGACTTCTGAAATATTATCCAAAATTAAAGATAAAAATAAAATTTGAAAAATACAACAAAGATACCAATACCCAAATTTAAAAAAGCAAATAGAGACAAAACTTTAGCAGACGTGACACCACAAAACCTTAAAAATTTACAGTAATTACAAAAAAAAATAAAACAAATAATATCGGCAACATAATAAACTATGAAAAAGGATCATTATTTATAATATTATTTTATTGTATTACTTATTATTAAGTCCGGCCCTGGCATTGAATGACAGTTGTTGATTGTTCATTGTTAGACGCAATTTTATTAAATAATTCGTTATAAAGTTCAATTAGGAGAGTGTTTGCCAGTGCAAATTACCCAGTGATCGATAATCAACGTTAAAAGTAAGTTTTAACTATTACAACATTCGTCGCATGATCTCCTCTCCTAAAGTGAAGTTAGAATGCAAAAATGCATCGTACACCGCCTTCTAAAGCAAATAACAGATTTCCACCTCCAAACCAAGGTGAGATAATGCCAAACCAGAGTGGAGCGGTGCCATTGCCAAACCAAATCCAGTACGTTTCAAGCATCCCAATCCCTCCCACTCATCATCATCATCATCATCAACAAACGGACCAGTTTCTGTCTCAACCGACGATTTACTATAATCAAAACTACCCGCAAAAAATCCAACCTCTGAGTCACCATCATCAGGTTTCCCTGATATCACAAACACACTCAAATACCCCATTAACTCAAGAGAATGAATTGCAAATAACAGGTAGGAAGCGAGGCAGAAAGGACAGTCCAGAAAATTCAAGAAGAGTCGTTAGACAATCATACTTACCAAACTATTGGCTAAATGCCCCAGTAAAAACAACAAATAAATTTGCAGCCCTATCTAATGAGGATAAAAATGTTGATGAACAAGAAAAAGAAAAACGCAGAAAAGGATGAACCAATGATGAATACGCCCAAGGAAAGTAAGCCACCACCAATATTTGTGGACGGGGTGGAAAACATCAATCCATTGCAAGAACTTCTCAACAGCTCCGCGCAAAACCAATATATGATGAAATGCTTGTACAATAACCAGGTGAAGATACAACCACACACTCCGGAATGTTACACAAAAATAGTAAAAGCTCTGATTGAAAAGGAGACCAAATTTCACACTTACCAACTCAAAAGTGAACGAGGTTTTCGCGTGGTTATTCGAAATATTCATCAATCCACTGAACCCAACCAAATAAAAGATGCCATTGAAAAATTGGGCCACTTAGTGAAAAACATTTCAAACATCCGCCAAAGAGGAACAAACATAAACCTCCCTCTATTTAATGTAGAATTAATAGGAAGTCCAAACAACTAAGATATTTATAAAATATCAAATCTTCTAAATACCGTCGTGAAAATTGAACCTCCACACCCCAAACGTGAAGTGCCCCCATGGTCTCAAGTGTCAAAACTTTGGTCATACCAAGAAGTATTGCCATAGAAATCCAAGATGTGTGAAGTGTACGGGTGATCATGCCACAGAGGATGCCGCAGATAAGATGATGGACCTTCTCACTGCCCTAGTCACAAAAATGTTGTGATGGCAGTACCAAAACTTAAGATATCAGTATGGAACGCCAACGGCTTGGTCAATCATGGCCAAGAGGTTAAAACCTTTCTTACAATACACGATTTGGACGTTATGCTCATTTCGGAATCTCACATGACCGAAAAGAGTTATATCGAAATTCCCCAATACTCTTTACACCACACTCAGCACCCTGAAGGAAGAGCCAGGGGAGGCACTACAATTATAATTAAAAATACCATAAAACATCAAGTAATATCAAGAATTAGCGAAAAAAACATGCAAGCTACAACTGTTGAATTAGAAGATTCTCGATGCAAAATAGTATTGTCTGCAGTATACTGCCCGCCTAATCTACCAATTAAAAAAAACCATTTTGAAACTTACTTTAACACACTTGGCCACCGCTTCATATCCGGGGGTGACTTTAACGCCAAGCACACCCATTGGGGTTCTAGACTCATCACACCGCGTGGAAGACAATTATACTACGCCATGCAGAGTATAAACTTACAGCATCTATCAACGGGTCAACCAACATACTGGCCCACCGACAGAAACAAAATTCCCGACGTACTTGATATCTGCATTACAAAAGGTATCTCACCTAACTACCTAAAAGTAGATACGTGCCTTGATCTTTCGTCAGATCACACCCCAATCATGGTTTCAATGGAGTCGCAAGTCCAAATTCAAACAAAGCCACCCAGACTAACAAACAAAAATACCAACTGGAACGAGTTTAAAACTATTCTCACCAACCTGCTAAACATAGATATACCGCTAAAGACGGCGCAAGACATTGATGAAGCGGTTGAACATCTTACTAAATCGATACAACAGGCTGCATGGAGTGCTACTAATGAAACATAAGAATCAATAAAACCTGGATTCGTACCAAATAATATAAAATCAAAACTTATCGAGAAAAGAAAACTCAGAAAACGGTGGCAAATCACTCGCGACCCAACCGATAGAACTAATTTAAATAAAGCCATCAGAAATCTAAAAGAAACACTGGCGAACCACAAAAATCAAGGTGTCAAAACTTTTCTAGAAAACCTGTCGGCAACAAAATCTACCGACTATTCTTTATGGAAAATTGCACGAAAAATTAAGCAGTCGCAAAAAACAGACCCACCAGTTAGAAAAAGAGATGGAGATTGGACTAGAAGCGAACAAGAAAAGGCAGAAGCATTTGCTGAACACCTTGGCAAAGTTTTCAAACCATTCCCTCAAGAGGTTCTCACTGCTGCAGAACAACCAATCCACCAGCTATTAAATGCTCCATATCAGATGGAACTGCCAATAAAACATTTAAAAATTAAACAAATCAAATATGTTTTAGCTCACAACATACACCCAAGGAAGGCACCAGGCTATGACTTGATAACCGGAGAGATTTTGAAGAACCTACTAATGATGGGCATCAGGGTATTAACAATGATCTTTAATGCTATACTTAGACTTGGATACTTCCCAATGCAATGGAAGGTGGCACAGGTAATACTTATTCAAAAACCTGGAAAAGACCCATCAGAAGTAACATCGTATCGACCGATTAGCCTCCTACCCATCCTCTCTAAGGTGTATGAAAAACTCCTTCTGGAAAAATTAAAACTTCTTCTACGGAAATTAATCCCAAACCATCAATTCGGATTTCGTCAACATCATGCAACAGTGGAACAAGTACACCGAGTTGCAAGAAAAATCAAGAACGACCTGGAATGCAAGCGATATTGTTCGGCGGCGTTCCTTGACATATCACAGGCTTTTGACAGGGTCTGGCATCAAAGGCTAATTTACAAGATCAAACTCACACTTCCACACGAGTATGGCAGAATTCTTGAATCATACCTCACTCAAAGACATTTTTTGGTTAGACATGGAGAAGCTTATACCACACTTGTACCAATAGAAGCTGGAGTTCCACAAGGGAGTATTCTTGGCCCATTGCTATATTTAATATATACATACGACTTACTGACAACCAACAATACAGAAATTGCCACTTTTGCTGACCACACCGCCATCCTGGCTTCTCATCAAAATCCTGAAATGGCTTCTCGCCTGCTACAAATACATTTGGATAATATTGAAGAATGACTGAAACTGTGGCGAATTAAAGTCAACAATAGCAAGTCGGTCCACATTACATTCAGGCTCAAAAGAAAGACATGCCCCAGCGTTGCATTGCATGGCAGTCCTCTCCCTCAAAAAGAAGAGGTAAAATATCTAGGAATACATCTAGACAATAAACTCACATGGGCTAAACATATCTGGTACAAAAGACTTCAACTTGGGCTCACCTATCGAAAAATGCACTGGCTTATGGGACGTCATTCTCAACTCAAAATAGAAAATAAACTATTACTGTACAAGGCAATATTAAAACCTATCTGGACCTATGGCATACAGTTATGGGGCTCTGCCAGCGACACAAACATAATTAAAATTCAACGGTTTCAGTCTAAAGTACTGCGCTGCATCTGCGATGCACCATGGTATGTAACAAACCACAGCATCCACCAAGATTTGAACATTAAAACAGTAAAGGAAGAGATTTCCTCTATGAGCGCCAAATATCAAGTACGTCTAGGCGACCATCCCAACAACCTAGCTGCGAATTTACTAGTTGCTCCTCGAGTCAAGAGGCTGAAGAGGATTGACCCTTTGGACCTACCTCTAAGAACTTGAGTGCCATAAAATAATTTTTGTTTATGGAATAAGCTAATGGGCTTATCTCCACTATGTCATGTTTCATTGTCAAAACTATTATTTATTGTTCACGAACAGATTGTAATATTCTAGAAGTTAATAAAAAAAAAAAAAACTTATTATTCTTTTATTATTTTAATTAATAGTATTGTATCTTAACTTCAAAGTATTCATTTTAAGAATATCCTAAGTGATAATGTATGCTCATTAGAATAAGCATGTAGTGTAAACTCACAATTTAATTACTTTTTTAGGTTAATTTTTTTTATTTCTTGGTCAAGTTAATTTATAAATATTTAACAAAATTGCGTTAACTTACATCATTATAATATCTTCCAATATAATAAATCCTTCTATTACTTAGAATTTCATTAATTTTTAAGGAATGCCTAGTACCTACCGAAGTCGGCATTCAAAGCTAGCAAAACAGCAACTTCGCTGCATGTGTATGGTAGTGTAGGCTAGAGATTCAATTAAAGACAAAATTCAAGTAAGTAGTATAATTGATTAAAAAAAGATACGTCGTCGTGTTTTAGGACTTCGGTAATATAGAAGTATGACACTCTGAACGTTGACTTTTGCAGATGTTTCCATTCCATACAAATATCAAGAATTACTTAATTCAAGCATTACTAACAACTACAATATATTTTAATTCATATCACCCAAAGCATTTTCAATGCAAATCCAAACTATAAATAAATAAATTTGTATTAAAATAATGTTCCAACATTACCAGCGTCAATTGCTTTAATAACTATTGTCTATGTGAAACCTCAGTTAGAGCGACAAATTGTTCTATTATATTGAAGTGATATTTAAAGAACAGTTCAGTTATTCGAGTAGCAATAAGATACGAGTTTATATATTAGGTTTGTTTGTGCAGCAGTTGCCAACGGTTTGAAAACGTTTGAGGCATGCGCATATTCAATAACGCGTTCGTGCAGTGCAAATTTCAAATTTTTACTACTGGTTTGATGTTTTTGCAGTTACTCAAACTGCGTTGAAAACCGTTTGTTACCTATCAAATCAGTTGGAGGATTTTACAGAAACTACTAATCAAACGCATGCGTAAACACGCAAACGTCTACCTCGCTTGACTTTTTATTTCCGGTATTTCAGTGGGCAGTTAAGCTTTCGCTTAAGCTAATCTCAAGTTTAAACTCAAGCAGTGCATTTTTTGAGTATTTCAGTTCCCGTTTAACGCTAAACGATAGTTTAACTGAAAGATTACGGAATCGTAATAACTCGACCGTTTAAACTTCGTTTACTTAAACTTTTACGCTTAGACCAATCAGAACTGCAAACACTTTCACCTAAAGGTATTTTTTGACAAATGACAGCGTTGAAAATAAAATCACGATCAAATCATGTTAAAATTTTTTGTTCATTTTTACCTTTGCCTTTTTCAATTTGGGCATTATTATTGCAGACATTTTTATTTTCGTAAATAAAAACAAAATAAAGCAATTTCTAAAAATTTTAGGTTAATAAAATTAAACATGAGTCAAACAATCATTCTGCGCATGCTCACCATCAGAAATCCAATAAAAATGTCATTTACTATTACCAACATACATTAGTACAAGTTTAACTTAAGTTTAGCTAAACCCAATTAGAAAAAGTACTGAAATACCAAACTGAAGATAACCAAACGCTTAAGTTAAGCAAACGCTTTCGTAAGCGAAAGCTTAACTGCCCACTGAAATACCGGGCCTAAAGGTTAAGATTGATATTTTTATAAATTTATAATTTTTGGAATTTGTTTCATAAATTTTAATACTTCAATAAATAAAGATAATATTTTTATTTTAATAGATTTATAATTTTTAGAATTTGTTGAGTAAATTTATTTATGTAACTTTACTAATGGAAGTAGTTGAATTAAATGTAATAATACCAATGCAATGCTAATTAAGAAACTCATGCTTTCTTTATTACGTATTTTTTAGATGGTTGATTTATCATTCATTATTAGATGTCAAACGAATATCCAACTAAATGGGTTTGAGCAGCGTAACGGTTTGCAAGTAGTTTGGGACCTGACATGCGCAATAACTACAGTTATCAAACTGGTGTTGGACAATCACAAACTGCTGCACAAACAAACCTATTAAAATTTTCAAAGTAAAATACTTTTCACTAAAATGTATATGTTACGTACCAAGCCCGAAATTGTACAGATCGCGCTCTGTACAGTGATTTTTGTACCGACCGCAAAGTGTACAGGCTACTTTGTACCAAGTGCGATTTACCGGAATTGGTACAACGAGATTTATACAAAGCGCGATCTGTACAATCCATTTGTACAGAGCTGTTAGTTTCAACCTTTCAGTCAACTTGGTACAACCACAGATTACTATATAAAATACCCATCGTTACGTTTTGGGGAATGGGAATGTCGTGGGTATATATGTTGAAGAGCGCGGGGGATAAGATAGATCCTTGGGGCACCCCCGCGTGTATAGGTCTAATCGTAAAAATTTTTCTTGTAGCTGTAGCTGACACTTGGCATCTGCGGAGCAGATGCGGGCGATAGCCCGCTTATCTCCTTCGTCTGATTAGAAACCTGACGTTGAGAATTTTTTACAGGGATTTCAAACCCGAGGAGCGGCGCAAAAAAAATGTATTTTAAGTGTTCATTTTGCCTGTTAAAAAAATGTCATGGCCATTAAAATCATTCAGTTCGAGAGTACTGAATGGTTCATTATTTTCCCAAATAATAAAAATAAATTTTGTTGAAAATATTTTTAGCTTCAATCTCACGTAAGGGGAGGGGGGTCCAGGCAAATCTCACTAAATCTCACCTAAGGGGGGGAGGAGTCTAAATTTATCGAAAAATAGCTCACGTAATTAATGGATGGCCCCTAAAGGCCGTGTGATACTCATACTATTTTGTCGTTAAAATTCTGTTAAAATTTCATGAGAAATTTCATGATAAATTTTAGTACGTGTAAAGCCTTAAAATTTCAATACTAATTTCATGACAAATTTCATGAGAAATTTTTCTGTATGACACTCGGTTTCTTTGTAAAATTTGGCGCAAGCGCATGATGTCTGTCAATTGTCAATAGCAAAATGGCCCCAAGTCTGCAAAGTGTTATTGTAATGTAAATTGTAATTTAATCAGGATTCATCAGTTATACTGTGAAGACTGTGATTTTTGCTTATATCTTTGTTTATCAGTGCGATCATGAAATTGGCCCTAACAATTGACTGATTGTAGCACGTTTTTTGAAAAAATATTGAGAAACTCACACCACGGATCGCAAGGATTAAAAACTTATTCTTATTATCTAAAACCTACTTTTTCTTGTCACATACATTTTTTTGAACTATAAATATTTGTTAAATTAAAATATTAATTTTTTTTTATTAATTTTTAATTGCTATATAATTAATAATAAATGAGCTTCTTTTAACTAAATATTTAACAGCGACACGCAATTAACATTTCAAAATAATATTATCAATACAAACATGGTATCCCCTGTATTCACCTTTTCTGGTATAATAGTACCTACGACCTAACCAGGTAATAATAGTATTCAGGTAAAACGAGTGGATGTGAGTCGGATGTGGTTGTTCGGCCTTCGGCCTCACTGGATGAGAGATGTGGCCATCACATGACTTTACCATACAATAATCTTGTAGTACGATATTATGTCCTGCACACTAATTTAATACAGTTTATAAAAACGTAGTTAACGATTTTGGCCGCTCCCTATGATTTGGTGTCCATGTGCGAAAATTTTATCGGCTGTCACTCTATACCAAGTCACCTTCCAAGGATCATTCCTTTTATCGATAACTCGATGTTATAAATTTTTCTTGTAGCTGTAGCTGACACTTGGCATCTGCGGAGCAGATGCGGGCGATAGCCCGCTTATCTCCTTCGTCTGATTAGAAACCTGACGTTGAGAATTTTTTACAGGGATTTCAAACCCGAGGAGCGGCGTCGAGCCGGTGTCTTGTTTGTTATTACGCTATAAGGTAAGCACTGCGGGGCCGGAGGCTAACGTCGAATTGTCCACGCGTGCATGCACGGGTGAGACAATCCGCGCGCCCGCGGCGGCGCGATGTGCTTACCTTGAGCCCTTTCTACAATAACAGAGCCTCAGTCGCGCCGTTGTTACAGCGTTTTTATTAATATAAAAAAAAAAATTTTTTACAATTTACAAACAATAATCTAATAGGCGCTGAAAAAAAATAATTTAAAAACACATGCTGAAAAAGAAGAAGATTAATTGGACAGGCCAATGACGAATATTTGTAACCTCCCCGGGGCAGCGTGAACACTCCTCACTGGAACACGCCGTCCTCGGAGTCAGAGTCTGAATACGTGACGTCTGGTATTGGGTTGCTTTGTTGGGGTGATCTAGGGTGGGGAGGCAATACAACTGTTTTAGGAATAATTATATCCTTAGGCCTAGGCGTCCTTGGGTAGTCGTTAGTGTCGTAGCGACCCAGGGCTTGGATGAGTGGATTGTGGCAGTCGAAGCTTTTCAAATACAGTTTAGATATTAGGTCTTTTATGAAAGAATCCAGGGGCTTGACTCCGGAAGCCGCCTGGAGTTGTCTATTAGTGACAAACCATGGGGCGTCCATGGCTTGTCTTACGCAGACGTTTTGCATGGTTTCCAATCTTTTCATTTGATTAAAAGATGCGAACCCCCATGCCGGGACCGCGTACGTAAGGACCGGGCGGATGACCGCCTTGTAGATCCTGATCCGATCTTTGTGGCGCAGGCAGCTATTTCTACCTATCAGTGGAGCAAGGGAGCCCTTAAGGGCTTTAGCTTGGGATACACAGTTTGCAATGTGTTTGGACCAGCTTAGTCTTGGGTCGAGGGTGACTCCGAGATATTTGACGGAGTCTTTCCAAGGAATTACTTCGCCAAACATCTCGATTTTGTCGGGGGGGTGTCGTTTTCTATCGAACATGATAGCTTCGCTCTTCCCCGGGTTTATTACAAGTCTCCACTTGTAGAACCAGGGTTGAAGAAGCTTCAGCGTATCACGAACGATAGTAACGTTCCTCTTACGTCTCGGGTGAGTTGTAACGATCGCAGTGTCGTCAGCGAAAATACCCATCGTTACGTTTTGGGGAATGGGAATGTCGTGGGTATATATGTTGAAGAGCGCGGGGGATAAGATAGATCCTTGGGGCACCCCCGCGTGTATAGGTCTAATCGTAAAAATTTTTCTTTCGGTAAGTGGATTTATCTAGACAGTTGCCCAAATCATCACTTGCGACATTATTAGGTGCCGCCCTCTACCGACCACAGTACCAAACATACTCATCGCGCCACTAATTTATTCCAATCTCACGTTTTCCATGGACCGATTTTAACCAAAATCTAAGTTTCAATATAAACGTACTAAATATAAAATTTGGTTGAGAAATTCCTATTAGTTTGGGCGCTAGAGCGCACACAAAATTAAGTGACATACAGACACACACCCACACACCCACACAGACACACAGACATTTCTAGATGTTGGGTCTTGTTACGACTACGTCGAACAATCCTGAAATTCACTTAAAATTTTGATTAAATCATAAGAATTATCCGAACGAACCTGGTATATTTCATAGACAGCCGTCTCCACTAACTTATTTTTAGAACTTATCTACGTGAGAAACATGCAATTCTTAGGCTTTAGTTCTGAGAATTCTGTCCTTAACTTGCTAACAAGCAAAATAAAGAATTACGTCATGTACCTCGACGAGAAAAATAAGAAATCGGTTCATTTTGACTCCTATATCTATGCAACCCATTAACCTTTGAAGAAACTTTAAGTAAAAATCCCTGTTAAATTTCAAGAGCCATCTTGGAAATAACGGCACTTTCGGTTCGACAGTCAAAGTAGTAAGATGCGTTCCTTTGGTCTCGTGATTCAAATAAATAATTAACGGACTTTCGATCTGTACCTCGAGTCATGAAGACATGAACGGTTTCGTTGTCTTCCAGCAAGGAAGAGTTGTGCACTTTCTGTTCGTCAGTCAACCAAGTAACTTCGTAAAAACTTTCCTAGTGTTCTAATCGAGCAAAATGTGTGATTAATTATTTCGTGTAACTAAAATCGAATAAATAACAAAAACTTTATCTTGTGCCTCCGAATAAATACCTGATTAATTATTTCGTGTAACAAAAATTAAAGAAATAACTTAAAACTTTTTACCGATCTATCAAACAAAATGTGTTTTATAATAAATCTATCGAACATGGCAAATTTGAAATAAAGGCAAGAAATTTAATATTTTCGATAATTACCGACGATGCTAATTCAATGAAATAGAATAGACAAAGTGTTGATTTGCGATAAATAACTTGTACCTATTGGATGGATAAAAATTTGGATTATTAAGAAAATAACGTATACCTATTGGATAAAGAAGAATTGGATTATCAAGTAATCAACGACGGCTACCAGAAAAATGGATTTGGAAGGACGGTGTGCAATTAACCGGTGTACCGACAGCTCAGTTTTTTGGAATTTGAATTCAGAAATTAATCATGCTTTCGACGACTTACCACGTTTAAACGGGTTAAAGGTTAGTTTTTGTCCCATTTAATTGTATGCAACCGCATGTATCTAATTGTAACGATTGATTTGATGTATTGCTTATTCAACGACTAATTGGTCCATTTTTCATTAAAATTACATTAAAAATCTATCGTACAATTACCTATAATTTTTATCTGTAAAAAGTATTTATCTGTACAAATTATTGAAGTGGAAATCAATCCATAAGGATGATGAAAGTAAAGGGTTTATTACCATTGATTTTGTTCTAAATAACGCTTTAATTAAGTAATTTTAATTAAATATTGCGGAAGCTTCCTTCATCATTTAGGTAAAAATTAAGGAAAAATTGTATTTATGTTCCGTATTTGTGTCGATTTTTCGTTTAATTTTATTATATTTCTTTACATCAAATATCTTTTATTTCAAGAGCGCCGAATTCTTTTCAGGATTGTGTATTTATGTAAAAGCGAGGTAAGCGTATATTTTGTTTCACGTAGGTACCACCCTGAGATAAAGTTCTCAGTATTTTTTGAATTCAAATTCGAAAAATCTGCTCCACCGACGGAAGTGAGTTCAGCCGAGGGTAGGTGTAACAGTCTCTTTCAACTCGTTAGACCTCAAGGAATGTAAATCCGTGAAAATCTGAAAAAAAAATTTTTTTCGATTACATAACTTTCCCATTCGGTATGGTAAAGTAAAAAATAGAACATGTCTCGCATAAAATTCTCATGAAATTTCTCATGAAATTTCAACAGAATTTTAACGACAAAATAGTATGAGTGTCACACGGCCTTTAGAGTCTAGTCGTTGCTAAACATGTTCGAGATGTAGAAGAGCTTCAAGGAAGTAATGAAAGTAGTAATATTATAAAATCGAGCGTCATTCGACACCTTACACAACATTCTTAAAGGTAATTTGAAATTTTAATGCTTACAAATTTAATTAAAAACTCTTTTTTCACTTCAGATTGATGAGGTACGATGCGTGACTGGGGTTAAATGTGATTGTGTGTACAATCAAAGTGGAAAGTGCAAACACATTGCTGGATTGATTTATTTTATAAATGATGAAGATGAAGAGAGTGCATTCAAAACGAGTACCTAACAGCAATGGGGGAAACCTAGTGCCCGACAATTCGTATAAGAAAAATATTTTAAGGGCAGATATTTTGAGGAAATGTTTCCCTTAATGACAGTAAAAAAATGTGAACCTCAAGCAGTAGATATCTCCGAATTAGTTGGTAAATCTGCATTAAAATAAGTCATGGTAGCAGATGCCGCAAGTGCACATGATCATACGATAAGAAATCTTATGAATTCATTACTGAAGCAAGCGCGAAATAAATTTAGAAAAATTAGATTGTGCCGAATGTGTAAATAATTAATATGGATAAATGTATAAATAAATTAATGAAAATGCAATGTTTTTGATTTTCGTCTTCTAAGTAGTTTTTTATGTGCGAAGTAGCTTTCTTCTGTATGATAATTTACTTGGAGCCATCCCAAAAATATTGCAAGCCTCCTCTAAAATCGTGAAAACATAATATAGATGTAAACAGGCTACAAAAGAAGCTTTATTTATAGTAAATATGTATTTGTTGCTAGACAAGTTGCGCGGTTTTCTTCATAATTTGTCCGCCGCGGGCGCTGGAGTCGTTTTCAATTCTCCCACTATATACTTCGCACCTAGCGAATACCATTTATGAAATTATTTAGACAAAGCAGAAATTTTTATTTAGTAATTTTGGCCTTTGATAATCATAAGTTAGTGAGTAAATGTTATCTTGTAGCATTTCAAATGCTATTATTTTTGCTTGGCATTTTTTGTTAAGTAAAAATTTAAATTGGCTTAAAATCTCCGCATTATCCTGTGCATATCCATCACGCGCAATCGTTAATATTTCGGAAATTTATCAAATTGGCATTCTTCCGTTTATCACCATCTAAAATGGAAGTATCATTTTTCGTTTGTGTAATGTTTGAGTTTTAAAAGCCACAAACTTTATTTTAATGCAGTGATCTTTTTAATAACCTTCCGTTTTCTGTTTGTGGGTAAGCGTTACATTGATATTTTCCATTTTGAGCGAAGTTTGACTTTGATAAATTTTAGCTTTTTATTATCACCTGTCCATTTCTGTGTTCGTCCATTTTGGTTATCAACTTTTGATTATGGTTTTCTGGAAGTGAAGTTAAAGTGGAGCTGATATATTTCTGTTGTTCAATCAGCGTGATGGAACCATTTCCATGAGGGAGTTTACCTTTTATTTCCATGGATGTTTTTAATGGAATTTTCCACATCTGGTTTCTTTCTTATCAGTCCGCTTGAGCTGACCTTGTCCGTTTGACGTCAGCGCCCTATCGGCTTTGATTTTGATAATTTTGACGACCACATAGAGTGATTTGCTCAATCTGGGAGGACAAAAAGGTATTTTCTGAAATCGGCCCTATTTGCTGCAATTCAGATAAAAATGCTACTTGGGCTTGCATAACTTTTGACGCGGCAGCGATCTTGTTTTCGACTTTTGATATTTTCTTTAAAACACTAAAATAAATCAATTCAAGAAAAAAACTAAAGGATCTAATTTTTTAGGTCAAAAAAGCTAATTTCACTGGACTATTTTCCTTAGATTTTTAATACGTTGAAAAAGCTGTAATTAACCTACAATTAATTAGACGCAACACTTTTTTATTTAATAATTGTGCTTGTAGGTTAATAACGACAACTTCAATAGAAAAACGCATTAAAATTCCAATTATGGGTTCTCTTAAAAACTCGAACGTAAAGGTTTATAATAATAGCATCTACATTTAAGGTTAAAACAGAATATTAAATAAATAATTAAACTAAAGGAAGGCTGGTGGGCTTATGCAATTATTGTAATTCCATTTATTTTATACCAGTTGGCCTTAAGACCACTGCAATGTAAAATATTTTTGTATACAAAAATTACATGTCAAACAGGTTGTTGTATTCACTTTCATCTGCAATCAACTTCTTCATGCATTACGAAAAAATATGGGATTTTATACATATTGAATTTTTGAAATTGGAATTTTTTACTGAGAATAGATCAATTTAGAGAAATCATGTTTTTTCCATCCTTCAACCTCTAACCTCGAATATTTAAGTGAAAACTACAAGTACAAATTTTAATTTTCTTATAATGATACCTTCATTTATTATCTGTAATCACAATTTTTGTCTGTTTTTTGTAATTAACCAACTTAAATTCTACTGAAAGTCACCCATTATTTACTTTAGTAATAATATACCTGAACAATTTCGTGGACCATTTCCAAATGGCATGTAAATATAATTTCCTTGCACACACATAATTTATTTATTGGTACAGCTCAATCAATTATGGCAGCAAGAATTGCACAAAACTCCTTTTTTCCTGCAAACACATCTTTTATTCAAACATTTTTTTTCACCCAAAAATTCAATTTGGGGGCTAGCTAATTAACTACTCGAGCTATAATTTTAATTTGGCAGCTTTACCAACAAATTTAGTTCAAGTTGGCAATACTGTACCGTAAAATTGACTATACCCAAGGTATGACTTTATGACTATACCAATGTTGTAATAAAAGGATAGTAGTAAACAATCAAAAACGTTAGAAAATCGAATAACGAACAACTAAAAGCGAACAGGAATTGTAAGTATTAGGATCTTTTATTTATTTATTATTTATTTCTTTCTTCCTACTCGTTTTGCTGCTTGACAGAAGCATTGTGACCATTAATTTTAATTTGTGCGGTGCACATGCACTAAAAAATGTTTGAATAAAAGATGTGTATGCAGGAAAAAATAAGTTTTGTGCAATTCTCGCTGCCATAATTGATTGAGCTGTATCAATAAATAAATTATGTGTGTGCAAGGAAATTACATTTACTTTAAATAAAGTGAAAATGTTTATATATCTTGTCATATTATTTAAATTTTTGTTCTTCTGCTATTCTATCGAGCTTTATACAGTATTAAGTTGTACCACAGATTACTATACAGATAGCCAACCCCATTGTTATATTGGTTAACACATTTTTTACCTGAAATTATGTTAGTACTGGAGACGGCTACCAGAGGCGCATTTCTGGGAGACATCACGACATTGAACTATGGTGGCTACTGGATACGCTTCATAGATGTCGTTTCTAAAATACCTCATGAAATCTCAAGTAGAAAATTTTATTATAGATACATACATTATGCCGTTATAAATAGTTTCATGCCTTGAAGGAAAGTAAACCCTTAAGCCGTATAGGTACTACCTGGGTAAATAATCTGGGAAGCACACTTGAATGCGTTATTGTCATTTAAAAATAATATTGTAGCTTAACTAGATTTTTTACATTACAAAGTTACAAAATAAACATCAGAATCTTAATTAAAAAAGATTGTTTTATTTATATTTATGATTTTTTTTAAATGTATCAAGTTATAAATAATAATTTATAATCAAATTAATTTATATTTTTTATTAAACTTTCGAGCTCAAATGAGTCTCTTCGTCAGAATAATTAATATTATTTTATCAATAAAATTATCAACTATAACTATAATCACAGATTATTATAATAGTAATCTGTGCTATAATGTACCAAAGGTGATGATAATCATGCAATAATTTTGGCTAATAATTGCATGCATTATTCTGATTGGTATAATATTAATATAAGAAAGTTATCCAATGAGGTAACATAATTTTAACAAAACAACAAAGATAACATAAAATGTAACGTAGCATAAAAAACAGCTTTTCACTTATTTTGCAAAATATTAAGTTTTTGATTAGGTTTAGTACTATTACCATTTTTAATGGATTTCTTCCCATATTTCCACTTACACTCTTTATAAATTTTAGTTCTAACCATTAATTGTATAAAATATTGAAAATGTTCAAGACAGAACTTGTCATTAAAATAACATTCTCTTTGTTTAGAAAGTTTTTTGACAATACTGGAACTTAAGCCAGTCTTTTCGGGATTTTTGTTAAACAGCTTGTAAAATTTTGTTAAAGATATTTTGGTCAAGTGTTCAATTGTACTATTAGGAATCCTCAATCCAGTTGATTCTGCTGAAATATTACTATACAACTTATTTAAAATTAATAATTGTTTGGGGTCATTTAGACTACCTTTCACGTTTAATAGCCCCGTCTCACACTTTTCACATTTAAATTTTTCAATTGTTTTTTTGCATAGGTAACCTGCATAATATGCTATAGCACAATCTTCTAAAATACAATTTTTCTGTTCTATAATATTTGAATTTTCATTAACAGAAGGCATCTCTGCTTCCGATTCGATATTTGAAGTTGTTGAAGAATCAGAAAAAGAACTGATGCTACTAATAGTGCAATCGAGATCATTTTCACACTCGGACAGTTCGTTTGAAGTATCATCTTCCTTATGTTGATCCACTGATTTATCTAATTGGTCATCTAAAAATAAATTATCTACGCACGGTTCATTTATATACAAATCTGAGTCAAAATCGTATTCACAATTTGAAGATGATGGGAGTTTTACTAAATTATTAATTGTACAGCTCCTAAAGCTTGTACGAAAAGCTCTAGCAGTGGGATTAAAATTGAAACCACCTCTTTGTCTAATTACGGAAAAAAAGTTTTCTAATGGATCTTGATTTAATCTAGATGTTAAAATGAATTCTGTTCCAGTTTTTAATTCTGCTTCATAGATCATCAATATTGAATTGATACTCCAAACGAAACCATCAAAGCAAGGTGGTCTTTTAACTATGTTGTTGTTATTCTTTTCATATTTGCAAATTTTCTTCATAATGTTTTGTAAAGACATTAGAGTTGTTTTTACAGTTGGATTTTTCTTTGAAATAGCATAGCGAAAAGGATTTTTATCAAATTCAAATTTGCTGTTCAAACAATCAAACCCTTTATCCAATAGATCAATAAATTCTGCTGTATTTATTGCCGTTTTACTATCAATATCTCCAGTTTCTACTGCTGTTTTTATTGCTGCTGCCATGCTGTGGCTAAATACTTGTAAAGCTACTGAACATGACATTTTTTGGAACGGACTAGGATTAACATGCACATCTGTAATTTTGATTAAGGATCGTGCATACTTACTTCTTTTATCAGCAGTGTAAGTATCAATGATATCTGAAAATCTTATTCTCTTATTATCTCTACAAAAAAGTAAGGAGTTTCTGAGCTTGCTCCTAATAATTTAAAAGCACCTACGTTGCTTGTACCTTGATCTCCCACAACTGCTTTTACAATAATACCACATTTTTGCAGTTGGGAAATTGTTACTTTAATTAGTTTTTCTAAATTTTCTTTATTTACTCCAGAATTGCTCAAAAAGTAAGCAACGGGAAGTTTCCATTTGTTATGCAGTCCTCGAATCATAAACACAAGAGATTTTTTTGCTGATTTAGCAGTTCTTCCTAAAAACCCCAAATCTTCGAAGCCTTCAATTAAATCTAAAGTTTTTGAATACTCGAGACACTCTTTTATAGACATTTCATCTAGTAGAAGAACACATTTTCTTTCTTGGTCATCCATTGCGCCGGCTTTAATTGATATTTGCTTCATAAGTCTTCTGTTAAATCCTGGCATAAATTTGGATTTTCCTATCCATGATTTTACTGTTGATGGAGCAGGTAAAGTCATTCCAAGACTGAGTAAAAAATTATAAGTTGATGGTGACTTATAATATAAAGAAATTGCCAAGTCTTTTTCTTCTTTTTTCCATTAACTTCTCGTTTTATGAAAAATTTGCATCTCCACAAATGCTTTAACATGGGGCGATTTAAAATTTATAGACTTGATGACTTCATTTATAGTAGGCGTTTTATGAAGCGTTGAACGAAGTTTACATATTGTAGCTCGCTTACTTTTCAACAATCGTCTTTGTTTTGTAATTAAAGCTTCTCGTTTTTCTAACTTTATTCTTTTTGCTGAATTTTGTAATTCTTGATCATCAGTAGGTATTGATCTTTTTGTAGTTTCTACAGTAGAAGATGGTAATTCAATTAAATCAGATAACAAATTTGATATTGAAGGTGATCCGCTATTTTCAAAATCTGTTTTGTTATTGTGTGTCAATGGAGGTGAATGTAGAGGAAATATTTCACTTTGTTTTGGGTATTGCCGTATCTGAATTGAATAATCAAAATGATTTGAATCGTCGGATGATAATATAATTTCACTATGAGATACTGGAACTGCTGTCGCTAAAAGACGATCTTTTTTGTCACTATAAAATTGCGTGTGTGAAAAGTGATTTGCACATATAAACGTTTCATTTCAATCAGAATAATGCATGCAATTATTAGCCAAAATTATTGCATGATTATCATCACCTTTGGTACATTATAGCACAGATTACTATTATAGTAATCTGTGATTATAGTTATAGCTGATAATTTTATTGATAAAATAATATTAATTATTCTGACGAAAAGACTCATTTGAGCTCGAAAGTTTAATAAAAAATATAAATTAATTTGATTATAAATTATTATTTATAACTTGATACATTTAAAAAAAATCATAAATATAAATAAAACAATCTTTTTTAATTAAGATTCTGATGTTTATTTTGTAACTTTGTAATGTAAAAAATCTAGTTAAGCTACAATATTATTTTTAAATGACAATAACGCATTCAAGTGTGCTTCCCAGATTATTTACCCAGGTAGTACCTATACGGCTTAAGGGTTTACTTTCCTTCAAGGCATGAAACTATTTATAACGGCATAATGTATGTATCTATAATAAAATTTTCTACTTGAGATTTCATGAGGTATTTTAGAAACGACATCTATGAAGCGTATCCAGTAGCCACCATAGTTCAATGTCGTGATGTCTCCCAGAAATGCGCCTCTGGTAGCCGTCTCCAGTACTAACATAATTTCAGGTAAAAAATGTGTTAACCAATATAACAATGGGGTTGGCTATCTGTATAGTAATCTGTGCTATTACTATGCACATAGGTAATCTTTTAAGAAGGTAAGAATCTCGAAAGTCGAAACGATTTTAGTTTGTAACAAAAATAATTATGCAGTTATCCCTTTTCACATTTAAATTACTTTTGCCGACTTTGTAATCCTTTCCGTTTTGTTACACAAATATAAATTTTAATTTATTATTGTATCTAGTATTCCAAGAAGGTACCGTTTGCTGGTTTCATTCTTTAAAAATAGAATCAGATAAGAAAATTTTAAGATTATTATGGAATGTTCAAAATTTTTGGGTATTTTTTGTTTTTAACCGCTGAAATCTCTGACTATAATATGACTAATTGTCGATTATAGTTATTAATTAAATTTCGAGTCCTAAAATACAGCAAAATAAATTCATTAAATGTAAAATAACTTTGCGTTTGCGTGGCTTTAAGGGTATTAGGCAATGGTTATTGGCGAAATCGGCGCTTTGGTTATTCTTAATTTTAACATAGAAAGAAAGCAGATACACATGTGTAATTTTAACTAATACTTATTGATATATAAATGATGAAAAAAATTGTACCATCGAGCCCATAAAAGCTTACAAAATGGCGGTACAATCTGTAGCGTATTAACACGTTTATTTTCCATTTTTCCCTACTATCGTACCAAAACGATATTTTTTTTGGGTTTGCAAATAGTTTTTCTTTTCGTAAGATATGTAGTTTCGAACTAAACCTAAAATCACAACGATTGAAATGGAATTATTAAACTTATAGACAAAAAACCGCGATTTTTACGATAAAAATGTGAGTGTTTTGTAAGTGAACAGAAAAATCGTGACTTTTTAATTTTTTTTGAGAAATCTCAAATTTTTATAGATTATTTTGGAGGCTTAGTCCAAAATTATACATGTTTTACGTATCTTTCATTTTTTTCAAGTCACCAGAGACCTCCGTTTTTTTGGAATCAAGGCAAAACCAAACGAAAATGAAAAGTCGAGAAAAACGAGTTTAAAGTTTCTTTATCAATTAAAGTGATTTTACTTAAATTTATCTCCCTTAAAAATATCCAATAGCATAGAATGATGTTTCTAGTAGAGCTTCGGCATCAGTCCGTTTTTGAAAATTATATTTTTATTAGTGGACTACAACAGGTGAAATAAAATGAAATTGCAATATCATGATAATGGTGATCGCAATGTGAACAACTCCAAACTGACTTTTTTAAATATTTTTCTTTGTAATAAAGTAAAAATTAATCCGCAATTTTATAACGATAGCTGGACCACAATATTTTGGTTTTAAACCTTCTGAAAATGCAATGATGCAGATGTCTACGATTTGTTCCATATTTGTCAAAGTATTTGAATTTTAGAAAAATCTTTATTATGATAAATTATCAAATTTTATATATTTTAAAATGTCCTATTTAATTATATCAAATTTTTAGATAAGGAACTCAGATCGTAACATTTAGAGCCCTCCCAGGTAATGTTCTCTGCTCGACTACCAGCGGCAGACGGAAATCAAGTCCACGCACTGCCACCTTTTCACTTGCCTAATCAACAATTTTACGAATTTTGATATGAACCAAACGGTATCCTGTTCTGGAAGGATAGTACTTTCAGAAAATGTAATAAAAAAAATATTGATTTTTCTATTGCCTAATACCCTTAAATAAGAAAATATATAAATTATTAACCCGTTGATATTAGATAATATAAAACTTCAAAATATCGAGTTATTATTAAATTAAAAATTGTTAAAGGATTTATTTAGCTTTCAAACGTAATATCGTTCGTCATCAGAATAATATACAAATGTGAACGATATTACGTTTGAAAGCTAAATAAATCCTTTAACAATTTTTAATTTAATAATAACTCGATATTTTGAAGTTTTATATTAAATAAGAAAAGGTGGTTCATAGATACATATACATAATATTACGGCTATTGATTTATAATATAAATCAGATAAACTTATTACAAATATATAGTTTATATACCAAAAATTACTGTAAATTAAGTTTCACCCCCACTCTTAATTATTAATAAATATAAAAAAAATTAAAATTGTTCGATTATAAATCTATTTAATGTGAGTTTTTAATAGAGCCTGTATGAATCTTTCAATAGACTAAAAATTAATGATCATTAACTTTTTTAAATCTGAAATTCGCAAATGATTTAATTAATTAAAAAACTTAAATAATAGTTAAATAAATAACAAAGGGAATGGCAATTTAAATATTTTTTATAATATGAATCTGATTCGAGAAATTCTATGTGAAAAGATCCTTAATGATAATGATCATTAACTTGGCAGTGTGTCGAAAGTATTACGATGATACCATTGTCCTAAATACGAATGTAAGACTCTTCAATCCTTTACCACAAAACACAATGCCAAATTACCCATAGCTATTACCTACACCGCCTACAATCTTTTATTTTTGACTCTCCAAAACACTGATAATTTTTTAAAATTGAATGGTTTCTTGCTTCCTCTAAATATCTATGCAATTTTAAAAAACGGGTTCAAAGAGTTTTACTGGAAAAAATTTTTGAAGGCGCTTAGCATTATCATTCCTAACAAAATTATAATTTAGTCACTACTATTTGTTGCTAGTAAATACCATTGTCAATGATTTTCCTGTCAGGGGGTCCTCGACAAAAGCAAAAAGGTTGTCTAGTCATTTAGTCTAGTACATTATTAGGATTTGTTTGATATCGCGCCATTCTGGGTGTAGTACTTACCTACTTACTTAATTTTTCAATAATTTATTGTCTAATCTTGTTTAAGTTTGTCTGTTGAAGAAGGTATACAAAAGTTTTTCTTTCAAAATACCTAGTCTAGTGGTGTTTATTTTTATTATTATTATAAATTTTTTATGAAATAATTGCACAATTATTACGAATATAAAGGGGGTAGCGGGATAACAATGGTGTGGCGGCCCCCATACAATTTGATATTGCGAGTGTGAAATTCTTGTTTGAAATGACAAAAAATGAGGTTTGTATTAAAAATTAAGTTTGATTTCCCACTTGTGCCAAAACTAGGCCAAAAAATGTGTTTTTCTGAAATTATTTCAATATAAAATTTTTTTTTTGTTTCAGGTTAGTTCCATGATTTGCATTAAGTAATTCGAACTTATTGGACTCAAAACTACAACATAGAATTTTTTTCAGATTTGGGGGTTCCAGGACCTCGGAAACTCGGTGCAAATAGCCGAAAACGTGAAAAACATGTTTTTTTTAGAATAAAATAATTTTTTCAAAGGGTTCAAACTCACAAAAAAGGGCCAAATAGCATAAGTTGCCCTATTATTTAGCTACATTTTGCGCTTAATCGCATGTAAATATCTTAATTTATTATTTAGTATAAAATCTATGATTATAAGTAATCCAGTGAAAGTAGATCCTTCATTTTTGTTTCTTTGAATCGATTTATATTGGTGTTACAAAGAAAATAGCAAAAGTTGAGAACGAGATCACTGCCGAGTAAAAAGTTATTTAGTTTGTAACAAAAATAATTATGCAGTTATCCCTTTTGTTAACTATGGCTCGGAAGCTAATTGAGGTTATTATAAAAATAAAAGATAATAAAATTCCGCACAAAAATTATATTACATTTTTTTATGTACAACATAAAAAACCGGAAAACCGGAATTCTTGGAGAGAACATCTGGAAAGAATGGACATAGAACGCATCTCAAGAAAAGTATACAAATACAGACTCAGAGGAAAACGAAATATGGGACGACCCAGAAAGAGATGGAAGAAATAACTTCAAAGCAGATGTGTGCCTAAACCGTTTGTTGTACATAAAAAAATGTAATATCATTTTTTTGCAGAATTTTATTATCTTTTATTTTTATAATAACCTCAATTAGCTTCCGAGCCATAGCAAGCGCAAGCGTAATACCACAGATTACTATACAGATAGCCAACCCCATTGTTATATTGGTTAACACATTTTTTACCTGAAATTATGTTAGTACTGGAGACGGCTACCAGAGGCGCATTTCTGGGAGACATCACGACATTGAACTATGGTGGCTACTGGATACGCTTCATAGATGTCGTTTCTAAAATACCTCATGAAATCTCAAGTAGAAAATTTTATTATAGATACATACATTATGCCGTTATAAATAGTTTCATGCCTTGAAGGAAAGTAAACCCTTAAGCCGTATAGGTACTACCTGGGTAAATAATCTGGGAAGCACACTTGAATGCGTTATTGTCATTTAAAAATAATATTGTAGCTTAACTAGATTTTTTACATTACAAAGTTACAAAATAAACATCAGAATCTTAATTAAAAAAGATTGTTTTATTTATATTTATGATTTTTTTTAAATGTATCAAGTTATAAATAATAATTTATAATCAAATTAATTTATATTTTTTATTAAACTTTCGAGCTCAAATGAGTCTTTTCGTCAGAATAATTAATATTATTTTATCAATAAAATTATCAGCTATAACTATAATCACAGATTACTATAATAGTAATCTGTGCTATAATGTACCAAAGGTGATGATAATCATGCAATAATTTTGGCTAATAATTGCATGCATTATTCTGATTGAAATGAAACGTTTATATGTGCAAATCACTTTTCACACACGCAATTTTATAGTGACAAAAAAGATCGTCTTTTAGCGACAGCAGTTCCAGTATCTCATAGTGAAATTATATTATCATCCGACGATTCAAATCATTTTGATTATTCAATTCAGATACGGCAATACCCAAAACAAAGTGAAATATTTCCTCTACATTCACCTCCATTGACACACAATAACAAAACAGATTTTGAAAATAGCGGATCACCTTCAATATCAAATTTGTTATCTGATTTAATTGAATTACCATCTTCTACTGTAGAAACTACAAAAAGATCAATACCTACTGATGATCAAGAATTACAAAATTCAGCAAAAAGAATAAAGTTAGAAAAACGAGAAGCTTTAATTACAAAACAAAGACGATTGTTGAAAAGTAAGCGAGCTACAATATGTAAACTTCGTTCAACGCTTCATAAAACGCCTACTATAAATGAAGTCATCAAGTCTATAAATTTTAAATCGCCCCATGTTAAAGCATTTGTGGAGATGCAAATTTTTCATAAAACGAGAAGTTAATGGAAAAAAGAAGAAAAAGACTTGGCAATTTCTTTATATTATAAGTCACCATCAACTTATAATTTTTTACTCAGTCTTGGAATGACTTTACCTGCTCCATCAACAGTAAAATCATGGATAGGAAAATCCAAATTTATGCCAGGATTTAACAGAAGACTTATGAAGCAAATATCAATTAAAGCCGGCGCAATGGATGACCAAGAAAGAAAATGTGTTCTTCTACTAGATGAAATGTCTATAAAAGAGTGTCTCGAGTATTCAAAAACTTTAGATTTAATTGAAGGCTTCGAAGATTTGGGGTTTTTAGGAAGAACTGCTAAATCAGCAAAAAAATCTCTTGTGTTTATGATTCGAGGACTGCATAACAAATGGAAACTTCCCGTTGCTTACTTTTTGAGCAATTCTGGAGTAAATAAAGAAAATTTAGAAAAACTAATTAAAGTAACAATTTCCCAACTGCAAAAATGTGGTATTATTGTAAAAGCAGTTGTGGGAGATCAAGGTACAAGCAACGTAGGTGCTTTTAAATTATTAGGAGCAAGCTCAGAAACTCCTTACTTTTTTGTAGAGATAATAAGAGAATAAGATTTTCAGATATCATTGATACTTACACTGCTGATAAAAGAAGTAAGTATGCACGATCCTTAATCAAAATTACAGATGTGCATGTTAATCCTAGTCCGTTCCAAAAAATGTCATGTTCAGTAGCTTTACAAGTATTTAGCCACAGCATGGCAGCAGCAATAAAAACAGCAGTAGAAACTGGAGATATTGATAGTAAAACGGCAATAAATACAGCAGAATTTATTGATCTATTGGATAAAGGGTTTGATTGTTTGAACAGCAAATTTGAATTTGATAAAAATCCTTTTCGCTATGCTATTTCAAAGAAAAATCCAACTGTAAAAACAACTCTAATGTCTTTACAAAACATTATGAAGAAAATTTGCAAATATGAAAAGAATAACAACAACATAGTTAAAAGACCACCTTGCTTTGATGGTTTCGTTTGGAGTATCAATTCAATATTGATGATCTATGAAGCAGAATTAAAAACTGGAACAGAATTCATTTTAACATCTAGATTAAATCAAGATCCATTAGAAAACTTTTTTTCCGTAATTAGACAAAGAGGTGGTTTCAATTTTAATCCCACTGCTAGAGCTTTTCGTACAAGCTTTAGGAGCTGTACAATTAATAATTTAGTAAAACTCCCATCATCTTCAAATTGTGAATACGATTTTGACTCAGATTTGTATATAAATGAACCGTGCGTAGATAATTTATTTTTAGATGACCAATTAGATAAATCAGTGGATCAACATAAGGAAGATGATACTTCAAACGAACTGTCCGAGTGTGAAAATGATCTCGATTGCACTATTAGTAGCATCAGTTCTTTTTCTGATTCTTCAACAACTTCAAATATCGAATCGGAAGCAGAGATGCCTTCTGTTAATGAAAATTCAAATATTATAGAACAGAAAAATTGTATTTTAGAAGATTGTGCTATAGCATATTATGCAGGTTACCTATGCAAAAAAACAATTGAAAAATTTAAATGTGAAAAGTGTGAGACGGGGCTATTAAACGTGAAAGGTAGTCTAAATGACCCCAAACAATTATTAATTTTAAATAAGTTGTATAGTAATATTTCAGCAGAATCAACTGGATTGAGGATTCCTAATAGTACAATTGAACACTTGACCAAAATATCTTTAACAAAATTTTACAAGCTGTTTAACAAAAATCCCGAAAAGACTGGCTTAAGTTCCAGTATTGTCAAAAAACTTTCTAAACAAAGAGAATGTTATTTTAATGACAAGTTCTGTCTTGAACATTTTCAATATTTTATACAATTAATGGTTAGAACTAAAATTTATAAAGAGTGTAAGTGGAAATATGGGAAGAAATCCATTAAAAATGGTAATAGTACTAAACCTAATCAAAAACTTAATATTTTGCAAAATAAGTGAAAAGCTGTTTTTTATGCTACGTTACATTTTATGTTATCTTTGTTGTTTTGTTAAAATTATGTTACCTCATTGGATAACTTTCTTATATTAATATTATACCAATCAGAATAATGCATGCAATTATTAGCCAAAATTATTGCATGATTATCATCACCTTTGGTACATTATAGCACAGATTACTATTATAATAATCTGTGATTATAGTTATAGTTGATAATTTTATTGATAAAATAATATTAATTATTCTGACGAAGAGACTCATTTGAGCTCGAAAGTTTAATAAAAAATATAAATTAATTTGATTATAAATTATTATTTATAACTTGATACATTTAAAAAAAATCATAAATATAAATAAAACAATCTTTTTTAATTAAGATTCTGATGTTTATTTTGTAACTTTGTAATGTAAAAAATCTAGTTAAGCTACAATATTATTTTTAAATGACAATAACGCATTCAAGTGTGCTTCCCAGATTATTTACCCAGGTAGTACCTATACGGCTTAAGGGTTTACTTTCCTTCAAGGCATGAAACTATTTATAACGGCATAATGTATGTATCTATAATAAAATTTTCTACTTGAGATTTCATGAGGTATTTTAGAAACGACATCTATGAAGCGTATCCAGTAGCCACCATAGTTCAATGTCGTGATGTCTCCCAGAAATGCGCCTCTGGTAGCCGTCTCCAGTACTAACATAATTTCAGGTAAAAAATGTGTTAACCAATATAACAATGGGGTTGGCTATCTGTATAGTAATCTGTGGTACAACTTAATACTGTATAAAGCTCGATAGAATAGCAGAAGAACAAAAATTTAAATAATATGACAAGATATATAAACATTTTCACTTTATTTAAAGTAAATGTAATTTCCTTGCACACACATAATTTATTTATTGATACAGCTCAATCAATTATGGCAGCGAGAATTGCACAAAACTTATTTTTTCCTGCATACACATCTTTTATTCAAACATTTTTTAGTGCATGTGCACCGCACAAATTAAAATTAATGGTCACAATGCTTCTGTCAAGCAGCAAAACGAGTAGGAAGAAAGAAATAAATAATAAATAAATAAAAGATCCTAATACTTACAATTCCTGTTCGCTTTTAGTTGTTCGTTATTCGATTTTCTAACGTTTTTGATTGTTTACTACTATCCTTTTATTACAACATTGGTATAGTCATAAAGTCATACCTTGGGTATAGTCAATTTTACGGTACAGTATTGCCAACTTGAACTAAATTTGTTGGTAAAGCTGCCAAATTAAAATTATAGCTCGAGTAGTTAATTAGCTAGCCCCCAAATTGAATTTTTGGGTGAAAAAAAATGTTTGAATAAAAGATGTGTTTGCAGGAAAAAAGGAGTTTTGTGCAATTCTTGCTGCCATAATTGATTGAGCTGTACCAATAAATAAATTATGTGTGTGCAAGGAAATTATATTTACATGCCATTTGGAAATGGTCCACGAAATTGTTCAGGTATATTATTACTAAAGTAAATAATGGGTGACTTTCAGTAGAATTTAAGTTGGTTAATTACAAAAAACAGACAAAAATTGTGATTACAGATAATAAATGAAGGTATCATTATAAGAAAATTAAAATTTGTACTTGTAGTTTTCACTTAAATATTCGAGGTTAGAGGTTGAAGGATGGAAAAAACATGATTTCTCTAAATTGATCTATTCTCAGTAAAAAATTCCAATTTCAAAAATTCAATATGTATAAAATCCCATATTTTTTCGTAATGCATGAAGAAGTTGATTGCAGATGAAAGTGAATACAACAACCTGTTTGACATGTAATTTTTGTATACAAAAATATTTTACATTGCAGTGGTCTTAAGGCCAACTGGTATAAAATAAATGGAATTACAATAATTGCATAAGCCCACCAGCCTTCCTTTAGTTTAATTATTTATTTAATATTCTGTTTTAACCTTAAATGTAGATGCTATTATTATAAACCTTTACGTTCGAGTTTTTAAGAGAACCCATAATTGGAATTTTAATGCGTTTTTCTATTGAAGTTGTCGTTATTAACCTACAAGCACAATTATTAAATAAAAAAGTGTTGCGTCTAATTAATTGTAGGTTAATTACAGCTTTTTCAACGTATTAAAAATCTAAGGAAAATAGTCCAGTGAAATTAGCTTTTTTGACCTAAAAAATTAGATCCTTTAGTTTTTTTCTTGAATTGATTTATTTTAGTGTTTTAAAGAAAATATCAAAAGTCGAAAACAAGATCGCTGCCGCGTCAAAAGTTATGCAAGCCCAAGTAGCATTTTTATCTGAATTGCAGCAAATAGGGCCGATTTCAGAAAATACCTTTTTGTCCTCCCAGATTGAGCAAATCACTCTATGTGGTCGTCAAAATTATCAAAATCAAAGCCGATAGGGCGCTGACGTCAAACGGACAAGGTCAGCTCAAGCGGACTGATAAGAAAGAAACCAGATGTGGAAAATTCCATTAAAAACATCCATGGAAATAAAAGGTAAACTCCCTCATGGAAATGGTTCCATCACGCTGATTGAACAACAGAAATATATCAGCTCCACTTTAACTTCACTTCCAGAAAACCATAATCAAAAGTTGATAACCAAAATGGACGAACACAGAAATGGACAGGTGATAATAAAAAGCTAAAATTTATCAAAGTCAAACTTCGCTCAAAATGGAAAATATCAATGTAACGCTTACCCACAAACAGAAAACGGAAGGTTATTAAAAAGATCACTGCATTAAAATAAAGTTTGTGGCTTTTAAAACTCAAACATTACACAAACGAAAAATGATACTTCCATTTTAGATGGTGATAAACGGAAGAATGCCAATTTGATAAATTTCCGAAATATTAACGATTGCGCGTGATGGATATGCACAGGATAATGCGGAGATTTTAAGCCAATTTAAATTTTTACTTAACAAAAAATGCCAAGCAAAAATAATAGCATTTGAAATGCTACAAGATAACATTTACTCACTAACTTATGATTATCAAAGGCCAAAATTACTAAATAAAAATTTCTGCTTTGTCTAAATAATTTCATAAATGGTATTCGCTAGGTGCGAAGTATATAGTGGGAGAATTGAAAACGACTCCAGCGCCCGCGGCGGACAAATTATGAAGAAAACCGCGCAACTTGTCTAGCAACAAATACATATTTACTATAAATAAAGCTTCTTTTGTAGCCTGTTTACATCTATATTATGTTTTCACGATTTTAGAGGAGGCTTGCAATATTTTTGGGATGGCTCCAAGTAAATTATCATACAGAAGAAAGCTACTTCGCACATAAAAAACTACTTAGAAGACGAAAATCAAAAACATTGCATTTTCATTAATTTATTTATACATTTATCCATATTAATTATTTACACATTCGGCACAATCTAATTTTTCTAAATTTATTTCGCGCTTGCTTCAGTAATGAATTCATAAGATTTCTTATCGTATGATCATGTGCACTTGCGGCATCTGCTACCATGACTTATTTTAATGCAGATTTACCAACTAATTCGGAGATATCTACTGCTTGAGGTTCACATTTTTTTACTGTCATTAAGGGAAACATTTCCTCAAAATATCTGCCCTTAAAATATTTTTCTTATACGAATTGTCGGGCACTAGGTTTCCCCCATTGCTGTTAGGTACTCGTTTTGAATGCACTCTCTTCATCTTCATCATTTATAAAATAAATCAATCCAGCAATGTGTTTGCACTTTCCACTTTGATTGTACACACAATCACATTTAACCCCAGTCACGCATCGTACCTCATCAATCTGAAGTGAAAAAAGAGTTTTTAATTAAATTTGTAAGCATTAAAATTTCAAATTACCTTTAAGAATGTTGTGTAAGGTGTCGAATGACGCTCGATTTTATAATATTACTACTTTCATTACTTCCTTGAAGCTCTTCTACATCTCGAACATGTTTAGCAACGACTAGACTCTAAAGGCCGTGTGACACTCATACTATTTTGTCGTTAAAATTCTGTTGAAATTTCATGAGAAATTTCATGAGAATTTTATGCGAGACATGTTCTATTTTTTACTTTACCATACCGAATGGGAAAGTTATGTAATCGAAAAAAATTTTTTTTTCAGATTTTCACGGATTTACATTCCTTGAGGTCTAACGAGTTGAAAGAGACTGTTACACCTACCCTCGGCTGAACTCACTTCCGTCGGTGGAGCAGATTTTTCGAATTTGAATTCAAAAAATACTGAGAACTTTATCTCAGGGTGGTACCTACGTGAAACAAAATATACGCTTACCTCGCTTTTACATAAATACACAATCCTGAAAAGAATTCGGCGCTCTTGAAATAAAAGATATTTGATGTAAAGAAATATAATAAAATTAAACGAAAAATCGACACAAATACGGAACATAAATACAATTTTTCCTTAATTTTTACCTAAATGATGAAGGAAGCTTCCGCAATATTTAATTAAAATTACTTAATTAAAGCGTTATTTAGAACAAAATCAATGGTAATAAACCCTTTACTTTCATCATCCTTATGGATTGATTTCCACTTCAATAATTTGTACAGATAAATACTTTTTACAGATAAAAATTATAGGTAATTGTACGATAGATTTTTAATGTAATTTTAATGAAAAATGGACCAATTAGTCGTTGAATAAGCAATACATCAAATCAATCGTTACAATTAGATACATGCGGTTGCATACAATTAAATGGGACAAAAACTAACCTTTAACCCGTTTAAACGTGGTAAGTCGTCGAAAGCATGATTAATTTCTGAATTCAAATTCCAAAAAACTGAGCTGTCGGTACACCGGTTAATTGCACACCGTCCTTCCAAATCCATTTTTCTGGTAGCCGTCGTTGATTACTTGATAATCCAATTCTTCTTTATCCAATAGGTATACGTTATTTTCTTAATAATCCAAATTTTTATCCATCCAATAGGTACAAGTTATTTATCGCAAATCAACACTTTGTCTATTCTATTTCATTGAATTAGCATCGTCGGTAATTATCGAAAATATTAAATTTCTTGCCTTTATTTCAAATTTGCCATGTTCGATAGATTTATTATAAAACACATTTTGTTTGATAGATCGGTAAAAAGTTTTAAGTTATTTCTTTAATTTTTGTTACACGAAATAATTAATCAGGTATTTATTCGGAGGCACAAGATAAAGTTTTTGTTATTTATTCGATTTTAGTTACACGAAATAATTAATCACACATTTTGCTCGATTAGAACACTAGGAAAGTTTTTACGAAGTTACTTGGTTGACTGACGAACAGAAAGTGCACAACTCTTCCTTGCTGGAAGACAACGAAACCGTTCATGTCTTCATGACTCGAGGTACAGATCGAAAGTCCGTTAATTATTTATTTGAATCACGAGACCAAAGGAACGCATCTTACTACTTTGACTGTCGAACCGAAAGTGCCGTTATTTCCAAGATGGCTCTTGAAATTTAACAGGGATTTTTACTTAAAGTTTCTTCAAAGGTTAATGGGTTGCATAGATATAGGAGTCAAAATGAACCGATTTCTTATTTTTCTCGTCGAGGTACATGACGTAATTCTTTATTTTGCTTGTTAGCAAGTTAAGGACAGAATTCTCAGAACTAAAGCCTAAGAATTGCATGTTTCTCACGTAGATAAGTTCTAAAAATAAGTTAGTGGAGACGGCTGTCTATGAAATATACCAGGTTCGTTCGGATAATTCTTATGATTTAATCAAAATTTTAAGTGAATTTCAGGATTGTTCGACGTAGTCGTAACAAGACCCAACATCTAGAAATGTCTGTGTGTCTGTGTGGGTGTGTGGGTGTGTGTCTGTATGTCACTTAATTTTGTGTGCGCTCTAGCGCCCAAACTAATAGGAATTTCTCAACCAAATTTTATATTTAGTACGTTTATATTGAAACTTAGATTTTGGTTAAAATCGGTCCATGGAAAACGTGAGATTGGAATAAATTAGTGGCGCGATGAGTATGTTTGGTACTGTGGTCGGTAGAGGGCGACACCTAATAATGTCGCAAGTGATGATTTGGGCAACTGTCTAGATAAATCCACTTACCGAAAGAAAAATTTTTACGATTAGACCTATACACGCGGGGGTGCCCCAAGGATCTATCTTATCCCCCGCGCTCTTCAACATATATACCCACGACATTCCCATTCCCCAAAACGTAACGATGGGTATTTTCGCTGACGACACTGCGATCGTTACAACTCACCCGAGACGTAAGAGGAACGTTACTATCGTTCGTGATACGCTGAAGCTTCTTCAACCCTGGTTCTACAAGTGGAGACTTGTAGTAAACCCGGGGAAGAGCGAAGCTATCATGTTCGATAGAAAACGACACCCCCCCGACAAAATCGAGATGTTTGGCGAAGTAATTCCTTGGAAAGACTCCGTCAAATATCTCGGAGTCACCCTCGACCCAAGACTAAGCTGGTCCAAACACATTGCAAACTGTGTATCCCAAGCTAAAGCCCTTAAGGGCTCCCTTGCTCCACTGATAGGTAGAAATAGCTGCCTGCGCCACAAAGATCGGATCAGGATCTACAAGGCGGTCATCCGCCCGGTCCTTACGTACGCGGTCCCGGCATGGGGGTTCGCATCTTTTAATCAAATGAAAAGATTGGAAACCATGCAAAACGTCTGCGTAAGACAAGCCATGGACGCCCCATGGTTTGTCACTAATAGACAACTCCAGGCGGCTTCCGGAGTCAAGCCCCTGGATTCTTTCATAAAAGACCTAATATCTAAACTGTATTTGAAAAGCTTCGACTGCCACAATCCACTCATCCAAGCCCTGGGTCGCTACGACACTAACGACTACCCAAGGACGCCTAGGCCTAAGGATATAATTATCCCTAAAACAGTTGTATTGCCTCCCCACCCTAGATCACCCCAACAAAGCAACCCAATACCAGACGTCACGTATTCAGACTCTGACTCCGAGGACGGCGTGTTCCAGTGAGGAGTGTTCACGCTGCCCCGGGGAGGTTACAAATATTCGTCATTGGCCTGTCCAATTAATCTTCTTCTTTTTCAGCATGTGTTTTTAAATTATTTTTTTTCAGCGCCTATTAGATTATTGTTTGTAAATTGTAAAAAATTTTTTTTTTTATATTAATAAAAACGCTGTAACAACGGCGCGACTGAGGCTCTGTTATTGTAGAAAGGGCTCAAGGTAAGCACATCGCGCCGCCGCGGGCGCGCGGATTGTCTCACCCGTGCATGCACGCGTGGACAATTCGACGTTAGCCTCCGGCCCCGCAGTGCTTACCTTATAGCGTAATAACAAACAAGACACCGGCTCGACGCCGCTCCTCGGGTTTGAAATCCCTGTAAAAAATTCTCAACGTCAGGTTTCTAATCAGACGAAGGAGATAAGCGGGCTATCGCCCGCATCTGCTCCGCAGATGCCAAGTGTCAGCTACAGCTACAAGAAAAATTTATAACATCGAGTTATCGATAAAAGGAATGATCCTTGGAAGGTGACTTGGTATAGAGTGACAGCCGATAAAATTTTCGCACATGGACACCAAATCATAGGGAGCGGCCAAAATCGTTAACTACGTTTTTATAAACTGTATTAAATTAGTGTGCAGGACATAATATCGTACTACAAGATTATTGTATGGTAAAGTCATGTGATGGCCACATCTCTCATCCAGTGAGGCCGAAGGCCGAACAACCACATCCGACTCACATCCACTCGTTTTACCTGAATACTATTATTACCTGGTTAGGTCGTAGGTACTATTATACCAGAAAAGGTGAATACAGGGGATACCATGTTTGTATTGATAATATTATTTTGAAATGTTAATTGCGTGTCGCTGTTAAATATTTAGTTAAAAGAAGCTCATTTATTATTAATTATATAGCAATTAAAAATTAATAAAAAAAAATTAATATTTTAATTTAACAAATATTTATAGTTCAAAAAAATGTATGTGACAAGAAAAAGTAGGTTTTAGATAATAAGAATAAGTTTTTAATCCTTGCGATCCGTGGTGTGAGTTTCTCAATATTTTTTCAAAAAACGTGCTACAATCAGTCAATTGTTAGGGCCAATTTCATGATCGCACTGATAAACAAAGATATAAGCAAAAATCACAGTCTTCACAGTATAACTGATGAATCCTGATTAAATTACAATTTACATTACAATAACACTTTGCAGACTTGGGGCCATTTTGCTATTGACAATTGACAGACATCATGCGCTTGCGCCAAATTTTACAAAGAAACCGAGTGTCATACAGAAAAATTTCTCATGAAATTTGTCATGAAATTAGTATTGAAATTTTAAGGCTTTACACGTACTAAAATTTATCATGAAATTTCTCATGAAATTTTAACAGAATTTTAACGACAAAATAGTATGAGTATCACACGGCCTTTAGGGGCCATCCATTAATTACGTGAGCTATTTTTCGATAAATTTAGACTCCTCCCCCCCTTAGGTGAGATTTAGTGAGATTTGCCTGGACCCCCCTCCCCTTACGTGAGATTGAAGCTAAAAATATTTTCAACAAAATTTATTTTTATTATTTGGGAAAATAATGAACCATTCAGTACTCTCGAACTGAATGATTTTAATGGCCATGACATTTTTTTAACAGGCAAAATGAACACTTAAAATACATTTTTTTTTAATATCTGTAGTATTTTATATTTTTTAAAGTTGACGTGAGATTTTTGATTATCCGGTTTAAATGAGATTTAGTAAGATTTTACAGGACCCCTTCCCCCCCCCCCCCCATTCTGAGCTCACGTAATTAATGGATGCCCCCTTACCCTTTATTATTGTTTGTGATTAAAAAACAATATTATGGGTAATTGTAATTGCTTAGAATCCAGTAATTTTAAGTTTTATTATTAAATCCATGTACACCTGAAATTATAAACAATTACAGCCTTATGCATAGTCGTACTCTTAAAATGGTTTTAAAATGATACTAGTAGCTACTAGTTAATAGCAGCTTAGTAGCTACTAAAATTTGGTATGCATATACCTTCCTTTACCTTACCATACCTTTGGTATGCTAGGTGTCAAGTTTAATTAAAAACAAATAATCATAAGTTGAAGAAGTTGAATTTTTCAGAATATACGCAAAATATGATTTTATTTAACATAAGTTGTTTTTATTAGGTAAAAACTAAAAAAAAATTTTTTATTTTTAATACACAGCGTATACTAATCGGACATTTCATCAAAATTGTCAAAATCAAAAATTGTTTACTTTTTAATAAAATTAAACTTAAAATGGACTTAAACATGGCCAAGTTCCCCACTAAAATTTTTAGTAGCCACTAAGAATTAGTATCCTTTTAACTCAACTATGCATATGGTTTGCTTAGTTAGCTACTATTTATGCCACTAGTAGCGCTTTAGTAGCCACTAAGTTGACTATGCATAAGGCTGTTAACATTTAATTCACGACTTTGGTTTTTGAGGTTATATGTAGTGCTGGGACATCGATACAAAACATCGATGTTGAACATCGATGACGACATCGAACCTGGACATCGATGTGAGCATAACATCGGTTGCAAAACATCGATGTTTTCGTGACATCGATGTTTTCGTGACATCGATGTTATTGCATATTAGTTTAAATAAATCAGGAAAAACACTATTATAACAAAAAATTTATTTATGAATATTAATAAACGCAACAAATTACAAAATTAGCAAATAAAATAAGCAATTATTTAGTAGCTACGCTACATATCTACAGGGACGTGCTCATGGGGGGATGGGGGGAGCTTCCCCCCCCATGCTGCAAAAAGTTGGCAAAAAGTTGACAAAAACACCCAAAAGTTGGTTAATTTGCCATATTTTTATGTCTAAATTTACTAAATGCTGCAAAACTTACAAAAAGTTGACAATTTTGAATTAATTCAGTTGGGAAATTTGAAATTTCTCCCACAGACCCCGCACTTGCTTAAATCGTGTAAAACTTGAAGGTCATGCAACAACTAACAGTACCATGTTGTGTAACATGTCAAAAGGGTTTGAAGCTAAATTACAAAAGTGTACTTGAAAAAAAAATTAAAACATTTTACAGAATTTTTAAGATGTCGTGCACTCAAAAAAATTTGTTCATAATATTAATTAAACAGTGATTGTTGGTCATTATTTCGTAGTTACAATAATCAAAATTTATAATTTAAAATTTTTTTTTTCAATAATTTTTTTTAGTGTGGGGTCCCAAGGGCTTCAATATACCATTCAAAGGTTAATAATTATGCCGCATGCACACATCTTTGCATGATCTGTCACAGCAAGACAAATGCCAAGACAACAAACATGTTTTCTTAGAAAGACTTATCTCATGGTGATATAATATCTTAAGAAATCACTATCACTTGGAATAAAAAAACTTTTAATTATATTCGACATAATTGTTATAAAATAAAATTACCATTTTATTGCTAATATGTTTTATATTCTAGAAATCTGTATTATTAATAATTATTACAGTAATTAAATTGTAAATGAAAATCGCCGTCAGGTGCTATTAAAATACCTTGGTTTAAAACTTTTAATGGGATTGGCGTTTTATCTGTAGGTAGAACTTCGAAATTTTTAATAGACAGAGTCACAATCCTGGCACGGAATACGATAAACAATACCATTTTGATCAGATAGGGGAGTGGGATCTTTGGTGTTGGAGGAGAACCATCGGTTTTTATTAGGACATCTAAGGCCAAATTTAACGTTAAGAATAGGTTTAAAAACGGAAATAAGTCTTTCAGATAAGCCTCTAATGTAAGTAAAACTATGAAATTGGAGTTTAGGGGGGAGGTTCAGAAGAAGTAGAAGAGAAAAGGGGGGTGGAGGGGTTAAGCACAGTTGAAGAAAGAGGGGGGGGGGTTAGATATAGTATTGTTCCCTCTAGCTAATGTGGAAGAAACAGTACGAAAAAAAGAGAATTTCTTATCGAAATAGGAAAATCGTTAGCCGATAAGACCAAATCAATAACTTCCCGATTTTCCGGTAAGAACTTTGGATGGGATAAGGAAAGGACTTTATGGATAAAGTTATGGATAAAGATGCGGGCTACATTGGTAATTTGGTGTTTTGGGTGGCTAGAAAAGTAATTTAATAACCGTTGATTTTTGATTGTTGATTTTTCAATCAACGGTTAAAGCCATAGTGGTCATTACGTTTACCTCAGTTCATTATCATTACTGTACTGAAGAAGTAAGCGATGCCCATTGTGGCTTTACCAAAATTGCCACGGGGGAGAAGATCAGAATCGTAAACATGTAAGTTTTATTTTATTTTATTTACTTTTACTTAATTATTAATTCATGTTTTGTCTCATTTAGATTTCGAATTTAAACTATATGGTTTCTCTACCACACAAGTGTTTTCATACGTAGCCTTGAAAATGGGCCAATAAACGGCCCGAAACGTCGGACAAATAATAAATATTTTGTTTTAATGACCTTACACCTCAACAATAAATTTTCATTATTATATCTTGATGTTTTGTTAAATGCCACTCAAGCGAAACTAGCTGCCGAAGGAAAACGTGACGCGTCCTTTGTGCTGAAGAAATCAATGGCAACTCCTAAACGGGCTACAAAATATAAAAAAATGTTAGCCGTCACGGGACGCCCGGCAGATGTGAAACATTTAAATTAATATTAGGATTTATAATTAATAAATAAATAAAATAAAAATATTAAAATAATTAATAAATATAAATATAAAATAATTAATAAAAGCCAATAAAGAAATATGGAGTAAAATAATAAAAAAAGAATAGGGGTTTCGTTAAATAAATCAATATTTTTTTTTATTTATTTAAAAAAATAATAATAATTACAGAATATATATATATTTATAAAAAACAAAAAAAAAGTAAATATTTTTAAAGCAGCTACGGAATATTATTTGACTCTATGATTTCTGTAATGATAGCTGTTGAAGGTGTATTGGACGGTATGAAAGAAATGATTGGCCGATGATAACTGAAGTATGTAACGAAAGTTGTCGAGGTCATGTTATCAAGATATCTTGAAAATACAGCATCGATTGTCGTTCCATATCTAGTTGTAGATTCAGTTGGTTTATTGTTGATTTTTAAATTAAATGTTTGCTCAGGAAATGTTGTTAAAGGGATTGAATCTTTTGTTGCAAAATTAACATTAAAATCTCCTGCTAAAATCATCGGAAGTTTGTCCAAATTATCTTGTAAAATTCTCGAACCTTCGCGACTGTACATAAGTAAATGGCGGTGTAAAATTTTTATAATATCTGTGATTTTTTGATTTGGTGAAATATAAACAACAACCATAAGGAACCGAAGGATGAAAACCCTTATCGCCCGAGTGATATGAACAATTTTTCGTTATTTCAGGAAAAATATCCTACCAAAGTCGCGATTTTATATAATAGCTCTAAAATAACAATCGATAGATGGCGTGAAGCTTGCAAGTCGTTGATCAATGTTTGTCTCTTTGGAGCGAAAAAGGATGATTTTCTTTTGAAATTTCCGGAGGAGGTGAATTAGGTGAACGGGCTAAGGAGAGGACTCTAGTTTGGCGGGGCTAGGTTCGATCCCCAACCCGGCCACAAAATTTATCCGACTCCGTGGTTCGGATTCCACGTAAAGCTGTAGGTCCCACAGGTTAACACAGCCAGGACTTAGCTTCGCGCTAATTTTCAGAGGTACGCCTCAATAAAAATCATCCGACGTAACGTTGCGGGCAAGCCCGCAACCTTACTCTTCAAGTCTGCGAAGATATGGGGCAACAGCCCTGGTGCTTCGCACCAGACCAGAATACATGATGAAATTTCCGAATGACGGACAATTTGGTCTGACGGACAGCATGTTGAAATAACGAACGGTCCGTCGTATTGACGGACGGATGGTCACGTTATGCAATTATTGCAAAAAAGTCTCGAATTTTGTCGGATTTTATCTAAATCTATGATTTTGTAAATAAATATAAAGTAACACTTAATTTAAATTGCCAATTTTTTAACTAAAGGTGTTGTAATTTCGTTATTTTGGGGATAATATCCCACAAAATTCACGATTTGTTTGCTCTCATATAACTATCGGTATATGGCGTGAAGATCGCAAGTTGTTTGTCAAGTTATTAACAACATAAGCGAAAAACAGGAGTTCACCCGAACGGTTGAACCCGTTCGGGCAGGTACCCCAACAAGGACTGTTTTTATAAGTCCTAGGACCTTATAAAGTTAAGTTTTATAGGTCCTAGGACCTTATAAAAGTTAGTTTTATGGTCGGGTTGGTCCCCCTTGAGGTGACCTTTTGAGAAAAGACCCCTTTTATAGGTCTCAAAACAGATACATAAAGGGGTCATTTATAACCTGAAATAACGAAAAACTTTTTATTGTAGGATAAACAATAAACGAGCTATTTATTAAGTCAAAAATTTAATTTAAAAAAAAAACTTTTAAGAATACTACCAAGGCCGCGATTCTGAACTCGCTCGACTCCAAGCAAGCGCTCCCCGAAAGCGAGTGGTTTGATTGCGAGTGGAGTAATAATTTGGTATTCTCATGTACCGCTCCATTTTTAGGAAGGGAGCGAAAATGTGGCAACATTGCATTATATGTAGCCTATCAAGACTGCTGTGCAATTTAAAAGTTTTTCTGGCATTTCTGAGTTCATTTTTGGTTTACTGTTAGATCTAGATTGACAGCGTTATTTTGTTGATTTGGTACATTTGCATGTTCGTTTTCATTGAAAATTCCTAGATCAACGTTTTCTGCTTCGCCTTCATCAAAATCCCCACATTCGAACCCACCATTGAAATCGATGCAAATGTTATGTAGTATGCAACATGACATAATTATTTTGCATGCGGTTTGTGGATCATAGTGGAGTACGCGATGCTTTAACAAACAACGGAATCTCATCTTTAATACTCCATTGCAACGTTCTATAATAGAACGAATTTTCTTATGTTGCTTGTTATATTCGGCCTCTGGAGTTCCAGCATCTGGTTCGAGGGTAAAGGGGGTGAGAAGCCAAGATCTCAAAGCATATCCGGAGTCGCCTACAGTAAAGTAAATAAAGGAAATCTTAAATTTTAAAAAAATTGAAAGTACTTACCCAATAAAAAGTAATCGTTGTTTCCATCTCTGTGGAAATTTTGCAACATTTTTTGGACCGGGCTATTGTTCCAGATATAAGAGTCGTGCGTACCCCCGGGATATCGAGAGCACACATTCAAAATTTTCCATTTATCATCGCAAATCTAAGAAAAAAATTATTAACATATATGTATATTTAAACAAATACACTTATATCATTGTTACTTACTAATTGGACATTTATCGAATGATACCCTTTTCTGTTTACATATAAGTGTTCAGGAAAATCGGGATCATTAATTTTTGGTGGAAACAATGCCACGTGGGTGCAATCTATACATCCAATAATGCCAGGAAATTCATATTTTTCATAAAATCTATAAGTATGAATGAAAAATTAATGTTCTTCTTAAGAAAATAACTGAATTTTCATACTTCCTTCTAACAGAGTTTAGCTCTGCGATTGTTTGCGGGAATTTTATAAATCTATCGACAATTTCTTGTCGATTCAAAATGTCTATTATCTCATGAATACACCTACTTGTAGTAGACTGAGATACACCAAATAAATAATTATTATCAACATCTAATTGGTAGCTCCCAGTGGCAAATAATTTTAAGGCAATCAATAACTAAAAAATTGAATTATTAAAATAATATCAATATAATAGAAATTGATATTATATTAAAATTTAAATCTTTTATTTTTTTAAATTATAATAAATTGAAATATAACTTACTTTTAAAGCCGGATCTACGTCAGTACTCTTAACGGCTTCTCTTACGTAAGGTCTAACAATTTCATAAATATAATTAAACATATCTTTTGTCACCCGGAATCTTTTTTGAAATTTTTCGTTGCTTAATGCAAAAAGATCTTCCAAAACTTCATTCCCAGCATTGACTTCTTCTCCTTCTTGATCTTCAAGATTTTGCAGCACATTAAAATACACCAAGTCATCCATGTTTACAAAAACCCAAACTCACAATTTCACAACGTTCAAAATAATTCTAATTTATATTAAAAATTTAAGTAGTTTAGTAAAAAAACTGTTAGTAACAAAAACTGCCGCAAAAGTGTGTGATAACAGCGCAAAGCGAGTGCCTTTTATCACTCCCTTTGAAAAAGTAGGGATATAACTTTTTGTGTGCGGGTGGGTATACAAATTACTATGATTTTCGCTCCACTCGCTTTAAATGACAACCAAATGACAGTTATATCGCTCCGCTCCTTTAAAAGCGAAGACCTCAGAATACCGGCCCAGAACTCGATTTACTACAAACAAAACAGCTGTTTTAGTTTCTACAGTATTTCGTATTACTTTCACTTCGCAAATTTTCAAATTCGAATTTAATCTTTTAAGAACATGTAAATAAATTATACCAAAATAATTTTTCCATGTCAGAAATCACAATATCGAAAAGAAGAAATTTATATTCTTCTTTTAATTAATCTATATTAATTATTTATATTCAAGCTAGCTCTAGACTACAGGAATTAAGAGCAAATTTGATCTTGCATGCTGATTTTGTTCATTTACATTTACCTACATTTATTTACTTATTGTTATATTATAAACAAATTTTAAATAAATATAACATTATCATTAAAGTGCAAATTAAAATTGTTAACAAATACACGAAAATTTAGCATCAATTATTTTTTTAATTTGTGCTATTATATTACAACATGCATTCTTTACTAAATAACAAATTATACATAACATATTAAAATAATTATCCTAGGAATCATTGATTTTTCTGCAAATTTTATTAATTGTTATATTTAGGGGAGATCCTTGTACTTTGGGACATTTTTCGATTTTTAATTTTTTTTATCGACATTTTTTAAAATGGATCAATTTTACCTTGACCAGCATAATTAGTGTTATTTTGACTATTCGTAGCAAATTTTCCAAATAGATAATGTAATATCATCATATTGATAATTAATAGACAATGCTTTGTTGAAAATTGTCCTAAAGTACAAACAGGGGCTTGTACTTTGGGACAATATTAATTTGACGTCAGGACGACAACAAATAAGTAAAAAAAAACTTAAAATTTATAGAACATATTTATTAAGACATACTGTAGCAAGACAAAAAGTCATTGGAAAGGATAATTGCTTTTGTGCCTCCAACTACTGTGAGTTTTGGTAATTTCTTCGAAACGTCCAAATCGCTGATCTCCTACAATTGATTCAATTCGATCACTTAAATGTGTGTGGCTTTATGAAATTCTCAACATATTTTATAAAAATTTCGGAATTTGACCATCCGCTAACTACAAGCACGAGAGTGTCCCAAAGTACAAGCACAGCACTACTTATTATTATTGACATATAACCGTCCAAACGTAAAAGTTAAAATTCAACACTATGAGAAAATAGTTAGCCTTATATGTGTAATTAAGTAATACCGTATGAAACAAAACTATTGTAAATAAAATTTACCTGGTAAAGATGTGGAAGTTAAGCGATTAAATAATACATGATCTACCTTAAAACGCAAAACGTTCAATAACAAACACATAATCGAGTATTTATAATTTATTTTATGGTGAAATGACCTCTATCCGTTAGCAGGATAACCTCTTAAAACGAAAAGCGATACATTTGAATATTAGTATTAAAAACTCAATGTCTCGAAGTACAAGCTGTCCCAAAGTACAAGGATCTCCCCTACTTATTCTTTTTAAAGCACACCAAAAAACTCGATTTTTATAATTCTAGTTTTAAAACACAATCAACAACTAGCAAGGCATAAAAAAGCGCAGTAACACAATATTTCAACATATTGGAGAATGACGGGCAAAATGGGGTACCTAAGGCTTAAAATGGCTACAAATAGAAACCCGATGATTTATAATAATGTTGGACATGAAAACTCAGACTTATTGTATTATTAACTCTTTATTTATGCAATTTTGATAAATGAAAAAACACACATGACTTACAAAATAACCTACATCTACAAATATGCACTTCACTCCATTTTTCCCGTCGATGAGAGCAAAATGGGGTATAGTCGAGTTTAGGTCTTAGAATTATTCTGACACTGCTTACAAAAAACGTTGCTTCGTCATAGTCGTCTTTACATCTACACTCGAATTTTGTGCTCATTTAAAACTATCTGAACAAGAGATTTATCTCTGATGTTGAATTAAAACCTCCACAATATAAACAATCAGTGCCGCTCACATCACTATCTGTTTCAGATTTTACTTTTTTATTCTTGAATTTGATTTTTTTGTTTGTTTTAATTTACTTTGAGCATTTATTATCTAAAAACATGATCAAATGGGTACCCGTTATACCCTACCCTATTTTGCCCTATTACAGCATTCCTAAGTAAGTTTTGACTTTTTTATTTAAAATGTTATTGTTTTTGCAACAAATTTATGAAAGAAATACTGTAAAATAAAATAATTTACTAATAATTGCATTGAGTTAAATGTCGAGTTAAACTATATTAATATTGTAAATTTGTCACATGAAAACCGAAATTCATTCTTTATGACGATTGAACAAAGACTGCAGGTCCAACCGATAATGTACATGTCTGTGACACAGTAATGAATATTTTTTTACATCGGCGCATAAATGGCACCAAACATGTGCTCCTCGTGAAAACACGAGTACTCCGTTTTAGGCTCCTAACTACCCCGGTTTGCCAGTCATTCCCTATAGCATAGACCATACTTTGGAATACAAATAATATTTAGAAGTACAAAGTTTATATTTATATTAAATATGAGAATTTCTAAGTGAAGGTTCCCATGTAAAACTAAAACAATTCAATAATATAATTGAAAGGTTATTTTCAACCATTAATTTCATTATAGTAATCATCTATGCACTAGCTATTATGCAAAAAGCCACAATATGCTGCTAATAGAACTTTTTGTGCTATTCTTTTTTTCTTTTCTTTTCTTTTCAGAAAAATGGGATAAAATTGCTTTCAGTAAACTTTATAGTAACCATCATTTTCAAAAGCATAAAAAGCTAGTTCTTTAGTAACTTAAATATATTTATTTACAAAATCATGGCGCAGGAAAAGCTATTGTGTGCTGCAAACCGGAATTGCCCAGTTCTGCTTTTACAACTAAAAATTAAAAGAATTTTAATCAAATGTCTGCCGTGGCTATCTCGAACATTCTGTCAATCTAATTCTTGAGCACTTTTTTAAGCATTTGAAAGCTTATGTCCTCAATAACTCTAGTTATGTTGGCTCTCGATGATTCAATCATCGCTGGTTTATCGACATAGACCAAAGATTTAACATAGCCTCAGAAAAAATAGTTTAAAAGCGTTACATTTCATGATCTTGGTGGTTAGTTGATATGCACAAGCATGTGACACCGTCCTGTTGGAACCACATCTTCTCTAAATCAATATCATACAAATTCTGAACAAGATAATCAGTAATCATCGCTTTGTAGCGGTTGCCATTAGCAGTAACGCGCACTTTATAATCATTTTTGAAAAAGTACAAGCTAATAATGATACCAGAATGTAATATGCACCTACACAGTGCATTTTTCTGGATGTTTGTTGATCTTGGTGGTTTGCCATTGCCTTCCGAGGGGGAGAGGGTCATAATGAAGTTGGATAAATTTTGTAGCCGGGTTGGGGATCGAACCTAGGGCTTCTAGCCTAGAGTCCGGTCCTTAGCCCGTTCACTTAGCTCACTTCTTGAAGCTCTCTCTGAAGCTCATTCAGGTTCAAACGAAGCTTTATCGATTGATATCAATTGCAATTCAAAATGAGTAGGAATATTACAAAACATGTCTACAGCTCCTCCATGAGTTTTTCTCGAATAACTTCAAGACCTTTGAGGCTCAAATGAAAATAATGAAAGCTCATTTAAACTCAAACAATGCTCTAACGTTTAACAACAAATTCATCCAAAAATTCAAAAGTGGGGGAGGGGGCACTGACATGCACCTGAAAACGGAAGATTTGAATATGATTAGTAACTCTAGTTTTTCTTGCGGATAATAATGATAATTGGGATTTAGAAATTTTATTTTCTTGCTGAGCTTTGCTATATTCACGTTTTACTTAAGCCGTATTTACACATACTTTCCAAACGAAGCTTTAAAGCTCTTTCTGTGTTTTTTGCCTATAAATTAAATTTTTTCAAATAAACTCATTTTTTAAGTAAATAAATGTGCAAACAATTATGCAAAGTATTTTTTAGATACTACCAAAAGTCCCAAAGATATATACCCAACTTATAAATCTGATGAAATAGCATTTCATTTATTGCCACTTTTTGAAGCCACATACCCCACTGTGCAACGATTTCAATATCGATTTGTGGAAAAACTATAACGGTGCTAGCTTTCACACTTGGGTGCTAGCTGGTGCTAGCTATAAGGATTCGGGAGCTAGCCTTTTGAGAAAAAATATTAACTTGGGGGGCTAGCGTTGACTTGCCCCCCCCCCCCTCCGGATTCAGTTACGGTTTGTGGAAAAACTATAACGGTGCTAGCTTTTATATTTGGGTGCTAGCTGGTGCTAGCTACAAGGATTCGGGAGCTAGCTTTTTGAGAAAAAATATTAACTTGGGGGGGCTAGCGTTGACTTGCTCCCCCCCCCCCGGATTTAATTTCGATTTGTGGAAAAACTATAACGGTGCTAGCTTTCATACTTGGGTGCTAGCTATAAGGATTCGGGAGCTAGCTTTTTGAGAAAAAATTTTAACTTGGGGAGGCCAAGTCAACGGACCCGTCCGTATGACACAATGCATAATTTTACATAAAATTTACATGTAAATGATAACAACTAACAAATTGAAAGAGCGTATTAGTAGCCATCGGACGTTTTTCATTGGTTATCTACCATTTACATGTAAAGGGCCCCGCTACGGCCTTATGGGTTTTGGGTCCCAGTCAAATTTAACCAAAATGTAGAATATTGTAGTTCATAACATGCTGATAAAAAGTGTCAATGGGCACAAAGCCGAAAAATGGACAGTTTCCAAGATTTAAGGCATTAAAGGGTTAATCTAGTCATTCTATGAAACACACAATGATAAAGTCAAAAACGATACTACCTGGAAAAAAAATACTGCCGTGTAGAAGAAAAAATTCTAAAGAAGATAGCGTTTTTTGCATCGCTCTAGCTAGTGTATTACATAACCTAAAAAATTAAACAAATTCGAAAAAACGGTTTCTTGCAATTTAAAAAAAAACGAATTTTTTCACACAAAAAAGTTAAATGAAAAAGTTGTAGAAAGTTAAAGTAAAGATTCATTATTTATTTTCTGAAAAAAACGAAAAATGTCGTCAAAATTTTCCGTTTTTGTTTTTTTTCTTAAATCACAAGAAACCGCGTTTTCGACTTTCTTTAATTTTTTAGGTTATGTAATACATTAGCTAGAGTGATGCAAAAAACGCTATCTTCTTTAGAATTTCTTCCTCTATACAGCCCTATTTTTTGTTTCCGGGTAGTATCAATTTTGACTTTATCATTGTGTCTTTCGTAGAATGACTGGACTAACTCTGTAATGCCTTATATTTCGGAAACTGTCCATTTTTTGGCTTTGTGCCCATTGACACTTTTTATCAGCATGTTATGAACTACAATATCCTACATTTTGGTTAAATTTGACTGGGACCCAAAACCCATAAGGCCGTAGCGGGGTCCTTTTATGCAAAATTATTCACCGTTTCATACGGGCTTAAGACCCTAATAAAATAACATTATCGATCACCAGTTAACAAACAATTTTGCATTCATACTGACGCTAAATCTGAATTAACTAATTGTTGAAATTGCTTGATTTGTGCTTACTTTTGGTAGTTATCTAAAAGTTGTAAGTGTAGAGATTTATGGATAGCTTTTAATAAAGTATTGAAAAATAAAAATGTAGCTTTTGCAAAGATGACTGCAATTCATTAGAGTTTTTCTTGTTGGCAAGGTGGTCTAAAACCAGGTATTTACCAGTAAACTACACCATGTCAACTTATAATTCGGAAAGCTTAAATTGCAGTTCAGATTAGTCAAAAAATACCGAGTAGCATCGCTAAGCTAGCCAGGAGTGTTAAAGTGTAACTTTGTACGGTTTCTCAGAGTTTACCAGAAAGGTAGCCGAAAGGCCAAAAGTACTAGTTAATCTGATTTACAATTGATACTTTCTGAATTGAAGCTTGAAATAGTGTAGTATTTATCGTATCAAAATAAAGAAAAAACTGCGTCTTGGTGTCCACCTGAAAATCTAATATCATTTCAAATTTAAGACATACAATTAAGAAGAGGTTTCATTAAATATTAAATGGCTAATTACAAAACTCAGCAAAGCAAAGATTAATAAAAAATATTGAAGTCATGTAAGTATTAGTTATATAAAACTAATTAGTAGGTGCAAATAATTCCTTTTGTCAGAACTTTGGTATTGCATGTAATTGTTGTTAATCTTTATTAGAATGTATGTATGTAATTATTATTAGTTAATTTTATGTATACCAACTAATTAAGTAATTATTATTTGCTTTTATATATATACTAAAGCACAGGTTAGTGGGTTTTAATTATTTTTTGAGGAATACATTCTCGATTTTATTGAAACGGTAAGTCGAAATTTTTCTAATTATTTTAATACTCAATAGTTTTTACCACTAATCCTGTTATGTATATTATAAATTTTAGATGGCCATTTTGCTGACATCAAGTACCCTGTACTTAGTTGCACTTTTGGCAATTATAACATTTCTGTTATACAAGCTATCGACAAGGAATTACAGCTACTGGGAGAAACGTGGTGTACCACACTTAAAACCATCTCCTATCTTTGGAAATTTCTTCAATGTATTTGCTTTTCGTTCTCAAATAGGTTTTTATTTGGGTGAGCTCTATAACAAATTTAAAGGACCATATTTTGGAATATACATTTTGAATACTCCAGTTTTAATTTTGAAAGATCCAGAGTTAATTAAATCCGTGTTGGTTAAAGATTTCAATTACTTCAATGATCGGAATATGTTATCTGATGAAAAATGCGATTCTTTAGCATCACAAATGTTATTTGTGCTCAAAAATCCTGAATGGAAAACAACGAGAACAAAAATGACTCCCGTATTTACCACAGGCAAAATAAAGAACATGCTCATGCTTGTAAATAACGCCGGAGATACAATGGTAAAATATCTATATAGCAACGAAAAGAAGGCTTCTATTGAAATTAAAGAAGTTTGTGCTAAGTATGCTACTGATGTTATAACATCCTGTGCTTTTGGAATCGAAGCTCATTCATTTGAATGTGAAGATGCTCAGTTTAGATCAATAGGTAAAAAAATGTTTGACGGTGATCTTAAAACAGCTTTTCGACAAATTTCGTATTTTGTTGCTCCTGGTTTGGCAAAATTACTTAAATTGCCTTTTTTGGATCCTAAATTATCGAGTTTCTTAAGAGATGCTTTTTGGCATGCAATTCAAGAACGAGAAAAATCTTCCGTTAAAAGAAACGACTTGATCGATATAATTATAGAAATGAAAAAGCAAAATTCACTAAATGCTGGAGACTTTGGTAAGAAAGTTTATAATATTTTCTATTTTTTAGAGAATTAATTTTGAGTTGTGTTTTGTAGAAGGCGATAAAGTTGTAGCCCAAGCTGCTCAATTTTTTGCAGCTGGATTTGAAACTGTGAGTTCTACCATGGCTTTCACTCTATACGAAATTAGTTTGCAACCTAAAATTCAAGATCGACTACGAGAAGAAATTAAAACGGTACTTAAAGAACAAAATGGTTTTACTTACGACGCCATACAAAAAATGACATATTTAAACATGGTTGTTTGCGGTGAGTTAATATTTTAATATATTAGTAGATGTGTTAATTTTATAATAATTTTTACAGAAACTTTGCGCAAGTACCCTGTTCTTGCATTCTTAGACAGAACAACAACTAGTAATTATAAAATTCCCGATGGTAGCTTGGTAATAGAAAAAGGTACTCCTATCTATATACCTCTGTTTGGATTACATTATGATCCTAAATATTTTCCTGATCCTGAAAAATATGATCCAGAAAGATTTTCTGAAGAAAATAAAAGCAAAATACCTAGTTTTTGCTACATACCATTTGGAGATGGCCCTCGCAATTGTATTGGTAAGCGATCGTATACACTTTAAAAGATTTTTATTACATTACTTAATATTTTTAGGAGAACGGTTTGGATTAATTACTACCAAATTAGGTTTGGTACATATTTTGTCTGAATTCGAAGTAAATAAAAGTGCTAATACACCTGTACCTATTAAATATGACACAAAGACTTTTCTTCTGGCTTCTGAGATTGGATTACCAGTTAAAGTTAGTAAAGTTGTTTCAGTGGCTGGATAAAATTATATGATAGGTACATAATTATTTTTGGTGATAGTAGGCACTGCATCGCTGTTATAATAAAGTTACTGTTACTTTACCTTTGACTTTGAATTTGTTTTAAAACCTATAAAATTTTTTAAAGAGTAAATAATATATTATATTTAGCTTATACAACAAGCGAAAGTAGGTGTTCACTATGCTTTTATTAACTGAAGTGAAAAGAAATGAATGAAAAAGTCATTTCATCCTGGCAGTTAAAGTTTACGCTATGTAACAAATTTTTCGTTATTGGGGTATGTACTTTGCTATTTTTCATATCACTTTTGCGGAAGTAAATTGGCCGTTTTCGTCACTTTTTTTTCCGAAGATTTCCGAAGGGGTTATTCGGGTTTTTTGCGGACGTAGTTTGGCTGTTTCCGTCTCTCTTTTCTTCTGAATATTTCCGATGTTGTCGATCGGGAAAAAAGGAAAATAACAAATTTTTTAAAAACCATTTATTGACGGTTATGTGAACGACACAAAACCAGTGAATGCAATGACTTGCCTGTCGGATCGTGCTTTTCGTCAACTTCATTTTTGATCTTCAAAATATGCGTCTGCAATCCTTCGAAATTTTGCGATTTTTTTGCAACGTGTCCACGAACATCGATAAATGCGACTACAATTGTCGTATTGTGAGGTTCGTACGTTCGTCAGACCGGCAGGCCCCCGCGACGCCTAATATTAACGCAACCTGTAATTAAAAAAATGTGTTCAAAATATGCGAATGAAAACGTGTAAATTGTACTTGCCGTCAAAAATTGGTTGTCTGCCCTCTTAGAAAATCATACACTTGCTCTTTAGAGAGTACGTTAGCTTTCTTCACAACACGGGAATTGTTGATTCAATTCGTGCACAACAACTAACAAAATCGTATCTGACAACTAATTAATTAATCCCGATCGTCAATTCGTCGGCTGAGTATTGGAGTGTTCCATGTCCATTTTAATTTTTTTTTAGATTAATACATCTACTTGTTGTTAATATTGAATTGTACCATCTCCATTAAACGTGTACAAAAATTCGAAAACGTTTGTGAGATATAGAGTTTTAGTTTTTTACTAACTCTTAAAAATTTTCTTTAAATGAGTATTGTTTTGTTCCAAGTCCACAGCCAACCTATTGCATTACTAGGAGTAATCACGTGAGCAAGGACTTGGCACATTCCAATACTAATTTACAGGCAAGTAACTTTTAATATTATTATGCATAATTAGCTTTATACGCTATTATATTACGATATCGAAATTTTTATGAAATATCTATTCTAAAATAGTCATTTTATTATTAGTATGCTTATTTAAAATTAATTTTTAAGTTACTTTATAATTATTATTTTGGACATGGAACAACTTAATATATTAATTTATAAAAAAGTTTATGTCAATTGTTCCATGTCCATTTCGAATAATTAATTATTTTCAAAATACTAGAATTTAAAAAAAAATAGCTAGCACTATTTAATTTATGTGATAATACCCCAAATAATAATTATGTATATACTATTATAATCTACTACATATTTAAAAAAAATGCGTTTGAAAGTTTAATTGCAGTTTTCTCGTAATTACCTTTTTAGGACTTGGAACACTCCAATACTCAGCCGACGAATTGTCACCACCCACTTAATTCTTTTTCCCATATTATTTATGAAATTTACGCAATTATTGCATAAAAATTGTAAATTTCGTCGGATATATTTTCCTCAAAACGAAAAGTATTTCATATCACACGGACGTCAGGGTCTTTTCAGCGCTCGGCTTCTATTATTCCCCTCGCCACTTTGCGGCTCGGCTCATAAACAACGCCTCGTGCTGAAAAAAGACCCTTTACGTCCTAATGATATAAACTACTATTTTCGCATACTAGACAAAAATGTAGTAAGTTACTACAAGCTAAATCATTCAGAAATGTGATAGATTTCTGCATAGCAACACATTACTGCATAATATGTTTTATGTTGCTAAGGTTTTAAATTTTTTTTAAATAAAATAATTATATTGTTGTCAGTTTTAAATTTTTAATAGAAATTTATAATTTTCTTCACATTTCTGTCTAGTATGCGAAAAAATAGTGTACGCAATACGCAATACTAGATGCGTAATATACTATTTGCATTTGTTATGTAGTTTTACTTTTCATCCATTTCACAATAATTTCCCGATCTGATCCTGCATTTTTATTTGCATTCAATGCAAATATTTTGTTGCATTCGATTCTAATTAAGATTGCAGGCAGGCCTTAGCGTGCAAGTGCTGATATAGTTCTGGATGAACGCAACGGGAATAGAAAGTCAAACGGTGCTATTTGAACAAGCAGGTTGAATTATGTTGGTATAATTTTTATGTGCCGATGATAATGAATTTTTGGGTCGTCATTGTCATCGTGCCAAATTCGTATGTGACCAGTTCGTCCATTTGTTTTGGTATATTTTGACTCTTGAATCACAACTCTGTCTTGATGATCAAATCTGGCGATAGTTGTCGATCTTCCTCGTATAACGGTTCGTAGTTGTTGTGTTTGGACAACCAGAAGCTAATCTACAACTTCGTGTTTTTTGAGTCACTTGGAGAAAATTTCCCATTATCTAGATGGTTAAGTTTTGTTTGGCGTTACCTACATTGTTTCTCATTGGTCCAGTTTAACTTTTTAAAAGCAGTGTTCTCTGTCGCGAGTATCAATCAGTTGTAGCTTATTGATCAGCTACAATAATTCCAAATTTTACTTGCTAAGCCACACGTCCTATCTCGATTGGAACAAAGTGGCTGTCAACTATAGGGAGACTGTTGTACTTTGGGACATTTTTCGGTTTTTAATTTTTTTTATCGACATTTTTTAAAATAGATCAATTTTACCTTAACCAGCATAATTAGTGTTATTTTGACTATTCGTAGCAAAATTTCCAAGAAGATAATGTAATATTATCATATTGATAATTGAAAGACAATGCTTCGTTGCAAATTGTCCTAAAGTACAATCAGGGGCTTGTACAATCAGGGGCTTGTACTTTGGGACAATGTTAATTTGACGTCAGGACGACAATAAATAAGTAAACAAAACTTAAAATTTATAGAACATATTTATTAAGGCATACTGTAGCAAGACAAGAAGTCATTGGAAAGGATAACTGCTCCATACGGCGTTTTGTGCCCCCAACTACTGTGAGTTTTGGTAATTTCTTCAAAACATCCAAATCGCTGATTTCCTACAATTGATTCAATTCAATCACTTAAATGTATGTGGCTTTATGAAATTCTCAACATATTTTATAAAAATTTCGAAATTTGACCAACCGCTAACTACAAGCACGAGAGTGTCCCAAAGTACAAGCACAGCACTACTTATTATTATTGACATATAACCGTCAACCGAAATAATTAGCAAACAAATTATAAAATCAAAAGACACCTTATCAGATTACATGTTTCAATATTATCCACGATTCTACTCGTGAAATTGATATCATCAGATCCGCACTGGTTTTATGAAGATATAAGTTACTTACTAATTTTTTTCAAAAAACTTGGATCCTTTTGGTCTTGACTGTACAACTACCTTTGTGATAATAAATCTGTTAGAAATTGCATGTTGCAAGTTAGAAGTTCATAAAACCAGTGCGGATCTGATGATATCAATTTCACGAGTAGAATCGTGAATAAGATTGAAACATGTAATCCGATAAGGTGTCTTTTGATTTTATAATTTGTTTGCTAATTATTTCAATGAACTTTGAGTCCTGATGACGGTCCTGACTATATTTATTACTGTTGTGTTATAAATTCTGTAAGAAGTATAAATTTAATATCTACTTATAGATTATTACTTAGACCTCTTCTCAACTATAAATTTCCATTTATCTGGTCTATAATATCGTGGCTACACAAACCGGAAAGGTTCTCTTCGGATTGTGATAGACCCTGGTTTTTGTTTTAGTCATTAGGGGCTGCACCTCAGAGTTTAGTTTTTGTTACAGCAATGACGTAATCTACAAGCTTGTCCGATTTATTCTTGTTGAAAGCTTTTGAATCGAAAATTCCAATTAACGAATTAACGATTCAACAAAAATGAAATTGCATAAATTCACAAAATTTCAATTTAATTTATATAGTCTGATTGATTGATGTATATTGGATCTATATATTCATTAAACTAATAATATTTTTTTAATTTTATAATAATTTTGAATGTAACTTAGATTGTATTCAATGAAATATTGGTGCAGACGTGGACAATAATTGAATTATATGCATTTTAAGCACTTAAAATTTTAATTTCAATTTTTCAAGTATCGATGTAGAAAAACGAGCGATTGATATCGGTTCAATAAATTAATTAGTAAAAGATAAATAACAGACAAAACAAAGGCATATTTTCTAACTTAAAAAATTTTTATTAATACACAACATTTATCAGAAAGTCATAGGTTAGATAAATACAACAGGTTAATGTACGATATTTCCTCATTTTACAATAGATAACATCTATATTGTCATGTTTCAATTTGATTCTATTTTATTTTTAAAATGAGGGTGACTTAAAAGAAAAATTTTAGTTTGGTTTTTAAAAGGTTTTTTACCGGTGTGATGACACACACATCATTGTGGGGAATTTAAACAAGGATCTTGGGGTTAATTTTGTTTACTATTCTGGATCAAATTAATCTTTCAGTATTCGACCGTAGTTTCAGTTTATAAATGTTCGGTTTAATTATTAAAGTAGGATAAGTTAATAAACAAAAACGTTCTGTATAAAGCCTTATTTACATAGGGTAGTGTATTGGTAAGGTAGTGTGTAAAAACTATTGTGTTTACATTACAACGCTTCTTACAACGTCCACAGTGGCGTGAACGGTACCATTAAATACCGTTACCGTAAGTTTTACACTACCACTACCTTACCAATACACTACCCTATGTAAATAAGGTTTAAGACAGATTTTGTTGATAAATTTTTGGTGTTCAAAATATTGTCCCAGAAGACGTTCCTCCAATTTAATCAGCTAAACATGAGATTGGCTTGTGATTTACGGAGAAGCTAAAAGATAAGATTTTTATTTGAATTATTGTAATTTGAGGCTAATTAAACTGTCTTAAAACAAAAAGAGAAATTACCGGTAAAACTATATGACTAACTAACGAATTCTGAATTTGTTGTGGAGGCTATGGAAAACTAACACACACTTACTTAGATCTCTAAATCGGGTTCATTGTATTACCTCCAGTTTTTAGCTCCACTCCAGCGGTTGCTTTGAACGAAAAATTCAGGCGATCAAAAAATTGATCTATCGTACTATACTTAGTTATAGTGACAAATGCAGGTTCTATGGATCGGAACGTTAAGTTCGCCGAACATTCTCTGCAAATGCGACGCATTTAGCTCGAGATTGCAGCTAAAAGAACACATTGCGGGACTCTGAAAAAAGTGCGGCTGGCATCCACCTAAACAGAGTCTCTGCTTAGCCAAAGGTTGGTTTGGCTAAAATAAATAGGGTGAACAAAAGATCAATCCTGTTCGCAGTTCTGTGGGGCTTACGTAGCCTATCGACTCGTTAGCACAATACTAATACCAATAGCTCCACTCCATTCTTAGCACTGCTCAAGCCAACCTACCTATAAGGATTAACTGCAGGTTTTGTCAATTTCATTCTAAGTTGCCCATCGGCATTTTGTATAAATCGTTATACGGATTTGTATTAATTCATCATTTGTAGATTGCCAAGGTGGCATATTATGTTAATGCCAAAACAGTGGCATTTTCTGTCGGAGTTTTTCTTATTTGAAGTAATTTTCCTTGCTGTGACTTTGGAGTGATAGTTTGATTTTGGACAATTTTTATTGGTTATCCTGCTATTTGATGGGTAACACCCCAATTCGCCGCCTATAAAATCGCCGCTTCTCATTTCGCCGCCAACTTTTTTCCCATTTCGCCGCCTATAAAATCGCCGTTTTTTATTTTGCCGCCACTTTTAATTTATTTAAAATAATAATTTAAGTTTGATTTATAATAATATAAATATATAGGCGGTCGTTAGCATAGCGAATAAGCGCACAGACTGCTAATACAGAATACCCAGTTCGACTCCGGGCGAAGTAAAAATATTATTCTGACCGTCTCCACTCGGAAGGCAACGGCAAACCACCGAGGTGTAATTTGCCTAGAGAACATTTGAAAAAATGTCACTATGTCCTTTCGTAGGACGAAGGAATCTGAGAGAGAGATAAATATATAAATATTGATAATATAATATTTATTTTATTTTTCTTAATTTTCTAAAATAGCATAAAAGTTTAGCATAAGTGTAGTTAGTGTAGCACTAGGACTGTGGTACTAAGCTAATATTAAGAATAAAGGAGTTATAAATAACTCCTAATTTTTACAGATTATGCTGTTATTAATTTTCAACAAAATGCGGTTAAATTTTAGAACACAACCGGTGGAATATCTTGAAATTTTATTTTAAATTTATTTATTTTATTTTAAAATGGAAGGCGGCGAATTTTATAAGCGGCAAAATGGGAAGCGGCAAAATGGAAAGCGGCGAAATAGGAAGCGGCGAAGAGAGGCGAAATGGGAAGCGGCGAAATGAGAAGCGGCGAAATGAGAAGCGGCGAAATGAGAAGCGGCGAAATGAGAAGCGGCGAAATGAAAGACGGTGAAAAGGGAAGCGGCGAAATGTAAGGCGGCGAAATGGGGTGTAATCATTTGATGTCCAGCCGTAAATTTTTTGAGTAGAAAGTAGAAACTTTATACCACCTGTAAATCCACAAATCACATCTATTATGCCGTTTTCGAACGATTGCAGTCAGTATCTTCAAGAAAGAAGAATTCCGACCACAATTACCACCTTTTTACAAATAACTATTATGAGCACTCGTAGATCTATTATTACAATAATACATGTGGCTTCCTTGGTTTAAATTTTTCCATCGCAGAAGTGGTTGTGAGGTGTTCGAGACACTAGTGTAAAGTTCGAACAGAAAATTTGATTAGATTAATTACATTATTACAAGTGATCTCTTGTAGCTGTGTTCTTCATTATTAAAGCTATTGTTATTATTTGTGTTTTTTTTTACTTCGAGAAGCAAAAAAGCAAAACCAATCCTTGCCTCCGAATTAATAAAACTAGTTCTCACCATCTGGGTCCCGCACCAGTTACTTAATTAATTTGTCTGAAGGCAATTTTGGAGCCTGATGTGAAAATGACAGTGGACTTCATATCACTCCAGCACATAGAGTTCTATTCTACGGCTATTCAATATTAACTTACAGCATACGCAGTAATCAAGTGTTCATTAAGCTTATCGTGGAAAGCGAACAATGCATTTCCACTAAGGCTAATTTTACCACGCGACACGGCATTAAAAATAGCATGTTATAGTATTACGCCAGGCCTTAACGCACCTTCTACTGGCATGACAAAACAATTTTCTGAAAACCGTGCCACGTGGAAAAAACTTCTCTGATGGAATCGCGGCTTTGGTGATTAGTGCGAGGTAGCTAAGACGACGGTGTAGCCGAAAGAAATGATATGCCAATGGTGCGACTGACGAGGGTGACTAAGGTGGACATAGCTGGAGTTAAAGTGGTACGGTAGTCAAGCTGGAAAACATAGCAATTAGACTTATAATTAGAAACGACTACGAAATGATAAACGTAACAAGAAAATGATATAAAGGTGATCAATAACAATGTTAAAATGATTTCACTAACGTCCATTTGTAAGCAGCACATAAATACAAACTATCTAAAAGAAACTCAGCCACCTAGTTTAATTTACCATGATTTCGTAGAGTAAAAGAAAATTGTATTCACATTTTATTTTTTTAGACATTTTATTAACGATGAATATTTAACACAAATTTATAATTTTTTAAATGTAAGATGAATTCCATCTCGTGCATTTAAAAGTTCAGCTCTTGCAAAAATTAGAGGTTCTTGAGTATTTTCGTTTCTTTCTACCTTGAAATTTTTAATAATATATGTTAATCCTAATTTTGCATTTATTAATCCAAATCGTTCACCTAAAATAAAAAATATTAGTCAATAATTCTTTTTAATTCTTCAAACTTACCTATACAACGTCTTGGTCCATCACCAAAAGGTAAATAGACATAGTTAGTCATTTCGTTTTTATTGTTTTTGTTAAATCTTTCAGGGTCGTACTTCTCAGGATTAGAAATGTATTTGGTGTCCCATTGTAACCCATGCTGAGGTATAATTATAGGAGTTCCTTTGTCTATAACTAATCCTGTCTTGGTAATTAGATAATCGGAATTACATTCGCGTTGCAAATAAGGCGTTAAGGGATATTTTCTTAACGTTTCTAAAATTGATATAATCATTTTTAATATTTTATCAGTATCTATAAATAAAAAATAAACTAAGAAAGCACAATAATTAGAAAGTTTCTTTACGTCAACATTGTGGTAAAGTTTAGATGTCTAATGCAAGAATAAATTTATATTGAACCGATTAGCCTTATTTCTAAATCTTCTAAATTTCGAAGTATTTTTTAGATTTTAAACAATAAATACTTTAAGTCGCCTATTATCAATTATATAAATTTTATAAACAAAAATCAAATCTAAAAATAAAGGAGCACTGTAAAATAAGAAAAGTCTGCTTGGCTCCAATTACATAATTTTTTAATTTTTCAACAAGAGCTATCAAACTGTGGTGTTATGCGGGTATTATGGTGGCTGCATAATAAATTTTTTATAAAAAATGTGATGTAAGTAATATAAATAAATAAATTTATTATTGGACTTATATTTTATCTATCATCAATTTGTTATCAATACATGCCATTACAATAATGTTAAAAGTTAAATCGATAGGGTCAAAAACTAAAGATTACAAATTATTAAATTTTGAAGAACCAAGGTTATACCTTTGACACACTGCCAAGTTAATGATCATTAAGGATTCTTTTAATAGATAGAATTTTATGAATCGGGTGCATATGCGAAAAATATTTAAATAATTGTTTATTCTGTTAATTCAAATATTATGTAAACTATTTAATAAATTAAGGAGCCACAGCAGTGAAGTGATGTGATCGCTGGTTGAGTATAGAGCGGAAATTCTGGATTCAAATCGCGGAGTGCTCAGAATTTCTTGGCTCGGCCTTTTGATGGGCATCCACACTCTGTCGTGATCCCTGATATTTCTGTCGACATCATTACCGTACATACGGCTGCGTCACACACGCAAAGTTTTCAAAGATAAGTTAGGTAAGCAGGGAAAAGTCAAGGGTCTTCTAGGCCTGTAGAGCTGCCATAATATATATACCTATTTAATAAATTAAATTATTGAGGAATTTTTGAATAAAAAAAAAGTTATTGACCATAAGCTTTCATTATGTTAAAAGTAGTAATTTAACCAGATATTATTTAATTAAGGCAATAATTACCACAAACGACCATATGCAGAAAGTTCATGTCATGTATGGCATCGTAAGTAATATCTTTATGCTTTTCTATCACTTCATTTATTTCATTTCTAAGCTGATCCTGTATGTGAGGGTTAATACATAATTCGTGTAATGTAAAAGACATTAGTGACCCTACTGCTTCATTCCCAGCCAAGAAGAATATAACACTTTGTGCTATTAGTCTATCGTCCACTAAAACAATCACACACTAATTATAAAATATGTTCTAATAATATTACCAAAGGTAAAAATGGTATATTTAAAAAGTAACCTGCTATTTTCACTTACCCAGTTTAAATTCATCCGATGATGTTTTTCGATTTTTCAAGGTAATCAAAATATCAATTAAATCGTTTCTATGTTCCTTTGTTGCTTCTCTTGCTTTAATTGTTTTCAAAAAAACATCTTTCAGGAATTGTACTGCTTTGGCATCAAAAAAGCTAAACCTAAATATTTTAACTAGTAAAGGTGCAAAAGTATAGGACATAGATTGGATATATCTAGTAAATGAGTCACTGATTAATAGCCGTCCAGCAATTCTAAACGCGCTATTATCATCAACAAACGAGTTTGCATTAATTCCAAACGCACACGTTGCAATTACATCAGTCGAATATTTAGCTACTAATCCTTTTGCTTCCACGCTTTTATCTAATGTATGTGCAATGTGCTCTTTCATATTTTCTCCACATTCCTTCATTAATGGAAACATTAATCTTATTTGGCTTGGAGTAAATATAGGAGTTAATTTTGCTCTTAACGACTTCCATTTTGGAGTTTTAATGCCCAATAAGGAACAACTCATGTAAGGATCGATGCTCTCATCACACACAAAAAACCTATTTGGAAAGACTTGAAAATCTTTAACAAGGACATCTCTTATGATTTCGGGATCTTTTATAACTAAATAAGGTTTGTTAAATGCATAAAATCCAAAATAAGGTACATCAAATTTCTTGCAGAGGTTTTCTACATATTTTCCTGCATATTCCGTCCCTAAAGCAACGTTTAAAAAATTTCCAAAGAAAAATAACGGTTTCTCATATAATACTCCTTTTTTCTCCCAGTAATTATAATTTTTGGTTAGGTAGTAATAAGATAATATAATTATAATTAATAAGAATAAAAATGCCAAAAACATCTAAAACAAAATTTTAATTATTTTTGAGAACTTTCAACTTACTTAAAATTATTTTTCACATTAGTTTTGAGAAGAAGACGTAATATTATTAGTATTTATAACTGGATTATAAAAATTAACTGTTACTAACTGTTAGCTGTAGAGTAATGACTGATTATATTATTAGGTATGCACTTACTATAAAATTATAAAATACACGATTCTCAGATACGAGAATGTTCTGATATTATCGTTATTACTTATCTTTTGTTATAAGTATTCTATTTTTTCAAGTAAATGTTATCTATAATTTGATGTAAATAAACTCAATAAATACATTTTTGAATATTAACTGATAATTAAGATGACACAGTGACCACGTTAACTCGGTTCTCCCTCGCATTCATGGAGAGCCATAAACAAAATAATCCATTATGTCTTCGGTGCTCCAAAATTAGAGTGAATTTTTTTAGCTTTCCAATTATTATATACATATATTCGTATATCCGTACGTTCTGAAACAAATTTTAACTGGTTTGGATACCGATGGATTTCTCTGCTTGACCTGAATTGAATTTGTTTTAGAAGAGAAAACACAAGAAATAATGTATTCTCTTTCATAAATCCCAACCTTAAGGTGGCCGATTCACATGTTATTTGGCCATAAGAAGTAAATCCCACTGCATTTAAATAATACTACATCTACAGCTACAAAAACTTTACAGGTTGTTCGTCAAAGCTTCCTGTGTAACATATTGAAATATGAAGCGTAAAAGATAATTATTAACGTAACAATTAAATAAATAAAGTGATGGCGCGTACTGCATTACTATTCTCATGATTACGCGAAAACTAATACATATATATTGTTGAAATTATAATATGTCATTAACAAAATAATATCAAAAATGTATCTTTTTAAATCGAATTAATTGATTTAATCATAAACAAAATCAGTGAGATATTAAATACTGCCGTAATTTCCATGTAAAATGGAGTTAAGAGTTAAATACATAGATGGCGATAAAATATCCCATTCATACATCTAGAAAAATTACTTTTGATTAAATAAGGGATTATTGAATGACTTCTTTTTCCGCCGCTACGTTTTTCTTTGTCTTATCCCAATTTAGAAATACAAAAGACAGAGAAACTATATAGGTACGAATATGACATTCTAAAATTGTTTGTTTATGATACAGAAATCTCTCTGACGTTAGGCTGTTTTAAAAATCATACATATATTTTATGCGAAATTCCTTAGCTCATTATAATCTAAATTGTTATTTAAAGATTTCTGCACACATTCAAAATATACTAAGAACCGTTTATAAAATTTATTACACGTGCAACAAAATGCATGAATGTCTGGAGTATTTCTTCAACTTGCTTGTAAAATGTGTGATAAAGATTATAATATAATCACTCGCGTCTCTATTTGCTTGCTTTTTTAGCTTATTTTAAAAATTATTAATTACACATTAATATTTATGTACCTTTCAACAAAACTGAAATTAATAATTATAATGTTGAAAATTTCCTTTATGATAATTTATACCTGCTTATTGCTATTTACAACTGGGCGATATTGGAAAATCGATATCGATAATCAAAAATTATTGTTTATTGATAATAATTGATAACTTTTATTAATAGTAAAATGTCGATAAAAATCGTTATCTAATGATAAATCTATATTGATAAGTATCGATATACGATCGATTACTATCAATATTGAATTTGAATGCTATCAATTATTAGAAAACGATCGCACACTTCCTGCCATAGCTTTGTTAAAGTAGGTAACTTTGTATTCCTCTGATATTGAGACTGATATGAAATTTGGAAAAGTACATTAGTCCAGCCATTGAAAGTAAAATACGGCGATACTCGAGAATTATTCCAAACAGCACCGATTTTCATAAAAATTTGGATTTAGGTTTTACTTAACCTTCTCCTTCAAAGTTGGAACTGTATCAGTGGTTGTTTTTACTCTGGGGGTGTGGATGCTACCCTTTCTCGGGGGTGTAAAAATTTTTTCAATAAAAATAAATTTAGGAATGGATAGATTGACTGATTCTAAGCAACTTTTGCAAAATTACAAAAATGCTTTTTTCACTTCAACCTCAATTTTTTTCAAAACTAAGCACTTTAAACTGGCCAAACTTCTAGAGCATATTACAAGTACATAAATTAAGTGAATTGTAAAGTAGTAATAATTATTTTCAATTGGGGTGGTAATTAAGGGATGAATTTCACATTTTTTGTTACCGAAAAAATAGGGATTAACTTTACTTTTGTCATAGTTCGCTTGGTTTTGATGCGCTACAGGGTTTTATAAAGAACAAAAATAAAGGTTTTTTCAAAAACTTTAAAAAAGATACTAATAAGTTTTCTCCGAAAAATGCATTGTTTTTTGGTTATTTTACGTTGAAACATTCAATTTTGGCGTTCGACTAACAAGAAGCAACCTTTAACGAGCTATATTATTCCGTTTGTATTGGGTTGACAGACACCATAATTCCAGTATTTCTTTTTGTTTTTTATAAGCTACATTTTAATAGAAATAATTTTTTCGATAAAATGCTTACTTTTTGAGGTATTCGCGAAAAATCGTCTGAAAACGTGTTCTTTTTGTTGACAAATTAACATTCCCGGACTTATTTTCAGCAAAACATTTTTCACCCCCGAGAAGGGGTAAAAACAACCCACGGCACAGTCTCAACTTTGAAGATGCTGTGTAATTTGCTACAGCAATGTGAACAAAATGAATATGATAATTAGAAAAACCATTTTCAGGATTAATAGGCGAAGACTCCCTAATTGAAATAAAATGTGTAGGTACCTTCTATAGCTAGGAAAAATAATTTCCTAAAATACTTTGTTCTTTTAAACAAGGCTTGTTATATTTTAATTTTATTAAAATAATATGATTATTTAACAACAAATTAAATTGCAGTTAGCAAGCAAAATTTAAAATTACACTAATTTCGGTTTTATAATATTAAAATAAATTCTGTCAAAGATTTAAACTGATACATACACGCTAATAAAAAGGTGATTTTATAACGTAACGTTTCGCTGTGATTAAATTATCTTTATTTACATTAAAATTTCTAGCGTTATGCATTTTGTGACGTCAGACAAAGATTAGACTGTTACCGGAGAGGCTCAAAACTATTTTCTAATAGTACAGTACCTGGATACCTATTATGTGAGCGGCAAAATGTGCCGCTTTCTTTCACTGTCACGCCCGACATCTATCGAGCGTGAATCACAACTTTTAAGATATTTGACACCTTAATTTAAATGTATAATTAAATTTTTGTTTACTTAAAAGGACTCCGCCAAAGTAATCTTAGTCACTCTTCAAAAGATAACAAAATTTAAAAAAAAACAGAATGCTTTTTAGTAATAGCAAAAATAAGAGCGATAAAGATAAAGGTAAATGCACTCAGAATTCAAATAATGCAGTCTGTGAATGATAAGATTGTCAGCTGACATTGCAAGATAAATATTTTTAACTACTCGTACATGCATGAATAACAACACTTTCAAATAAAGCCGTAATTAGGGCGTTAAAAAGATGGCGTATAAATTTTAATTAGGGGCTTAGCTATTCTGGAAAATAAAAAACAAAATAGAAAGATTGGATAAAATAAAATTTGATTTAGTTTATGAATCTAAAAAAATCTTTCTCTGACGTCATTTGTATAATAGAAAAGCGGGCACAGTTAAAAGTGGTTTACATACATTCAAAAAGGTTTAATAATCTTGAAATTTTTTTTTTTTTTTTAAAAGAAAGTTTAATAACCATAGAAAGTCTTAAGGGGGATACGTAAGAATATATTTATATTATTTTTGTTGTATATATGCTCTGTTTTCCACATTCATAGTGACATTAAAAAAAGTGAATTTCTGAGATATTTTCAAAGCACTTTTTAAAATTTAAAATTGTTTTTGTTATGTTTCCCGAGGAGTCCCGCGACTTTTTTTTTATAAACGAATAGTCAATGGTTTCAGCTTTCAATTCATGCTAAAAGCGTTTCCTCATTCTTCCTCTTTTTAAATTTTTTATATTAACTTTGATTTTGTTTGATTTTACTTATTTAAAAATATTATTGTTTAAATGTTATTAAATTTTATTTTTTTATTATTTAATTTGTCATTAGTGTCCATTACCCAAAAATAAATAAATAAATTAAATTTAAAATAATTTTTTTTTATTTTAAAATTTAAATTATTAAAAATTTAATTAAATTATTATTAAATAAAATAAAAGCATAATAACTTCAGTAACCCCTTAAATAAAATTATTTATCCAATTTGACCTCATTTGAAAGCTCAAATAATTTTGTCCAGCTAGATTGGCTAAATACTCCACTGTGCGATCGCGAAGTGTACAGGCTACTTTGTACGAAGTGCGATTTACCGGACTTGGTATTACGAGATTTGTACAAAGCGCGATCTGTACAACCCATTTGTACAGAGCTGTTAGAAATGATAAGAGCTTGGATGATAGATAACCATTCTACTCAATGGAGTGAAGGTTTGCGTTTCTGTCAGTATCAAAAAAATAATCAATCTCCATTCTGGAATCAAACAATCGCCATCTGAAGCATTATTTGGGAGAAAAGCCAAATTAGGACTAGCATCGAGTAGTTTACCAGCTTCTGTGATTGAAAGGTTTAATTCAGAAGAATTAGATGTAGAAGTAATTATTGATTCAATGACAACTTCTGCGAAACAAAAGTTGAAACTATTGAAGAAATGTCGCTAAATATAGAAACGGAAAAATCAGATCAAATTGAGGAAGTCCAAACTATTGCAGAAACATCACTAAATGTAGATGCAAATTTTATAAACGAAGAAGAAATTTCACTAATAAATAAAGTGCATCTAAACATTCAAAAGCATCAACAAATAACCGTCAGTGGACTAGAACAGTAAGCAAAACGCATAAAGTTACAGAGTGATTCTAAATATCCATCTTTGCAATGTGGAACAACTGTAACAATTCCAGTACCTGATGTGAATAGAAGCAAAGGTGATCTCAGAAACCTTATAGGTATGGTTTGGAGTAGAAAATATTAATTTTTTTTTAAATCGCATTGTTTTATCTTATCTTCTTATTTTTATAATTATTTTCTTATTTTAGGTGTTGTTATGGACGTGACTTCTGATAACTTTTACAAGATAGGAACAAAGAACAGAGTTATATCATAGCTGTACTGTAGCAATACTACATTTTTGAAAATCAAAAAAGTGCTAGATGCATCAGTATCCTTACGAACCGCAAAATTCACAGATATCAATAGTTGGCGGCCAAGGATTTGTGTGGTGCACATGTAGTACTAAAAAATGTTTGAATAAAAGATGTGTATGCAGCAAAAAAGGAGTTTTGTGCAATTCTCGCTGCCATAATTCATTGAGCTGTATCAATAATAGTATATTACTGGCCGAGCCTTGAAAATGATCCGTTACTGGGCGTACAGCTAAATTGAAAAGCGAGCGTAAGCAAGCTGAAAAAGAGACCAGTAATGAAAACCATTACAAGTCTCTTTTTCATTAAACGTCTGTTTTTAAAGTGACTAGAGAATGTTGTGTTTTCTCCACCTGATAGGTCGCCGTGACGTTTTTTCGGTGTTTTCCGATAAATAAATTATGTGTGTGCAAGGAAATTACATTTACTTTAAATAAAGTGAAAATGTTTACATATCTTGTCTTGTTATTTAATTTTTTGTTCTACTGCTGTTCTGTCGAGCTTTGTACAGTATTAAGTTGTATCAAGTTGACAGAAAAGTTGAAACTAACAGCTCTGTACAAATGGGTTGTACAGATCGCGCTTTGTACAATATTAAGTTGTACCAAGTTGACAGAAAGGTTAAAACTAACAGCTCTGTACAAATGGGCTGTACAGATCGCGCTTTGTACAAATCTCGTAATACCAAGTTCGGTAAATCGCACTTCGTACAAAGTAGCCTGTACACTTCGCGATCGGTACAAAAATCACTGTACAGAGCGCGAATTGTACAATTTCGGGCTTGGTACGTAAATATTATTTGGTATTATATGTTTAAAATGGGTATTATAAGGTAGAAATTAAATTGCATAAAATTCTGAAAAAAAAACTATACCTATTGCTCTACATTTTGCTACATTTGCTATACAGCATTAGCATAAAGGAAAACGTCCGATGAAAAGTAGAGAATGTATCTCTAGAATTTTGGAAATTGTTGTAAAGCAAGGCCAAATGTGCATCAATTGAGGCGGCTTGAACATTTTTTACAAAGCAATGTTTGCAATTCCCAAAAAACAACCAAACGACATTAACAAAATGCATGAAATTTTGAAAGTAAATATGAAAATCTTCAAACTTCCATATCGCTGCAGCTTAAATTTTTTAGTATTGTTTCTTTTTGCTATAAATATAATTAGCAAAGTAAGGGTAAATTTCCACATTGTATCCAGTCTTCGTAGTTAGATTCGAGGCACAAAGGACAAGTCGTCACTTCCTGAGTAGATGGACGGCTTTAGTTTTGTTTGCATACCTCTTTTTCTAATAGCTTTTCCAGAAAGTAAGTTTTTCCCTCGTTTCAACACTTTTTTTATAAATTTTTTTCTGTACTAGTATTTTTCTAGTATAAACAGTGGCCGGTACTGGGGGACGATTTTGTGTCCGATACTGTAAGACACGGAATAATATATATAATTTGACCATAACAAAAAATTTGTCATATATATTTAATTATTATTTGTCTTAAATTAATTAGAATAATTTCTAAATACATATCAGTTTTAAAAAATTTTCTATCTCGTCTTTTTGTTATACTATTCACCCACTAAATTTTACTCGTGTAAAGAGTAGCCGTCACGTCGAGAACAAATCGCTTCACGTTCAGTAAACGCGAAGTGATACCTCTCTCCCCCGCGGAGCATATACTCCTGTTAATGTCGTTTAACGAAGGGAATAATAATATTAGCGCCTTTCGTTATACGTTTTGAGAAAATACAAGTGGCCGGTACTGGAAGCCAGCCGGTACTGGAAGCCGGCCGGTACTGGAAGACTCTCCCCTAATAGGAAAGCAAGTTAATGAAGAATAAGTCGTATTCAAGTTTTATAAATGCAATATTTTAGAATTTAATTTTCTTAATACAAAAAATCAAATTACTCTTCCGCCCGTTGCTAAAGATAGTTTTACTTCTCTGTGCGGTGCTAAAAACTGAATTTTTTCACTCTAGGGGCTAAAAATTATTTGATAGTGGCTACTACTGACTTTCCCGTACTGCACGCTAAGATTCCATCACACAAAATTATAACGATACTTTTTATTAAAATAAAAACAATTACATAATATTTCATAGCATTTACATGGAATGCAAATTATTCTTGGCGATACTAGCAACTGATCTTTAAAGCGTGTACTAAACAGTCGAAGTGCATAACTCATGAATAAATTCATGAATTTTGCATGAATTAATTATTAAAAGTCACAAAGTGCATGAATAGCTTGAACAGTCTAATCCAAACTTATATACCTTATATCATTGGTTTTATACTTTTGTGAACGTCACTTGAATGCCTCCGACAACATTAGCTAATCCTGCGGGTGAGAAAACTAAAGGCTCTTGTGTTAATGAATTTCGATGCATTTTAAAATTTCTCAGCAAGTAAATTAATCCTAGTTTACTGCTAAGTAATCCAAATCTTTCACCTAAAAACAACTACTTGAAAGGGAAATATTTGTATAATATCAATTTACCTATACAATTTCTGGGTCCATCGCCAAATGGTAGATAAGTGTATGGTATAATATTTTTCTTATTTTCATCGCTAAACCTTTCAGGATCAAATAATTGTGGATTTGGAAAATATTTAGAATTCATGTGCATTCCATATGGTGTTATCATTATAATAGTGTCCTTTTCAATTTTTAATCCAGTTTCAGAAATTATGTAGTCTTTAGTGCAAACTCGTATTAAAAATGGAAGTATGGGATATTTTCGTAACGTTTCTAAAAATACGAATGAAACAATATAAGTGCAATAATTAAATGATTATAATTTATTATTATAACTTATAAGTACCTACCTGATACTACCATATGTAAATATTTCATATCTTGTATTGCTTCATATGTAAGATCACCGTGTTTTCTAAGACAACATTCTACTTCATCTCTTAGCCTATCCTGAATAACATTATGGATGCACAGTTCATGAACTGTTAATGATATCAGTGAACTGGTAGTCTCATGACCTGCTCCAAAAAATATAATTGCTTGTGCTACTAATCTATCTCCATCTACAAAAAAAACATAATTTAGTAGACGTACACAGTGAACTTATGTCCATTGAATTACAAAGAGTGAAACAATTTTAGAAATAAACAAGGAATCTCGTTAATGCATTGGTGCGGGTCACTCAAGTTTTCATGAACTGATTTCAACCAGCATCTAATTAGCTCTAAGTTTTAACATAAAAGTACTAAATATGAAATTTGAATGTCAAAATCTTACTGGCTTAGAAAATAGTGTAAATAAAGAATTAAACAAACTAAACCAAACGTTAAAAATTTTAGAATTTTTAACCGTAAGAAAAGAAACAACATACAAAAATTTTTATAAAAAACACTTTAAAAAAACATTTGAAACTTTAGTGACAAGGTAAAACTAGATAAAGTATTAGAAAAAAAGGACTAGAAATTTTGTAAAAAAGGGAGGGGTGAAGAAAAGCAAAACGTGGTATTTAAAAATTGAAAAATATACTAAAATGATTACTGAATAGTAATACGATATGGCGCCATTTCAAGGTAATTGCCTATCTTCAGTCGTTTGCCTATTTTACGACACATACTAATATCACACCTAATTCTTGAAATTTTTTTTTTAAGATTTATTTTCTAGTGTAAATAAAATTAAAAAAAAACGTATTTGTTTGCTTTAGTCTTTCTCAACTCGTGGACTAGCCTATGCTTAATTTAGGATACTTACAAAATTTGAAATCACTATCATCATTATCTTGATTTTTCAATTCAATTAAAACATCAACCAAGTCATTTCTTCTGACATTACTTTCTTCTCGTTGCCTGATTGTCTCATTAAATGCTTCGCGTAAAAATATAGCAGCGTCTGGATTTATAAACGGAAACTTAAACAATTTTACAAGTTTTGGAACCATAAAATATGAAAGACCTTTTAGAGCCTGCAAAAATGAAGGAGCAAATAATTTTCTGCCTGCAATTCGAAAATCGCTGTCTTCACTTCCAAATGAATTTGCATTAATACCAAATGCACATGACGAAATTACATCAGTAGTGAATTTTGCAACTGTTTCCTTTACTTCAAGACTTTCATCAGTTTTATCTTCAATATATTTAACCAAATTTTCGCCACATTCTTTCATTAATATCGTCATTAATTTAATTTTTCCCGATGTAAAAATTGGAGATAATTTGTTTCTTAAATCTTTCCACCTATCTCCTTTTATACCTAACAATCCGTTTGCCAGAAATGGATCAATTTTTTCATCAGCTTCTACCATGCGATCTTTGAATATTTGAAAGTCTTTTATTAGAATATTTTTTATAATGTTTAAATCGGTGACTAATAAAATTGGATCCAGAAACGAAAGAAACCCTACGTAAGGCACATGATGAAATTCATCATAAAGGTCTTGAAAGTATTTTCCAGGATTTTGCCGGCTTAATAATAAATTTAGAAAATGTCCAAAAAATATGGTCGGTTTTCTTTGGGGTACATCTCTAACTTTCCAATAATTGCTTTTTCTTTTTAAATAAAAATAAAGGATAATAGTTGAGGCTAATCCAAAATAACTTAAGCAACTTAATAACGATAGCATTCTAAAATAAAATTATTTTAATTTTTAGAGGTATATCATTACAAAAATTTACATTTAAAATTAAAATTTTGGGTTTTATGACACTTCTACTAATTTGGTAACAAATTTTGTCTCGTGTAAAAACCGTGTGACACTTGTGTAAATTATTCATTGATTGGTTAACAAACTAAAATCAATACCAGCATTGGTTTATTTAGCTAATCAATGAGTTGTTCCCAAATTTGCTAACAAATTTACACACGTGTCACACAACCTTAAAGTAAACAAATTTGCTATCAAATTAGTTGTAGAATTTTTATGTTCTATATAATCTTTGCTAGTATTAGTATAACATCAATTAAACAACTTCAAAGAATAGAACAGCTTTTAACGGAATAGAAGAGCTATTGTATAAATTTGTTAACAAAGTTTCCTTTACAGATTGGTATACAAGTGTTACACGGTCTTTACAGTACAAGATTGTGAATACCGAACTACCTAACCCCGTCATTATAATACTAAACTATTAAACAATTCAGTAGGGTGAAGCAAAGTATTATACATAATTTTTGTATTGGTTCAGATTCCACGTTAAACTATGTACATACACAAACATAGGTAAGTAAACTTGCGAATTTATACCCCGTTAATAAAAATTTTTAAATGGTTTAAATTGTAGGAATAATACAAAATCAGATTTTATTATATTATTATTTATTTTAAAATTTTTAAAAAATTGATTTTCCCTGTTAATTTATTAACAAACCAAATTTAAATATTAACAAAAAAATGTTTAATTTATATTTGTAAAGTTTAATTTTCAAAGAAATTGATTTGGATCTAAAGTTCTATTGATATACATTCATAGTAAACAGTGCAAATTTTGCTGCAACTTGGATGTTCAAAAATATTTTTTTATTGAGCACAATATTAGATGCAAAGCCGATTTTGGTGCATAGAAAGAACTACACTCTCAAATAATATAAGAGTTCTAATTCGGTAATAAAAAATGAATGTCAAAATACAAAAGATAAATTTTTCACTTTACGAATGGAGGAGAGGGAGAATTTATTCTAATTTTGGAGGTGCTTTAGGGCCAGTTCTACAAAGCAAGTATAAATTAAAGATAAGCTATACTGCGAATATGTCTCATCATATAATGTAATTTTTTGTATAAATTGTGGTATAACTTATGGCTCTGATCTTGGGCAGATCATTATCAAACAATTTATACAAATATATAACGTTATACGACGATTATGAACGAAATTTGTGTGACATATTCTCAGTATAGCTTATTCTTAATTTATACTTACATTGTAGAACTGGCCCTTAGAAACATGAAAGGTATAGTTAATGAAACTATAAACTCTGTGATTACTAATTTTAAATTTCTTTTAATTTTAGGTGAAAGAATAATATCATATACAATGAATAAGCTAACTAATTGGAAACTAATTGATTAATAAAATTTTGCAAGATTTATCAAATAATTACATAGTTCCTTACCTTATCTTTGTAAAAAATATTTTGCAATGATTCTATCTCAAACTGTCGATATCTATTAATTGTTGATGAAGCAATATAAATAATAACGTTGTTATCTTTTGTTATGAACTCGAAATGTCAATTTACTAAAAACTACACTAACTCGTTCAAGGTTGACTCACATAAAAGTACTCATACAGAATAACAATGTATCCCACGCACGATAAGGCAATTCATATAACACCAATGCTAGAAATAAACATTGATGTGGGAATTAACCTTTAAATACCGAGGTGGAGTACTGATACTGACCACAGGAACTCCATGGCTAAAATCAAAGTCATTATATGGACTTGCTATAATATAACTGAGTTATGCAATGAAGTTAATTCCTTTCAGAACAAACAATGTATTGAACATTCATGTTATGCCTTGATATGCAGTAGGACATTTCCACCACTATCATTTCCACCACTAGCGTGTGCTCTTACGTATATTAAAAATGCTCGTGAATGGGGTTTATTGATTGAAATGTCCAGATATAAAACTAAGCCACACGAAACCCACTTAATGATCTTTAAAATTTTTTAAAACTTTTAAAAATTTTTGCAAGCTTTATTGCTCAGAATTTATTACAAAATCATTACTAATAATGACACAGTTAAATGATTGAAAATTATTAAGTATAAAATTAAACAAAAACTTAACTGAACATTAAAATATTAGTATTTTAACCATAAGTAAAGAAGAAGAAGTAAAGAAATAAAACACTTTAAAGAACATTTTTAACCTTTTGTAACAAAGACAATTTCATATTTTATAATATGACCTAAGTCATATTTTTAAATATTTTTCTAGTTGTACTTTGTCGCAAAAAGGTTAAAAATGTTCTTAAAAGTGTTTTATTAATCAAATTTCTTGTATGTTGTTCTTTACTTATTGTTACAATACTAATATTTTAACGATTAGTTAAGTTTTTGTTTAATTTTATATTTTACAACACATACTATATCACACCTAGCACTTGAAATTTTCTTTTTAAGATTTATTTTTTATGAAAATTAAGTAGCTTACAAGGAGCCAGCCAACATTGGCTCGCACCAATTTGCACCATTTTTAATTTATCGTTTGGTCATAATTAGTTATACATCAAGTAAAAATTAAAAATCCCTTAACTCAGCCAATTTGGAGAAAATCGATTTTGAAGAAAAACTTCGTACAGTTGCTGTATAAATTGCATATCAAAGTTATCAATAAATTTCTTATGAGAACTTGCGATGTATGCAATGTAAAATTAATGGGAATTTCCGTTCTTCGGAAAGGACTATTAAGAAACTACTAAGACATAAACATCTTGAATACTGGAGAAGCCTCCAAGAACTGAGACAATCGGGAATGCTCATAAAAGGCCCCTTCATTGAATAAAAAAAAAAGATAATCCTCCAAATAAGCAAAGCACAGTAGGGCTGTTTATCGGATACTACTGTCCAAAAACAGGCATCTTAGCACAATAAGGGTCGTAGAAGATCCTGCATGTAGGCTATGTGAGGACGAAAATGAAAATTCTCCACCACATACTGTGTGTATGGTTACATTAGCCTCAAAAAGGCTAAAACTCGTTGGTTTTCTTTATCCAACTATCTGTGAGATAAATCAAGTTCCCATCAGCCATGTCTTCAACTTTATAGATATGATACTGAACTTATAGAGTAAAACTTGGAACGCGGGGTACAATAAGCCAGTACAAGTACATCAAAAGAAACACAATTGATACCTTGATATGCTGTTTGTAAACCTGTTATAAATATTGACGACTGTTATAAATATTGACGACTAAATTAGACGACTCTCCCGTACTGCTCTCAAAGATTTAATTATACACAATTATAAAAGTACTCTTTATTATAATAATATCAATTACATTACATTTACATTAACCAAAAATTATTTTTTGCGATACTAGCAATTGATCTTTAAAATGTGCACTAAACACGTGCAATTCGTGAATTTTGCGTTACTTAATTATTAAAAGTCACAAAGTGCATGAATAATAATTTAACAGTCTAATCCAGATTTAGCTCCTTATACCTATTAAATACTATTGGTTTTATACTTTTGTAAACGTCACCTGAATACCTCCGACGACATTAGCTAATCCCGCGGGTGAGAAAACTAACGGCTCTCGTGTTAATGAATTTCGATGCATTTTAAAATTTCTCAGCAAGTAAATTAATCCTAGTTTAGTGCTAAGTAATCCAAATCTTTCACCTAAAAATAACTACTTGAAAGGGAAATATTTGTATAATATCAATTTACCTATACAATTTCTGGGTCCATCGCCAAATGGTACATATGTGTGTGGTATAATATTTTTCTTATTTTCATCACTAAATCTTTCAGGATTAAATATTTCTGGGTTTGGAAAATATTCAGAATTCATGTGCATTCCATATGGTGTTATCATTATAATTGTGTCCTTTTCAATTTTTAGTCCAGTTTCAGAAATGATGTATTCTTTAGTGCAAACTCGCATTAAAAATGGAAATATGGGATATTTTCGTAACGTTTCTTAAAATTCGAGTAAAACAATATAAGTATACAATAATTAAATGGTTAATTATTATAAGTACCTGATACTACCATATGTAAATATTTCATATCTTGTATTGCTTCATATGTAAGATCACCATGTTTTCTAATACAAAATTCTACTTCATCTCTTAGCCTATCCTGAATAACATTATGGATGCACAATTCGTGTACTGTTAAGGATATCAGTAAACTGGTAGTCTCCTGACCTGCTCCAAAAAATATAATTGCTTGTGCTACTAATCTATCTCCATCTAAAAAAACATAGTTTAGGATTTTGGCCGCTCTTATGCTTCGGCACCGACGTACAGAGTCCACAGTGCATATCTATATGTCCTCTGAATTACTACGAGTAAAGCAATTTTAAAATCTAATCAGCTGTAAGTTTTAATATAAAAAAAATAGTAGGTACTAAATATGAAATTTGGTTGTGAAAATTGTACTAGCTTGGAAAGAAGGTGCAAACAAAATTGAGTGACATACAGATACACAGATATTTGTTTGAGTTTAGTCTCTTCAACTCGTGGGACCATAATTTGTACAGTAAAGTAAAGCAGCAAAATAAAATTAAAATAAAATTTAAAAAACAAATTAATGAAATTCAGATTAAATTATATTTAGAAAATAATGCAAACATAAATATGTAGTAGAACATGTAGTGGTATCGACCACAGACCTTTTAAAATAAATACACTGCTATTACCCATTGTACTCAATCCAAAAAAGTAAGACTTTTATAGGCACCGCCATTTGTAGTGCAATTCTAGATAATTTTAAATATTTACTGGTTTAGGTTAGTACTAAAATTATTGTTTTTCACCTTTTAGCCTTGAAATAACCTCATTCTTTAAGAATGCCTCCTAGGTAGATAGACTTTTTTACCTCGAACAGCAGTGTATTTGTTTTAAGAAGTCCGTGGCATCGACTAATAATAACAATAGTTGCAAAAACAATCCGCAAAAAAAGTTGTTACAAATATAATTTAAAATAAAATATCAATAATGCGAGGTAATTACTACTTGTCCTGCACTATGCTTAATTGAGGATACTTACAAAATTTGAAGTCACTATCATCATTAATATCTTGATTTTTCAATTCAATTAAAACATCAATCAAGTCATTTCTTCTGACTTTACTTTCTTCACGTTGCCTGATTGCCTCATTAAATGCTTCGCGTAAAAATATAGCAGCGTCTGGATTTATGAACGGAAACTTAAACAATTTTACAAGTTTTGGGATCATAAAATACGAAAGACCTTTTAGACCCTGCAAAAATGAGGGAGCAAATAATTTTCTGCCCGCAATTCGAAAATCGCTATCTTCACTTCCAAATGAATTTGCATTAATACCAAATGCACATGACGAAATTACATCAGTAGTGAATTTTGCAACTGTTTCCTTTACTTCAAGAGTTTCACCAGTTTTATCTTCAACATATTTAACCAGATTTTCTCCACAACCTTTCATTAATGCCGTCATTAATTTAATTTTTCCAGATGAAAAAACTGGTGATAATTTGTTCCTTAAATCTTTCCATCTATCTCCCTTTATACCTAACAACCCGTTTGCCAGAAATGGATCAACTTTCTCATCAGCTTCTACCATGCGATCTTTGAATATATGAAAGTCTTTTATTAGAATATTTTTTATAATGTTTAAATCGGTAACTAATAAAATTGGATGCAGAAACGAAAGAAACCCTACGTAAGGCACATGATGAAATTCATCATAAAGGTCTTGAAAGTATTTTCCAGGATTTTGTCGACTTAGTAATAAATTTAGAAAATGTCCAAAAAATAAGGTTGGCTTTCTTTGGGGTACATCTCTAACTTTCCAATAATTGCTTTTTCTTTTTAAATAAAAATAAAGGATAATAGTTGTCGCTAATCCAAAATAACATAAGCAATTTAATAACGATAGCATTCTAAAATAAGATTATTTTAATTTTTTGAGGATACTAATTACAAAAATTTACATTTAAAATTTGGGCTCTGCCACACTTCTACTAATTTGTTAACAAATTTTCTGTCGTGTAACAGCCCTGTGACACATGCGTTATTTTAGCAAATTTACACGCTTGTCGCAGGGCCTTGATCCTGTCATTATAAATATTAAACTACCCAACAATTTAGTAGAGTGAGGCAAAGTATTATTCATGATTTTAGTATTGGTTCAGATTCCACGTTAAACTATAGGTCCTATTACGTCCATACACAAACATAGGTAAGTAAAGTTGCAAATTTATACTCCGTTAATGAAAATTTATATAAATTGTTGAAATTTTAGGAATAAATAAGATTGTGAACTCAAAGTAATAATAATAATAAGTTGGTTTATATCAGAAAATTATATTATTTATTTTAAAAAATTTAAAAATAAGTAATTTTTCCTGTTATTAACAAATCAATTTCTATATTAACAATATATTTACATAAGATAATTTTCGAAGAAATTGATTTGGATCCAAAGTTTTATAGATACATATATTCATAGTAAACAATGCAAATTTAACTGCAACTTGGGTGTTTGAAAATAATTTTTGATTGAGCACAATATTAGATGCAAAGCCGATTTTGATGCATAGAAAGAACCTACACTTTCAAATCTGAGAGTTCTAATTCAGTAATAAACATGAATTTCCAAATACAAAAGATAAATTTCTCACTTTACGAATGGAGGGGAGAGAGAATTAATTCTAACTTCGGAGGTGCTTTAGACGTGAAAGGTATAGGTAGTTACTGGAACTATTAGCTCTGTGATTAGTGATTACTAATTTTAATATAGGTATCTACAATAAAAATAAAGTAACTAATTGGAAATTAAGTGACTAATTAAATTTTGCAGGATTTATCAAATAATTACTTATTAGTTCCTTACCTTATATTTGAAAAAATATGGTGCAATAATTCTATATCATACTCATACTGTCGATATCTGTTTAATTGTTGATGAAGCAATATAAATAATAAAGTTGTTATCTTTTGTTATGAACTCAAAATGTCAATTTACTAGAAACTACACTAACTTGTTCAAGGTTGTCTCACATAGCAGTACACATGGAATAATAATGTATTCCGCTATTTTATTATACTGATATTTGATGAAAACATACTATTATACCGCAGGCAATTCATATAACACCTAAGCTAGCGATAGGAACTTACCGATAAGTTAAATCACTGTCATTGTTTTTGGTTAAACTAATGTAAGTTATGAAATGAAATGAATTCTTTTCTGAACAAACTTTGTATTAAACATTCATGTTAGTCTTAATAGGCAGTAGAACATTGTAATTGCAAATTCAAAACTATGAATTAAAGCGAGAAACACAAATTCAAGTGCACAAATATATCATATCCAAATACTATAGCATGTGCTAGGTTTACTTTTATTAAAAATGCTGGTGAATGGGCTTTATTGATAGAAATATTAAAAAAAACTAAGTCACGCAAAACCTACTTAGTGATCAGTAGTAATGATTTCTATAACTTTCAAAATTAATTGTTTCAGAATATTTTGAGATTATCTAAGCTTTCTCGCTTTCTTATTGGAGAATTAGCGAGAAATCTCGACGGTAGCGCTTCTAGCGTTAAGGAAGTGAATTTCTGTCATGAACTTTTTTCATGGAGAAGATAGTTTTTCTCGCTCCCTATACTGACCATTTATTTTAAAAAATACTGGTCGTTTACTGATAAAAATACTAACCTAAAAATTAATTGTTTTTTTTTAATTCCAATGCATTTTATGGCCATGAAGCTTTTCAACGGCACAAATTATTCCAAAAAAACATTTCAATGATATCCCGATTCAGACGCTAGGTTAGTAAATAACAAATAATCGGTGCAATTTTCTAAGAAAGGTTATTATGATAACAACTGAATTTAGTTGTTAAGTGACGGTTAGTTGTTATAATCACACTGAGTCAGATCTATTTTTCAGTTGTTAGGTAACGACTGCGATAACAACTTTTTTAGAAAATTGCACCGACTATTTCACTCAGCTGTCATTAGACCAATGGAATTAAAAACAACGAAACGTTCAACCAATAGCAATCGAATTGCATCGACAATTTTTTTTATTAACTTCAATATTTAAATAATTCGTATTATCTACTTAATAAACTTGAAAAAAATTGTGTTTTTAGCAGTAACTCAAATTATTCTTCTTCTTCTTCTTCTTCTTCAACTGAATGAATTCAGCCTAAGCCTAGGGCTTGTTATTTCCAGCCACTGCTTCGTTTCCTCGGCAGTGCTAGATCTATGAGCATATAAATTGTTTAACGTCCGATAGGTAGTTTGCTAGACTTGCCTACAGACGAGCCTGTAACTCTGGTTTTTATGTTAATGATGGCAATTCATTAACCCAGGAGGACCACCGGCTTAACGTGCCTTCCGAAGCACGGAGACGTCATAAGAAAGTTGCCCTTCTCCGGATTTGAACCCGGTACCTCGCTTTCGCAGTTGATCGCGTTACCTGCAAGGCAAATGACCGTCTCAACTCAAATTATAATGTACTTAATTATTATTTATATTAACCTCCTATTTTATTCGTGAAATAGTCTAAATAAATATCCTCTCGTGCATTTCAAATTAGTATACAATTTTTTTTCGCTTGGAACGGTATCATTTTTTTCTTCCCTTCTACGCGTATCTTTTCTGACAATATTTTGAAATTGTAATGCAGTTGAATACCAAATTTTATAATTTCAAGGCTATTTTGATATATTAATCAAATAAAGATATTAATCAGAAATAATAATAACTTGGGTGAAAACAAAAGTTTTCACAAGTTTATAAAATGTATGTAAAACATACCTGAGTAAGCTAATATTTCTTTAGTTATAGTATCATGGGTATTGCATAAGTACCTTTAGATGTGCATGTACTTAGCACCGCCACTTTTGAAAATCACAAAAATTTTAATTGTGCTGGATTGTGCCCGGTGTGTGCCGCGTTGTGCCTTTTTTTTTGAAAAATTTTTTTTTCCGGATTTTATGGAGGTAGCCTATTTTGAGGGTGGTAGTTAGCACCGCCATTTTCGATAATCTTAAATATTTTAATTGTGCTGAATTGTGCCCGTTGTGTGCCACAGTGTGCCGTAAATCATAATATTTTATTTTGATAAATAAATTTTTTTTGAACCAAAACGTGTTTTATCGATGATTGTTAGCACCGCCACTTTTGATAATTCTAAAAATTTCAGTTGTGCTGAATGCTGCTTGTCGTGTACTACAGTGTGCCGTAAATTTTAAAATTTAATTTTGAAAAATAAAATTTTTTTGGGCCAAAACGTGTTTTATCGAAAGTCGTTAGCACCGACATTTTGGAAAATCCCAACAATTTTAATTGTACTGCATTGTGCCCGTTGTGTGCCATAGTGTGCCGTAAATTTAAAAATTTTATTTTCACAAATAAAATTTAATAAATAAAATAAATATTTTCACAAATAAAATTTTTTGAGCCAAAAAATATTTTATCGATGTAAATTAACCCCGCCATTTTCGATAATTTAAAAAATTTTAAATTGTGTTGGATTTTACTCAATGTGTGCAGCTGTGTGAAATAAACTATTAATATCTAAATTTTATGTATTAGGTTTTCAGCACAGTTGAGATGAAAGACACGATAATCATGTATAAGTAAACTAACCTCCGATCCTTTTTTGAACCCTTTTATTTCAGGTAAAAAGTCTCAGCTTTTTCAAATTTCAGGTAAAAAAAATTTATAAAAGGTAAAAGTCTTTAGGGGTAGGATTATTTAGATTATCTTTTATTCGGAACGGGATTAATATCAAATTAATTTCTATACAACCTACAATAGACTATAGTGAACATTTTTACATAAATTGCGATTACAGCACAATCAGCCGTTGTTCGTCCACTCCTGAACATTAGGCCACCCTTTTTAAATTCTCCCCAACTGGTGGGAGAGAGGGTCCTTACCCATAACTTACCGCGCTGGACAGACGGCTTGGCAAGTAGTGCACAAATCAATTTTGGACTTTTTAGATCACAGCACATATCCAATTTACAATTATTACATTTAAAATAAATCAGCAGTCTGCCGTAAATCAAACGGATAGACTAGAGAGTGGGAAACCGCGGTTCTAATCCTGGTTGTGTCGGTTACGTGCTGCGATCTAAAAAGTCCAAAATTGATTTGCGGACTACTCGTCAATCCATCTGCCTAGCGTAGTGAGTTATGGGCAAAACCTCCTTTTCCCCCATTTAGGGGGGGGGGAGTTTAAAAGGGAAGCCTACATCCAACAGAGCAAAAAAAAATTGAAAAGATGAAAGAAAGACATTTAAAATATATAAAATTTTATTTATTATCATTTTTATTTTACATTATATTTGGTTAATTTATTGTATAAATACATCCAACAGTGGATAGAGAAAGATTGAAAAGAAGAAAAAAAAAACATTTAAAATGTATAAAATTGTATTTATTATTATTTTTATTTTACATTATATGTATTTGGTTAATTTATTGTATAAATACACATGTAAATTAAATTATCGAAAATGGCGGAGTTAATTTACATGGATAAAATATTTTTTCAGTTACTAATACATTTTTATTTTACTTTAAATCCATCTTCTCCATCATCTTTGTTAGCATTTGTTCGAGATTGTTTTGAGGTTGTTGCTGTTGATGCTGCATAATTGTTGGCATTTGATTTTGCTGTGGGTTGGGATGGGATTGTCGATTAAAGGTATCATTTGCAGTCATTTGAGCATAGGATATTCCATGTTGGACTTGGTTTCTATTTATTGGGAGGAGTGGGGGTGTATTTGTTTCTGGTAATGGTTGATTTTCATCAACTCAAGGCTGATTACTCCCAGAGGAAGGCAATTGTACCAATCCTTGCATGGCTGCAACCTACTGCCGCTGTCACCAACTGAACCCACTTACTGGCCCACTGACCAAAATAAAACCCCGGATATACTTGATTTCTGCGTCACTAAAGGAATTTCCCATAATTACCTAAAAGTAGAAACATGCTTAGACCTATCTTCTGATCACACTCCTCTTCTAGTCACCCTTAATTCCTGTGTCTTCAAAGTCAACAAACCACCTACACTATGCAATAAATATACAAATTGGGAAAAATTCAAAAATTATCTCACTACTAATATAGACCTCAACATCTCGCTACAAACAGCAAAAGAAATAGATGAAGCAGTAGAACAATTAACAACTTTAATTCAGCAAGCCTCATGGAACGCCACTCCAACTACGTTGACCTTGGACAAACCTGGCTATTGTCCCTTAGATATAAAAAAGAAAATAGCGCAAAAGAGAAAATTAAGAAAACGTTGGCATCAAACTCACTCACAAATTGACAAAACAAACTTAAATGAGGCCACAAAACAACTAAAAAAATTATTAAATGATCACAAAAATGAGGACATCACAAATTTTCTTGAAAACCTTACAGCAACTGAAGCAACCGACTATTCCTTATGGAAGGTTACGCGTGCCACAAAGAAAACTCAGAAGACTAATCAACCAATTAGAAAAACCAACGGGGAATGGGCTAGAAATGACAAAGAAAAAACCAAAATTTTTGCGGAACATTTGGTCAAGGTTTTCCAACCACCACCATCAAGAGAAATTTCCCTTGAAGAAGAATATCCCATACAACAACAACTTGCAGCGTCCGCCATCATCAAATGAGCCCACAAATAAAAAAATTCAAAATGAATGAAATAAAAAACGTAATTTTCAAGCAAATAAAATCAAAGAAAGCCCCAGGATATGATCTGATAACGGCAAAGATTCTACAAAACCTTCCAGAGAATGGTTTCAAACTAATTAGAATCATATTCAACGCAATCATTAGATATGGTCATTTTCCTTCACAATGGAAAGTAGCGCAGGTGATCATGATCCAGAAACCAGGGAAAGACTCGGCTGAAACGTCTTCCTACAGACCTATAAGTCTGCTACCCATCTTATCCAAAATCTTTGAAAAACTGTTTCTAAAACGATTGAAACCCATATTAGAAGACAGGAACTTAATCCTCAACCATCAATTCGGATTTAGACAAGGACACGGAACGGTGGAGCAGGTGCATAGAGCCATAAAAAAAATCAGAACTGACCTCGAAAGTAAGAGGTATTGTTCAGCTGCCTTCTTGGACATTTCGCAGGCGTTTGACAGAGTCTGGCATGACGGCTTGAAGTACAAAATTAAAATGTACCTACCTTATCCGTACAGCAGTCTACAGTCTAAACCATGGAGTCAATAAAAAAAAAAAATTTTACTTTAAAGGATAATCTAAAAAATCCTTACTTCTAAAAACTTTTACCTTTTTCATCTACCTGTAATAAAAGGGTTCAAAAAAAATTTTATTTTTCAAAAAAAAAAAAGTTTGAAAATAAAATTTTAAAATTTACGGCACACTATGGCACACGACCTTAGATCATCTATACAATAGATAGGTCATAGCCGTATACCTGAAGCAGTTTGTTTTGAAGCTCAAAAATTTTTGGTGGGGTGCGCGGGGTTTGTTTTCCTTTTGGTTAGCCCCTGTAACGGCTGCAACTAAATATACACATTGACATATTTTTATTGCAAACAAAGACTCAAATCATTCTCAAAACAAAGCAAAATATCGCAAACATGACGAAATTAATTAATACTTAAATAAATTATACTATTTAGAAATTGGTAAATGTGAAATTAATTAATAATTACACAATAAATGCAAAATTCGGTTACGTTTATTTTCAAATTTGTATTAAATTATTATTATGGTTTATTATTAAGATTGATGATATTAATAGTGCAATAGGTCATTAATAAAGTTCCATTGTATAACCATGGTTATAAAACTGGTTAAATTAATATCCAAATGTTTTTCAAATATTTGATTACATTGCGGGTCAAAGGCAACTTCAGAAAAGTTACAAAAGAAGCTTACATACAAAAACTAATTAAATATTAATAAAATTTATAATTTGTTAATGTTTTTACTGTTTCGTTACACTCGTTAAAATGTCACTTTGCCCTTGAAGGTATGCAACCTGTGATGCACTATAAAAGGAAAACAAACTTTGTTGTTCTTTTTTGTGCTTCATAACAAATGGGTCTATGTCCTATCTATTGTATACATGATCGAAGCACACGACGAGCACAATTCAGTACAACTAAAATTTTTAGAATTATCGAAAGTGGCGGTGCTAACGACTATCGATAAAACACGTTTTGGTTCAAAAAAAATTTATTTATCAAAATAAAATATTATGATTTACGGCACACTGTGGCACACAACGGGCACAATTCAGCACAATTAAAATTTTTAAGATTATCGACAATGGCGGTGCTAACTACCACCCTCAAAATAGGCTACCTCCATAAAATCCAAAAAAAAATACGGCACAACGCGGCACACACCGGGCAGAATCCAGCACAATTAAAATTTTTGTGATTTTCAAAACATTACCTTTAGGAGTCCCAAAAGATCAATATGAATGCTATCAGAATAGCTAAACACGGGCTTACCAAACAAAATGAAGTCTAGCAAAATAGAATAATTTTTATTAACAAATTAAGCATACAAAATCATTTTTTGATTTACTACAAAATTTCATGTACATCATATGAAATTAATAAGTTAGAGATAAATATTTTTTTATTTAAAAAAATTAACTTATATATTTTACACAAAAAAAAGTGCAGTTACTTATTTGACTATTTAATGTAATTCTATCAAGCAAAGGACAGACAACAATTTGTATAAGCCAACAGCCAAACAACAATTTATTTATATGGCCAAAAGTCAAAAACAGATTTGTATAAACCAAGCGTAAACTGCATATAAATAATAAATAAAATTAGGATTAATATTTGAAAAGTAATACTTCAAAATAACAACCGACGTACCTCAACAAGCTGGACCCAAATTCAAAAAATAGAATTATTGAAACATTAATTTTATTAAGTTCAATTAACTAGATATGTTTTTACTTAAAAACCGATGGAAAAATGTGTTTCATCTGCAAAATTTTATGGGCAGCTTTCAAATATGGCATCTTGTATAGTGCTTTAGATATTTCAATACGTCATTTTGGTATTAGAAGTATCACAAATTATTATCAGACTCTTAAATAATATGTTCATGTTACTCATCGCATACACCAAGAACTGATGCAAGAGACTGAAATAATTTTCATTAGTTCCCGTTGGCCAAAAATACTCTTACAACTGACCATAGCATCTTCAAGATTATAGATATGAAACAAATTGATCTCTTATGCACAAACAAAATCCAATACAGTTTGGAAAATGCTCTTCAGGCAATTATGAAATATGAAACAATTGAATCGATATCAATCCAAACCCTAAGATTGTAAATTTTTTTGTTGTGGACCCAACACAAAGATTTTTGTTTTTCTTTGAGCGAGCTAGTTTCTGTTATAATTGACTAAAAATCAAAATTTCTTGATAATTACAAAGCCACGTTTTCTATTTACTCTTCAGAAAAGGTGTCGCGATCAATTTTGTCGAATTATATTATAATTGAATAAAATAAAATAATTGACCTAAACCTATGTATATACATGTTACGGGAAAAGTACGTATACCGGTAAAAGTACACATTTTCCGGTAAATGTGCACTTATACCGGCGCTTATGGTAAATGTGTATACAATGTACTTTTCCCAATAGAATTAGGAAAATGTGCACATAAACCAAGCGTTGATGGGAAAAGTACATATATTGAGATTTGAAAACAATTTAGTGTATTTAGGCAGGAGCGGCGGGTTTTGAATTTTTTGTGGGATGTATCATGGAGATGTTAATAAAAATAATAAAAATTTTAAGTAAACTAAAATGCTGCAAAAAATGTATTTACTTCCTTTTACAAATTTTTTATATAACTTCAACTTTAATTTGGTCTAATATTAGTTTGTAATTTATTACTTTCCTTTCAACGCTTGCCCCCCCCCCTCATGAGAAAATACTATTGGGCCTATTACGAAAAAGTTATTGGTTCAGTAATTTTCTATTAAACAAATCGATGCTTTTGCTATTGGTTCTCAATACTAATAGCAATAGTTTTTTGTCATTAATCCAATAGTATTTATTTGTCTGATCACGCATAAATGCGATTATTATTTGTGAGGTACCACTCACCCTATAAAATTTTTTTTTGTCAAAGACAAGACAATCTGATTGACAAAAAATATTTAAGGTTAAATTATTGAAAGGTACACAATCGAATAATGATTAGAAATTGTTAAAATTTATTTATTTTAAATTTTTATAAATCAAAATTATAATTCCTAATACCCACTTAATTTCAAATTAATTTAATTAAATTTGATTAAAAGTAAAAAAAAGAATAATAATAATTAAATTAATCTTTATTGCAGAGCTGATCGCGTACTTACTGATTTTCTATTTTTTTAAGTTTTAAATATTATATTGACATTTTTATTTTGAGGTTATGTTTACAATAACATTGCCTTCGTCTACTCACTTTTACCACAGATTACTATACAGATAGCCAACCCCATTGTTATATTGGTTAACACATTTTTTACCTGAAATTATGTTAGTACTGGAGACGGCTACCAGAGGCGCATTTCTGGGAGACATCACGACATTGAACTATGGTGGCTACTGGATACGCTTCATAGATGTCGTTTCTAAAATACCTCATGAAATCTCAAGTAGAAAATTTTATTATAGATACATACATTATGCCGTTATAAATAGTTTCATGCCTTGAAGGAAAGTAAACCCTTAAGCCGTATAGGTACTACCTGGGTAAATAATCTGGGAAACACACTTGAATGCGTTATTGTCATTTAAAAATAATATTGTAGCTTAACTAGATTTTTTACATTACAAAGTTACAAAATAAACATCAGAATCTTAATTAAAAAAGATTGTTTTATTTATATTTATGATTTTTTTTAAATGTATCAAGTTATAAATAATAATTTATAATCAAATTAATTTATATTTTTTATTAAACTTTCGAGCTCAAATGAGTCTCTTCGTCAGAATAATTAATATTATTTTATCAATAAAATTATCAGCTATAACTATAATCACAGATTACTATAATACTGCCGTGTTAATTCTAAAGGGCGTATCTGCAAAAAGCTAATTGTTGGGAAATCGTGTTTTTATAAAGTATATGTAATTTACGATATCCCACATAACTACAAATCTTTGCGAAATAATTTGTTAACTCATGATTTTTGTTTTGATAATAAGAGAATAAGATTTTCAGATATCATTGATACTTACACTGCCGATAAAAGAAGTAAGTATGCATGATCCTTAATCAAAATTACAGATGTGCATGTTAATCCTAGTCCGTTCCAAAAAATGTCATGTTCAGTAGCTTTACAAGTATTTAGCCACAGCATGGCAGCAGCAATAAAAACAGCAGTAGAAACTGGAGATATTGATAGTAAAACGGCAATAAATACAGCAGAATTTATTGATCTATTGGATAAAGGGTTTGATTGTTTGAACAGCAAATTTGAATTTGATAAAAATCCTTTTCGCTGTGCTATTTCAAAGAAAAATCTAACTGTAAAAACAACTCTAATGTCTTTACAAAACATTATGAAGAAAATTTGCAAATATGAATAGAATAACAACAACATAGTTAAAAGACCACCTTGCTTTGATGGTTTCGTTTGGAGTATCAATTCAATATTGATGATCTATGAAGCAGAATTAAAAACTGGAACAGAATTCATTTTAACATCTAGATTAAATCAAGATCCATTAGAAAACTTTTTTTCCGTAATTAGACAAAGAGGTGGTTTCAATTTTAATCCCACTGCTAGAGCTTTTCGTACAAGCTTTAGGAGCTGTACAATTAATAATTTAGTAAAACCCCCATCATCTTCAAATTGTGAATACGATTTTGACTCAGATTTGTATATAAATGAACCGTGCGTAGATAATTTATTTTTAGATGACCAATTAGATAAATCAGTGGATCAACATAAGGAAGATGATACTTCAAACGAACTGTCCGAGTGTGAAAATGATCTCGATTGCACTATTAGTAGCATCAGTTCTTTTTCTGATTCTTCAACAACTTCAAATATCGAATCGGAAGCAGAGATGCCTTCAGTTAATTTTATAATTCAAATATTATAGAACAGAAAAATTGTATTTTAGAAGATTGTGCTATAGCATATTATGCAGGTTACCTATGCAAAAAAACAATTGAAAAATTTAAATGTGAAAAGTGTGAGACGGGGCTATTAAACGTGAAAGGTAGTCTAAATGACCCCAAACAATTATTAATTTTAAATAAGTTGTATAGTAATATTTCAGCAGAATCAACTGGATTGAGGATTCCTAATAGTACAATTGAACACTTTACCAAAATATCTTTAACAAAATTTTACAAGCTGTTTAACAAAAATCCCGAAAAGACTGGCTTAAGTTCCAGTATTGTCAAAAAACTTTCTAAACAAAGAGAATGTTATTTTAATGACAAGTTCTGTCTTGAACATTTTCAATATTTTATACAATTAATGGTTAGAACTAAAATTTATAAAGAGTGTAAGTGGAAATATGGGAAGAAACCCATTAAAAATGGTAATAGTACTAAACCTAATCAAAAACTTAATATTTTGCAAAATAAGTGAAAAGCTGTTTTATATGCTGATAACTTCCTTATATTAATATTATACCAATCAGAATAATGCATGCAATTATTAGCCAACATTATTGCATGATTATCATCACCTTTGGTACATTATAGCACAGATTACTATTATAGTAATCTGTGATTATAGTTATAGCTGATAATTTTATTGATAAAATAATATTAATTATTCTGACGAAGAGACTCATTTGAGCTCGAAAGTTTAATAAAAAATATAAATTAATTTGTTTATAAATTATTATTTATAACTTGATACATTTAAAAAAAATCATAAATATAAATAAAACAATCTTTTTTAATTAAGATTCTGATGTTTATTTTGTAACTTTGTAATGTAAAAAATCTAGTTAAGCTACAATATTATTTTTAAATGACAATAACGCATTCAAGTGTGCTTCCCAGATTATTTACCCAGGTAGTACCTATACGGCTTAAGGGTTTACTTTCCTTCAAGGCATGAAACTATTTATAACGGCATAATGTATGTATCTATAATAAAATTTTCTACTTGAGATTTCATGAGGTATTTTAGAAACGACATCTATGAAGCGTATCCAGTAGCCACCATAGTTCAATGTCGTGATGTCTCCCAGAAATGCGCCTCTGGTAGCCGTCTCCAGTACTAACATAATTTCAGGTAAAAAATGTGTTAACCAATATAACAATGGGGTTGGCTATCTGTATAGTAATCTGTGCTTTTACCAAGGAACAAGTTCACATGTGCACATTTCCCGGTAAATGTAAGGATAACGCTGTCTTTTAAATTATTCAACCCACTTTTACCAACTCCCGTGGAACATGTACACATGTACGTACTTTTCTCGTAACATATATCCAAACCAACATTTAAAAATAATTTTTAATGTTAAGTTTTTAATTTATGAATTACGCCCTTCCAAATGTTATACTGGCATAACCATTGCTACCGAATTTTTGTTTCCAATTTTAATAATGTAGGTATAAATTGATATAAAATCTTGTATATCTTATAATACTAAATGTGTTGCCTTATTTTGAGAATTTAAATATGAAGCTTTATACCATGAAGTAGGTAGTATTATTTTGATTTTATTTTGTAAAAAATGAATTTGGTAAAAAGAGGTCAGTTTTTGGTTGTCTTTTTATTGTTGAATTAACAATATTTTTTGAAATGTTAGCTGATGGTAAAACATAGTTATTTGTATTTACTAACTAGCTTTTTTAATTCCAACAATTCTCTTTTAAATTTATGTCTTTATATTATACTCGTTACCAACTTCTGCTTGCACTGAAAACTAAAGATGCCAAACTAAGAGCTGATCCATTACCCACTCTCACTACTTAATTTTGATAATCAAAATAATAGTTCTTTTGCAGAACAAAGTCGACATTTTAACACATTCGATACTTTGTTGATAAGTGGCAGATGATATGCAGCGTCTACTAACATAATGACAATTCAGTTTTTGGAATATTCGTTTGGACCCATTGCTTTGCACTTTCTTTAAATATGTAGAACATATTATATTAATAAATATTAGTTATTTTATGCAATTTTCTTTAATTTTACTGAAATTCGTTAAGTTAAATATTATATATTTGAAAACGGTATTGCATTAATTAGTTCAGATTATTTGGGTTGCACTTTACTATGTAAATTTAAAAATGCTTTTCTGATCGATTAGGGAGCATCTTAATAAACTTGGTGTGATTTGTTGCTCCAATAATTACATCACTTCTGTACTTATATCCCCTAACATTATTAGAATACTTTTTATCTAGTAAACAAATGTGAAATATTATAAACATTATTTTATACAAAAATATCGTCACTCATACTAGCAGTCAGTTCACATCACATCAGTAACAATAAGAATGATATAAAAATATTAAATGTTCTTTCATTCTTACCGTCGCCTTTTCACAATTTTATACAACTTTTTCCCTAAAAATTTGAGAAAATATTCTATATGCCAACCCTTGGTCATTGTTCAATTTCAAAAGCTGTAAATCCCGATACCAGTGCTGAATTTCTTCTAGGATTATAATTATTGTATTGTCTGGATATTTTGTATGTCAAAAAATTGTTCTTGAGTGCAGCTTTAACCTACAAAAATAAAATTTAGCAACTTAATAAGATAAATTACAAATTATTATATTATGTATGAGAAAAATAAATTTCGTTGTGCAAATTAAAGCTTAGTCTTCGAGGATATGTTTGGAGACTCAGCCGTAGGTTTAACGTAAATAGGTCGTTACGCGAAATCTTATCTCTTCTGGATCCACCGATTGCTTAAAAATTTCTAGTAAATTTTTGGTTTAGGAAAATGTTCAACTTGGTTAAACATTTCTCAATCGGTTTTCGTCAAGTCTGATTGAGTTATTCCATAGTTTTGTATACGGCGTTGATTGTTTATTTTTGGTATTAGAATTTGGTGCCGTTCGGTTGTTTTCGCAGCTTTGGACTTTTATTATGTATATTTGTATATTTATTTATATTATAATGCTTATTTTAAATGAAGTTATTCGCGGTTTTGGTTACCTTATTTAAAAAGACCAAAACATTATCTGAAATCATCATACTTACCTAGTAATTATTTTAGGTTAGTATTACGATAATCCGTCGTTTAATGGAATAATTTTCATCTTTATCATCCACACCAGACGTGTCTCCTGCGACGATGTACTATTTATGTTAAATCTAATGGCTATGTCTCCGAACAGCCTTAAAACATCGGCTTCAATTTTTTTTTAATAATGCTTCCAAATTAATTTTGCGCCGATATTTGTGCTGGGTACCTAAGTAATTCTTTTAGATTGGAATCGTTACATCGTCAATGGTTATCGTTACATATTTTTTTGAACATATTACCGATTAACGTATTTACGTCAAATATCTGTGAAAAATGTAAAATTTTAAGTTTCACGGACATTTGAGGCTAAATTTGTCAATTAAAAGAGGGGCACTTTTTTCAGGGCCCTTTTAATTTAATCAACAGATGGCGCCTACTTAAATATTTTTATAAAATACTAGGAGGCTTTTGTATTTAAAATATAGCAAATTCGTTGAGATAATACTATTCTATAAACAATATTCTTGGTCTTAAGCTATTTTGAGTTCGCATTGAGTATGTCAAAACACACTCACTTACAAAAAAAGATAATTAAACTTTAATTATGAATTGTGTTTTTATAAATAAATATTACGAACCCAAAAATAGCTTAAGACCAAGAATATTGTTTATAGAATAGTATTAACTCAACGAATTTGCTATATTTTAAATACAAAAGCCTCCTAGTATTTTAAAAAAATATTTAAGTAGGCGCCATCTGTTGATTAAATTAAAAGAGCCCTGAAAAAAGTGCCCCTCTTAATATAGAAAACTTTTTTTTTAACTTATACATAAATATATTTTATTTAGCATACACATTATCCACTCACCTCTCCATTTAAAAAGCAATATAGAATTGCAATAAAAAATCCTTGAAATGTTGTAAGAAAGTAAGTACTGTAAGACCACAGTGCAAATTTCCAGGCTTTCTTAAACAAACGAAAATCGACTAAAAATAGGATGTTTGCAATACCCATCAAGGGTAATAAAAATATGGCAGCTCTGACAGCTTTCCTGGAACAAAATAATTTAATGCAAATATAATACCGAAATGTTTATTATTTCAGTATAATATATTTTCAATATTATCTCGAAATTTAAATAAATTTTATTCTTTGGCTGACCTTAAACACTAAAATATAATTGTTCGAGAAAGAAATTTATTTAGGAAGAATTTAAGAGCCACTCGTAAAACAGCTAGAGATAATTCAGGAATTCCATAATTAAAGCATCACATACATGAAATGATCTAAAAAGTTTTGTAATCAGAAGTAGTTAAGTGGTACAATAGAATCATTTAAAAAGCAGTTTAGAAATTTAACGGTCTGATTGTTTCGTAAATAACTGGAAAATGAAGAAATCGATAATGAAAGAAGGTAGTGGCATCATTATTTGTCTTTTCTCTTCTACACTAAAAGTATACAAGTATAAAATTTGACTTTCCATAAATTTTAACTTATAAACCATTCCAATTCTTCTAACTTAAATAGAAGTAATCATTTCTGAAATTCAATAATTTGAATATTTTTTTACTTCAGTGGAAATGCAAGCTTTTACTCATATTTGAACGTAAACATATTATAATTTGTCCAATATAAACTTGTTTACTTTTAGATTATTTTTATTTATATAGTATGACGTATAAACAAACGATGTTGTAGAAAATATCATTATATCTTTCCAATAGTACATATTATTTGTAATTTCATGGCAAGACCGTACGCAAAATGCTTTTTCGTGGGGAATTCATATAAGAAGTGAAAAAGCGCCACAATCTGTTTTTTAAAATTGCTTAAAAAATTACTTTGTTTTAAGAACGACACTTTGCAAGCATTTCCTCTTTACTACACTGGTTAATTTAAACCAGACGGCAATTGAAAATCATGCAATCTCTTTTTAGCTGCAAAGACATAGAAATAGTAATTGTAAAATAATATATTTTTATATATATTTAATTAGTAATTTTTTTTTTTTTGAAATTGTCTACTTGGAAAAAAATATGGAAAGAAAATTAATAATGAGATCATTTAGGTTCAATGAAGGAAGTGGTGTTTATTAAAGGGTAGACGAAACTTTAAATATTTACTGGTAAAAGAATGTTTAAGTGGAAGAAAATAATAAGAAAGTTTAAGAATATCAAATTAATAGAAATTATACATCAATGTGATAGAAAGAGTCAAGAAGAGAAGGTAAAGCATAAATAAATTATTTTTGCGGCTGGATACGCAAACAAAAGTTTGAATATTGATTTGTAAAATAATAATTATGCGTTACATTGCTTAGAAAAAGATAAATAAATAATTCATGATGGAGTAGGAGTTTGGGATAAGAGCACACTTCTGCATTCATAAGAAATAAATAAAATTGAAATCAACAAGAAGTTTAAAAAGAGTTAATTGGAATAAAGTTTAAATATTTAAGCAACAAATTTTTCTGAAAAAGTCGAAAATATTATAAAATAACATAATTATCAGTATACAATAATTTACTGTGTAGTAAAACTTGATAGTAGCATAATTACGATATTAATTTAGTTAAAATAGTGTAGACGAAATAGCTATAAAGCAACCAGTATTTTACATCAACCCTTTCAGATGAAAGAGAATGCAAATTTCATATATGGCATATTAACATCTGCTTCAAAAACATATAATACCTACATCTTCATATAAAATTAATGCGTATGTAAAAATTATAGGCAAATTTAATTCGTAAAAAATGTTTTAAAATTATAATAAAAAAATTCTTAAAACGTGCTAGTTGCGTTTTTTTTTAAATGCTATTAGATACTTTTTTTTTGGAAAATTGGTGCCTAAAGTTGTATTTTCATAAAATCAGTACGGATCTGATGATATCAGTTTCATGATTATAATCGTGAATGAGATTGAAACATGTAATCCGGTAAGGTGCGCTTTTGATCTTATAATTTTTTTTTAGCAATGAACATCGAATCCTGTATACGGTCCTGATTGTAGCTATTTTTATTATAATATTTTAAATAAAGTATAAAATTTAATATCTACCTGTTATTATTATTAAAATTAGTAATATAATTATAATTATTTATATTATTATTAAAGACCTATTCTCATCTATAAATTATCGTTAAATTTAATTCGGTTTCACTTTTTGATTTTCTATTATTTGTACTTTTTAATTATTTTATTTGTAGATTATAATTTTTTCTTATTACAACGTTTACAATAGATACAGTAAACTGAAAAATTTAAGTTTTTTCATAGAGAACCATTACTATTACCAGCAATTACATCTATAAACAAGCTAGTGAAATTGTCTTGTGAGATTTCAAGTTGCAATTAATATTGCATTTTATAAATTTAAAACATTTGCTTTATCAGAATATTTTAAAATAAATTTTGATTTTATTTATTCAAATGTAATCTTTTATTTTCAATAATTGCCTAATAATTTTATAATTCTATTAAAATTTAAGAGTCTCATGAAAAATTTTGCAAACGAGCCGGCTATTATAATAAATATTTTTAACTTTTTTTTTTTTTTTTTAGTTTTACAAAATAATATATTAATATATTTCACCAGCAATTTTCCTATTTTCCTAATTTAGACAGTAATGCAATTTTCTCTTTTCCACTTTTGAAAAAAGAATAATAATATTTGATCAAGTTATTAAGTGGTTACGTACAGTCATGAGGTCGAAAAAATGGAAGTTTTTGAGATTTTTTTCTAAGTTATGAATAGATGTTTTTATTTGAAGGTTTTTCTACATGAAAGTTCAGCATTTAAAAAATATTTTAGAATTTTATTTTCACAGAACGTGGACAATTAAACTACTGGTAGAAGTTTTTTAAAGACGCTAAAAAAAATGATTTGCGGTGCGTAAGATAACTCGCTACAAGATTATCTAAAATGAAGAAAGTGAAAAGATTTGGTTAATATATTATTTTATCTCCAGACTGAACAAGTATATTTTAAAAAATATGAAAATTTCTATTTTTGGGATAGCATTGAAATAAAAGTGACGATTTTTACCCAAAAAATTGGCCTATAATTACTTGTAAAAAAAAATAAAAATGAAAAAAGAAAAAAAGTAATCGTTCAGTCTCGAGAATCATTTATATTTAAGACGTGTCTGAAATTTCATTATGATTGGTTAAGTAGTTTTTGAGTTATCTTACGCACAGGATTCTAAAATGTAGTTTTGAGTTAAACGCGTTTGAAGTTTTCCGTTTGATATAAGTTTCATAATAATTATTGTTACTCTCATTAGTTTGTATCTTTGCAAGTTTTACTCTGATCGACTTGAAACTTACACATAATATTTGTGGGATGTTGTACTTTCATATGAAAAAATAAAAAAAACGAGTTTTAACCCTTAAGCATATTATATTTAAATATTAAAAAAAACATATTGTAAAAAAATATTATAAAATGACGACACCGGAGCCATTCTCGCGAGGCATATTGACTTTGAGACGCTCTGCAGCACGTAGCATGTTAGTTAACTAAGGCTGGGAATTTTTAACATTTTTGTATTTGAATATTCGTTCAATAAATTATTAGAATATTGAATACTCTGATTATTCGAATACTCAGATTATTCGAATACTCAGATTAATCGAATATTCGATTATTCGAAGAAAATATTCGAATATTCAAATAATTAATTTAAATGGAATAAATTATATTATAATAATAGAATATTTAGAATTAAAAAATAAATAATAAATTATACTATTCATTTCACCTGTCATCTGTCAAATGAGAACCAATAAAAATACTTTTACTTTTCCGCACTGAAATTACTTTCCCGCACTAGTGTGGAAAAGTAATTACTTTCCCGCACTGAAATTCCACACTGAAATTCCGCCCAAACGGGTTCATCCGTTCGGGTGAACGCATGTTTATCGGTTAGGTTATTAATAACATGACAAAAGATTTGCAACCTTCACGCCATCTATCGATAGTTAGATAGTTAGAAGGGGTTCATCCGTTCATCATTTATTCTGGTCTGGTGCGAAGCACCAGGGCTGTTGCCCCATATCTTCGCAGACTTGAAGAGTAAGGTTGCGGGCTTGCCCGCAACGTTACGTCGGATGATTTTTATTGAGGCGTACCTCTGAAAATTAGCGCGAAGCTAAGTCCTGGCTGTGTTAACCTGTGGGATCTACAGCTTTACGTGGAATCCGAACCACGGAGTCGGATAAATTTTGTGGCCGGGTTGGGGATCGAACCTAGCCCCGCCAAACTAGAGTCCTCTCCTTAGCCCGTTCACCTAATTCACCTCCTCTTCATCCGTTCGGGTGAACACATGTTTATCGCTTAGGTTATTAATAACATGACAAATGATTTGCAACCTTCACGCCATCTATCGATACTTATCTAAGATCGTGAATTTTGTCGGATATTACCCCCAAAAAATCGAAAAGTTGTTGATATTACTCGGACGGAGTAGAGTATTAAACATAAATTAAAAAAAAAAACGGATGAATCCAACATTTTACAATAATTCTAAAAGCACGAATTACAAAAATATAAACTAAAGAATTTACGATAAACTTCGGTTTATCGATACCACAGAGACAAACTTGACCAAAGACTTGCAACCTTCACGCCATCTGTCGATAGTTATTATGTGCGAAAAATCGGGAATTGGTTCTTTTTCGAAACATCATTAGACAAACTATTGTTCGATACTAGCGGAAAACTATTTCTCCATACTCAGCTTTATGTTCACGAACTCGTCCTTCGGCCTCGTGCGCAAAACTCAGCCTCGTATGGAAAAATCTTAGTTTTCCTAACTAGTATCGAAAATAGCTATACTTTAACTATGTACATGGTTATAGCTAGAGAAAGACCTAAGGGATTTTAAAAATATTGATTTTTGTATGATTGTCTAGTACTATTTAAATTTAAAACTTCCAATTTTTGACAAAAAAAATAGGCAATCATTTGTTAATAAATAATGTTTAAATTAACTTATCGAAAATCCCGTACGTCTTCCTCTTTGAAATGTTATTTAAAAGATATTGTTAAAAATATCAGTTGCAGTTTTTTTTGCCATTATTCTGTTAATCTGTTATCTGAGAACCACAAAGCTTCCCTTTCGTATTTCAAATATTCTTCCTCATTCTCTTTTCTCGAAGATTTTATTATAGACCATGCTTCTCTTGCCGCATCTGTCAAGATGCATCAACAGAGATGCGATTATTTCGTACTTTTTCTGCCTGGGTGCACTTTTATGTCAGTCATTGTAACTTACAAGCATTCTGAGGTTACAAATAAACTAAAAATCGGCACTACACACAAAAACCGTGATTTGAAGAGAGGAAATTACATCCTTTTTATATCTACATGTACTGACGCTACACTGACGTGCTTTTGTTAGAAATGATTCTAACTGAACATAAACACTTTCTAACGACATTTTTTAGTGTAGGTATTAAAGAAGTTAGCAATCAAAATATAATATATTTTCTCTCTAAGGCTTTCCTTCCAAGCTGGTGTTTCGAAAATGTCCAACGCGCTTGAGAAAGAGCTCGAAATTTCAAGGATAAAAATTCTTTCGGGTAATAAATTTTTTACTTTATATTCTAGAAGATTCAAAGCGTCTGTTAAGCTAATAAAAAAAATTGATTTTTGAAAAATCCACAGTGGTGATACCTCTTAATGAATTTTATTTTAATATTTTCAGATATGCTTTCAAGACCCTAACTCTAAGAATATAAGTAAAAAGTATTGAAAAATTTAAGTTGTCATAGTAGGTGGCCCTCTTGATATCTTAGTACCTAAATTAAAATAATAATAACATTTTCATTTTATTCCAACTTAAAATTATTACCACCTCTCGGACTCAAATGGAAAGTTTACAAATAAATAGTACAATAGTGTTTGAAAATTTAATAAAGCTCACAATGCGTTATGGCATCGTAAACTGTTATAACGCATTATAGGCATTTTTTTTAGAAAAAAACACAACGCGAATTTTATGCTTCGGTAATTGGTAGTAATGCAGACGCGTTGTGGCTGTTTTAAACTGACAACAACGCTTTCTGGATGATTGACACATCTCAGAAAATGCTATTGTTGATGTTTTTTTGCTCAATGAGGAATTTCCTTGATTTCTCTTAATATTACTTTTAGGTGCCATTTCCATTTTGTCAACGAGGTGTGATCAGAAAAATCTGGAGTACTATTTATTCAATCGATAATGAAAACTCTGTTATCTAAGAAGTATTTACAAAAAAATATATTAAAAAAGCCATTCCTTAAGAAGCTTAAAATGCTAATTTAATAATTTAGTATTTTTATTATTATATTTTTTTTATTTTATATATTTATTATAATAAATATTTTTTAATGATTAAAAATGAATTATTTAGGTAAAACATAGAACTATTTTGGTACAGGCACAGGCTTAAAATTTTAAAATTACAATTAATTTTGATTGGTCATATTTAAAGACATTAATGCTTCGAAATTAATTTCAAAATTTTAAGCTTGTACTAAAATAGCTTTATGTTTTACCTAATTAATTCTTTTCAATTACTTAAAAATATTTATTATTAACAACACAGTCAGTCTAATATTTTTCTATAAATTATTAATAACATTTATAAACATCATAAACCGATCAAAGATTGAATATTGTTATTAATAATAATGTAATAACTAAAATGTAAATGTGATAAAATATCACTTTCTATTCATTATCAATTTCTATAAACTATAACGGTTAAATATTTAATTTCTTTAATTTTGTTCTTAAATTTTAAATTATATTGAAATTTCCCAGTAGTGACAGTGAGTATGGAAATCAAATATTAGATAATAATACAAAATGTTGTAAATTCCGCATAGTGAGTCCCTTTACAATCAAGTTTTTACTGTCTGCCAACTTAGCAATAAAACAAAACCAATATTAATTACCTTACTTGCTCAGTTTCACTGGTGTGACTTTTTCGGAGCTTTACTACAAGAACTCGAATTATATTTAATAAGAAAAGCAGGTTCACCTAAAATAATTGAATTCTTTAGTACAATTAAACCACTCCATTATTTTTTAAATTCGTACTTACAAATATCACTCCACAGCGAGGTCCTTCTAAGATCCAGTAAAAGGGTAGAAAATAATACAAATACCAGCATCTGCAAATAAAATTAGATAATTTATGTAAGTGTAAAATAAATTTCAATTTATGTTATACTTACTATTTTTCTTATAATTTATTTTAAAGACTTTTTACATTTTTTCACCCTTATATAGTACAAATAGAAGTAAATAGACAAGTGGTAGAAACTTTATAGAAACTTACCCTGAATTTTCAGTTGCAAGTATCATAGTTGAAAGCCATATGAATGTTAATATAATTGGAGTGCCCCAACCAATCCAAATGTACAGATTCATATAAGAATATTCTTGAAATACTGTCACCGTTATTACGTTATGAAGATATAAACCCTCAATGAACATCCACATAAACATAGCAGTTTTGGCATACTCAAGTAAAACGTAACAAGCTTCACAAAAGTAGGGCTGTAAATTATTATGAATGTATAAATAAAAAATAATAATTGATTAACATGTAATAAGAATTTATCAAACTTTTTCAACTAGGTCAATACAAACCAGTACAAAATTTTTGAACTTTTTATATTTAAGTTTTAGATTGAAACAAAGAGTAAACATTGTTTAAAATTTTTTATTACCCAGTAAGATTTTATTCAACTTGAATTTCTTTTGTCCTAAATTTAATTTAATTTTTAATTATACTCGATACAGTTAGCAAAACCATTCGTTTAAAAGATGCTTAAGGCATTTTCCATGAAAGTATAAAAAAAAGTATGTATGCATTGTCTAAAATATAATAAATGCCTCTCTTAGAGCCAAACTACACGAGCGTTGTTTCCGTCGCGTATTTATCGTCGCGTATTCTCCGCCGTGTTGAAAACCACACGTTTAAATGGAGCAAACTACACGAGCGTAATACACGCTGTGTGGTTTTCATACGGCGGAGAATACGCGACGATAAATACGCGACGGAAATACGCTCGTGTAGTTTGGCACTTAGAGTTTCATAATAAATATTATACATATCTTTAAGAAGAATTCAAGTAAGTTTAAAAACAAACTTTCGTATTTTGCTGTAATTTTGCTTATTACTCAAACAAATTGCACAGTAGTATACGTATTGCGATCATTTACTTGTAAACCCCAGCTGAAATTTACCCTGAATGCTTGCTAGTACCTACGGTAAACCCTAAAAATATCTTTCCGAGGGTTGTGGTTCAGAATTGCTTTTTTTACTATTACGGCGAAACTTACCAAAGAAAATCAATAAATTTGCAGAACAATAAAATTTAATAAATTGTTTTAATAAATTTAATAGCAAATGAAAATAATTCAATCAAATTAATTACATTTGTAGACAATTTCTGAGTTTTAAAAAATTTCTAGTGTAGATGTTTTCGCACGATCAAAGGTGTTAATTTTCATTAAATAATTAAAAATGAAACTAATTAGTTTTGCCTTAGATTTCCGAAGTGTCAATACGTAAACTTTAAAATTTTACAAAATAAAACAATTTAATTAAACTGGAAAATAATCTTGCTGTGCCCTACTGATTTCTATAACTGAAAGTTTGATAAATTCTCACCAGGTGTGCAAGCGGGAATATTGTGCTTCTGAATTTATGTAAATTTTTGTTGATTTTCAAACAAATCCAAAACACGTTATTTGATTCAGACCAATAAACTCGGCTCCAGATTTGATAAACTTTTAATTTAACAGGTAAGTAAAGAAAATCTAACTTTTTTGCTTCCATAAACATAACCAAGTATTATGTCTTCAACGGTGTTCATACTTTTCCAGAATTTAATTATTATCTTAGCTAAAATTAACTAACTTTTTCTCTATTTGTTTGCAAAGTTTAAATTTTATTTTCTGTGTTAACTTGCAGATAAACGAATAGAAATAATTTAATTAACGATTTAAACTTCCAATCTTAGTTTAAAATCATTATTTATAGGAACCCACTACGGTTTTTATTAACAATCAAAAATAAAATTTAATTTTAAATTTATTCGGTGTTTTGGCCCAACTCTAGCTCTTATGATATTCGGCAAACAAAAAGCCAAATTTGTGTTCCCAAATTCATTTTTGTGTTATCTTCTTTACGTTGTTTACTAATTTTTTTGGGTCATGTGCGCACTTTTCACAAAGTTTAAATGTCCCATTAAAATATAGTTTCAAAAACGTAATTTTACAAAATAGATGTAATTGTTTATTTTATGTTACAAATTTACGTTTTTATTTGATTTGGATGAATCTTAGTTTATGTTTTAGGCAAAGACCCCTTCTGACATCAAACAGCAAATTTTTATTGATTTTCCTGTGTTTCGATCTTTTATCAACTCTTAATTTTTTTATGAAAAATAAAATACCATTTTTTCTACCTTCGCAACGCGACAATATATTTTTTAGAATAGGGCACTTGGATACAAACTATTGATTTTTTGAAAAAAATGTTTATTTTAGAAATTAAACTTTAATTGCATTTTAATTAAATTGTTTGTTTTTAAAAATTTGAATTAAAAAGAAAAGACGAGACTGTTCAAGCGTCTTCTATTAAAAAGTATATTTTTTGTGAATTTCTTTTGAATAATACACAAAATAAATTTTAAAATAACACTTAAATTATTTTAGAAAAGGTGATAAATTACTATAATTATTACAGTTGTTACTGTATAACGTCACCTTTTTCTGAATTTGTTTGAGTTTGCTGAATTGTGTTAATCAAGTTTTATTGTCACACTATTCATTTTTTACAAGTTTATTTGACAAGTAAATTTTTACAAAATAAGTACCGCAACATGCTACAACTTGGGACACTTTGCACACAATTCAGAAAACTCAATGTAGCAATGCTGAATCCTCTTTTTTTTGATTTGGCACACGGAATATCTGTTTAATATATTATCGTGTTTCGTTCGAAACAAGCAACTCAAAAGCACCAGCAGTCAGATTGTTCGGAGCAGCAAGGAAGACTCCTCAGTTAGTAGGTTCAAAAAAATAGTTTCCACAATTAAAATTCGGTGTACAGTTAATGAATAAATTTTAATTAAACAAATGAAATTCCAACATAAAATTTTTATAAACTGAAAACAAATCATCCCAATGTAAATCAACAAAATCGCAATTTGAAGCCAAAGTTAAACGATTTTCGTCCAGAAGTACACATTTACTTATTCAAAAATTTTACTAGTTTCTTATGAAAGAAAATAGCGTCTGTAATAATGAAAAATATTATAATTAAATTTACACAAATAAAATGAACTGTTCCAAAATCTTAGTTTGATTCAAATTTCGCGGTCAATATCACAGCTGTATTCAATCTGGTGGATTTTATTCTAGTTGCGCAGACACGCACATGTGCATCAAGAGCATTAAATGTTTTATCGGTTGTGAGTGAAAAAGTATTATTTATCACAGGTGTTAAACTAATTATAATTTCGGTGTTTCGCAGTGAATGTTTTAAATTATTTACTGTGTCGTAGTAACACATAAAACTTTGTAGCAATGTGTGGTAAGTGAATTAACCATAAAGTTTTTACTTCAAAATTTTATAACGCACACTTTTTCTAATTGCAGAATAATGAATTCAATCTCGCGTTGAATAATTAAATTTAAACAATTTTACCGTTTTTAACTTCCACGCGGTTGAGGTTTGTTCCAGTGGCTTCCAAAATTTTCCAAAATGGTAGAGCATATGCAAGGTATATAGATTACAAGGTATGATCTACACTTGAACAAAAACTTGTCTTATTCTGCGCATTGAAAAAATGGTCGCCAGATGATACTTGCTTTGACGTTTTTTATTGTTTATTTTAGAATTTTTGTTATTTTAAGTAAATTATAAAATGTAAAAATGTATAATTTATAAATTAAAATCAAAAATCTATTGGAATTTTTATAATATTATTTGAATTCGTAATTGACGTTTCCAAGGCAAGTCGCATTTGGCCGTCATATTGAATTATTAAACGTCACAACATTTCTTATTATTTATTTTAGAATTTTTGTTAAGTAAATTATAAAATGTAAAAATGTATAATTTATAAATTAAAATCAAAAATCTATATGAATTTTTATAATATTATTTGAATTCGTAATTGACGTTTCCAACGCAAATCGCATTTGGCCACCATATTGAATTATTAAACATCACAACATGCGCAAGATCATACCTTGTAATCTATATACCTTGGAGCATATATATGCTCATGGGGAAACATTCAAATAATAGTCATACTTACCTGGCGCAGGAGTCAACCGCAGGAATCAAAACGGAGGTTCTCTCGAGGTGAGGCCTTCTCATTGCACTTAGATTGGGTTGACCCTCGCAAATATCCCTAATGTGGATAATTTGAACGTACTATTTTTGAGTGTCGGGACTGAGTTCTCACTCGCAAGGCAAGTGCGCCTAAAATTTACAATGTGCACATATAGCGAAGCTATCATTTCATTACATTCCAAACCAGGCCCTAATGTCCCGCCTGTCCCGCGCCGAAACGGTCGCGCCGAACCGGTCGCGCCGAAACTACGCATCCCGCTTATGCTATGCAAACCCGGCTTTAACGTGGAAGTCTGTCCCGGCCCCTACTAGGTTTTCCCGATTTGGATCGGATCGTGTTTTTGCGTTACAGTTCACATCCGGTCCATACCCGGTTTTCCCGACGTAAAACCGCTTATGCTATCCAAACCCGGCCCTAATGTGGAAGCCTGTTCCGGCCCCCACTAGGTCTTCCCGATTTGGATCGGATTGTGTTTCTGCGTTACAGTCCACATCCGAACCAGACCGAGATGCCTGATCAGTACCAGATCTGCCTAAGGGCAAACCACATCAGGGCCTTATTCCAACCTTAACAAATTTCTAGTCGGGATGCGTCTTGAAATAGCCAGGTAATTTTTCAAATTTCAAATTCACTTTTAAATTAACTCAGCAATAATTTTTTATCACTGTTTACCTTTGCTCGGTAAAATTATCAATTATTTAATATTCACTTCGCTATATTTGCAATTAATTTGCAAATTTTTAATTTATTTGCAGCACTCAATTTACATCGCCTGTTCCTTACGAAGTTGAGCCAGCGACTGCCGTTCCGTTTTCGAAATTGTAAAATTTTCTGCTCGCCCGTTTTTGGCTTTTTGTGCCTGATTCTTATTGGCTTTATATACCCGGCAATTTCAAATTCACCAATCAATTCGACCTTCGTTTTCAAACGTTTATCTCTCCATCTATCATTTTATATGCGCACTATTCACAGCAGTCTGTTATACCGACACTTTTAATATTAAATTAAATTTCAAGGTAACAATTTACAAATAAATAAATAAAAATTTACGCTGTTTTACTTTAACAGATTTCATCATTTCAGGAAATGGACATTCTCCTCCTGGTGGATAATCTGTTTTCCTTTCACCCATCATCTAAGGTGTAAATTACTGAATTTAGACAATTGATCATTTGCTCAAGTAAAATATTGGTTTAGAAGAAAGAAAAACGTTGCCAAATTTTAATTGTACATATTTTTATTTTGGTACCTAGGTTAGAACACTTCAATATATTTCAAAGATCTTAGATTTAGTCGCTTGTGATAATTTGAGAAGAGTGCATAGCTGTGTTGAAAAATGTTTATGAAAAATATTACATAAATTTTAACCTTTGGAAAACTTCTGCTGGGGCGGCGTGGCTGTAAGGTGTGCTAAGTTCATATTTTATATGTTTATACCAAATTTTTTTAATTTAATGGTTTTATTATTTCTGTTAGATCTTAAACCATTTTTTTTATTAATTTGTTTTTTTTTTCATCTCCCTGCGTTCACAACTTGGAACAGTGTGTTTTAAAATGTTTAGTTTTAGTATTGTTCAGATTTTTCACATTTTAAAAGATTTTTTACGTGACTTTCAAAAGACAAACTGATTTATTGTAAAGGAGATTTATTGTAAAATTGTAAAGAGAAATATCTAAGAGATTCTTAGAGATATCTAAGAAATACGGGTCTCATAGTGACTTTTTTGATCATGGATACTTTTTTTTTAGGATGTGGCTATTTATACATACAGTATGTATACTCAATTGGCTATTTATACATACAGTATGTATACAAAATTGGCTATTTATACATACTGACTGGTAGGTGGTAGGTATGCGTTATTATTACAATTAATATTTTGGTAATAACTACTCAATTATAAATAATTATAGGCAGAGGTAAGCAAAATACATTTGTATTTTGAATTAAAAGTAGTAAGAAAACACACGATAACTTTTAAAATTTTGTTTGAAATTCAAAATAAAGTGCACACTCTCATACATTATAGATTTAATTTTACCTTTCATTAAACAGAATTATTAGTAATTATTCAGTTTAAATTTTTAAAATAAAATTATAGTCCACGTGTTAAAACTATATTATTAGTATAACGGTATTATTTGAGGAGTAAATAGTGATGGTGCTAAAACTTTTTTTCTTATGTCATACGGCCTTTAAACTGATAATAGTTATAATAAAACAAAATGTAAAAGAAAATATTTAAAATTTTTCCATTTCAGCAACTAACGCAATTTTGCGTTTACAATTTGTATAATCTTAAAAGCACAACTTCCAGGTATAAAATCATCTAAGTTCTAACAATAGCTGTAGTAAGTACCCAGCAAAAGCGCACAACAAATACAAAATACACTTGTATTTTGAACTAAAAGTAGAAAGAAAACATACGATAACTTTGAATTTTTTGGTTCAAATTAAAGTGCAGTCGCATGCATTATTGTTTCATATTTTTAATTTAAAATAAAAAATTCCGTAATATTTTACATTTTGTATTTCAAATATGAAATCAATGGTGAACAAAATGTAATTGAAATACATTTATATATTTGAAATACATTTTTATTTTAATTTTTTCATACATGAAGTACAAAATACAAAATATTTTAGAATTTTTTAATTTAAATTCAAAATGTGAGATGCAATGTATGAGACTGTGCACTTTATTTTGAATTTCAAATAAAATTTTCAAAGTTATCGTGTGTTTTCTTACTACTTTTAATTCAAAATACAAACGTATTTTGTCTACCTCTGACTATAATTATTTATAATTGAGTAGTTATTACCAAAATATTAATTGTAATAATAACGCATACCTACCACCTACCAGTCAGTATGTATAAATAGCCAATTTTGTATACATACTGTATGTATAAATAGCCAATTGGGTATACATACTGTATGTATAAATAGCCACATCGTGTTTTTTATATGCTACTATGTTGATTTTCATTTTTTTAAAAAAGAATATACTTACTTCAGATTGTGAACCGCTCAAATAACTTGATTTATAGTTATTTTAATAACTATCCAAGTTACAACACTTGTGAGATGACTTGAAAAACTCAGTTTTTTTCCTTTAAAGGGCTTAAATTAGCAAAATTTGTTAAATGTAAGAAGGTACCGTTAAAGTACTCAAAGAAACCGGAAAAGTAGCTATCTCTGATAATTGAAAAGAAGAGTACAAAATGAACGGCACATCATTTAATGTCAAAAGTGTCCCAAGTTATAGTATGTTACGGTATCTCTATTTTTTGCGTTTTACATGGAACAAACTCCTTAAACACTTAGAAATATTTTGTATAAGAGAAAGTAAATATTATAATTAGAAATAATCCAATAATTAGAATATGCGTATTCTACCACAAATTTTTGACCTTCATAATTTGAAATTCTGGAAATGCCTATAGCTACTTTGATAGGATGTACACAGTAACGCTCACTTTAGTTAAATTTAACTAGATAATAATATACTAAATAAGCATCTGCTTTCTGCAAATTTTAATTTGTTTTTTTATATTATGCACATGTTTCAGATAGAAAAACTACAACTATGATTTTTAGTTACTAGAATCAAACTTAATTAAGGTAACATAAATTGGTAAAATATTTGCAAAATTTAAAATGTTAAATTTCAGTTTGTTTCGGCACTATAATGCCAAACTGATGCTTTCTAATACATATTATATTAAAATCTGGTTGAGAAAGTTTTATTGTGTATTATATTTTTATAACTTACAACAAACAAAGTTAAAAAATTTTACTAGATTAATATACTCACCGTATTTTCAATAAATTTGTTATCCAAACTTTGGTCAATATATATTAAAAGTCTCACCATCACCTGCAGTAATGTAGCTCGGAAGAGATTTTTATGAATTTTTGTTCGGTTATTTCGCAAAACCCTAAGAAAAATATAAAAGTTTTATATTAATAGCCCTCATAATTCGCACTATCAGTACCAGACTATCAAAACTCAAAACATAACATCTGATTGCATATATTGTCGTATTTTTTTTAAACAAAAGGGTGTATTGAACTTTGAATACTTATAATTGTAAGTTGTAAAAGTTTTACGACGCCCCTGGTTTCAAAAAGCCATAGAAGGGAATTAACTTATGATAAAGATTTGCGTGCAAAAATGGAATCGAAAAGTCAATATTTTCTAAGTTTGGCTTTTTCAATTTTGTAAATGAGATTGAATAAAATTTTTTATATGAAAATGATCTGATATTTTTCGTTAGAGTAGAGAAACAGAAGAATAATTTGGATGATCGAAGATTACAAAAAATTTATAAAATTTAATAATTGAGTTTTTTCGAATGAAGTAAATATTTGCGGTGCATAGGGCACCTCATAACCGCTCTGTGGGCGATAAAGATTTTTGTCTAATTCTGTTTCGAAAAGTGGTACTTTGTGATATCCAATTGAGTTTGGAAAAGTACTACTTTCCCGCACTAGTGTGGAAAAGTAATTACTTTTCCGCACTCTTACACAAGTGTGCGAAAAACTATTCCGCACTCTAACACAAGTGTGCGGGAAAGAAGTAGTTGTCCTAGAACAAAGAAAAACACTCTTTATTCGGGTACAAACACAAACCCCTTCTCGAAGATAACACTAACCTAACCTAACCTGTTCTCTCTATAACTGTTTCTAACGTATTCACACACACACATACACACTTTTTATGATAAACTTCATGATTTGAAGAATCACATAAATTAAAAACCTAACCTAACCTAACCTGTTCTCTCTATAACTGTTTCTAACGTATTCACACACACTTTTTACGATAAACTTGCAACCTTCAGGTCATCCATCGATAGTTATTTCAGAGCTATTACATTATATATGCGAAAAATCGGGAATTGGTTTTTTTTCGAAACATCATTAAACAAACTATTGTTCGATACTAGCGGAAAACTATTTCTCCATTCTCGGCTTTAAATTCACAAATTCGGCCTTCGGCCTCGTGCGCAAAACTCAGCCTCAAATGGAAAAATCTCAGTTTTCCTAACTAGTATCGAAAATAGCTATTTACAACGCCTACAAAAAGTTTTACTTGATTAATTGAGCTGACAATCCATAAAAGAAAGAAAATTCAACAATATTTTAGGTTGAATAATTATACACCAATATATAAAAAATTTCTAAACTTTATTATTTTTCCATTTACCTATCCTATATGTACATAGTAAACTTAAGTATTGTAATTGAGTCAGAAACCATAATTTTGCGAAGTTGCAACTTCGTGTAAGCAAATTAAAATCTTGATTCAAAGATATCCTTTTGATTGTAAACGATTTTTGATACCATATTGCAATGGCAAAAAGGGTTTTCTGAAAATTTATTTTAAATAAAGCATCAAGTTTTCCTTAGTTGCCTTTTTGCAATGAAAATTACCCAAATTAGCTCAGTCAATAATATTGTTACCTAAATGGATGTTCTTAATACTCGACTTAAATAAAAATAGTCAATAGTACACGTGTTATATTTAAATAAATAGAACTTATGCAGATAAAAACAATCTACAAATTTTTCAGCGCAATTTGTAACGCCTATGAAACCAAGCTTCCAAAATCCCATGAACCGAAAATAATAATAAAATAACATTTACTAAGCAAAATCCTTTTTACTGCATTTCATTATCATTAACGAATTCCAAATAATAAAATTTTCAATACAAATAATTTTACTATAAATACGAAGTTTGTGCCGCACACTGTAGGTATACCACAAATTTCCGGTTATTAGTTGCAAACTTCTCCTCATGAACTTGCACCATCCAGCTGCCGCAACAGTGCAACGCATCTGGTGCAGTTGGCAAAAGTTTCTACACGTGGCACACCGAAACTTGTAAATTGTCGGTTAGTTTCACTTACATTTGCAAGCTTTAAAATTCGATCTTGTTAATCGACATTTGTGACGCCTTCTTCGACTAGCTACTGTTGAACCCCGTAAATCATGGAGTTTAACTGATTCAGGAACTTGCCGTTAACGACCTTCAGAGATTTACTTGACATTTTAAAGTTTAAACCAATGCTTTGGAGTCCACCAAAGTTTTACCTTCCGCGCTGCCCAGGTCTCCCTGCAGCAAGTTAAGATTTCAACTTTTTAGATATCTGTTTGGTTCCTTTCGGGAAATGAGAATACAGCTCCATACTGCGCCACCACTGTATGGGTTAAAATTTCATCCCCTCCGTTCACCAGGAACTACATCGTACGGTACAAGTATTACACGGGTTAAACTTTTTCATCTTCTCCGTTCACCAAAGAAGGAACCTGAATTAGCATTTTAATTGTCATTTTGTGCGAGTTATATCACATTTTTATCGATCGATTGATTGAACAGTACTTCAGTCTTGGTTAAGCGATTCTTGGTAAAGCAGGTCACGTAGTAGGCATATTTGTAAATTCTCTTTTTGCATGCCAATAGCTAGTGCGTGCGGTAGATACAATTACTGTTGTAGTGAGTTCAACATCCACTTCGACGTCTCGAATACCAATGGTGCAACGTGTGTTGCCTGTATCAGTGCTGTTATCAGTAAATTTTATATCTGTTCTCACATATTTCTTTTCATACTGTGGAATAAATCTTTTTCCCTTCTTCCTGTCGTTTTATTCTGCAGTTGGCGCCCAAAATCTTTTGTTGAGGTCAGAAAACCAACAAAACAAAGACCAAACTTACTTGCCGCTACGTAACTCCCAACTACGAGCAATAATAGGGCCATGCTACATCAAATGGTGCTACAAAATTTTGCACTATAATTTGGATAAATAATAGTGTAAAGTACTTATTAGACATATTTGAAATTCCTCGGCTGAAACCTCTGGTATTTGCGTTTTGTTGATTTTTAAAGAAGCATGTAAATTAATTAACGATATTCTCTTCGTCTCAAAGGAATCTTTTAAAAAAAATTAAAAATTATTGTGCTATGATCATTCAAAACACAAAGCGATAAAATGTTTCAAAGCAATTGCTCATTTCTATGTACTTAAAAGTACTTTAAAATTGTTTGCAAGTGTTTGCCAAGTGAATCAATGAAAGCAAAGCAAGCTCTCACCTACGAAATGACAATATGGGCCACAGGATATGTTAAAAAATTAAATTTTTTACTACCTATATATTTTTATATACAGGGTGGCCCTGATTTTAATTTTAAGGGGGCTACTTTTACTGCTATAATGTTATTTATTCATAAACATTGACAGTTCAACTCTTGAAGTGAAGGGTGAACCACCCTTACAGTCTTGAATGCAATAAGAAATTGAAACAAATTTTTCATTATTTTATAAATTTCTATAAGCATCAAAGCTAAAGTTACAAAAACGCATTTCACTTTTCTGATCAAAAATAGACCCATCTTTTTATTCAAAATTCCAAGAGTGGTTTGCCCTTTATCTTAAGGGTTGAACTGTCAATGTTTATGAATAGCAGTAAAAATAGCCCCCTTAAAATTAAAATCAACTTGTCTAAGCGTTTTTCTCTTTTTTATTCTTAAATGTCTTGAAATATCGGATTTATTTCGCATTTTGCAACTTCAATTTTTTTGTTGAATAATTGATAAAATTTTAAAAAAATTATAGCACTGAATTCAGGGAAGAAAGACCTTTCAAATGAGGTGTTACTTGCCATATTATTCCTATTAACATTTCAGGGGTTGTCATGACAGCGCAAAGGGATGAAACAATACGAGAGTGACATTGGTCGCAAAATTTGTCCCCCTCGATGATGAAATTGACGTGTTTTTGCATTTCTTAAAAAAAAATTCTGCTGGCCACAATCCCGTCTGTTTTGTTTTCAAAGGGCCACCCTGTATATTTATAGTCCAGTCACTTTAGACACAAATATGGCTTCTGATCTAAAAAATTAGATCTTTCATTTTTTTTTCTTTAATCGATTTAGTTTGATGGTTTAAATAAAATATTAAAAATCGAGATCGAGATCACTGCTACATAAAAAGTTATTCATTCAAGTTATTCAGCCAAAGGCGGCTCCCTAGGGGGTCATTCTGAACTTCGCCCTTTTCTTATGGGATTATCGTATTGGTATTGTGTAGTTTTTATTTAATTTTGTAATAATTATTTTATGTATTGCATTTATGAATTTTGTTGAAATTGTATTGTGCTAGTGTGACTCCATAAGAAATAAAGACAATTATTATTATTATTTTATTTGAAATCTCACAATTACAGTGGTATAAATATAGAATGGGGGATTTAGCTCCAACCATTTTACATTATGTGTTAAAGTATTTTATTATGTTACAGCATTTAAAAATTTTCTTTTTTATTAAAAGCATTAAAAGCAAATTATTGCTTTTTGCATTTCAGGAAATAATTTTGAAGAAAGGTCTAAACGGGAAAGATGGGTTTTAAATTTGGAACATACCACACCAGTAGCCGATATTACTATTGGTGTTATAGAAATTTTTGTTAGACCCCATACACTCATCATTTCCATCGCTAGTGCCTCGTATTTACGGATTTTCTCTTTTTCTGTATTCAACACATTTTTGGACAAAGGCACAGCAACATCTATGATGATTGCATTTTTGTCTCGCTGGTTTATTAGAACAATGTCAGGTCTATTATAACTAATTTCCCTATCCGTTAAGATTAACCTATCCCAGTATAAAAGGGAAGATTCATCTTCAAGAACAGGTTCTGGAATAGTCATAATATGGCTTAAAATTGTCTAACAAACCAACTTTCTTTGCAGTTTGCTGATGTAATATTTTACAAACTTGGTTATGTTTTCAGAGGTAGTCAGTAGGAGCCAGATACCAGCAACCGGCTATTATGTGCTCTATTGTTTCGTTGAGGACGTTACATTTACGGCAATGATCTGCAACCTCCAGATTCATGTTGTGCTTTTTGTAATTGTTTGTTGCAATAACTCCATCTTGAATAGCACACATGAATCCTTCGGTTTCTAAATGTAGCGATCCTCTTTTAAGCCATTCTACTGACATCTCTTTATCAATTCCATTGGAGTCTAAAATTGTCGGATGTTTGCCATGCAGAACTTTATTTTTCCAATTTACATCTTAATCACTTTTTAGTTCATAATTAAAATTTATGTTTTTTAAATTTAGACCGCTAAAATGTTTATCACCACTAATGATTTGCTGAATTAAAGGAGTGTTCAAAGAGTAAAAATAGTCACGTAATAATTTAGTTAAAGATTTGCACAAATTAAATAAATTTATAAGACCTCGTCCTCCTTTCTTTCTTTTGATGTACAGCCTTTCGACTGCTGATTTTGGATGTAAATATCTATATTTGTATAACATCTTTCTAGTTAAAGTGTCCAAGGCATTAAGGTCTGTATTCGACCACTTTAAAACTCCAAAAAAATACGATAAGACTGGAACGGCCCACGAATTTATAGCTGATATCATATTTCGAGCGTTTAATTTTGACTTGAGTAAAATTTTTAGTTTTTTAACATATTTTTGTTTAAATTCGTTTTTAAGGAGTGTATGATTTAAAACAAAATTTTGCTGCATTCCTAAATATTTATAAAATTTATTTGGTAGCAGTTGAGGAATTTCATTTAAAATGTCTGTATTATTATTATTCAAGGTCAAAATTCACAACAAATGGATTTTTGCGAATATCGCGCTTGCTAGGGCTCAGAGGCTGATTGAAGTTATTATAAAAACAAAAGATAGTAAAATTTTGCACAAAAATGATCTTACATTTTTTTATGTACAGGGTGGCTCAATTTCGATCCTTCTTATGGGGAAATCGGTAACTATGAGAGATATCAAAAAATAAATGGCGCATCTTCGATCTCTTTTTTTGAGAAAATCTCAATGGCGAAAACCAGAATTTGCTATCTTTTTTTTGTTTTTGGGGTTATAGCCAAAAGTTCGATAATTAAACTTTTCTATAAATGTCGATATCTTGGTTGTTTTTAAAGTTTACATTTTCTTCAGACACTTTTTTAAGGGCAACAAAATGGAATAAAGAGATTTTAAATATCTCGGTTAGTTTCCGAGTTATAACATAAAGTTTTGTTTTTTTAAATAAAAACCATAGTTGGCTATGACATTTTTAAATGGCGTTTTTTATCCTCTTTTCAGTGATGTATATGTGGGGTCTAATATTTTAGTTTCATCCCATTTTATTAAAAAACGTATTAAAATTAAAGAAGAATGAAAAATTTTATATATAGTAATTGTTTTTAGTGGATAAGAATAAAAAATATTCAATACTTAACAAAAATTAAAGTAATTGTATTCAAACTAAAGTCTATTATTTTCAATACATATAACTTTGTCAAAACAAACACTACGAAATTGACATCTAAAAAATTCCTTTATCAATTAGTTTTTAGTAGGAAAATATTTGTTTAGTTGCTGTAATTAAAATTATAAATATTTATTAGCAATTCTAATAATGTTATTATATTTACCTGTTATTTCACGTAAATGTAAAATGGCTTATGAACACTATGAAAAATACGATATGTTGGAGTTCTTCATTCAAGCTAGTTATAATGCTGTTCTTGCATGTGCAACATAATATTTTAGTAATTATCTAACTAAACAAATATTTTCCTACTAAAAACTAATGGGTAAAACAATATTTTAGATGCCAATTTCGTAGTGTTTGTTTTGACAAAGTTATATTATTTATTGTAAACAACTGAGTTTAGTTTAAATATACTTACTGTAATTTTTGTTAAGTATTGAATATTTTTTATTGTTATCTACTAAAAACAGTTACTATTATACTAAATTTTTCATTCTTCTTTAATTTTATTAGGTTTTTTAATAAAATGGGATGAAACTAAAATATTAGACCCCACATGTTGTACATCATTAAAAAGATAATAAAAAACGCCATATAAAAATGTCCTAGCCAACTATAGTTTCTATTTAAAAATACACAACTTTATGATATAACTCTGAAACTAACCTAGATACTTAAAATCTCTTTATCCCATTTTGTTGCCCTTAAAAAAGTGTCTGAAGAAAGTGTTAACACTTTTTTGTGAACTTCAAAAACAACCAAGATATCGACATTTATAGAAAAGTTTAATTATCGAACTTGTGGCTATAACTCGAAAACAAAAAAAGATAGCAAATTCTGGTTTTCGCCATTGAGATTTTCTCAAAAAAAGAGATCGAGGATGCGCCATCCATTTTTTGATATCTCCCATAATTACCGATTTCCCCATATAAGAAGGATCGAAATTGAGCCACCCTTACAACAAACGATTTAAACAAAAATGTGCTTCAAAGTTTCCACGTAAGGCATAATTATGCTCCATTTCATAATAGGCCATGCATAAAATACGAGCTTCAAAATTATTTTGAATAATTGTTTTTTAAAACCTCTAGCCTACAATTTCTCTAAACAACATGCTTCGAGATCGGATTAAAAGATTTCCACATATCCCGGAATTCCCTTTTCGTATCCCGTTATCCCGAAATCCCGTTATCCCGGGAGATGAAATCGAGATCTCGGAATCTCAGGATAAAGTAAGTGCATATTATCTCTGTTTAACACCTTGCGACTATTTGATGTTTCCAAACTTGAATAAATGTCCAGCGGAAAAATATTTAGCTCTAACGAGAACAGCATTGATGAAACAAACGCTTATTTTAAAAGGTTACAAAAATTTATTATTCGAAAGAGATGGAAAAATTGGAAAAACCTTTAAAGGAAGTGTTATAAAATGTTTTTTTAGCAGAAAAATTATACATTGTGTTCTTTTTTGCCAAACTTTCAACTCCGTCCTCGTAGCTTTAAAAATACCTCTTCAGAATTTCAAACAGATTAATATTACAATTATTATTCAAAGAAGTAAATTTTAAAAAGCATTAAATACTGTTACTTAATATTACATAATACACAATATTGCAAAAGTCAATGCTTTATCCGAGCTTGAAAAATAGGTATGCCAAGTTGAAGTTTTCTAATAACACTTTACTATTTTAAAGCAATAAAGTAAAAAGTTTGCTCGCTTCTCCCAATTATTCAAAAAATGTGGATGAAAATAAGCGTTATTCATATCAACTGACAACTGTATGTAAGATGTATTTAATATGATATGATGTAAATAGCCTTCACTTCGTTTACATGTGAAACTAAAAATTGCAATGTGAATATTAAGAATAATGAAAATCGAATAAAATAAGGAGAGTGATTTTGTTAAGACTATAAATAAGTCAATCTAAAACAATGAAATTTTAAATTCGCCTGAAGAATAGCAGTTGTTTTCAAAACATTGCAAAACTACTTTTAATTTCAGTAGACATGGTAAATAATAACTAATGGTCTCATAAGATATGAATAAAATTATCTTTTTTTTGATTTGATTTCATTTGATGCGATTGTAGAAAAAGTCTTGTGGATAAATTTGAGTGCAAAATAATTCTCTGTTCTGATCAATTTTCTAAACTTTCTCAGTAAAACGATTTGTTTTGCATTTATATTAATTTGATCTATGTACATATTACTTCGTTTAGAAAAAAATATTAAAGAAAGATTTTTAATTTTAGTTATTTCAGAAATTAAATGTTATGCAGTAGTTGTGTATTAAAACATTAAATCAATAAATAATTTTCAGTGCATACCTATATCGCCAGAATATAATCAACGATAAGATTAAACATATTAAGGAAATTCCAAGTCCTATCATTTCTATGAGTCGTGTTCGATAAGCAACCTAAAAAAATAGAGACGCTAAAATAAAATCTTACAATATCGTCAAACCAACAAACCTCCATGCACACATTGAAATCCATTTCTTTACACATGGTAATCAAATCTTTTAGTCGTGGTAGGAAACAATTTTCGTAGTAGGTATAACCCTTATCTTTCACATTTGTTTTATTATTATTATCCCATTGACCATCTAATCCGCATATTCTATAAGCATATTCTAAAAATATGCTTTAATTTAAAATATTTGCAAATATTATTATGTAAAGAAGTCAACTACCAAGTTAACATTCGAGAACCATTTCCAATTAAATAGAATATGTATAATACACGTAAACTTCAAGTAATTTATTATTTTAAACATTGTAATTGCAATGGTAAACAAAGAGTTAAGTTGGTATGCAATACTTTTTATGTAACTTACGACTTTCATCAATTCCACGTTTTTTTGGACATCGTTTACTAACATTGGTTCCAGCTAATGTGGGTGGCCAGCATAATTCGTTATCAAAAACATATTCGCAATATTCTAAAACAGGAAAATATTGCTAGTGTAGGTATTATTAGCACTATTATTATTATCTTTCATATTTATAAAAAAAAGTAATTTCAGATCAATAAACAAGTGTTTATCAATTTTGAAACAATCCACGCTAAATATTTCTTGAATCTTGTATATTATATTTTATTTGATCACTTCATTTATTCAACGACCACAACAAAGTAAGATGACATAAGTAAGTCAAAAATAATTGAAAGCATTAAAAAAAATGGTCTTTATGGAGATTGTAGTATAATAATGATGTTTTTCCACCATAATCCAAAGCAATAAGTTAACTAGTGAACTACAGCCAGAGGTATAAAAACTTAAGGGCCAGTTGTATAAAGGAGGGTTAACTCGGGGATCAGCTGATCCTGGATCAAGAGTTGACCCAAGATCAACGTCTATTCTTTTTATTTAGTTATTATTACTTTAATACACAAAAAAACAATGTTGCCAGGTGTTATTTTAATAAATGACAAATGGATTGAGACCAACAGTATAAATCACAATAAATTTAAAACTAAATAAAGTTGATCCTGGGTTAATCCATCGATTTCTCGGATCAGGAAATCGGTGAGTTAACCCAGGATCAACGCTTGACTCTCGCTCATACAACAGACATTTGCTTTGATCCTTGGTTTAACTCTGATCCGAGGATGATCCTCTTTTATACAACTGGCCCTTAGATACTAAAGATACTAAACGACAGAGGACTCAATGTGTGTGATGTATAACGTTTTGCATATTATACAAACAATAATTAAATTATTGACTGCAATATCAGAGATGTAATTTGACTTTGGTCATATGAGTGAGGTTTGTGGAAACATAATAATTATAATAATAATATAATTAATATATTGTTAATATTATCGACACCCCCAAGGAACAAAGCCGTAACTCAAGTTAGGTCAAATTTGAGTTATGACTACCACTGTATTCCTGAGAAAAATTCCTTTCTTTTATGTTAAAAAAATTTTTCTCTACGAGCAATAATACCAGAGATATTCAGTAAAAACGAGTTTTATCTCAAAGTTATTTTTCAATTTTTTTCCAATTGGGCAGTAACAAAGCCGGCATTTAAATTACATTTGTTTACAACTTAGCATTTCTCATGATGTTAGTGGGTTAAATAGTCATAATATCAGTTGCGTCGTTGTTTTTTTTTACTTTTATGTTTTTCTTTAAAATTTTCAAATCGCCCTGTTGAAAAATATGTAAAAATGAGTTACGTCTTTGTTCCTTGGGGGTGTCGTTATATTAATAATAACTATTTAGAATTACTTATGCTATAGAAAAGGGATTGAACCCCCGCCCTTATTTATAATAATAAATCTATAATGTATCAAAGGTGATGATAAACAAATCACTGGCATTTAGCGGGTTCTTATCGCTTCAAGTGAAGTCGATACTTAAAGTTAGCGAAGAGTAGTCAATGTAACTCCCGTGAATAAAAATGCAAAATTCTTATTGGTAGGTATAATAATATATATGTAAATGTAGGAAGTTGTCATAATAAGGTTCTGAAAATGAATAGAAATAAGACGTGGCACGCATTGCTTCCAATTTCATGAAATTAAAATGTAAAGCAATTTAATCTCCCTACTAGGCTTAAACCACCATAACACATCATTAAGTCCACCGAAAATAACATATAAGGTAGAAGTAATTCCCATAGTGTTAATACGCTTTATGTTGACAGTAATATGCTGTACTTCAATATAAATCTAAAATGTAGAACATGCATCCTCAGGCATTCTTTTTTTATCAGCGATAACTTATAAAACAAATGAATTAATATACAGATTTCCAATTATTGGGTAACTTCTCTTAAATGTCGATGGGAGACCTGTGAAACCACTCTTAGATTAATCTGCAGCCACGCTCTTTGTGTCTATGTAAATGTATCACGATTACCCTTAGGGTAATCTGTCAAGCAATTTTTATAATTTAGCAGCTTCAAATAATTAGAGCACCGAAACTAATGATTTTTTAGCAAAAGTCGTCCAGTACTTTTTTAAAGAGTGCACAATTATCAACCTAAATTCAAACACCTTGATGTCTAATATTAACGGCTTTAAAATTAGGATTTAAATTAACTAAAAAGAAAACTTTGAAAATTTGAAGTTTAATTTTAAAATCTTGTATATTTTATTCAAAACGTTTTACAGAAAAATTAACGTGGCTTTCCAAATAACAAATTTGATAAACAAACGGCAATGATAAATATTCTTAAAAAAACCTAGATAATTATGACACTTACAGGAAACAAACATAAAATACAAAAAGATTTAAAAGAGTTAAAAAAAAAGTTAACAAAGAGTTTTTTTCGTACTTGTTTCAGGGAGTAGCACGTCAAAATCTCAAAAACAAAAACGTCCAAAGTTAAACACGTCAACAAGAAAAGCGCCAAAACGATAACTAAAAATCAAGCACAATGGTGAAACTGTGATTGATACTCCGGGTCAGATACGTCTGCCGATGTTCTGCCCTCAACTGTGGCTATGGCACTTCCTTCAATTTTTCTTATGACGAAGAAGGATGGCCACAGCTTAACACACAAAATATACAAATCTATTGAACTTTGTACTTGTTAACAACTTGTCAACTGTTGTTGACAAGTACAGAAAATCAAAACACAAAAACCGTTTCTTTTCTTTAATAGTGGATCCTCCAATGAATGCATCCCTTTTTTTAGTACCTACCCAAAAACAATTAGATTTAGTAAAAGCTGTAACCACTGGTACGCGGATGGAACATTCAAGTCTACTCTCCTAGTATTCTAACAGTTATTTATTATTCAGGCTGTTAGATACAGTAACGTAATTTTGACAGTGTTTGCTTTCCCCACACACCATGTTACGGGCTATTCCCGCCAAGCTACATCTACCTCGCCCATAACAACGTCAATGGCCTTCGTAGCTCAGTAAAGATAGGGGGGATCGAGATGGTACGATATAAAGGTAGACGCGTTTCTAGGCTAGACGGGATAAAATACTCTAAATCGGGACGAAAAGGAGAGTGAGCACCAAGGCCGAGTTTCAAGGATTATCCTGAACCTCTCATGCTCGTAACAAACTTACGATCTAAGGGTTCGCAGCACATGATAAATCCTCGAAAAAAGCGTCATAAAATATAAAACAACAAAATAAATGCGGGAGCGTCGTAAACAGCGTTACCAACCTACCCTTGTCTTAAGATGGCCATTCAGCGTCCAATTTACATCTGAAAAATACATGCACAAAGAAAACACGATAATAATAATAACGGTAAATATAATGAGCGTAAATTCTATACAAAAGTACATTGCTCAGAAGTAAATCTGGCAAAGTGGTTCATTCAATAATAAATGATTCAACCCTTAAATTTTACCCTAATTGATTACTGATCAGTCAAAAAGATTACCTATGACTAAATACAAATGTAATAATATTACAGGAGCCTAACGGGCTCACGTTAAATTGGTTTGTCTCAAAACGGACATGAAACGTGACTTAACTAAAATACTATCAGTGCGTTCCACTTAAAGTCCACGACGACCGCGCCGCGGTCGTGTAATTTAGCGTTCCACTTATAGACTTTCGCCCACAGGTGTTATGGTCGTTTTTTGTAGTGGAACGGCTTCATGGGCCTTGTGAGCTAATTTAAATTTTCAAATTTAAATTTTGGATTTTAAAACATAAATTAGATCACGTGCTGCTTCTTGCAGTGCAACGACGATAAATAATTTACAGTGAATTTACAATATTTGGTAAAACTTTTTGTAAAAATTGATATTTATGTATTTTAATTTGATAAATAAATTATTATAATTAGATAATTTACCGTTTTTCACGTTCTGCATCAACTTTGGATACTATCACTTCAAATACTTCTTCAGTTTCGACATTGAAAAATGATAACTTTTCAGTATCCATATTTGAATTTTAAATATTGCGCCCTTAAATATAAACGATCACGGCAACCCACCTTTTACAACGGGCGTCGTGGTCGTGGCGGGCTAGCAATCGGTGACGTCACGGATGACATTTTGAGCTCGACCGCAACAACAGCGGCTTTAATTGGAACGATTTAAAGTCGCCCATGGTCGACCGCGGTCGTCGTGGGCCTTAAGTGGAACGCACCCTATAATTACGTTACTTAGAGCGTCACGACGTCAAAATTTAGGTTGACAATCTTGCACGATTGCTTAATTTAACAGCGATATGCGTTACACTTTCGACGACACAAAATCGAGAACTTAAAATTATTGCATTATTTGCATCTTCCATGATTCAAACAGCTAAATGACTCATCTATTGCACTGCAGGCTGAGCAAGCGACAGGTAACAATACGAAAGACATACAGTAGATAAGGTGATTCTAAAATCCAGTGTGAAACTGCAGCGTGGGTGTGTATGACCCACTTTAACGGAAATGACACTTATAACTTCAACATAATTCTTCTTGAAACATGGAGGCGATACGAAACTTAAGATGAGGCATAAATATGCTTACGATATACAGGATCCAATAATATAAGCGCAATCCTCACAAACGGTACTTCCAAAATACATAGCACCAATAATTTTAAATTATCCATATAAATATTTACATGACGATACGAAACTCTTGAATTAAGGTTGTTAAGAAGAAAATCAAAGTAATGAGAAGTTTCTGAAATTTTCGCAGTATATTATTTGCATAATGAGAAATATTCTAGCAAAGTTTGAATTAAATTTTGCTCTTAGTTATCGAGAAAAAAAATGTTAAAGTTGCTGTTTTGTGACACGTTTTTACATTGCGTATATGGAAGCGACGGGTTTTACATTGATTTAAACCTCGACACCCAGAAATGACATAATTACCAAAAATCGCCAAAATATTCATGAAAGTCTTATAAATAAGTGTACCAAATTAAAAAAAAGTCTTGCTTTTAGTTTTTGAGAAAATTAAATTTTTATTCAAAAAAATGGGACAAATTCAAACAAATTTAATAAATCATTATTATGCTTGGCAACGTCGCAGCATGAGATAAAGTAAGAAAAGCGCGCGCGACTCAAATAAACACTTTGAGGTTATTTGTTTTAGATTCTTTTTAAAATAATAATATTTGATGGAGCAGCTTTGCTCCAAACCGGTAATGCGTACAGTAGGATTGGTAGGATCAAAGAATTGTAAAGTTGTATACTTATTTTTGAGATCTAGTTTATTTTTATATGTTAATAATGGGTGAAGCTCAAACCAATATAATGCGTAAAGCGCCCTGGTTGCTTTTTTAGCAGCAATATCGACGTGTTTTCAGAAAGCAAGTCTTTCATTCAGCGTAACTCTTAAATATTTGGTGGTCTTGGTCCGCTGTACGTCGACGTTGTTCACCTAAAGTTTATTTGGTATTTGATTTCTACGTTGTGTGAATGCACTCAGGGTTGTTTTGGTTTTTTTGATTTAGAGTTTTCACTTCTTATAAAAATTAGTTATTAAGTCGACATGAGGTTGTAGTCTTAAAATGGTCTTGATTTTGACCTCATCATCAGCTGAAATGACGGTGTCACCTAAGGTAAAGTGATATTCTTGTGTTGTTCGTCTTAGGTATATCATTGATGTAAAATAAAAACAGGGCGGTAGAAAAGATGGAACCTTGCGTAATTCCAGCGGGGATGGCGAATTTACTTGATAATGAATTAATATTTTTACTTGGTAGGTACGGTCACGTAGGAAGCTGGTAATTGTTTTGATAATGTGGAGTCTTTTGCAAGTTTAGGGTGGTTGTCAATCTCAATTTTTCTTTGTTAAAATTTATTTATGATGTCTTTGATGAGGATTGTGAGTTGAAAGGCTGTTAAATGTATGAGACGGAAACCAAATGTTCGGGAAAAAGCTGTGATTTGTGGTTTCAAATTTTTGAATACGGATGAGAGTTAATTTTTCTAACATTTTTGAAATGGAGGGAAGTAAACTAATAGGACCACAAGTGGAGGAGATGTCTTTTGGTTTGACTTGTTTTAGAATAGGAATAACAAAGGCGTTTTTCTAAGCTTTTGGAAAACATTAATATTTCAAACAAGCATTAAGAATATAAAAAATTTAAACCACCTATTTTTTGAAAGTTTCTAAGAAGAAATGCGGAGATGGAGTCGATGTCTACGGCTTTGTTTTTAAATTTTTTAATTATTGCTAGTAGTATTTAGGCAGATGATATCAGGTCAAAGGCGGGAGTGACACAAAAAATTTGATTAATTTGACTAATGCAATTTTAGGATGAAAAATGTTACGTTAGTTTTTTTAGATTTAAAGGCTTTTATTATAATTCGTCATAATTTTTTTTAAGTTTGTGGTGACAAGTCTGTCAAAGTTTAATTTGACACTACCGAACTACCAAAAGTCTACAGCGTTGCCGTATTTTACGCATCATATTAAAAGTTTTTCAAAGTAATTAAAAAAATATTTTAATTGACCAAAACGCTTTAAAAGAATAAAATTTAGAACTAAATCACTAAAAATGATGTATTTTTAACATAAAAAACATGTTTTCTTCAATTTTAATTATTAAAATTTTGTTTATTTAAAATTGGCAATGGATACTTTTATCCTGCTTTATTTTATGTATTTAGCAAAGGACAGAGTGCTCACCAAAACTTATCCCCACCGCCCTTCTTAACAACCTTAATAACAAAACGGTATACTTTAATAAACGAAAACTGAATGCCCGAGCGTCCGAGTCGCTCGCGCAAAAATTACTAGAAGATCACATCATGAAAGCGGTAATGGACAGCGTGACTACAAAACGACTGCTAATACGATACTCTTGCCGAAGCGTAAGCGTAACTGACTGAAGTCTTGAAGTCATTTATTCTGGTCTGGTGCGAAGCACCAGGGCTGTTTTCCCATATCTTCGCAGACTTGAAGAGTAAGGTTGCGGGCTTGTCCGCAACGTTACATTGGATGATTTTTATTGAGGCGTACCTCTGAAAATTAGCGCAAAGCTAGGTCGGCTTCACCCGCGAGAGAAAGGTTTGGTAGACTAGGATGCAGAGATGGGTTGTGGGAGTTTAAAGTTGAATATCTTTCATGTTGTCTTGTTGTCTTATTGTCATGTTGTCATGTTGTCAAGTCTTGAAGCAATGCCCCCCAGCGATAACTTAACCATCCAAGAAAAGTGGAGTAAAAATCATTATTCTAACTATAATAGCACCGTGGTAAGAATCCTTACTGCAAACTTAACCCAATGAACGATATAAAATATAAATTCACTTTTAAAAAGCAGGATGAAGTTGACCTTTTACCAAGCGCTTTGCTGCAAACAAAACATGGTAACAGCTGGGAACTAAATGTAGATAACAAAACATGTCTCGACAGGATATTTCTTGTCTAGAAAGCGTATTCGAACGATAAAATAAAATGCTTGAATTAAAATATAATTTGGAGCGCAACAGAATAAAATTTAAGCGAAGCTAATAAATGGAACGGAATAAATTTAAATTTAACAAAACTTACATTAATAACTGGGCAATTTTTAAATTAGCCTCGTAATATCATTACAACCAACAAATCCAGATATGGGATTGAATGATTAGTTTCAATCTCGTGAGTGAATATAAGAAGACCGTCATATCCACTTAGAATCTCTTGTCATTCACCCATTAAAAAGCACAGCAGTCAGAATGTCGTTTACGTACCAGATCAAAAAAGGAGCATCGAAATCTACAGCGCCAAAGAAATTACACAAGAGATCGTACAAAACAAAACTTGCAAAGATGAGGCTGCATAGAGCGGATCCAACCTTTTGGGAGTAATAATTATTATTATACTGAAAAAGCTGTTATCAAAAATCGCTGCTAACAGTTCCAAAAACGTATCGACAGGAATAGTTCTAAATTGAGAAATTAGATCCCTATTGTTTCTCAAAGAAGTGATGACAGCGTTCTTCGCTGAGTGGAAACAGCTAATAACAGGTGTCTTAGAGGCACATCAGGTTTATGGGCCTTAGGAAAGCCATAGCCAATAAAGATTTAGCCAACTTGTTAAATTTATTTTGGATAGATGTAGTAGGTTCTTTTTTTATTTTTTTTTTATACATATATTGATGTGAAACAAAATACTTATTTACATTCGAACATCCTAATAATTCAGAAGTTGATTAACGCGTTCTCAAAAATATGTTCTTGAAGCTTCAAACCGAAATTTAAAATTACAATGCTAGATTTTGTATCGTCTTGGATTGAAGAAATCGAAAAAACTTGGCATAAACTACAAAAATTTTCTTTAATATTTAATGTTGTTAGCGAAATAAAATCTTTGTTTATACCTGCACTTAAAGCATTTAAGGGGTTAAGTAAAACCGCATGAATAGAGGAGATTTCATATCACGGATTTTAAGAGTCCTGAAAATTTTATGACAAAAATAGATACTCTCTCGCCTCGCGTATGTTCTGTACTTTTTCTATACGGACTTCTATATGGAAAAAATTAACTCATTTAGCGAATATTTTCTTAAACAGATTTTCAGCAGTGTTGTTTTTTCTTTTAAGTTTGTGCATTTGATAAAGAAGTGGTATTATATCCCTTCGGAACAATAATTATCGTCAGATAAAGACTACCATAGCATGAGTAATTACTTACTGATATAGAAGAACTAAATTGCGTCTTTAGTGAATTTATATAATTAAGGTTAGGTTTCCACAAGAACAATTTAATTCAAAATTAATTGGTAAAATCGTAAATAACTTTTAAAATATTAACATTTATGAAAACTGTGGTCTACATGTTGGTAAAAAATAAGTTTATAATAAATTGTAAATCTCAATTTTACCTGCTCCGAGAAGCAGATAGCTAAAGTTACTTTTTGCTAAATACTCCTTTTTTATAGTTTTTCTTTCGCATTTCCTAAATGAGTAAATATCTGGGAATTAATTAAACTGACTGACAAAGTTAGCTGAATATATTATTTATCTTCAATTAAAAATTGAAAAATAAATCAATAATAATATATTAACAACAACGAATTGGAAATAACTTGTGCACTATCTGCAATAAACAAAAATAATACGACACATCTTCAACATATGAAGTTTCAGTGATAAAAAAAAAGTTACTCTAATCTAACAAGGGGGAGCCGAGACATTTCGGGAAACAGATTTTTTTGATATTTAAAATACTAAAACTTTATTACCCCGAATTTATTTTACCAAAGTAATAAAATGCACACTTCAGCTATTTTTGAGAAAACAACGTGTCAAAGTTCAGCTAGCGGCTTATTATAACTCATAGAAAGTGATGCGATTATCATTAATCGGCGTGGTTGTTTTCTCGAAAATGGCTGAATTGTGCATCTTATTACTTTGGTAAAATAAAGCTGGGGTAATAAAGTTTAAGTATTTTTAATATCAAAAAAATCTGTTTCTCGAATGTCTCGGCTTCCCCCTTGTAAGAAATTGTTCATATTGGATACGTATTGTTGTAGCGCTTATGATGCATAATAATTTTATAATAAGCAAAATATTTTAAATGTATTAAATTAAAAATTAAATTACTTAATTATTTTTATTTAAGCTTTCAAAATTATTTTGAATTACAATTTACAAATAAATGTTTTGTTAAATAATAGAAAATAAATAATAATTTGAGATGTTAGACAAATCTAATTTTTTTATGATTATCCAGTGTCAGTTTCCTGTTCGGGTTTAAGGTATTTATTCCATTGTTATGTCATTTATACTTCGATAAACTTGTTAATTGACATCAGCTAACCGGAATAAAACAACGTTATGATTTCGTTACCTTGCTACCTGCAACCGAAGACTAAAGCGATGGTTATAAAATTTAACTAGTTGAAAATTTTAATTTTGCAAAAAGCAAACTGTTTTCAGCTAGAAAATTTAATTCGAAGCAACACATGGATTTTATTTGCAGAAAAGTTTCAATGAAATTAGGTGCAGGTACTAAGTAGATGAAAATTTAAATATTGTTATTTTTACTCTTTAAATAACTATTTTATATAAGTTTTATACAATCTTACCTGATCTTATCTTACCTGAGTTAAAAGTGTAGCTAAAATTAGAAAACAATTCGTCACAAAGCATTTGGGTCATCATTTTCGGAAAAAAGGACCAGCGAATATTAGGTTCACTAAAAAAAATTCAATAAGTTACGTTATGTATCAATGGTTTATATTACATATTTTTCAGAAATAACAATTTTATTAATTAACATTTTCCATCATGAAGTAAGAAAGGTTGCTAATTATTTTTCTGTCCTTTCACGGAAAAGATATTAATGCAAATCGAAATACAGTATCGGTATTTACTTTTTAGTCATATTTTCGTTATCAGAAAGCTATTTGGCCGGTTCCTGTCAAACTGAAGAAAACCTGGCCGTCTCCGGATCAAAAATACATTCTTTACAAACTCATAAGTTGCTACTATCAAAATATTAAAATATTTATTATAAAATGTAAAATGTATTCTTTTTGTAACCTTCTAAAAATATACTATTTGAGAAAATTTTTTATTGTTTTTATTATAAATTCTTTTTTAGTACAGGGTTAATTAAATTATTGATGAATATATTTTCATAAAAGAAACACTTCGGAATACCATGCTCGAATAAGTTTTAATTTAATTAACTATATCCGAGTAGATACAATAATATTGTAAGGAAAAGCAATAATATCAAATAGGTATACTATTATAGATGCTTATATTGAATTCGGGTCACAATAATAGATTATTATTGTAACCTAATATTTTTATCTCTTTATTTACCTATGCAAATAAGAAAATCGTTTTAAGATTTAATAAGAAATAATATATACTTGTAATATTGATGTGCAAGCAATGTATTCACTAATTTAAAATTTAATACATTAATAATTAATTAAACAAGTTTTAACCATTTAATGCTCATTGTCGTATCTGAAACGTCCACTAATATGCGCGTGTTTTGTTGTCACCATAACGCCGCAAAGTAATAACTACACGTGGATAACCTTTTATAGTGTACCTTATGTGATATAAACAACACATGTATTTTATCATATTTCAAATTGTGCAATAGATAGTAAGCATTTTTACTTTTATAAAAATAACTAATAAACATTGTAATATAGAGGACAGTTGTAATTATTGTAAATCTTACTAAAATCGTTATTTTACCCATTCTAAATTCTAATAAATCATTTTTATTTTGAGTTCTGAATTTTATTTAATACTAGCTGACCCGGCGAACTTCGTTTCGCCTGAAAATCGATAAATGTGTTAACTTTTTAGCTGAATGAAATTCAGTTTTTTATTAAGAATACTCAAAACGAATTATCGTGTCATATAGGAATTACGATAAGTCCGTCATTAACGCCATCTATTGAAAGTATAAAATTTGTGCCAATGAAATGTTTTGAATAAAATATACACGTAAATGTTAACTAACCAATAGAAAAAACGCATTAGTAGCCATCAGACGTTTTTCATTGGTTAGTTACCAAATACATGTTAATTTTATGAAAAGTTATGCATCGTGTCTTATATTTATTTACGATTTACGATAGGTCCGTCACGAACGCCATCTATTGAAAGTATAAAATTTGTGCCAATGTAATGTTTTAAAGAAAATGTACATGTAAATGTTAACTAACCAATAGAAACAACGCATTAGTAGCCATCAGACGTTTTTCATTGGTTAGTTACCATTCACATGTTAATTTTATGCAAAATTATGCATTGTCTCATATAGGATTTACGATAGGTCTGTGGTGAACGCCATCTATTGAAAGCAAAAAGTTGTTTTTGCAATTTTTGTATCTCTTTGGGCATTTTTTAAAATTTTTCTTTGCGTAAGAACATTCCTTGGGTAATTACAAACGTTTTTAAAAAAAGATGAAAAAATCGGTCCGGCCGTTTTGACGTGATGTCGTGACAAAGATTTCACATTCATTTTTATTTATATAGATTATGCATCGTCTCATATAGGATTTACGATAGGTCTGTGGTGAACGCCATCTATTGAAAGCAAAAAGTTGTTTTTGCAATTTTTGTATCTTTTGGGCATTTTTTTAAATTTTTCTTTGTGTAAGAACATTCCTTAGGTAATTACAAACGTTTTTAAAAAAAGATAAAAAAAATCGGTCTGGCCGTTTTGACGTGATGTGGTGACAAAGATTTCACATTATTTTTATTTATATAGATTTTGGACACTATACGTAATTCGCACCATGTCCTTGTTTAATGCACCGTTAGTGTAATATATTATGAGGTAGTGTCACATCTTTGTTTAAGTGTTCATTTAACTTGCTTTAGCTTCCCCTTCCCCCAAACAAAAAGATGCCTCATTTTAATTGGTATTTCTTACGTTAATATAAGGCATCTCTACGTTATGGAGAATGAGAGATGGGAGGTGAGGGGGAAGCGGTCATAAGCTACGTAATACAGTTGAAGTCGATTTACCGGCGCCGACTTACCAGCTTATCTCCCTCCAATGTTGATTAATGTAATCGAGGACAAACAAACCTGGTACAAGGACAGATATTTCAATGCAAATATCAAAGCGGGTAAGCCGAAATCGGAAACCTGCTTTTACTGTGAGCATACCCATTATGGATGTGTCAAGATGATGATATTGATGAGCGATTAACATAATTAACATAAAAATAATGGTAAATTGTTACAGAAGTAAAACCTTCGGTTTTTGATAATTTTTTACATTTTGAGAGACTTTGTCTAACTCTGATCGGCTGTATCTTGGTTAATATTGGGTCTAAAAATTCTCTTTACTAACCTCCTTCTTCTTCAACTAAATGAATTCAGCCTAAGCCTAGGGCTTGTTATTTCTAGCCACTGCGTCGTTTCCTTGGCAGTGCTAGATCTGTGAGCATATGAATTGTTTAACGTCCGATAAATAGTTTGCTAGACTTGTCTCCAGACGAGCCTGTAACCCTGGTTTTTATGTTAATAATGGCAATTCACTAACCCAGAAGGACCACCGGCTTAACGTGCCATCCAAAACACGAAGACTTGGTCATAAAACAGCTGCCTTTTTCCGGATTTGAACCCGGTACCTCGCATTTACAATTGATGGCGTTACCTGCAAGGGAAATTACCGTTTCTGGTCTACTAACTAAATTTTGCTTTAGTCTACTAACCAAATTTTAGAAAATTTAGTCCTCTACAACTCTGTAACAAACTATGCTAACCAAAATGTCTAAGCAAGAAACTACAAAATATCCAAAAATTTTGAGGTTTTTGCCCTCCCTTCTAAGTTAGCACAGAGTAAATTATTCAGATAAGCTAATTTCATAAAAATGAGCGTTTAAGAAAAAAAAATCAATGGTTTTCCGATCATCTCACGTGGTAGATGTTACACTCAACAGCTGCAACAAAACAAATGTTCAATGCTGTAAAGGAGTAGATAAACTTCATAAAAAACGGAAAAAGTTACAAAAATGTTCCAAAATCAAACGAAACAAGGTCACAGCTGAAAGGGCGGTGACGTCGAAACCAACAAGGTCATCTCAAGCTAGCTGATAAAACAAGACCAGATGTGGAGTATCCATTGAAAACAACCATGAAAAAAAAGGTAGAAATGCCCTCATGGCCTCATGTCAATGGGTCACGCTGATTAGAAGATAGTAAAACATATTAGCTACACTTTAATTTCGCTCTCGGAAAATCGTAGTAAAAAGTTAATAACCAAAAGAACGTACACGGAAATGAACAGGTGATAATAAAAAACTAAAAAAATTATCAAAAATCAAACCTCTCATTGGTGGAAAATAAAAATGTAATGCTTACCCACAAATTTAAAACTGATGGTGCGTATATTTCAGGCTAATATAATATAGATATGTAGATATAATATAAATTTTTACTTACAATTAGCTGGAAAATGCCAAGCAAAAATAATTGCATTTGAAATGCTACAGATTCTTGGTATTTCTGTGTCTTTTTGTCTCGATGGTGAGTACAAAACTAATGTTTATTTCCGTCCACTAAGAAGCAAGATTGTTTACCTAAGTTTATAATTTTTTTTATTTACATTTTAACGTGCATCAACTACTGGGTTATTATATATATTGACATGTACAGTGGTAGTTACCAATTTTTAAAGTCTCCACAATTTGATATTGATCCGTTCAATATTTGAATTTTGAATGATTTTGAATTTTACTCGGACGAGTGGAATGGTTTTGCTTTCATTGGTCATACTTTTTGGTATTAAGAAAACAGGATTTTATAGGTGGATATTTTGTTCCGGAAACCTAAAATAAGTTAAATTAATCAGATATGACTGCGTTTTATTTTTATTAATTTTTTTTATATTGTTAATTTGTTTACCTTTTTAATAAATAAGTGAATGCGTACGTAGAAACCTGTAACGTCGTGTTAATCGTAAATAACTTTAGATGGTGTGGAATGTGTTAAAAATTAATTTAAAATTTGTGATATCATATTTTTTTGGAAAATTTTCAAATTTCGCTGGAAAAGTTGACGAATCAGCGTGGGCCACGATTTCCAAAAGCCTGGAACAGGAAGGAAATGAAAATTTTGTAGATGATAAGGGATTACTGACCGAGAGGTGGACGTGTTAAGTTGTGTTTTCGAGGAAGACAAAATTTTCTCGATAAGTTGTGAAATGTTGGAATTTCAGCATGAATTGTGAATTATAATTGCAATTATGAAGATTGAAGTGTCAGTATGATGAATATGGTGTTTTCGAGAAGATTGAGTTCTGGAATTGGAAATTAAGGATATTTCGACCTAATGAGTTGGGAAAGATGGCCGTTCAATTTGTCGTTTCCATCGTATTTTATTTCCATTTAACAACAATTTATGAAGCCATCAAATGGTAATTAGAATTTGAATTCTTTTATTTTACGCTGTTTCGACATTATTTATCTGGAAAACGAAATTTATAAATTTTACAATTCGAGGTTATATGATGCACATTTTTTTTACAAACCTGGAAAATTCGCTAATAACAGGTTGATTGTAATGTTACATCAACTTTAATCACACCGATGCACAAATTTCAATATTTGGATTAATTATTTTACCGTCGAGGTTAACTTATTTTTTTATGATGATTTGTATCATCTGCAGTGCTACGCGTTACGTCGAACTTTATTTGTGTCTAGCGGTAGAAATTAACAGTTTTTCATACGAATTATTACAGGTCGGCGCGAAATTTTAAATAAGACAATTATTTATGCGTATTATTATTTTATTTCAGCTTGTACAATTTACAACGTTTGATTTGTTTACAAGTTAGAGTAATAAGTTTTGGAATAGTAAATGTGAAAACTTGTAGATAAATCACGTCGATATCTGATTTATTCATTGTTGAATTTGATTTAACAAAAATTCTGTTTTCTGTTTATAATCAAGAATTTGATAATTACCAACTTTCGTTTAAGTAAAATTTTATTGATGCCCGGTATAATTATGTTTTATTTCAAATTGTGGATAATTTAAGAATACCCTGGAATTCGCAACCTGAGAGAGTCTTTTATTGCAAAACTCCGACTAAAACAGCTACGGACCTTAAAGAGTTGTTCGTCAGAACACGACAGCTCTACAGGCCCAGAAGGCCCATGGCTTCATGGCTACTGGGTTATTAGCACTTCTAAATGTTAATTTTGTTAATTTGTTCAGTATTTTTGTTTGTTTATGTTTTTTTGGATTGGGTATTTTGGTTGGTTGGTTTTTGGTTCACCACGGAGTGAGAATGTTCACTGGAAAGCCGAGCTAAGAAATTTTGATGCGTCCGAGATTTGAACTCAGAATTTCCGCTCGCAACGCAACCAGCGATCACATCACTCCACTGCGGTGGCTTAAGTTTATAATTGTAATTAGGCTAAAAGTTTTCTACTACTTAATTTGTATTCATTCCAATGTGTTTCCAGTAGAGATAAAATCAATACTTACCTAGTAGATACGTATAAAATATTGTAATGACTATAATGATATTATGCACCTATATTTAAACATCAAATAATTTACATTTAATGAAGAAATAAGCAAGTTTTTAAATTAATATTTTTTGAAATTAAATATGATTTTAAGTAAAACTAAAATTTTCGCATAATTTTAAACAAAATATTTTCATTTCCACACATTTACAACTTAAATAAAAATTTAAAAACCACAGTATCTGTGTTATGGCTACACAGTCATTCCACTGCACTCAGAAATTATACATCGCGGTCAATGCATCCCTTAACGATTTCATAATCACAGAAATAATCATAAATTTCGTCGAGCTATTAAAATTTTCTTTCTTCAACCTTTTCTAAACATTTTATAAATAAAGTCAATTTTCTTAAATCATAAAAATATTTATTCTAAAAAATAGAATTGTTATTTTGCAAATTGCAATTCAAAAATTATAAAAAAAATTACAAAATGATCAGAACTAAAAATAAGATTAATTTGTCAGGTTATTAATTTTTGAACTCAAAAATCTTGATTTCGCTAAATTTACATTGACTTATACAACGTAAAAATTCGATAACTGAAAATTCCTAATATTGATGAAATATCTATACTGCGCTACCAACACCATGTTTCAATTGATTTACGTAGATACTAATGAATTATATTAAAGTTTAAAATATTTTCTACTTTATTGCACATAAAAAAAATAAATTGTAATACTTTCGAACTTTCACCTGCAATTGCAACTTTTATCAGAAAATGTTAATAAAGATAATAGTTAGTAATTTACAATTACAGAAAATTAGATGTCAAGAATATGTAGGTTTAGTTAAACTAATTTGTTTTAGAAGTAAAAAGTTGTTACTATGTTTTATTTATAAGTTCAGTTTCCGTAATATTTTTAGAAGAAATTAAATAAAAATGAGAAGATAAGTGTTTGTGTATTTATTTATTCTAATATACCCTATTTTAAAAACAAAACCACATTTAAATGTAATGGTATTGCAATGTTTTTTTTGTAGGTACTAATTACACATGTCGCTTTTTTATGTTATATGTAGGTACATAATAATACCTACAATATAGTATTAATTCAATGCTACTATAACTATTAATAGAAATTTTCACTATCCGTCTAAAATCTAAATAGCGCCATAATAAATAGCAATATAATTAATTAAATTTAAATGCAATTTATTCTTAAAATAGAGCGAGTTAAAATAAGTGCCGAAACATTTTATTGTAAATAATCAAAGTTTGAAGGAAAGTTATCAGATATTTTTAAAATTTTTAGCAAAAATTATTTTATCATATTGTTAAATAGAAAATTGCAGTCGCATAAACTAATCAAAAACATAATTAAATAATATGCTGAAAAAAATATTTAATTGTATTTAACTAATAATTACCTACTTCGAGATTTCTATCAAACACAGACAAGTTTTTTGTTTTTATTCAAATTTATTACTAACGCTCGTAAAAAGTTTTAGATGAGAATTAAACAAGCATAACCTTCTTCATAATTTTCAAGATACTTGGTAACAAGAAATATGCATAATTGTTTAAGTAAAATAATCAAATGTACACCACTCAATTTATGTATCTGACACTTGAAAGTTATAAGTAACTTACTTAACTTTTGTATAATTAGGGAAGTTAAAATAATAAATAATTATTCAATTATACCTTTATCTGTTTAGAATAGCGCTAAATTTAAATTGCAAAATAAACACTAATTGTCTACAGAAAATCAATTAATATAAATATTTTAGTATAAAATGTTTATGTTAAAAATACTATGCATGAACAAATAATATACCTAAGATTAATATGAACATATGATATTTGGCTTTTTTTTATTACACTCCTAAAAATAATAAAATTTCAACAATTAAAAGTGCCAATGAAAGAGAGCTCTTTGATTAAACACAGGTAGTTGGTAGGTAGTTTGATTAAACACAGGTAGTTTGGTGTAGTGGTTAGGGAGTGGAGCTATAAATCCAAAGATCTTAGGTTCAAATCCCGATCGCTCCCAAATTTATCTGTGCCGTGTTTAGGATTACACGTTAAACTATCATCCTACTATGACGTTTAGTCGGTAGAACTGCTGACTTGTAATTCGGTTTGGCCTTTATGGTTTAGCGGGTTTATCCCGTATTGCAGTATTCAATGAGTTGTCGTTAGATGTCGTGTATATCCCAGTGCAGTATTCGAAGATTCGTCCATAGATGTCGCGTTTATGACTGCAGCATTTGAAGAGACGTCACGATGTCGTGTTACCGGTGAGATGTTCACGGATTTGAAGTTGTTTCGTTGTCGTATGATAAAGTTGTAAAATGGTTTATCCGTATATGTAATAAATAATAATAATAATAATAATAAACTTTTACAATAGCCTTCTGTATTAAGACAACGAAAAACCTGCAAAGGCGTTGATAATGACAAAAAGGTCAATATATGCGACTTTGAATAACTTCCGCTTCTAAACTTCTAAAGAATTAAATGACAACAATATACTGTCGTAGACGTTTTGTAATTAGTCATAAAATAAAATAAAATCATTTATTTTTATTTCAAAAATTCAAAAGGATTATTGATTGTTGTAAAACTAGCAGAATTAGTTTCTCTGTTGCTTACCTTGTACGAAAAGTAATATGATTCGTTTTATTTTTAACAAACAAAAAAGTAAAAACATCGACGAACTTAAAGACAATAATTTACAGAATGTGTTAATTCGGTACTATCCAATATCCACATACATTGATTGATTTTAACGTATTGAAAACAATAAACTTCACTTTGACTACCTACTTTCTTGTAAGTTTTTAAAAATTTTAGTTTACCATCATAGCATACCAACCTTCATTGATTACCAAATCTATCAGCAATGTCGGATTCTACCATCCAAATACAATCCCCTATGTGAATGTGAAGTTTTACACTTATATTCAAAATAACTCTTGTATAATATATTTGTTACCTTTACAAAATTTACAACAAATTTGTAAAAATTTACAAAAAATTTAGAAAATTAAACTCATTGAGTCAAAAGATAATTAGATCAATATAAAATCAATGCGTATAAAAAATACATCAGTAAATTAGAGCCTTGTAAATCGGGAGTATGGAAAACCACTAAAAGAATCTTACACCTACACCAGAATTTGCAAGAAAACCCTGCAAGAAAGAAAATCCAATCTATTTTTTACCGACGATGCAAAAGCTCTTTGCCGACCATCTAGAAAAACAGATGTTTAAAATCTCGTTGGTCGATTTGATTGCCTTTCAAAAGTGTCTAAAGAAATTGTTAACGTTCATCTAAAAACAATCAAGATATTTATCGAAAAACCCAAAAATCGAATAAGTTTAGCCTGTAGCTTGAAAACAAAAATATATAGCAAATTCTTGATTTTGCCATTGAGCTTCTCTTAAAAAAAAGATAGAAGATCTTTCATCCATTTTCCGTATCTCCTATAGTTATTGAGTTCCCCATAAGAAATATCGAAATTGGCCTACAAATTTTTTTGCCATTTACATAATAATTATGTTACATTGAATAAGTGTGTATTGTAAATTTTAAACAGAAAATGAGTACCAACCCTATAATTTTGGGTTATTCATACCTATTTATTTTAATATGTTCATATTTAACAATGCTTCAGATGAAAAACCTGGATTTCAAAACAAATAAAAAAAAATTGAAATTTAAAATAAACCAGATAAAATTACTAAAAGAGTATGTTGAAATATTACAAACACATTTTATAAAAATCTATTTTTCATGTAACTATTAGTTAACACGCCAAATATACCTAAACAAATTTGAGAATAGTTACACCTGTATACTTTTATAAAAAGCGCAAAATCTTTTTATATTAGGTAAATTTAAAATTAATCTCAAATTGTTTGTTTTGGTGGAACACACTTTCAAATTTAAAAAAATGAAAACTTGAAAATTTACTTTGTTTGAGAAATCGTTTTTTTGAAACCAGTCGGCAATAATTAAAAATAAATCTTTAGCACCCTGTAACAGGGTTGTAATGTTTAAAACATTTTGTTTTAAACAAGGTGTTTTAAACATGTTTTATTTAAAAAAAACATGTTTTTTTACAACTCTGCCCTGTAATAGTTCTTGTGAATTTCTATTTTATCTTTAAAAGTAATAATTCTGTTATTTTATCAACTATTACAATTATTCAACTATTTTTAGATAGTATTTTAGTCTTTAGGGAATACAATATGTAAATACTCCTATGTTAAACTGAAATCTAATTAAAAGTTTCCAAATAATATTTTTAACGTTTTCTTTTAACCTTCATAATAATATAGTAGTAATCATTTATCAATGCAATCAAGTATTTGGTAGTCTTTCTTGCTCGGTAAAATTTGCGTCTCCACGACTAAAGTTAGCTAAGGTTAGTGTTAGAAGCTAATTTTTTTTTATTCTTGTTCTTTTTCAGGTACCTATCCTTTCCGGATCTTGGCCATCATCCTGACTATTTTGACCTTATTCACCGCTGCTTGAAAGAGCTCCGTGGTCGTCATAGAGTACCATGTTCTTAAGTTTTTCAACCAGGATATTCTTCTTTTGCCGACACTTCTCTTCCCAGCTATTTTTCCTTGTAAAATGCATTGTAGGAGTTGATATCTACTTTCGTTCCTCATTATGTGGCCGAGTTATTGCAATTTTCTACTCTTCACTGAGTTGATAATTTCCAGGTCTTTTCCTATTCTTCTCAGTATCACTTGGTTTGTCACTTTTTCCACCCACGAAACTCTCAGGGTTCCTTGGTATAGCCATATCTCGAATGCTTGGAGCTTCTTTGTCGTCTCTTCCGTTAACATCCAGGCCGCTACTCCGTAGAGCAATACAGGAAAAACATAGCATTTCATCATTTTTATTTTTGTTTCTATCATCAGGTTATGGCTCTTTTGGTTATGGTTTTTTATTAGTGGATCATTAAAAGAGAGATCCACCGGACGGGCTTAAATTAGTGTTAGGAAACGATTTTTTTAATCAAAATAAACTCTTCTCAAATAATGTTCGTCTCTTTTCTTCTTTCTTTTCAACCTTTTTTCGTTATGCACTGCTGGAGTCTCTTTTAGACTCCCTTCAAGTGAGGGGAGAGAGGAAATTGCGCATAACTCACCACGCTGGGCAGACGGGTTGGCGAGTAGTCTACAGATTAATTTTGGACTTTTTAGTTCACAGCACATATCCGACGCAACCAGGATTAGAACCGCGGTTTCCCGCTCTCTAATCTATCCGTGTTTGATTTACGCCAGACTGCTGGTCTAATATTTATAAACTTTTTCATGAATCTCGTAAATTGAGGAGTGGACAAACCTTATTATGGCTTTAACCAATTCAATTCAATATTTTAGTTTTTTTGTAAATTTTACGCTTTATTTTCAATAATTCATAAAAATTTAGTTTTGTTATATAAATATTTAAATTCATGCTCCGGAATTTCGTGTAATCCCCAATTTGGCACTTGGATAGCATTCTATAATAATAAATTGTGTTATTGGGTGTAAGCAAGTGCTAAATGTGCATCTACAAAAATATATAGTAAACAAAAGAACGTCAGCTGAAAACAAACATACAACACTATTGTTAAATTGTGTTTGACATCAAAGTTAATAAAAGAAATCGTGGATATGATAGTGAACTTAAAAGGGGACGGATTTGTCCTTGCTTTACTTTTTGGATAATTCGACTTTAAATATGAATTTCTCTCCTCTTTAACATTTTCCTAGTAAAACATGCGTGGAATCAACTTTCATCAATATGTGATCTTTTTCCAAAAATTGTTTGTAAATGATCACAAAATGTTTCACTGCAAACTCTCTATTTTGGTATCCACATCCATCCGAATAAATTATCACTATTTTCTGCTCCATAAGACAAAATTCCGCCGAGTGCTTTATTATACAAGTACTGAATACCGATGCCTCAAGTTTGCTTTCCGTAATTTAAATTTTAAACTTATAATTAAATAATAAACTTATAAACTAAAATTTCCAATTGTAAACTTAAATTTAAACTTATAATTTAAATTTGAAATGAAGCTTACTGATGACATACAACATTAGATACAGCTTAACTGCGGCTCCGTCAAGTTGTACCATGCACTTTGGAATTTCGAAATTTCTTTTACGTAATTGGAAAGGGCTCGCGAAGTGCTGGCGAGTGCTATAAATTATTTTAAAAATGCTGGGTTTGTTAATTTTTTAATGGCAAATAACCATTTTCAACCAAAGGGAGGCTAACTTGACGCCTACCCCAAACTTTGGAATTTTTTATTTTTTTCAAATTTATTTGAAAGTGTTTCCGAAGTGCTGGCGAATGCTCTAATTTATTTTGAAAAAGCTGGGTCCATTTTTTTTTATTAAAAAACTAAAATTGAAAGATTTTGGGAGGCCAACTTGACGCCTACCCCCGACTTTAGAATTTTTAATTGTTTAAAAATTTATTTGAAAGTGCTTGCAAAGCCCTGGAGAATGCTCTAATTCATTTTGAAAATGCTATGTTTGTAAAATTTCTATTAAGAACTGAAATATCGACTTTTGACAAAAACGTCAAGTTGAACCCGGTGAATTTAAATTTTGTCAAATATTAAAATTTTTTGTATGTTATTTAAAAGTACTCGTAAAGTAGAGATGGGAATACTCGTTCACTTGAACGAACTAGTTCGCGCAATCTCGTTCACCAAAAAGACTAGTTCATTATTATAGTTCGTTCGCGAACTACAACAGAATGTGTCTTATGTTGGCGGGAAAGAGATTAGGAGCACACCGACTCATTCTCTTTCCCATTGAACGAAAGGAACGAATGAGAACTACCACCATAGACTACAAGTACAACCCGACTCGTTCTCGTTCCCATTGAACGAAAGGAATGAATAATAACTACAACAAGAGTTCGGTTTAAAAATCAACAACTTTCTCAAAATCATAAACATTATAAACAAAAGCATTCATAAAATTTTGAAAACAATTAATTAATAAATCAATAGGTATGATTATGTAAAACGTTTATAACTTCAAAGACGTTTTTCTTAGTTTGTTTTTAATTTTTTTATAATTTGATAAAAATCATTTTTATATGGTACATGGTACAACTTATATAAGTAAATACAGTATCGATTCAATTCGCTGAATTTGGCATTAAATCATATCAAATTCAACAAATTTTTTAAAAACCGGTAAACGGACTTACTTTAACACGTGCTTTTATAAAGCACGACCAAGCATAAAGCAAGACCATATTTCATTAATAGAATTCAATATGAATACTGATTTTAATCAAATATTATAGATAATCTATAGTATTTGTTAATTTTAATTAATGATTCTTAATTTTGTTTGAGGTGAATATGAATTATGAAATCTTTTTAAAACTGATTTACGTATAAGGTTTATTTTTCTTTACGCCGAACGTTCATACGGCATGCGATTTAGTACAATATTTCAGAATGGTATCAATCGATAATGAACCTTATTAAACCCCAATACTATGTAATGTAAAATGAAAATTGTATATTTTACTAAGTACCAATCGTGTCCTCGTTTCGTCGCTTTTCGTAGTTACTCGGGAGGGTCTATGGCCATGCCAATCTCAAACCAGTTCGTAGATACTTGTTCGTATCTCAAATCTGAAAGTTATTCTATCTCATTCTTTGTGCTAATATCTGTATTTAGCCGACTCGTTCGTTTTGAACTAGTTCACTTGGATTTGCCGAACTAGTTCATTTAGTTCGTGTAAAAGAGTCGTTCTTTTTATTAGTTCGTTCGCGAACTACCCATCTCTATCGTAAAGTGCTGGCGAATGCTGTAAACTATTTAAAGATACCTACTCATTTTATTACAAAATTTAAAAGCTCCGAGCAAGATGCATTAAAATCAAATAGAAATTCAAAAAGTAGTTTTGTACATACTTATTGTTTTTATTAAGGTTTTATTAATAAGTTTTTATTACAAATAAAACAAAATTATATCAACAAAAAACTGTTTTCATGTTGCCAAAAAGAATAACAGAGTACATCAAACTAATTTGTCAGGATTACAGTATTTATCAACTTTTTATTTTAAATCGTTGTCAAATTTCTATTTCCCATGCAATCGTTTAGCATATGCCACAAAATGAACAAATTTTGCGTTACTCAGGTTAAAATTTTTCACAACACACTTCCATTTCCATCATATTAACTTCATCTTGTAGGGGTGAAGGGGGGCAGGTCCGGACACCTTTTTTCAAACTGTTCTATATTCATTCATTTTTGACATAGAGATTTGCAAAAATTATAGTAGGTATAGCTATGTTTACTTAATATTTTTCTGTTAAATCTAGATAAAAATAGTAAATCATTTTTCAGAAAAAAAATATTTAGCAAAATTTTGAAATTGTCCGGAACTGCCCCATGATGGGGCAGTTTCGGACAAGTTTAATTTTGTTGTCACCGTTTAATTGCATCATCACCCCCATTTTCTGAATCATTGGCATTGTCGTTCAGATTTTTTTTAGCTTTGACGACACTATCGAACAGAGTAGATTTCGGTATATTAAATTTAATAGCAGCAGCTCTTAAAGACATACTCCTGCTGATAACATTTCGTACTGCATTTTTCAAGACATTACTCGGAATTTCTGGTCAGATATAGGACGGTTTTTTTGTACTTTCGCACCATCATTCAAACAGAAGTATTTAAAAAAAACCATTTTTTTTTTTAAAGAAGTATTTGGACAGTCCGAACCTGCCCCACATCCATTGTCCGGACCTGCCCAGTTGCACATAGTTGCATTTTATTGCTACAACATCTACAAACACGTTGAGCCGTTATAGTTTTGTGAGATTAGGTACATAAAAATCAGCCCTCTTTTTAGTAAAACTATTAATTCTTAGCTAAGTTTTAAAACTTGAAGTGTAAGCCCTTACTAATACACACGTCAACCTTATATCACAAGTCAGTTTTCAATACTTTGGCATATAACTTATTTAATTTTTACTTTTACGGCACATAATCTATTGTCCTCTATTCTAAACGGTGCTCGAATGTGATTACCACCGTTTTGCTATTCTAGTATAGTTTCATGGCGGTAAATTTGAATTGTCCGGAGGTGCCCCATGTCTCGACCTGCCCCCTTCTACCCTAGTATTATTCGCGAGAACGTTGGGATGGAGAAGCCCCCACCACCAAGTCGAATTTTTAGATAAAAATAGTGTTAAACGGTAGAGCTTTCTTAGAGCCTAAAAAAGCTTCAGTGAGCAAGTTTTCTAAGTTAATTTTTTACAAAGTTATTTTTATTTTTTTTATTATAACATCCTTTATTATTTACAATCTGTTACTCACTAACATTCAGTAAATTATCTAACAATGAAAAAAAATAAACATGTTGAAAAGAATGCCAATACAACCTTTTCTTAAAAGTACAAACAATCGCGTTAGTTTAAAAAATAATTACTGTGTCTATGAAAACCTGTTGACCAAATCTAGGGGCTTATGTCGTTTTAGCCTTCGCGTATCACTGTTATCCAGCAAACCCACTGCCAGACTGTTTGGATGTGCACTTAACCTTCCTTGGTATCTCTCACAGTATCTTGCTATTTCACTTTTCACAGTTTTCACTCCTAAATCATTAACTTGAATAACTTCATTAGGTACATACCACGGAGCATTAACGATAAGCCTTAATACCTTGGATTGGAATCGTTGAATTATCTCAATATTTGAGTTGCTTGCTGTACCCCACAATTGTATTCCGTATGACCAGACCGGTATTAACATTGAATTATACAGCAGCACCTTGTTTTCTAATGATAGCTTTGAGCCACGTCCCAATAGCCAATACATATTTCTAAGTTTTAATCCTAGTTGTTTTCGCTTTTTCCAAATATGTGATTTCCATATGAGACGTCTGTCGAGGTTAATTCCCAGATACTTTGCCTCATCCGACTGAAGTAACACCTGGTCATTTAATGTAACTGGTGGACAAGTATCTCTCTTTAAGGTGTATGTGACGTGGGTTGACTTGCTTTCGTTTGCTTGGATATGCCAAGTTTTTAACCAAATTTGAGGTCCAAGGTAGCTAACGCGGGTCCGAAAATACAAATTTTACGATTGAAATCTCGATGAATTCTGAAAGAATATATATTAAATAAGAGAATTAGCTATGACAGAATGCCTTAAATGCCCCTGTTTTTTCAAAAATCGCATTTTAAAAACTTCGATTTTCACAGTAAATTTTAAGCAAAGTCGCTCGGGATTGGTGAATCAATTCATTCTATTGACAATCCGAGCACTTTCTACTGGTCTTAGCGTTGCGCAGAGCGGGGATAACCGGAGCGACACTTGCATTGGGATGCAGCAACAGTGCACTCCGAACGAAAATCATGGTTTTCAATACTAAATGTGCGGGAAAAATGGCTTAAAGCGCCCGAGCGCAGCGAGGAGTGCTTTAAGTCGATTTTTCCTTGCACAACCACCTTTCCGAATAGTACATGTGCAGGAAAATGGCTTAAAGCGCCCGAGCGCAGCGAGGGGTGCTTTATGTCGATTTTTCTTTGCACAACTACCCTGCGTTAAAAATCCACTCTCGCGAGTTTCACCCCTCAAAGATCCACCATTTCCTTAATCCACGGGCCTAGGGATATTTTTAAATTAGTTGTCGTTTTCATCAAAATGGCCCGAAGCGCCCGAAGGGTGCTGAGAGTCAATTTTGAGGAAAACCACCATCGCAAGAGTAGGATCCACGCGAAAAAGTAACTACCGTTCGTTAAATTTAAGTAACCCTTTTCTGAAGTAATTTTTGTCCTAAAAAAGGAAAACGCATTCCTACCATAGCGTAAGAGTTACTGACAAACTTGTCAACAGCTACACTCTTATGTATAGGAACGCACGTACCGTCAACACAATGCCTTGATTAACCAATCACGAGCGATTTACCTTCGAAAATCAAGCTTTTTTAAATTCGATTTTTGAAAAAACAGGTGCATTTAAGGCATTCTGTCATAGCTAATTCTCTTATTTAATATATTGACATAAAATAATCCAATCTCACACTCGCAGCAAATAAAAATAATTTATTCAAATTTCAACTATTAAATTCTTCTTTACTAAAATAGAATTAACAAAAACACAAGAAAACTCCTCGCTGCACTAAAATTTTATTACGTTTTCAAAAATTACATTTAATCTCGCAATTTCACATTTTCGCGACCTTGCAGCACCGTGGGTCGCTTGCAAGTCCTTATCGAAAATTTTCAATTTCCCTACCTAGGCTATGACACCAGAGGCGTCACAAATTTAGATTTACAAAAATTAAATATAAAATTAAATTAAGCAAAATAAATTTCTTCATCCCAAAGAAATACGACATCTTCCTCCTGTCTTTGGCTAAATCTAAAAGAGATTTAGGGAAAGATATACAAAGTAGTATTTGTGGGATGAAGATTCAATTCCTTAAAAAAATATTTTTAGCAATAACAAATTTTTACAATTTTAACATAATTCGTAAGTTATTTACAAATAAGAATGCAATCACCAACATTGATCCATGAACACCTACTCGCACCAAAATTTCTTTCTTCTTTTCTAGATAAACTTTTCCATATTAAACTTTTAATTATTCTTTAAAGTGACTAAATTTTCTTCTAACTTTGCAAATCTAAATCTTTTCCAAACTATTGATAACTTTGATATTTCTACATGAACTTTCGACAATTTTCATTTCTTCGTACTTTTGCAATTCTTCATGTTATCCAAATTTTGCATTTACTCTTTATACTTGAATTAGGTATTCGCTGCTACTTATTTTTATTTTCATAATTATTTCTACTTTAAAATTTTCAATATTAATTAACTCCATAAAACACCATTCAACAAACTAAATAAAACTACTTTTTTAAAAGCGGTAGCAAAATAATCTTTCCATAACATCATAATTCAATTTTCATTAATAATTCTTCAACTATTCTTTTTCACAGCGACCAATCTTTTCCAAATTGTCAACTTCATTATCAAATAATTCCGTACAGTTGCTCGAATACGATTTTAAAATGTTATTATCAAACGTTGCAAATTTTAATTCAAATTATTATCAAAGTTTTTAACTATTCAGCTTAACACTTGAAGATTATTTTATCGTTTTATTATTAAAACTTTTTTAAATTATTAATTTATCCATTATTCGAAATTTCCTGGTAATGTGCGTTGTAATTTTGTTTTTAATTTGTAGGCATATTAAATGTTCTTTTTAACTGATTAATTTTTACGCGATAACTTGCATTCTATTTTAATTTTTAATCAAATTTACACTTACGTTTTGTACAATTTTTAAACTTTTAATTTTACTCGGTTATCAAGTTCCATTGCTGTTGTCGTTATACCATCACATTTCCTTATCTTCTCTATTTGTTAAAGTTGGTAGCTAAAATAACGATCTTCCATCTAACTCGTCGATAAGCCCATTTTTCCAAAATATCTTCTTTTTTGATTTTAATCACACCAACTCTTCTCTTCAAAGTCTTCTTTATCCATAAAATCTTCTTTAATATTTCTTTTTTATAAAAATTTAAGTTTCTTAAATTGGAAGTAAATTTTCTTTCTGATGGTGTCTCCTCATCATTTCTATCTTCATTATCCTTCCAGATTGTTGAACTGGATACCTCCTTTCCGTCTGCATTTATCTTCGGAGAAGTAACTTTTATCTTAACTTTACTTTCACTCAATTTATAATTCTCTCGATAACATTTAAAATTTAATTTTCGCTTCTGTCTGAGCCTTCTCCACCTCATTTTTCTTATTTTCTTTCTTGCCATATTCCGACCTTTTTTCTCGATGCCGCCGTTGTGACACATTTTATTTTCCATCGTTCCTTCAATAACTTTCACGCCCTCCTGAATTGGAATAGCAGCTTCTTCTTTTGGTTCTTTTATCATAATCTTTATTGCTTCGGCTAAACTTTTAAAACATTTCCCGATAAGTTCTTCCATCTTCTTCATATGTGTTTTTCTTTTTTCATTCTCAATTTTTTTTTCTTTTTCCTCAATCCTTTTTTCTTTTTCTCGTTTTTCATCCAGCATCTTTAAAAAATTCATAATTTCTGAATAACTCATTTTGCAAAACTTTTCAAAATCTCAGGGTCAAAGGTAGGTTCTTTGGTGAATATCTACTTTTCCAAAAATTCACTTATCCAAAATGTACACCATATGCCCCACGTTGATTAGTGACAGATGACATAAAATTTTTCTTTACAATATCAATCACCCATTTGCAGTGCGCGACCTTGCAAATAAATCAAAATTTTCCTTTAAAAAATTTTTTCTTTTTTCCTAAAAGAGATACAATAAAAAGAAACACAAGAACTTCCTGCTTCACTCAATATTTAATTATTCTTCGAAAATTTACATAATATCTCTCAAAAACTAAAAACCCGACCTTACAGCGCCGTGGGTCGCTTGCAAGTCCTTATCGAAAAATTTTCAATTTCCCCTACCTTGGCTATGACACCAGAGGCGTCACAAATTTAGATTTACAAAAATTAAATATAAGATTAAATTAAGCAATATAAATTTCTTCATCCCAAAAAAAATACGACATCATACTCTTTCAGAAAAGTTCGAGGTTTCAATCGTAAAATTTGTATTTTCGGACCCGCGTTAGCTACTTTTCACCAAATTTGAACTTTATTAAGACGGGCTTGTAGATATCTTGATGTTTGGACAGGGTCGCTATGCGAAGCTATTAATGCTGTATCATCTGCGAAAGTTGCGATTGACGTATTGGTGGTAGTTGGTAAGTCCGATGTGAATATCAAATACAAAATTGGTCCCAACATACTGCCTTGTGGAAATCTAGACTCTATTGGGTAAAATATTTTGAATTTTATTATGCATTTTACTCGAACATTTTAATTTTATTTCTTTAATTTTGTTGGGTTTTAACTTAGAAAAGCATTGTTTCTTTTAGTTTTTTTTAACAATTGAATAACATTGAATGTTATTCACTTAACAATAGGTTCTTCAGATATTATTTGTCAAAGAATAGAACGTTTAAATTGAAATAAGTGAAATGTATCTTTTACATTAAAAAGTATTTTCATAATATCAAAAAATTTTTATTTAAATAAATGTTATAAAACTATTTGATTAGCGTTATACTCGTATAAACAGAAATGTTTTTAATTTTATTAATGCATAGGGTATAGTATTTTTATTTTTTAATATCTTATATAGTATTGCTATATATTTTTCTAAATTGTAAGAAAAAAAATTTAAACGCATACTTTGGTTTGTGGCTATATGAATATTTTTTCTTAGAAAATGGGGTAGATTCAGTAATTTTGTTACACAAAAACTAAATAAGCGATTTTTAAAAATTCAGATCTATTAAGGTTTTTTGATCTGGCAAAAGCTGATTTTTTAAACCTTCAATTTTACTTTTGCAATGCTAACAAGTTTCTTTCGATTGAATCATTTTCGTTCTTTTCTGTTACAAAAAAAGCAAAACTTTTAAAAAAACTTATTTACTGTATTTTTATTTCCTACATTTAGGAAATTTAGAGAAGACCACCTGAATATATAAATAATTTAACAAAGTTGAATAATTCCTATTAATCATCAGAAATTTTAAATAGCAACACAAGAAATTTTTGTTAACGCAACGATGAATTTATAATATCTACATACATATTTCGTGTTACACACGAAAAAAGTTACTCCTCAATAAATATTTATTGAACTATTAATACAAATAACAAATTTTAAAAACGTCCTACGTAGGTAGGTACTTTGAATTGATAGCAAAATTGATATTTTGAATTCCTATAACATTTATAAATATTTATTGAAAAAGAATTTCTTAAATGAACATTTTCAATTAATTGAAAACAAAATTTTTAAATGCTCTCGTATCTATGAGTGCGACATCTACCTTTTCTTTTATTTTTAAACAAAAAATGTAAATGACGTTCTCTTACTTGTAAAGGTAGTACAGTTTTGGAAAACGTTCAGAATTTTATAAAATCATTATTTTTAATTTTGTATTATACAGTGCAACTTCCATAACACCAATAATTATAAAATAATTAAACATTAACTCCTAACAAGTGAACTTCAAGAAAAATCAAAACTCTTGGTTAAAGCATTCGATGTAATCTAAATAACACAAAAATACACACAGTTTTGAATTTGAAAAGAAGGTAGAAGCCAAAATATTACAAATCCAACTTTACCTTAACGAATGACAGGTTTTAGATTTATTGTGAAATTAACTTTCTCAGATTTATTTTGGGGCAATAAAATAAAAAATTTCATTGATAACCTAATATTCGCTATGCAGATCTTTTAAGTACAATTATTTTCTTCAAGTAATCTTGAATAATTTAATAGCTAGATCAAGAGCTAGATAAAACTTCAACATAAATTAAAAAGATTTTTTTTTAATCTAGAGAATATTAATTAGTAAACCACAAACTCTGGAAAGTTCGTAAAGTTTATCTTAAACTTGTTAACTTTTTTAAACTCATGATATCTAAAAGCTGGATGTATTCAAACTTTTCATGTATTATTATAAATATATATATTTTAACTGCTATAGCAGTTATCCTCAACAAAATTGTACTCGCTTATTAATAAAAGTTGTAATCTATTTGTAACTAATATAAATATTACAACTACTCTTCTGTGTTATTAAATTCAACCCTTTTTTCAAAGCATTGAAAATGCCACTTTGAAAAAGCAATATAAAGTTTCAAAACATTATTGACAAAACAAAAGTTTTTGAGTACATTTTAGTCATCACTAGATAAAAACTACCCGTTAGTTTTATAAATTACCTTAAATGTTATTTTTTATAATTAACATGATTTAAAAGTTACCTCTTATTACTTACAAGTTTGTCGAAAAAGTTCACACGATGATTTGTCAGTTGACCATTGAAGCAAAATTTTCATTAATGAATTAGTGCCAGTTTTTATAACACTTAGTCCTCACGAATCTTCTGAGATCTACTACTGACCTGATTGTCAGAAGAACTAAGTTTTCAGGACACGCGCTTAGATTTTCATACCACGGTAAGTTTATGTATCGTATCTACCCACTTCCAAACACAAAAGTATTCTTGACAATATTACACATGCGCTGCAGAAATTTTCAAATGTGATTTAATATTTTAATGTAAAACGTGATATAAAAACTAGTTTAAAATACATGCAATTATTGATAATAATGAAGAGTTTCACACTATCGTTTTAAATAGTTATACAGACTTTGTATTAAAAAGCGGATTTAATTATTGTATGAAGGAGGTTGTTTCCAAATGAGTGAAAAATTGCCAAAGTGCAACCAATAATATTCATAAGACATACATATAAAAACTGTCCAGAAAATTTCAGACCCTTACCAGCATTAGAGTCATTATCCAAAATATTAACTTAATCTAATAACTTTATAAATACGGTAAAACATTGCTGTATCAGATCAACAAAATCAGATCTAATGGATGCAATGAAAGCAATACTAGCAGTATGCACAATATTAATGCTGTGATACATAAAAGCTTTTGATCTAGTAGATTACAAAATATGAATAGAAAAGTTAGAATACGACAGTCAAGGAAGTGGATATAATTATAAAATTGAATGCCTTTGTACTTTCAAAGCTACTGCAGAACAGAAAAAAGTATGTATCTAACATCTAACTCCAATCACAAGTTATTGATTCACGATAGTCAATTCTAGATTCTTTATTGTTTTTAATATAGGTACTGTTACATTAAAAAGCTGTTTAATAGAAGAATTAGAAAGAGGACTTTTACATCAATACCTTATAGGGATAAAATAGTAATTTACGGGTGTCATTAATACAGATAATATTAAAAAGGCTTTTGAAGTGAGCTTATGGTAGACCAGCAACCAGCCCAAAGTAACTTACAGTAAAATACTAGGAGACAGAGAATTGTTGATCCTCTAGCTTCTACATACGAAAATAGCAAGCTAAACATAATTTTATATTCAAATATTGCAGATGCTTTTGAGTTGAAATAGCTGCAATTTGATAAAACGTTCAACTCAAATGAAAATAGTTGACAGTTTTACTTTGAATTTTAGCAACAGACACAAAGTTTTACGCGAATAATTTATTCTTAACTGTACCGTAAAATGGGGGAAATTGAACTCTGCGATGACATTGAATAAAAATATAAAAAAAAATCCACTTTTTTTTTTCCTCCAAAAAAAGCACTTTTTTGTTTTTTTTTAAGAATTATTGCGACATATTTGACCTTATCAAATGTATAAAACATAAATGTTTTCTGAAAAAATAAAACAAAACAATAAAGCTTTATCACAGGTTACATTAATTCTTAGATACCAGATTGAGGAATAAAAATAACAAGAAATTGTAAAATAGATAAGTAAGCGTAGATTGTTTACGATTTATATTAAAATTATTTATATTTAGTTCTTATTAATGAATCCATAGTATGGTTGGCCTATATTCGGGCATTTTGACCTTACCACTAAGTCAATTACTAGTCACTTGTAAAAGTATACTCGTATCATTACTTATCGTCAAATATTAAATTCTTAATATTCAATGGTTTTCTTGGCAGATTGTGGTTTGCCATTGCCTTCCGAGGTAATTCATTTTAACTTAACTAAAATTATTAGGATTCACGTCCATTGGGTCGTGGTGTTTTAGTCTTTGGTGCAATGAGCGGCCAGAAGATCCGCTGCAAGAGAGTTACTGTGGTCTCTAACACTATCCTGGTATCTAGTGCTAAGTGATTGGACACATTTCTCAACGGTAGATGTTTGAAAATTGCTGTGGATTACAAGATTTGGTGCAAACGAGGGAGCGTCAATAATAATCCTGAGAATTTTCAACTGCAACCGCTGAATCTTGGCGATTTTTGAATTGCTGGCTGTTTGCCAATGCTGAATGCCATATGTCCAAATTAGTTTTGTTATGACTTATATTTATGTACTTTGTTTTCCAGTAAGAATTGCAAGTTGCGGCCCAGCAACCACATGTGTTTCCTAAGGGAGTGTCCCAACTGCAGTCTCTTACTTCATATATGTTTACCTACTCCAAGTCAGACGTCGATCAAGATGTACGCCAAGGTATTAACATCTATTTTTAGAGGGACAAATCTTCCATTTAGTTTGACTGGTGAACAGGTGTCTTTCCTGGTTGTAAATGCTACATGCACCAATTTTTGAGTTGTTCACCTTAATTTACCATTTTCCCAGCCAGATTTCAATTTCTTTTAGATGCATTTGTAGATAGGCTGATGCAACCTTTGCATCGCGATTTGATACCAGATTAGCTGTGTTGTCGGCGAAAGATGCAATAAATGTATTGACATTTATTGGTAGGGTAGCCGTAAAGATTAGAAACAGTATTGGGCTCAAAAGACGCTACCCTGTAAAACACCAGAGTTGACCTTAAAAAGCTGCGTTCTTTCGTCCTGGTACTTGACAAAGAAAAGTCTATTATAAAGGTAAGATAACCTATTATTTTAAATAATAGGCTGGTATGCCACACTTTGTCAAATGCCCGAGTTATGTCGAGGAAATCAGCTGAGCAAAATCTTTTGGTTCTAAGTCTTGTCTGATTTTATTTGTAATTCTGTGCCCTTGCTCAATTGTTGCGTGCTGGTGGCACGCACTGGTGGTACTGGTACTTAGAAATGATTTTTATTTTCTCTATTAAAGGCATCAGTCTTTTCAGGAAAAGTTTTTCAAAAATTTTTGATAAAATTGGAAGCAAGTTGATGGGCTTATACGAGTTGATTTCAGTTAGTGGTTTTCCGGGTTGTATGTATAGTCGGTTTTAAACGTCTTGCGACATTGTCCGATACCAAACTACCAACCTTGCGAATTGGCGCTTGGTTTTTTAGCATTTTACGGGTTTAAGTATTAAAATTATTTGGGTTATCTTCTACTGTGCAAGAAAATATCTCAGTCTCATGATGGAATTGTAGATTGTGGTAATACATTCAATTGCTGTATCGGGTAATTCTTTCAGAAAATTTGCGGTTATGAAATCAAAACCTGAAGATTTGTTTAGTATCAGGTATCTCTAAGGGCCAGTTGTATAAAAGAGGATCATCCTCGGATCAGAGTTAAACCAAGGATCAAAGCAAATGTCTGTTGTATAAACGTTGATCCCGGGTTAACTCACCGATTTTCTGATCCGAGAAATCGGTGGATTAACCCAGGATCAACTTTATTTACTTTTAAATTTATTGTGATTTATACTGTTTGTTTAAATCCATTAGTCATTTATTAAAATAACACCTGGCAACATTGTTTTTTTGTGTATTAAAGATAGAATAACAAAATAAACCGCATAGACGTTGATCTTGGGTCAACTCTTGATCCAGGATCAGCTGATCCCCGAGTTAACCTTCCTTTATATAACTGGCCCTAAATGTAGGTTTTAATCTTACCTTTTTAAATATTTTTTATTAATAGTTCCATTTGGAGAGGAACATCAAGGAATTTTTTGATGTTGTCGTCGTCATTTGGTTCTTTTGCTTGGAAAAGAATAAAAACTTCAGCCAGATGATTGGCGAAGGTATTTGCCTTTTCTTGATTGATTCTTGCTCACTCTTGCTTTGGAGTTTTTATATGTGGCATTGATTGTTGCGTTCCTTTGAGTTTTTTAGTTGCTTTTTACAGCAAGTAGTCAGATGCTTCAGTTGTCACTAGCTCACTTAGATAGTCTTGTACTTGTTGGTTTTTAAAATCGTTTAAAAGTTTTTTAAGTTTTTTATTTGTCTTATTGTAATTTGTTTTATCTGTGAGAGTCTGGGTTGATTGCCATTTTTTCCTCAATGTTTTTTTCCGTATTTTGTTTTGAATACGCTACGCGCAATAGTCCTGTATTTATTTCTTGTTGAGGTTTGTTGGCGTGGCTTTCCAAGCTGCTTTTTAGATGTTTTTTGTTAAGTTTTGAACAGCCTCGTTTAGGTCGTATTCAGTTTTTAAAGGAACGTCATATTGCAGTAGACTAGGGTGAAGTACTTTTCTAAATAGTTCCCAATCAGTATGCTTATTGTAGAGAGTTAGAGATTTAGGTTGTTTAACAATTTGTGAATGGAATTTTGCTACGATTGTAGAGTGATCTGAGGAGAACTCAAAGCTTGGCTTCATTGTAATGTAGCTTGGTGACATACCTCTGACTTTGCAAAAGTCCAGCACATCTGAAAAATTTTTAATATTTGTAGACCAGTATGTTGGTTGTCCGGTGGAACAACGATTCAAATTTTTTGACTGCATTATTTGAAGCAACTGTTGACCTCTAGGGTTTGTTAGTCTTGAGGCTCAACCTCAAGACTGATAGTGTGTCCAGGAAGGCAGTAAACTGCCAATATTGTGATTGATTCTTAATGTTATTCCATTATATGTTGACGTGGATTGTGATAGGTTCAAAATTCCGAAATTATCCACAATTTAAAATTTTAATTTGGTCAAAGTTTTGTTTAGAAATTTTCTGAAATTTAATTGGACGAATAGTAGTCACTTGTTATTTTTTCAATTACGTGTCAAAGAGATACGTGCAGAGACGAGATTTTAGGTTTGGAGATTAGTCCATATAGCCTAAAAAATTAAACATTTCAAACATGAAAACGTTAAAATAATTGACTAATTTATTTTTTATTTGTTTTAAAATTGTTAACTTACGCTTAAAAATTTAGTTGGTACAATGGTAGCTGCGAGCATCGATGCAGTGTTTTTAAACAAAAAGTGTAGTTCGCAATTAAAATTTAGTGACATCAAAATGTTGAATTTGGCATCTAAAAATTTGAATTTCGCTGGAAAACCAACCAACCAGAGTGCGACACGATTTTCCTGAGAAAACTTTGTACAGGAAACAAGATAAATGGGCAGTTGCTCTAGAGTAGTGAAGTCTAGAACTTAACGGCTTCATTGTGTTATTTTGGAATGTTTGAAAATTACCCATTGGTAATTAATTTAATGAGGATGATGAGCAACTAGAGTTTTGTTTGATTGTGTGTGCTACAAAAGAAGAGTATTATGAAATTTATTGTGATTTCTGAAGACTTGGAAAATTCACTTACTAGCACGAGGTCGCCATTTTGTCAATCGTAGATGCAAGGAATTCGAAGGGCAATCTTCTATTATACAAGCCATCGTCATGGTAATTAACTTTTAAATTGTTTATTTGCGCTATTTCCACGATGATCTTCGATATTTGTTACGATGCTTAGTAAAATTTTGAGGTTATCTACACCTGAAGTTAAAACTTTGTATTTCGAGTCGTATTTATCATCGGATTTTCACATTTAATTAATTAAACACATCAGTGGAACAATTTTAATAATTAAGTCGTGTTATTTGACTGCGAAATTTAAATTTATGTGATAAACTTTTTCGTACGGATATTTTACGTATTTGGTAGTGGTTACCATATCAACAACGGTTATTTAATAATACCAACTTTTCAATAGATACAAAAGCGCAATTTTTTTTAAAATTAAACAATTTTTCTCATTTTTGTAAAATTTTTATTACAGATGTTTTGTTTGAATTATAATAGAACGTTGATTATCTTACAAATTGGAGATACTGTTATTGAAGTTTAAATGTGTAAATTTGTAAGATAATTCTTCATGATTTTGGAATTATCGATTGAGTCGATAAAGTTTAATTATAAGGTTTCGTCTCAATTTTTTTTTATTAATTTTATTATGACTACTACTTTCATCGAATTAAATTATAATTTCATCCCTGAGTAATTTGTTTCATTTATTGTGGATAGTTTGAGAATCAATTTTTTTTGGAACCTACTCCTGAGATCGTCTCAAAAGTGCAAACTACCGACCATAACGGCTACGGCTTTTAAAGAGTTGTTCGTCAGAACACGACAATATGTACAACATACTACCCCACAATCACCCGAATGCTTGCACATACTATCCCCCTACCCCCCGAATATTTGTACATTGTAAGCCTTCTAGCGCGAAAACAATAGCTTTTCGTGAAAATTCTATAGAATCTTTTTTGTAGATAATTATCTCCTCTATAATTTTTATGTAAAACTTTTTATTATAGGATAAACAATAAACGAGCTATTTACAAAAAAGCCGGTTTCATGACCTTTGACCTCAAATAATCTTTAAAGCTCACATGATCTCAATGTCGACTTTTTACACATTTTTTATAACGACGTACTATAGCTCAGTCAAATTACACAAAAAATAAGCTCCAGCACGGAAAAAGTACCATCGAGAGCTGAATTTTGGTATACGCCTTAAAGGTCGCGAAAACGAATTTTTGTAAATAGTTCGTTTATTGTTTATCCCACAATAAAAAGTTTTACACTAAAGATATAGAGAAATTAATTATCTACAAAAAATATCTTATGGCATTTTCACGAAATAGCTATTGTTTTTGCACTAGAAGGCCTACAATGTACAAACATTTGGGGGGAAGAGGGGTAGTATGTACAAACATTTGGGTGATTGTGGGGTAGTATGTTGTACATATATAATAGAAGAAAACTACAAAGAAAAAAAAACCGGAGTTTGAATCAAGAATATATACCCTTATGGTAAAACAACCACCCGAATATTTGCTCATTGTAGGCTTTCTAGCGCACAAACAATAGCTTTTTCATAAAAATTTTATAAAGCCTTTTTTGTAGATAATTATCTCCTTTATAATTTTTATTTGAAACTTTTTATCGTAAAATTAACAAAAAGGGAACTACAGTCGAGTCCCGAAATAGTGAATACTGTATATAGTGAACTACCGGAAATAGTGAACACAAAAATTTTAACATTGAGTGTATATGGGACTCCTATATAACGAACAGCGTTAACCCCGATACAGCGAACTGCGTACTATTGGCATTTTACATTAGAGAAACGCCACGTAGTGTCCTAAATGGTAACTAACTTAAGTAATATTTAGCGTGTACTTATCGTTAAATATGAACAAATTAGAGGTTATATAATTAACTAATACGAACTAAATTGATTTAAAAACACGATTTCCAATGTAAACAAAGTAAAATGCAATGTTTAACACAGGTTTAATTTAGCAGATGTACTATTTATGTCGTCCATGTTGTTGAATTACAACGCCATCTGTACGTAATGTAAAACGCCATATTGGCGTTTTACATTAGTGCAGTTTGAATAACATCATTTGTAGGGACTTCCCCAACATTGAGAATTTACATTACTTATTATATTTACACTTCATTTCACGCTTAACGTTAGCATAGAATGGAATTTTTATATGTTGATGTATCAATTTCAGGGAAAAAGTATTAGCTATTAAATTAAATAAAAAACAAATACAATCAAAAATAACATCATTTTTCTTAATTAATAATTATATTTGTATCAATTTTCTTTAAAATAAAGCTTTAATTTTCAAAACGTGGCTTTATTGTAAATTTTGTAAGTACTGAAATAGTGAACAACCCCGTAAAAGTGAAAGGTCTTTGCCATATTTAATTCACTATTTTGCGACTCGACTGTATTTACAAAAAGGTCGTTTTTGTGACCTTTGACCTTGAATAACTTTTGAAGCTCACATGATTTCGATTTCGACTTTTCACATATTGTTTACAATGACATAATAAAGGTGTATACCAAAATTCAGTTCGATGGTAATTATTCCGAGCTGGAGCTTATTTTTCATCTAATTTGACTGGGGATTGCTATTTTGGTTTGTACCTACCTACTGACATTAATTCATCTTAGTAAGCATAGTTGTCAAGATATTTCATAATGTTTTTATTTTTTCGATCATTTTTGACGACATAAACTCAAAATTGGAATTTGGTTGGAATGCTTGTAGCACGGTGTATAATAAGATAATAATAAGATAATAAGATATAATACTAGTGCATCGCCTTCAAATAAATCAAACGCACTTTTAAACAATAAGTCATCTGAAACCTGGCGAGATGTTTTTAAGTCCTCGACTCGTTCGAGAAAATTGTTCACAATAGTGATGTCGTCGCTACCAGAAAATTTCAAATTCCATCGACTTACGGCGTCAGGTTTGTGTGGGTAGAATGGTAATGGATCTCTAAATATTGTTGGTGACTGCATTTTTATTTAAGATGTTAATTAGGTCAATTAAAATTTTAAAATAATAAATTTTTATCGCAAGAATACCAAATGCTGTTATCAATAGAAAAAGAAGGTTTATAGGAAAGATGTAGTAAGAAGAGTACAGTTTGAAAAAGAAGAAAGTAGGATACAAAGATGTAAAGTTGCTCTTGATAATCAACAAAACAAAGACCTCGTGCCTAGCCTGAATTTTAACTGAAATAAAAATATTTCTGGCCCCACGTTGGGCGCCAATTTCGTGTAGCACCAGTTGGAGTACAACGACCCTAAACAGCTCGTAGATGGAATTACACGCAGCAGATAGTCAGTCGAAGGCAATGAGATGACACTCAGGGGATGAGCTTGGTTTGGTCCTCGTTTCGCTGGATTGCTGACTAGTATCCTGAAAGAAAGAATTCGGGCGCCAACCGTAGAATAAAACAATAGGAAGGATGTAAAGAGATTTATTCCACGGTATGAAAAGAAATATGAGGATACAGATAAATAGTTTACTGATAACAGCACTAATATAGGCAACACACGTTGCACCGTAGATGGTCGTAACGTCGAACTCGATGTTGAGCTCACTGCAACAGCAATTGTATCTTCTGTACGCACTAGCAATTTGCATGCACAAAAGGAATTCACAATAATGCCTAATAATGCCTGCTTCGTCAAAAACTATCAAATCAAGACTATGGCAGTGTACGATCAATCGATCGTTCAAAAAGTGAAACAACTCGCACAAAATGACAATCGTAGTACTAATTTGTATAGAGATTATTCGACTTACCCCTAGACACTCTATAAAGATGGATGATAGCAAACGATCTGGTCGAAGTGGCCACTGCGAGTCGATCGTAGATAAAGCGGTTTGAATAAATCTAAAAGATAAATCAAAAATCAACCACACAAATAGCATACAATATGTCACTGCGGTTCTTTGGATAAAAAACAAAGCTACCACAGTTCGATTTAACAATATTTGACTAGCAAACAAAACTACTGGCTTATCAGCGAAAAGTAAAAGTTCAGATACTATAGTTACTGTGCAGGGCTCCACTACGACGAATTCTTGCGAAAGATGGTAGTAATTTGACATCGGCAGATATTCAGTCGAATTGTTCACACGCCTCCAAACTAAGGGTTGAAGCGAGATGATGAAAAATTCCCAAAATGGTTGACCCAGATGTGCAAAACCAATTCAACATGTGGTCTTCAAAATAGAAAATTCTCACCAGCTCTTCGACGCAAACAGTACGTAATTTGGTGATTATAGTAGTCAACACTACTGTAGGAACACAGAGTCATCAAATTGGTTTTAAAATTATAGTCAAATCCGCTAGTGGATTTTTAAACTAAAATTCTACATCGACAGGTTGTTCTGAAAGACGCTGTCAGACTCGCTCGCTGTTCGCTCTTCGTACCTCATATCACCGCCAGGGTTCTCGATGCTAGGGTGCGTTCATACTTGACGTTTAAATAAGCCGTGTTAAGCTTGAAGCGGAGGGCTTAACCTGTAGCATGCATTTAGCATGTTACAACACGCGTATAGTAAAGCGTGTAAACAAAGTGTAAAATTTCATGACAAAATCTGTAGTTATAGATAAGTTACACAAGCGTGGAAGTTACACGACGTTTATAAAGATACGTCTATAAATAAAAGTAGTTTAAAATTAAATTAAATTTCATAAAAACGTGTTTTAGTTGACGTTATACAAAATAAACGGAAATTAAAGTTGAGAAGAGGTCTAAGTAATAATCTACAAGTAGATATTAAATTTATACTTCTTACAGAATTTATAACACAACAGTAATAAATATAGTCAGGACCGTCATCAGGACTCAAAGTTCATTGAAATAATTAGCAAACAAATTATAAAATCAAAAGACACCTTATCGGATTACATGTTTCAATCTTATCCACGATTCTACTCGTGAAATTGATATCATCAGATCCGCACTGGTTTTATGAACTTCTATCTTGCAACATGCAATTTCTAACAGATTTATTATCACAAAGGTAGTTGTACAGTCAAGACCAAAAGGATCCAAGTTTTTTGAAAAAAAAATTGGTAAGTAACTTATATCTTCATAAAGATAGAGCAAAACTCGAAGAAACTTACGCCACTCCGCTTCGCGTCGTGGCGTAACTCGTTTCTTCTCGTTGATAATAAAATAATACCATACATTGCCGCTCATGCAATAATTATTATTATTATTTATTTATTATTTATTACATTTTACGGATAAACCATTTTACAACTTTATCATACATTAAATTAAACAATGAAACAACTTCAAATCCGTGAATAACTCTCTCACGTCTCTTCAAATGCTGTAGTCATAAACGCGACATCTATGGACGAATCTTCGAATACTGCACCGGGATATACACGACATCTAACGACGACTCATTGAATATTGCAATACGGGATAAACCCGCTAAATCATAAAAGCCAAACCGAATTACAAGTCAGCAGTTCTACCGACTAAACGTCATAGTAGGATAATAGTTTAACGTGTAATCGTAAACACGGCACAGATAAATTTGGGAGCGATTAGGATTCGAACCTATAATCTTTGGATCTATAGCTCCACTCCCTAACCACTACACCAAACTACCTGTACATAGTAATATACTATTAATAAAAATCAGGAAAAGAAAATCCTAAAAATAAAACAGAGTCATGGGACAAAAAAAAATATCTAATAAAGTTAAGTCCATTAGCAAGAGAAACTGAATAAAAACCCAACCATTACCTTATGAAAAATCAGAGTAGTTTACAAATAAAAATACACAATTTTGATTGGCCATAATAAATAATTTCGTGTTATAAAATATAACAGTAAATCGTTATGTTAAAATTTTTTTCATAACAAAGTAAAGGTCATTGATTGTTTCTAAAAACTGTTAATTGCATTATAAAAGATGTTATTACATTTTAAGGTTTTGAATGTAACCTAACAAATTTTAATTATCGTCAAGAATTTTTAATTATTTAGTTAACCAATTTTTAAATTAATAATGTACCTATAATTTTTCCAATTAATTATAGTAGTAGGTACATATTAAAGGTCATTGTTTTGCACAGTGTTTACATCTTTAAAATTTTGATCATAATTATGATCCTATTAAAACAGTGAAATAAACAGTTTTAATTTTAAAATATGTATTGGTCAATATGTTAAAATATTAAGTTTTAAGTTGTATGTCAGTTCTATAGAGTTGATAAATATATTTATGTAAATTGAACAAAAATAAATTATTTTGCTATGACATCTTTTTATAGTTTTGAGTGTTATTACAATGAAATCTATATAATCTAAAACCGCTTGGAATCAAAAATATATTGCGTTTTAAGCAAGTTTTAAGCTTTGACAGATTCTTTTACGTTATTTTTATAAATTGCAAATCACGAAAAATATTCATGGCAAAGCAAGATTCTGTCTTATCAATTGCTCGGCTTATACAGGTTTCACTGATGTACAATGTTTTGTACAAATTAAAGATAACTTTAATTGCCAGTGAAGATCAAAGTCAATCCAAATTCAATGAAGGATAAGTAACATAATTATAAGTTATAACTAATAATACTCAAAATAAAAATAATATTAATAAGTAAAAGTAAGTAAAATAATAAGTGCATTTTATTATTTTTAATTCAATTCTGAGATAAGCATAGGTATAATTTTAAGATCCTAAACTTAATTATGTTTCACTAGGTTTATTAACTTAAACTAACCTTTACCTATATAAACACTATAATTTGTAGGTAATAAAATATTTATTATGCTATTTTTGAGGCTTTTGGGGCTCTTTTTGAATTGCTCTTATAGCAAATATTGTTACGCTATATTTTATAATCGAGCAAATATTTGAAAATAGCTATCGCCCACAATACAATTTGGATTGATTTAGAACAGGTCACAGTTTGTTAAACCAGGATCTCCTAAACTTCATGATAGACGTCGTGTACTACAACCAAATTAAACTTGTAAAAAAAAGTAAAAAGCTTACTAACCAGACGCCAATCGCAAGGTTGGCAGTTTGGGAACGGATAAAACGGTTTCTAACTGTAGCGTGGTGCGTTGTGATGTGTTTAGCATGTATTTGTTACTTACCTTGCAATGTATTAAGCAATCCAAAATATATATACTATTGATTAATACGTGTAAATTAGTAACTATTTAGTTGATTATATTTGTTGACCTAAAAGTGGTTTTCTCGTTAAATTAGCGCATAGTAAGCGCATAATAAGTCGAAAGAGCCAAAATCAAATATCAAATAATCTTTAAAATTTTAATTAATACGAGTTATTATAAATGATTCATAATCAAATAAACTATTGTATATTATTATTGTGTGTGAACGTGTTAGTTTCCGAAAGCGCTTAATAATTAATTATTTGATTTTAAATCATTTATAATAACTCGTATTAATTAAAGTTTTAAAGATTATTTAATATCAACGAGTTAATAATATAACACTTTGAATCAAATATCTCTACAATATTAAAAAAGGCAATATTTAAAAGTAAAGATTGGCGCTGATAGACCAGAACATGAAATCTGCTTTCTTTCTATTCCGATAAATGGCTGACAGCTCTTATTGAAAAGATTGATGTAACAACTTTATCTTTGGTTTATTCTATCTTCTGTTTAAATATTTTTTTTTAATTATTTGGATCATTAATACTAGTAGCTATTGACGTGTTTAAAGTTAAAAAAATAATCTGTTTATCTTTTGCAAAATTAAAATTTTAGATTTCGTTAAACTGTTAACATCGGAATTTCTATAATCACCAATTATATTAACTTCACTTGAATTATTTAAGAAGCATTTAAATTAATATAGGTACATATTTTTACTATACGGCAATAAGTTTAATTGACTGATTTCTTTAATCCTATATAATATTTATTACTTTGTAATTTATTATTAAATTATTACAAACAGTTTAAAAATCGTTCATTGTATTTCCTCTGAAGACGCAACAGAAATACATGTTTTTTTATATTCATTACAACTTAATAGGAATATTTCAATTTCACATATTTTCTTATTTTACAAAATGAAAAAAGGTAAATAAATTGTAATAAAAAAAAATAAAAACACCGATAAAACAATTTTATGTTTTTAATAAATAAAAATTTTAAAATATTGTTTTGAAAAAGTAGCAAATTAGTTGAAGGAGTAAAATAAAACAAGAAAAAAAGTTTTAATAAATTTTTTAAATTTTTTGTACAGTTAAAACTCTATAAAGATATAACATTATAGCTACTTAATTTGAGAAAGTTAAATTCGGAATTTTTATTTTTACAATAATGAAAAAGGAAATTGGATTTGGTTGAGGGTTTGATAACCTTGATCGCAATTTTTTAGTTTGTGTTTTGGCAAACTCAACGTGAAGCGACAAAAATAGTGACCCCAAATATTTTAGGTGCTGGCTAGTAAATAAAAGAAAGTAAATCACAAAATGAATAAATGACGCGATGTAAAAATCAGCAAAGTAACAAAATTTTTTTCGTTTTATTAGAGCTTCCCCTAAACCACCTTTATTTTTTAGAATTTACGACCTGGCCTACGCAATCATTGTGATCTGGTCTTTAACATCGTGGCAAACAAACTGGAGAGGTTCTCTCCGGATCGCAACAGACTCTGGTCTCTATTCTGGTCAACCCCCTCATTAGGGGTTGAGACTCAAAGGGCAGTTTTTGTTTCAGAGCTTATAAGTAGCAAAAATTTATTTAGTACTTTGAAATTCTGCAAAAAAACAATTAGCTTTTACATTAAAGCTTGCAAGAATTGCTGATAGTTTTTTGTCCTTCCTGCATAATTTACTTTTATGTAGATAGGTTTGGTTACATCGCCGACGATATTTGAAGAAAAGATAATAAAAAAATTAGATTTATTCCAGGCAAACGTTGACAAAACTAATCAGTAGTTTGTTAGAAATAAACAAGAAATAAACAGTTTGAAGAATATATTATTTAAAAATTAAAAAAACAAAAGAAAGACAAGCAAAAAAAAATAAAGTAAAAAATAGTTGTTTGTGTAGGGAAATAAATTAGCTGCTGACAATAAGAAAATTGAGAAAATTAAAACAGATATAAATAAAAAGGTCAAGACGTTATATTAGAATGAACTAAATTATTCAGTTAATGAAAAATAAACGCTAGCAATTATTTTCACACTACAAAAGTTAAAATACTATCTAACATGAAATTAATTTCAATTACAAACCGACCATTTCGCACTAACATTTTTAATGAAGACGAAGTTTTCAAGCAATCGAATTTACAGGTGATCGTTGCTTACACAAGAATTTATGTTTACCATTACAGGAAGAAACAAGGGTTACCTGATGCATTTAGTACAAAAAATTCCTTTAAAATCTACAAATCAACTGAAATTTTAGTTGCGTTAAACATTTTGAAGGAAAAGGATGAGCTTCTCTTGGCAGAATTTGTATAGATAATTCAAAGTAAATAAACTTTAATTTGATAAGGTTTGGAAAAAAGGCTTAGAGGATACAAACTTAAACAAAGATTTTTAATAATGGTGATAAATGGAACACAACCAAATACTGTATAATGACAATTCAGAAATCCTCCGCAAATTTTTCTTATTTCTGAAGAAAAAGTAAAAATGGATCTACCTTCGTCTTGCTGAAATGTATTCAATTAAAACTGCCAATTTTTACCCGCCAAATCACGATAATGTTCGTTAGTATACATTTTAAGCCAATAGGTGACACTCTTAAAAATCTAGCTAAAATTATGAACAGCAAAAGTTTTCCGTTTAATCATTACATAAAGATCAAAAAAAGTAATTTGGAATTTACACACAAAATATGGCCACACGAGTATTGGAAAAACATGGATGATATTGTCAAGAATGCAATGCTTAAACTATTCTTAGTGAGTTTATTTGTTGTTGCACATGTACTTCATAATAACGGCTCCACGTTTTTACACATAAAACTATACGCCTAAAACCCTTACGACTAAGTCAGTACGCCTAAGTCTTTACGCCTAATAAATTTACGACTAAGATATTTTACGCCTAATATCATGTACGTCTAAAACTTTTACATCGAACGAACTTATGTCTAAGTCTTCACAACTAAAAGATTTTACGATTAAAACATCAACACCTAATGCATATACAGTGGGGCCCGCTTAATGTGATCGCGGTTAATGTTATCATTCGGATATTGTTATCACTTTTGCCAGGAACGGAACGGACATATATTATTACACACAAAAAACATCGCTTATAGTTATCATAATTCGGTTAATGTTATCATATTATTCTTAAGATTATTTTCTCCCACGAGTAAAGGAGTTGATTTTCAGTTACAAGCATTTTTTTATATTGTGCATACCACTCACATAATATAAAGTCAGGTGTTAGCAAGAAAATCAACGTCACACATGTGATATCACATTACATATTTATGTTTATTTTCAATTCCGTCGTTTAAATACATAAATTGACGATAGTTTGCTGTTAATGTGTGTTGTAAGATTCAGTCCTACTTGAAAACTTCACAATGAGTGACTATTATTAATTAATTTTTGTGGATTTACTACATACTAATAAATAACCAATAAAAAGTTTTTCCTTTTATTGTTATCAATCGGTTATTGTTATCAAAAACCTCAAGTCCCAATGTGATCACATTAAGCGGGCCCCACTGTATGCCCAAATTTTTCAAACTATAAGTTATGGACAAAAATAACACCCGGAGGTCTCAAAAGTTCCAAGATGGAGATCTAACTTCCATCATGATAGACTATGAGAAAGCTCAGATCAACCCTTTTGGACATATATTTTCCGATTTCAAGAACAAGGACTGTTTTTTCACTTTAGTCAGTGCCTGTGAAAAAAAAATTATCTATTCCTGATCTCAGACAAAAGTATGCCAATGTACAGAACCTTGATTTTGCTCTTTATGTGAGAAAGTTGGCGGCACTTGCTTTTGTTCCAACCCATGATGTTGTCATATCGTACAAATAACTGATAAGTGTCTCCGTTTTATATTGATAATAAAGATTGCCTTGAGCCTTACCTTGAATATTTTGAGGATAATTGAATTGGCCGGCTTCGTAACAATAGAACCCGTAAAGATCCTAAAGCTGATTCCATTAAATTCTAGAACTGTTACGGGGCAACTTTAAATAACCTACCCAAGACAAACGAACAAACATGTCGAAGGGGGGCACCGGTGTTTTTTTATTCGTTTTTGAGTAGATGCTATCTTTCTATTTATAAGTTTATAAAGATATTAGAAAAAAAAATGGTGCGCAAATGAATTTGAGATGGAGCAATACGTATCGGGATCTGTACCTCCGCCAAGTCGGAGGTAACTCTGTCGGTGTGAGTCCAACTACCTATTTTTGCATTATATTTATGTGCTGATCAACTTCCTTCTTGGTAATATGAAGTTATATGATACAAATATGATATATTTATTGATGTTTGGGGTCAAGATAGCTACTAGGGTCCCGAAAATACAAATTTTACGATTGAAACCTCGAACTTTTCTGAAAGAGTATATTTTAAATAGGAGAATTAAGGGAGACGCAATGCCTTAAATGCACCAGTTTTTTCAAAAATCGAATTTAAAAAAGCTCGATTTTCACTGCAAATTCGAAGGTAAATCGCACGTGATTGGTGAATCAATGCATTGTGTTGTCGGTACGCGTGCAGTTATGCATAATAGTGTTGCACTTGACAAATTTTTAGGACCAAAATTACTTCAGAAAAGGGTTACTTAAATTTAACGAACGGTAGTTACTTTTTCGCGTGGATCCTACTCTTGCCATGGTTAAAAATACCCCTGGGCCCGCGGATTAAGAAAAATGGTGGATCTTTGAGGGGTGAAACTCGTGAGAGTGGATTCTAAACTCAGGGTAGTTGTGCAAAGAAAAATCTTTATGCCATTTTTCCTGCACATTTAGTATTAAAAACCATGATTTTTGTTCGAAGTGCACTGTTGCTGCATCCCAATGTAAGTGTCGCTCCGGTTATCCCCGCTCTGCGCAAAGCTAAGATCAGTTGAAAGTGCACGGACTGTCAATAGAATGAATTGATTCACCAATTCCGAGCGACTTTGCTTAAAATTTACTGTGATAATCGAAGTTTTTAAATTCGATTTTTGAAAAAACAGGTGCACTTAGGGCATTGCGTCTCCCTTTATTCTCTTATTTAAAATATACTCTTTCAGAATTCATCGAGATTTCAATCGTAAAATTTGTATTAACGGGACCTCGATAGCTACCTGCAACCAGAAGGCCAAGAAGAAAATACAAAGTAAATTAAGGAATAAAAGCAAAATTTGCAAACTTCCAGTTTTGGAAGAAAAGGGAAATTTTTTGAATGACGTTGGTGTGTGAAGATCATGTTAAAATACGATGAAAGTGAACTGCAAAAAACATATCTGAAAAAAAATAAAGAAAATTAAATATGGGAAAAATTTAAATTTGATTGCTTGAAAAACAAGGAGAAGAGTAGAATGAGTAAGTATTTGGTTATTAAAATATACAATGTGTTCACCGATAGTGGTAACAGTGAATAATTCTTAAAAATCTTACTAGATGTAAAAAAAAAGTTTAAATAGTTTTTTATTCAACTCCAAATTTACTATAGGAAACTGCGGAGGTATATTTTTTTATACTTCAAACTCAACCGGAAGTAAACATTAAATTTTTTTTAAATGGCAACATGTCTTTTTTTTAACATTTTCGAAATCTGTAATTTTTTCTCTATAAGTACCTATAAAATTTTCATAAGGTTACATAAGAAAATGGGTTGGGTTTTGTTCAAGATATTATAATTTTAATCTTTGCAGAAGTTTTGGCGATTTGGTGATAATTAATTGATAGCATACTAAATTATTTTAGTTTTTAAATTTTCTAAATTTAAAGATTGATTTTCGTAAACTACCATTTTTAAATGACTCCATAGAAAGAGTGTAATGGTGTTATATCATATAATGGTGTTTTAGTTTTCATAGCACTCTACATACTTATGTGTAAATAATGAATAAATTATTATTGTTTGTTTAAATCTTGTGTTTTTTAGAATATTTTCTTATGTAACCTTATGAAAATTTTATATGTATTTATAGAGAAAAAATTGCAGATTGCAAAAATGTTAAAAAAAAGACATGTTGCTATTTAAAACAAAAATTTAATGTTCACTTCCGGTTGAGTTTGAAGTATAAAAAAAATATTACTCGGCAGTTTCCGATAGTAAATTTCGAGTTGAATAAAAAAACCATTTAAACTATTTTTTGTATCTAGTAAGATTTAAGAATTATTCACAGCTACCGCTATCGGTGAACACACTGTATACCGTGCAGGTGGGAGAGAATTAGGACGAATAAAAAAAAATCGATGAATATGACGTAAAAGTTGATTTTAAATTTAATAATGAGTTTTGATTGGTTAAATAACAGAAAATTTAGCATAAATTTGACAATAATTGATACTTTGCATATTATTATAAATTGACTACTAATAATAATATTTTTAATTTAAAAATTATCTAGTTGATTGAACCTTATTAAATTGATCGAATCATGATGGTTGAAGCTTTTCTTTTGTATTGTCCTCTTTGGTCTTGTTCTCTTTTTCAATTGAATTAGTTAATACAGAAACTAAATTATGTTCATTGCAATAGTTTTTACCAAATCACATAAACCTGCTTAATGTTGAACTATGATAATCATCGTTTTGTTTTAATAAATTATGTTTTTTTATTGTCAAGACAAACTTTATTTCTGCATAAACCACTAGAGCTACCTACAGTAAATGTCTAAATCAAAGACTGTTGAAAATTGACATAATATTTGTTTTCTGAATTGACTAATGAAATTAAGAATCTTGTAAAGTTTAAGTTACATGAAACTGTAGCACTTGACTTATTTTAAACATATGTACTTATGCATGCAAGTTTAAAAAACTTCAACTTGCTGTAGTTTTGCTGGGACTCACTATGCGTTACCAAAATATTTGAGTAAGGTATTATTAAATATATGGACATAAACAGAAGTAAATAAATGGTGCATCGTATGGATCAGGAGTTTGAAAACGTGTGCTGAAGCCAGTTATGATTTGTGTTTTTCAACTTTTGTTTCCATTTCCCCACTTGTTTTCTATTTTACGTATCCATCTAATATGCCATACATGAACTAAATTACCTGATCGGTATGTAATGTTAAGAAATATGTATGTTTTTAAGTTTTTTAAAGTATGCAGGAGAGTTAGAGACTTGAAGCTACTTCACTGAATCAAAAAACTGAAATATCTTCACCGAGCACTGCAAATAGCAGTTTTAAATATAATTTTGGTAAGCTAAGTACCTAAGTTAGTTTATCCACATTATCAATTTTCACGACATATTTTTAGTTGGATAATTTTTACATTTTAATTAAAAAAAAATGGTTTTTCTTCGCAGAATTATTTTATACAAATTTTCCTACTACGAAATAACCTATAGTTTATTTTCGATTTAATTAAATGCCTGTCAAACACCGAATGTTAGTATAAAATAAGTATAACGTATTGTAAGAATAACAATGAGTTTGATTATAATATAATCTCAACACGTTAACCACAACGTGAATTTAAAATGTCACGTTGCACGTTGCAATAATCAATAATAATAATCGTAGGTAAATGTATGTAATATAATAATGTCAGAAAAAATATTTTTATTACAGAAGTAGAAATTTATATTTACTTAATATTAATTTGAATTAAATGTATAGATTAAATTAATAATGTGTAAGTAGTGATTCAGATTCATTAATTTTCTGCTGAATAAGTCGCTTTTGCAGTATAAAAGAACTAAATATACGATTTTAGCCGTTTTGAATATGAATATCATAAAGTATAAAATGCACGATTTGCGAAGGCAACCACTTTACATCTTTAAAGTAGTGCTCGAGTTATATTTTGTAGTGGTTCCTTCCATACAACGTCTTCTACCCTTATTCTTAATTTGAATACTAATCCATTCTTGTCATCTCCTTTCTAGTACTAATAAGTAGATACTAAATTTTAATTTCTTTTTATTTTCAAAAAATTCAATCACTTTAAAAGAACTCCAGGAAAAATATTATATTCTTCATTCAAATCATCAACAGTCATCCAATTAGATAATAATTATTTTGATTTCCAACAGGTAAACCCAAAAATAAAAAAAAATAAAAATTTGTTGCAAAACAAAATTACTATATGCAGTGCAATTAAGTACATTTACAAAGAGTTTTTGATTTATGCTTAGGTAATAAAGTTCGAATTCCGTGACGCACCATCAATAAAAGGATTTTTCATTTACCAAATGTCCACTTGGTAATCCTAAGCATCATCATCACCTAGGGCACGCCCAGGGAGCTTTGATAGAAGATCCCTTTCTCATAGGCCTTAACTCAAGAGCTTCACCCCTACATTACTAATAAGTAATAAACTAATCTCACAATTTGAAACAACTTAGAAAACAAGTTATCCAGTAGATACCTAATTATTGTAATATCTATGTAAGTATTGCCATTGATTTACGCATTGGACCACTCTCCTTTGGCTAAAGAGTAGCACTATAAAGTTCTACGAGCTTAACTACTATTGGCGTAGAAAGTTTTGGCTCTTCTGGTTAACCTACCTCCAATAAGCCCTACGGACTTTACCACCTTAGATGCTTGGATAAGATAAGCTTGAACCCTGACTACCACTGTAATAGTGGCACTTGGAGTATATTTCGAGGTACTAACTACCACTTAACTGGACTATATAATAACTATATTGTAACAGATGAAACACCAATTGTATTTGTAGAAAAATGTTATATTTAAATATTAATTGTTATTGTTGTTTAACAATTAATTGTTTAGTTGTCGCATAGAGAATGAATATTATGTATTCTTTGATATTTTTCTTACGACGCATCGTGTATAATATCGTCCCTTTAGTACTATAACTGGGTAACTTGATTTTTATTGATTTTATTGAGAAAATTGTCGAAGAACTTGAAGTACTTGAAGAACTTGAAGTCGAAGAACTTGGATACTCGGTTGCTAGTGTATTCAATATTAAACAAAATCGCACAAAAGCACCATTATCATTATTCTACGTGGACTTGAAACCTAATGAAAACAACAAAAGTATTTATATGGTAAGAACACTATTAAATACCATAGTCAACTTTGAATCACCCATACCTAAGAGAGACTTACCTCAGTGTCAGAAATGTCAACGCTATGGACACACCAAAGCTTTTTGCTATAGAAGTCCACGCTGCGTCAAGTGCGCTGGTGATCATCTGACTAATACATGCCCACGAAGAGAAAAAACAAAGGATGTCAAATGCGTGCTCTGTGAGGGTAATCATCCTGCAAACTACAGGGGATGCACTATATATAAGGAACTACAGCAAAAAAGTTATCCACCATTAAGAGAAAATAAACAAATGCCAAACAATACCACTCCTCAACACGTAAGTTCATTAGGAAAGTCGTATGCCTCTGTGCTTCGAAAAGAACCTCAACAAACTCCATTTTTAAACCAACCTGGACAAGCCGTTGCACAACATCAAGAACAATCATTACAACAACCAACCAATGACATCCAAGAACTGAAGCAAATGATGAAAGGTCTCATGGAGCAAATGAGTACCATGCTAAACATATTAACAACTCTAGTGTCTAAAATGGCTTAAATGGCCAAACAAATCAAATTAGCCTTATGGAACGCCAATGGTTTAATACAACACAGACAAGAAATAATACAATTTATCACAAACAATGAAATAGACATTATGTTAATATCCGAAACCCACTTCACAAACAAAAGCCATATAAAAATTCCTAAATTTACGGTTTACTCCACCCAGCATCCAGATGGAACTGCTCATGGAGGAACGGCTATAATAATAAAAAATACAATTAAACATCATGTACTGGATAATTATCAAGAAGAACATATACAGGCAACCAGCATTTCAATTGAGGACTGGATTGGTCCCTTAACAATTACAGCCGTCTACTGTCCACCTAAACACACAATCAAAGAGGACCGTTTTGAGCATTTTTACAACACTCTTGGACACCGTTTCATAGCTGGAGGAGATTATAACGCAAAGCACCCACAATGGTGCTCAAGGCTAGCAACTCCCAAGGGCCGAGAATTGTTGAAGGCAATGCAAAAAAATAACCTACGTCATCTCTCAACAGGGCAACCCACATATTGGCCCACAGACCACAATAAGATACCTGATTGTATTGATTTCTGCGTGGTCAAAGGAATACCAGATAATTGCTTAGAAGCAAAATCAAGCCTTGACTTATCGTCTGACCATAGTCCAATTCTAGTAACTGTAAGTACAAAGGTAATCATCTCAACTAAACCCCCGTCACTGTGCTCCAAAAAGACCGACTGGAGCAACTTTAGACTACTAGTGGAAAAAAAACTACAACTACAAATTCCACTAAAAACGGCTAATGACATAGAAGTAGCAATAGAACATTTGAACAAAACATTGCAACAAGCAGGATGGAGTTCAACTCCAGAAACAAAAATAGAAGACGGAACAAATTACTGTCCTGCTAACATTAAACAAAAAATACAAGAAAAACGTCAAATAAGAAAACAGTGGCAAATCACAAGAAGCCACCATGACAAATCACGACTAAACAAAGCAATCAAGGAATTAAAACAATTATTACAAGAAGACAGAAACCGATGCATCCAAAACTACTTAGAAAATCTCAATGCTACCCAGGTCACTGACTACTCTTTATGGAGAGCAACAAAAGCATTAAATCGACCACAACTCAAAATACCTCCTTTGAAAAGAGAAGATGGAAGCTGGGCTAAAACTGATAAACAAAAAGCGGAAATATTCGCGGAGCATTTAGTTAAGGTATTTCAACCTCATGTGTTTGACAGGCATGACGAAGAAGATCAAATCTGTCAGTTTTTGGATACCCCGGGACAACCAGAACCACCGATAAAGAAATGTAAAATATCTGAGTTAATAACAATGATAAAAAAGGAGTTAAAAGCCAAAAAAGCTCCTGGATATGACCTCATCAGTGGTAAAATATTAAAAGAACTTCCGCGCATTGGTCTAAAATTCATAACACAAACTTTTAATGCGATCCTAAGAACGGGGTACTTTCCAAGACAATGGAAAGTCGCGGAAATCATAATGATACAAAAGCCTGGAAAACCACCCGAGGACCTGAAGTCATACAGACCCATCAGTCTTCTCCCCATCTTATCCAAATTGTTTGAAAGAATGTTCCTAAAAAGAATTTCACCAATCTTAAAAGACAAAAAACTACTACCGGACCATCAGTTTGGGTTTAGACGGGAGCATGCAACGGTGGAACAGGTCCACACATTAGCGGCAGAAATTAACAAAAACTTCGAGAAGAAGAAATATTGTACTGCAGTGTTCATTGACATAAGCCAAGCTTTTGATAAGGTTTGGATAGCCGGCCTTCTGTACAAGTTGAAAAAAGCGTTACCTTACAACATGTACCTGGTACTGAAATCGTACCTCACAGACAGACACTTTTATGTAAAATTTGGAGAAGAATACACCAGGATATATCCAATCCATGCAGGAATCCCGCAAGGAAGTGTGCTAGGACCTATCCTCTACCTACTTTACACTGCTGACTTGCCTACCGATGCGGATACCACCACAGCAACATTTGCAGATGATACTGCCTTTCTAACTGCACACGAAAAGCCTGCTGTAGCTTCTGAGATTATGCAAAGAGTCCTAAACAAAGTGGAACCGTGGACTAAGAAATGGAAAATTAAAGTAAATGAAAGTAAATGAAAGTAAATCAGTGCAAGTGACATTTACTCTAAGAAGAGGTACCTGCCCTCCGGTGAAATTAAATAACAAACAAATTCCTCAATCCGATGATGCTAAATACTTGGGCATTCACCTAGACAGACGTTTGACTTGGCGCAAACAAGTTTTCATGAAGAGAAAGCAACTTGGGCTGAAATTAAGTAAATTATACTGGTTCATCGGCAAAAATTCAAAAATGACACTCAACAACAAAGTATTAATCTACAAGACCATCTTGAAACCAGTGTGGACATACGGTATACAACTATGGGGATCGGCATCCACCTCTAATATTGAAATACTGGAAAGATTTCAGTCAAAAACATTACGAATGATTACCGAAGCTCCATGGTTTGTCCCAAATCAAGTTATACAACGAGACCTGCAAATACCTACTGTTAGAGAAGAAATCATCAACTACAGTAAAACTTATAACACAAGGTTGTGCGCCCATCCGAACAAGCTAGTTGAAGAACTGAAAACTGGTGACAACAATAACGACCGATTGAAGCGACGCAATATAAACAGTTGGATGAATAGACTTCGGTGATTTATATATTTATCAGTTATAACAGTCATTAAGACTAATGTAAGAAAGGGAGACGTCATTGGACGATCCATACAAGTCTTTGTAAGCCATATGTATTACTCATTATCCTTGGATAGATTGTAATAAAAAGTTTAATAAAAAAAAAAAAAAAAAAAGTTGTCGCATAGAAAATGAATATTATGTATTCTTTGATATTTTTCTTACGACGCATCGTGTATAATATCGTCCCTTTAGTACTATAACTGGGTAACTTGATTTTTATTGATTTTATTGAGAAAATTGAAAAAATTGAAAGGATCTGGAACTTATCTACATTTTGCAAGTGGATAATTTATATTTAGAAACATAATAGAACATATTTATCTACTTGCAAAATGTATAAGTCTCAGATCCTTTCAATTTTTTCAATTTTCTCAATAACAATAAAATCAAGTTACCCAGTTATAGTACTAAGGGGACGATATTTTAATTAGGGCTTATCAAATTTGAACGCTCGGGATTGATCAGTTAAACTCAAGGCTTTTTGATTGATAATCAAAAAATGGCAGTTGGATATTTTTGGTACTTGAATGTAAAATAGTTATTTTCTGTCGTCAGAGTGTCATTTACCAGCAGCATGGTAGGACAGATAAGAACTGGGAGTTACATCTGGTGATAATGAAATTTTATACGTTGGAATATCCGCACAAATCGCCACCTAAGGTGATCCATCGGGACTACAAACATAAATACTGAAGCCCAATCCAATAAGTATTTAGTATTTATTAATAAACGGATAAACAAATTTACATATTCAATATAGAAGCAAAATAATATGGAATGCCAATTCACTTAAGACATTCCAGCGCACACAAATTCCACATGATATTCTTTTTAAATTGGGGATATAAACTATTCAATAAATTAAAACTAGCAAATTTGTTCAATTTATTAGCAAAGCGGCACATTCTAGTTAAAGGGCTATGCAATCCATAGTTAGTTCCTTGAGTTTCGATGTGGAACAAGTCTTCATGCCTTGTATTATATATGGCAACCCGGAACTTAAAACGATCTAACAGAGTGTTACAACCGATTTTTCCATTTAGCAACCGATCGGCAAAGCATAGATCAATGACGATTCTTCTGTATTGTAGTGATTTAGTCCCGCAACAAATTAAGGCATCAGCTTGAGAAAAGTTGTCTTGCACACCACCACTCTTGAAGTGGTGATATTTTAGGAACTTTTCGTTCAACCTTGTCTAATCTGGAGATGTGACAGTCATAGTAGGGAGACCATACACAGGAGCCATACTCAAGTTGAGATCGTACCAATGAAAAGTAAAGAATTTTAACTGTGTTAGCAGAAAAATGTTCACTTTGCCTCCGAACAAATCCCAACGTGCGCATAGCCTTGTTACATATGGTTTCAATGTGGTTGATGAAAGATAGGCTGGTGTCCAATCGAACACCCAGATCATCAATTTCTAGAACTCTATTTAATTCAGCCTCATTAATTTTGTATTTGAATGCGCTATAGCTATGACGTTTAAACGAGATAATAGAACATTTATCAAAATTAAGCCACAGATTGTTGTCAACACACCATCGATTAATATTGTTCAGATCTGCTTGCAAGATTTTAAGATCGTCGGCAAATATCAGAAACGAACTGTGTATTATATAGCGTCCAATATTGTTGATGAACAGTAGAAACCAGATAGGTCCACAGTGGGAGCCTTGAACAACTCCTGAGTGCACCAGTATATCATCGGAGATGAAATTCTGAATCCTAACATTCTGGATTCTGTCGTTTTGAAAACTAGCCATCCATTTAACCGTAATTTCGCCAAAGCCCAGGGCAGCAAGTTTGAACCGAAGAGCAACAAGGTCAACACGGTCAAAGGCCTTTGCAAAATCTGTATATGCAGCGTCTACATGCATATATGATTCTTGAATGCATCGAAAATATATGTGACAAACGACAAGAAGTTAGTGGTTGTAGAACGACCAGGTAAAAACCCATGTTGATTATCAGTTATATAATTTCTGCTAGCTAGCATCAGTTGGACGGTCACAAGTTTGTCAAGCATCTTGGGTATGGTCGATTGGATCGAAATTTTCTTGTAGTTTCTAATATCGTCTCGTTGGCCTTTCTTAAATATAGGAGTTATGAAGCTCTTCTTCCAGACACTTGGAAAACAACCACTAGATAACGATACTTCAAACATTTTGAAAATTGAAGCCACCAGTGACTGTTGGCATCTTTTTATAAAAAAAGCAGGGAGTCTATCGGGACCACTACTCAAGCTATCAGGCAATTCGGAGATTGCGTCAGAGACATCACTCAGAAAAACATTGAACGAGTCACATTTAATAACCTTCTTACAAGCGTAACCAGCATGAGGAGCATCGTTTCTTGAGTAAACTGTAGAGAAATGCTTTGCAAATAAATCGACACATTCTTGACCAGAAGAAGAAACTTCGTCGCTTAAAAACATGTAAGCAGGTAACCACGATCGTTTTTGCAGTCATCTACATAACGCCAGAAAGATTTAGGATCGGTAGCAATTGCATTCTCTATTCTTTTAATATACTTCTGGTGCAGTAGCAAGTTAAGTTTCTTGGCTTTCTCACGCAGTTCACAAAAGTTATTATAGTCTGTTAGGGAACGGGAGTTTTTAAATGATTTATGAGTGATCTTCTTTTTTGTTATAAGGTTGATCAATTCCTTTGAGAACCATGTGGGGTATTTAGAAACTGTTATTCTTTTACGTGGTATATAAGCGTGAATGATGGGCCATAACAAATGATAAAAGTGGTCAACTACTTCATCGATATTTTCCGAGCTCAAAGCCTCAGACCAATTAATACCTAGCAAGCAGTTGTTGATGACATCAAAATCGGCGGATCTATAGTCAAAAACATAATTAACAAATTCTAATTGAGAATGTGATGAATCAGAGACCGGGATGTTTAATGTGTATGCAATATGATGAACTAATGTGTGCAACAACGAGTCAATTGCTGCAACTACCGACGCATTGTTCAAGTTAGTAAAGACTAAATCGAGCAATACACCCCGACTATTGGGAATTTTGTTTACCTGTACGAGATTGTGTAGGGACATACAATCACTAATAGCTCGAGTTTTGTTACATATACCTGTACCCACACAAGTATCATCAAGAGACCATGTAGCCTTTGGGAGATTGAAGTCGCCACAAATAACGATTTTAGAATGAGGAAAGTTATTGAAAATATTCTCGACAATGCCATAAAATTCATCATAGGTAACGACACTCGCATCGGGAGGTAAATAAACGGCACCAACAATCAAGCCACCGATTCTAAGAAAGATAGTTTCCACAGTTTTCGCAGTGTCGATTTGAATGCTTTTTACTACATCTTTGCGTACGGCGATAAGTACGCCTCCACCACAGGTTTTCGGACTTGATTCGATTGAGCGATCACATCGAAAAACATCGTAGTTGGAAAATTTTAGTTCACTAGAAAAAATGTTGTCATCTAGGAAGGTCTCAATAAGAATGATGATATCGTAAAGACAACAGTTAATGTTATTACTAAGCTCGTTAATCTTTGTTTTAATGCCACCACAATTCTGCCAATAGACTTTGAAAGTCTTACCCTGAACACTTGTTCTGACATCCCGTTCACACGATAAATCAGAGGTTTGAGGCAACGACGCTTCGTGGGTTCTAGAATTGATGACCCTCTCTTGGCCCACGAAAAAAGTTGAATCGACGAATCGTTATTGGTAAAACCTATTTGTAAACCTATGTAAATTTTGTATTTTGGCTACATTACGCTTAGGGTGTTTTTACCAAGTTGGCACATCCGCCACAAAAACCACCACCAGCCTTTCGCTGGGCGACCCAACCAGTAAGTCTCTACCTGACCATCAACCAGGTGACTTCAAGTCTCAACATGTTAAAAAATAAATGTTTTTTGTAAATAAGTGCAAGTTATTTTACTAACAACGAAGAACAACATTTTCTTCTTGAAGATCGTTCAAGAAGCGTCTTCAAACAGTTACTACTCAATAGGAAGACTACAAAAACTATTCGTTCACGCCATCGAACAAACAGTTATACCCTTTGGCCAAAATGCGGGTTTAATCAATTGTTCATGAAGAGACATATTTGCACCCACTTTAAACGTAGATATATTATCATAGGTGCTTAATTTTACACATGAAAATTCTTCTAGATGAACCTTGGTTTTTAAGTATTTAACCAGTGATTCTTCTGACGTATTGGCTGACACTCGATCAACGTGCAGCCTACATTTTCTATCAACACTTTTGAGATCAGTAGATACTGTTGAGGAACCCACAATACATTGAGAGTAGTCATCAGCTGATTTTCAATTTTGGAATTCATCAGCTACGATTAACAACACCACGACGGTTTGTGTATCGTTTCATATTTCAATATTCCACCTCCAGCGTGTCAATCATTTGTTACTTTCTTGTCTGTCTTGTTTGGCCGAAGATGTGTACCATACATATTTAGTACATCCTAATTATTCAACTTTGTTTGAAAAATCAATTGTTAATAATTAGTAATTCATTACTTACCGCACTCCAGTGGCGTAACACTGTGTTTACTTTTGCTCAATCAATTTTTGTTCAATACAAAAACGCTTGAGGTGACAGACAGGGTATATTTATAATTTGCTAAGTGTGTTTACTTTATTTTTAGCTTTTGAAATCAAATTCAACACTGGTAGAAGGAACTTTTGAACGAGATCTTGGAAGGAAGTGATTCTGCCAAAAGATAGTGTTTTGGTTTCAATAAATACTCACTGTACCAGAGCAAGCAAACTTAAGGTAGGCCACTTGGTTGATATTATTTATATTCAGTTTTTCACCCCGATTTTAGCGATTTTTCCTTCATTCTTACCTGTTAAGGTAGCAATTATTTATCAGTTGAGCAAAGTGACATTTTGTCATTGTTTGCTGGTAGTGCCTTTCACTTTTTTTACATCAAGTAAGCTTATTGCTGGGGCAACCAACCAGTCTCCTGTTGGTATTTTTCTTTAGTAGGCTTTAGCTACAAACATTTCTGTTTGGAACTTTCAGTTCGGCTTACTGTATTGTTTGTAATAGCAGTATTACTTTTCATCTGTGTATATTTGGTTGATCTGATCAACCATCTTTTTTGTAATTCAATAAAATCTGTTATCCATTTTTTCTTGTCTTGCTGGCGCTCATCATTTATTCTTTAGTTAGCAGTAACTTTAAGCTTGTTATACTGAGTAAGGTAAGTTATTTTAAAAATCAACAAACCGCGTACGCACGACGCAGCTCTGGTACTAGGCGGGGGTGTGTTCCCTTAGCTAGTCACCCGCAAACATCAACGGGGCATCCAGGCATTGGCGGTGTTTGTTCGCAAATGACGTTACACAATTATTTTAAAACATTCTATTCTGCAACATAAGTAAACTATTACTCATAAGTCTCAGACCATATACAGCTATTTAAAAGCTTATCTGGCTGTTAGTCAAAAGTGAAATACGTCTTTACGTTTTGATAGCAAATTAGTAAACTTATTCTGGTCCTCAACGTTTACCAAATAAAAATTACGTACGCCACTAAATTATTGTATGTAACTCCAATTTGTAGCAAAGCTTAGTTTTACAATTCATTTACTTGATTATGCTACGCAGGAGCGACAAAAAGCATGTAATCGTGAGAATTTGTGAAAAACCAATTTAACACAATCCATAGATGGTGAATGCAAATCGTCCAAAGTTATTGATTTATTAAATACGTCAATGTTTTCAGGTAGGTACTGATATTCCATAACGTTCATTGCATTCAAAAGTAACATTGAGCACATGCTTTATAAAATCAACAATATGTGAATAAAATTGCTTCACAAAATCAAACCAATTTTACATAATATTGAAAATCATCATTGGAAACGCTAAAAAATCGATGAACCCGCTCCACATGGCATTTCACAATCTCCTTCTTCGGTTGTTTTTTGTAAGCTTATGTTTAATTTTGATTCCATCACTTAATTTTAAAATTTTAGGTGAAACCGGCCTAACTAAATTTAACAAATCTGAAGAAAAACCTAATGCGAAGAAATCCACATAGTGAATTATTTCATACGACTACCGTACAACTCTTGCATAACGTCTGGACTTGTCTGATATTAAATAACATATTCATTAACACACGTAAAAGGTGACAATGTAATACTATCTATCATATTTGAGGTATAGTAGGGGAGATATCCTTGTAGTTTGGGACAGCTTGTACTTCGAGACATTGAGTTTTTTAATACTCAAATGCAAATGTTTCGCTTTTCTTTTTAAGGGGTTATCCTGATAACTGATAGAGGTCATCTTAAATCAAACTTAAATTTAAAAGATGACTTCAGTCTTTTTGTGTTTCCTAAGCAATTTGGTGATGGTATAATCATTTTTGTGTCTTTGTTTGGGACAAATGCTCTGTCTGAAACACAATAAAAAACAAAGTGACGTTCATCTTCCAAACTTCTTCTTATGAAGTTAATTTCTACATTCTTTTCACAATCCACTATTTTTTCTACTGTTCCAAAATAAAAAATACAAGAAAACATGTTTCATAGTAGCTCATAAATTTTGTCTCAACTTGGCCCAGAACATGTGAAAAGTTTTTGGTAAGATAAGCAAAAACTAAGGCCACAATAACAACATCACGTATGGAATTGTGAACCTTAATATTTATGATAGTTGACATATAAAACTTATAGATATTTAGGGTCAATTATGTACATATCACAAATACATACAGTATTTATGTACTATATACACAATTATACAGCTACTAGGTTGCTTTCTCTTTTCCCAAATCGCCAACGAATTGGGGTTTGGTTCTTTAGCATTTTACATTTTTTACCTATGACGAGATAGCCAGCTCGACGATAGAACCTCTAACCTGGAGGACCAACAAGACGGCTAGAATAAGTTGTTACTTATCCGGATTCAAACCGGGTATTGAGCGTTCGTAGTCAACTCTCTTGACCATTGCTCTCCGACCGTCTCCGCATATAAAACTTACTTACCAATTTCAGAAGAATTAAATAATAAATTCACTTTATAAATAATTACAATATTTTACTGCGAAGCTCTCTGAACAACAAACGCGTGCTAAATTGACTTTAATAAGTGATATGGTAATTCTATTTAGTATATAAAACTGTAAGGTTCTAATTATTCTTTAGATGAATAAATATCCGTAAAGGTACGATTTTATTTAAAAGAGGACAATTATGTGTTTTACTGTGGCCCATGTCTCACTGTGGCCCACCATACTCTTAATTATGGGTTTTCACAAACATTCCACCACGATGTGTAGGTATTGTATGCACAAGTAGTTGCACCTGAAAATGTATCTTGTCCTCCTGCTCCATTTAACATCAAAATAGCATTAATAATTTTCATTTTAATAAATTTATACTGCAAGTGATGTAGGAATTTAAAAAAAGTGTGAAATTGTAGAATTTTAATTCTTACCTTATACCAGGTACCTACTTCGGTTTATGGGAAACTAAGCAACTTAAGGAATTTTAAATATTAATTGTATAATGAGAATGAGACCACATAGTTTTAGTATAATATGCACCTGTTGAATGGCTAACTTAAACGTGATTAATACCTATCTATAGTAATAATCGATTAAATTGATGGTATAAATGAGGATTCTTCCCTTGTAATTAAATGCTAAATTTAACTTGCACTAAACTGCTAAAGTTACATAAGTAATTTCAACATATTAGTGATTATTTTTAATTTTTATAAAAAGTGTATCCTGGAAGCCACTTGAAAATACAAATTCTTATTTTGAAATTAAAATCGTAGGTATATGAATTATTCGTATCTTGAACCACCAAGGTAAGTGTCGCCATATAACTTCAAATTTATCAACTTGTATGTAGCAGGAAGAGCGCAAGCGAATATAACTAAAAAAATTACCTGTAGAACCTGGCAATAGATGGCGCTTTAATTTAGTTTTATTGAATTTAAACTTTATTTTTTGAAATTTAAGTAGGTACGTATTTTTATTATTAAACTAAATTTTATAATTTGTTATTAATTTCAAAATACAGTTTTAGATTAGATTCCAAAATTTTAAAAAGAACAATTTATTATATTTATAAAACTACATATTTTCAGCTTTTCGCTGTTTTGATTAAACATAGAAATTCAAGTCTTTCTTTATAAGGAATAGTAAATATGACGAGAAAATATCCAATATATGACAAAATTGTGTGAAAAAGTGAGCACATTTAGACTGGTAACTTCATATACTTCATTATACGACGGGAGTTTTTTTTATCTACCTAGCTATGAAAACAAGAAGTTGGATAACAAATAAAATTTTATTTTTCTATGAGAACCATTAACAATAACACGCTTATTCTAACGTTTTTCTAATAGCGCTAAGCCTTCCAAAAAATTTTCTTTTGGAAATTCTACAAAATACGACTCTACAGCGTTTGAAAAGCGATGCCCTCTCAAGTGTTTTTGAGTTTTGAAAAGAGATAATAGTCACAAGGGGAGAAGTCGGAACTGTAAGGTAGATGTTGTAATTCCTTAAAGCTGCATTCATTGATTCTTCAATGACTTCTTGAACAATTCGTGCTTTATGCACCCTACAGTTGTCGTGCAAAAGCAGAGTTTTCTGAGCACCCTGGTATAGTCTTTTCTTGTGTGTAGCCTTTTTCAGGTTCTTAATTGTGTCTTTGTAGACATTCTCCGTTATTTTTATTCCTTTTGGAATATACCCAATTAAGAGAATCTTCTCAGCGTCCCAGAAAACTATGGTTATCACTTTTCCCTCAGAAAATTTTCTGAGACATCTTTTTTTGTTTTGTGAGAGAGTCCCATTGGTGTACCCAGGTCCTTATCCTCAGTTACAATTATATAGAAAAAGTCTTCATCTTTGGATAAAGCAGTCAAATTTGCTCGGAAATTTGTCGTCTACACAGTTTTTGTTCGGGTCTAAGCAGCTTGGGAATCTACAATCTATCTTGTCGACACTTTGATTATTCCCATTTTTTCATATAAAATTTTAAAAACTTTTACTCGGCGGTCAATCAACACCAAATCTTCAACTTTCCTGATGATTTTGTCAGTTCACTTTGGATTGTTATGAATGGATTCCCTACTCCATTTAAACTGCTTGCATTAATATTTGACTTAGAAATAAAACATGGTACTTTCTCCATACACTGGGACCATTCTCTTATTTTTTCGATGAAAATGTTATGACGCTTCTGTGTTCAAGTTGCAAATCACTAATTTTCGCCTCTTTAAACTGGTATACAAATGACAAATGTTAAGCGATTGGAACCGAACTTGGAGATGACACTATAAAATGTCATAGAAACTTGAGGTAAGAAAATTGTCGGTATAGCGTAGATATTATTTTCATAAGTAGATTACATAGAAAAACTCCTCTCGTATATTGGTTTGCTTTTAATTCGCTTTAAAAAATGCAAAAAAATTCGTTATTTTTAACTTTAATAATAGATAATGATTTAGTGATCATTTATTTTCTAATGTAGCACACAACATTTCATAATTATGGTTATATTGTTTGATAAGACATCGGTAATGTGATTCATTTTAAAGGCAGATACTATCTCTAACGACACTTAGATGGCAGCAACTAAAATATAAAGTCAAAATTAGTCAACAAATGACCACTTTCCGTTGCTATATATACCGGGTTTGTAGGTACATAACTATCTACAGACAAGAAAAAAAAATTTTTAATTGATATAATTTTCATTTTTATCCGTCACGGTGAGTGTGCGATATAATCGTTTAAATTAGAATTAAAGCCTAGCTTTGTGCACTATATTAAGCATTTCACTACCGTTTTAGCAATTGCACTATGGTTTCTATGAACCAATTTCTTGGCCATAAATCAATTTAAAAAATTTATAAAAATGGCATATTTATACGCTAATTTTGAAACAAAACACCCCAATAGACCCAGAGTTAAAGCCAGTTTTTTTATTCCGCACTCGGTAACCTGATATAGGCAACGTTAGTGTGTACCTACGAGTAGTTCTGGCTTATTCCTAGTTGATCGTTATTCAAATTTTAAGTGTAAAAGTGTGACTTTATTGTGTTTTTTTGAATTTTTCTGTGTTAGTGCATTATATTAATATATTCTGTGGATATGTATTTTTAATATATTTAATTTAAAATCCATTAGATATGGTGGTTTGCGTGCAAAAATTTTGCTACCTACCTATCTTTTTAAATTGCCTCGACTACTCTTTCTACGGTGAGCTTGAGATGAATTTAATGCTCCACTCTTGGGGTGGTTCTGGCTTTTGAAAATTTTAAAGAAAAAGGAAAACGCTAAATTAAATATGCAAGACTCTATTTTAAAAATTAAACAAAATCGTGTATGAAAAACAAATAAAAACGTAATTGAAATTTTCGGTTATTGCCACAAATTGGCCGAAGGTTGATGAAAAAAACAGGTGTGTTGAATTGGTAACAAAAACACCCTGTCATTTATGATCTTCAATTTTCTACTACAGTTGTTTTTATTACCAATTCGCAGTGTCAAGTGTTAAAATGAATAAAAATTAATACTAATGCCTCTACGAATAAAATTACAAACAAATTGAAATACGAAATTTTACAAATTAAATTAAAAATTCTCGTTAAAACTGTCGTCGTGCTGGTTTTGTTGTGTGGAACGCTGATGTATGGAAGTTGAAGTAAAACGCTCACCCTTTTTGCTGAATTCTGGATTCTTATAATGAAACTTGTGACTCCAGGAATCTCCTTCCCAGGTTTTTTCTTTCTTGTACGATCGCACTTTTTATTAAGAAAACTTTTTCTTGGTTCGTGGTCGTTAGCCACTTCACAAACAAAGCTCAACTTTGTTACCCAAAAGGTGAAAGGTAACTGACCAAAAGTCACTTCCTCTATAATTTTTTTTTGTTGTTCACATTATTGTTCCCTTCCCAACGGCACTTCAACCAATCACGTCTTCCAGACTCCTACTCTATTTTTAACAATAATCCAGGAACAATCTTTTGCTCTCTTTCTAACACACACAGTAAATGGTCTTTAATAAAATTTGTGTAACAGTCGTGTTAAAAAGAACAAACCTTTCCCTTCCTCTTGTATAAATTTCAATTACGATTAAAATATTTAAAAATTTTCTTTAATAACGGTAAATAAAATTAAAATTGCTGCTTTCCTTCCTTTTAAAATTATGAATAAATAATAAAATTTTAAATAAATAAAATTATTGGGTTCGTTTCACCACAATATACTGATTTTGTAAAATAAAAATCAAAAATTTTGAATTGACTTATAAAAAATTGGCGGCGTTTGGCGGTGATAATTTTTGATTAAATGTATTCAGTATTTACTAGAGATTGCTTTAAAACTTATTTTAGCTGCAACTAATTGCAACTTTTGACAAAATGATTTTTTTTTCATATACATGCAACATTGCATAAAGTTCTAGCACACAGCAAACAAATTTTTGAAAATTCTATATTACCAGTTGATTATTTCGGGGAAGAAGGATCAGAATCAAAAAATAAGCCCTATAAGCAAGATTGAAAAATTTCACGCTAGAAAAATCAGTAGGCAAAACAATCTAACAGATATTTTTAATAGGGCTATGGACACTTCTGATCCAGTAATTTCAACGATAAACTTACAAATACGGATAAATCGTCAACGCAAATTAAACTTTCTTCTAGAACTAATAAATTAAGGAATGGGTACAATATTACTGTTTACTGTGTTTACTGATGTCAATAATTAATAAAATTTTAATATGCTGGCAGAATTAAAACCACCAGAAGATCCACGTTTAGAAGTACATGAATATGAAAAAATTAATCTGGGAGAAATAATGCCTACTGATCAATTAGATACAGTAAAGTTAGAAAACGAAATGTAATATCAATAAAAAACTAAATTAATAATAATTTTTATTACTTTAAAAATACTTTCTAAACCTTTTTTATCAATTTTATTTTAATTAAAATAATTAAATTAGTTTTGGCCAAGAAATCGGGACTCTGAAACCATAGTGAATTGGTATAATTTTAGTTAAAAATTTAACCACTTTTTTTTCTACATCTGAAACACAACATTTGGCATTGTCCGGATATTGTACAAGTAGCTTGCCCAACAAATATCTTATTAATATATTCTTATACGCAGTTCGTGAATAAAGAGATTTTCATTTGGACTAAAATTACTATTTTTTGAGCCAAAAAAACTGAATTTTTTACCTGAAAATCAAACTTTTTAAAAAACTTGTCAGTTATTTTGAATCAAAATTTTGCTAAATCCTTCATTCACAAACTGCATATAAGGATATACTAAGAAGACCTTTTTTCTATTTTGATTTTATATGACCCGTTCTCCAACAAAGTTGGAGCAGCAGCCACACTTTTCCCCCTGTTCAAATTATGTGCACCAAAAATTATTTAGTTTATAAACTTTTTTTTTCTTTAATTTTATTCAAAATATTTTAGTGATATGTTGTAATTACATATTATGTAACTTAATATAAATGTAATGTATGATGTTTTTTGCTACTAAATCAGTTAGAGCTCTAATATTCTTGATATTGTAGATAACATGCTCAGATTTTAATAAATTTATTTTAAAGAGAAAATCAAATACATATTATGTATATTCGCTCAAGATCCCCCCAAAAAGTTAAGTAAAAAAAAGGTGTTTTTAATTTTTTCACCTAAAATATTCAAAATTTTTATCAAATTTATGTTAAATAACATTAATACAAATCGAAACACATAATTTTCTATTTAAACTATTTTCGTTTTTATTTTATTCATGCAGATATTTTTGCACTCAAAGTTGAAAATCGTTTAACTTGGCCCCATTTTTACGGTAAATAAAATTCTAGGCACACCAATCACCATGTATATTTTTGTTAAATGACATAAAGTAAGAATCAGACAATTTATATATAATATGTAATGCGAGATTAAAATATGTATTTTTAATATAATTAGTTAATTGGAAAGCACAGTAATTTGTCACAATTTTAATTGTAAAATTAGAACTTAATAACTGATTATAATGTAGTATAAATTTAAATTTAGTTTTAAGTTAATTATAACAGATAAATTTGTGCAATTAAGCAAATATACTTTTATTTTATGTAATAAATTGGAATTTGCAAAAATTATCTTATAATTATAAATATGTATAAATCATAATTATAGATTTATATCAATTCAAACCAAAACCGGAAAAAAACTGGTTCTCCTTTTATACATTATGTTACCGATACATTATATCATCTAGAAAATAAATTAATTATATGTTTTCCATAAAAATAAAATTTTATTAGACAGTTTTATTTATACTATTATGATCTTGCTTTACTAATTTTTAAAATTACGCATATGAGTGACTAACTTACGTACAAAATATTTTACATAAATAAAAAATTCGTTATTCTAAAGAAAAAAATTTTATATTTAGTAAATAAATAAATAGGTCAACAAAATTTTTCAATAATAAGTTAATAAAAGTTAGTATAAATCAATTTTTTGAAAAAGTGTTATCATTTTTTTTGTAATATTAGGATCATGGGACACTGTGCAAACTGCACATGGGCGCCAAATCATAGAAGCACTCAAAAACATAAACTTTTTTTAACTATTTTATTTCTTGTAATTCAGGGGTCCTGAATGCACTGTGCATGCTACACGTCTAGCACAATAATTTAAACCATAAATTATTTATTTATAAACTGTATTGAAATAGTATGCAAAACATAATATTATGGTGATGTTATAAATTATAATACTATAAAATTAATGTATAGTAAAATCATGTGATGACTATATCTCACACCCAGTAAGGCCCAAAGGCCGAACAACCACACGAATTTTTTTTTTGTTTGAAAAGAAGTACATTTAAATTTTGTCGTGACGAAAAGTGGTTCTTTGTCTGCCTTACCAGCATAAGAATTTCTTCTTTATTCTTCTACATGTTTTTGTCATAAAATCGCAAACTTGTTTTTGTTTTTTAGTGTTTATTAAATGTGTTGTTTTCTCCAAATTAACAATTTATTTTTCTATAAGTGCATTTTCTGGGATTATTATTGTAATTTTTTTATCGTCTTCTGTTTTTTGTGTGTAGCGTCAGCATCAATTTTCTTAAATTGCATATTTATTTAATAAATAGTATACTATTTTTCTACGGAGAGAAAGTTTCAGTTTTTGTAGAGAATTTGTAATTTGACCGACGACAGCAGAGAAAACGAAAATATATGATTTTTTAATTTATAATAAATAATATGGATGAGGTTAGAATTCCGAATTTGGATATTACCAATCATTGATATTACTATATCAAAGTATGACATTGACATTAATAGTTGACAAATAAAACGTACAAAAAAATTAGTTAGTCATGTGATATTGATAATGCCATCGCTTAGAAATTATCTCAATTTGATTAAATAACCATTAATCAAGTAAAAATAATAATATTTAATGAGGAACTCTACGAATTTTGAATCAACAATTAAGATCCATTTTTGAATGCTTTTTTTACTTTAAACTTGATGATCTTGAAAATGTCAATGTAGGGGAAAATGGCTGAATTTTGAATTTGAAAAAATAAAAAATAATACTATTATATACTTCTATGTGTTGCTTCAGGAAATGTTGGAATAATTGTAGGTACCCATTTTTCCACATACTGAATTTGAGTGGTTGTTGTCTGCCACCCTTCATTTGACAACTCGTCAAATAGATTGTCGGTATTAATTTTACCGGGACAAAATACCAAACCGGCCGGGACGCCGGGACCAATACATGAAACCGGTACAATCCCGGTCAAACCGGGACGTGTGGTAAGCCTATTTATAAATAAATCAATGTAAAAATATTAAAATATAAAGTAATTTTACACCAAATGAAATACATGCAGCTAAATTTTGATATATTCAAAAGTATGAGAGAAATAATCAGCTGTGCTTATTGTAGGGATATAAGATCTCTCGGTTGATGTAAAGAACTTATTGCTAGCTCATGTCAGTGAATCTGAGCATTTTGGAGTCACTTTTATGGATCACTGACGGACGACCTTCACCCCTGCAAACATTCAGCTGACTATAATTTTTAATATTAATAATAATGAAACTTCTCTATATTTAAACTTCAATTGGTATTGTATCAATTTCATGTTAATTTCGTCACTTCATCTCGCGAATGACTAAACCGTGAATGATGAACTTTAACAATATTTCCAAGCGTTGAATAATTAAAGTATATTATAAAAATTTATTAAATTAATTACCAACTTAGATAGGCTATGTCATTTTAGACCGGTTTTTCTTAATTTTTATGGTTTTTACAGCGTTTCAAGTGAAACCTTGCGGAATTTTATAGCTCACAGCACAGTCAATAAATTGTTCGAATTAAGGATTTAGTAAATTTCGTAATCGAATGCAGCAATTCCTCAAATTTGTAGATTTTAACGTCAGTATCCGAAAATGTTATTCTATAAATGTGTAACACAAATTGCTCAAATTTAAGCCACTTACCCCGCTCATCTACGTTGTAGTGGTAGACAGGATAACTAAGGGATTTCCTCATACAGTGCCAAAGCTAGAATCGCTCGTACGTGGTTTATGGGTTCTTCTGTTGTGACTCGGGCGATCATTTGGCAACCAAATAATAAAAACAAAGTGTCCGGGCGCCAGTTTTCTAAATAAAACATAAAACGCAGTAGTAAAAGAAGAGTTAGCTTTATTTATTGAAAACAAAAGTTTAGATAAAATGTAGATCGTCAATATTTGATTCCAAAACTCCACTATACACACACAAGATAAACAGCAAAGCAAATAAAATTCAGGATACCCTAGGAAAATTAACTCAAAATAGGAATGAAAATTAAAAAAAATATATAAATATGTTGTCATCTAAAATCAACTCACTAAAAACTAATTTGCACATCCAGGAGACTGCCCGACGCAGACATAAAACGTTGGTAAAATCTAATTACTAAATACACATTGGCAAGATATATCATCAAGTAAAATTAAATACATCGGTAATGCCTTTCACAATGCCCGCGTACGAGCGATTCTAGCTTTGGCACTGTATGAGGTAATCCCTGAGTTATCCTGTCATTACCTTTCTACCACAATCCGTTCGATTCAACATCTCAATTCTTTTGGAACTTATGGAATGTTAATAATGGTTAATGATAAAGCTAAATATGGCACACAACTGCACACAATTTAACAAGAATCAACTCACCTGTAAGCGGAGACTTGGTCATAAGAAAGTTTGAGTGTCCCCAGATTTGGACCTGTTACCTCGCATTTGCAGTTGATCGTGTTAAAAGAGTATTGATTAGTGCATAATGCGAGGTACTTGCGTACCTCGTAAATTGCTTAAAGAATTTTTACTTGGACTAAAATTCCTAGTTATTTGAGCATAAAAACTGAATTTATTAACCCCAAAAATTGAATTTTTTGAGAAAGGCGTTGTCATATTTCTTTCTAATCAAAATTTTTCTAAACCCTTGGTTAATTATCTCCATATAAGAATATAATAATGAAAACTTTTTTGACTTTTTATTTCAGATGAGTCGTTCCAGAGTTAACACACGGAAAAAAAGGTTTTCTTAAATGAAGAATAAATATTTTCTTGAAATTATTTATTTCGTTTAAAAATATGTTTTCTTAACACGATAAAATATGCTGGTAATAAAAATGTCTGATTTCTTCCAGAAAGAATATAATTTACTAGAAATATAATTGTGATCCAAGAATGTCTAGTTTGAACAAAGAAAACTATTTTTCTAATGATATAAATGTTAACGTATTCTTAATTGGAGTAACTTATTGTTGTAAAATCATTTTGTAGTTCTCAGCAAAGAGGAAAAACTTAGATGAACCATGCGCATATTATATTCATGCAGGTTGGATGTACCCGATTCAACTATTCCATTTCAGCTTGTTGCGTATTTGCATACATACATGTTATATTATCGCATTGGCATTGTACAAATTTTTGTTTTATTGAAAAATTGGCTAATCTTTCTGCTTGTATATGTACATAAGTTTAGTTATAGTTTAGTGTTTTGTGTGATACGATCAGAGACAACCCCAGATACGATGGATAAATTTGTGTGTGATAAACTGTTGGAATGGGGTTTGGAGAATTTACAGGATGTTTTTGAAGGTAAGTAAACGTTACGTTAATTTACTTTTTGTTACTATTTAATATTCAAAATGATTTTAATATTATTTGGGTAAAATAATAGTCCATGTGAACCCCTTTATGAACCTCCTTGTGAACCCCCCCGTGCAACAGGATGACGCAGTTCGAACATAAGATTTTGCAATTGTGCATTTTTAACGTTGCATCATACTCGTATCAAGTACAAATACATACCACGATTGTAATATTTTTATAAATTAATGTTTCTATTAACGTAGTGGTCACAGAAAATTATTCAATTAATTTTATTTATTTATTATTTTGACTGAATTAATATATCGGTAATTAATGTATAAATATTAACTAATTGTGAGTTTGATTTGTTTAAGAAAATCAAATCGATGAGATTGTTTTTAATGAATTGGAGGAAAAGGATATCAAAGAATTGATTCCAATTTTAGGTTTACGTAAAAAATTTTCAGCTAGATACAAAGTTTATCTTCAAGTAAGTAGAACTACTAAATTTTGCAAAGCAATTTTTGAATCTTTGAGTTTGTGAATAATGCCCGTGTCCCAGGGTCAAAATTTACATCAATATTTTGATGGTAAAGTTGATAGATTTGACGTTATTAAATATGTTTTGATCAAAATTTGGGGACACGGGCATAAGGTTTTTGTCTATTTATTTTAAAAACCTACATAGCATTTGTAAAAATATTTGCAATGATTACAAATTAATTTATTACTTAAAAAACTTAAGGGGGGACAACAGTGCAATCTTAAAAAAAATCGTGTTTTTTTTATTTTGCATCTTGTCAAAGTATACATATTTAAGAGCATGTAAAAAAAATTTCAAATTAAAATATTGAAAATTGACAAAGTTACATCCTATTTCATAAGAGCAGACTACCTACGATATACGTATACTAAAACTTTCAATCACGTTTTTTTCGAAACTACATTTCTCGACTTGGCACGCACTGTAACTCTAGCTCTGATTGTCCGATTTTTAATTTTAAAATACCAAAATTTCTGTAATTACAGTAGCTATCGTTGCACGTAGCCGTTTTTTTATATCTTAAAATTTAGTGTTTTTAAGCTACCAAATATAAGTAAAATCTTCGGTAAAATTAAACTTTTATGTTTGAACATGTGCCATTTGGTGAAAAATTTTTTCTTCAAAAAACGGCTACGTGCAACGATAGCTACTGTAATTACGGAAATTTTGGTATTTTAAAATTAAAAATCGGACAATCATAGCTAGAGTTACAGTGCGTGCCAAGTCAAGAAATGTAGTTTCGAAAAAAAACGTGATTGAAAGTTTTAGTATACGTATATCGTAGGTAGTCTGCTCTTATGAAATAGGATGTAACTTCGTCAATTTTCAATATTTTAATTTGAAATTTTTTTTACATGCTCTTGAATATGTATACTTTGACAACATGCAAAATAAAAAAACTCGATTTTTTTTTAAGATTACAGTGTTGTCCCCCCTTAATAACTTGCAGTTACCTGGTTGACGATCAACTGAACTACTCTGTGTGTTGCAACTACCCTTGGACCCGGTTTCATAAAACTTAACAAAGGTCTAAATTTTACTTACTAATAGAAAACGTTCCTTAACTCTAAAAAGCCAATAGAAATCCACCGTTATTTTGAACGGCTTGTTAAAACTTTTATGAAGTCGGTGGTAAGTGTATACAGAGTAGGTATTGCCAATATAAACAGGCAAAAGTTAACGCCTTGGGGAGCAAGAAAGCTCCTCTCCCCCATGAAAAAAGTTCATGACAGAAGTTCACTTTTTTAACGCTCGAGGTGCTACTATCGAGCTTTCTTGCTAATTCTCCAATAAGGGAGCGAGAAAGCTGTACGTTAGAGTCTAGCGTTAAAAAAGTGAACTTCTATCATGAAATTTTTTAACTTTAGAAGACGCTAACGCCAGCTTTTTTGCTCCCTTATGTTACATCCTGTAATAACTATAATTATTATTTCCTTTAGGATAGCCAAACGGATTCAGAATCTTTAACTGCAATTCCAGAGGTAAACCTACAAACATCATTTCATGGCTTAGATGATGTAGATCGAAGTATGGGAAATATTTTCCCAATTTTTGATTTAAGAAACTTACTTGAAAATTCGACATACGGTAACAAGATTGTATCATATTATAAGAAATTCAAAATATTAGATGAAACAAATAGAAGACAATTGGTGGACATACTGATAAAACATCTTTACAAATACATTCTCACGCAGTAAATTGATACTTTTTAATATGCGATACATATAATTATTATAAAAATGTTTATTTTTTAGTCGTTTAAAACATGATCAATATGTTTTGTTGTGTGACAAAATAACGGCTCTTTTCCCAAACGAATCCCGTTCTACGTATTATATTCCTTACGTACCGAAAAGGGAAACAGGTACTAATAAAGGTATTTTAGCAAAAGGGCGATTGGTCGATAAAGTAAGAAATATACTTCATCAATGTGGTGAAACTAATTTAAATTATAAAACTAAAAGAAAATTAGATGATACATTACAAGAAGAGCCATCAACCTCTGCTGGAATAGAGTTTGAAGGTAACTGAATTAAAAATGTATTATACTTTATAATCATTTAACATTGAATTATTTATTAATTTTAGAAAACGACCAAGAGGCGATCACATTTCTTAAACATTACACCGAACCTTGGGAGGAAGTCTTAAGTAAATGGAAAGACACTGCTAAATCGAGAAAAAAATCGGAAAAACGTACGGTGCAAGAGTTTATTAATGAATGGCCAATTTTAAAGGACATTCGTGCCGAACAACTGGTTTGTATTTCAATAAAAGTATTAAAACCTCACTTTATGTATTACATATTTTTCAGATAAATTTAGATTTTGAGTTATATTATGGAAAATGCCAATTGCATCTATTATTATCTAATTGGAGTAAATTTATTGAAACAATTTTAAGAGTTTCTGATATTACAAAAATTAGAGATACAGATCTTTTATCCAGTTATTCTAATATTTGTGAGTCTAAAGACTCTTTAATTGGTACGTTGCCTATTTTTTAAACTTTTTTAATTTTTTTTGTAAAAATTGAGATCTGTGAAAAAGTTAGCTCTCTTTTATTATTATCGACTTTAAATTATTGGTCGCTTGAACAGTAACAATTATTTATTTTATAGATTCAAAAGTTATTTGTGAAATACTGTTATTATGCCATATAGCACCTCCAAAAGGGACATTTAAAATTTCGAAGAATGAGAGTGTTAAATTTTCAATTATAGAATGCATAGAAAGCATTGTTGTTCGTGTAAATGTAGGTTTTTAGTTTTTTTAGATGAAATTAGTATAAACTAAGTATAATATATATTTTTAGAGTGCCGGTGACGTGGAAAGCAGAATTGAACAACAGAAACAAAAAGCCATTTGTAGGAAACATCCAGTTCAACCATATTTATTGGTAGTTGGAGAAAGTTTAAATAAAATTCAATCGGTGTTTATAATAGTGGATACAATCAGGTATCATTATAGTTCACTAATTAAGGGGCTTGATATTCTTTTCAAAATATTTCATGTGTTTAATGCAAAATATCCTTGTCAAAGTGAACATATCTGGATACTAATCCAAAAAGGACTTTTTGAAATTAACACCAAGCAAGACAAGCAATTTCCCCATATTTCACATTTATTAAAGGCATTGAAGGACTATAATTAGTACCTATTTAATTTTTTTTATATTATGTAATTTTATATATATATATATCATTTAAATTTTTTAATTTTTATAGTATTTAATTTTTATTGTATTTAATTTTTATAGTATTTAATTTTTATAGTAGTATTTAATTTTTATAGTATTTAATTTTTTTTTAACATTAATCATGAATTGCCAATGTGGAAGAAGATTTAGCACCACAAAAAAACTTTTAATACATTTTGAATATTACCATAAGATTACAAATAACTTTATATGTCCTGTCAGTACATGTTTGCGATCTTTTCAAAGAAAAGATGTTTTTAAACATCATTTAGATCACAATCACGTTAATAAAATAATTAATATTAATGTCGCTGATAATACCATGGAAATGACAAATTCTCTCTCACATAATGATCAGTCAATATCTACTTTTGAAAATAATTTTAATGATTTAGAAAACTTACAAACATCTAATTCACAAAATAAGAGAACGTTTAATAATTTAGGTGAGCACATGAAATCAAAATTTATTTTATTTGAAAATCTTTTAAAAAGCTCTGTAGAACAGTTTGTATCGAAACTGTATGACGATATTTCCTTAACACGTTCTTCAGTTCAGACAATTATAAACGCAGTTGCTGATTTATTTTCTACCAAAGCAATAGATATAATATTAGAAATAATAGAATTAAATTGGAACGATGATGAATTAGAACCTCTGTTTGAAAACTTAAAAAATATGATCAATATGATGCGTAATATCTTTATTGTTTGTAATTTACACACAGAATATCGAAGAGTAAAATATTTTCATGAATCTGAAAAGTTCATTAAACCTGTACAATATATAATTGGTACTTGCCCTGAGGAACATAAACGTAATAATCAAATGACCATGGTTCTTAAAACTGTGACATCTACGCTTGTTCCTATGAGATACAATTTACGTGTATTTCTAGAACTTCCTGGTGTTTTCGAACAAATTCTTAACTATCAAAAGTGTTGGCAAAATAATTTTTCACAAAACTGTATAAATAATTTACTTCAAGGATCTTTGTGGCAGTCTGTTCAAGCCAAATATGAAAATAAAATTGTATTTCCGATAATCTTATATTATGATGACTTTGAATGTGGAAATCCACTTGGGAGTCATGCAGGCATTTACAAATTGGGTGCAGTATATTATACTATAGCGTCCATTCCTCCTGAATATGCCAGCAGACTAGAAAATATCTTTTTGGCTCTTCTTTTTCATAGCTCAGATAGATCAATATTTGGCAATAGGGCAATTTTTAATCCTTTGCTAAATGAACTAAAGTTTTTACAGGAATCTGGAATCACTGTTTATTTAGATAACAAAACTATTCAAGTATATTTTGAAGTAATTTTAATTGTAGGTGATAATTTGGGGTTGCATTCTATTTTTGGATACGTAGAAAGTTTTAGTGCTACACACTTTTGCAGATTTTGTATTACCTCTAAAATTATTACTAAAGAACAATGCGTAGAATGTGAAGATTCCATTAAATTGCAAGATGATTATATCAATCATCTAAAAACCTTGTCATTTGGTATTAAAGAAGATTGCGTTTGGCATGATTTAAAGAATTTTCACGTATATGATAACTGGGCATGTGACGTAATGCACGACTTATTTGAAGGTGTACATAGATATGACATGGCATTAATTATTAAAAATTTGATTGGAAAGAACTATTTCTCCCTTGAATGTTTGAATTCAAAAATAAAATATTTTTTATACGATTCTTCGGAAAAAAATAAACCACCTAAAATTAAAAAAGAACATTTGACCAACGAATGTATTATTATGTCTGCCTCAGAAATGTTATGCTTAGTAAATAATTTTCGTTTTATAATTGGGGATTTGATTCCTAGTGATGATTCTATATGGAACTTCTATCTGAAACTATTACAGATTACCGATATTCTTATATCAGATTGTATATCTGTCCAGACAATAGAACTACTTAAGTGTTTGATTACGGAACATCATGAGATATATATATCTCTTTTTAAGCGGAACTTAAAGCCTAAACATCATTTTTTATTACATTATCCAAGAATAATGTTGAAAATTGGGCCCATTATTAAATCATCTTGTTTAAGATTTGAAGCTAAGCATAAAGTTCTTAAAAGCAATGCAAATAATGTTTCCAGCCGTAGAAATTTGTCATATACTTTGGCATTTCGAATGCAATTAAAAATTCTTACTAGATTATTGTCAAATGTTGGTTTATGTGATGTTATTGATTTTGGTAAAATAGAATACAGTAATTTTATAGATCAAAATAATATCGATGATGATATTCAACCGATACATTCAATTGTGTTAAATGACTGCATTACAACCAAATGGTACTCCATAAATGGAATTAAATATAATATTTCAGATGTTATAATTGTTAGTTACGACAATGAGGAGCCTCAATTTGGAGAAATCACAAATATTTTTGTTAACAAGGAAAATCCTCATCTTTGTTATTTTGTTTTTAAGTTTCTTAAGATTGAAAACTTCAACTTACATTATAGGGCTTATAAAGTTATATTATCTTCACAAATGGACATAATTTTTATTAAAGATATTGTTTCGAATCGACCTACGATAACTCATAGTGTAGGTACTGAAAAGTTTATTTCTATTTCTAAAATAAATTAATATTTAAATAATGTCTACGTAATACCTAAATAACTATAAACATAAGTTTTATAAGTATTCTGTATTAATTAAATAATGTTTTATTATATTAGTTATAAATTATAAAATATAAGTGGGTTTGTATACAAACATTGTACAATAGATTAGTGTAAGTTACATTATTATATATTATAATAATAAAACATGTTAAAATATTTGTTTGATTTATTTGCGGCTATTTCAAGCATACAATTTTTTAATTTAAATGGTATTTATTTGAACCAAATAAATTTTTTGTTACTTCATTGAAGAAAACCATATTTTAATTCAACAATAAACTTACATGATTTAAGAAAATTATTTTTCTGTTTAAGAAAATTATTTTTCTTAAATCAAGAAAATATTCATTTGCGGCTATTGAAAACAATACCTCTTGATTCAAAAATGGTATCTATGTGAAACAAGTAAATTTTTTATTACTTCATTTAAGAAAACCATGTTTAATTTAAGTATATACTTGCATGTTTTAAGAAAACTAAATTAAGAATATTTTTTTCTTAAATAAAGAAAATATTTTCGTGCGGCTATTCAAGTAAGAGATTTTCTTGATTTAAATAGTTTTTATTTCAACCAAGTAATTTTTTTTTTCCGTGCATGGTCAAAACAGTATGAATTTTGTAAATTAATTCCCAAAAACTATAAATGCGATTACTTACTTTAATTTTTGAGTATTTATTAATATCAGTCTTACTAATAAGTATATGTTACGTACCAAGTCCGAAATTGTACAGTTTGCGCTCTGTACAGTGATTTTTGTACCGAGCGCGAAGTGTACAGGGTGGCTCAATTTCGGTCCTTCTTATGGGGAAATCGGTAACTATGGGAGATATCAAAAAATAGATGGCGCATCTTCGATCTCTTTTTTTGAGAAAATTTCAATGGCAAAACCAGAATTTGCCATCTTTTTTTGTTTTCGAGTTATAGCCAAAAGTTCGATAATTGGACTTTTCTATTAATGTCGATATCTTGGTTGTTTTTGAAGTTACTAAAAAAGTGTTAACACCTTCTTCAGACACTTTTTCAAGGGCAACAAAATGGGATAAAGAGATTTTAAATATATAGATTAGTTTCCGAGTTATAACATAAAGTTGTGTTTTTTTAAATAGAAACCATAGTTGGCTATGACATTTTAAAATGGCGTTTTTTATCCTCTTTTCAATGATGTATAACATGTAGGGTCTAATATTTTAGTTTCATCCCATTTTATTAAAAAATGTAATAAAAATAAAGAAGAATGAAAAATTTGTTTGACTTTGTTTGTTTGTTTGTTTTGACACATTGTTTGTAACTATGTGTAGTTAACAAATTGACATACTTGATTTTTGCTCATTTTAAAAATGTTATTAAATTAGTGTTTTAAAATTTCGATTTTTTACGATTTTCGGAAAAATTTAATACAAAATACGAAATACTCGGAACGAAGTGCCTCGTATTTCAACATTACTCCTCATCAGTAATATATCGTTGCTGGTAAAGCAATATCTTGTAACCCCAAAATGCAAATTGTTCGGGAGAAAGAAAAAACATTTTACTTTCAATGGGAATCTCTGATATAAGATATTGCAATACTATCATTAACTTCAAATATAATGCATTGTAGCATACAATATTTTTACACGAGGTCAAGAATAGCATACAGATTCAGGAAAACCAAAAATGTAATTTTACCATTTTTGAGGGTTAAAAGATGTTGCTTTACCAGCAACGATATCATTTTCCTGACTTTCATGTAAATAACTATTAGGTACAATAAATTGTAGGTAATGTACAACATTGTTTCTCGTATGTGGTTTGGCGATGAAAATGATTTTGGCAATTAGATTGATCTCAAAGCATTAAATTTTTTTTGATTACTTACAATCTTGTAAGTGAGAGGTGAGCTAAGTGAACTGGCTAAGGACCGGACTCTAGGCTAGAAGCTTTGGGTTCGATCCCCAACCCGGCCTCAAAATTTATCCAACTTCATTATGACCCTCTCCCCTTGGAAGGCCATGGCAAACCACCGAGAGTAATCTGCCAAGAGCATTATGATCATGTTGTCTAGTAATCGACGGCTCGATTACACGATTAGACACATGAAAATAATCACTACGGGTCTGTTAAGACGGGGATAGACTGGAGGAGGAGAACTTACAATCTGCAAGCTATTGTATGGCGCAAAATTTTGTTAAATATCTTTTTTGGTAATTTTTTATTTACAAAATAACGTATAAACTATGCATTGCTTTGAAAAAATAAATTCAAATTTTTATTTTCAACAATTAGAATAAATATAGCCAAAATTCTGGTTTACACGATAGACCATAATACGTTAAAATTAATAAGAAAATTTTTTTCATTGTTTTCAGATCTTATAAATTGCCAAAATCATATTTACCGTTCAACCACACCTTTATTACCTTTTAATAAAGTTATTCATGTGCACTCAGATTGGCATTAATAAATTCCCAAAAGTTAAGGTAACCGCATTCGCAGTTGATTTGTCTGAAACTTTTACATATTATACTATTCCATCAAAAACAGTTCTGTGAATTTTTTTCAAAATTTTTTACTCACCGAAAAAAAGTTAAGAATATTTAGAAAAACTGATGGTTTTTTTCTTCAAACAATCATAACTATTTCAAAAATTGACTAATCGGAAAATTTTTCTTTTGCCTTTTTTCTCTTTAAACGTACTTTTTAGGAAAAAATATTGAAACTCGTATTCTACAAAATTTTTCATTTTTTCGTAAATAATCATTGATTTGTCAAATTTCGCCACTTTTGATTTTTTATTTAAAAAAAACCTCTGATTTATTCCGCGTATAACAACAACAACGCAAACCCCATAATGGGCCAAAATTTCTTTCTATTTTTTTTGTTTAATTGAAAAATATTTCTGCGAAATAATAAAACAAAACACAAAAAAAATAGAAAGAAATATCAGCCCATTATGGAGCTTACGTTGTTATAAACGGAATAAATCAGATTTTTTTTCGAAATAAAAAATCAAAAATTAAAAGAGGCACAATTTAAAAATTCAATGATTTTCTCCAAAAAAATTAAAAATTTTGTAAAATACAAGTTTGAATATTTTTTTTGTATTTTTTTCTTGAAAAGTACGTTTAAAGACAAAAAAACAAAAGTAAAAACCGTTTGATTAGTCAATTTTTGAAATAGTTATGATCGTTTGAAGAAAAAAAACATCAGTTTTTCTAAAAATTCTCAACTTTTTTTCGGTTGGGTAAAAAATTTTAAAAAAATTCACAGAACTGTTTTTGGTGGGATAGTATAACATATAAAAATTTCAGACAAATCGAAAAGGGTCGGGTTTAAAAGTGGTCGATTTGATATGGAATACTCCATATGTATAATCCTTTAAATAAATCTAATCACTTTCTATTTCTACTTTGTAAAATAATCTTGGTACAAATTACAATAATTACCATTACCATAAACCTAATTTTGTTACAAAATTTTTCATCTGCTTAACCAAGGTTTACAAAATTGAGTTCAAAACATAGTTAAGCATTATTTTAACGATGATTATCCTTCTCCAGAATAGCTGGGATTTAAAAAACCTATATTTTAAAGGTGCTTAAATTGTAGTAGTACGATTTTGGCGACCTAGGGTAGGTACGATTTTAGCAACCTGATCAAGAAGACAATGAGTTACAAACAGAACCTACGCTTAAGGCTCTGGCCACACGTGCAGTAAAATGCTGCTGGCAGCAGCAGTAAAAGCCAAGTAGGTGCATTTTCAAGGTAATGCTGATACAAGTGCATTGCTAAAGCTGCGACATTACCTTTCATTTACCTTGAGGATGGGCGTTCCTGCAGTGTTACTGCTGCTGCCAGCGTCCTTCTACTGCACGTGTGGCCAGAGCCTATCTGTTAACCGTGAGATCTAAACCACAGTATCATAATCATAGGTTGCTCTTGCTTATAAATTATTTTTGCTTTTCAATGTAATTTATTAATTGCATCGGTTATTTTGATCATAATTTGATCAAATTTTGTGTATTGTAAATATTATTATGATAGACCTTCTTGAGGAACTTCTGTATTCCATTTACTTCGGCGATTATAGTCATAGTGGTTGAGAAACAAACTTTTATTATAAATGATGTTTAATATGTTTTTCGTAAAGTACACTTTACCGTAAAGGTGCCTTTAAGAGGTATACAACCGGTCATTAATCAATGAAAATAAAAACGTTATGGGGCTAGAATTACATAGTAATAAATAATGAGGAACCCAAATAAAGTTAAATGACGTAAATTAATAGGGAGTTTTAATTGAATCATTCAACTTATAAGTAATAATAATAAATAAGAAAAGATTTATAGAACCTGACCACAAATATTTAACTTTTCAAACAAAATATTTTCCGATATTAAGTATTTAGAATATTTAGTGTAGGTAGATTTTGTAACGGCGGAAAATCCTAAAGGGTATCACCCAATTTCCCTCATCCTGATCTGCGACTGGATATTCGCTATAATTTAAAAAACATAATATTATTTCTTATAATTGGGTTAGTCTGCTAAAAATCGTAATGATTATTTATATCTATGAACTCTAGTGCTGATTAGTTTTTGGGCCAAATGCATTTATTACTGCAATTAAGTTATTACACTTAAGATTTATTAGTTCGCTTTCGTAAAAATGATATTTTTATGGCCATTCCAATCATCACATAGTTAACGTAATCAAACGATTTTGTTATTTTAAGCAATTTTAAGAAATTAAGGTACAACCCTCATTTTTTAGTAAATATTTTGATGCATTTATGGAAACAAAAAACGTAGCTCGAGTATGAAATTAGTGTAAAATGCACAAACTCTATTAAAATAAGAAAATCCAAAAATATTACAAAATTAAAGATCAACTGCAACTCAAAGTACGAGGTTAGACTAAAATGCACAAACTTTGTTTTACAAGGTTTAAAGTAGTGTTCCGATTATGAACAAGTTCCTCAAATCTGGTTGTTAAAACTACAAAACAAAAGTTTTCTAATTTCTAATATAAATCGTCAAATGATGTAAAATGGAAAATTAAAAAAAAGCTAATTTAATTCTGTAGTTTAACTCGGAAAATATGTCTGCCGCTCATCCTCGATTGAGCAACATTAAAGTAATTTAATTAATTTTCATTTCTTTGTAATTTGCATATTATATTATTGGTTTCTGCTAGTTGCGAAGTAAAATAACAAAAATAAAAGAACTCAGCAGTAATCGACAAAAAGTAAAAACAAAAAAAGGCTTTTGAATTTAAAGTTTAAATATAATTTATTGTAATCAAGTTGAATAATAATTATAATCAAAGTTGTAATAATTTGGTAAAACACTCAATTAGTGCGCTCTTGGGTAATGTAAAAGAATAGTGACAAGGGAATACAATGAGTCGTGGTAAGTTCGTTCACGACAAGCACGTGTTTGAAATCGACGCAGCGGTAAACGCCAGCGAACGACAGACGCCAACTAGCACATGTGGTACTCTACCAAGTTTTGAAAAGTTCCCTCGCTAGCATTCCGTGTTGCGCGGTTTGTGTGATCGGTCATCTTCTTGGTCCAGCACATGCATATTAATAACTCTGAATGCGAACTATGGTTGTTGGTGTGTGAGTGATAGTTATTATTTTAAATATGGGTACTTTTAAAATTTATATTTCAAAACTTTTGTTATTATTCTTAGTTTGCGTTTGTTTTCTTCTTATTTTATCAGACACCGGTTACCAGGTGTCAGCGAAGGTATGTGTACTTTTTAAATTTCAAACTTGCTAAATAACAATTTACACCAGCCCATACATTTTTTTCACTCTACGATTCATAGTATTATCATTTGCATCGGCAACTAGACAGACAAAAGATAAGATGTGCTTCGCAAACACAATAAAATAAAAAAAAAGAATTTTAATCTTTCAGATAATTTCTTACAATAATTAATTTATACACAGCTAAAATTTATAAATAGCATTGTTCTTTGTACTTCCAGTACTTATACAGTATTTCCAAGTTTGAGCCATTACAAGTTTTGATCTAATTAATAATGGAAAGCTTATAATTTGCGGCTGACTGTAGCCAAACAGGTAATATGATATTGAACCCTTACACAAACTATATTAATTATTAAATTGTGTAACATCTGAATTGAAGAAAAAACTTTTAAATTGGATCCACTACACGTTTATCTAATAATAGACGTGCTTCTACAGTGGCAACACTAATAGCTACCTATAGAATGTATAGCCAATATCGTTTATTAACCCATTCATTAGTAATTCAAGCCTCTTTTAAAATGTATAAATAAATGGAGAAACTCTTTTATAAACCAACACCTAGTACTTCATCAAGAATCTCTGGAGAAGTGCTCAACATTTTAGACCGTATTAAATTATGGTGTGCCCAGGTTCATCTCTTAATTGGAAGTTAATCGGTGAATCGTCCGAAAACTTGATCATTAAAAGTTCTTCACGAAATTTCCAACAAGTCTAAAATAAAAGCAATCTTTTACCTTGTGTATTAGCATGTTATTACGCAAATTAAGTATTTTTATCAATTTAGTAGTAATTTGAATATCTAAGAATTGGATATCTAAAAAAAACTTGATGTAGTATAAAAGCTGAACGACTAAAATTGATGCCTAAATAAAATATGAATATTTATTTCTTACTATATATGAATAGTAAGTACGATAGTTTTAGTTACCATGTTCGCTAAAATAAACATGTAAGGGTCAATTAGTTTTCTAATTTATATAATAATTTAGTGTTCTCTAAAGGAACAGATATTTTCTGAAAGTTATTTAACGAACAAAGCAAGCAATTTAATAAAATTTCTGCTTCTAATATAAGGCTCAAATCGATCAACCCGAATTGCAAGTCGAATTTGTACATATAGCTTAACGTGGAATCCAAACCAAGGCTCAAATAATTTGGGAATCGAACTTATGATAGTATGCTCCGAATCCGTAAGGGCACTATTCAAAAATGTTCCTGTCGCAACCATTGTGTAAATTTTGGAAACATTTTACGATAGATCAAAAACGAATTTGAATCGATATGCACTTTAATGTAGCAGAGGCGGAGTTCTACGTGTGGCTTGTGAGGGTTCAGATTATAATTATTATATAATAAATATATTATGATTATGAACAACTCGAAGCAGATTTCAAGTTGCAGTAAAAACATTACTTATGTAGTTATGTGCATAGTTGCTTTTTATTTTTATGTAAAGAAAATTGCAATCAGGTATTTCCGATCGTGTCGAAGAAAAATAACGAATCAAATCACAACTGCATACATAAATATTTCAGTTTTGAAAAAGAAATACTTTTAGACTTGAAACCAATGTCTCAGAAATAATACTATATGGTTTCTCACAACTTTGTCACTTGAATAAAAATAATACTACAAATCTATATTATTACAATCGAATGCACCGTCACGTATCGACAACTAAATTATAAATAGGTACAAGTATATGCTAAAGTTTAATATAGTTCGATATTACATACCTACAGAAAATTTTATAATATAATGGTGAAATGTTGCAGAAATGTTAAAAGGAAGAAACTAAATATTATATTGAGTTATCTTGTTATATACAAAAATATTTTTAACGAAACGACCAAAATAACACAATAAGAAGTTAATAAAAATACCATCTGGCGAACTACTTGTAGGATCTTAATAAAAATTTGTACTTATTGAAAACATATAGGTATCAAAAATAACCTGTAAGTTTTATATTTAATTCTTAATAATATGACTATTTTTATAAATTTTGTACTTTAACCGTGCGACCTTTGGAAATCCTCGACAATAATTATTGTAATTTACTTTCTTATGTTTAAAAATTAATTATTTTGTAAGGGAATTTAGTTTCAATTTTTCAGAAATTTTATGTTCGATTAGTTCGTTTGCACTAAATAATATTGTAAAATATAACTAAAAGTTATTCGCATGGGTTCATCTTACGATCTCTTAAAAATCGAATTAAATTTGTTCATAACTGTTTCGATAAGGACCGAGGTGTAAAAAAATGTTGTTATAATGTTAAATAATAAATAAGTCACTTAGAGTTGTAGTAGCTTTTTTGACTTTTTTTTTCATTGCGGTTTTTTACTCTTCCATACATAGTACATGAAAGGCACGTTACAAATTGGAGCTAAAATGTTGACAAAAAAACTGCTAACTAAAATTTTACGCATAGTACTACTCTATTGTATTTTTTTGCATGGCGTATGGTCGTAGCACATGTTTGATAAAAATAATTTTATAAGGCGTGGTACAGAACAATGTAAAAATAAGTACGGTATTATAAACATTCGAACATAAATTATTTTGACCTAAATTAGTTTTTACATCTAAAAATATTCATACTATAAAATAAAATAATTATTTTAAACGAGCAAAATATAATATTATATAGGCATTCTAGTAATTTCCTATTCAATTACAGTTAATTGGAAAAAAATTGTTAAATAGTAATCCATGTGTTAGAAAAAGTATTTTATTGCTGAATTAAAAATATTGACAAATGCAATTGTAATTCGATCCATTATCAAATTGTAAGACCAAAAATTAGCCAATTTTATTTAGTTTTATTTATTAGGAACTTCGGGAACGACCCACTTGAATAGATTAACGAGATTTTCATTAGAATAGTGCAATAGTAGGAATCACCGTCAGTACTATATGTAAATAACTGCAAGTTAGTAGGAGTAAATCATTAAATTAAGTCTTGCAAGGACAATTTGCAACTGAAATCTGGATCTTACAATTTGCACCTGTTGGAATTTTATAATCATAGTTTATACATAATTATTAACAGTGGTAACGGATCAAAACGGTGATTTCCCATTCAACCTCCTACCCTTATAAAGTAGATGTATTTTTTCCACGTTGTACAAAATTATACCATACTATGTAAATAAAACGTCCATTCCAAAGTACTACCCTGCTTCTTAGTGCTTAGATTTTTTCACTTTTTTTTTCGGTGTTCTAACGACAGTCCACATTGGCCATTCCAAATAAGAATTTGAACGATATAATAAAAAGTATTTTGGGGCTACGAGCCGAATTGTCCCTTCCTGTTATAATAGTAAAAACTGCTTTGTAGTACTATAGGATTTATGTGGAACGGATTGTTTGAATTGTAGAATATCGATATTTTGTGTTTGTTTTATGTATATTTATAATAAATTAATGTTGTAAAAGTAAACAAACAAATTAATGTATCAGCTAGCCCAATAGACCCACTAAACCACTAAATTGTTTGAGCTATTCCTTACGCTCTAATACGCACACATGGAACGTACGATATAGAACCATCCAAAAGTATTTACCTCCAAATGTTAGTCAAATATGTTGCTATAATTTATCAAATTTTTAACCTTTATTTAATGTTATAGTCCCCTAAACACAATCTTGTAGCTGCTATTGATTTTTATTGCAATTTCATTCAAGCTACCTTACGACATAATCAGAGCATGCCAATTACCAATATTGATATTATTTTATTTCCCATTATAACTTGTAAATTTCTTCGATTTTTGTGATTTTTATATTGGTTTTGTTTTATTTGCTTCATTGGAGCAATTTGAAACTGCTTATTTAATAGTGAGGGAAATGTTTCCCACATAAAAGAAAAGAGCGTAGCTGCTTTTCTTAGTTTCTTTGTATCAACAGGTAAAACAAAAGAATTTCGGGTTATAATCTATTGACATCTATGAAAGTTTATATAAAACTAACAATAGGTTGGACGCGAACGTCAAAAGGAATGCAAGATTCAGCACTCGTAAAGGAATAGTGGTAAAAAAAAACATTAGGGGAAATGGTACGTAAATGCAAGGATTGGATAATTAGTCAATAATAAAATTACTTTTGGAGTGAAAAGTTAAAGTTAGAAATTTATGGTTCTTGGAGAACAGCGCTTGTAAGAAGATAGTCCGGTGAACGAATGTTTTTCGTAGGGTGGAGGTTCGGTAATGATTTGGGATTGATTTAGTGGTAATTTTGTAAGAACAATTGTTTAAATTGGTGATATTCAAATTCTTCAAGATACCGTTTTGCCTTCTGGGGAAAAAGTAATAGGAAGGGTGTTCGTTTATAACACGACAATGACCCGAAGCATACATCAAAAGTATCTCGAGCTTTAAACCATACAAAACTTTCTAGGATGAATTAGATAGAGAAAAATGTTTGAAAATTACTTTCAAATATAGGGCAACTGTCGGAAAATACAATAGAGACCCTAAAAACCATTAACTGTAGAATTGTAAGAATTCTGTAGCGAGGGTAAATAGTAGATACATTGTTAGCGAAATCAAAAATTTTTTTTTTTTTGGAATTTTCGGAAACTGAAATTCAGGTTCACAAATACTTTTAAGCAGTATTCTACGTTAACCATCACACTAGTTTAAAATCTGTTGTCTATTACTGCATCCGATGGCTTCATCAAAAATCTTCTGAGGTTAAAAAAAAATTTGAAGTTACTATAGTAAAATGGTGTGACATGGGTCAATGTTAAAGTCACCCAAGCATCCGTTTTGAGAACCGATAAGAATTGCATGAATATAAATTTTCCAGTAAAAGATAAAGCAAGTTCTGTGGGCACAGAGAAAAATGTTTCGTACCAGTTTCAACAAATGCATAACCACAAACTACACTTTTATAACATAACCACTATGACGCCATTTCCGGTGTAAGTACGAATATTGATTTGAAAAGTTAAACCGATAGATATAAGTATAATTGTGGAAAAAAAATTTTACCAACATCCTGGACATGAAACATCCGCACATAACCTATCTATTTTCAGTCGGTTTTTTATATTCTACTAGTACACGTGTTTCATGCTATTTAGTTATTGTCAAATGGATTGAATAAAATCTTATAATTCAACTTTTGTTAAAGATTGTACTGTGTTTGATTTGTATCAAACGAAGAAGAAAATTATAAAGAAATTCAAGTAAACAGAAATTATTTTATAATTTCTTTAAGAGAAAATTATATAATCTTCGTAAAAAAAATAAACAGTAATAACAAGGTAAACCATCCCTTTTAGGTGCGTTAGTTTACAAATTTAAACACTAACGAAGCAACCTCACTAATGATGAGATCACAAAAAATCGCATCGTTAGTATTCCGATTTTGTTTAGACTACCTAAACAACCACACATGAAATATAAAATAGAGCACAATTTTCCTTTTTCTTTTAATTATTCTGCCATCATCCAGTCTTAAAAGTTACTAAAACTTTATTTAAAATTTAAAGAACAAAAAATTTAATGTGCTGTTCTTTCGTAATTTTCAAGTACTAAAGTTGCGTTTAGATAGCGCGAGTTTGCCTCGCGAATCTGATTCGCGCATCAATCCTCGCGTCGTGTAGACGGTTTTATGGCGCGAATCACGACTCGCGAGGCATATGCACTGCGAGCGGTCGGTAGGTCGGTCTCGACCGCGCGTCAAAGGTGCCTCGCACTTTGATACTCGCGCGGTGTAAACTTCGTGTTGGTGTTTCCATGTTATTCAGATACTGGCGGCTCGCCCTGCATCATGACTCACCATGCATCTATTTGTGGGATGCCTCGCGGGAGTGATGCGCGAATCTTCCTCGCGAATCAGATTCGCGAGGCAAACTCGCGCTATCTAAACGCAACTTAAGGAGAATATAAAGCCGCTGTAACCGTCACCATTGTTGCAATATTCTTTTTGCAGTAACCTCGACTGACTTTTAGGTCTGCAGATATTCTTTCTGCATGTTTAAAATTTTTTGGTTCACGTTACACCTTGAAACGATGTTATAGCATAGTGTTAAAACTTTACACTCTACCTTACCGGTTTTCGCTGTGGCAGTAAAAAATACTGCAGCTAACAATAAATTAATACTCACCTGACGTATTTTATATAATTCTTAAATTGGTAACATTGTTATCACCGCAAGAGTGGCAAGTTTAGATTAGGAAAAATCGAAATCAATCTTTGTTAGAAACTTAGATTTTAGGAATGTCAAAAGTTAAGTTTTATCAGCGGTAGGTATAAATAATATCGACAATAAATTAGCCAATAAGTAAATTTTATTTTTAAAAAGAAGTTTTTGTTATAATTATCTGCTGTGATCATATTTGTGCCATTACTTATTCTTTCGTCTCGTTTACCTAAATTCAATTTTCAGTTTTTAACAACTTCTATGCAAGTTTTCAGCTTTTTCGTAATCTTGATTATGAATGTATGCTTTGTTGTTTAAAAAAGTTAAAATTAATCTTTTTGGTTCAGTACGTAACTAATAGCAAAGATTATCACTTATTATGTCATGAAAAGTTATTTTAAAATGTTTTATCAAAACGGATAAAACAAATTAACCTTATTACGCTTTACTTAAGAAAGCAGAAACTGCAATTATAAAGTAAGTTCTAAGTAAATTAGGGAATCTTATTCATGTTATTTTATTTATATTAATTAAAATGCGAGTCTTACTTCTCATAATACTATTAATTCAAATTAGCGCACCGACTTGTTACCTTGTGTATTATATAATTTCCTTATTTTTTTAAAGAAATACCTGCTTTAATATGTCTTCAAATTTTCGCAAGTTTAAATAGTAACCAAAAATTATCTGGTTTCAATTTAAAGTACAATTGAGGTAGAAAAGACTTCTTATTTTCCAAACAAAAGTTTTCCAATCAAAATTGTTGTTTAAATGTTATGTATTATTCGGTTCATTTACACCTTATTTAATAAAAATGAAAGTAAAATGAACTACTATAATATAAATAAATTATAAGGTCAATTTACAATCACATAAAAAGTGGAAACCTATAATTATTAAAATTTGTAATTTGTTGCACTTGACTTTTGATGTATTCAAAATTGTATTGCAACAAACTGCTGTTACGATTAAAGCAAATTTAGAACATTAACGTTTCTTGGAATATACTGAACGACTGTGAATGGAGGTTTTGATATCACTCAATTTTAAAAAATCTATCTTGTTGGCCCTTAAAGGTATATTAAGTAAGAAAAAAAATGAAATTTGAAATGTTTGAAACTAGATCTTCCACATGCGCCTAACCTGCATGTCAAATCTTATTCCAAAGACTTCCTTCATCAAAGGATGGGGTACTAAATTTCACACCTACGTAGAACAATTAGAATATCGTTGTCAGCAAATAGGATACTATAATAGATTAATATTCGTAGTTAAGTTAGCAACACTTAGGGTGACTTGTATAGATCTAGTTTAAAATTTTAAACTGTAGATTAACCAATCGCAATTGTCAAAATCCGAGTTTAAACCATAGTTACCGGTTAAACTTGGACTATACAAGTCAACCTTAATGATAATAAGCTAATCTTTTTCATAATAATGAAAACAATACAACCTCAAATGCGTAACATTTCACATACGAATAAGTACATTGGACTATTTTATCGAGTTTCCATCAAATTACGACATTATCGGGTGTAGAAAATATACATTTCCTAACGATTTATGACAAAGGAAAACTAAAAATTTTTGAAAATGAGGTGCCATGAAAATCGTGTAATGCAAAATGTGATTTGATAATTTATTAACACTCATGTGCTGTCAACCAATTGTGTTAATAGAATAGGGTCACGAGAACCAATCAAAAATTTAAAGCAAAATCTTCCGTGGATAAGGAAGTATTGGGCTTTTGTATTGCTAAAGATATTTATACTTTACTTCATAACATTTAAAACATGGTTGTCTGCAATTTAATCTTGTAAATTTTTTATAATCCATTTGGTTAATTCTCTAATTAAAATTATAGTCTGCATTGAATGCTAAAAAGCGAAAATACTTTTCGTCAATATATACTCCTATTGCTAATCAATCAATGCTCATAAAAATTTAAAGTCTTACCGACAACAAGTGGATATGTATTAGGTAGAAATAAATTGGAACATTGAGTTGATGGTACACTACAGCACCGTTTCATCATTATTGTGGATCATCAGTTTCACCTAATTTGAAACGCTTATAGTTATGTGTTATCGTTTTTGTTAAATAATATATGACATTACTCATTTATGGATATAACTTTGATTTGTTTAGTACCTATGTATGTCATTTTTACAACTGAATTTTATGAAGTTGATTACCAAACAGGTGCTAAAAATAGTAAATCCAGTAAATCTATTAGAATATTTTTTATTTATTTTTTGTTAAGTTTTTATTGCTAATTAGCTTTTTTACTGCATTCTCCCTCATTATTTTAATTAAATAAATATACTTTGGACTTACTGTTACTGAATATCCAATTATAATAAATAAATTTTACGACCTATTTAAATTTTTTTTATTCAGTGCTACTTATTATAAAATCAAGTATTTAATTTATTGTTATTATTTTTTATTAAATTTGATTAACGTGAAGCATGTAAGGTGTAGTAATTAGTTATGTAAAAAATTAAATGTTGAATTTTTCAACTTTTCCACAAGAATTTCGTGATCAACAACTTCAGAATGTATCGGAAAAAAGTTTGATCATAATTTTCATGTAAGCACATCATTTAAATAATTTGAATTAACGCAAAACATATAATTTTATTAGACTTCATGTTAAATGTTATTTGAAATTCTCACACCGAAGCAACTTAATCCTCATTTAATGTGTCGACTTGCCCCAAAGTAACTTTGTTGATAATCTGGCTGACATTATATCTGAAACTCGGTCATTCAAATTAAAATAAATATAAACAATAGGTAGTACATTTTTTTCACGAAGTGAAACTTAGTTTTTTGCCGGATTCCTAAGTTAAACCCATGTTTGCGTTGAAGAAAAAATAAAAGCCACTCTGCAGTATATTTTGGGGAGATTAATAAACTTGACCTTTTAAATTTACTCAATATTTTTAAAATGGAGCATAAAATTCAGCACTATTATTGATGCATTATAAAGGTCTTTTATTAATTAACCCTTTCGTATACATGGTAGTGCTAACATTCACAATTTGTGTATGCATGAAGTGGTTAACAATAGACACATTTTATCGCTCTCGCTCTTTTTAAGGCCAACAAATGCTTGACCTACCATAATATTATATTGTATGTTGATAATATTCTGAGATATTATTATTAATTAAATCTTAAGGATCTTAAAACTTATCTTATATGTTAGTTTATTTTGAATTCACAATTTAAAACACCTTGAAATATTTTTAAAGTTTGTAATTCTTTAATATTATTTCTGATATAAAGAGTAAAATTGCAGATGTGTTTATAAATTCTCCTGGATGAAAGCATGATCTGAAATTAAAAATTTCAAGTGTAATTTTGGCAACAGGCCGAATAATAAATTTGTTGGCCCCATTACCAATTTAAATACAATAGAATTTTACAATTATGCAATTAAATTGATTCGTTTTGCATATTTTGTGTATAATGAACTGATTTATTTAGTGGAGTAATAATTATAGATAGTTATTATGTTGTGCTAATTGCATTTGTAGGTATTAGCAAAAGAACGGTATTTAAAATGGTGTATGCACTGTAAAAATCCTCTAATGCCCTTTAAAGCTTTTGAATCTACTCTAACTTAAAATTAGGTAAATACGATTTATGATATAAAATTTCTAAAGTGCAAAAGAGACGAATGAGGTGTTGAACGTGTAACAATTGTCCCTTATTCTAGAGGGTGGCTTTGAGATCATCCGAAAGCTGTAAAATCTTGGCGGATGTTCAGGTGCGTCAGCGAAGCATATCGTTTTGTAGGAGGTGCGAAAATGTTCTGTTCTTGAGATGTTGACACTTCTTCAATTTGATTTATTAAATAAATATGAAATTATTTTAATAAGTGACGACATTCGCAAATGTACGTTTTTAGGCGTGGAAGCCCAAACATTTGTCACTACTTGAAAATAAATTAAATACAGACTTAATTTTTTTTTACCAAATTATATTATTTAATTAATTTTCTAATGTTGATTAGTTAGTAGTGTCGGTTTTGTATTAATTAATTTTATTAATTTAATGCCGCTTTCCTAGCAAGATTCTGTGAACAGCTGCGGTAGTCAATTGGCGGACCATTCTTTTGAGTGAACGTTTACACTGTTAAGAGGCTAAAGATCTATCAATTTATTGTAAGTGCTTCGAAAAACATGTTATGTGTTATTTGTGCATTGTGCTTAGCATGTCTCGGAACTCGATGTTACAAAAACACATATTTTACATTTAAAATGCTTTTATAAAGATGATTTTACTTAAGGCTTGTTAGTTTACTTAATGTTCCTGCACTACAATTTTTTTTAAATATTTAAAAGTTACATATAGGTAGATATTTTATATTTACTTAGGCAATACTCGATTGTCGCGTCACATAATCCTTAATAAGCAATCTTATAGATATTCCACCACCTACACTTTCGTTTAGGTCAATCTGAAAGCAAGGTGTGTGTGCGTGTTTAAGAATTTCTTGGAGACAAGAAGTGCTACATGCATTAAGAATTAAATGATGCCCCACGTTTTTGCTTTAGCAGATTTACTCTTATAATTAGTATAGCTGTAGGCGTAGAAGTTACCTATTTCTTTATAATAAGCTTCGCGCACAGTTTATTGCTATTTAAGCCAATCCCCCGCATTAGTATTCCATATTTAATTTTAAAACATTATTTCGCAAAGTTTTAGTTTAAAACATAATTGTTATTTTCATTATAAATAAAAGTGAATTCGGTTGCCGGGGAGTGGGGAGTCAATTTTATATAAAATATTATTTTATAAAATAAAAGGTTCCGGATGCGATTTACTTCTGTCTTATTTATAAAATGCAATAAACACCTTTGGTGTTTCTGTTTATACAATTAAATAATAAGACAATGGGCGTAGCGCCAGCATTGTGGTAATGTATTGTATACATAATCGAAATAAATTTAAATTGGTTACTAGGAAGTATAAAATATGTTGTATTCGCTTAACGTAATTACCCAGTTCGCGAATTGGAACCATATTGTATATAATTTTAGTTTTTTTTTCTTCAAAATTTGGACACTCGATTTTGGTGATAAAATGGAAAATGTATAGTTCTCCACGTATCGAAGTTATTGAAATTACACAATTTGTTATTAAAATTGAACAAACCAACTCTTGCTTTTTGGAGGCTACTGCGTTACTTGAAATACGTTATTTTTAATTAGAAGTAATTATCACTTAAATAATATTGACTGCATCTCACGAGTCTTCCGTTTATGTTTATGTACCAATAAAAGAACGTCGAATTGAATTAACCCAATGCGTGCCGAGGTTCCTTGAACCTCATATCAGATTCGTTTACATCCAGATTTTGCATTTGGAAGAAAAAATTTGGTATGGTTTTTTTACCAATTTTTGATCGTAATTTCATTTCATTATGTTTTTTTGTGTTACTTTGTAGTGAAATTTAGTTTGCAAAATTGCATAAAAGGTTGGGAACCGCTGCATGGAGGAATAATAGATATTATATTATATTTAGCTCCCTGCGTAATCGTTCAGTCAAGCACAATCAATAATTAAACATCATTTTTTGTAAATACATATGTATTTTAAATCCGTTTAATTAAGATTCAATTTATCCGTCAGCATAGATGAAACGATATCAGTTCAATATCAATAATTATAATTTATGTTGTTATAATCTAACATTGTTGATCATTCTTGGTAAAATTCTGTAGTACGAATAGTTCAGCCATATTATCTTGGTTTCCTTATTACAAGAAAATCCATTCCTCACATTATTGCAGACAAATTTAAGGTATCTTCATTCTGTGAAGGAAGAATGGAGACATTTAATTTGTTTTGTAATTAGATTTCCAAGTGCTTTCTATATCTTTACCTTATAACAATACTTGTAAACAGAATCTTAATCACTTGCAAATAAGATTGTTAAATATTTTCAATAGCTAAATTTTATAAAACATACTACGATATTATATTGAATATTATTATATTAGGGACTTAATTAATTTTCTATGGCTTATAGGACGCACCTACTACAGTATTTAATTTCGCTTTTATGATTCATTTACTTAATGTAATTTTTCTAAATTACCATTATATTAATTTCAAATTTTCAACTACAGTAAAACTTCAATAACTCCAACTTTTCTTGGTATTTTGAGCCTTAAGCTATCGAAGATCCACTGTTTCTTATAAAATTCTTAAATTTTCTTCCACAAAATATTTTCCAATTCCACGTTGGATCGACAAATTGATTAGTTTTCAAATTAATATTCACAAATCAATAACTTGCATTTATTAAACTTTATTTTTTCTTTTTTATTTATTATCTTAGGTTAGTGACTACAAAATAATTACAATTTGACTCTTTTAAAATTCGAACTAATTTGGCCAAAACTCGCACATCATGTAGCAATACTAAATTAACCATTTATATTATAATATTTTTTCTTTAAGCTAGTGATACACATGCTACTAGGTCGCATGCTTTCATGCGACTGCGCATGCTCTCTTGCGACTAGTTACCAATAATTGCATAAGAGCATGCGCAGTAGCATGAGAGCATGCGACTTAGTAGTATGTGTATCACCGGCATTACTTGTAAACCCTCAGGGAAAAAGCTTGTGCATACAAAATAATCCACTTATAATGGATTCATTATAAATGGGAGATAATTTCAACCATATTGTAATACAACTATACCTTAATTTAACCTTCGGATGATATACTTATATTTTATACTTATTAGATGGTATACTGGGGTCTCCTGGACTCCAGCGATAGAAGAGAGTAAATCAATAGACAAAATAAAATTTTAAGACTGATTTTTGTAGGAAACACTAAACTAATGTATTTTCACTGCAAAGTATAGATAATACACTTAAAAACAAAAAAATTTCAATTATATTCGACATTTAGTAAAATATTGTAAATTACATCAGTCAAAATGAGGCTTTTAGTAAATAATTTATTTGTACAAAAACGAAAAAAAATTTGTCTCAATTTTAATTAATAATGTAAACTAAACATATGGTTCTACAATATAAATAAAAATATTCATTATATTTAATTACATAAGCCCTATATAACATTTTTAAAATAGCGTAAATCAACGTACACTACACATACGAAAGAGAGAGATGTGCATACGTATATCTCGCATGTACCTACATGAAATGTAAACTCGATATATTTTAAAATACCTTATTAATTAATTATCACGAGTTAAAAACTTATCAATTTAGATAATATTTATTTACTAAATTATGGTTATCAAAGGCCAGAATTACTAAAAAAAAATTTCTGTTTTGACAAAATAATCACATAAACGGTATACTGGGGTCCCACAGACCCCCCACTCGCTTAAATCGTATAAAACTTGAAGGACATGCCACAACTAACTGTACCATATTGTGTAAAATGTCAAGAGGGTTATGAAGTTAAATTACAAAAGTGTCTATTTGCAAAAAATAGAACATTTTATAGGCTTTTTAAAGTGTCGTGTGGTCCCAGAGACCCCAGTATATACCATGCGAAGGTTAAGAATTCATCATTTTAGACTAATTTTCACGACTATCTTGTACATTATAGATGACTTACACTGTATATTAAGATCGAATAGTTGTCTGGAATTTGATAACAAATCGATTGTTTGGTAATTACTTTTATTATTGGAATTATTGTGGAATAACGTCAAATTAGCACTAATAAGTTTCCTTTTAGAAATATAATATTACATCCAAAAATTGAACATAAAAATATCCACTTTAAGGAAAAGCTGTTCTTTCTATAAATGAAAGCCGTCATTGTGACTAAACACGACTCAAAACTGAAATTTCTTTTTATGAGAGCTTTTATAAATTTTTTGTAAAATTTTTGTTATTGAAAATTAACATTTCCGGGAACGTTTGCAAAATATCTTTAATTGATTTTTAATGAATTGTGTGACCTGGATGCAACAATCTGTTACATCTGACCGCATCTGACAACAGATCGTCGTGTAGGTAGTATATGGTCCGGTTTGAACACATTCGACATTCTCGTCAATAGGTGATAGGTGTGTGGTCAACTGTGAAATATAAAACGTCTACAAATATATGTTATAATGACCGATTGTCATATTAGGTATATATTGGCAGCCTTTAGTTTGAATTTATGATTTAAACAGCGTCCAAGCCATAATTAATAATTTCTAATTTATAGTGACGAAAGTAAATTTTTTAATTTGATTTAATTTACTTGCATATAACACAAGCGATAGTTTGCTGTATTGCAGAACATTGTGAATATAGTCCACGAATAGTAGGAAGTCAAGATTAATCAGATAAAAATTTTATTAGCCATTGAAGTAATCAAACCGTATATTGCATTTTGATTGCAATAATTAAGTGCAACTTGATTGTACTGAAACTTTTGAATTGAGGTTGTAAGAAAATGCATCCTATTGGTTGAAACCGCATCTGTTTGAATTTTTTGGTGGATGGTTTTTGAAATTTCTCAAGGGACTACGTTATCTAAAACTTCTAGTTAAAAAAATTTGCATTACTGATGAGAAAATTTGGTTACATATTAATAGGAATAAAATAATTATTATTAATATGATCATAATAAATTTATTATAGTTTGAGATTCTAAATTTGAAATATTTTTTACATAATAATATGATGTGGTAGGCAGTATTTGATGGATAATGTGAGTTTTCTTAAACCACCGATTATTATTTTGTCTTTTAAAGTTTCACCAATAGTATAATTTTGAAAGTAACTTTGCCTACTGGTTCAGTAGTAGTACATACACTTTTATTATTATAGTTCTATGCATTGTTGAATCTTTGAAAAAAGTTGGACATTTTTATCTTTCCATCTTTTGCGCATTCGTAAGATCTAAACCCTAAATTTTGAATGTGAAGAAACAGGATATTAGAAATATTCAGATATTTTCAATCTCAGACATTTTTCTTATTTAAATTGTTTTGACTACAATAACTTATTATTTTCAAAATCACAGCAACTTTTATATTGCTTACAAAACCCAAGTTTTAGAATTTCCAAATAGTATTTTCATTTCACCATTATTTGTTGTAATTACCCGATTAATTCGTTAATCAAATTAGAAAACCTAAATATTTAGTAAACTAAATAAATGATTTTTTTTACTTGTAAAATAAATTACTTAGTTTTATATCTAAATACATTAAAATGTAAAAGTTTTTCTAATGTTAAAGCAGTTCTAAGCCTATAAAAACTTATATAAAAACTTTTAACGAGATGTGTTTTGTTTAACATCGCTCTTATTCGTTTTCTTTACTATCTAAAATTTCAAAAATGAACGTCTTCGACTCGATGTTTACTTGATCAAATAAACTCTCAAAGTTTTTATTTGAAATATTAATTAACTCTCGTTCTTACTTCTAATGTATGAAATGAGGTAGTAATGCTTTTACTAAACTAACGTTTGAAAATATGACAGTTTCAGTGAAAATTTTTAAATAGTTGGTACCATTTTATATTTAAAATTAAATATTATTATTAATTTTATTTGTATTTTTGATTTGGATGTATAAATTACTAGTTGAAAATATTCAAGATTTTCTGGTTTTCATTTTTATTAAAGAAAATTAGTTTATTATTTTAAATTTTAAAAGTAGATTTTACAGGCAAACAAACAGGTCAACAGTTAATAAATTAGCACCGATATATACAATTTTATGATACATTATTTCAAACAGTCAATTTCATAAATTATTACGCTGGTATAAATGGTGAATTTGTCCTGCCATTTTATAAAATTAATCAATTACGAGTGAGGTCGAATTTCAGTTCAAATTTTCTTTCAGTCAACTGAACCGAAAGTAACTACATATAGTAGCATAGTAAATTTTGTTGTGGTTACTTTTTCAGCCTAGGCTAAAAAGTGGAAACGTATTTCATACCGATTTTTAAATATTTATTTTCGCTTTTAGTTAAGTGCGTAAACTAACTTGACTGAATATTTTATTTTTTATTAAAATTAAAAATTAAAAAAATTGATTACCAAACACATTTCATTGAAATTTAAGTTTAAAGTATAAGATTTAAAAAATTTCTATATTTCTTAAAAAGTTTTGTATTTTATAGTACCTTTCATGAGAAGGTACATGCATACCTCGATTGTGGATGATTGAAGGGAAAATAGAAATTTTTTTATATAATTTCGTACTTCGATGTTCTAGTTTACTCACATCGCCTGATACTGTCGCGACTTACATTTCAAGGTAAAAGGTCGTTGTCACTATGGTTATCCTATATGCTATATAGATATATGGTATATGTTATACTGAAGCAAAGCTTGATAATATTTACATAAAACTAGGCTAAAACATGTAAGACACAATTAACATTCCAGTATTGTTTGTTATAATGATAATAATAATTTCTTAATTTTAATGTGAGATACAGATTTAAGATTAACTAACACCAGGTAAATGAAACAGTTAAGATGATCTTGTACGTAGGAAAATAATTACTTAATAGAATTATAAATTGATGTCTCGATTTTCAATCTAATTGGAATTGAACAAAAGAAAAAGTTAATATCAGTGTAATTTATTTTTATACGACAATATTTGCTCAGGATAAGCACAAATAAGGTATTTTCGGGGGAAATAAACCTGTAAGTTGATGTTCAGTTTTTTTTTCAAAAACTATAGTGGAGTCACGATAACGTGAACTAATTAATTCGTATAATCGAATATATGTAATCTCTTTAACTGATAGATTATATGATAGGCACATGAAAATGTCTAAAAAAATTAAATTAAATTAAAAATTCAGAGTAATATCTTATAATTTTGATTGCTGATCAGTTTTTGTAGTTAAAACTATTCATGAAGTTTCTTACTATTTGAATATCATAAAAACTGTTGCATTGACTTGTCACTATATTTTGTTCATGTTTTGGAATACATATGCAGGATAGAAAACTAGGTGTTTACGTTTTTGGATGACGTCATGGTATGTTCATATTATCGCGACTCCACTGTATATCGTTTATTAATTTAGCTTTGCTATGTAAAACTTAACTTGTATCAAGTTATTGGAAATTGAAATCAATTAACGAAAATATATGCTTACTTAAACTATGACAATATTGTTTTGCTCCCATTCGCAAGTCCTAATTTATTGTATATTTTGTTTGGTTTTTGTAGGTTAAGTTCAAGTTTTATATTGATTTCTTGAAGAATTGTTGTCCCAAGAAATGCATATTAGAAGAAGTAGGTTATCTAAATAAATTATTACACCTAGTAGTCGCCAGGTTCTGTTAGAGTGCACTTTGCGCGACCTGAAAAACTCGAACCCAGGCTTTAGCACAATAAGCTTTAATCGGTATATAAAAATAGTTTGAAGAAATTTCAAAAATTAGTCGGAACTTAAATTTTGCAAGTTATTTTAGACCTTAGTAATTAATTCAAAATAAAGTTATTTGAGGTACCTATATCTTTTTATAGGTTATGTTATGTTTGTATCATTTTTTTTTTCGATTTGTGCCACAATTATTCTACAAAGTGGAAAGTTGCAATGCTGGGTAAACTTACAAAAGTATACAGATTGTAGCAACAAATTTTTACTAGGTAAAGCAAGTAGTTTACGGAAAGAGTCGCAGGGACAACCTGCCGATAAATTTGTTCGATTTTAGTTTTTTTACAAAGTTTTATTAACATTATATGATTTCAAAAACTATTAACCTAAATTATTAAGCAAACTATATAATATAATAAATAAGACTCAATCATTTTTCATTCAACAGGCGAACCCAGTTACAGTCTACTGGTCGTAGACAATTTTCGAAATTTTTATACAATAATTGTACTACATACTCGAGGGAACAATATTTATTAAATAATAAGAGCAATAACGTAAAATAGTAAACAAGTTTCATTTGGAACAAATCATCAAGCGCGAAGAAAACTGGCACAACTCAAAAAATTAGGATTTTGTGATTTTAAATGATTCAGCTCAGAACGTGGTATACTTATTATAAAAAATTATATAATTTGATAAGGAAATCGGTATCTTTTATGATTGTTATGAAATTTGCTAATTTTAAATGCGGCTCCTGAAAATTAAACTTTTTGAGTTATGCCAGTCCTCTTTCGAGTTGATGAATTGTACAATATAGTTTTACGATAAGGATATAATAGCACTCAGAATATTCCCGGTCAGTCCTCTTGACAATTTAACAAACTGAGATTACATTCTGATAACTTTTTGGTCTCAATGCAAGTGAATCAATCCCAACAGAATCTCACTTTGTTATAAATCTAATATAATTATATAGGTATAGGCAAGCTATTATTTTATTCGTTTTTGATGATATATGTATTTGATATTCGTTTATTGACCTTCTGTGTGTTGCTTTATTCCAAGAATCGAAAGCATTACACCGAAGCTGCAGGTTGTGCGTTTGTGTTGTTTTCCCATAATAAGCTTGCATACATCTGACAATGAGATCTTATAGCAATATTATAAGGTGCCTAATAAAGTACAAATTTGTACTTTTAAGTGATTGCAATATGAAATGACGTAATTGGCGTTGGTTTCATTCAAATATCTAAAGTAATCCTGTAAAGGAAAAATCCCTGATATATAAAATTTCAAAAATTGTTTTTTTCTGCAATAATTCTAGAAGATGATTACATCCCTATGAACCGTTTTTAAGTCACTAGTACTAATAATGAAAATGTCAAAATCATGTAACTTTTTCAACATTTGATGTTTTCTTTTATATCTTAAGTTATCTTTATATAAGAGTCTTCAGTCATGAAAGTAGGTTACTGTTCTGTTTCCGAGGATTTTGTAAAAAAGTTTTTGTTTTAATTTTAATGAATTTGTTCCAAATTTGACGTACTCACTGTATTACTTCTAACTTGAAATTTACGTCATGGACTTCTTTACTACAGGCAAGTTATAACGTAATATATTAACGATTGGAAGCAACAAGTGTAAGAAACACAAATATTTTGTCTACAAATTACTGCTGTAGAATCATGTGCTGTGCCATGCTTTAGAAAACGGTGGTTTTGTTTTGAATTAAAATGTATACTTGAGTTGAGTGGATGATATTAATAATGCAATATATTGCATTTTACAACACATTGAATTATATGAATGTAGTCTTTACACCACTATTTACTTAGTTATTATATTGACATTAAGTATAAAGGTTTTTCTTCATAAAGTATTAGGTACCAGATTGTTGTACAATTCAAACCATATAATTTGTGTATAGAAACATAAAAGGAAGAACAGATAAAATACTAAACGTGTTTGATATAACTCTATTATGTAAATAAGCATTATTGTACATACCAACTTCTCAAATGCATATTTCAATATATTTTCCATATTATTCGAATGAAATTTCATGTTATAATTCTCAAAAATAGTGATGTGTGAGTTTTTTTACTCTATATTATCTTATATAAAGATATATAACTCTTTCACTTGTGAAATAAATAATAAAATTATAAAGAAATTTCAAGTTGATGTAACACAATAAAAATCAATTCTATTTTATGAGCTTTCAGCTAGTATTATTAAATATCTAATGATAGCTATAAAGATATTGTTAGCTGAGAGGTCATAAAATATAATTGATTTCTATTGTGATAAAATGTGCAAATTTTATTATTATGTACTTACAGATTTTTGTATTGCAGTAATTTTTATTTGTTTTCTGGACATTATGTATTTACAACGTAGCATCGATTAGGGGTCTTCTCGTAATTCTGAACATAAATTATACGAAAAATGAAAAAAATAATTTTTATTTTTAAAGTTAATTGTATGAATGATCTAATTTATTAAAATGTTTATGTTAGTGCTGCAGTCGTAGGTACTTAAAATCACAATTATATAGGAATGGAGTTAATTAAATTATTGTGATCTATTAGACAGATTGTGAAGCGTACGTATCTTTCTTACCCAACTTCTCTTATATCTACGTGGAAAATGAAGTCGCACAGCCATGGGAAATTTACGAACAGCACCCATTCATTACGATGTACAATCGTGCTTATTTACAAATCTGAAGAATATGTTGAAAATGTATTTAATAGAGATTTCAACGATACGTCTGCACAGATTTTCTGTCATTCAGACAAATTGCAAATTAGAATCAATTAAATCGAACAAATGTAAAATTCACATAGGTAATTAAATTTATAAAATTTAACTACGATGTTGAATCTTCCCAAAATAAATCCTTCGCTTCTTTTACATTAAGTTGATCACAAGTAGTGTTAAGATACGAGTATAAGATAATAAATTCATACTTACAAAATATAACCAGCTAATATATTATCTGTTTAATTAATTGCTTGTGGTGGGTGTGATTTACATATTTGTATACAGTAATAGATTTTGTTGTAGTAAAAATTTCAAGAATTTTCTGTACAAACATGCGTAAATTATTAATAAAATATAAATCACAGCATTGTTGATGGACGCAACAAAATGATCGGTTTCATTAGTTAAACCCACCCACTCATTTATTTTTTGTTAGTTACAAGAAAGCTTCTGTTTCTTGTGGTTCTTCTAATTTCTAGTTTGTTAAACCTCAGACAACAACTTCGGACGTATAAAAAAACACTCTTACTTTTTAGTCATCATGGTATAGCGGTACTGAATATAGATAAACACTTCTTGTTTACCAAACAAGGTTTGATACAACTAATGTGTTTCCATCAAGAACTAGTTTCAAAGGTTATATAATGTTGTAGTTCATTGTCATTAGGTAATGTTTTTATTCATCAATATAATAATATAATTGTGCAATATCGAATCCTTACATTATTTTTTATAGATTTTTGGAAAACTAGTTGTTCCATTATCTACGAAGTAATAGACCTCAACTCAGCTGGGACAAATTTTATCTTACATAATTAATTTTAACTACGGGCATTGTTTGTCGAATAAAAATTGATTTATTTCTTGCATTGAAAAATTCTTGACGTTATTTATTATTTATTTTATCATCGGTTTAGTATTTGCGCAAGGTCAATGAATGGATTTTAATTGCTAATTTTGTCATTTATGCCAATTATTAATTCCAATTAAATGATTAACTTTGACTAGTAAAATAACAAATATGGTCTTGGCGAATTAATTTATTTATTTATTTAATCACCGATGGCTACCTGTCACAAAATTAAAAATCATCAGAAATATAGATAGTTTTTTTTGCAACATTTACTCAGAAAAACTTACAAATAAACGAGCTTCAACTAATTAAGAATATAGTATTTTGCTCAATCAATTTTCAAAAAATTATCAATATAATAATTAGTAATTTTTAATCATGTGGTTTCTACCAATTTATCCATTTTCCATAATAGAAAAAAGAAAATATACCTTTGCTAATACACAGTGAGATATGACTTTCAAAATTAATTTCTTAATTAAAATTTCATGACTACTATTTTAAATGACGGCAGTTTTAGAAAAAGTTGACATAAAATTTTCTGTGCAAATATAAGGTTTTTTTTATTAAATTTTTAAAATAAATAACATCGAAAAGGTTTTAACGTTCATTAAACGTTTAGTGGTTTGTATTGTGAATGACATCACACATTGGCAACCTTCATAATATGGTGCATTTCATCTATTGTACAGCAACTGAAAAGCCTAGTAAAAAAAGAAACTCAGATTTATGTCAGTAGTAAATGTGACTCGTAATGGCCATTTTTGTAATAGCACCGCTTTGTTAGAGATGTTTAAAGGCTTCAGTACTAAATAAGTTTTAAATAAAGATTTGAATTTATAATGAAGTCTGGATTTACTACGCTCGCTTCTTAAAGCATACTGATAATTTTATAGTCGTGAAGGTTTTTGTAAAAATTATGCAACCACATTTTTATACCCTTCTTAATTATTACTTTTAATTGTTAAATTACGTATAAGATCTAGTAATTACTTGGTAAACGTTGGTAGTGCAATTACTGATTGGATCATTTAAATTAATTATATTTGTTTATACATAGGCTTTATCGCATTAGTGATCATCATTTGCATGTTAATGAATATTAAAATTCCATTTCTGTAGTAACACTACTTACTACTACTTGAAAATCAATTTAAACTTTTTAACGTGAAATCATCTTTTTGTGGATTTTTTATTTATAGACACTATTTAGAATGTTGACATTTTTCAAGGTTAACGTAATTAAATTTCAAATTCTAAAACTATTAAAAAGTAATTTAGCAATAATGCATTATTATCAATTTGCTAAGATCCGTTTGGGATTCAAACCTCATGTATAATATAAGTATTGCAAATTGTTTACAAAATTTGAACATCAATATTTAAGCAATTAGTTAACTTTAAATTGATAATTAATTATGGTTCAAAAATAGGTCATTTTAATCTACAAAGTAGATAATATAATTATTTATTGTATTTTCATTTGCCACTCAAGATCTGATGTAAAATCGTGAATAAGATCGAAACACTTTTACCCCCGATTGTTAATGTTTTTTTTTAGGATGTATGGCTAGTAGAAACTAAATAAGAGGCATGTCCATATTTTATTACCATAAAATTGGTAATGTAAGAACTGCAAAATATTATACTCTGTTAAAAAATTCATGATTAATCTCGGCTACATATTCTGAAAATTTGATGTCAAAAAACTTAGTAATTTCTGAAAAATAAAGAAGAAATGAGGTGACTAAAGATCACTAATAATGGAGATACTTTGGTAACTCTACGTTTTTACAAAAATATTTAAAAATTAACTTAAATTGCTGACTGAAGGAAGTACAGATTCTCACACAATAATTTATAATTTGATCTGTTTCCCCAGACGCTGATTTAAGTTACCCATCAGCCTTTTCATCACTACAAAACTCTTGTGTAAAAAGAAATACTTGTAAATTCCCGACACTGTCAATGGTACGCCAAAAGAATAAAAGTGACCAACTTATTTTACAATCTCATTTGCAGCTAATTGGATGCCATGAAATTTGCGATTATAGAAACGAAATATTTGTATGCCTACAATTTTATTTATCTGGCCCCTATCGATACTAACAACTGTCAAAAGGAAATTGATTTCTTTTACAGAATTTGGAGCTAAAAGTGGATTTTTATATATTTCTTAATTTTAAAATGTTTTTTCCTGTCTCCAGGTTTTAATTTGCATTACTTCAGTTTAAAAATAAAATTTTTCCGGTCTTTTTTAGGCAATCTACATTTTCTAGACGTGTAGGGACCCTGTAATTGCTCATTTATTTGAAGATTTACAAAAAATTTCAATTGTCTCCATATAAGGCTAAAAAGGCTCTAGCTATGTCACTACCACCAGAGGCGTAGCTAACCTAGAGAGCTAGGATGAGCTACAGCCTTTTGTTGTACAGCGCTTTTGTGTAATATGTGAAGAAATAGACGAACCGAGGGTTCTAGGGTGTATAGAATACCCGTATACGTATTATACGTATAGAATATAATACGTATAGAATATAGAATAGGGTGTAAGGAAGCAACAAAACGATTTTTAACGATTAATAATCATTAAAATGTAAGTCCCGAAGTCATTTTGTATCTTACTTATGACGGGGGAGGGGAAGCTTCAGATTCCAGCGGCTCTTGGAGAAAATTGTTTGAGAAAAATAATCTACATATCATTATATTTAAACCATCTTTAGCTATATTCTTGACTGCAACATATTATTAAAAGTTGTTCTTATTTTATTCTTGATATAATTCCTATGCTTTACTTGGCTTTACGATAATACAAATTATGAAAATACTAGTCATATTTTTTTATTTAAAGAGTAAGATTTATTTGGATTGGGAAGGGGCCAGTTTTTAAATCTTGAATCAGGATATACACGCTTTAACCATACATTAGTAGGGGTGAACGCATTATGTAAAAAAGAAATTTACCTATTACCGGCCCTTGGAATTTCAGGAATCAGCAAAATACTGTTCACTTTCGCGGGTAGATAAACAATTGAATTACCTTTCCGAATATGTAAATGATATTTGAAAAGTAAAATAATGTTGTCAAGTTTCAGCGATTGAAACACGATGTTATTGTTTTTTAACTCTGGAACGTCACACTGGAGTCTCAGAAGCCCCAAGCGTTAAGATTTATTTCACAAACTTTATCCCATCTTGTCATTTTTTTCTTTTATTTTCTCTGAGTACATCTATATTCGCTGAAATAATTTTATCTTTTTTATATTTACTAAATAATTTATTCTTCTTAAGGTGCCGTCTCCTATCGGAGGTTGGCGAGCATTTGAAATGCTACATCTTGGCAGATTACTCTCGGTGGTTTGCCATTGCCTTCCGAGAGGAGAGGGTCATAATAAAGTTGGATAAATTTTTTAGTCGGATTGGGGATCGAACCTAGGGCTTCTAGCCTAGAGTCCGGTCCTTAGCCCGTTCACTTAGCTCACCTCTCTATAAATAAATAATTTATTACTATCGGTAAAAATAGGTACTATCAAAAAGAATTAAATTTGGAAATTGAAATCATTACCAATTTAAAACGTATTACTTATTTAAAATTATAAAACATTTAGAAAGAAAATTGCCCAAAATTGTACCCAAAACTGCACTGACGGGATTGCAAAATAGCGCAAAGAAGGAGCAAAAATCCTCTGAAAGAAGGAAGCAAATTGGTTAGATTCCAGCTTACCGTCAAAAACTCCGGGAAAGCCCCCAGTCATGTAATTGATTAAGCAAAGGTGTCTTGTTAAAAAATACAATTTTATTGGTCTACCACACACGGAAATATATTTGTATATTTTTATTCCAAGGGTGAGCATGACACACCCATTGTCGTGAATTTCTATCTGACGACTTTTTTTTTTCAATTTTATCTTTTATCCAGGAATTTGCTGTGTAATTTTAAACAAAATTCATAAGTGTCCTTATTGTCAAATTAGCACTATATTATGCTCATTTGCGCTCTTTTATATTAACTATTTTCACCAAATTAATATTTTTTTTAAATATTTAAATTCAATTTTATCCGACTTGGCTATAATTTAAACTTTAATTTAAATTTAAATTAAAAAAAAAAAATTTTAAAAAGACTTTTCTTCGTTTACTGTAACTATTTATATTATTGTTTACAAAACTATTTTAATCTCCATTTCGCACTTTTACTAATTATTTGCATTTTCATTATAACTTCAAGGATTAGTTCGTAAGTAATTGATGCAAATATAAATTTTTGACCCAACGATAACAAATTATGTGTGAATTATTATCACTTTAACCTTGCTTTCAAGTAACCTAATGATATGTAGAAATGTAATTGCTATCAAATTAACAAAATGTTTAATAGAAAGTTTGTGCTGCTTCACTTACTTATCTCCAAGATTATTTCTTTGTGAAGTTGCCGAATAAATGCACTTTGCTTTTTAACCGATTTACAAAATCGTTTTAGCATTTGTTACGTAACTCATCTTCTTTTATGCAATTGTTTGTTTGCTTTGAACTTTTATCCGTAAAAAATTTATTACACTACAAATTAAATTAATCGTTTATTTGTGTCAAGTTTTTGTGCATTAATCCTTGAACTAATTCAATTAATATTAAAGAATTTAGAGGAGTACTTGATAATATAATAATGTGCTACTAATTAATTCACTTAATATATTAACTAAATTGTTTCATTAGTTAAATAAACAAGTTAAATTATATAATTTGTGTTGATAGTTTTCTAAATTAAGTTGGTATATATTTTTATATGAAGAAGTATATTTAGTCCTTCTTGTACTATTATAAATACATCCCTCTTCAAAATAATATACTTTGACCACTGCCTAGAGAGTTGACTCTTGTTTCAGTACAGCCAGGATAAACAAACATTGACGTACGAATAACATCTTTCATCACTTAGAACGAAGTTATCGCGTTTTTATATTAACTTGAGATCTAAGCATAGCGCCAGTGAATGATAAATTGTTCAAAAAGTCCATTTTATTTTTAATGCAATTTTCTATAATATCCAAAAAGAACGAAAGAGGTAAGGGGTGAAGTGTATTATTTATTGGCAATTAAGAGTTATAACCGCAACTCGACTTTGTTCTTTTTTATTTACTTTTACTTCAATGTATATTTATTTTATAGCTTTAAGTAACTTTTGACAAGAATGCGGTTGTATGAAATATGCTATCATAAAATGTTAAAAAACTATAGCAACAAAACTCAATTTATTTAAATATTACCCAAGTGTCATTGTAATATAAGTACAATACAAAGTATCAAAACAAGAAAGCACTAGGCAATGAGGATAACTTGAAACATGCCCATTTTGAAGAGGAAGTGTTCAAGACATTAAACGTGACCTTTTCTTTATTCATGTACTTCTTTCACACATTCAAGCATGCAAGGATTTACTAAAAAGAAATATGACTGCATTAGTTAAATTATGGATCGCCACAGTCGAATTAAAAAATTTATCGGTCGGTATCCACAAAAACTGCACAGCATAAATTACGTTTTTAATATTTAAACTGTTCAAAATAAGTTTTGTAAAATATCGAATGAATAAGAAATAAGAACTTTACTCGCTTTTACACGTTTCAACATTTATGCAACAGAAAAAAATGATGGAAAATGTTATTATATGCACTACTTTTAAATTTTGATTTTTCGATGACATTTGCAATCTGTTGTTTATTATAATAGTCGAGCATTTGTTAGAGAATAGGATACGAAGGCTGTTTTTTTGTAAACCACATTTCATCGGAATTCTGGTGTAAAATAATTAAACAAAGTGTGTTTGCCGTTGATATAATCATGGTTAAAAAACCTCGATAAATTTCGCACTCCTTCTAATTATATAATTATATCAATAAATAGCATGGCATCTGCGGGCTCGAATTTCAACAACTTTTTACCAAGGAGAGACACGTGGAAGTCAAATTATGAATATTTTATTGTTTTTTAATTAGAATAGGGAATGAAAATAGTTGCAACAAAAGTTTTACTCAAATTCGTGCATTGAAATTATTTTTAAACCCGAGTTTTCTGGAGGAACTTCTACAGAAAAAGGCATTAACAAGCATAGAATTGCTTCGAGAAATAAAACAACTTTTTGTTTTAAGGACGATATAGTTTGACGCATACAAGACGTTTAAAAAACTTGAGCCGAAGAACGTGACGAAAATGTTATAGACTTTGTTATAAAACAGATAAGTAGCTCCCAAATTATTATAATGGAATAACATCACAATCATAAAGATAACTTCTGTTTGAGTTTCGAGTATCTACAGATAAAAGTTTTTTCTTCACTTTTTTTGCATGTTTTAATTAGTATTACAGCAACACTACCATCAATGAGTTAACGAAAACATTAAAAAAACTGAAGTAATTCAATTTTTTTTAACTTAAATTGCTCATTTTAACATTAAAACATTAATTAAGAATTTTGAAAAACTGAAATTATGTAATAAAAACTTGAAAAAACTTGTAAACTGCTTTTATATGACTACTTATCGCCTAGTAAATTTATTAACACTACCGTTGTAAAAAATAGGACATTTCAATTAAACTGCATTAGTTTTATAGATACAAATAAAGTTCAAACCAAGCATTTCGTAAATTGAATTATTATTGATGTCGTCATCAAAGAATGCGTAAGCAGCATTAAAAATAAAGGTTTAATTATTTTGTAGTTGTGATGATAGAAAAGCTATTAAACAAATACCCATCCTTATTTGACGTTACGTGATTTTATCCTTTCGTATTAATAATAATGATCACTTGAGTTTTGGGGTTAAACGAAGAGTTTTTAATTTCTCCTTAACTTTTTCTCATTCTTTTGATTGGATCGCACAGTTCTTTTACGAAAAATTCAAAGTAATCATTATAAAAAAAAATTGGAGCTACAGCCTCTTCTATCTGAGGGTGCGATGTAGTTATGTCTATTTTTTGACCTCGGAAGGATAAGACGAACTCACATGTGCTTTTAGTAAGTTCTAATAATATTTTTAATTATAATTTCTTATTTATTTATAATCAAAAATATGATTATTATTTTTATCTTTTTTTATTTTTATTTTGTCTTTCAAGGTTTTTTTTCTACTTAATAATTTTATTTTTGTTATTACAAACTTATTAAGTTGGTCATCACTCATCACTGGAACAATATTCTAAAAACAACGTTATCAATTATTTTAAGAATTAAAAATGTATGCATAGTTTCATTCAACAATCTAATCAGGTCAACTTTGAATAGGGAAGGTTAACCGTGCAGCGTTAAACTGAAATCTGTTATAACCTTGATTTATTTTTTTAAATATAGATTTTTTCATGATTTTATTTTTTAAGAAAATTTGAGGTATCAAAAAAGTATTTATAATATGGGATCTTCAGGAATAAGTGATTCGATTTGCGTTGTTTCGACGAAGTGTGTTGCAATTTTCCAAAACGACCCTGGCGCACATCGAGACTTTGGTGCACTTAATTGCGTAAATAGAATTTAAATTTTTGTTTAATTGCGAAGTGTTTAAAATTTATATAATTTGGGTGGCGAAGAAAATATTAACGAATATACTGGGGGCACCAAAAAATTGTTTTCATCACTAATGTTTTTAAATATTTCAATGAAGTGAATAATAACTACACACATTCAAATGAATATTAAATTACACTAATTAGCTGTCTTACATAAAATCATTCATGGAGATTTTGTAATGTGAATAGAATAATCATCGACTTTTTTACTTCTTTTTTTCACAGAATATTTTATTTAACATGTTAGAGAATAGTTATTAATGCTCCTTAATTTAAAAGAAATTTTCAAAATTAGCGACTCGTTAGTTATAGGTTCCCCTTGTCAGTTAAGATTGCAGAAGGAATTTATATGTTCTATATAATTCGAGTTTATTAGTTAATTTTACAATAAAAGACGGCATAAGCTTGTATTGTTGTAAGTAATGCAATTGACAACTTGAAGTAATTTATTTATTTAAAAATTGATTGATATAATTATTAAATTGCTAGAGGATTGTTTTATTTTTATAACAAGATTATTAAATCGTGTTTATCGTTGTCAATTTATTCATCGTCATTGATTATATTGCACATTAGCCTATGTAAATTATTCTTTTAGCGTCGGTGGCGAGCACGCCATAATTCTTCAGTGATCTTATAATATGAAAGCAACTATGGTTCAAAAATGATTATACATGAATTTATGGTGGGTTCATGCAAGAAAAGGACGATAATGAAAAATAACACAACAAGAACCACCTTCCTACATTAGTAAATAAATATAAGAAAAACATGCAGTTATAAGTACATATTTCAAAATTTAAGCAATTTAAATTTTTATAAATAAAAATAAATATATGCACTGTATATGCATTTGCATTTCGAAGCATCTATTTATACCTTATATAGCTCTTGCTATATAAGGTAAATGTTATGATTTATTAATTATTATTATAAATATTACATAAAAAATTTATAGTAAATTTAACGCAATAAAAATTAATAATATTTTTGATTGTTATCATAAATATCTGAAGGTTGTCATATAAATATATTTTTTTATTTACTTTTAACGTTCATCAATTACCTACTAAGTAAGTAATTAGTACAGATTACTAATCTGTGCTAGTAATCTGTGTAATTAGTATCGACGCAACAGACGACTGGGGATTCGAACCCACAACTACTTATTCATAGTCCCTTAAGTTTCACCGTATGCTACTTCGCTGGATTAATTTAAATATTTGGCAATAGCCATACGTATTAACTAAAATATGTTGGAACAAATAGTTTCAATGCAGTGGTAGCGTACGCGATGTACTTGATTTCGGGCTTCGCAAAATTATACATAATTAATAAAAAGTTTCCTGGCACTAAAAATCACCATTATGCACCAACTTAAAAAATAATTTGGGGATATACTCTTCAGACCTCTCTATAGTTGGCAACGCCTGACCTTTCAAACCTACATAATATATGGGGGGGGCTCGCCAATTTATTTTTCGTACATTAAAAAATTAGGTTACGCCGCCACTGGTACAATGCATAATTAAGATTTTCATCAAACGGGGAACCATGAATCATTTAGCTTCGACTGCCTCCATTTGGATAACGGAATTTTTATTCTGTGTTCTAGATTTTTATCAAGCTAGTTGATCTTGTTTAATTGCAATCAATTTTTTATCTTAATATTTTTTATCTGCCTTCCTGTGTGTCTTGAACTTCTTGTAGTGAGACAGTATTAAATTCTATGAGATGTGATGATTCAAACTTTTAATGTGATGGATTAATAATAATTCTTCTTTTATTTTGCTGGTCACCTACTACTTTTCACGTTGAGGCTCAGTTATCGTTTATGATGTAGGCATGTGGAAAAGCTATTGGATTAACAAAATATTTATTCTTTGATTGAATAATTGAATTTAAGTAAAATATCATATGAAAACCATTATACTTCTTATTTATGTTTCACAACGGCAATAAAATTAATGTAGTAGGTATGTTATGAAATAATAGTATGTAAAAGTATTAAAATTGATTGTTGCTTTTGCTGCAATGATCACGTAACTAGTTTGTACATAAGCCTCCTTATATGGAAGAAAACTTAAAAAGGCCGAAAAGTGCATATCTGAATAAGGCAAATCAAATTTAAATTCAATTAGCATTGGCTGTATAAATGTGGTCAAAAATGTTGTCATTAGATTTTTCGTACTGAGGTACTACATAGATTGGTCATCGATAAGTTGAAAATATTTTATTATTTAGATACTATAAAAAAGTTATTAATTTGCTTTCTGATTTAATTGATGACAGAATAAAATCGATATCAATTAAATTCAATCAGGTTAACGCCGACAGTTTTTACCGAATCTGCTTTGAATTTTTATTCGTAAATATTGTTTTTGTTTTCAGTTTTGGCAGTATATTTCGAAATATTTTGACAATCATAAAAATAACATTTAAGATACAAGCTTTTAAAAATATTTTTGATTTCATTATTACGGTTTTTGGCATTTCTGTTCTGTTTAACTACTGAATAGTTTTAGATAATCGAGACATTTAACAATGAAAAAAATTATAAACTTTAATAAGTAAAGTATTGGTGATATTGATAACAATAGGATTTACGTTTGGAGTGGAAATTGAACTATTGGTAATGCAGAACGTGATGTGTGCTGAAGAGGCGATAATCTCATAATATTTCTGCGGAATGATATCACCATTTTCTTTACAAGGTTTAAATGATCTCATGTTTTATAATATTATGCAAATTTAACACGTACCAACTGTATATTTGTGTCGAAAAATCGAAATGACCGACTTATTTTTATGTAATTTAAATGTTGGTGATACAAAGTTTTTATTCGCCACTCTTTAAAGTTTATTATTAATTGTAGATTTAATTTACAACATAGAAACCTTTAGTTTAATTAATACAATTTATTAAATTATGTATTTTGACTGATGATTTTCCAATTAGGGGAAAATTAATAATATTGAAATATTATTATTCCATTTGCAAGTAATTTTTCAAACATTATAAGTAAACAAATCACAAACTTGAATATTTTGATATCTTTTTATGCTTTTTTTAATAAACATTAATTTTGTTAATAGCATATTAGGGGCATTCCCAAAGGACCAAAAACATCGATTATATTGATCGAAAGTATTATTGTGTGGGTAACCTTCCTGCATTGTTAAGCATATTATTTTAGAGTTAAATTATTAGGTTAATATTTTAAATTAGATGTAGAATTGTTCTACGATTTCTTTATTTGTGGTTTTCAAACACCATATTATGATAACATAGTAGACATACATATTATTTTAAACTATTGTTCATAGACTTCCCTGTGCGGTATGATACTATAAAACATTGTGGTTGAATAATCTTTTTATAGCTTTTATCTTTAAATTTCCTCTTGAAAATAATACTGAGAATATTTTTATCTGATCTAATGCCTGCTCTAATTTTTAAAATGCATTCGGGGATATACTCGTATTATTGTACTCGGTATGTACCTCCATGCAGTGGCCTAGCGAGATATTTTAAAAAACAAACATCCTTCCTTACGATACTAAATCTATATACTCTATTTTTATAGTATTTAAAAAAAACTTAAAACTAATATTAATAAAATATGATGAATTTTATTCGATGTTTTATAAACGTATTCATTCAAATTGGAAAAGTCCTTTATTGCTTTGATCTCTCTTATAATTACTTTAGTTTTGAAAGTTTTCATGTTTTTTTCTAATATCAATTTTAGGTGAGGATAGCCTTTATTGATTTGAAAAGTTTCTGCCTTGATGCTTCTCTAAAGAGTTAAAGAGCGTAAAAGTTAGAGTGATAACAGACGGTGCAATGTGTAGACGACACACATGGTCTTTGTGTCTAACAAATTTATTGCTTATTGAAAGTAAGCTTATAATATTATTTAATATTCGCTTCACGTGACTTGGCAAAATTGTGATAAAGGAGCAGAAATAGGTACGGATAATATCATTGCATCAATAATTATGTAGTAGTATTGCGTTTTTTTTTGTTTCCATTGCACGAAGATTCACAATCAAATGTATAAAATGAAACCCTAGTAGAGACGAATTAACTACTGTAAGTTCGTAAGAGGACTTGGCTTCGGTGGGATTACATCAAGGGGATTGTGTAAAACTTGCAGACAGGTGGATGATGCTTGAGTTTTCCTCTAATAGCCCTGTATTCAAATACCAAAAGTGGTTTGAAGTCTTTCTGATATCTGCATGCATATATACCACTTCTTTCATGAAAGCTTTCGCACCATATTTTTATGCTACTCGTGGGTAGTATCAAAAACAATCTACCTTTCTATCGTATTTACAATACACAAATCTGCCACTTTATACATTCTCTAGAATTTTATTAAACTAATATAAAATAAATTTAATAAAGCTTGTAAATATTACATACTATTAATTATAAAATTTTTGTTTAATTACTTCCAAAATATTTTCCCAACGTTAATGAATTTTGCACACAAACAGGATCTGCTTACAATTAATTTGATAACGTCGTTAATGTAATTATTATTTCAAACAAAAGTCTTTTAACCGTTATTATAAACAGCGTGCATACCAATTTTGCGATATATTTTTATAAATTCAGATTGTCAAACTCGTAGAAATCTAAAAAAGACTTATATCACAAAAAATTGCTCCGATACTGATCTTATGAAATATAACAGTACTTTCACAAAACGTCATATAAGTTCGATGTTTGTGCTTCTCATCAATAAGGTTTAATCGTATATTTACTGTTTGTGAAAAAAATAATGACATCATCGTACGATTAATTTTATTCTTTTCATCCTATAGCAGGTGATTCTTATAATTGAAAATTTGATTTGCAGTTTTTTTTTAATTTTAAACATTTTAATCCATATCTGATTAACGTACTTAGTTGAAAATCGCATTAAGATTGTATCTACTTTGAAAGTAAAAATTCCTAAGTCTCGAAATTATAATTACAATAAAAATCAATGTCAGATTAGTGATGTGCAAAAATGCAATAGCATTTAGTAATTTAATGTAGGTACGTAGTACCTTGTTGAAGGTGAAACAAACTTCATATTTTATTATCACTTTGAGATACATTTCTTTGATTAATTAATAAAATCGTTATATTACTATAGTATTTCCAAAATACAGTAGAATTTGGTTTTGACAATATTGAGAAGCTTGGTTATAAATACATAAAAAACAAAAAAAAATTTAGTTATTATTATAATATTTTATTAATATTACGTAAAAATATAATTTGAAATGTATAACGAAAAAATAGTATCTACCATTACCATCCATTACTAGAAAATATTTTATTTAATGGCGTTGAAACTTATCACAAATTAAGTCAATATTATATTTCTTCATTCTTCTGTATTCTCTGCATGTACATTATATTTACACAAAAGCAATAATTGACATATTATGAAGTGGAGTGGTGTAATGATTATTGACTGATGTATTTCATAACATCGAAAATTCAAATGTTATATGTACATACAATTTGATCAAAAGTATTTCTAATTTTTGAAATGCTGTTTGTAAATAAATTTATACTAAACTGCATTTCATGAAGCTTCAAAAGCAATTATTATTTTATAAATATAAACGATACAATACAATAAAAATCGTTCTTTTAAAAATTGCGATCAAACTACAATATGAAACGTGCGTGTAATTTACGAGAAACTGCCGGTAACATCTTATCATTTGTGTTGTATGAGATAACGCCTTTAAAATCTTGTAAAGCTCTTGAACACGTTGTGAATCTCAAAAGACTTCCAACTAACTTCTTGTTTTCCTTCCAATTTCGATGATCCGAGTGGTGCAAAATGAATATTGGGATAGATGGGGTGATAAGTTATCATTCCTGGATCTTCACCCTAAAACTTGTCACCTACGTACACTGTTGGTATATACGAATAAATGTAACTTTCAATTCGTCTGTGAACTTACATACATTATGATGGTTTTAATATTTTTTTCTTAATGGATGAAATTGGAAATTTCTAATCTCGGAATTGTATTACGAGATACTAAACGAAATGTTTGCTAGAAATTTTATATCTCGGTGTTAACTTTCTCGTAGAATGCGAAATAGAATTTTACATTATTTATAAATGTAAAATTTTTCACATGAATTACAATCACGAGGAAATTTTTATTCTCGACTCATTTTCTTATGCGTAACATAAATATATTATTTTATAATTTTTACCAACATCGTCTTGCAAATTCTTTGATGTACGAAATAATTCACTTAATAAAACATTTTAATTATTGGAAAATACCCCGATAGGAAGATAAAAAAGCTTGTTCGATATATTCCCTCTTTTGTGAGCATTTAACAATTTCATTACCAATGTATTGTTCTTCATGAACCAAAATAATTTTTGATTATCTTTAACACAATGAATGCAATCGCAGCGACTCGATGAGCTCATCATACTTTATATGCAGTTTTAAAAGTAAGCTTTTAAATGTCAACTTAACGGCAAAAAATTTCAACCTACCAATTAATTTTACGAGCACATGACTCAGATCTTATTTTGGCTCAAAATACATGAATGACTACATTCGTTTTTCCAAATGAAATTTAAAACTGGACCATTTTTTAAGAAAATATGGAGAAAGAAAACTTATTACAAATCGCATATATAAATAGATCTTTTATTCACTCTTCTTCATCGGTGCACTGAACTGCAATACATACATTATATGTGCCAGTTCACCAGACAAGTTCAAATTAATTACTTTGCAAATTCACTTCTTTGAAACTTGCCGAGTGGTTTATATTAATTGCATTGCAGGTATGTTATTAATTTATTTCAATTATTTTTTTAAATTTTACCTTAAAATTTTTTCCATATGCAAATTTTATCTATTATAAATTTTACAATAAATTGTCGGCCTAAGTAGTACAAAATTTATTTTTTCTTCTTCAGAAATCTTTCAATTGTTAGGAAACAGTTTTTCTAAACGGAACTGCATTGTAATCTACATAATATGCTTTTTCGGATACTCAAGTTTTAACAGCAATTTAATTCTTACCCAAATTATGGATCGCAGTATGAGGAAAATGTGGAAACCAAAATGAACTTCTAAAATTTAAAGCTACATTTCCACTAGAGCGGCTTTTGCCACGCGGCACGGTTTTGAGCATGTCTTACGGTACCTCCCCCCCCCCCCCTCCACTGGTATAGTGTCACAATTTGCTGAAAGCCGTCCCGCGTAGTAAAAGCTGCCCTAGTGGAGATGTAGCTTAACATTTAAGTGTATTATCCAATTACACACTGTTTATTGCCAATACTCTGCTGATATCATACCAGCATGAGCAGTAAGTAATCGAACTTGAACCACTTCATGCCCATATTAATTGTATGTACAAAATTACGGGTGGTGTATGGGTGGTTAACGTTAAAAAACGATGAGACATCCTACACTTTCATTAAGTGTCAAATTCTACAAGTAGGACTCAAAGATGTCATATTTGCAAAAAAAAAACTCAACGGAATTTGATAGAAAACATTAAAATAATGCGTTTTAGATATGGAAGAATGTTGTATATCGATTAGTTTAGCCTTTAGCCAATAATTGATTTTAAAGTTTGAAATTTTTCTTTGATATTCGCCTCTATTGACTTATCCTGCCACCCGTTTGTATAGATTTATTTACGCTTTAGGCTGGGCTTTACTTAGCTTTATTTAGCTTAAATTTGCCGAAAAAAAAGAAAAATTTACCCCCTTACTAGTTTCAATTTATTTTTGTTAGTTAATTATCATAAATTTTTGAATTTTTTTTGTTTTTTTTTAATAACTTTTTTTAACACCCTAAAACCTACAATTGCTCCGAACAACAGGCGTCGAGACCGGATTACCACAAATCCCGGGATTCCGCTTTCAATTTCGGGCTTGCGGAAAATATTTTTACCTGCTGGGATAACGGGATCTCGTCTGAGAAGCCTTAGAGTGGTCGTGTCAGACACATCAATGAGCATTAATAAGTAGTTTTAAGAGTATATCTCGTTTAATTTGATAAGAAATGCGCGGTTTTAACCATTGTTTTTAGATATTTTATATTATTTTCTATGAAAAATTCATTTTTTAGTTCATATACCCCCTTAAATATAACAACATCCGGAGGTTAAAATCCAATTCGTGGTCGTAAGTTGCATCCATCTCACCTAACCTCTTAACCACATAAAAACAGGGTTAGTTAAATATATCTCAACTGACGTTCAATGAGTTAAACGGTGCAATGTTCTTTCCATGACCAGTCCATGAATGTGAGTTCTTCCTGGAAAAGTTACTTTACGATTTGATACCATCCAGTGGCACAAGATTGTTCAATTTACGTGTTGCTCTTTATTTCTTCATGTAGAGAAACTTTAAATCATAAAGCATAAGAAGACTCGCACAACTTTTAAACAGAAGTTTTCGAAAGGGCGGAAAATATGGAACATTAAACATTATTTTTAAATAAGAGTAAATTAAAAAATATTACACTACCTACGTAGTGTGTGTAACAAAATTCTCTTTTAAGCTCCCATGTTCTTCACTTAAAAAAATCAGTTAGTACGTGCTATATCCTATTTTATTTTTATTATAATGCAAAAATTCATAAGACAAGGTTATTAAAAAATCGAACACTACATCTACTTATACATAATTATATTTTTTAACTATTAATATTATGCAAATACATAGATACTAATTTTACTAAGAGAATGCATAACTTCCTTTTCCTGTCTGCAGATTCGCTTTTTGTCATTGAAGTAGAATGCTATTGTACTGCTTGCAAGCATATTAGACACTTCCGGTGTTAAATTATTAAAAATATTTTTCATTTTCTTAAATTTTTAATGAAGTTGACTTCGATTTAAGTTTTTTAATTTCTTTTCTCATATATTTACTTTTTAAATATTAATTTGTGTGATGTAAAAAACATCATAAGTCTTTAGGCGTCATCACTCGAAAATAGGAAGTTAATTTTAATTTGTGAGACAACGAGATAGCGGAGTAGTACTTTATTATAACGAATTTCCGGTTTATTCGTCGCAAGATTAAACAACAATTTTTATTTTACTAAAAAAGTAATCAAACAATTTTGAATATTGATATTTGTTAGGATTACTGCTATAAATTTTCATTTACTTTTGAAACCGATAAGATTTCAATTAAAATTTATACCTATTATTAAATATGTTATATTATGTAATTTTATACTTATAAGTGGAATCAATTTAATTTTTCAACTTTGATAATGCACTTTCTTATTAATGACATTTCACATAATTAGACAACGATGGAGCTAGAAGTTAATGTAGCATAGGCCGAGTTAGACCTTCAAGTTTAGGGGTGGTAATTTCGTAATAAAAACGGCTATCCAAATGCAAAACATTATGTCGTCTTGCAAAATTATCCAAAAAAAAATAAATAAAAAGCGCTACGGGTGCTTTTCCTCAAGGTTTTGAAATGTTTTTTATATTTTGAAAAAGGATAAATTTTCACAAAATTTTGTGTATTTTTGTTTTATTTAGACTGGTTCATGTGATTAACAGAACCTCAATTAATTTTATAAAGCGCTTGTGTTTTTATTAATGGTTTGGATACCTAACAATCTTTGTAGAAAGGGAAACGTTCAAACTAATATAGGTACCTACTATTTTGTAAATATTAGGAATACAAGATTTGTGTTTGTACCGAAGTTGTTTAGTAAAAAGTAAATGCTTGAAATTGGTGGAAATTTGAAGTTTTTATCCGGAAGTGAAGAATTTTTAGACTAATTTGAGTAATTTGTATTGTATATTTTCCCAAGAGTTATCCGAGTGTATGAGAGTATTTTTTGAGTAATTTTTGGAAACGAGAAATTTGTTTTTCGTGTTCTATGATAGCGTAGTCGATGGAATTAGATGAGTTGGATTCAAAAACTGAATGTCATTGTGCTTGGAAAGTACGAAGGTTTAACGAAAGTTTAACGAAAAAAAAAACCAAAGGAAAAGAAGTGATAACGATTGATTCTTGATTTTATAATAATTTTCCTATCTGTGTTTCTAAGCGATAGATTGTTTTTTTTTAATTATTTCAAAGTATCCGCTTATAGACAACGGGAAGGTATTGTTAGTGAGTGTCAGGAGTTCAAATCTCATAATTGAGGTGTTGATTTTTATTCAATCGTTGATACACAAAATTTATCATTTTGTTTAATTAAAATAGTTTTTTTGTTCTGGTCGAGAGATTTACGCATCCGGGTGCTTTATAGCCGGGAGCTAGCTGTGGTGATTCAAGGTATTCTGTTACTGGCTAAATTATTTTGAATTTTTTCGAGTAGGAAAATTATAATAAAATATAAAGTTGGTAGTGTGGACTCTAGACGGTAATGAATAATGACAATGTGTATAATAGAGACTAACTTTTCAAACAACAAATTTTAGCACTTATAAAATTGAGGTTGTTGTAGACGTGATTGAATCGATTCATTTACTAGCGAAATTAAAAAGTTTTCGTATATTTGGGAAGCATCGTGTAGTCATCTCAATAGAACGATTTTAAGTTGGAGCGTCATAGTCTTTTAGGGGAAAAAGTTTTTAGTCTAAAAATTTTTTTTTTGAATTTTTCTTTTCGGTAAAGCTTTTATGTTATGGCCCTGTTCTATGTTTTTATGATTGTAAATAAATAATATTGCTCAAGAAAATACATAGTAATTAATGTAACATTGAACCGACCAATTAATTTGCAAAATGTAGATAATAAGGTTATAGTGATAATTTTTAAAATTACAATCACCGATTAATCATAGTCATGTAAACTATCAATATTATATAATAACTTATAATAAATAAATATTAATATAAATAAAACTGACCATATACAAAATAGTGGATAAAATCAATAATATTCATAAAGTGCACTATTTACTGTAATCTATTATAAACTACATTTTTAACATTTCAATAATAATTATTCTATTTTATAACTAATTAGTAATATGAAATAATATTTTAATTTGAAATTGCTGGTAGTTTTTTGAAAACAATTTTATCATAAATCAGTTCTAATTTAAAAAGGAATAATTTTGATTTCGCAATTATTTAAAAAAAAGTAGTTGTCAATAATTTGAGAAATTATAGTTGTAAGTTAGAGTATTTATTACAAAATAAAGCAAAGTGTAGTTCAATTACTAAGGCAATTTTTATCTTTCAGTTTTAAAATAATTAATTTAACAGTACTTATTAAAAAAAATTGTGAAGCTTAATTATTGCGCGTTTGTGAATCACAATAGAATCACTTTCAGTACCGTTTTTGTGAGCACTGCATTTAACCCTTTGATGGCCAAATTAAAAAAAAAAAGAATTATTATATTTGAGAATTTTATATAGGTATAAAAAAGAATTCTCACGAACCTATTTTTGATGAATAACTAAAACAACTGCATATTTCACTTCGATAATATGAAAAGTTTAGAAGTAAACTGAAAAGACATTTTTCTTTCTCTCAAGATTTTCAAGATCGGACCACGCAATTTGGAAATTTTCGAATTATACGGATAGTTGATCAGGATCAATTATTATTATTTCCAGTAATACACACATTACAACACAAATTCAAATTACGCTTTCAACGCCGTAATATATGGTAGGTCTAACTGAAAATGTAGGAAATCAAGTTATTCCTTGTAATTGGTTAATTTCAAACGATATGTGTGTAGTTACGAGTAGTTACGCAAAATGGATTTTAGATAATACATAATAATGTACTTAGTGGAACATAATAAATACATATAGATACAATAAAGTTGATTTGCAAATTTTGTTTTAAAATTAATATTATTATATCTACTTATTTACTTTTAATATAATACCTACTGTAATTTTTTTTCATTTTTCATCATGTTATGTTAATTTTTGTATTTTTTATATAAAACCTTTCAATATTAGTTAAGCACGTATTGGTTTTCAAATTTTAGCTTACAATATCTTTCTTATAATAAGATATAACGTACATTAACAACCCAGGGTGTACATTTCATTGCTATTAAGGCCTTCCAATTAACTTAATTTTGTGTTTCGCAGTTGCTATACACTGTTATACGTGGTTCTTTCTTTTTAATAGTACCTGGTAATTACAAACAGAAATGCACACTGTGTTTTATCAACATTAATATACAACTTGTGCAAAAAATCTATAACAATAATTACGTGTTATCGATAAGTTTTGCAATGCGCTCAATCAATTTACAATATCATAATAATATAAGAATATTTAATATGTTATTCTAAAAGACATATAAGATAATATTCTTCAGCATCATCTTCCGATACCGATTCGTTTAGATTAAAATATTTATAGTCAAAACAATTTGTTTTATTATAGCGTTGAAGATATTTTCCATATGTATGTAAAGAAATAGCACAAAATATAATAACTCGTATGATTAAAGAAATAAACAATTCTGTTATAAATTTTTGACATAAACAGTAAGCGAGCATTATTAATTTTTTGTGAAACTTTTCTGCATACCTTATACCAATATGACCATTTTTATGAATATGTAATACTAAAAATTGTCTTCTATTTCCTTTCAGCTGTTATTACATAAACTTAAGCACAGAAACGAAAATAATACTCTACCAATTTATTCAAAACTACTATTGAGAGCTATAATATTTCTAGTATAGTTTCTAAAATGATAGTGGTTAGTTATTTTGATAAATGATTTTTGGTGCTTTGATGTAGGTATTCAATAATTTGTTTTATAAATATGAATCGTAGTTTGTTCCAATTTAAAAGTATATAAAGACATTGAATAATACGAATGCTCGTATATCATTACATGGTATCAATCAACGCTATAATTCAATTACTATTAAATCGTAGAACGTTTTATTAATGCCGACATGTATACATTAATTAGCGAAAATTAAATTAAGTTTAAATCATGCAATGCCCTAAATAGTGATCAATTCATTGAGTATGAATTTAAAAAATAGATAGAAATATTAAAATAATTAATATTTTGTTTTGAATATTACATTTTTGTATTTGGATTTTATTGTGGAGGGCAAAACAAGCTCGCACGCACTTAGGCCTCTAAACCGGGCCCATTGTACTACCTCCGATTTCCCAGCAGTGTATGTGGCGCGACTAGGAATAGAACTGCGGTTTTCCGCTTCCTAGCCTGCCAGTATATGCTTAACACCACACTGCTGGTTCATTTCGTATTAAAGCTATATTACTAAAGTAGGTTACTATATCATAGAATTGTCCATTCATTTTAAATTCTTATGTGAAAATAATCATTTGTCTATCGTACATCGTACAGCGCTATACAATCCTGATGGGTCTTGGCTGACTAATATGATATCAAACTTTAACATCAAATAGTCTTCACGGCATTGCATTTTTTTACCTACGACGTGAGTCAGCCCGACAAAGAACCTCCAATCTGGAGGACCAGAGAGACGACCAGAATAAAGTTCTTACTTCACCCGGATTCGAACCAGGTATTTAGCGGTCATAGTCAACTTGCGTGACTACTATGCTCCCTCCGGCCGTCTCCAGTCATTTGTCTACAACTAGCCTACTGTTAGGTGCATGTGGGCGGCACTGGCTGTAGTGCATGGTTGAATGAAAAAAAAATTACTACTGAATGTTTTATTTATTTATTATTATATAAGAAGAGAATAATAATTTACAAACATTACATTTCCGCATTCGATTTATCATTTACCGAAAAAATTTGCGTCTTAATTTTTTTTATAAATATTAGTTTTATTTATAAAATGAATCAATAGTCTGATTTTCCACTTCAATATTTGAAAAGTCGAAATTAAAATTTTAAGTGTTTGAAAGGCATATTTTATAATAATTATCATTATTATAATTATCATTATTATAAAATATTATAAATTGATACAAAATACGATTAGACAAACCACACAAAATTACAAACAGATGCTGACTACGCAGTCCACCGCGAAGATGAGCAAGTGAAGAGACTTGCCATTTCTAATGGAAATACATGATTAAGAGCTTGAAGGTGATTATCAAATCCTTCATCAAACGGTAAATTGGTACCAAAAGGGTACCAGACCAAGTATGCGTAAACGTTCCTCGTGTGATGATTTATACGTGATGCTTCCGCCTTTTGTACAGATTCAGCACACCACACCAGACTAACAAATTTTGGATCGGACTTAAGTTTCTAATAATCGCTTAACCATAGATCGAGTAGGCTTCTCAAAACACTTCAAAAGTAGATGGATCATATATTAGGTTTGCTGCACTTTTTGGTATTTAGTGAAATCATTTTGCAAAACATCGTGATAAGAGCAAGGATTATTGTAAATATTTGTTGTCGTCAGCATAAAAAAAATTCAAGAATGACATCAGGATCAGAACAGTGCGCTAAATACAGATTACTGGGGAACGCCACTAAGAATCGAGGCATTACAGGAAAAAGTCTGTCGAATTTGCATCCTAAAGACTTGATCACTAAGAAAATCAGCTAACTGCTTCACCAAATCACCTTTAATATCAAAATGTTTCAGCTTTCTCAGTAGCTTTTTCTAATTACCCTAACGAAGGCTCTCGCAAAATTCTATTAAATCTACTCATTGATATGAAAAGATTGGTTAAAATCTACACCGTTTTTATGCAACACTTATCTTAGGTATCAATACTTTTTTTTGAGTTTTGACTGAGGGTCACATGTAGATTGCACCGATGGTCAGATGTGGATTGTACTGATATAAATACTTAATCCCTTTAAGCAAAAGTGTAACTATAGTAAGATTGTAAGGCTTACTCGTAATGTTTTTTACTGAATATAAAACAAGGATGTATACAAGCAGCCGCATCTAAAACTATTGAAAAACTAAAAAAAATAACCGATAGATGCCCAAAATATTTCATTTTATTTTAATTTATTGTTTATTGAAAAATAGAATACCAATAGAATGGTAGAAAATCGTAAAATTTTAACTAACTTATGTTCAACCGGTGGATCTCTCCTTTAACGGCCTCTCATTTAAACAAAATTGTATCCTAACACTAACCTAAGCTCGACCAGTAGATCTCTTTTTTAGTGATTCCTTAATAACATAAAAGACGAAATGAAGGTTTTTCGCAAATTAGTGTTATAATTGTTTAAATCATCTAGCAATGAAAAACAGAAAATGGAAATGCAATTTGTATTATTTACATACATCTATAATAAATTATACGTCAATATTACGGTCACTAGCATATAGCGATTAAGCGCACAGACTGCTAATACAGAAAACTCGGTTCGACTCTGGGCGAAGTAAGAATATTATTCTAACCTTCTCCACTCGGAAGGCAACGGCAAACCACCGAGGTGTAATTTGCCTAGAGAACATTTAAAAAATGTCACTATATTCTTTCGTAGTCTATTCTTCTTTCGTAGCCTAGTATAATCCACATGTCAGATTATGGGACCTTTTGACCAGCGGTGCAGTCGACAATCGCTCATTTCCGTTGAGATGTTTATTTAATGAATCGGAGATCAAAAAGTGTAGAACGTAGAAGGTTTTGGACGCCGTAGGCGGCCGTGGGGATAAAAATCTCTCTAATAAACTATAAATAATAATCAATTGCTTCGTAGTTTATGTAGTGTAACTTGATATTGAACATATCATAGCTTTATAACATGAAATAAATTATTTTGCACTGTGGTTAACAGCACCTACTGGACGATTAGTAGGATGCTCGCTCATCTTCTAAACATTTCCTGTCCAGTTTTGAAAAATCGTATCGGCTTGAAAATTGTTTTCAGTATGAAGGTGAAAATTATTTGCATTATACATTTTACGTTGCTAGATTTTCTCCATTTTGCAAATGCTATAGTTTAAAATCGAATAACATTTCAGTAGTGGTTTGAATTTGTTTTTTTTTTATTGTGCCGTCTATTCTATTTTATCACAAAACTAATTCCGACAGTTATTTTTTTATAACTCCTTTTCTTCTACAATTTTTGCTGAACTTATTAATATTCCCTCGTACCTTACGCTGAAAAATAAAATTTTTAAGTCAGAAACACGAAAAATAGAATTTTATTACAATTTGTGTCTGGTTAAATTAGTCTTTGCAGTGCAACGAATTAAGCTTAAATTAATTTTTAACAAATCCAAGAACATATTTTCGGAAAATGATGTGGGAGTTTTTCAAGTTTCACATACCTACCTATACTTGCAAGACGATTTTATTTTGCGACATCTTTAGGATGCAAGTTTTAAAAACTAAAATAGTAAAAATGAAATAAACTTATTCGTTGAGCAAAACCTTCAAGTTCTTCTTTTAATTTAGTTTAGCGCCCATCCAATTGGCATAAATTCTTTACACAACAGTCAAAATTGAGTTTTTAAAACCACTAAATTAACGAGAAATCTTCATCTTATCAAAAAACTGCTCATTTGATTTAAAAAGGTACTTATGTAAAAACAAGCGCAGCTTTATTTACTTAATTATATCACTTTATATTATGAGATTTTAACATTTTAATTGGCTCTTTTAATTTAACTGTTTAAAATTATTATAACAGCAAAAGTTACCATTAATACTAATTTAAAGAAGATAATGAATTTACATCCCGAGTAACCGACAATGACAATTTATTATTGTAACAAAACAAATAATGTATATATAATAGTATAGTCACTATTTATACATACTACATACATAACATATTAAGCAAGTCTTATCAATCGCTTTTAATTAACTATCGATAGAGCTTAAATATTATATCATCAGTTTTTAGTTACACTGTTGATCCTCAGATCCAAATAAATTGTTAGAATAAGAGTTATTCCAGATTTTAAATCTTGAAAATGAAAATAAGTGCAGAAATGAAATATTATGTTCTGCAATACTTTCTAAATTCAATTATTTAACTAAGCCACAATATTCGATTATGTTAACTTATTGGTTTTGTAACTAATATTTTAAGATTAATTTTTTTAAAGCTTTTTATTCAAGTTTTATATTACATTTAATAATTTCAAGCTTCACAACATACAAGAAAATTGAATTTATATTTAAATTTCAGGATGGTGTGTAAAGCTGAAGGTATTATTTGATATCACCTTTGAGCGATGGTTTTACCCATCACATCTAAAAACGTATGCTGATATAAAAGTAAATGAAAGCAGCAACAGTTTTTATTACTTAAATTGTTTATTTTTCAAACATTTTTAATTTGCAAAATTTTAAGTGTCGTTTGTTTCATAATTTATGTGGTAGTTTCAAGAAAGTCGTTCTATATGTTATTTGTTCGGTCAAAACCATGCTATAATAAAAATGCGAATTCTTGAAGTTTTGCATAAATCTAAAAATAAAGGTTGCAAATTTGAAACGTGAATATTAAGGAAACTGATTTTGTGGCTACTAATGTTTGTTTAAACTTTTATTCATAGTTTTATAGCGTCTGGCGACCGGTCAATGAATGTGTTATATGTGTCGATGATTTTTTAACTACTTGCCAATAATTTTAAGTGCACATAAATATTTATTTTGTTTTTATTTAAATATATATGTAGTAAAAAAAATAAGGATTTCTCAAGATATAGTCACGTCTCCCAAACGGTTTCATAATCTGGCAACTCCAAATCCTAAACATCTGCACCGATGCCAATGTAGGTATCGTACACCCTAAATATTCAAGAGTATAGCAGTGGTTATGTATATGCAAGGGGTGTGTTCATGTTTCCACGTTTTATCTTATTTTGAAGATGCTTTACTTATTTATTGCGTATACTATCGACCTATATATAAATTACACATTATTTTAAAATTTAAATTATGGAAAGCAACTCTTCTTTTTACTAAAAAAAAAAAAAAATTTGATTGTAAAATCTCGTTTTTAAAGCGATAATTCTACATAAATTTTGACAAACTTCGTTACGAGAATACTTAATTGGGTGTTGCGTCTTTAACTTTGGAACTTGTAACAAACAGATTAATGTTTTCGTAGACAATTCTTGGGGGCTGATGTTCTCACAGCCACTTCTAAAGCCCTATCACCAACACTAGAAGTGAGAACTCGTTGGAGAATGGTGGACACGTGCTTTGACTAAAAAGTATTTTCATAGGTGTTGATACTGTAACACTTGGGCTATCGGTTGCTTTAGATTGATCATATTAACCCCAAATTACATTACCACTTTGTACACGAGACGCACTCAGCTAGATTGAGACTTTTATTTCTTAACGAACTCATAACTGTTAAACTGTTTGTGCATTGTATTAATATTTGATCGATCATTTCTTGTGTGTATTTTGAAACTCAATATTACTATCATGATTATTTTACATAAGTATGTACCATTATTCTCAGTCTCAATCAATGCTTTATTGTGAAGAGATACAATAAGTTTGCAATTAATAATTTTAATGACTTCATCTAGGTTAGGAGATAATACATTTTTACTTCTAGTTTTATTTTTTTGAAATGGTAAGAAGCGCTACAAGTACTTATCTAAATTTCTATTTCTATTTAATTATGTCAAATTTTTAAATATGGCAATAAAGCATGTCAGTTACAAAATATTAAATTGATCGAACTTTTTCTTAACCAATATGTCCTTTCTTAGAATAATGCATCTCAATTAATATAATAAAATTGTTGCTCACTTTTTAATAGATAGGTTATTAGCCGACTAAATAATTTAACCAATTTTCACCTTCTTCAAGGATACCCTAATTTATCACACATGGTGAAGTAATTCATAACAAAAACTTACGAGTAGTAAGTTTACTTCGTACATTTTTTTCTGTAACTTGCATTATTTATGAACTTAATAAATGTCGCGGTGTAAAAATTAACTAGCATAAAAAGTAGGTATGATGAAATTCGTACCTGGTAATCTAGTATTAAGTAAATATTTATTTTAACCACATTAATATTTTAAAGTAAACAAAAAAAGTAAAAGCGCATTCCGAACTAATAAACCGCCCAAAACTTGGTTTGAATAAGACGAAAACGATGCGAAAGTATTTTGTGCAGTTTTTGGTTTGATGCTTCGGTTTGATTGACAAAAAAGACCTTTAATTCTGTGATTCGCATTATACGTTAAGCTATGTATCCTGTCTGCATTAGTCCCGGAAACTACTTATTACAAATTGAAGTGATAAATCGCCCATTACAATCTGATTAGTTTTTCTCGCAGTTTTCTTGTTCCTGGAGCATGTAGACTGAACAGGTAGAAAATAACTACTTTTACAGTACCTAGGATGAGAATATTAAATTTTGATAATTTTAAACTTTGCTTTCTGTCTAATACAATAATTTACAATAAATTAATGTTTTATTTTGAACTTTTCGTTCAGTTACCTGATAACCTGATCATTGTGATGTGGGTAATGGATGTTTAAATAACGGTATTTTATCTGGACGTCTTGGTTTAATTTAAAAATAAATCTAGTTTTTACGTAATTTTTCTATCAGTCGAGAAGAATGTTGGTTTTGCAATAAACTATTTAAGGTAGGTAACCCACTGATTTAAAAATCTTGCCAGACAGAGAACTTGACCTTCTTTAATATGGAACTTAGAGCATTTTGAATTGTTTATATTAATAAATTGATTCTGCTGGAATTTCTAGTTCAATTACAATCTGTTTCAATTAAGTAATAATCTATGAATAACATTAGTGACCTCGTATTTAATCGTCACTTTTTTTTAACTATTTGAATTTAATCAGTGACATTGTATACTACCACTAGTTCGTCGGTCTTCAATTTTAACAAAAAAATGATTCAATCGAATTGAATAGCTGATGAGCCAATTCATTGATTTTGTTTGAGTTGGTTATAATTAGGTATTTAGTAATACATAGTTTGGAGCAGACCGATGACAACATGTGAGGATAATAACTCTTCACTTATTAAATTATATTAAAGGAATACGTCTTCGATGTATATAATTGTTTGAGTAACGTTTAGTTATCTAAACTAAATTAATAATAATTGTTGATTTAAATTGTGTCATAATGTGTCATAAAAGTAATTATACAGCATTGTTCAGTTAATATTTATTTAGGAGGTTAAGTAAATTTTTCTTTGTTTTACTCTTGTAGAAATTACACTTAAAAGTTTTGCCACTTAATGCAGTAAGAGAGTAATAAAGTTGATCATATTATTTTTTAAATATTTAACGCAGAACGTACATCATCATCAAATAATATACACGATTTAAGGCGATCTTGGGAATACAGCATTGTAACAACCCGAGGTTCACTTACTGAACAACCCTGCGAAACGTGCGGTTAGCCAGACATTTTTATGTGATCCGCTAGATAGTTATCTTGAAACTAACAAAAATGCATTTTCAGTTGTAAACTGAATATGAAGATGAATGAACCGTGTTAGCTAAAAAAGAAGTTAAAATTACATACTGAATTATGGACATTTTTTTACCAATACGTTGGATGCCTTATATTATTATTTATTTTTTAATACATGCATACCTAATTATATTATTTTATCGAATTTCGGAGGTCAAAATATTAAATTTTATCCAAATATATTTAGATATACAGAACTTCTAAGAGTTCCAATATGTATATTTTCAGATGCATCATTTTGAAGTTATAAATCAATTACAACTGCGTAAATATTTTTTTAATATTAATGAGATTAAAATTTGTAGTGGTGAGGTTTTTTTGGAAAATCTAAACTGTAAAATTTGTAATCAGAATATTGTTGACAATTACATTTGGAACTCAACGTGTGGTCAGATGTAAATTAATAAGGAAATATTGCAATAAAAAATGTTTTGATAAAGAATCAACGGCAAAATCGAAAACGATCTCAAATAAAGGAATTTGCCGGGGCACACATAGAGAGCGTTTATTAATAATTACATTAGGCTGTGGGGGGTGGTCTATTGGTAAACCTTGCAATGCGGGGAGAGATTGTCAGGTGTTTCTTACGTAGGGTTTCTATTTTTTTCAATTTGGGCTATTAAATTACTTTTTTACATAATAATCTATTAAAACTTCTATGGTAATAATGTCCAGAAAATCAATTTTATTTAGATAATTTTTATTAATATTTAATTGAAAAATTTTATTATACTAAAACTTCTAACCTCATGACACTGGGTGGTACTCCAAACCTTCTGGTCCTCATATTACGACATGCTGATTTATAGGTATATCTATTTGGAACAGTAGTGATTTAATATAATCAATGACAGAACATAATATGCTTATCCCCATGACCGGGGAGGTTTCGGTGGATGTGGAAGACTTCAAACATCAACGGAGTTACGGGGTTTAGGTTTGCTGAGCGCACGTAAAATCTGAATATTTGTATCCACTCGTGAAGTGGAAAATATAGGTTTTGTCTTCTAACAGCCCGTTTTATTACTAAATAAGAACTCCCTAAATTAAAGAAATTAATACTGGCAACAAAATTCAAATCCAATTTATTTAAATATTACCAAGGAAACAAAACGTAGACAAACCTAAAAGATGTTTATAACTTACTCTCCAATCAACCCAATAATTCGGCGTATGAGACGTGAAAACGCAAGCAAGACAGCAACGAAATGCTGAAGTCCATCGATTGTGAGTCGTGTTGGACACTTCTCAAAAACTACAAGCACGACTAGAAGTTTTATAAATCATTGATAGTAATCAGTTGATCATCATCACTTTTTAATCTGATGATTTTTTATTTTTTTTTAAACATAAGAATGTTGTAGAAAACTACATGTCACACTGACTCTCTGTCCGCAGCGCTGCATAAAACTTTTGATTGATTTCTTTGTTATTACTAACTCAAATTAGAAAAGTTTCCGCGTTTTTAATTGGTAACATTGTATTGTACTTAGGGGTCGATTGGCTGCGAGAGCCTTTCAGAACTGCGACCAGTATTGATCTTTTGTTCACGACCCTACTAATTAGATATTCAGGAATTCAATTTCGCTAGCGAAACACAGAATGCTCCTGAGAGGTTTGCTTTTTACCTCCTTGGACGTCAATTATATCTATATCTGTCCCATATGTTTAAGCCTAAGTCGGGCTAAGGGATTGCAGTTATAGAGGATGTGTTCGGCCGTCTCTGTTTCTGATTCACAAAGTCTGCACCTGTAATTTTCTTCCAGTCTCATTTTTTTGAGGTGATATCTCACCGGGCAATGTTCGGTGAACAGCCCCGCAATGAGTCTAATTTAATTCTTTGTCAAAAGAAGAAGCTTTTTGGCCTTTTTGGTAGAGTACTCTATAAATTTCTTTGCCTGTTTTTGCCCTGGTGTATTTTTCCATAGAGTTTATTTGCTCTCTGCCTCTAATTTTTGGACCTTCAGCACCTTGTGTGCTTTCGTTAGCCCACAGAATGGTTTAGGTCCAGTCGGGGGCGTTCTTGAGCCTGATTTAGCTTGGTAACATACTAACAATAAGTATAAGAGTTCTAACCAATTAGTGCCACAACATTTGATTATCTTGGTTCCTATATTAATTCTGAAAATATTAAATTTTGTTGTGGCTGGTCTTCTATACTCTGTTTTATTTAAGAAAAATGTAAAACGTGTGCATTAAACAGATGACCTTTAAATGGTAACCAATGAAATTGCTGTAAATAAACACTAAATCTCGTATAATTTCCTTATTGTGAGTGAGTCTTTATTCAAAGCAATTTCATTGGTTAACATTTAAAGGTCATCCGTTTAGTGCAAACGTTTTACATTTTTCTTAAATAAAACAGAGTATAGAACCACCTTTTTTTATATGTAATCATTTGATAAAACTATCTCGTCCAACCATACCAATTAACTGGCAACAAATTATATAGGTTAATTCGCCAAAGAAGAATAAATTCCAATTTTCTCATGATGATTTCGATAAATAATAATCTATCTATCTAATTAACACGCGAAAAACTGTCTTGGTTGATTTTGTAACGAAAAATTTATCGCCAGGATCAAATCCAAACTTGACTTGATTAATTTTATGGGGAAAGGTAGCTAGAAAGGCCTCGAAAATACAAATTTTACGATTGAAACCTCGATGAATTCTGAAAGAGTATATATTAAATAAGAGAATTAGCTATGACAGAATGCCTTAAATGCACCTGTTTTTTCAAAAATCGAATTTAAAAGAGCTTGATTTTCGAAGGATAAATCGCTCGTGATTGGTTAATCACGGTAAGCCAGGCATTCTGTTGTCGGTACGCGTGGAGTAATGCATAGCAGTGTTGCACTTGACAAATTTGTCAGTAACTCTTATGCTATGGTAGGAATGCGTTCTCATTTTTTATTAATTAAAAATTTTAATTTAAAAATTTAAAATTATTTAAAAATTACTTCAGAAAAGGGTTACTTAAATTTAACGAACGGTAGTTACTTTTTCGCGTGAATACGACTCTTGCGAGGGTGGTTTTCATCAAAATTGACTCGAAGCACCCCTCGCTGCGCTCGGGCGCTTCGAGCCATTTTGATCAAAACGACAACTAATTTAAAAATATCCCTACGCCCGTGGGTCAAGGAAAAGGTGAATCTTTGAGGGATGAAACTCGTGAGAGTGGATTTTTAACGCAGGGTTGTTGTGCGAAGAAAAATCGACTTAAAGCACCCCTCGCTGCGCTCGGGCGCTTTAAGCCATTTTTCCCGCACATTTAGGGTTGAAAACCATGATTTTCGTTCGGAGTGCACTGTTACTGCATCGCAATGCAAGTGTCGCTCCCACTCTGCGCAAAGCTAAGACCAGTTAAATGTGCACGTACCGTCAGGAGAATGAACTGAATGAATTGATTCACCAATCCCGAGCGACTTTGCTTTAAAATTTACTGTGAAAATCGAAGTTTTTAAATTCGATTTTGGAAAAACAGGTGCATTTAAGGCATTCTGTCATAGCTAATTTTCTTATTTAATATATACTCTTTCAGATCTCATCGAGATTTCAATCGTAAAATTTGTATTTTAGCGGCCTTTCTAATTACCTGCAACCACACTGCAATACCTACTGTGTTCTAGGTTTCGAGCCAGAGTGACCTAAAGAAAAATGTAAATATAGTTCGTTAACCACTGATTTTGCTGGATAAATTGAAAGCCTCCATCTCGCAGATTTTAAAAAAGTTGTAAAATGATAATTAGTGACATTGACTCTTGAGCATTCAGTGCGAGATGAAAATTTAGTCTTTAGAAAATTTGTTTGTATTAAAATTAATTTAATTTTGTGCCAGTTGTAAAATTTTAAATTATTTGCGATTGAAGTATTTTAATGTGGTAATATTGAATTTGGTTTTTGAAAGAATTATCTAGGAATTTGGGCATTTTGGTAAAATTTTGAATATAGTTTCACTTACTTTACTTCAGATGACCAAATAGCTCTTTCAGAGCTTTAGTCTCCTCTATAATGCCTTCCCATGTGTCTTGATTCATTACTGATTCTTCCAAGTCAACTCTCCTTTTAATCTGGGTAAGGTTTTCATTACAACTGGTTGTGATTCATAAATATTGCTTTAGCTGGCCGGCCTGTATAACAAGCCCATCCATGCCAATCTTCTCGATATTACTACACTTGTGCTTAGTGTGAATATTTTTGAAAATTGAAAGGGAATTAAATTTTTTATGATATATTATTATTCAAAATTACATCTCTCATCTTATGGTGTTGAAATAAATTTAATCAGATAACTGGAAACACTAATAACTCTTGTATATTAAATTGAAATCAGAACTTCATGGTGATTGAACCATAGATTTAACTGTTACTGAATGAAAATCCGTAGGTCTTCAATTTGATCCTCATGTTAGGCAACTTTTAAAGTTCTCTGAAAATGATGTCATTTATTATCTGAATTAATATTATTTTAAAATCTTTATTTATTTTTTACTATATGATTAACCATTCCAATACTCTACCTATACAGGGTGACCCAAAAAAAATGATAACAAAACTTTTTATCATAAGAACTTTATTAAACGGAGGAAAAACTTTTTTGCAACAAATAATAATAACTAACATTATTGTTGACAAAAATAATTAACTAGTTTCAAAATGGCCGCCTTCTGCTGCTATACACAACGTCAAACGCTTCCGAAAATTTAAGGCTACGCGCCGAAGCTCTTCCATAGATATCCGATCCCACTCACGGCGCAACGACTGCTTTAACGCCTCCAAACTTTTGTGTGGTGTCCCACAGGCTCTGGCCTCTAAAATTGACCATACGCTGTAATTCATCGGATTGAGATCTGGCGAGTAGGGAGTTTTGCACCAATTTTGAGTAGCTTTTGCCTTATGCGCTGGAGCAGAATCTTGTTGAAACGTCCAATTCGCATCGCCAAAATGTTGATGAGCCCATGAAAGAACAACGGCTTCGAGAATGTCGCGTTAGTAAACTTCTTGGTTAATTTTCACACTCTGATCCACAAAAACCAAGGGGGTTTTTCCAGTTGAGCAAATTCCGGCCCAAACCATCACAGACTGTGGATATTGACGGTGCTCTACGACAGCAGAAGTACCTGGAGCATTAACAGACCACATCCGGTTATTTTGACGGTTGTGCGCTTGCTCGACGGTGAAAAGCTTCTCATCTGTAAACACAATCCGATTCCACGATAGAGAAGCGGCGCGACGAAGAAGCTGACGACATCTTTGAAGTCGCACGAGCTTGTTACCGTCGGTCAAGAGAGTCAACTTTCAGAATATTGAAAGTTGCGCTCGATTCCGGGCCTTAAACGTTTTTTTATAGTAAAATGTCATTTTGACCATTTTAGTTTATATCCTTTTTAAATTTTTTTTTAAATCATTTAATAAAATTATAATATATCACCATTTTATTAGTTCACGATATTCTATTAAACATAATATTCTTTTCTAAAATTACACCTTCCGTATTATTCCATCAAAATGATGATGGTAATTAAGCAGGATTAAGTTTTTTTAATCGGATCAAAATTTTTAATCCGATAAAATAGAATTAAAATAGAAAATGTTTGTACGGTACTTGCCCGGAGTACTCGAAATTTGAAATGCTCGTAACTTTGCAGAAAATGAAATTAAAATGATGGGAATGGAAGCTCATTCAAGCTCAAACGAATCTCTATCGATAGACATCAATTTTAAAAAAAAATTCGAAATAAGAACAAAAATAGAAAAACATGTCTACAGCCCCCCCCAAGAATTTCGCGAATAACTCCGCGACGGTTGAGGCTCAAACGAAAAATTTGGAAGCTCATTGATGCTCAAACGATGCTCAAACGTTTGACACCATTTTTACCCCAAAATTCCACTTGGGGGGGCCAACATGTCTACAGCCCCCCCCCCCCAAAAGTTTTCGCGAATAACTCTGCGACGGTTGAGGCTCAAACGAAAATATTGGAAGCTCATTGATGCTCAAACGTTTGACATAAATTTTACCCAAAAATTCGATTTGGGGGGGGCCAGCGACATTTACCTAACTAAATCACAGTTTTAAAAATTAAATATAATAGCGATACAAATTAGTGATAATACAAATACATTATTTTTATAAGGAAACCGATACCTAATTAACTTTCCTACAGAACACAGTTTGCATTTATCAATAACCCAAATACATCAGAAATAAATCAGTTTTATTGAAATATCTCAGAAGTTACTTTTATGGACTTTTTTTCAACAATCACCCATTCAATAATTGTAATCTGTTTAAAATGAATAGGCAATTAAAGAGCTTTGTTGTTTTTTTAAATTTTCTGAAAACTAGAATAAAATTTAGTTATAAACGATAATTGAGTAAGCAAATTATAAAATTTAAGTAAGTTAATTATAAAATTAACACGTTAACCGCCAACGAATTGCCGTGGCATATTGTTAGTGTAACTACCCAAGTAGCATTTTTAGCTGAATTGCAGCAATTTTCTAGCAACTTGCTGCAACTTGTTCGGTAGAACTCGGGTCCGAAAAATTTAGAGACCCCGAACACATTCCGGATAATTTTTAATGTAGATGTAGGGCCAATTATGGAACTTATGTATGGGCATAGATTTTAATTACTTCTACAGAGGACATAATCTTAAGCATGCAATAAAACATTTTATTTTTTTGAGATGGTTGGTTTTGCAACTAGAATGAATACATATTATTTATGGAAGTTAAATTACTAATAAAAATACAAGATATGATTCACTTATTGGCTGTTCTACAATTGTTTTCTAATACCTCAATACCTACTAGCCTTTTTCTCCTGTTCACAGTTTCTCTTATTCTTTCATTTATTTATTGTTCTAAATAATCCAAATTGTTTTAGTTGCTAATAAGGAGAAACCTAAAAATACTTCCTTGAAGTAGCATAAGGTGTTAAAAGTGATACTTCAGTAACGAATATACTGATATTTATATAAATACTTAAGGATTGACAAACATCTAAAGAATTTGTTTGTAGAAACTAATTTGTCGCGTTGTCAAAAACTGTCAAATTTTGAAACTAAATATCAAAATCAAAAAATTACCATGCAGATAGACCCTAGACCGTAGACTTCATATGTAAAGATAGTTACTATGTAAATTTTGAATTGTATTTGAGAAATTTAGTTACAATATAATAAATAATCTGGTTTACATCATATACGAGTACATAATATGCTATTTAATAAAACTAACAATTTTGAATTTTAAAATTAATTAAAAAAACCTAATATTTTAGCCCGAAAACGTTATTTTGTGCGTTAATCTATTTAGGCTAATTTTATACCATAAATATTATTTTATATTATTATGAGAGGTAGAATACACAAGTACACAACAGATTATTAAGATAAAAGTACAGGTACAATTTTGTGAAAATAATGCTATGCTAATAGCACCTAAAACTTTTTAAGATGGAGAAATGATACCCCCATATTGGCGTTAAAAGTTAACAAGCAACTTGATTATAATGTGGAATCTCATCTTGCATTTGCATATCATAACGGGGCGTTTGCAGTTCTTCGCGAACTAAACAAGGAATGGCAAAGAAGACGCAGTCGCTAACTTTTACTTTATTTTGAAAATTTGTTTTTCAAACAAAATGTTCAAGACACTTTTAGAATGTTAAATGCGCATCATAGGTCACCCCTAATGTAACTTGTCGGGGGTTTTTTCTCCTTTCTGGGCGTTCTAAAGACCTACACTTATGCAACGAATGTTGATAAATTGCCAAGAAAAATTAATGTCAAAACGCTTTGGGGTTCATAAAGTTATTTTACATAAAAATTTTATTCATGTCGTAAGTTGCGAAGATTACAATATTTTTAAAGGAATATTGTAAAAAATTACATAACATCAACAACTTATCTTGCATACCTGCTAACATTATTACATTTTAATAATAATTGTATTCTCAAATCCTTACAATCTTAACTCTTATTAATTTGAGCTTAAATTTTCACGTGAACCTTTTTATTATTATAATTACATCCAATAACATAACGAGACCAACTTGGGAACCAAGATACTTAATTTATGTTCGGTTTATAATATAATAATATAATTTTAGTAAGGAAAACATCTAATGAACGGTTAAAATACTCAAGTTAGCAAGTTAAGAGGGTACAAGCACAACCAAGCTTGTAAAGAGCGCCGAGGAGTAGGATTATGTTATCAAGTTGATATCGTACTGATATGAAGTTATAGCTAGGATGTGGTTAGATTCACTGATGCGAATGTACCAAACCAGATACACATCGATATAAACAAGATTTTAAATACGATGCTTCCTTATAACTGAATTATTTCTTTAATAAAAATTGCCAATTTTTCAGTTCAATCAATATTATTTTTATTGTTTATTAAATTTATTAATTAAGTTTTTTTTAATAAAATTTAAATTATAAACTTAGTTTTCAAAGTTATAAACCAATTTACCTAAATAACTTTAGGTATTAAGGGGATTATTTTTTCTCATTACCTTTATAGAAATTGCATCCTATTATAGTTCAGCGAATATTTGTTATGTGCAAAATAGTATTGAACAGAACGAATACATTTTTTAATTTGATTCCAAAGTAAACTACAAACTTAACATTTAAATAATTTACTCACCTCCTGTTGCTTTTTGCCATTTTTGAATCACACAAATCGAAACTTCTGGAAATCACAATTTCCAATCACATAACCCCTATAAGCTAAATTCTCTAAGGGCTCTACGAATTGCAAATATCTAGGGACCTTATTTAACACTTTTTAAAATTTCCTCAGATCGTACTTCCGTATTTAATTTAATTTTTTTTTTCAGAGTGATCCTGATTTAGTGTTCGAAAGTAATTTAGAAGATTCAAAATTAAATAATAAACATAGTAATATAGATAGAATTGGATCGTTTCACCATAGAACTTTAAAATCAGATTCTAGTCAACCTAGTGAAGATGAGCATTGGATATTAAGTGCAGCACGAAGGTTTAAAAGACAGTTTGGTTCCGACTGGTTTAATTGGGGCAGTAGTGACACCGAAACTACCACCGCATCACCACCCAGTACAGGACAACAAGGACAAGGCCAAGAAGACGTAATATCTTTTTCTTTTGCAAAGTAGACAATTTTAATAATTTTAAATTTTAGGACATCGACCTTGATAATGAAAGTGATATTGATGATGACGACGAAGATATAGAAGATCTTGTTCCTATTGGACACGGGCCAAGTTTAGAAGAGTCAGTCAATTTTATTTTAAAAGCGATAATATACTTAATTCATTTGTTCTTACAGATCAGACGATGAAGATGAAAATGAATTTGAGGATGTATCTGGAGAAGGATCGGCACACATTCCCCATGGAACGCCAATGATTATTCCTGGAACACCTGGTAAATAAGAGTTTTTGAATTTTCTATAGCGAATTTTCTATATTTCAAAATGCAAACCCACAGTCATATTTTTTATGTTGGCAATTAAAGAGTTTGATTACTATGTCGTAATTGCGGGTTTTCTCTTAAAACTATCGGATTTTTTTCATCTCATCTGTCTTGCAAGAGCCGACAGAATTTGCATGAATTAGAGATAACACAACCAAATAATTCTGGGTGGATCTAATGTGCAGATACGAAAATTCGTCCGATCCGTTTACACGACGGCACTGGAACGTGCTCTCTCCCTGTTTACTGTGCAGATATTTGGCTAGCTCATAATGCTTTGGTTGTGTTATCTTTACATCTCTGCAATTGAAGTAAACTTTCTGCCGTTCCCGGTGTGCCTTGTGTCAGTAGATTGTTCCATCTGCTTACTATGAACACGGTAAAAAAGGATAAAGCAGTGGTTAAGATTTTTGGGTCTTGCCCCAAAATATTTCTTTCCTTCCTCAGCCTACAATTTAATTTGTAACTGTGACAATTTTTTAAGAAAACTTTTTAAGTTTTTGTTTGTTAAATGCGAGCCCAATGCAGTAATTATTGTATGAAGTGACGCAATAAAACAGCTAAAGCAAAACAATTATTTTAATATACTTAGAACTCCGGAATGTATTAAATACAGCTTTGATTTTTTTTTTTATTGGCTTTATGATAACTTGAACTACTGCCCATGAGCAGTATATACTCCAAAATATTATTATATTATAGAAATGCTAAAGTAACATAAGTGATTATTACAAAATAAGATGATTCCTGTTTGGAAAGCAATTATCGAAAAATTGGTAGGTGCTTAGTTTTTCAAAATAAGTCTGATTTTTAAGTGTTGATTTTACTTTTGCATTTTTAGTAATGAAAGACTTAATATCAAATGTTGGGTATCTTTAGACGTAGAAAAGAATCTCTTTTGATTGATACAAATTCCATTTTTATCCATCAGAATTCACACGACATTATGTCATTGTGTGACAAGACGTAGGTGTCTTCCTCGAATAATATAATGTTAATTCGAAATATGTAGGGTATTCTTCATAACTTCGTGAGCAGGTCTTAACTCAGCAAGAAGTTTAAATTCATCAACGACATCGTATTAAGTAAGAACTTAGGTAAGAGCAGCCAGCAGACTACAAATACTTGAGTTAGAAAAGAGAGTTTACTTGGCTTAACTTCTTGAAGTAGGCGATCGTGCAATTTTTGATTCTTGTTTGCTAAGAGACACATTTCAAGAAACACTAGATTATTCTTCTTCTTCTACTTCTTCTTCTACTTCTTCTTCTGTTTGTCAAGTTTTCTTGGTACTATTGATTTTTTGAGCATAAGTGTTTTTACATCCAATAGGTAGCTTGCTAGGTTTGCCTTTCCGATGTGCCCGTACGTTGGTTTTTATATTAACAATGTCAATTCACTAACTCAGAAAGACCACCGGCTTAACGTGTCTTCCAAAGCACAGAGACTAGTCAAAGAAAGTTTTACCCTTACTCGAAGGAACACGAAGTAGATCGTGTAAAATTGTAAAAGGATTTATGAATTGTTTAAGTTCAATAATTTGTTAGGTCGTAAAGGCCAGTTCTCGCTGACACTAAATTGATGATCACCTATGACAGCTTTTCTTAAATTTTGTTTCATGGAATCTTTAATAAAACAAAGATTCCATTAAAATACATTTTAATTCTCAATTATTCAATAATTTATTGTTTTCATATTACTATATTTTTGCTTATGAGTATTTGTATCAAGTTCTAAAGATGATGCACGGGGTTCATGACCAAACAACTAAATAATGTAAGGGATCTATTTAATTTTGTTTTTATTTACAGTATATTACCGCATTACACTATCAGTTCAAGAGCCATTCATTCCAGAATTCAACGATAATAATAGTCCACAGTTTAAAAAGTTAGCATCAGATCTCTCTACAGCAGTAGATACACTGTATAACGACTTGGAAGGACGACAATCAGCTACAGTTATAAAAATTCAGTACGTATTTATTTTTTATTGCTTTTTAATACTGAACGAATTTTCTATTATTTTTTTTAAATTTTAGAAAGCGAGAAGCAGATTCGTTTTCTAGTAAAGCAACATTGGATTTAGGCACCATTGACTTTTATAATCACAGTAGAATAAGAAATCACTTGTATTCACACATTCTCAAATATCATCGACTTGGAGAACATCCAGTATCAACTGAAGACTTTACATTTAGAGAATTTGAAGGTTGGTATGAATTTCGCGGAAGAAATTACAGTTACCATGTTTTACGTTTTTCTTTTTTTAATTTTTTTTTTTACTAATTTTTGTTTATTTATTTTTTTTAACCCTATTCCCGAACTCCTGCCTAATTAGGTTCTAGGCCTTTATCTGAATGTCAAGCACACGAAATTCCTTGCCAAAATGGCCAATGTGTACCATCAACGGCTCGTTGCAATGGTAATACTGAATGTTCAGATGGATCTGACGAACAAGGCTGTGGTATGTTTTATTTTTTATGGTTTTTATCCGATTTGAAATAACTTATGAGAGGTGGTCAAGTTGTAGTTAATCTTAACTTTTAACTGTAGCTTTAATTTTGATAAGGGAAAATGGATATTTTAACTTGATTTGTATAAAGTTGAATTAGCTAAACTGTTATGTAATTTTGTTGGTATGAATCACTTTTTATTAATAAAACAAATATTTAAGTGCATTATGCACCATGTTGACATTGAAGTTAATGAACTTTATACCAACAGGTTTTATTATTTGTATAGTAGTATATTATCAATTTGAATCTAATTTTGTATTATAATTAATTTTTGCTTAGGCTTGAATCATAATTTATTTATTAATATGTACATTTTCATTAAATTAATGTATTTTTGCTTGTACCTACTTACATACATACATATTTGCTATTTAACTTGGTTTGGTTTAGTATAATAATTGAGCTGTTACATAATTTGTTAATAATAATTGTTAATGCAAAGTTTAAAGTTTTCAAAGATTACATTATTTCATTCATGCTTTCATACTTTCATCATAATGAAAAAACTAATGCTAATGTAAAAATGACTTTGGTATGCTTTTGACCTATATTTTGATTGTAAGATTTGCATTTACAATATTTAGTTAAATAAGTTGTCAAGTTATTATCATTTAACATAATATTTGCTTGCTAACTGAATTAAGAACGAATTCGGCATGTCAAACTAATAATGTAGAAATTGAGAAAATCTGTATTATAGTAGTAAACTAGTTTTGTTATGATTGAGAATATTTTGGTAGTTAATTTGGTTTCTTTACAAAAATTGGTCCTAATTAGAGTTATCTTAAAGTGTATTGAGTTAAGGGTGTTTTTGAACAATATGCTATTATTTATTACTATTGCTATTTAGTGTCAAATTAGAAATCTAATCTGATTTACTATGGAAACATCGTATAAAAAGAAATTTATTGAAATGTTCGGGAATTCCCCGCCCTTAAATTTCTTTTAATTTGAAATAGCTTGAAGTACATTGGAATTTATTATAATTTATAACTAGTGTGTTATTCAAATGAACCTAGTATGGAAATTTTATTTAGAAAAGATTAACTAAAGAACTATTACCACTTAAAATAACTCTGTTTAGTATAAACCAAAAGTGCAAATACAATAAAAATCTAGAATGTTTAAAGTAAAATTTAAAATTGTAGTAAACTTAATTAATTAAAATTGTGACTAAATATTATACTATACTTCATTCTGTTTTAATAGAGTTATTAAGTTTAGAAAAATATTGTTTTTACTTTTTAATAATGTTCTTGCTATACAATTTTAATTTATTAATAATTTTTACGTGGTATGCTTGGATAATGAAAGCAATTTGCTATTTTTTTAAATAACCTAAATTTAGGATGAAATTGTATGTAGTTACATAGTGGTGTCTGTTTTTTTGACATGAAGCTCAGAGAACTTGGTTATCTTAATGGATACAAAATCGTTTAAATGAAAGCAAAATTGGGTATATTTATTGTGACCATAGTCTGAAAAGAAATTTGACCTGTTAATTTCAGTTTTTAATTACAAAAAATTTCTTATTTCTTCATGTACCACGATTCATTTATTGAATGTTGAAAAATTGACACCTTGCATATGTATATAATATAGTTTTCTGTTTTAACCTTTAGTCTCCCAGATCTCCAGGTGTAATTTTTAATGTAAATTCCCAAAGGTGCCTACTTACAATTGCAAGTACCATTTTGTTCTTATTATTAAGTCAATTAATTTAGAAAATAATCGACAATTTCATGTGTTGGTCCAAAAATTATATCAAAACCAATATTTTCTGAACTCTAATTAAATATTTTAATAAAAAATTTTTTTTTAAATCACTTTGGAGACTAAAGGGTTAAATGAACCGACATTGAGATTTCATTTACCATTAAGATATACAGAAATAGTTATATAGAATAAGGTTTTGTAAATTTTAATTCCTACTATCCGAATCGTTTTACAAGATTCTTATTAAAAACTTTAATGCCATTTAATTAAATTTGTGTATCTTAAAATAAATGTATCTTGGTGACTCATTTGTAATATTATACATTTATATAGCTTTTATTAATATTACCTAGTCTAAATCACACTGGTTTTGGCCATAATCTTACATTTGCTAATTTAGTTCACATTGCTTAGTAAACAAATTTACATTTAAAAATATTTTATTAATACTAAAAAAGCTGTTCTAAATACATATTTTTCAAATTCAGAAATTACAGAAATGTAATAAAATCTGCTTGCATGTCATTCAAACATTTAGTCACTTACTTGTGCTTATGGTATAACAGAGTAGAGTTGACTAATACATAGTACTTATATACTAATAAGCAGTAGATAAAATTTTTGTATAGAACTCTAACAATTGTATTTGAGACTAATTTAAATCAAATGTAGGCGACACAGATTATCACATTAATGAAGTGGATTTGACACCAACCACAAGTTTACCTCGACCTAATGAAACTATTAAACCAAACACTGAAACAGTAGACCCATACCATCAAGGTTCGATTGGAGATCACACAACTCCTAGTCTTGTAAATGTTCCAATTACAACAACTCTTCCATCAATAACAGAACGTACTGAAATAAGACCTGATGTTACAACTCAACCAACTGGTCAACTGCCACTACCAGATCCTGATCAAAGACCTACAAGTAACTGTCGTGGTGATAATGCTGTACCATGTAATGATGGAATAACCACTATTTGTGATGATCAGCAATGTGATGGTACTCTCGATTGTCCTGGCGGTGAAGATGAAAGAAATTGTTCAACTGGTACATTTTTACTGCACATTTGTTACTAACCAATCTGTGGTATTTCCTAAATATTTATTTAGGAGAAGAATTGGTATTGAAATTACATTAACAAGCTATTCAAGGTTGATAAAAATTTATTGTTTCTGACAAAATTATTTTTGTAAAACAGTTTTTTATTGGCGTAAAAATTATGTAATTAATATTTATTTAAAATATTGGTAATATTGAATTAATATTAATTATTATTTATGATCAAAAAATTTTGGAGTGAAGTAGGGATTCTTTTGTTATCCAATTTATTATTTTGAATTCTGTTTGACTTACTGAAAAGGAAAAATAATTCACAAGAACGAAATTTACCTACACCCCAATCATTTCACCAAAATGGGTTTATAAAATGAATCTTATTGTTGTTGCATTTTATAAGCATTTAGGTCTCTTAGAAGACCAGACAAGGATAGTAATAATGCTAATGCCAAAATATAATCAAAGTCAAGTTTTAATATTCCCAAGTAGGATTTTTAGCTGAATTGCAGCAATTTTTTAGCAACTTGCTGCAACTTTTTCAGCATTTTGCAGCAATTTTCTAGCAAGTTGCAGCAAGTTGCTAAAAAGTTGCTGCAATTCAGCTAAAAATGCTACTTGGGTTAGGCGTTTGTTATGGGAGTGTAAAAATTTAAGTTTCCTCAGTGGTATGAAAGCTGAAAAGTTTCTGTTGTGAATTATTTTTATTCCTAGTAGGGCGAAATATATTCTATAATTTGAAGATTATGTAATATATAATTTACAGTTTGAACCGAATTTATAGAAATTAATTATTGATGAATTTTTTCTTAGCTTGTGCACAAGGAGAAGTTAGCTGCGACATTAGTAGATGCATACCAGTAAGCAAACGATGTGATGGAAATTATGATTGCCAGGATAGAACAGATGAGTTGGAATGTGGTAAGTGCTTTATACAATTTATATTATTTTAGGTATAATTCATTTCACTTATTAAATTTTAATATGAAAACATTGTAGTTAATGTAAAAGTGCAATCAGTAATTGCAAAATATAACAGGTGCCAAAGTGCACCGTTTTTTATCAATCTATAGATTATGATAGGGGAAAAATTGAAAAAAATTATATTATAGGTTATTAATCATTTTTAGAAACTTAGAATGCTGCTTATAAGTAGGTACTACTGCATTAGCACCCAATCCATTACCAGAGGTGAAACTAGGATTTCTCCAATTGTGTGGCTACCTCAATAGGTATATTGGGTGTCAGTATTGAATATAATAAATTATGTCTATAGGTACCTATTTGTTGAATTTTATACCTTATAATTTGAAGTAGTTAATAATCTTAATACGAAATTTTCAAAAAATTAACCTTTGGCGTCGAGCCGTTTACGAGTTGTGAACAATTTATGTTCAGATACAATCAATTCTATAGCTTTGAAACAATTGAATGCACGAAAAAAAAAGTCTTGCATCTTTTTTTGTGTAGAATTTTGTGAAATATAATTTATTTTATAACTGTTTTCTTCTAAAAATGGATAATTTTTAAGATATTTACGAAAAACTATAATTCATCCCCTAAAAAAACATGGTTCAAATTAAGCGTACTTTTTAAATATGCTTAAGACATCAATATAAAGATCTCCATCAAAATTCAGCTTTGATGTTTTAAGCATATCTTAAAAAGTTACCTTTATTTTACCGTTATTTTAAGGGGTTAATTATAGTTTTTTGCAAATAGTATCTCGAAAACTATCAATTTTTCGAGGAAAATTGTTCTTAGAAAAATTGTAGCTTTATAAGAAAAATTGTAGTTTTATAAGCTATAGCTTTATAAGCTACAATTTTTCTAATAACAATTTTGATTGATTTATATCTAAACATATGTAAATTGTGCATAACTCGTAAACGGCTCAATGCAGGAGGTCAGTTTTTTGACAAGTTCTTATGAACATCTTTAACTACAACATATATAAAATTCACCAAATTTAAATTAAACCAGATTAACCTACAGAACGTCCTTTGTTGTCAAATTTTGTATACGAAGTCTACACATAGCTTTTTATTGTATTTTAAATATTTGAAGGAGGATCAAGTCCAATAGTCACTCCTTTTGCTTTACGCCACGGTATGTCTATAAACTCTTTAATTATCAAATTACTTTAGAAATAAAAATACAAATGTTTCTATACAAATCCAATATCCTTGGTAGAGGATAAACCAATGCTAGCGCGAATTCGGGTTTTAAATCGTTCTCATGATGTACCCTGGTTTTGCAGCATCCCACCATCTCCTATTATTTCAGGAAGACCAGGCTCGAATAAACTCAAGAACCTTGGAGGGCAATGCGTCACTAATACTGACCATATGTCGTGCCAGAACTCCATGTACATGGATACTCTTTTCGATGCTACGGTTGAACAATTGCAAACCATGACGTGCTTCGCCATTGGAATGAGACTATAAAAGTGCCATTATATGTAGGTGTTTGATTAGTTCACAATGTTCCATAGGAACCCTCACATTTTGTTCCAAAACAATTGGAAATAATATTTTACGTGCATTGCTACCATTATTTCATTTGCTCATCTACTAACACGCAGCTGCGTGTTTCTTTTTTTTATGAGATATTATTGGGGTTTTGATGGGAGGCGTAATAATCGGTTCAAGACCACAATGTGAATTTTCTGAAGGCGTCCTTACCAAAGCATCTTCTTTTTCATTACATACATAGATGTCCTTTGAATTATTTGAGAATTAGGACATTATTTATCGATATTTTATTTGGAATTCATTTACATTGCAGCATAAGACTCTAGGTGATCTTATGGCTCTTCTTGACTGTCATAAGAAGTACCCTACTGATTGCCAATATCTCAATTGTTTTGTTTTATCTTGGATACTCTTTTTCCGAACTAGTTTTCACAGTACAGTACATCCATGAGCTTTTCTTGAAAAATTGAATAGATTTACGTTTAGTTTCATCAATTATCAATTTATTGATATTTGGCAACTTATTGATATGTTTGCACTCCCCATTTAGTGATATTTTTTACGTCGCTCTATGGAGACGCTCCCCAGAAGTTGAGAATCACTGGTATAGAAATATTTATATTTTTTGAAATAATAGAATTTTCCTTTTTTACTAAGGAGTAAATTGCCACCACCAAAGGAAAACCTGCCCGGGCAATGTAAATTTTGAGTTACTTATTTGCATTTTTTTTGCGTTTTCTATCATGAATTTACATACAATGTGACTTTTTTTTGTTGGTAGAAGGCCTTTTCTGTCTTCTACTTGTTTCCCGCTTTTAGATATTCTTTTTTATTCAAATTTTTGTGTTATGGAAGGAAAAATTACAGTTTGGTGTCTAAAAATAATAAAAGGTAATGTAGCCACTTTACTCCTTTTTATCTCTATTTACTCCCGGCGATGCAAAAACTTTTTTTTTGTCTTAAAATTATTTATACAAGGTCCTAAAAGTCTTGGGGAGGAGAGCTCCGTGATTTCTGCAATATGTGGAAGGAGGATGCTGTTGTTACCAATTATGATCAGACCATGTAATAGAAATAATTGAAAGTTTTATTGGTGGTTTGCCCTAAGGGACTCAAAGAGTTTTAAGGTTACATAAAATTGAAAAAATGAAAAACTAAAACTTAATTATTGTTAAAATCGGTCTGGACCATTTCCTTGGCTTTGTTACGTAATGGATTATTCCTTCATTAATGGTACTATTTTTTCTAATATCGAAATTTAAAAAAAATATTTGTTAATCGATTATTTCATGTTTATACACTCATCAGAAGTTTTCACAAATTTTAACGCTTTTATTAATTTGTCAAAATATGAAAACATTGGTTGACCCACAGAAACATTTTGTTATTTTAAAAGTTAAGATTCGACTTTAATTGTCATTTAACTCGATATATTTCTCGATATATTTACTAATAAGTAAATCAAATTAAAGACAAAATTTTGTAGGATTTTGGAAGTAAAAGACAAAATATTAGTTATATTCACAAGGTCGGGTTTTCTTCAAACTTGGTACGTTAGTAGGGGAGTATAAGCACAAAAACTCTAAAGTAACAAGTTATAGATCCTGATAATAAGTAAAATGAACTTTACTGGCATTTGCAAAAATATCGCATTTAAAGTTAATTTTATTTAATATTATTTGACCGTGGAGATCTCGCTAAAACATTCATGCGCATCATTTCCATTGTCAATATTATAAGATTTATAAGTAACGCAAATAAATACAAAATTTAAATTGGATTATTTTCGTGAATGCTTAAGAAGTGCACTTTTATCCTTACCGAAATTATTTTTAATATTACAATATTTGCAAAATTTTACAGTGAGGTACTAACTTTTTTTTATTTGTGCAGGCAATAATATTCAATTTATAGTGCTTAAAATGTGTCGCTTTTTTTACCCCATAATATTCCGGAATTTATTATTTATTACACTTACAATATAATTGGACGATATAAAAATTCTCATTTAATTTACGGTTTATTAACCGTGAATTACCTGTAACTATTAATACATTTACCCTCGAGCAATAAATTTTAAACTTATTTCTAAATAAAAGTTTCATTTTGTTACTGAAATTTTAAATGTTAGTTACTTGATACTAATTACACTAATTTATCATTAATATATTTTAAGATTGAAGTAATTTATGATTGAATAACAATATTGCTACAATTAAATAAATTCTGAATTTCTTAGTGTAACTTGATTATATTTTATTGTTTTATCAGAATTGATTTTGTGTGTAGACGAACATAATTAATTATATAACAGAATAATTTGGATTGGTGTATTAATTTCTGGATCAAATTGAAGTTGTAACTCAATAATTGTATACCAATAGACTGAAAATAACTAAGCCGTTTATCATATCATGAACCATTACGAGGGGGAGGGGGTTCTTTAATCTTAAACCATACAAATTAAAACTATAATTCACTAAAAAAAAATTCTGTTACTGTAATACTAACATTACGCACATGTTTTATATGAAAATTTTATTCAAATTACTTTTTATAATTTGGACCATAATATTTAGCTGCTACCTTTAAGGTAGAACAAATTGATAAATGCTGAAATTGGGATCGTTTTCAAATAATAATTCTAATAAATACTTGTGTATTAGAAGTACTACCTACGCTCTCTTGAACCCCAAGGCAAGACAGTTATCCGATACTCTGCAACCTATCTCACTTAAAAAAATTAAGTAACCCCTTTTATATCTTGTCACGAAGAACGAATGATTTGAATTCTTTCGAACATCAATCAATAAACTGTCTTAAATTACACTTATAATATTAATCTTATCATTTTAAATTAACTCTATTAGTCGGGGAGCTAATATTGGTATCCTCAGTCTTTGGAATGTTTTTTTTTTAATATAAAATATGATTCTGGATAAAACTAGATGGAATATTTCATTTGCGAGGTTTTAGTGGCGCAGACAGAAGGACAAACTTGTAGAATTAAAAAATATTTAGAAAAAGAAAATTAAAAAGCTATAATTTTCGTCGTTTTTTGGGTTCATTCTACTTCAAAGGGTTTTTGAGTTAATTTTTTTTATTATATTGAAAATGATATTTTTAAAATTAAACTTACCTGATTCTGTGCTTATAACATAGAAAGTAGTATTATGTGGGTTTAATAAGAGATTCTTTTTATCTGTAGGCATTATACCCAATAAAAATTCTGTTGCCTCATAGTTAATGGATTTTATACATTTTTTTTTTATTATAAGAAAAAAATTGTTCTGTTCTTGATAATTGTTTTCTTTTAACTTACGTGGTGACTCCTGTAGTGCAAGAATCACCTACGTTTCGTACCATTATGGTCATTTTACTACATTTGAGTTGAGTAATTTTTGTTCAGTTGTATGTATGTGGATGATTACTTTTTTAGGTGTAAATTATTTTTGTCAACTTTATACATTATTCGAGTTTGGCGTGGTTTAATTTAGTATCTCTTAGTACATGTAGGCGGCAGAACATCATGATTTGTCCTCTTGTCTCCACCCTGCGATTGGCGCCCCTTGCTGAGATTGTAATACGCTTGGAACGCAATCATCCTTTATTCATATTACAACTTGTGTTCAAGTATGGTAGCAAATTGTTCTCCAAATAATATTGTTTGTCTGGATTCACTCAAAACTTATGTACTTTTTTATGGAAAGCAATGCAGTACTGGAAATGTTATTGACGTTTAGAACTGATGTACTTCAAAAACTTTTATGTTGATGAATAGACTCAAATTGTACTGTCTTTACTATTGCAGCTTTTCATGTTACAGGAATAAATTTTTCTTATAACTAGCATTGCTAGTATTTGCTTTCGAGTGGATAATTAATATCAAACTATAAAGTTCTCATTAGATATGGCTTTACACGTAGTGGAGTTTTATGCAATTACCTAATCAATAATCTTCTGTTTGTTTTTGAAACAAGCACTTTTTTATAGTCTTGTGAAGGTGCAACGTCAGAAATTCTCTTCACATGCAAATGAGAAATTGAATATTCATATGCATTCACTAACAAAAACCTGAGAGAACATTCAATTCATCTACTCCGACAAACTTAAGTTGCCTTTAAAGAAGGTTGATTAAAATTGACACCGAACTTAATTAATTGTGATTACTGTGAGGTAGCATTTCATTACTTAATATAAAATATGTAAAAGTTGATCTAGAGTTTGACTCTAGTAATTTTGTTTTCAATTAAAACAAGACTTTTAAATAATATAGTAAAATATACGAACGATTATTAACTTTCATTCCTAAAAGGTATCTAGGATTTGATGCCTCAGTTCATTTATCTACTTTAAAAATTAAAACACGAGGGCTTATTTAAGGAGCTATATTTGTGATATGAGCTACCTAAGAATAATAAAATATGTACCACCATGTACGCAAGCTGTAAGCATCTAATTCACGACATGTTTTATGCATTAATTCTAGAAAAAACTAAGGATGACTAAAATTGCGAATAGGTCAAAAATGTTAATCTAAATAAATTATGATTTTAAAAGTTTATTGGTTCAAAGAATACAACGACGGTTATTTGTATTTTAGCATTCTATATTTTACAGAACACGAAACAAAAGTACAGTTTTCATTTCTCTTTCATTGCAGTTTACTATTTTGTTGTATCTTGAAGTTTGAGACAATTAGGGGTTCATTCACAAAAAATATATACTACCTATTATCCTGCCTCACTGCAATATTTTTTTCAAAGGAGCAGGGAAGTTTTTTCAAAATTATTTTTGAAAAACAAAGTAAAATCATTTTTAAGTAACATTCAAATATCCAATAGAAATTTAGTCTCCAAATTATTTATAAATTTAGTAATGATGTCGAATTCTTTGTGTAACATTAACAATGTGTATTATGGTACATACATTTGGTATTCTTAATTCAAAGAATTTACATATTTGTCCGTTCTATTTTGGTTATCATAAACAGGGAAATAGTATACAATTGTTAAATTTCAAAGAGTTTAATTTGTTGAATCTATATTTTGTAATTATATAAACGGACAAAATTGTCTTCATCTATACGGGGGTAAATCAATATATTCGATAAAAACGGTACAAGGAAATCAATATTTAGCAATGAAGCACATTTCATTTTTCCATTAAATCGCTTTAAAGTTCAAGACTCATCTTTGAATTAATTTTTCTAAACCATTTAAAAAAATTGTTTTACTTGTCTTGTAAACTGGCTCTCTACGGCATACACCAGCTCTATAAATTTCATCCTTTGCAATTTTTTCTTCAAATTTGAGAATAGATAATAAGCGTAAACTTTTCACTCTTCAACTTCTTACTTTTTCTACTAATTCTACTTTTCAGGTGTCTGTTCTTATGATTTTCTTCTCCTTTATGTATTCTGTTCATTTGAAATCTCATAAAATTATAATTTTATAACCATATTCCACCACTGAAAATTAAAGTGAAAAATTGAAAAATGAGAAATGAAAATTTACAGAAAATATCTTACAGTTCTAGATTTTAAGGTGGCTGATTTATTTCCTTGTAGTCATACCCTTGTAGATCAGTCTTTGAAACTTTCGGCTTGTGAATTGTAAATTTTTGTGGTGGATAGAAGTTTCTTGGAAATCTTCTTTCCTTCCTTCCTAATCATGGGCAATAACTGCATGTTGTACGAGCACTTTACAAAGCAGGTAATTACTTAATAGAATTTTTTTTTGTCTTTTGGATTCTAAATTATTATAATGAATTCATGTCTAAACAGTTATCATTTCATTTTTCTCGATTCTGCCTCGCGCATATCCAAAATCTGCCTAAAAATTTCTATTTGCAATTGCTTCCAATCAGATGACGGCAAATCTTATACTTAAAAACATGAAGATGATCTTGTAGAATTTTATGGTTGGCACCATATGATAAATTGGAGTCTTGTATATTTCCATCATCCATTAGTAATATTTCGACTTTTGTCGAATCATCATCTTTTTGTGGTTAATTGGACTTCATTCATAATTGGACTCACGATGAATAGCAAGGTCGGTCATCTTCTAAGGATTCCTGGCAAGATTTGAAAATATCTACTGAAAAATTGTTTCAGCCAAGGCAAATCCGTGTAATACTTCAAACATAACATTTTGTATTTACATTATATTTTTACTTTTACCGTTTCTTTGTAACTCCTTTTCTTATACGTACTTACCGTTTTTATCGAACTTATTGATACCTCCTCGTATCTGAAGAAATTTCAAATATCGAATTATTTTAATTAAAAAAATATTTAACCTAATTAATTAGGAATTAAAATGCTATTGAAATATAGTTCATTTTTATGTGGGATTTTTATATTAGAAGAAAAACTAATTTGGGACTTCTATTTTAAAACAGAGGTGGTATCTATTATTTTTGGTTACTTTTAAAGTAATACCCTTTACAATTGCTGTAAATATTAAATATGGGAATAAAGGGGATAATGGATCCTAAGTGGTTAATGATTTGGTATGTTGGACTGACACACATATCAACTGCATTTCTCGATTTTTACATATTAATAAGGTGCAAATGAAATTGTTAACAGACAGCTTGAGAGATTCTTTTAGAGTAAATCCTATATAGTTTTTTAACATTAACAAAAATTGTCAGTTCTTTCACTTGAAGCGAATTAATTGATCTATTTTCCATTCAAAAAAATATTCTTCTGAAAATAGTTATATCACGGTATCATTATAATTATTGTAATTGTTAATCAATAATCTATTAATAATTCTAAGTTGTACATCATTTTCGACATTGCATTGATCTAAAAAATTAACTTTTTTTTTATTTAAATAAGATCATTTTTAAATCTATTTGTAAAATTGTATTATCACTCTTTAAAACAAATCAATCTAATAAAGTAATTTTGTGGTTAATTATCTTGTTAAGTGTTATATCTTGTCGACCATTCAACTCGTCTAATAGCTTAGTCATTTCATTGATATAAAGGGGGAAAATTTGTAAGTTCTACTTGTTTTTAAATTATTACGGACCCATTAAATCTTTACAATCCTGTTTTGAAAATTTCCAATAGAAAAATTGAAAATATGAATAAATGAGAATGTCGATACCCCGAAGTTTCATCTAAATATAGGAGAACTGCGATCGTTATCCCAACTGTCAATTTTCATTAAGTTCAGATAAACACGTTTATATGTGTGAAACGTTCCTGACAGAAAATTTTTACTTACCCTATTCTATATTATAGGTCAGATAAGCTACAATTAACCACCGAATGCGATGTTTTAGGGTTTCCAAAACCCAATTCCAATTATTATATTTCAAGACAAAAAGCATGGATGTATAACAATAATACTACCGATTTTTATTGGCGTATAAATTTCTTCATTAACATAGCGAATGGAAAATAATTAATTAGGGTAAAATTTAACCTTAAAGTTAACTAACCGAATAGGTATTTAAAAAATACTTCTAGAACTATACAAAAACCTACTTTTAATTGCAGCATCGTAGGCAAAAGTGAAACATAATAGAACTTAATTTGGTTGATTATATATTAGGTGTACCCATATAAGTAATCAATTATTTTAAACACTTTCATGTTAGTTCTGCTTTAATTATGAAAATATACTACTTATTTCGTGGTATATTATATTAGTATCTACATAATATAATATTTGTTCTGAAATCACGAACAAATTTTTGTAATATATATTTTTGGCGATTCTTGAAAAGCCGAAGTCAGGATAATTTTTTTCAGGTTGGATACGTTGAGAAAGATATTGTTTTTATTTGTGACATTAACTTATTTTGCGTTAAATTTACGGTGAATTTAATTGGTTTAGTCATAGAAAATGATTAACTGGATTTAGTGCCGAAACATACTACTACTAAACTACTGTTCTATTACATCTCGCAAAATTCGCAAATTCGGAACATTGATATCAGTTAATTTATTTAATTTCTGGTAAAGAATCTTTTAGAACTCATACATTGTTTACTCGAACTTGATAAAGGTGGCTTTTCATAACTAGTTACATAAATAGTTATTTTCGAATTTGTATTTTATGTAAAACTTTTATAATTACAAAATAGTTTATCTAAAAAGAATAAGAGAGGTGAGCTAAGTGAACGGCCGCCTACAAAATTTATCCGGCTTCATTATGACCCTCTCCTTTCGGAAGACAATGGCAAACCACCGAGAGTAATCTGCCAAGAAAGCCATAATAGTAACATATTAAATTGGTGGCCAATCTCCGATTAGGAGACGGCACTTTAAGAAGAAGAAAAAGAATAAGTAACCATTTTATTTATTGTGGATGGTAAACGTTAAACAAGGATGCGATATACACATCAATTACACCTAGATTACATTAAAGAAGGACACGGTAAACGTGGAAATGAACGTGTTAAGTGTGACGCTGTACCTCAAGTGGTTAAAATGCTTCGTATATTATCCCATTTTAATTATACTGTAACAGTGAAATAAGTACTAAGAAAAATTACCTACAAACCAAAAAATTATGATGTTAAAATCTTTACAAGGCAATAAATTTAGTTGAAAAGTTCCACAGGACTTGAACTAATAGAGTAAAAATTATTTGTAAGTGCTGTAACTACTGAGTTTTGCAATTGTAAAATTGCTTATCATTCGAATGAATTTAATATCAAGTAATTAAATATAACTTTTAATGAAAATGTTTCCTAATTTTATTATACATAATTTTTACTACTATAATATAACATTTTTGTCATCTACAGTGGATACGTAGTAGGGGTAGTAAACAATATGGTTCAATATAATTTATTTAAAATTTTCAAATGACTCACATTAAATCAAAGGTTAGGTATCATTGATTTAAATACGCAAATTATTTTTTCTCCAACCAACTTAGAAAGTTATTTTTTCTCTCTGAACTGTGGTTACAAAGTGACGATTTACATTATATAATAACTCCGAAAGTAGGGATTCTGAGAATAAATTGCAGATGGCTTTGGGTTTTTATCATTGTAACTTATTTTGCTACTACTAATGAACAAAATTATATATATTTTTTGGTTGGAGAAAAAATTTCATACACAAGTTGCTGGGAGTCATTTTAGCAAATTGCAGGCTTATTCTGCAAATTGCCTGCTTCCTCAGTAAAATGTGACTTTCAAAGCTTGATACGCAGTATAATATTATTTTATACAAGTAAAATGTAGATAAAAATATTTTCTATTTGTCGCTTAATTGAATTTTAATAACATACGTATTAAATTTATATCATAGTATCTAGTTACAAGAAAAATAAACAAATTTGAATAAGCTTAATTTTTGGGATTGTCAAAAATATCGAGGGGTATTTAGATTTAAAATGTTGAGTAAAAGGACTTAAAGTTAAAAGCTGATAATGTGACGATAATAATCAGCTATCACGTTAAAGTTAAGTTCTTGTTATATAGGAATTCTAATAGATATCGTCTGCAGATGGGCGGTATCTGTCACGGGATGGGTGTCACGCAGGGACCTGTGGCTGTGTCGCTCCAGGCCTGGCACGATGTCGCATACTCTCACCCCTTTCAAACTAGCCTGTCACCAAGTCTTGTATCTTTCTACTTGTGTTGATTTGGTTTGGCTAATCTCAATTCATAAATTGCCGTAGCAAATTGTTCAATAATATTTTGAGCGATAATGGTACATTGACCCATTACGTCCTAGGTTAAATGTAATGGTTTTTGTGTTTGGGTAGATACAATATTTTTATTAAAGGTTATTTTAAAAATGTATGAATGAAACTTTTAAACTTGATGAAATCATAAACCGCAATCCATATTAATTTGTAGAATTACGACTTGGTACATAAAATTGCAAATTCATCTCTGTCGCAACGATAGTAAAATTTAAATTTAACCATAGTACCGTTTATTATACTACATTCATATTTACAAGATTATTTATTAATAGGTAATAGGTAACCGACTTGTAACGATTAGGAATAAACTATTTCATTTGTTAAGGAAAAATCGCATTTTGCACTTGTTTAGAATTTAAATGGAATGTAGTAACACGAACAGTTTACTAATAATATAAATCAATTTTGTTAATATACACTTATTGCTTTGGTCTATTTTCTGCATTATTTTGTATTTATATGTAAAGAAATGTTCAACTTTTGCGTAAAGCACCGACTGGCACCGATTTAAGCATTCTTCATCAAATTCTCTCATCATTTATTAGGGAAAATTATGAATTTCCAAACTAATTTCAAAAGCAGACATACATATTTTCTAATTTTGAGGAAAAAATGGATATTAACGTTTTCTAGGATGCATATAATTCTGTTTTTCTTTTTATATGGAAACTCGTTGACTTACAGTACAACAGGAGACGTTCCTGAAATAGTGTCAACTTAATTTCATTATTTTGTAAAGACATGGAGAAATTATTTTAAAACTATATTTCAAAAGCTTATATAAAATTTATTCTTTCTGATTATATTTTTTAGTTATACTGACACACCAAATATACCTAATACCTTATTATTTGCTGGTAGAAAGTATTGGAAAGGAAATGTTTTCAAACTGTACTTTATTTGTCAAGTGCATATCTTGATTATGCTTGCCTGGAAAATTCGAATAAGATCGAAACTTTTTTGTATGTCCTTTTCAAATTTTTCTCGTACGGTGTAGTACATAGAAAGCTAAAGTTTCATACTAGATTTATAAGTTATCAAACTAACCAGGCGCAGTCAAATTATTTTTGACATGTTTAAGTTTCCACGTTAACTTGTAGGCCTTTCTTTACGTTTAGTCAGTAACTAACAATCTATAGGTAGGTATATCTGCTGTATTTAAACTTACAGTAAATATTTTTTAAGTGTAAATTTTTTTGTTACCGCATTGACGGTTTAAAATATTTATATAACCATTTACGAACGAGATTTTAAATCAAACGTTAAAATAAACCACCGTATAAGGAATTGTGAAGATTTCATCTCGAAATCTGTTTTTGATGCAAGTAACGTTAAACCAGCAATTTACATAATTCAATCAGCGTGATTCGTGAATAGGAAATTAATATTTTTTTATTAGCATTAAATAAACACGTTACATTGTCCATCATCGGTGATTCAACAAACTTTTTTTTCTATCCGATTAGACAATTTCTTTATTTTTGGTCTTACCACTTTCAAGCATATTTACATATCGTTTATCTAAATTAAGCATTAAATTAAATTACTTTCGAGATTAAAGGCATTCATTACAGAATCTGTTAAACCTAACTTAAAGTTATGACACTTCAAAAGTGTTAAACTAAAGCATCGATGTGCACTTAAACGAGACTGATTAAAGGTTACCTACTGCAACTTCTGAACTTTTCTACGGAAGTTTGATTTATAGTGTGTTAAATATTTTGGCGATCCAATAATGTTCAAACTTAATGCATTTTTGAAATAACATTTATAGGTTTGTTGCTATTAAAAATATAAATAACCAAGACGTTAACTCAGCGAATCATTGCTATAATTATATATGTTTTATTTGTATATCTGTTAAGTTCTTGCAGATATTATTATTACTAGACAGACGATTATTACCAATTATTATTAAATTGTATTAGTCTGCATGTCATTGATATACAACTACAATTAATATCATTATATCGCATCTCTAATGGTCATTGTCATTTTTAGTTATCATAACACACCCAATGAATATTTATCACTTTTTGATCTTCCGGAAATTGTTGCAAAATGGCTAATTTTAAATTATTATATTTTAAAAATTTATTCGGGGCGAATTCAAAGTTTTGATTTATTTAAAAAAGTATGATAGAGTTTCTAAAATAAATGGTTTGACAAACGTCGCTGAAGTTTGTTGAAGATTTTTAAATAAAAAATAGGATTTGCTTTACTTTGTATCTCATCAACTCGATCCATAGAATGGAATGAAACAATTTTAATCTCCCCAATTAATTTGAAAAAAGAATCCACTACCTCCAAACCTATTAGTTTTTAACTGCTGTAAGAATAGTTAAATAGTTTATGGATTTTGTGGGTTTACCCAATGTTTAGCCTTATTGGGTGTTCGCAGTTTAAAAAGAACAATTAATAAAAGTGAGTAGACTTATTCACATCGTTTGCATGTAAAATTTAATAGAAAAGGTGAGGGTGATTTTATCTAACGTATGTAAAAATGTTCTAAAGTACATAATAACAACGTAATTTGTTTAACCAGTATGTACCGTATTATAATAATTTAGAAATAGAAATAATTTCCCTACCTCTCCCCAAAGGCTGAAAATGTTTTCCGATAATATATATTTGTCTTTAGTTACCTATTATGGATTGGATGGATGGCATTGTAGATAAAGTATAAAATATTTTCTTTTGCACTTTAGATAATGTTTGCGATTATCTTGATCGGAATACAACAATAACTACCTATTTCGTGCATTTTATGTAAATAGTTGTTCATACTTTTGAAATATCACGCATCATCATTGATACACGCAAGTTATGTGGTCAACGTATTCTTGACAATATGTAAACTAGACTGCATAAATTGATGTACGATTATTGGATAAAGCTTTTTTATTTTTGTCAATTTGACACGAGATTTATATCGAAACTCCTATTTTGGATTTTGAATAATGGATAAATATAACTGTCATAATATAATATCTTAAACATCACATGCAATGTAAGTCTTATTCCATTCACTTATTTTCATCTCGTATTATAAAGTCGTTAAGGTGGTAAAAATGTTAATTTTTGGTAACTACACTAAGAAGTAAAAAACTTAATTATTTACTCCGAATCGGAGTGACGTTTGAGTTTGGAGTGCATACTGTTAAGCTATAAACTGAGAAACTTGCGTTTATTTCCGGGATATTCTATTCCACTGAATTTGTGGACCACACATCGAGACCTGACCAACTTCAAACTTTTTTTTTCAGAAAATAATACATTTCTCAATGGTCGAGACACAACTGATTGAATTTGTTAATCGAATATGTTGTTACATTGATAGATAAATCATTATAAAATTTCATATTTGAATAGTATGAATTCCTACGTGTGTATAAAAATGATGGACAACATTCTTGTACATATTTACATTTTAGCATGTCCAAATACCTTTAAAAATAATTCAATCAAATTATTACGTGAAAATTGTTGTTATAAAAATTAAATTATTTTAAAAGAAAACTGGGTTACTTTTACAGAAAATGCAAGTAGTTTCCTGACGATTAAAAAAAGACACTTGAACGTTTCATACTAATGTTTAATAATAATAATTTATTATTTTTTTATTTTATTTAAATTTTTACAGAATGAAATAATATTAGTATAGCTCAAGTTTGTTTGGATATATAAAAAGGATGTAATCAAATTAAATATACCCTGATTATGTCAAAATATATTTTTAATCTTAAATTAATAGTGTTAGCGATTAATAAATAAATTTTTTTGGATAAGTGTAGATATAACCTCGAGAAAAGAAATAACGTATAATTAAATAATTCCTAATTTTACTTTTTTCTAATATATAAAATTAACCCACTCGACTCGAATTTACATTTTTGCAACTATGTACGTGTTCAATAACTGCTTTTAAAACTTTTATTCTTGCAACGAATTTATTTTTAGTGTGTTCTTGATAACAATATTTAAAGAACTTGCGTAATATTCCGTAAGCAAATTCTAAACATTTTCAAGACTTAATTTTTTTTACTAAGTAGCAGATCAACTTAAACAGATTAAACAACTTGTAGTATAATTTTTTAAATGTATACTTGGATTTCGGCCAATGACTTGATAATTAATTTATTTGGTATAACCAATAGCATCGAAAGTCCAATTTACAAATCAAAAATCCACTTTATAATTTATTTTACTTGTACATGGTATAACATTGTTTCACTTTTAAGTATGGTTTGTAGTATGAACTTAAATTATTCAAAAATAATTAATTATACACGTAAATATTGACAAATTGCTTAAAGCAATTAAAGTTTGCAACTATGTACGTATCAATGTATCAATTGTAGCGACTTCATAAAATACAAAAAAAATTTACGAAAATTACGTCGAAGTATTTAATTTACACTTTTAAAACCAAATTCAAACAGTTGTTGAATTTTATTTGAAATACGGATATTAAAGTAGAACAGTCGTTTCTTAGACCGTCAATACTAACTGGAAATCTCGTTAATCCATTAAAGTGCGTCATTCCTTCATTCATTTCATATCAGTGAAATAACTGAAATTAAATTAAAAAGTGTAGAACAAGATCTCGAATGTAGTGCAATCAATTTTCCCGGCTCATACCTAATAATTATCTCAATATGGTAAAGATCGCCACTGGAAAATGGACAGTCATCATCCAAAAATTGGATTTTCAAATAAATCTAATGTAATCAAAAATAACTTGGTGTACTTTACAGACATAAGCAATTCATGCAATCTAAAAAAACCGTTTACAATAATACAAGAATACAAAATCAAACCCAAACTGATAGATAACATCTGTAAGATAACATGAAATCTCTGCAACTAAAACTATGGTAATATTAAACATGCCGTCTTGTTATAAACCCAAATTAGAAGGTTAAAGATTGAACAAGTTATGAGATTTACATACTTGAGAACCGAAATAACTGCGTCTAGGGACCTAAACGAAAAAGTAGGCTCACAAATAACAAAAGCAGCTCAGTTTGCTGGATGTCTTAGTCACATCAGCATTGTCAAGAATACAAAATCAGGCTGTACAAAACTATTTTGAAACCCGTTCTAACTTACGCTGGTGAGTCAAAAGCCGATACGAAAAGAACAAACCAAAAAGTAAGAACAAAAATGAAAATATTACGAAAACTCTTTGGGATAACATAGTCAGACAGGCAGACCAATAAAAGCGTTAGAGATAGGACTAACGTATAAGACGTCGTGAAGTGGATGAAAACCAGAAGAAGAGAATGGAATAGATAACACGGGCGTCTAGAGATGGACGACCTCCGGGTAAAAAACTTCCGGGTCGACCACTCCAACGATGGTCTTAAAGCTGCTGCTTCTCTTTTTCTATAGAAGATAGCTCGAGATCAAGGCAAACAAGAGCATCCTAGCATAAAAGAAGAAGAGGAAGAACTTAAACATAAATATTTATTAATGCAAGCAAAGATGACAAAGTAAGTTTTAAGCTAATGATACCCAACATGTAGCCTGTAGCTACTCCACCAACTTCCTAGAGATAAGGATCGACTCTTGTCTGGAACATAAGATGGAATATAATATGGAAGTGAGTAAAAAATACGATCAACTTTAAATGGTCTGACTTAGTCAAATTTGTAGCGTAGATGTGAAAATCGGCATTAAGGGTACTAGGCAATCGTTATTCGCAAAATCCGCACTCTTGTTTTTATTAATTTTAACATAGAAAGAAAGCAGATACACAAATGTAATTTTAACCAATGTTTATTGATATATAAATGATAATAAAAATTATACTATAAAGCCTTTAGGAACATAAAAAATGGCGGCACAGTCTGCGACGTATATACGTGTTTATTTTCCATTTTTACATGCTGTCGTTCGTGGAACTAATTTTTTTCGGCTCTACAAATGGTTTTTAGTTTCCTAAGATACGTAGTTTGGGACTGAACCTAAAATTAGAACGATCGAATCGGAATTATTTAAGTAGTAGACGAAAAACCGCGATTTTTACGATAAAAATGCGATTTTTTTATAATTGCACGTAAAAATCGCGACTTTTCAAATTTTTTTGGAAAATCTCGAATTTTTATGGATTATTTCGGAGGTTCAGTCCCAAATTACACATGTTTTACGTGTCCTCAATTTTTTTCAAGTCACCAGAGACCTCCGTTTTTTTGGAATCATGTAAAAACCAAATGAAAATAAAAAGTCGAGAAAAACGCGATCAAAGTTTTTTTTACTGATAAAAGTTCTTTTACTCATATTTACCTTTTTTAAAACTATCCAGATGCATAGAATTATGTTTGCAGTAGTGCTTCGGCATCAGACCGTTATTGTAAAATTTATTTTTGTTATTTTTTTTTATTATTAACACAAGTAAAATGAAGTAAAGTTACAATATGACAACGATTTTGATCTCAATGTGAACAACTCACAACTGATTTCTTTTAATATTCTTTTTTGTTCTAAAGTAAAGACCAAACCATTATTCTAACGACCTAGGACAACCCTATGTAACATGATATTTAGGTCTTAAACCCTCTGGAAAGGCAATCATGCAGATTCTACGATTCTTTCTACATTTATCGAAGTATTTGAATTTTACAAAAAATTTCATATAATAAATTATTAAATTTTATATATTTTAATACATCCTATTTAATTATAATATTAAATTACAATAAAGAGCTCATATCGTAACTTTTACAGTCGTCCGAGTAACGGTCTCCGCTCTGCTACCAGCGGTAGACTGACATCCAGCTCATGCACCGCTCCACCTTTTCGCTTACCAAATCAACAATTTTGTAAATTTTCATATGAACTAAACGGTATTTTGTTCAGGAAGGATAGTACTTACAGAAAATTAAATTAAAAAAAATCGACTTTTCGATTGCCTAGTGTCCTTAAGTGATCTCCACGCATTTCATATTAATAATTTGTGGTTAAGTTTTCTAAATTGCATTTCGGTGCACATTTACAGATACACTTCAAACAGATGCATAATTTTCTATTTTTTCTTGATAATATACAGTAAATCACAACTTGCAGAAATATTTTGTATCTATCACTTAAAATATAACACTTTTCAGCCCAGTTTGAAAGATGGAAAGCACTACCTTAACGCCTAATTTAATTTTAAGTAAAATTGTCTTTAGCAACGAACGGGAAAATCGTCATTAGTAACAGACAAAAAAGGAAATTGATTTTTCTTTTACTGAATAATTCAAAATACATTTGAAAAAGATGTTAATTTGTTAACCATTTCGAATCTAAAGTAAATTTGTACACCTATTATTAAAATTTCAACTAGGAGAGGATCAGATGTTTGGGGTCACCAATATTCTTCAAACTGGGCATACTAACAGGAGACCATAAGCACAGCAAACCCTTAAATAAGAATATAGTGCACACCTCAAGAATTCACGCAAAAATAGCATTTAAAGTTTTTATATCTAGGATCTACTATGTGGGTTCCGAATCATAGGAATTGTAAGACACAGCATCATTTTGAGAAAAATTCTTTTAAATTACTTTGTTGTTGTGCCATTTACCTGTCAAGAAAAGACGGTCAGAATAAACTTATAACTCCGCCCAGGCTCGAATCGAGTATTCGAGTGATTACATTAACAAAAATTGCACTAATCGCTATAAGCAGTAATCGCCTCTGTAATTATCATTTCTTACTATGAAAGGTTTAAATTTGTTTGTAACGTTCAGTTCACAATCAGAATTGGTTTGTTTATTTATTACAAACCTAAAAATAACACCAGTTTGCTCGATCTAATTATACAATATAATAATTTATTTTTCCTTAAAAATAACTTAAAATAAATGATTTTGTTGTCGCTATTATAATAATATATCGGATAAGCTAGATTCTACCACTGTGCAATAAAATACACAATTCCCAGTGGCTATCAAATAATTTGTACCGTGGTTTGGCACTTATGACCTACTTGATGGGTTAGTTCCGACTACATGAAAATAAAATAGTTTATCTATAAATAAATACGGATGTACCTATTCGATGATAATTTAAAACCAGTTTTGGAACCAAAAATTGCATTTTATTATATTATAGTAAATAGGAAAAATTGAAATACTTGTCCATTCTTCCAGAAGTGTAAAAATTGGTTTATTGACATTTTATCAACAGGTATGTGTGTACACTTCTACTAGGTTAATACAAAATTGCTGCTTTAATCTATCTGCGATTGTCAAAATCTGTTTAAGTAACGTTCATTATACATTATGTAGCTAAATTCTTTCAATCAATCATTCTTGTCATAAATTAATATAGGTAGTATTGCCTACTTTGTCAATCTGTTCCATAAAACTCATTTGAAATCAAAGAGAAGTCAACTTTAACTTCATGTTTTCAATGATGGAATAATTTTTTTTGGTATAAAAAAAGTCTTCCGAACTGATGTTCTTGAAAGTCTCGAACAGTAAACCTTTTCTTTCTTGTAAGCTTTCAAAATTTGCCTCTCCACGTTCAGTTTTGATTTTCGAATTCCAGAAAAGTTAAAATACCTTAACTTTTAATATTGTAGTAATAATTAAATTTTAATATTTACTAATCTTTATGGTCATCGAAGGTCTGAATTAAGTACATTACATCATAAATTTTGCATGTGTCACTTCTTAAAAATTATTGATTATAAAATTGTTTAGTCGTTTACAACATATTATTAATGTCTTTTTTTTAATTATTTTTAAATTGGTTTCTGCGATTTATTTTTTTATTACAATTTTGTTGTTTTTTCCTTTTGACTGAACAAATAAGTTAAACAGCGCTGATTTACAATTTGAAAACATTTGCATAAAATAATAAAAATGGCTTTAAAAAATATTCTCAATTTTATTATTTCATCACTATTTTTATTCTTCTACAATTTGCGGCTCATTAGTAAATGACTAAAAATACTACAAAATTGTAGTAAAGAATGAGTAACGGTCATTAATATTCAATAAAATTTGCATAAGCAATTTTTTAACATTTTCATTTTTAAGAGTTGAACTATTTATAAAATATTACTTTTCAATGGTTTCCTCGTTCTTATTCTGTTTTGTGTTGTTTATGTAAAATTTGAAGTTTGTTTTTTGCAGTTTGCATAAACTAGAGTCGCAATTTTAATCACGTTTAAAAATTGTCTCGTGGCATTAATTAATGATATGAAATATAAACAAAAGTATAAGAATAATAAATATTTAATACATTTTTTATTTAAGGTTGGAGATTTCTTAACGCTTAGTAGTTTAACAAAATTAATCTTGACATTCGTATATCAGATTCTATCGGATTAAAGAATTAACGAAGTTTTTAATGAATTTCAAAATGATTTATATTTTTTTTTATTTATTTATTTATTTAACAAAAATGTTATTCTTACTTACGTTTGTTTGATGATTAATTTATATTAAGTCAATGATACTGAAATGAATCCGAGGTAATTTTAGAAAAATTAGTTATAATTTTCAACTTTTGACTTGGGTTTAAATGTATTTCAAGTTGCAACTATCAAGCAATTTTATTAATTTAAATTAAAATCAATTAAGTTCTTATACGACTACCATTCGAGTGTTAATAGCTCCTGATGACAAAATTATTAAATTACAGATCACTACATCTTTTAAGTTTAAGGAACCCAATTAAATGATAGAAAAAAATTATATTTTAAAGAAATTATTACTTTCCGCACTGGCTGTGGTTTTTTGACTACTTTATGATTGTTGGGTTTTTTTTGACATTAAATAAACTTTGTACCACTTCTAACTAAAACATCAGAATAAAAATATTTCTTAGGTACTTTACTTTTTAGTTAAAATGTTGAAAAAGGGGAATTTATAAAAAACCATAATGGTCAAATTTAACTTATTTGACCTACATATACGAGTATACAAAATATTTTAGAATTATTATCAATTTTATACAATTTTACCCTAGAATATTTGATCTATTCCATAATTTCTGTTTTAATTAATTTAGTGTAAAAATAAGAAAAGGATTGTGGTTAAGAAAACCATAAAAGAGTAAGTTCAGTGGTTTTTCAGCAAACAGTTACAAAGTGAAAGCATCACTGTTTATTATTAAATTACAGTTACAGGTTTTAATAATTACTTTTAATAATAAATTGTTGTATTAATAGTAACATTATTTGTTTATGTACGCTATATTCAATTTTATGAGTAATTATTTTCCAGTTTTCAGAATTTTATTATTGTATGTGTCAGTATGGTTACTGAAAGAAACAACACTTTTGCACTTCCTTGTATCTGTTCGGTATGGATTATAATCTAATTTTGTAATCGTTCACCTAAATTTTAGAATCTTTAACTCTTCTAATTTTGACCAGAAAGTAAAAAGTAAATAATATGCGGATATTTTTGAGATAGGTACTGCAATGACACCGAACAATCAAAATTTATTGTTTTTCCCCAAATGGTCGAAAAGCTGATGTCCTTTAAATTAATTGGCAAAATATGTCTCAATGGTAATCTACATGGTAGCCAACATGTTGATTGTTGTCGTAAAAATAAAATGTAAGTGAGGCTGCTTAATTATAACTACTGCAGTGAGCTCGATTTAAACATTTACAAACTTTGTTTATGTGATCGTTAAAAAGGTACTAAATAACAATAATGATTTTGAATAATAAAATTAATCTATGGTTTGCGGTAATTTTATTTTACGTTGTTAAATAAAATTTTAAATCGTGATTTATATGATTCACTTTAATTATTATAATATTGATAATGAAAGACCAGGAATTAGTGTTAGATCAGTATGCGATCATAAAATTATGAAATAGCCTTCCCATCTGGATTAAGGAGGTACAAAATGAACAGTGCAACCTACAACTGCGCTTGAACGTGTCCTCCACTATATACCGAAGGATTATCACGCGACTTCATTCAGTCGCGGTTGTCCGCATTCAGCGATTGTTATCAAAAGGTAGTATACTGCCTTTTCGTTAACAATACGTCAAGTCTGATTTAATCTTCACATTGGCGGTGTATTTATTGTAATTGATTTGCATTTTATTTTGAAAGCATGTGATTTTTTTTGTGATATAATTTTAGTACCAGAAATTTGTCTCAGCGTTTTTAGTTTTGTTGTGAGTTTTTTAAAATGTTTTTTGTGAATATTATCGGTGTGTTCTATTTTTGGTTCTTTTTCTAAGCTAGGTATTTTGGTATTTAATAATTTATAATACGAAGTTTTGAAATTATGAATTTGGTTAGCGCACCATTCAAAAGTTTTCAAAAGTTTTGGCGCTCGCACTTTCTGTCGCAAAAATGAATTTATATGTTTAGCAAAATATAACAAATTTTCTGCCCTTAATAACTTAATTAGTTACTGTAATTTTTGCAACTTAAAGCGTTTTTGCAAATTTTCTATGGCGTTTGCACTTTCCATTTACATAAAGAAGTTCATTTTGAGATGAGTAGTGATGCATTATATATAAAAGATTACGCGCATGGTGCAATGAATTCAAAATTACAATCATAGAGAAAGGGATTCCACTTTTCTTAAAAAAATTATATTTAGAAGATTCCGTGCTTAATTTAACGCTATATCTATTTTTAATTATTCCACCATCGTTTCTCAAGTGTACTACCGTAAGGCTACTAATAATTATGCAGTTCAGTAATATACTTTATCTAATTTTTTTTAGCCAAATTTTTTATTTTTGTTTTGTGTATACTACTACTACTACTTAACAAAAATAAAAATAAACTTGCTTTGTGCAAATTCATATTTAATTACTTTTTTGTGCCTCTTTTTTTTACAAATAACTGATGTAAATTATGCAAATTTATTATATCTTTAGAGTTCAATCAATGTAATCTATATTTGTCTTGTATTATTAATTTTATGCTACCAAAAAATGGATAACGTAAATATTTTAGGTATGCTTCATTTCTAGCGAGATTCAAAATTGGGAGTGAGAAATAATATAAAATGTGATTTCAACAAAATTGAATAATTATCATTGATTTTTGTTAATTTATACACAATTTCTGACACTGTGTTGTGTATATAAAATATAATTAACTCTTATTTTTGTTGGTAATTTGTTGGTGCTCTAATCCCATTTTAATTGCTAATGTTAATTAGTAAAAATTAATCTTTTTTAGATGATAGAAAATGTTCTAAATATAATTTTCAAATGTAAATACAAAATAGTACAGTACGATAGTACCTACCCCTGGGGACGAAGTAAAAATTTTGATAAAATTTTCATATTAATAGAGTTTTCAATTAACCTCTAATTAAAATTTTTTATTTTAAATGCTCCAAATATGTTTTTGCATATTTAAAGTATAACATTTTAGTTGCATTAATGCTAATTCGTTTTTATAAGCCCACGTCCAAACTTTAAAACGACACTACAACATAATATTATAATTTAAATAATACATTAACGTTTTTTAGTCTAAATTTGACATCACTGAAGCCAATAACAAATAACTTTTGAATTATTTGATTTAAAAAGCTTTTGAATTTTTAGTTAAAATATTAACACTTGAATTTAAAATTTGACAGTGAGTATAAAAGTGAAAAACTTGCTATTAGCTTCAGATATACTGATCAGAAGTTGAAGATTAAATTCGTTCGGGGCAATGGTTGGTCCCATATTGTGTCAATTATTGCTAAACTAATTTTTTGATTGATATAAAAAAATTGATACAATTTTTAAAATTAGTTTATCTCCAAAAAAATATACTTACCTAAAAATTTATCACCTATCGGTAAATAGTGTAATAAAATGTTGACTACACTCGTCAATCATAAACATGTGTATATAAGCATAATGTAAAATTGTTTTTATTTTGTATATATGTAAGTGTACTTATCGTACTATTAAAAAAAAACTAGGAAAAATCGAGCGTGATAATAATTTCGTTTCTTTGTATGTATAGGTAATATTTTTCCGAACCATTTATTACGTTTTGGAACGTTCAATTTCAAGTGTTTTTTGAAGGACGTAAATATTATAATTTGTACATGACTAACATTGAGTTTTCTCGTGAAACGGTGTTGATAAATGGCTTTAAAATGTTTTATTATCATATTGTATAATAATGATAAGAAAGGAAAGGAACGAGCAATAGAGGTTATCAAATATTTGCGAATTTTTGTCAAATTATTAAAATTGACAGAGTTTTTTTGAATCTGTATTGTTTATAAATTTAAAAGCTGATACAACCTTTGCATATTATAAAATAATTTTGTTTGTTTATTTTGGTAACATTCATAAATTCTTACTACAAAAAATTGTACATAATTATGTATCGATGATAAATGGATATTTTGAATATTTGATAGTATGTGTTTTTATTTGTGCATATACTAAGTAAACTGTTCATACATCTCAAATTATACGTTAACAAGCTTGTTTACTTATGTATTATCATATACAAAGCTGAAAATGTTAGTTTGTAAAATTTTGTTAACCGAGTAAAATTTACCCTGTGCTATAGAAGTTAATGGTTATGCTAAACAATTTTTTCATTAGAATTATCATGCAAATTAATGATGCTAGAAATGGCCAACTAAAGAGCTTAATCTTGCCCGTGTTTAGTGGATTTTCAAAATTGTGATGATCTTAACAGCATTAAAAATTAAATGCACGTTTATTGCTTTCTATTCCTAAGCACTGTCGCAAAAACTTTTGTTATACAAATTTTTAGAGTAAAAAATGCAATACAATGGGAAGTCGAATTAGCTATACCGAACGTTTGCTTGTTTATTTCTCTGTTGAAAGATTTTGTTCTAGGACGAATTTAAATTATATTATTTGTCGTCATCGAATAAATTTAATACTGCAGAAATTACTATGTATGCTAATATAGAATTTAATGGATTCTGTATTATTACATTTCGAAGGTACTAGGTCCTGAATTAACCAATTTGAATAGAGTTGCGGCAAGGGTCGAATTACGTCCTTATTTTGTTGACAAGATTACTTAAGAAATTAGATAATTCCAGATGTTAAAATTCGCGAAATAAATTTATTTAAGAATATTATGTTTCACGTAAATAAGAGGAAAGCGAAGAAATTTTTCTTTTACAATATTTTGTGTTTTATAGAAGATCAAGTTTTGTAATTATTATAATTAGTTTCTCTTCTTTTGGTGCTTTCATGTAACATAAATTCATTATAAATTTTCGAATCGTTAAATTTTTTCTACAACTCGTTCTAGCTTGCAAAAACTTTCAGCAGTTAAACTAACTTGACAGATTATTTTGATTGGTCGGTTTAAAATAGTTAACATATTTTGCAATTTTTAAAATCTTGAACGCTGCACAATACTGCACTCAGTGTCCTTTTAATGAAGTGATGTAATTTTTTCGATTATAAACTAAATTACTGAAACGGAAGTGTCGGTTTGTTTGATTAAGTAATCAAAATGAATCGTATTAAGTAGCCTTAATTTCGGCAAGGTTTCGATACATTCAAACGAATTTTTAATGGTACCAATTAAGAAAAAATATTATTTTGTAATTCCAAAATACTCGCTTAGTATTGAACTATTTCTAAATAAAAATAGAACACTCCGTTGTATTACAATAATTTGTTTATTAAATTATCCCTTCTGTTTATATTTAAGAAAGTTTATGAAAAATGTGCGGTCAACGTTATTAAATATAACGCTTCGTTAATTATTATTATTGCTCCTGTTAAAAGACTAGCCGACATGTTGCAGTTCGACAGGATAATATCCAAGCAACTATTTGGAATTGTTGTTATTATCTTTTGCATCGTATCCAGTGCAGGTAAATTTAGACATTAATTTAATTTCAAAAAATAATTTGCATGCCCGTTTGACACGTATTATGTAATTGTACTGTAATTTGACATTAAAGTTTTTTAAGTGGTATCCTTGAATGTTGATGTTCAGCTCTCCCACATACAAATTTTATTGCATTGAATATAATTAATTTTTTTAAATAATTAAGAACCCAACCATAAGGATGCTATTTAGATCTTCTTTTAATTGATGATATTTTTGGCAATTACAATTTTCTGGTTTTCTAATAAATGATTCCGTCAAACTTTAAATTAAACATTTTCTTATCGTTTGCCTAAGATTTATTAAAAATTCTACGAGAAACTGTGTTATCTTGATTTAAACAATGTAATGATTAATTACCTTAATTACCGAAACATTATTTTAGTTTACACTACAAAATAAAAAATATTTAAATGTTAGTTTAATTTTCAATAAAATTGTTAACCAATATTTTAGAATAGTTCATCGGTATAACATTACATTTGATTAAACATTCAATGCCATGTTTATTTTAATGTTAGGCAAATGCAAATATATACCAAATAAGTGTCTCGTTATGGCTGGATAACCTGATAGAAGGTGTATAAATTATTTTATTAGTTTATCTGTAGTCTTTCATCACAGTTAATAGTCGTAACTATCAAGAAAAAATATACACTGATATACATTGGTCAAGCTTACAAATTTTAGAAGAACCGAACTTCGTTCATGATGCTGCGCTGGGTATTTAACTGAACTTGACAAGTTGTTTTATTATTTCTGTTGGTTTAATTCTCCTTTATTATGTAAATTTAGTAAATCAATATAATAGAGTTATAATTGGTTCAAGTACCATAGGCATTTCAATAGTAAATTTTTGAAAAATGGAAATTTATACGAAAGATGATCTTCCGAACAAACTATTTAATTTTTGTCTTGTTAATTATCTTGTTCGTCATTACAATTTTACCATAACTTATACATTATTTAGAATGTCAATGACTGTGTTAATTAAATATAAGAAAAAAGTCGATTAACTCTGTATAAATTTCGTGGTGTATTTTCAAATTTCATTTTATCGATTATTAACAATATTTTGTATAAAACAAGAATCAGTTATTAATATTGTGAAAAATTACTGAAGAAAGTGGACATATAACATATATCTATTGCAAATTGTGGTATGTAGATAATTTTATCTAATTTAAAGTAGCCTTGAATACTGATTATAGAATCAAACGAAATTTTTTTATCAAATTCTTAACACGAGCAAAGTTTTTGAAAAAATTCAAACCGAAAACTTAAATTATGAATAAACGAGATAATTTATTCGCATACATATAGTAGATATTGAAAAAAAAAAAGATTATTTTTTGAAGATTTTCTTAGTCTGAGATTCTTGTAAAAAGATTAGATTTTATGATAGAAACTTTCATTAAGTTCTGTTAATTGAAAATTTTGTATTAAAGTAAAGATAAAAGTAATTTTCAATTTTGTAATTTCATATTATTGAAATTGAATTTTACTGGATTCACTATAATAATAAAGATGTTTTAGCAATTGTTTGTAAGGTTAATTTATATTTATAAGTTAAAATATATTTCTACGGAAGTTGAGATTTTTTTGAAATAAAGTGGAGTAATTATTTAGTCGACAAATTACGTAATATTAATTGCGTAATTTTTTAAAACGTCAGTTGATCTCCATACATATAACATTCATACATATTAAAATGGTACCTACCTAATCAAGGCATTTCATTACTATGTGGGTACTGTTCATTACTACCAGGACTTACAATTAGTACAAAAGGTACAGTAATAAAGTCTCGAGTTTTAATAATAAATTGGAAAATCAATTAAAGTAGTAATTTTTAAATTTTATGTTGTAACGAGAAAATTTATTATAATTATTTTCGATATGAAACGTTTTAAGTGGAAAGTAAAAAATACGAAAATTATAAATCAATTTAATTATTTATTAATAAATGATGAGATTGAACTTTTTCGTTTATTTTTTCCCACTTTCATAGTATTTCATCGGTTATACTCTATCGGTTTCTAAAGTTTTGAGCTCTGACATAGGCGTCATCAAATTCCAAAAGTTTTTATAAAATTTTGTGCCATAAAAACAGTTCGATGAAGAATTTAATACATACCAACTTAGATTTAAAAATTGTGTAGTTATTTCTATTGTACGATACGTAAGAAAATCTATTGTTGCCACTCCCCCAGATATTGGTACTTACACATTTAAATTTCGTACATTAATAACATTTATACATGCAACAAATGCAGAATTTAAGCTATAATTCACATAATAGCAACTTTACAATAATTTTTCATCCAAATCGACAAAATTTCTTTAACCGGGAGAAATAAATTCAAAGTTAAAAACATAATTTTTATAGTAGGTGGATTTTTGTTACTGATGTACATTGTGGTCCATGCCAAGGAGTACCAAGAAAAGGGTTGAAAACCACTTGTACTCTATGCTATTGAACTCGAATATCATAAGAATAAAAACCTCGTTACATAATATTTTAGCACAAGAACATTTTTTATGCTTTTAATTTTACTATACTTTAAATTTTCACAAATATCATAAACAAGCATTTTCAAAATTTTATGTGTGATATTATTATTATTCTGGTCACTCATTTTATTAACTATTATAATCTTACTTCATGCGAACATCGTAAATGACGCAATGTTTATTTTTTCTGGCAAGAACTGTAGATGACTTTTTCTCGTTAAAAAATATTGTCTGTATTAAATTTTGTGTAACAGAATAATTTTAAAAAAATTATGCAAAAATTTTGTAGGGTGTTGTTGCTGAGATGGTCTTATCTTAGGTTGTGTCAGGTTCACAGAAGACGGGGAGGGGATAATTACCCTGTTAAGGATGTTTTCGTATCTTTAATTTAAAGCTGTTTAGGTTTGCTAAGTTAGGTAGGTTAAGCATTTGAATACCAAACTAGAAGGCTGCACAGAGGAATGGTAATTTATACAAATCAGAAACGGCAGTTCATTTCATAGAAGAATCAGTAATCAGTAGTAAGAAACGGTGACATGACCAGAGGAGGAGCCATGATTTTATTTTCTTTTTTCAATCATATTTTTCTCTAAAAAGTTGGCAAAAACACTCAAAAGTTGGTTAATTTGGCAATTTTTTTGTCTAAATTAAGAAAAAGTTGCAAAACTTACAAAAAGTTGGCAATTTTGAATTAATTCAGTTGGCAAAGGGATTGCTCTCCCCTGAAAAAAGTTGGTTGGGCACGTTCTTGTTTATAGCCCACGGACCTCTTTATGCCCGCGGACTATAATGAAATGTCAAACAACGATATCATAGGTACCTAATATAAGCGGTTTAAATACTTGCAAAATGAAAAAGTTTTTATTAAAAACCGAAAACTGTACTTTTGTCTGATTTTCTCTTTAAAAACCCGAATAAGCTTGAATAACTACTAATATTTATGTTGTGGTGGGCTTTGGGCATGGAATAATAAGACCACAGCGTAGAGGATTTTCTTTCTTTTGATAAATACCAAAAATAAGCTAGAAGATTTTTTTCACAATAACAGTTTTCAATTGAATCTTTTTGTATTTCGCACCATTTAAAATATTCATTTTATGTTTTTTTTTATACGTATACTTTTTTAGATTTTTTGGGTATTAGGTACTGTTTCTTGCTTGTTCTGCAGCCTCAACAACTTCGTTCATTTTTCACCTTTTAATGACAGTACAATAATTACCGGACACAAAATGAAACTATGGTTTTAGGCAATATGGCTACCGCTGTTTACTCGCTACCATAGTTGTTACGTTTCAAAATTCAAATTTAATCAAATCAACACTAGATTTGTGTCAAAAATTCAATTTATTTTAGAAATATTTTTAAAATAAAAAATCTTCATCCGTGCATAAAGTTGTGTATGTACCACGGGTGTAACTTGCTTTTATGGCCTTTGACGTATTCGTATTCTTTTAGCCGCCTCTGGCTAAAAATTACGTCTTACGCCATAATAGCTTCTTTACGCCCTAAATACATAAATAACTATTATGTCCGACTGCATTATAATGACATGATTATAATATCACTGAGCGGCCATAAAGTACCATTTTACGGTACTACTCAATGTCAATGAAATAAACGTCAAAATAAATTAATTTCATCGTTTTATTTAAACACCATTTTTTATATACTACGTAAGTTTCTTCATACAAATATTTCGACTTGGTTAGAAGAAGCGATTCTTTACCTTTTGATGCTATTTCCGCGATTTCTTCCATTATTTATTACAACCAGAAATTTATTCAACTCGAAACAATTTCACACAATTTTTAAACAAATCAATAAACAACTATTAGTAACCAGGAGCAATAGAAAAAGCACTCTTCGAAATTATACAAATTTTTAAATGTCAAAGTGGATTTTGTAATACAGTGGGGCCCGCTTAATGTGATCACATTGGGACTTGAGGTTTTTGATAACAATAACCGATTGATAACAATAAAAGGAAAAAATTTTTATTGGTTATTTATTAGTATGTAGTACATTTACAAAAATTAATTAATAAAAGTCATTCATTGTGAAATTTTCAAGTAGAACTGAATCTTACAACACACATTAACAGCAAACTATGGTCCATTTATGTATTTAAACGACGGAATTGATAATAAACATAAATATTTAATGTGATATCACATGTGTGACGTTGATTTTCTTGTTAACACCTGACTTTATATTATGTGGGTGGTATGCGCAATATAAAAAAAATGCTTGTAACTGAAAATCAACTCTTTTGCTCGTGGGAGAAAATAATCTTAAGACTAATATGATAACATTAACCGAATTATGATAACTATAGGCGATGTTTTTTGTGTGTAATAATATATGTCCGGTCCGTTCCTGGCAAAAGTGATAACAATATCCGAATGATAACATTAACCGCGATCACATTAAGCGGGCCCCACTGTATTACGTCAAATAATATAAAATAAAATCTTCTATGGTGCAGTCGTACATATGTAAAGCTATGTTATGTCATTTGCACATACTCAGCCTATTTATTGACCTCGCTCGCAAGCTCGCTCTGCCATAAACCATAGGCTTCGTCCAATAAAGACCTACATACTGTCCACTTTCAGAAATGTTTGTATTTAAAGGGTAATAAAATTTGTTGTACTGCTTCTAATTAATTATTTTCGGGAGACTTAGGGTTAAATTAAACAACATTAAAAAGATTTTCCCTTTGGCGCTCTTTTACTCACTTAACTAGCATTACTTTGTACCACGATAATATTTACAGTATTTTGTTCTCTCCGTATTTTTGTAGAAGGTATTTTGTCCCGAGAGTTCTAGGATCAGCGATTCTTAACCGGAGGGCTGCAAATGATTATTACTAGAACGTTTCTAATTTTTAAAATAACAATATGTTGTATATAAATCCAAAAAAAATCATTTGAGCAACTTCAACTGTAATGATAAAAAATATTAAACATACCTACATCCAGTTACTTAATTTTGTTTTTATTTAAGGATTGCTCCGCATTAAACGTATCACAATTGATTTTATCAATTTAACTTTTTTTTTGTTACAACAACTGTACAAATGTGCTATACTTCCTTCTTATTAGGTCGGCTTAATCTCGAAAATAATTTTCTTTCAGCACTAAACTTGCTGAAATGATTTAACTAAGAATACATAAAACCGAAAGTGTCGTTTATTTTTACTAATAAATGTTAGGAAATACGATGACGATCATTCAAATACAAAAAACAGTGTTATTGGTTATAATATACAGAAACTGTTTTATAAATAAAAGTAGATTATATAACTATAAAAAGGAAAGATAAAATTTTTCTTTTAAAACTTAACTTTTGATTTGAATTTTTTAATGACAAATCATACGATAAGTGTGAATGAATTTAAAGTTTTTTTGTAGATAGTATTTGTATTTGGTAGATTTTCTTTATTTGGTTAGGTTTTTGATAAAAATTGGTTTACGTAAATACATTCATTAGCATGTAACAGGTTTGCTTCAGCTTTCATGACATGTAATCAAATGGCCGATTTGTGGCATTCAGAGTATCGTAACTGTTTACCGTACATGTTGAACTGAATCATTCATTTGTTTAACTTTAATTATAATTTTAAATATACAACTTGATTATAAAATGCTCAAATTTATTAGAATTACCTTTGGTAAGATGCCCACATAATCAAATTGAATGGCATGTTTATTGGGTTAAATGTTGGATGCTTATAATTTTAGATTCGGTTTTCATGTTTTGCTAAAATTTCGAGGTCATAATTTAAGTTATGTTTCCTTCAATAAGCTTTTTGTTGAAAAATATAATTAAATATAAATTTGTCAAAACGCAGTACTTAATTAAGCCGTTGCGGTCAAGTGCGAAGACCCTTGGCAAATAGATTTGCTAAATTGTTATGTTAATGCGATTGATGCGATCATATCAATTGCTATAAGTCCTATTAATAAAATATTTTTGTAGAATGTGTTAGATTGAATGACTAATTCTAATTTATTGACTTGGCCGAATAAAGATCAAATGTATACTCTATCTCAAGCATTCAATTCATAATTATTATTACGCTGTCCAATATCTCCGAAACGATTGTTAAATTAAATTTAATGAAGTGAAGGTTAAATCTTCTGTTTTATAAATTTCAATTCATGTAATAAATGTTTTTATTTTATTTTACATCGTCTGCTACTACTTTATTTAATTTTAATTAAAGAGACCTTTGTGAAAATTTACTTGGGTATGGCATGATCGACGAGTGCCGACTATTTTTATTATTAGAACGAAATATTTAGATCTAATGACTAATTGTGAGAGAACCAGGTCATTATCGTTTGTATTACAACATTTTGTAATTGTAAGCTTTGGCACAATTATCTACTGAAATCAAACAAAAATTAACTTATACTGTGTCCTGAAAAACAGTATTGTCCTGTCCTTATCAAGTTAAAGGACTATATTGGTGTTCCACTTGAAACTTCTCCTCGATAAAGAAATCTCTCTTTTTTTTTCTTCTTCATTGAGTAAACATTTTGTTACGAATGTTAATAATGTAAAAGCAACTTTTGCCATTAAAATTCGTTTATTGTAGCTCAGATCAGCTTTAAATAAATTTAATTAAGCTAAAATAATTTGTTTAATACGAATTTTAGATTATGCAAAATAAAAGACGCGATGTTAGCTTATTCTTTCAATTTTTTAAATTGTATTTTCATGTACAAATGTAAATACTGGCAAATGGTAAAGCGCTAGGAGTCATTTATGAATTTTTTATGCATGACCTTACTTCGACCACAACATTTTGTTGAATAAACAGTTAAACGGATAAATACTAAAATTTTAGTCTTATTGTTACTTTAAAATACAAAAATAAAAGATAAAAGTTTATAATTTTATTGTCCCCTACAAGCGGCGCAAGCTTTGCTTCGATTAATTATGATGATGTGTATATCTCATCTGTTTTAAGATAATTGAGTTTTTAGGTACCCATTAAAAGTTATAAATTTGTATCTACAGGTACCGTAGTTTAATTGTAATAAATATTATCAAACAATTGGTTAAAGATCATCTATTAAATTGTCCGGTAGTGTATAGGAATTACACATGTAAAATAATACATGTGCAGTTTCCTTTTCTCTTATTATTTTTATGCAAAAGTGAATAGAGGTAAAATTATGAATCATAAAAAATCGACATAATAAGCTATTTTACCCTTTCAAAATTTTAACTTGTTTACTTTTTATAATGGAAAAATAATTTGTAGAAATAAATTTTAAATTTAAACAAAAATGGTTTACCATGAACGATTTGCATTTTTTGTTTTGCATAATATAATTTTACATGTTACTTCCCTAATGTGCTGAACAATTCACTATCCGGTATATTTTTATTCTCACCAATAAAAAAATTTCAAATTAACTCATATTATTTTCTTTACAAATTCGACGTTAAAATATTTCAAGTAATGTTATCGATCAGACAAAAAAAAATAATAATTAACATTCGTGCGGAAAAAGTTTGTAAAACGCACGCGCCCGTTTATTAAAAGTAAAATACTTGGAGAATTGTTGAAATACATATTTTAGTGTATTATTGTATTTTGGTTTTTATGTTATTGAATCAAATATCGGATGTATTTACCAGAAGCAGAAGTTGGTTCAATATCTGTGGCAAACATAGTTACCCAAACCTAATTTTCTACTTATTTTCTGTGATTCTCAAACATTCGCTTTCGAATTTTAAGCTTAGCCAAGTAGGTTCAAAATTGCTTTAGTATTTTGTTTATCTTCGTTGTTTATTCCATTCTAATTTATAATTTGCTAATTATTTTTATTACTTACGTATACTGAAATTGTAATTTTAAATTCAAATTAGTATAACATTGTAAATGAAATCTATTATATATTCTGCAAATAATGCATCAGGAAATATATTAACTTAAATTCACTTCAACGTCAATTTCATTTTATAGTAATTTATTTATGTAAATTAAACTTAAATAATAATAATAAAATTGAAAATAATTATAAATTTAAATAATTTTCATTTCAAATTTTCATTAATACATTAAAAGTTAATATACGGTAGAAGTTGCATTATAAAATTGCCTTCTCACATTTGAAAATGAAATATTATTCATTTTTGTCTATTTTTTACAATAACTTTTAATTCGGGGTTTACAATTTATTTTGATGAATAGAAGTAATACTATATACAGACGAAAACATCAGTGTTTGGCTTTTGCGGACGATTTGGCAATTTTGACAAGAACAAAAAGTGAGTTGATTGAAACATTAAGAAAATTGTTAATCGAGGCAAAAAAGATAAGACTTGATGTGAATGAGCACAAGACAAAGTACATGGCATGGGGAGACGAACATTTTAGACCAAAACAAGCCCTAAAAGTTCAATTGAGTGAAAGGCAAACTTTGCAATTTAAAGAGGTTGAATTTTTCAATTATCTGGGAACGATCATAACAACAAAACCGAACAATGAACGAGAACTAAAAGCAAGAATTGCGGCTGGGACACGAAGCTCTTACTCTATGAAAACGATACTGAATAGCAAAACCTTTTCACGAACACTGAAACTGTGATTGTATAAGACAATTATAAGACCAACAGTTACGTATGGATTTGAAATATGGAACTTGAGAAAGCAAGATGGAACAATGCTGGGAGTCTGGGAAAGAAAGATTCTCAGAAAGATTTTTGGAAGAAAAGAAGTTAATCGGTGGTGGTTCAGAAGAACAAATGATGAACTAAAGGAACTTTTCGGCGAACAGAATATAGTGGGTTATGTCAAGACGCAGAGATTGAAATGGTCGGGTCATTTTACAAGAATGAGTGAGACAAGAGTGCCCAAGATTATAGGAGAAATGAATTTTGGAGGTACGAGGAGAAGGGGGAGGCTAAGAAGTAGATGGTGGAGAGAAGTATAAAGAGGACCTCAGTATAGTATAGGCGTGAGAGATTGGAAACGGAAGGCGAAGAATAGGAAGCAATGGAATAAATTATTATATCAATAAGAATTTTTCTTTGGTTTTGGAATGGTTATAATTTAAAGCCATGAAAACCCAAGATAAGATCAAAAGATTCTTATTAATATACATATTTGGATGAGATGGTCCCTCCTAAGTAAATTATTATATTACCCAGAATTTTTCAACATTTGGTTACTTTTCCACTGAAAAGTAATTAGTAATTATTCCAGAGTTTTCGACAGAATATTTTAACTGTCTCACGATGGTTAGTATATAAGGGGCTGTCCATTAATCACGTGAGGCTCGAAAGGGGGGGAGGGGTCCAAAAAAAATTACGAAATATCACAAGGGGGGAGGGGGGGTCTAGTAATATATCACGTGCATTTATTTTTTCGGCAAACGCGCGATACTGAACTGAAAAGTAGCGTGTTTTATAAATATTTAAAAAAAATTAAGATTCTTTGTAGGTACTAAAAAATACACGTGATATGCGGGGGGGAGGGGGGTTAGTCTTAAATCTCACCATGTATCACCAAGAGGGGGGGGGTTAAAAAATGCCAAAAAAAACATCACGTGATTAATGGACGACCCCTAAGGTGAGCACTTTTCCTTGTCGCAATTTAAAAATCTATATTTTATATGCAGTTGAATTATTTAACTTTAATTTTTGGACCCAATTTATTCAAAACCGTAAAACTGAGAAAGAATGTTAAGAAATTTAGCAAATTTTTATACTATGTATTGGTATTTCTACTAAATGTAACATTTTTTAAATTAAAATGGAAAAATTAGGAGTACGCACTTTTCCTGTCACGTACCGTACTTTTAAAACTGAAATATCATATTTTCTAACGTATCAGCTACGATAAACTTCAGCTAATCGGTTTTAAAATGATTATTATCTTTTGTATTTAATATTTTCTTAAAACCTTTTCGAACGAAAGCAGATAAAATGTTATACGCAACACGTGCGAAAAGGATCCATTTTTCATACTACTACTTACACAAATAACTAATATTTCAATCAAAAGCTTATTTGCGAGCAAACTTTTGTACAACAAAATGGCCAGTTGTGTATTCCTTTTTTAGAAAGTTTTTTGAAATGATAAATTGAAAGAAGCTGTATAAACAATTTAACTTTTGTTTACTTGGTTAACGTTTAATTATAATTCTTCATAAATATTGCTGATACAAAATCTCAGTACGTGGAGAGCATTAACCTATACTTATACTAACTTCTCCTATGTAATATTTCTTAAAAGTAAGTATACGACTACAATATTTACTTTCAGGTATTCTGTGTTATCGCAGAAAGATGCGTTGACCTAATTTTTCAGAAACACACATTGCAACTGTGCATAATAAATAAATAAACATCCATACATTACGTAAATGTCTATTTACATGTTTAGATTATGTCAGACTGACACATCGGATACTTAACAGTTAACGTCGGACACATCAAAAGAATTAATTCCATTTATAAATATAAATTTGACCAAACATCTGCAAATGCTGTAAAAATTCCGAACTTCGAGAGTCACTTACAACTGCAATATAGGAAGTTGAACTTAAGTTTCACAAAACACGCACGTATTATAAACTGACGAAAATACGGTTCAATTTTACTCTTCTAATGATTATTTCTTTACTTCTTATTCTTATGTTGTTCAATTCTTTTATTATTTTGTACATTTTACCTATTTTATTGTTTTAATACATTTCTGATTACACCAACTTGAATAATTTATTTCCAAATTAGTTGTAGTTATCGAGGCATACGGCAAATTAATTATTCAGAACTACGGACGCGACCATACAATTGCGATTTGGTTTTGTTCTTTTTTAATCATTATTAAAATTAAAATATTATTTGTTTTAATTCGTCGAATAAAATTCGTTAATTTAATAATTTTCCTTCCGTGATTGATAATAATCAATTGTTTGGGAATGATCATATTCCGGTCGTGACCAGCATTCCAGATTTCAACAATCATATTATTAATCCTTTATATTAACCAATGGCTAATAAAATATATTAATTTTGTTTATCGACTTGATAGCATCGCTTTTATACATTGCTCCGTGCAGACTGAACTCGATAAAACAATTTAACAAAAGAATCCGTAAATAAAGGACAAAGAATATAGAAAGATTTTAATTAAATTACTATAGAAAAGTAGTTTATATCAATAATAATAATAATAATAATAATAGGTTTGACAATATCACAAAATATATTTTTTAATAAAAGCAGGTTAATTCGACAAAGTAATTGTTTGTATAATATAAAACTTTTAAATCTTATAAGATAGTAATAAAATATTTTAAATACCAATTTAATTTATTATACTGATCTATAAGTGAGTAATTAACTTCGTTAGGATGTGTGTTATTATTACATTAAATTAGTTGCTCTAAATTTTCTTTTCGTTCTTAGTACCTAGTACTTAATTTAGATTATTTTATTGAATCCATTTTATATTTTTCAACTAATTTTGAAATTTAAATCAGGGATTTTAAGGATTTACATTTCATTAAATTAATAAAATTTTAATCCTAATGGTCTGCTTGTTATATAAAAGGTTCCAGATTATTGAATAATATGTGAGTGATAACTAAGATGCTTATCTGTTTCCATTTATTCATGAAATAATATGTTGTTTTCTACTAGTAATAAAAGGAACCATTATTATTTATTAGAAAAAATCTTAAAACCAAAATTAAATTTACTCGTGTTTCTTATATGTTCACAAAGAAAAACTATTTTATTTCTTGAAACATACAAAAGGGGCAATATAACCTGTAAGACAAATCGCATATACACTTGTGAACAGCCGATCTCGGGATCTGTTCAAAGGTCGAGTGGACACGCGGTGGTTTACAGTAATTGAGTTTGTCGCCTCTCGCATCTGTCATTCCCCCAGGACGTGGTTCTGCACATCCTTATATCCACGTTAGCGTTCTCTTCGAGTTCTACCGCGTTTGTTGTTTTCACCATCAGTAAACCTTTGACAAGAAAATTTTGTTGTGATATTTTTGAAATCTTATTTCTGTATCTATAAATATTTTCCTAAAACGTAATTTTTTTGTGATAAGCTAAAAGCGGATAATTTGTCTTTTAGGCACCAATTGGTTGTCAGATACAGATTTATGAATCCAAGAAATGAATCATTAGTGTGGTAGCCCTGCGGCTTTGCTCTTTAGTTTCCGCAAAACAGAGTTGTTTCCTGACTTCTCCTGACCTCACTTCCTTTCGCAATTTTGTAACGATTACTGAGCTAGTGTTAAGAACGAAATATTGTCGAAATAGCGACGTTGTTTTACTTTTTTTATAACGAACAGTGCAGATATTTGATGTCTTTCATTTCCACTTTAGCAGGTTATTTTATTGTAAATAAACATTACGGCAATTAAGTATTTTTAGCATTATGTTACGTAAACCTGAAGCTTTTGAAGTTGTGAATGTAACTGCACTAAAAGTTTTATTATTACATTTTCACAACCTTTGTGTAAAACAATCAATGGAAATTGAATCTGAAACAATAATTAGAAACTTTTATTTTTGGTATACGAATTGTTTAGACCAACAAAAGGTGTTATTGATATATTTTTTAAAGCAAATGCCAAACTTAATTAGAACAGATTTTGTACAGCCTAGTTTTGTGTAACATTTTTAATGGTTGATTAATTTTTTTACACATCAATCATCATTAAAATAAATTTGAAGTAATATACACCCCAAAAAAATATTTACTCACATGTGGAACCCTTTTTTCTTTGTAAATAATTTTTTACGTCCGCCATTTACTATCATAAGTAGTTTTTCTGTAACATTTAAATTAAATCATTATTCCGTATTATTATATTACACATAATTCTAGTGAAATCATAACGTGAGAGCAAAATAAAATTTTAAATTTATTTCCAACCTTCCCAAAATCTGTAACAAAATCATTTCTTATATACTATTTTCTTTTCATTGCTGTCCTTACTTTAGAAACAAATTTATTTCAAATATTCCTGAATTTTCTTTTATTTAGAGGTACTAGAAAAACGAAACTAATGTAAAATGTTTCATCACGCCACCCCACAATTTAATATTCAAAATTGATTGGCTTATTTGACGTGAAAGTTATTAGCCAACAATGCACTATTTATAGCAATTGTTACCACCTATTATAATTTTAATATCCGTAAGATACTTCTGCATTGATATAATTAATTTTCTTCGTTGAATTGTGCAGTTAACCGTTAAACTTTTTAAAATCTATACAGGGGCTATCCGCCCAGCAGGGTGGAAGAATAAGTCGGATTTATGAGAATTGTCAATAATTTTATTGCTCTTTCGTGATCTTTAATGAATTAAAGTTGTTAAAAATAATTCGCAATGTGATAATTAATTCTAAATAGGGTATTATACAAAATTAGTATTGGTTGTGGAAATTGAAGAACTTCTTCCGGTAGGTGTTAATTGGGTACCCCTTTTTTCTTTAAATTTGATTTTGTAGGAAATAAAAATATTATCGAGCTTACGTAAAACAATACAGATAATTTTAATTTATTTGCTATATTAAAGATGGCACTAGTCGATCACGAACATAAATCACGAACTCGAAAAGTTCTTATTAGAAAAATTAGTTTTTTATTACTTTTGTTACTTTGTATTATAGAATTCCGCCATAATAACTTATTATGTAAATAGCTATATTTACCAATTGCTGAAAATAATTTAAATAATTTATAAATAGCTACAGTAATTACAAATTTTATGTCTTTCATTTAAAAGGCTTCATTAATAAAGAAAACTAAGTTTTTTTTATATTTTTATGTAACTTGCAAACTCAATATTTGTGACATTGAATTAAATGCTAATTTATATTAATCAATTTGCACTATAAATATTCCAAGATATAGTAGTTATTATTAGAACAACAATTTTAATTTGTTTGTCGCCTAAAACTTGTTGATCGTTGCAATAATAAATTGATAGTACCGAAAGTTCTATTAATGAATGGGTGACCTAAAATAGTTGCACATTTTTTATGATGCATAATATTTTTTGTGATGCACTTGTCTTAATTTTTATTAAGTCGTTAATTCTAATCTCGAATGCTGTTAAATTAGTAATTGTTGCTTTTAGATATCCAAACGACATAATTTGCTTTATTAAAATAACGCATTGTCGTCACTCTGTTAAATCTTACGAACCAGTTAAGATTCTTTTAATTGGGCTCGTAAATTTACACATTGTTTAATTGCTAGTTTAACCAACCAAAATTATTGTATTAAAACTAATAGGTTGAGACTCTCTAAAGCTACAATATATTTCCATTTTCTTAAGAAGGGTTTTAAATCGTGAAGCTATTGATTAGATTCATTTTGAACGAGAATGAATGTTTAGTAAATCTTATTGTCTTGAGCTTAATTTTTATAAAATTGTAGTTGAAGCGATTTGTTTTTAGCAAACAGTTAGTAACTGGAGGGAATTCGTGCTTGATGGTAACCCATTATGCTAATGAATGTTGATGATCTGTATCGGGGCGTATCGTACCACGAGCCTTTACAAGACAGTTGTCTCTGATTTTTAACAACTTCCTTGTATATATGGTAAAATTGTATATTTATCATTTTTTACTGTCATCGTTAGATTATAACATATAGCGACGAGTATATTTCATGGTTTTTCATATTAACAAAAGTATGCCACGATAAATTTTATTTTTAGTTAATGCAGTTCTATACTATAAATTTTGCATTCCTCTTTTACGTACCTACCATCAAAATAAGACTGATGATGAATAACCTTAAATTAACTTTATCGACGAAATGCAAACTTGAGGTTTTATAAGTTTGGCAAATAGAAATACCATTTCACTTGTTGACTTAAGGAAGAAGTTCTGCATATCTTCAAATTGCTATGACCTATTATTGAAATAGGATGTCGATAAACTTATAACATAAAGTAAACCAATTAGACCTTCACGTATTCCAAAAAGTTATATTAAAGTGTACTTTACAAAATATATGATCGATCACTATTTTATCAATACTGGTATTATAATGTGCTGTATAAATATTAAATATGATCAATATTATAAGTTAAATTAACCATAATCATAATATATATAACAAGCTGGAAATATTAAGTAGGACGGTGTGTAAACAAAATTTACATTTGAACAGCAAACAATAAATAATCTCTAAGTGGATATACCAAGTCACAAAAAATCACTTGATTGTATTTGTAGCTATTTATTTTTACATGCTGAAGGTAATATATGAATTAACTGAAATGTTGAATTTTTTATAATTTACACGCTTATGTCGTTTTATATCCTTCCACCCTGTACTACCGCATGGATTATGATGCCCTCATTACTTTCAATTACTTTTATGTGAATTTTAAAATAATGATTACCCTCAATTTACATTCACCGACTATATGAGGCTTTTTGCTTGATTAAAACTTTAAATAATAAAAAAAACGTTATAGCGATTTGCAAATATTGTAGGAAAATTATCTGTCAATTACTTTGACGTGGACTTCTTTTTAATTTCCCCTTTTCTATTTTAATTATTTATTTACACACATAATACAAAAAGGATTATTTAATGGTTGGGTTTATAAAGTCTTCCCTATTAAAATTTATTAATTAAAGTCCCCCATATTGAATTTTGCAATTGTCTGGAAAGCCGTTTATTCTAATTTGTGTTATAATAATGAGAAGTAACTTGAAAATGGTATACAAAAAAAAATAATCAACATCAACTTTGCGACGAATACCTTCTAATTATTCAATCAAGGCAGGTTTTGAATTACATCATTAAACAAGTATAAATAATCATTTCTGCAAAACTGAATTTTGTATTTAATTAAGAGCCCGTATTGTAAAATTTTCATTTTATCGGATTATTTTCGAAGGAATAATAATGAGTGTTGGGTACAATTTTATTTCTTAAATAATGTAAATCACAGTTTGCTGTAGTGAAAGTTGATCCTGAAAGTATACGGCTAAAAAGAGAATTTACGTTTGGTTGTTTGCTTTCAAGTATGTTGAACTGTCGTTCCAGGAAAAATTTTGTATAATAGATTTTTGACTTGAAATTCACTTGACGAAAACAAATTTAAAGGTAGGTAAATTAGATGGTTAGTTATTCAACAATGATGCGCGTGTTGGAGGTACGCGAAGTGTAATTTAAGTTCAACTCGATTTTATAAAAATTGTGAAGATGGAATGTGGTCACACCTACTTAATTATTACGGTGCGGTGTCACTTTGTAGTTGTAATGTATTATTTATTAAAAATGTAAAATGAATGAATAGTTTATAGGAGTGAGGTTTGCTTCTTATTGTTCAGATGTTGAGATCACCGTCCAGAAAAACCATGGTATTTATTTTTAAACCTTTCACTTTTAATGTACTATAAATTTATTATATCGTTAATGAAAAATTCTTGTAAATAATTATTTGCTGTTTAAATAAGTTTATAGAATTTTTTTGTCTTTTTGCACATTATGTAATAATAATAAAAGTACTACAGATCTCTTCATTTATTAAGGGAAGTAACTAAAAAATAATACAAAAAAGTTTCAGAAATGTAGTAATTTCTCAGCGGAACACCGACAATGTGTAGCTTTCAGCAGTTGCATTACTTTTTTACTCGTTCTTTATTTTTGTTATCGAGTATTATTAAGTCGTACATTTTTTATCGTGGCATTATTTATTTACGCTAAATGTATTGTTATTTTTTCTTTTTGTCTTAAATTGAATTTACTTTTAAAATTACACTAATTGTTGGAAAAATGCTGCTATTTAAATTGCAGGAAACAGGTAAAGTGGTTTTTAATTTGAAAATTCTATCGAGTGCCAAGATGATTCATTTTCATATTTCTATTACTCTATTTTTAGTAAAGCAATAAATATTCCAATGATAATAAAAATGTAACTTTACGATCATCTTGGAACAAATTATTATGCAGATGTACACGATAAGATAGATTTTCTCCTATGTCGGTGACACTGTGTATATGCAATTTGTTCAATTAACTTCAGACGCCTTCAGTGTTTACTTACACTTACATTACGTAATCAATATTAATTGAAGTTTGTTCCTAATTATAAAAAAATTGGCTTATGTCTGTTATTTATAAATACGGGTATGCAAGAAGTAGGATGTTGTTTAGCCATAAATGAGTAAAAAAGGTCACATTGTTCAAAAAACTGTGCTAATTTATAGTGCAGTTATATAAAAGTAAATGGACTAGTATAAATTTTGTAACCTTGTATCATGTTTTAGATTCCAAAAATTTACCTATGTATAATATACATGGCGTCGGTCATGCCGTCGCGTCGCGTCGATTTGAAATGAAAATTTTAATAAACGTTTCTATTACTCTCCGTTGTTCCATAAATTCTTGCTCTCGTCAGTCACTTAGTTTGTCACTCTTTTTTCTCTTTCCTAACGGCCACCACTCCAGTCTCTATTTAGCAATTCTTTCTTCATCAGTTCTCTGCACATGACCAAACCATTACAGTTGTTTGATTTTTATTTCATCTACTATTTTATGTAAAACGTCCACAGTTTCTTGTATTCTTTTGTTAGTAATTCTTTCTCTTTTGGATTTTTCCGTGGCACGTTTCTAAAAATTCCATTCCATTACTATTTATTTTTATAACGATTATTCGTCCCATATACCACAAATCATCCCCAAATATCGACTACTGATACGATCACCTTTGATCCCGGAATGCACGGAGTTATAATCACCTAAGAATTCAAATTAAAAACAGTAGCTACTTCGCGTTGTTTATTACTCTCTAACTTTTACATGCGACAAAAATCAACGTTAACTTATTTAATTAAGTGCTAATCTAATCTCTCGAATATCAAATAATTACCAAATAAAAGTGTTGCAATGGTACCAAAAATTATAACAGAACTGCTTTGTCATTTTTTCCGTTACGTATAGGATTATAGGCAATGGCGTAGCTGGAATTTTTGGGGAAGATCTCAAAATATTTAGTAAGAGACCCCCCTGAAGTTATTTTTCTAGCAAGTTAATTTTGTGCTCAGTAATAAATTGTGATCTCATTTTTTGATAGCTTGGGGAGGTAGAAAATTTAAGTTGGTCATTCACGGCAGAAAGGAAGAACTGCAGAAAATTTGAATAGTGATTGAACAGAATTTAGTTGTACATGACTTTGTCTAATTTTGAAAGGTAGGGAAAATGAAATTTGGTGGTTTGGAAATGTTAATTGATTGTAAATTAAGATATTAAGCGGTAAGAGGATTGCACAATATTTGGTGATTTTGGAAAAAATGTGGTGTCGACGCAAATGGGTTTAATCGAAGCTTTTGAATGCAATTAGTAAATCGACGTAAAATCTGCTGAACATTTTTAAATATAGAATAATTTGGTGAAAAATGAATCAGAAAAATTTTTGAATAATAAGAAAATACAACTGCTCGCGATATTAAGCACGTTATGCGGAAAAATGCCACAACTCAAAAATTGTTCAGGCTTTGCGGACTATAATACTATTTTTATCTGAAAGAAACTCTGCGGAATAAATAATTTTCATCATTTTATTTAAAAAGAAAAGTCGAATTTATTATAATTAAAGTGTCACTACTGAAAACGATTATCTTTTCAAATTTACCTTATTCTATATACAAAAATGTCATCACTCAAAATGAAACCTAACTTTAAAAAATAAAAACAATACTTTTTGAATTAAAATTATCGACAGTATTAATAAATTAGGTACTTATATAGGCGGAAGAGACCTTCATAGCTATAAAACGTATTATATAGGTACTGTAATTATAAAAACATTTCTTCTCCACTCACAGTAGTGACTTTATTACCTTCTAGCGATTACTAATGGAAATAAGAACACTTGTCACTTTTTCATGCCATAAAGTGCATTATTATGTATCTTCCCAGTGATATTTTTTAAAAATTGCGAAGTTTTTAATTATGTCACTTTTCTTTATGAATGATGTACGATGTTTTTGAATTTAGAATAAAGATAAAGTAAGTACTTAATTACTATAATCATGATATTCTATTAAGCAAAAAATGTATCAATAACTATGTATCGAGTATATAGAGTATAGCAGTTGACTTTATTATTAAAATATAAAAGTATTTTGTTGGATATAGTAGGTCTAATTACTATTATATTTTTAGACCTATACCCAACAAAATAATATTAAAATGTATCGATAATTTTCAATTACTTAAAAATAAACGTAAAGTAAAACAATTTTCTAAAGGAACTTCTCTTCATTTTCTAACATTCACTAGTTTTATTTATTTTTAACTATGGAAAGCTTGGTGCCTATAGCATTGCGACCATTGGCCTGATAGTTTCGCCACTGATAGGCTCGATTCCTAGTTACTATCAAATTATTTACACCGTGCTTCCGATTTTATTTGCCCGTTGATTTTATAAACTTGAAAAACATAAAACTGAGAACCTAAAGAAAGGGTCAATTGTCAGTTTTTCCAAATTACGGTTATCCTTTTTACCACTTACCTTTCCAAGTATCTCCACTGACTTTATGACCCATGGGCTTATACGTATTTAAAAAAATAATGAACAAAATTTGGCCCATTTCTCAAAAAGGTTTGTCATCACTGCTCGAGGTTCTTGCTTAAGATTAGTTAGTAAATAACCGCTCATTCGGCTTTGTGGGTCTATTCTATTAGTAAAATAGTTTACCTGTAAATTGAGTTATTAAATACTGTCTCAACATCAGCTAACCATTTGTCTCCACTTCGGAATATAGGCTTATTCTTTCTAACTTTTTTTAATTAATACTTGCAGAAAAACTAAATTGAAACGCAAAAAAAAGTTAATTTGTGGATTTACATTTAGAATATCGCAATTTTTTCCTTTAAAGTTGTTTTTTCTATTCGTCCAATAATTATTGTGGTAAAGTCTTTTCATGACCGAATGTTGATGTTCATCAGAGCTTTGAGCTTTAGATGTTCCCTCAAGTTCAGGATTAGGCGACGGTTTCTATGTGTAACCAACTCGCCAACGATCACACCCAGCTACAGCGTAATCAAGTCTATAAACATAAGGTTTTGTAATTAAAATTTAAGTAGTATTTTGCTTTACCTATACGTAATAAATTTAAACAAATTTTCAATCGTTATTCGTTTAAAATATGCAAAATTTGAGATGGTAACTAAGTGGTTATTTTTGTAAAAATCTGTGTTTATAAAATTTCGCTTAAAATTAATGCAATATTGACTGTGTTTATTATCATATCGTTTAGTTCATTAAATGTAATGAAGTAATTTAAATATTTATTTGAAGCGTTAAATTAACCTTAATTTTTTGCACTTTTTATGCGCTCAAATTTATATGATTTTAACGACTCGCTTTAAAAATATAATAAGTATTTAAAGGTCGAATAATTAGCAACACGAACTGTTCATTAATAATTTAAAAAAATTGCTTTTAAAGGACCACTTTAGGGGATTCGAACCCACGTCTGTCAGTTTTTTAAGTCAATTTTCCAAATAAACCACGAACGTGTGTAACCGTGTATGCCTCTGGCTTTCCGATTTGGACAGTACCTAATACGAAAATTTTTCATATTTCTTTTAATATTCAGTAATGTTCACATTATTTAATTGTACTTTATATTTAACTGCTTAACATCACAGTTTTTATATCTTCTTAAATACAGACATGGAAGTATGTTTTAGTTAAGTCCTAACTTTTACTGTCAACCTAAAATTGTTACCTAGTAAAAACTATATCTGATGCATACAAATAGTTTTATAAAACAAAAGCGAACATTTGTAGTTTTTGCACGTTTTTATTGCGTATCTAATGGGATGTATATGTCGAACTTGAAAGATTTCCTTAAATTCTAAAATAAATTTTCTTAGAGTAGTCAAATGGAATGCCGATCTATAATTAACTCATTTAATAAAATCTAATTTGAATATGCCCTACATACCACTGCTACACTGTTCTTCCCTGTCTTATGGTTTTTAAAATTGTTTTAAAAATAATCAGTTTATTCCCAATTTATAAGAAAAACAAGTTTTAGCATTACAATTTCATTTTATGGCTATGATAAATTCTTCTTTTAATTTTAGTCTTATTTTTGTTTCATAACGGTTCCACGTTGAATTATTTATTTTATTTACTCGTTACCTACTTCATTTGAAATTTATTTTCATTTAATATATTCCGATTTGATCCTTTTGTATTACTCACTTGTTGATTCCACGGTAATTCTCACTTGTTACATCTCGTAACGTATACCGAAATTTCGGTTTCTGAAGTAAATGTTTTTGACATCAATGAATACAGCTGTGTTACTTTTAATTTTATAATAAATATTTATATTTATTCTTCGGGGTGCAATTTCAAAATAGAGTGACAAATTGAAACTGCATTTTTATACTATATACACAAAACTATTTAATACTTAAGTCAATAGCGAAATGTTGAACTTCGGGGATAGTAATATAATAGAATTTCTGCAGCCACTTTTACATTCTGGTGTTAAATGTCAAAGCCATACTTCAATAGAATTCACAATATTACGTTAGTAATGTGATAGAGGTGTTTTGCCTTTAGTAGTCATTTTACTAAAGGGTTTTGATCCTTTATAATGCTAAAGTATGTATTGTACTCTCGATTTTCTAATGAAAAATCCTTTTCGGCTTTTTTATCAGTCAAATAGTACGAGTTTTGTATTTAGAATCAATTCTTTTTTTAGTTTTGCATTAACTACAATATTTTCACGATCGATAATTATCATTCACCCTTTTTTTTATATAATATAAATAGTATTAACTGACGGTCACCAAAAATGTAATATATATGCAGATTTATTTTTCTTTGAAGTTTCTAAAGTTAATACTATATAATATAAAATTTGTGTCAAAGCATTGCGATAGTGCTAATTGCAATAATTTTTATTTGTAGAACCACAATCGTTATGTAGACAAGATCAATTTAAATGTGACGATGGATATTGTATAGAAGGTAATCAAAAATGCAATCAAGTTCGCGATTGTAGAGGAGGAGAAGATGAAACTAACTGTCCAGGAGGTGGAGAAGGTAAGTTTTATGATATAGGAGTTGTGGATCTAGTATTTTTATTGTATATAGGATTTGTAAATACATATTTGCATTAAATTAATTTTATTGAAGCTTTTCGAATATATCTAGTGTTGCATGAAAGCACGTGATTTATTTAAAGTTTATGCTTGATATTGCATACTTGCATTAGATAATTTTTGGGCTTATATCGTATCTACATAATTGTAATAGATTATCGCTGTAAGTATTAGCTGTTTGCAATAAGATGATAGTCTTTCTTAATCAAAGAGGTAGTGTTTTAACTTTTGAAAAATTATTTTATTTTTTATTAACAATAATAAAATGCATGTTTACAAAACACAGATAAATGTGATGAGAGACAGGAATTCAAATGCGGCAATGGAAAATGTATATCCAGGTCCAAATGGTGTGACAGAAAATATGACTGTGATGATCAGTCTGACGAAAAAAATTGTCGTAAGTTTTTGTCGAGTCCTTTTGTAATCATTGTGACGTCTTTCACACTACTTTTAAATACCCATTGTATATTCTTCATCTTATTCTACTTTGTTCTGTTTTTTCATGTGAGTGTTTCTACAATGTTATTAACTATTTCAATTGGATATTCTACTTCCCATTTTCACTCTCTTTAATGTTTTTGTGCTAACAATTTCTATTCTCTTGGGAAAAACTATGTCGGTTAAAATATTTATTTACAGCATGTAAACCTGATGACTTCCATTGCGCAAATGGCTTCTGTATAGCTGCGGCACAAAGATGCGATGGAATTCGACATTGCCAGGATAGTTCTGACGAAACAAATTGCACTAGTATGCATACTTTGTTTTTTTTATATATTTTCAAATACGAAAAAGTATTTACTACACACACTTGATTTAAAAGAACCAGTGGTGGGTAGTTTTTTTCAAATGGTGTAGGGGGTGTTTGGGGGCATGAGGTAATACTACTAATTGTTAGTTTGATTAATGTAGATAGTTAAATTGCTGAACCTTACCCCTGCCATAGATAATTTTTGAGTTGGGTAATATAGTAAATATATTTCGTAGTATAATATTTTTAAAACTTGAGTAGAAATTTTTTAATATTTCAATTCGGGGAGTCCGGTTTACAATATTTATTTCTTATATTATAAATTAGAAAATGGTTCTTGTTTGGATCACCAATTCAAATGTCGAGACGGTACTTGCATTGATCAGATTAATAAATGCAACAAAGTGGCAGATTGTCCAGATCATTCTGACGAGTTTGATTGTGCAGAATGCACAAAAGACGAGTTTAGATGTAGCGATGGATCGTGTATAGGCATTTTTAAAAGGTGCGATGGAGCATCCGATTGTCCATTTTCTGAAGACGAAGAACTTTGTGGTTAGTTTTTTGTTACACATTATATTCCGTCTTGGATACATTTTTAATTTTTTATTCACACTCAAATTCAAGTTAACTTGAAAGTATAGATTATTTTGTTATTTAAATTAATTCTTTTAAATAAAAATTAATTTTGGACATAGATTTGATTGAGTAATTAAATGATCTGTGACTTTCTTGATGTAGATATTGTTAGAACTATTCTTAATAAAAATTCATACAGCAGCTTCGTGCCAAGGTAACGAGAAAAAATGTAAAAATGGCGATTGCATTAGTGCAACAAAGTTTTGCGATGGGAATCATGATTGTTCAGATGGGAGTGACGAAGTTGGTTGTGCTAACATTAATGGTAAGGGATCACTTACTTACAGGAATATATTCTAGTATTTTCATTAGAATTCTTTGATGTTCTTGTTTTCTGTTGCTAATTCTTCACTATTAAATTTAGGATATTCTCTGATTTTCTCTTTGTTTTAATAGTGCAGCTCGGAAAACATCCGAAGTGCTTTCACTTTCATTAGATATAACAACATTTCTATTAGTTATTTCTTATGTGATTAAACTTATTTCAATTCTAAATGCGTTAATAAATTTTCCGATGTTTCACATTGTATAAAATTTGTATTATAGTATTACATATTATTATAGGCAATTTTGTTTTATTTTTGCTTATTAATTTTTGCTTGCGTTGTGGCATGATGCGGGGCATGAAGGTAAATTGGAGATTCAATGCATACAAAATACTTGGAGGTGTGCCGACAAGCTCTTGTGCATTGCTGAAAATAAAAGATGTAATAAAATCAAGGATTGCCAAGACAATTCAGATGAATTAAATTGTGTCTCTTCAAATCAAACTAACGTGGAAGGTAAATTGCACCAAATTAATTTTATTATATTAAAAATCAATTTTTAAGCAGATGTCAAAAGTAAATTCAAGTCCAGTTGTTAGCAATCGGTTTTAAAATAAAATTCAATGCTGTAACCGAAGTAGGAGTGTATAAATTGCTTACTACTTTAGAAAAATAATTGGCATTTGCTTGAAATGACAAACTAAGAATACAGTAGTAGAATATGCAAACTTAAAAAAGTTTTATATTATGAAATATTTAGTCAGTAGTTAGGTATGTGATAATTGGTATATTGCAAAGCTGTTGAATTATTATAAAATACTTTACTAAAAGAGTATTGTTGCTATTATTGGATTTCAAAACACATTAATGTGTTTTCTGCTGAAAATACAAATTACTAATTTCCAAAAAAAATTCTTGTTAAAATAGTTTTCTCAGTTTTATACCTATATACCTTTTACCATTTCATGTTTTAACAATTTCATATTCAGGTGACTTGCATTAAAGGTAATCCAAAGATAATGGAAGAAACAACATACGTAGTAAAATAAAAAGGTTTTCCAAAGAAAATTAACTGGAAATGATATTTTCCATTTGCAAAAGTGTAGATGACATTATTACTGGCGTTGCATAATATAATTTTTTTTTTATTTATTTGTATATTTTATAACAAAAATTTCAGATAGCATAATACAAAGCACTACAAAATATTATTATACAACTTTTGAGCAATAAGAAATACTTACACTATAAAAATATTTCACGATTTCTTAAAATGCATTTGTGTTGTCTTGCCCGCAATCCATGGTTCTATTATAACTATATTTGCTTGTTGCTTTTGTGTTTGTGCATTTATTGTTATTGGTAGCAAGAAAAGAGCATAAAGTAACAGTGTGATTAAGGTACCTAATGTTTTTTATATTATATGGAATTTTTGAGTTAAATTATTTGAATTGATATGAAACTGCATTGAAAAATTAATTAGTTCGCGAAATCACTAGTTTTGATTATTAACAGCATGACTACAAGATTTAGGAATCATTAATTATTAGAATAAGCGTTGTTAGGTTTTGGCAGTTTGTGTCAATTCAATCAATTTCACTGTGGTGACGGCATTTGTATCATGGATTATAAAAGGTGTAATGGGTATGTTGACTGTCCTTATGGTATTGATGAAGAAAGTTGCCCACCACAACCTGGTACGTTTTATCGTTAAGATTTCATAAAATAGTTTTTCAATTTGTATAAAGTTATCGACACACGATTCTTTTCTGTTACTTAGTTTTAGTTAACATTGGCTTATACTTGTAAATAATATCAATGTGCAAATTTGTTTGTTTTTGTTGTACTGTGTGTAATTTTAACGCTTGCTTTACGTGTGCTATTATAGAACCTTCGTGCAGTTCTAATCAGTTCAAATGTAACGATGGAAGTTGCATCGATTCTGCATACCGTTGTGATGAAATACCCGATTGTAGCGACAGATCAGACGAACTTAATTGCGATGCTGGTGGGTAGTCAAAAAAAAAGTAGAAAAATTTCAATAACTTAATTTTACATCTATTAATGTCGTTTTTTTAATTTGCTATTTTTGTTGAGACCATAATCCTTTAATCGCGTAGATAAATTTATTAAAAATTACCCTTTCCAATATTAGTACTACTTTTAAAATTAACTGTAACTAAAATAAACCTTCAGAATGTGGAGAAGGAGAAGTTAGATGTCTGGATGGTTCTTGTATCCAGGGTAAAAAATGTGACAAAATCTTTGATTGCATTGACGGAAGCGATGAAAATGAATGTGAAATTTGCAATATTAACGAATTTAGTTGTGGAAATAACGTTTGTGTTCCCGAAGATTCACGTTGCAATGGTCGCATAGACTGTTCCGATGGTAGCGACGAACGTGATTGTGGTATGTGTTTCCTTTGCTTCATTAAAAATAATAATTAATTTGCTTTCCTAATTTGGATACTTTATAACTTAATTCGTAATATTGCAATAAATATATACCTACCCAATTCGTAGTGTTACGTTGTCCTGGAGACAATTTTCGTTGTGAAGATGGCGTTTGTTTGGATGCCATACGTCGTTGCGATGGTTATGCAGATTGTAATGATGAATCAGATGAAAAAAATTGTTCTGGTGGAAGTGATCCATCTTTCAATGTTTCCACTAGTACGTGTACAAGTTTTTTACCCTTCTGTTTTTCTCAAGTAGTTTTGAGCAAGTTAACCATTCGCTCTCCAAGTTTTTCGCATGATTAACCCCAATTTTCAAATTCATCTGGAAATGAATTAGTTCTATCGGTTTGAGTTTTTCAAACTAACGCTTCTACGTTTTTCTCTTTTATAATAACTTATTTTTTGGTGGAAGTTCCAGTATCTGCTCCAACAATCAAAATTAGATCCTCTACTAGCTTTTTGGTAAAAACTATAATATTTTACCCACAAATATTTTTCCATATTAATTCGCTATTATTTTCACGATTAATAAATTATTTCTTTTATTTAAATTTTACATTTTTTTCAATTCTTGCTTTGTGTACAATGTTTTATGTTGTCCAGCTTATTCGCTTTATTTGTTATATGTAAAGCTTTTTATATGTTTTGAACTATGATAAATGTCTTTGTCATAGCTTTGCTTTGAAGTGTACTTACTAATAGGTAAAATTATTCTATATTATATTACTTTTAATTAAAATTGGCGCAGAGCTAAATTATTATTTCTTCAATTTTTTAAATTGCTTTATGTGTATTTGACAGCTTGTGGTGCTAATGAGGTTCAATGTGGTGATAAAACGTGCGTTCCAAACGATTATCGTTGTGATGGATTTGAAGATTGCAATGACGGAGCTGATGAAGCTGGATGTTCAAGTAAGTATCCACTTCTATTGGGACAACTACTGTAAATAGGCTTGAAACGTGACAAGACAAAATAGATTTTAAAAAATTAAATGTGTGTTGCTTATACGACTGTACGTCCCACACAAACTTGAAAATTTTAAATTAAAAAATAACAATGAAACTATTAACCGTCACGTTTTGTACACTGCCTGCTCAATTTTCGTTGGCAGATCCCAGATTATTTACATTTAAATATTGAAGTTTGTAGGTTCACAGTAATATTATTTATCGTTGATTAAAAGTATCTATTTAATAATTTTGTATTACAACTGACTTACTTTATGTGGGACTTTTTTTTATTTATTATTGTTTTTGTACGACATAACATTAATTTATAGGTATTCAATGTGGACCAAGAGAATTTGATTGTGGTAACAACTTATGCATACCAGAAACTAGCAAATGCGACGGGCGTCAAGATTGCTCGAATGGATTGGATGAACTAAATTGCAATCGACCTCCACCAAGGCAGTGCAGTGCTTACGAACATACTTGCAAAGATGGTAGTTGTATTCCAAGCTATTTGGTTTGTGATGGAACGTCCAACTGTAACGATGGATCAGACGAAAGCGAATGTGGTAAGTTTGTGTTATAAATTTTATTACCATTGTTTGGTTATGCTTGAAGTATTTCTGTTTTAATGCAAATCATACAAGAAAGCATAATATAAAATTATTTTCTGGCCCCTTTGGCCAGGAACATGTGAGGATCCTGATTGGTTCCAGTGTTCGTATGGAGCCTGTATCGACTCGATACTGCGTTGCGACAATTTTTACGACTGCAGAGATTTTTCTGATGAACAAAACTGCTTCGGTTAGAAATATGTTCGTGTATAATTGTGGAAAGTTTATGTGTTTTGTATAGATGTCATTTAGATCATATTAGTAAAATGGTTGAAGAATGACGTAGGTTTTCTATCATAGAAAGTAACTAATATTTTTTGTAATTTGAATATAAAGTATTTGTAGGTAGAAAAGAATATAGTGTAATCTAAGGTATTCAGTAGCTATTAAAAATTGTATGCCTTTCTGTGTTTGAAGGGTAACTGTAACTTAATATTTTTATTATAAATTGCGCTGGCTTCATTTGTGTTTATGATTTCTAACAGTTAGGTAAATTACTCATCTAGTTTCATTGAAATCTTCATTAATTTTTTTTGTATTATTATAAGTAGCGTTTCAAATTTTTTAGCATTTTTGTAAAAATTGACGTCTTTGAGGTACTTACTAGCCAAAATATTACCGATCGAAATTGGTGCTAATATTAAATATTAAAACCATTTCTAGAACCATTAAGACCGAGCTAAATTTGATAGACTTCTTCTTTCAAACAATTTCAAGTTTATATTTTTAATTTCTTTAATTGTTTAATTAGTACTTTCTTTATCAGAGTACTACCATAGGAAACTATCACTATTTATATCAATTTTGGTTGTCACATAACCGATCATTAAGAGATTAACCGATCCACGGTTTAGCGAATAACTTGTGTTTTATATCATTTATTATCCAGGACCTTACAAAAATTTAAATAATTGCCATGATTACACAATCTTAAGTTATATTTTCTAAATTCAATAAACCGATTTTTGTGTTCAACTATTATGCGAAACACGACATCACCACTGCACCGCTATCATTTCCATGAGTGGCAAGAAAACAGATCCGATTGGAATTTATTACAAGACTTCAAAATTTAATGGATCAAATTTTTGTTGGGACAAAGTCGGCGTACTAATTTTTCGATGTCTGTGTCAAGTGTTTGAAGAAATGAATAAACAAGGCGAGATCGTGAAATATTAAAACTACGAAAAAAATTCCTTGAAACTTTATAGAGGTATTATTGGGAACTGAAAATTATGTAAAACATTTTCTTATACATAATTATTTAGTTCTCTCTGGAAAGTATAACTTTTCTGATATTGCTATTCAAAACCACATTTTTGAGCAAAGCGGAACAAGTAACATCTTGAACGATTTTAATGGGATTTTGTGCTTAGTTATTTTAAATAATTCGATATTACAATCGAATACATTGAAATTTGAGTTATATTCGGTTCTTCAGATTGTAGAATAATAATGAAATATTACATCAACATAAAAATGTATTCTTGAAAATCGCGATTCTTTATTTTTATGGTTACTTACCTTTGCCGCATGCTACTCGACTGAACTAGCATTAAAATTACTAAAACTCTAGAAGGGAATCACTTGAACAATGAGGAGACGTATCGAATTTGAAATGAAGACCTGCAGTTTACTAAATAGGAAAGAAAAGCAATTAGAAATTCTATTTATAAATACAGCGTGACCCACAAGAACTCGGACAAACGTTTAAACAAAAATAACTTATTTAAACGCAACAACTCAAAAATTTTAAAATGAATAATAATTAACAACAATCTTATGTACATTATAAATTATAAAATTTTAAAGTGGCTTTCTTCTGCGTGGATACAGAGCTTTAAACGTTGAATGAAATTTTTGGCTGTTTTTCGTACCTCTTCTAGGGATATTTTGTCCCATTCTTGACGCAAAGATTGTTTTAGTGATTCCAAACTTTTGTGTAGTTTTGCACAGGCCCTGGCCTCTAAAACTGACCATATGGCGTAATCCATGGGGTTAAGATCTGGTGAGTATAGAGGCCATTCAGCGGAACTGATAAAATCAGGAAAATTGATTCGGCACCACTCTTGCGTAGTTTTCGCCTTATGCGCAGGTGCAGAGTCTTGTTGAAAGGTCCAATGTTGATCACCAAGGTTCTGTTGGGCCCACGGAAGAACTATAGCCTTTAAAATATCCCGGTGGTAGATTTCCTTGTTAATTTTTACTCCTTCTTCCACAAAAACTAAAGGTGTTTTACCGGTAGCACAAATTCCGCCTTAAACCATGACAGACTTGAGGAATTGGCGATGACCAACGATGGCCAAAGGTCCGGGTGCATTTTCTGACCAATACCTATCATTTTGACGATTGTGAAATTGTTCAATAGTAAAAATGTTTTCATCAGTAAAAACGAAATTTTCGCATTGTTGAGCAGCGGTGCGATGTAGAAGAGCAAGGCATCGTTGAAGTCGTACTCGCTTGTTTTTATCAGTTAATATTTGGGCTTTTGGCAGCTTATAAGGCTTCTTCTTAAGTTCATTTTTAGCTATTCGTCGAGCCGACTCTCGCGCGATTTCAGTTTCATGAGCCAGTTTTTGCATCGACAGTCTCGGATTTCTTTGAATCTGAAGTTTGATGATATTGCGATTCTGGCGAGTGTTGGCAGAACTTTTTTTTCCTCTTCGGGGTCGCTCTTCCATATTACCAAGTTTTTTAAATCGTTTGATGGTGTCGGAAACGGTTAGTCGAGGAATTTTAAGAATTTGAACTATTTCACATTGACGATCTCCAGCTTCAAATAACGATAAAATTGTGGGGCGACTTTTTGACATCTTGTCACTCACAAAGTTATTGTTTGATTTTTTTGCTCTTTTGTTTTTATGATCTCCATAGTTCTTAGAATCGGATTACAAGATTATTTTTCAGAAAAATTCAGTGATTTTCGCTAAAAGAGAAAAACATGTTTGTCCGGGATCTTGTGGGTCACGCTGTATAACAATTCAAATTAAATTCTGGAAGAAATGAATGAAAAAAAAATAAGAGGGCGTTTTAAATTTTAGATTTATTGTTTTGGAATTACGAATTTTGATCGTATTAGATTTCAATAGGCACACTTAATAATCAAAATGCACTTTGTATTTTTTTATCATATATTATTACCAAACGGATGTTTATGTATTACGTAATTAGTTGCGTAATATTTTACATTACGTAACTCAAGATGTTGATAAAAAGTAATTACATTAATTATCAATATATTTGCTATTCAAATATTTTAGGAGCGCCTATTGATTACAAATTGTATACATTTTAATTCACAGTTAAAATTGATTTATTTAACAGTTTAGTTGTTAATTTTGTAAATTTAATTTTTAAATTTAAAATTGAACAAAACTCGACAATGTACCATGTCTACAAATAATAATACCTATTGTAGATCAATTTCGATTGTATTTGCTATTATTTAAAGTAAATATACGTAGTTTAATTAAAATCGTTAGTCTAAATTTATTTAAATATTGGCATTTGAAAATTAGCTTATGATTTATTATGAGGGTAAATCACAAGGGAGATTTAGTGTACAGGAAGTAAGAAACGTAGACATCGAAAAATTTCAAAATTTGGTAGAAAAGTACAAATGCCTTAAAAGAAATATAGGTCACCAAAATTTTTTCCAGTTTAAATTTCTTATTTTAAGTTTAATTAAATTTAATTAATAAAAGAAGATGTTATGTACCTACACATTTTTTCGTATTATTTTTACATTGAGATGAACGAATTACATGCTAGCAAATTTTACCTACTAATTCTGTGCAAGTACCATTATAATTAGGACCGACAATTTAACGTGGAATCAGGATCACAGCACAAATAATTCTGTAGTAGCTGCAAGTCAATTTATTAAATAGAATTGCTATAACTAGGTACTAAAAAATTCTACCTTATAAAATTAAGGCTACGTTATTTTATCCTAAGACTATTCGAAGTTTTAGATTTTTTTGGCCTTTGCAACCAAAAATTTTAATATTACAATAATCGATTGACGGTTTAATTTTCAGTAATATGTACCTAGGTACTTACATTCAATTTACGAATGTAAATCTATCCTCTAGACTACAAAAACCTCTAGATAAAATTTGTTTTCAAGATTTATATTTAATGCAAAATACTGCAATATTATTATGCAATATTAGTTATAATACCGCAAATTTTTGTTTTTAAATATATTATTAGATCATTTCCTTATAAATTATTCAAATGCGTTAAGTCTCATTATATAATATTATAGTGAGCAGTTGTATTGGAAGGTAGAAACTTGCAAGATCAATCAAATTAGAGTATCTTCTTCTATACTTAAATCTGATTGGTTCTTCCAAGCTTTCTTTTGTAAATGAGGCTTAATTTTTGGGTTCGGTGTTTATTACCTTAAATTATCATAAATTTCCAACAATTTCGCTCGGTAATATTTTGACTTATTATTGTTAGATTTAAAATATTTAAAATTAATCTACATAGTACAAGCATGATTTTCAATGTCTATTTCTAATTTGGTAATTGCTAGTATGTCGACATTTAAGCAGTTAGGAAATTTTGTAAAATTTTCCTAGATTGTGCATGAATTGGCTATCGTAGCAAGTCTGTTGGATTAGAAAAGGGGAACTAAAAGCGTTAAAATTTACAATATTAACTTAATTTTTTTAAATTTAGGTTGTGCTCAAGGCGAGTTCCAATGCGGTAATGGTGCATGTATTCCAAATTATTTGCGTTGTGATCGACGAAGGGATTGTCAAGACGGTTCAGACGAAATCAACTGCTCGACAGAACCACCTGTAACAGATGCACCAGAACCACCTACTCTACCCCCAACTATTCCACCAGTTTCTGTTCCCTGTTCATGGGGTCAACAACCATGCAAAAGTGGCAACCAATGTTTCCCATACTCGGCTTTCTGTGACGGACGTTTCGATTGCAACGATTTATCTGATGAAAGCAATTGCCGTAAGTATTTTTCTTTTTTTTTGAATCCCTTAATTAGATGACAATGTCGTTACGAATAATTTTTTACATCTACAAAATAGAAGGTTGTAACCGGGGATTTTTTCGATGTGAAAATGGACCTTGCATAAGAGAGGAACTGAGGTGTAATGGAAGAGTGGATTGTCCTTACGATACTAGCGACGAACTTGATTGTGGTCCAATTACAGAGGAACGTAAGTCGGTCGCATCCAAAAATTACTGCGACTGACCCAAAAAATTATTTTAACTTGCTTTTATATTTGGCATTACTAGGTGATGGAAAGATTTAATCCAATAATTTTTTGTATATAAACTTTTGATAAGTCAATAATTCTTGATTATTGCATTAATTTGAATATTACTGACCTACGATTGATTAGTTAATTAAATTTAAACAACACATTTTATTAATATCATTAATTTTTTAAAAAATTTAGAATAACCAAAATTTCATAGAGTGTATTAAAAAGCCAAGAGTAAATTCAGTTCTTATGCAAGTGGTGAATGGTTTAATGTTTAATGTGTTGGATTTGCCACAAATGCTGAAATTGTCAGAGGTTTGTTAGTAGAAATTTGACCTTCTAATAAACTTCTGACAATTCTTAGCGTCTGTGGAATGCAGATGCTAAGTGAACTGGGAGGCTGCGATCAGTTCTGTAGTTGTTCAAGGTGTTGAAAGGAATAATATCAAATTTTAGGAGTAAAAAAGTCTTGAATGCTCATATAATCTTACAGCTATTTGATTTGACCTTCTATCTTTGATTATAATGGTATCAGACAGGCCAACTTTATAGAAGTTTTAAAACAACCTAATGTAGTTCAAAAGATTTTTAACAGATAGCGCAACTAAATTGTTTATTTATATTGGTGCTAAAATATTCTTTTGAACTACACTTTATGATTCAAAAACTGCCAAAAGGTTTGCTTATGTGATACTATAAAATCAAAAGTCCTATGTGCTCTTACAATTTGGTACTACTTTATTTCAACACCCTATATGTAACCAAGTTAAGAAGATTGGGCTGTTTAAATTCTTCAATAAGAAAAAGTACGAAACATCTAACCGCGTTCAACATTGCTTAACTTCAGAGATCTAAAGGAAAACTACAGTTTCATTTATTACAGTGTGTTTTTAAAATGTTTTGTCAAACTTGGAAATGCTGTTTACAGTTTTGATATAAGTAAATAAACATTATATAAATGTGCTCAAAACTAGAGCGTTTTTCAGTTATGAGCAATTTTTATATTAAGGGGAATCCTTCTGAGCTTGAAAACATATATAGTACTTCGTAATTCGTTGTTATTTTACTTACAGTGCGTTCCACTTAAGCCCATAGCCAATTGAATAAAAGTATATAATATTTTTTAAAATAGGACATTTGAACGCATCTAAATCACTTAAAATTTTAATAAAAAAAAAAACAATAAATTTTTTTAATGAATTTTGACGTATTAGAAAGGGTATGGAGCTATTTAGGATTCTAAAGTTGAAAGGGGAGGGGGGTTTGAAGTTCAGATTCAAAAATTACATTTTTATTATTCCTCTAGCTCTAAATCACTTGACTTGTTTTTCCTTATGTATTATAAACTATATAATATTATTTTATTTGGCAAATATTTGAGATGGGAACTTTTAACATAGATACCCAGTATATAAAGACATTTTACTTGCCTGGGTGTTTATAAGTTTGGCGAAACATTTAGTAATCGTCCTATATAAATTATTGAATTTAAAAAAAAAAACAATTGTATTTTGTTCTTCTGATAAAATTTTACAATAATTTCAATATTGTAAACCCTTGATTTTTTTTTTATTAAATGGCTGCCACTGTTTTTACTTTGCACACGATTTTTTTACGTTATAACTTCCTGCAATCTTTTAATACGCTCTATTTAGAAAATATATTGACAAAAATTTTCTAAAGCAGTAGTTTTAATATTATTAATTTTGCACACATTAATTTAACAATTTCTCACTTGTTAAATAAGTTACTAATGCATATTTTCTCCACAGCTGGTAGCAGTAGCGGTCTCCAAATAAAAACTTATCCCAGCCAACAGACCATTAAAGAAAGTGAGTATTCAGTTTGTTTTTAATTTTTATAAGTAAATTTAAAATAAATTTTGAAAATTTGTGAAGCAGTAGGACTTGATAAAAATGTATTCTTTAAAAGAATTTGATAACTAATTTACATTTATTTGTCTTATGTTTGCTGACGCAGGCGTGTATAAGCCTGGTGAGTATGTAATTCTCTGAAGTTCAGTAAAACTTTCATTCATTGCGCCATATTTCATTTGTTAACTTAATAGGCTAAACCATATTTTTGAGAATATTCTTTTAAAAAACACAGAGGGAAGAATATTGGCGTTATTTAGTTACCAACCTTATTTACAAGAGGTTAAGCAGCGTTCACATCGAGGTAGATTTACATCTACCTAAGTAAGGCAAGACAAGAATTTTGATGTGAACGCCGCTTAAGGAAATTGCGGACAACTCTTTATACTTTTCTTCGAAAGCCATTGTAGTGTGTTTGTTTAATTTTTGATTTGTGATAACCAACATTAATAAGAATCAGGATTTAATTCAGTTTCAAACATGGTTTTTACTGGTTCTTTGAAATGATCAACAACTGTGTTGATAGCACAACCATAATATCATAATTGTTAAAAATAATCAGTACATAATACACTACAGCTCCAAGATGTACTAAAAGAGTTGGGGTAGATATAACTGGACCTAGATATAATCTATTGGGCCACTAAGAAACGTATCAACTATCTTAAGGCTGACATCCACGGTATTATAATCTCTGAATGCAAGAGGACACCAAAGACTTTCAAGATAGCTTATTTTGATCTTACAGAGAATAGTGAAATTAAAAAGATAAGGATTAAAATATCTTACAGAAGTGATATTAATACCTAATAACGTAAGAAGAACAGTCCCAATAGCTCCAAAACAATTTTAACAATCCCGAAAATTTGGGCTAAAAATAGAAGTATTTCATAAAGATCTTTTTAGATAATTTTTTAGAAGAAACCACAGTATTAGTCTAATTTAAAAATAATTTCTATTATGTTATAAATATAATTTCAAAGTTTTTAAGGGTCGATTGCGCCAACACCATTTAAAGATATAACACATTTTATCATTTAAATAAACATTGATAAAATCGACTATATTATAAATTTGTTCAATTTTCTAAATGATTATGTCCAGTCTACCCCTGGCAGCCTATTTTATTTTAAGTGGGAAGAGTACATTTCTAAAACAAGCGAAATAAAAACGTAATTTAGTAAAAATATGGTTTATTCTAATGTAAATATTTTTATCAATGCAAACTTAATATTTCCAACGAATTTTAATATTTCTTATCCTGGTATTATAATTTGTCTTTTTTGACGAATTGGGGCGTATTTACTTCATGCTTTTAGTAAAGTAAAAATAACTCCCTAATAATATTAAAAAAAAAAAATGTTTTTATAGTAAATTGACCTTCTCAGGTTAAACCACCATCGAAACATTTAAAAGATCCAACAATTTTAACACATATTATTACATAGTTAACAATTAATTAATTTTTATGCTGATGTCATTTAATAAATAAATCAACATTATTTATATACCATATGATTATTATTTATAATCATTAATAATTGATCATTGGTGAATGTTTAACAGATATCTACTACCTACAAATTATGCAGCTTACTTACAAGTGTATATAAAAATCGTTGTAATACCTGCATGGACGTATTAATCGCTACTTGGGTGGTCTAATTTTTTTATCATGTTTAGGTCGAGAGGTTGTATTCCAATGTCGTGATGAAGGACCATTAAGAGCGAAAGTGCAATGGGTGAGAGGAAATGGCTTGCCTTTACCATCAGGTTCTCGAGATGTAAACGGTCGTTTGGAAATCCCCAACATTCAAATTGAACATGGCGGATCATACACCTGTGCTGCCATCGGCTATCCTCCAAGTACACCTGGATCTCAAGTCAACGTTTACCTTACCGTTGAACCTTGTAAGTTAAAAATCTAATGCATTATTTGGTCAATTATAAAAAACAAATTAAAAACTACAATTTTATTCACCGGTGCAGCTTGGATGAGATCTTCCAAAGATTTCAAATTTCAGTCTTTGTTAAAGTACGGGGTTTTACCCCCTATTGATACAGAATATCAGGGGAAAGGTATAGAATAATAAATCTGATAAAAACTTGATAATTAACTTTTTTGAAATTTTCTTGTGCTGCTTTAATTTTTGTGGTAAGTACCGAAATATAAAAATTTGTTTGATTTAATTTCCTGTTCTAAAATTTGTTATTTTTTCAGATAATCCACCTCCGACCCGACCACCTACAGCTTGTAATCTACATGAAGCTACATGTGCCAATGGCGATTGCATAGCAAAAGAACTTGTATGCAATGGAAATTACGATTGTAGTGATGGATCTGATGAAACACGCTGCAGTGATCATCAATGCGAGCCAAATGAATTTAGATGTGATAATAAGCAATGCGTTTTGAAAACTTGGCGTTGTGATGGTGATGCTGATTGTAGTGATGGAACTGATGAAGCAAATTGCGCTACAAATCCTCCCGGTTCTGCATGCCAATACAACGAATTTGCCTGTCATTCTGGCAATCAGTGTATTCCTAAAAGTTATCACTGTGATCATCAGAGCGACTGTATCGATGGAAGTGATGAAGTTGGTTGCTGTAAGTAATCATTTTAGGTTTATATTTTGATGAACTTATAAAATTTTATACCTATAGCAAATGTGGTCATTGCCAAACCTCCACCTCCAATGGTTCAATTAAGTGTAGGACAAGTATTTATAATTTCTTGCACTGCTGTTGGTGTTCCCACACCAGAAGTGGTTTGGCGTTTGAATTGGGGTCACATTCCTTCAAAATGTAGTACGACAAGCGTCAATGGTGTTGGTACCTTAACATGTCCAAACATACAAGTTGAAGACCAGGGCGCATATTCCTGTGAAGCTATAAACATCCGTGGTTCTATCTTTGCTATACCTGACACAATCTTGGTTGTTGAAGGAGCTCCATCGGTTTGTCCTAGAGGAACATTTAACAAAGAAGCGCATACCTCCAACGAATGCATTTCTTGTTTCTGTTTTGGATCAACAACCGAATGTAGATCTGCAGATTTGTTCACATATCAGGTCGGTATTTGTAACATAAAAGGTTGTCTTTCCTAATATCGAAATATTTCAGTTACAACCACCATTTGATTCTCATAAATATGTGGGGGTTCAATTAAATCAATATTCTGGGGTTAGTAGAGTAGTTACCGACGATATATTCAGAGGAGCTCAACCAGAAATTACGCCACTTGGTTCCAATGGGGTGCGAGCGTTGTTAGCATCTCCATATGCAACACCATCAATACCTGGGGTTACGCCTTACTTTACCATGCCAGAAAATTATCAAGGAAATCAACTGAAGAGTTATGGTGGTTATTTGAAATACACTTTACATTATGAAGGTTTTGGACGTCCACTGAATGCACCTGATGTCATACTGATAGTAAGTCTTGATATTACTTAATAGCTTTAAATTTACTCTCTTAACCTGTGCCTTTGTAGGGAAATGGATATACTTTACTACATATTAGGGAATCTCATAATCCTGGACGTGATGAACAAGTTTCAGTACGATTATTCGCAGGAGAATGGATGCTACGATCAGAAACTGCTCCAGAAAAATTGGCAAGTAGAGAAGAAATCATGATGGTTTTAGAAAATGTCGAAAATTTACTCATAAAATTACAATACACTGAATCGCATATGGATACAACCCTTAGAAGCATCGAGATGGATTCAGCTGCTGTACGAAATACTGGATTAGGCCAAGCTATATACGTTGAAGAGTGTACTTGTCCTGTTGGATACTCAGGATTGTCTTGTGAGGTAAATATCTATTTTTTATGGAAAAAGGGATGTTGATTACAACAACATTTTGTTTCAGAATTGTGCATCAGGTTATGCACGTCATAGATCTGGACCATGGCTTGGACAGTGCTACAAGGAACCCGATGTTTGTCAACCTGGAACGTATGGAGATCCTGCTCGCGGAATTCCATGCCAAACGTGTCCATGTCCTCTTACCAGTCGTAGCAACCAGTAAGTTATATCTTATATTCCTAGTAATCGTAATAGATTTTTAGGTTTTGATGGTACTCATGCTTTGACCATCTTTGAATCTATTCTAACCACCTTGTAAAAATGTCATATCAAACTGTTATATTAAATTCAATTTCATACTATACCTTAAAGACTCTTGTAAAATGGCTGGAAGCTATCCTTTATTTCCAGCTTCAGAGTTTGTGATCTCGCGAGTTATTGATGGCTTTTAAGCTTGTTTATGTAAAAAAAATAATGTAGGTGGGTGCCTGATTAATTATTGAAACAAGGATGAGAAAAAACTTTCTTTGTTTTCTTATTGAAAGTAATAGTAAGTTGTCTTTAAGCTTGCACCCCAGTGTTACTGGGAATTGGAGTAGGTACTGATTGCTTTAATCTCATCTCCTTTCAATATGTCAAGTAGCACTGAATCAACGTTGCCACAGTTAAAAAGTAAAAGGTACTCTTCTAAAATGTAAAAACACGGACGTGAAACCGGGGGGTCTGGGGGGTATGGAATACCCTCCAGCATATGGAACTTTTAAAATGACTTTAAAAATTGATAAAGCCGCAAATTTAATTCTAGAGAAAACATCGTTTCTTAATGGTTGGAGGGTATTCCATAACCCCCAGACCCCCCAGTTTTTTGATTGTTTACTTTTAAGAATATCCTCCAGATCAGGATAAGAGTTTTTCATGACCATAAACTACATAATATTTAATTTTATCTCATTTTAAGATTTTTTTGCAAAACAATAAAATTTTTGTTGTGAATTTAAAATTTAAATTTACAAGTGCTCCAAGTAGTCACAGTCTCTTTTCCGTTAAAAATAAAATAAAATGTAGTAGTTATCAAAAATTAAAATCAAAATCTTCTATACTTGTTTGTAACAACCCACCGCGAGTATCATTTATAACAACCGCGGAAAAAGAGTTATTTTGAAAATTTTAAAAAAATTAAAAATTTTTTTTTTGTTGTTAAAATTGAATCGTTGATTGTTGAAAGGGTACTAAGTCTGTAAAAGTAAGTTCTGAGATAATCAAATAAAACTGATTTATTTCTGATGTATTTGAGTTATTGAAAAATGCAATCAGTGTTTGGTAGGAAAGTTAGTTGGGTATCTATTTCCATATAGAAATAATTTTTATTATCGCTAATTTGCATTTTATTTAATTTTTATAATTGTGACTTAGATCCTTTCAACAATCAATGATATCAAAAATAAAAATTTTGTTATATTGCAAAGACACCTCTTTTATGTAGGCGATATAGGAGATTGATTTTATCAAATAATCAGTAATATAGTAAGTATATTATGTAAATATAAAAGAAAAAATATATATATTTTATTGAAAGATTTCTACAAACAAATATATAGTAATTCTGAAAATATAATAAACACAACTAATAATATTTTAACGTTTGGCAATCACTTAACATAAGTACAGACTATTTAGAGAATTTTTTTGAAAAATATTGATGATGTACTTTTTCAGAAAATCAAAATCAAAATTTTAATTTTGAGTTTTGAAAAGTAATTTTATAATAAAGCATATTGTGTTGTATATCATTGGAAAGGGCATAAAAAACTGAGTAAAATGACACCACTCTCACCTCTCTAGCTCAATTAGGAGAGTTGCTATGATAAATTAAAAATACTCCTAAGGCAATTTTTTGAAAATTTTACGTAGCGATATTTTGGAAACCGTTTGAGATATTTCAATAAAATTTTGTATTTTTGTTAGTCTCTATACTATCTATTGATATACTAAATTTTAATAAAATCTGAGATGGTCACTTGAAAAATTGTGTTGATTTCATATGGAATGACCCAGGCGACATGAGTTTTAGTATTTCTATGTATCTGATTAAATTTATTTCAACACCAAACGACAAGAGACTCAATTTTGAATAATAAAAGATTATAAAAAAATTTTATTCAAAAAGTTTATTTTTGTTTTCAATTGTTAAAATAAAAATTACGCTGCCACCACCAGATATTTTAACCAGAGATTTGGAAACTGGATTGTTAATTTAATTGATCATAATTTGTTCTTTACAAGGTAACATAATTTTTGGTTTGAGTTTTTCCAGCCTTCTGAAGCGTAGGAATAAAATAAGCACTGTGATTTCACATTTCAAAGTCTAGGATTTATTTAATAATAAAAGAATTGTTACTTTTCTATATAAGAATTATTTAATAAAAAAAAATAGGATTGATTTTCTTACATATAACAGAAGTTTTCATTTACAATTTTAATCGTGATTTTTAAACCTATACATTTTATTTATTTAATTTTATTTTAGTTTAACAAATTTATCATTCTGAATTAATACTTTAAAAAAGTCTAACAATTTCCTAAAAGATTTTTGATACATTAACTTGAAGTTTTTCACTTGTAAGATTTTATTTATTTAATTTTTAAAGTATACACACATTTATTATCCAATTTTTTTTATTTTAATTTAGTTCAATAAATTTGCTGTTCCAAATTAATACTTTAAAAATCAAGTTTAACATTTTTCTAACTACACACAACCAGCAGTGTGGTGTTAAGCACATACTGGCAGGCTAGAGAGCATAATTCTGCGGTTCTATTCCTAGTCGCGCCATACACACTGCTGGGAAATAAACTGATTGCGTTGTTATGTGCGAGTTAATCGGCTCAGCCGCCTCTCGTTAATTCATAATAAACTAATAAATAAATAAACATATTAAAATTAAAAACTACATAATATTTTTAACTTACATATTAGGTACTTTGTACAGGGTCTGCCATTGGCATTAACGCACTAAAGAACTACATTTTGACCACCAAGTCGACAGTACAACCTGACTGTCGTTCTAACTTTTGACTTCTGACTACTCAACTTGTTAACTAATAACTGTCTGAGGAACTTCGTCGGGATCTATTTATTAATTTTTTCCACCATCTTTGAGAATAAAATTTTTAGTTTCAACCCCTATTCTGAACTTTTTGTTTTTCAAGAGTTTAAGTGATTTTATTCGCTGAAATCATCCCCACCGTGGGATCGTGGTTAGTACAAATTTACCTTCCCTCAGTTGACTATTTTTGACTGGTTTACTTGGCTTGATTGACCGAGGCTAAAGGCAATTTTAAATAAAAGGAATATTTTCTTTTTGCATTTCTACTTGCTTTGAGAAACTACACACCTGTATAATAAATTTGGGATTTTATGACTTTTCTTGACAATTTAGAGCCAGCTGCTTCGACTTTGCTATGGGCCGAAAGTCCTTGTATTTTTATTACTGTATTGTTTAATTTATCCTTTAAGAAATTTACTGATCAAATTTCTTTACTTTCCAAGTGAGATTTTTATTCGCGGTTTTTGGTAAAATTTATACTATAGTACAAGTTTAACCGGTAACTATGGTTTAAACTCGGATTTTGACTATTGTGATTGGTTAATCTACAGTTTAAAATTTTAAACTAGATCTATACAAGTCACCCTAAATAATTTTAATGTTTGTTACAAATATTTTGATTGAACTTCTTATGTTCTAAAGGGGTTTTCTATTGAAGAGATTTTATTTCCATTGTTAAGTGATTTTAAAAGTTAACTTTTTGTAAAGGTATTGTCTACCTTTTGCATGGCTTTTATATTTTTATGGAATCGACCGTTATTTTGTTCGTTTAAGTTTAATGCTGCTTCACTTGTTAATATTTTATTGGTTTCTTGATAATTTCCAAGTCGAATTAAATTTCTAAATTTCATTAACTAAGCTCTTCAAGTCATAGTTAATTATTAGTTGAATGTATAAAAGTACTGAAATTATTTGCGCGAATTTAATATGTGAAATTAATTTCTTTTTAATTCGATTTAACTTAACTTTAAGAAAATCGTGTTGTATTTATATAATTTAAATATTAAGTTTGGATTTGTAAACTTACAATTCATAATTGATTAATTTATTTGTTCTGTAATAACTAAAAAAAAAACTAGTTTAAATTTATAGCTTCTTTTTAAACCGACTTCAAAAAAAGGAGGAGTTTCTCAATTCGTCTGTTTGTATGTTTTTTTTTTTATGTATGTTCGGGCATAACTTTTTACAGAGTGATCCGATTTTGATGAATTTTTTTTTATTCGATAGAGTATACCTCCATGGTGGTCCCATTTAAATTTCACAAAAAAATTCTATTCGTAAGGGTAAAAAATAAGGAAGAATTGCACCCGTAAGGGTAGAAAATAGGAAATGATTGTTTTTCATTTATTGATTTTTCACTTGTCAACCTATTCTGTTGAAACTTGGCGTGGAGAAAAACTTTATATCGAGCAAATTAATTAATTGAGGTAGTAATTAGTAGATTTTAATCACTAAAAATTAAAAAATAAAAAACTTTTTAACAAAAAATTAAACCGACCTCAAAAAAGAAACTAATAAAAAGCATAAAATAAATATATTACATTTTGAGTCTTAATAAGTAATGTAAGTAACTAAGTTTGAGTCGGTGCAAAAACAAAAAATCAACGATTATTAAATTACTTTAAAAAAATTATCAAAACAAAGGTCACCCACTCTGCACCCACTCAAACTTAGTTACTTACATTACTTATTAAGACTCAAAATGTAATATATTTATTTTATGCTTTTTAGTTTCTTTTTTGAGGTCGGTTTAATTTTTTGTTAAAAAGTTTTTTATTTGATTTCAAATTCTTTACCCCAGTGACCATTTGTCGCTCTATTTTTAACATACAGGGTGTTTTCAAAAGTATCGTTAATTCTATGATTTCTTTATGATTAAATAATTTTAAATTTGTTTAAAAAAAAGGGGTGGGGTTACTACATGTTTTCTAAACATAAAATTAAAGACTTGTTTATAGATGCTCATAAAATTCAGTCAAATGTGACCTGGGTTCTAGGTACCTTCATAGAATGAAACAACTGTTTTTGCGTTACATATTATAAAAAATAGAATTTACCACCAATATTTAGTTTTAAATTAATTTAATTAATTTTTATTAGGTTTGGAAATACTTGCGAATTGGGTCCAGATGGTGGTGTAACATGTAATTGTCCACCAGGATACACCGGCAGACGTTGCGAACAGTGTGCTGTTGGATATACAGGAAATCCTTTAATACCAGGTGATTCTTGTCAACAAGGTGGCAGTAGATGTAATGCTGATGGAACCCAGAGTGAAGATGCTAATGGAAGATGCAATTGTAAAGTAAGTATACCTATTAGTTCACATTTTGTCAAATAAGTTTTTTAATCATGATAACTTTTTTAACTTGATCTTATTTCTTTAATGCTAACTTAATTATGACTTGTAAGTGTTGCGGTTGTTTGTTATTGGTTCAAATTGGTAACAATAAAATATAATTTTAGCAAAACACTGATGGTTTTACTTGCGATCAATGTAAGCCCAATACGTTCCATTTAAGTAGAGAGAATCAATTCGGTTGCATTGCATGCTTCTGTATGGGAATTACTCAACAGTGTACCAGTTCAAATTGGTATCGAGACTCGGTATGTATTGCTTTGCCTAAACAGGTATCAGCCACTAAACTATTCTTTTAACAGATTTCATCGGCATTTACAAATTCAATAAATCAATTCCAACTTGTGGAATCCCTACGCAAGGACACGCCAATCAGTCAAGGTATACGTTTGGATCAAAACACACGTGAAATCGTCTACAGCGAATTTTCTAACCAAAATCAAGATGTTTACTACTGGGCTCTACCATCTCGTTACTTAGGTGATAAAGTGGCTACTTATGGTGGAAATCTTCAGTATAGTTTACGCTATGTACCCATGCCAGGTGGTCAAAGTTCCAGAAACACCGCTCCTGATGTAGAACTTATTAGTGTATGTATAATAAGGATTTCATAAAACGATCGTTGTAATATTTCTGCAATACCTTTCAGGATAATCATATAAATCTGCTCTATTTTGGAAGAGATTACCCACAACCTAACTCGAATCAAACCATAACCGTGCCTCTGTTGGAACAACATTGGCAACGTGCTGATGGTCAAAAAGCTGATAGAGAACATCTTTTAATGGCCTTAGCTGACTTGAAAGCAGTGTTAATTAAAGCCACCTATACCACCAACACCAGAGAAGCTGCATTAATTTCTGTATCTTTGGATATCGCAAGTGAAAGAAACAATGGCAGAGAACGAGCTCTTTCGGTGGAGCAGTGTCAGTGTCCTCCTGGTTATAGAGGTTTATCATGTGAAGACTGCGATTCAGGATATACTCGTGCATCTGAAGGACTCTACCTAGGTTTATGTGAACTTTGTTCATGTAATGGACATTCTTCTGAATGTGATCCAGATGATGGAAGCTGTTTGGTGAGTTAATTGTATTTTTTTTTAAATTGTTTAACCATTTTTTAATTTTATAGAATTGTCGTGATCATACTTCAGGACCAAATTGTGAACAATGTGAGCCTGGTTACATCTTAGATCCTATTACAGGACAATGTCGACGAAATGACAACGAGAGGTGTGAATGCAATCCACATGGTGCTCTTAGTCCTTTCTGTGAAAATAATCGCTGTCAATGCAAGGTTTGCGTTTTTGCATTTTAAATTATGATTTTTTAGTTACAAACAATTGTTTTAGGTAAATGTTGAAGGCGAAAGCTGCAATAGATGTCGCGTGGGAACCTTTGGATTAAATTCATCAAATCCTGAAGGTTGTCAAGAATGTTTTTGCTCCGGAGTTACAGATCAGTGTGGAGAAAGTAATTTATATATCGAGCAGATACCAAGTCAACTCTTGGATCCCAACAATCACGGATTTACTTTAACCGATTCGTGAGTATATGATCATCTGTGTTTTTCATACCTAATTTGTTGACTTTATTTAATTAGAAACCAAAGAGAACGAATTACCTCAGATTTTATTTTGAACGTTGCCGAGAACAAAATTGGATACCAATTTAAACCAGGTTCATCAGAACGTTGGTATTGGTCTTTACCAGCAGACTTTGTTGGAAACAAAATTAAATCTTTTGGTGGTAAACTTGAATTTATTCAAGAATATTCCGCATATAGACCTGACCATGCACCTGACCAAGATGTTATAATAATAGGAAATGGAATTACCATCTTTTGGACCAATCCAGAACCATTACAACCTGATAGAAACAATGTTAGTACTCTCACACTTGCTGTTATGGAAATAACTCAGAAATACTATTTCTTTGCAAAGGGAAAACGGCCATAAGTTTTTGCTATCGGGATCAAAGTGGAATAGTGCCAAATTTGTCGAAAATGGTCTTAAACTTTACAAGGATTTGGCCGTTTTCTATGCATCTTCAACTAAAGATTTGGGAAAAAAATAGCACTTCCTAGTTATTTCCACGCAAATGTACCTAATGACAACAATAAACTTTGTGTATTTTTACAGAAAGTATCAGTTCAATTAAATCCATTTTCGAGTTGGCAAAGATTGGATTACAGACAAGGTCCTCGTCCTGCTTCACGTGAAGACATCTTAGTAGCTCTTGCCAATATTAATGCAATATTAGTACGTGCAACTTTAGCTTCCAACACAGTATCATCTTACATCAGTGATATTACTTTGGACACAGCCGTGGAACAATACACTGGACAACCTAAGGCTATCGAAGTCGAATTTTGTAGATGTCCTCCGGTAAATATTTTTATTGCTACTTGAGAAACAAACAGTATAATTCTGATTTTTAGGGTTACACAGGAGGTTCCTGTGAAGGTTGTTCAGCAGGTTATTATCGAGACTTGTATGACTTGCAAACAGGTCCACTTGGATCTTGTTCGAAATGCCCTTGCAGTGGAAACGAAGCAAGTTGTGTTTTAGGCTACGATAGTCGCGTTGTTTGTAATTGTTTGCCAGGTTACAAAGGAACTGCTTGTGAAATAATTGGTATGTTGGTTAAACATTTATTTATTTTAAAGATAACTTTGTTATGCATGAAGTAGAAATTTATTGATGAACTTTAGACGGTGTTAGATTGGAACTATCTCCATCTAAAGTCACTGCACCACCTGGAACCAAAATTCAATTTATCTGCAAATATCACAGTCACGAGGAACTTAAGATTGTAATAAGAGAAGTCGGCAAGCCTCTTGTTTACCGCAATTCTGATTTATATTCAAGTTGTCATTTTGGTGCACAGAAATTGTTTCATGCAACGGTCAGTAGCGTTCCTACTGTTATTCAATGTTATGTTAAAAATATGGATGGTTATATAGTAGGCGTTATTATCTCAAGAATTTATCCAGGTTTGAAGTGTCCACAAATTTTGCTTTATGTCCAGATGTCAACTAAACGTTTACTCAAGATTCTACTGGTGTTGGTTTTAAGTTTTTATTTAGGGGGGACGTAAAAATTTTATTTTAGGCCAATCAATTTAGATATTTCTAGCCCTGAAATTTAACTAATTTCAGACTTTTAAACCTGAGCAAATAAGATGTACCTGGGGCATTCTACACCAAATCAACCACTTTTGAACCCGACCCCTTTTGATTTTCCTGAAATTTTTACATATTATGCTATCCCACCAAAAACAGTTTTGCAAATTTTTTCAAAATTTTTTACTCAACCCAAAAAAAGTTACAAATTTTTAGAAAAACTGATGTTTTTTTCTTCAAACGATCATAACTATTTCAAAAATTGACTAATCGGAACGTTAATTTTTGTTTTCTTTTGTCTTTAAACGTACTTTTCAGGAATAAATATAAAAAAAATATTCAAACTTGTATTCTACAAAATTTTTCATTTTTTCGGAAATAATCATTGATTTTTCAAATTTCGACACTTTTGATTTTTGATTTTTTTATTTAAAAAAAAACTCTGATTTATTTCGCGTATAACAACGCAAACCCCGTAATGGGCCGACATTTCTTTTGTTTAAGGCTGGTGTTCTCACTTAAAATGAAATTTTCGATTTTCAATAGAAAATTAACTATTTGGTGTACAATAACAGTAGCTGACCAAAAACGTACAATAAAAAATAAAGTAATGTGTAAAAAAAATCGCGAATGCAAGAGATACGCGCATTTTAACGTTAATTTTATTTACAATTTCCTGACTTTATTTTTGCAAATAACGCGTTAAAATTTTTACAGTATATCTAAAACGTTATTTTTAATATTATATGTCGAAGCAAAAATTTTTTTAAAATTGCAATAAAAAAATTTTTTTTGCGATTTATTTATTCGCGATAAAAGCGCTTCGACATAATATTGTAAATAACATTTCAGACATAGGTACTGTAAAAATTTTAACTCGTTATTTTCAAAAATAAAGTCAGAAAATTGTAAATAAAAAAGTGGTTGCGAGAGAACAGCTTTAATTGAAAAATATTTTTGCGTAAAAATAAAACAAAATATTTTTTAATTAAACAAAAAGATTAGAAAGAAATGTCGGCCCATTATGGGGTTTGCGTTGTTATACGCGGAATAAATCAGAGTTTTTTTTTAAATAAAAAAATCAAAAATCAAAAGTGGAAAAATTTGAAAAATCAATGATTATTTTCGAAAAAATGAAAAATTTTATAGAATACAAGTTTGAATATTTTTTTTTTGTGTTTTTTCCTGAAAAGTACGTTTAAAGATTAAAAAACACAAAAAAAAGTTCTGATTAGTCAATTTTTGAAATAGTTATGATCGTTTGAAGAAAAACCATCAATTTTTCTAAAAAAATTCATAACTATTTCAAAAATTGACTAATCAGAACTTTTTTTTTGTTTTTTTTTTATCTTTAAACGTACTTTTCAGGAAAAACACAAAAAAAATATTCAAACTTGTATTCTATAAAATTTTTCATTTTTTCGGAAATAATCATTGATTTTCCAAATTTTTCCACTTTCGATTTTTGATTTTTTTATTTAAAAAAAAACTGATTTATTCCGCGTAGAACAACGCAAACCCCTTAATGGGCCAACATTTCTTTCTAACCTTTTTGTTTAATTAAAAAATATTTTTACGCAAATATATTTTTCAATTAAACAAAATAAATAGAAAGAAATGTCGACCCATTATGGGGTTTGCGTTGTTATACGCGGAATAAATCGGAGTTTTTTTTGAAATAAAAAAATCAAAAATCAAAGTGTTGAAATTTGAAAAATCAATGATTATTTCTGAAAAAATGAAACATTTTGTAGAATACAAGTTTGAATATTTTTTTTATATAATTTTTCTGAAAAGTACGTTTAAAAACAAAAAAAACGTTTTGATTAGTCAATTTTTGAAATAGTTATGATCGTTTGAAGAAAAAACATCAGTTTTTCTAAAAATTCGTAACTTTTTTTGGGTTGAGTAAAAAATTTTGAAAAAATTAACAAAACTGTTTTTGGTGGGATAGTATAATATGTAAAAATTTCAGGAAAATCATAAGGGGCTGGGTTCAAAAGTGGTCGATTTGGTGTGGAATGTCCCACCTATACATAGAGGGATTACCTAATATTAAAAATTGAAATAAATATTCTGTGAATTTGTTAATTCAACAGATAATTTTTCTGCAATCCCTGGTTATCACTGCATTACAATTTAACTTTAACTTTCAGAGGTGCATCATAGAGTTAAATTGTAACGTAGTGATAACTTAGCTCTCCATGGAACGCCAAATCTATCAAATTATTAAGTTTATATGAATATTCATTTCAAGTTTTAATACTACTAGGTGGTCATTCTATAGGTATATCCGTTTTGACTTCTACCATTTTACAAAAACCATAAAAAATTTAAAACTCTAATTTGATTAGCCTATTTGTCTTGTTTGCAAATTTAGAAATTAACAAATTAGTTGTATGTTTTGTTTTTAAGTAAGTTTTTACTGCTTTTTTAATTTACCTCATTTTTTCTGTAATAGACACTGGAACAACTGAGAGTCCTACAACCACCATGTCACCTGACCCACAACCAGGACCAACTATTATTGTTACAATTGATCCACCCCTAATTAAAATTGTTGAAGTTGGAACCAGCCTCCGTCTTAGGTGTTCTGCAACAAGTGGTTTATCAACTATAAATGTAAAAAATTTGTTTATACCTTGATAAATTTTTAAATTATTTTTTTGGCAGCCTATCAGATTACAATGGACTAAAGAAGGCGGATATTTACCAGAAGATCACATAACTGACGATGGAAGTGGTTTATTGGTTATAACAGATATTCGTATTTCCGATTCGGGAACTTACATTTGTCGAGCCACCGATGGTTACACCATTGTTACCGGACAAACAACAATAACTGTTGGATCAGGTAATTTTTTATTATTACAACAAATTGTTAACCTAACTGTTTAAAATGTTCCTAAAACTTCTTTTTCTTGCTGCTAAGATTTTTTAAAGAGTGCTTTGAAAGCACGAGGTAACAAATACATAGCAAAGACATGAAATATATTTTTCATTATTTTTTCTAATGTAGGAAACGAACCTCAACCACCACAAGTAAGTGTTGATCCTCCATTCCTCCAAATTGTTGAAGGTGGAACTATTGAAATTCGATATTCTGTATTTGGAAATCCAACACCTAATGTAGAATGGATTCGTGTTACTGGTGAACCTCTTAATCCATTAGTAAGTTCCAAATAAAATTTTTATTTTTCAATTTTTAATTTACCCTTGAATAGCACACCTCTGGAAATGGAATATTCCTTATTAGGAACGCTCTTATATCCGATAGTGGTGAATATGAAATTATTGTAAGAAATTCGGCTGGCATACAAAGAGCCACTGTTAGTATTCGAGTTTTGGAATCTACTGAACCAATTATGGTTCCTATTATCACACCTTCTCGAGTATATGGTAAATTGGGAGACACATTTATTTTAGTGTGTGAAGCACCTGGTCCTTTGAGAAGTACAGTTTGGTCAAGACCTAACAGACAACCATTGCCTTACAGTTCCCGTCAAAATTCAGATAATACCATGTTGACTGTTTATGATGCTAAACAAGAAGATTCAGGAATTTATATATGTACTGTAACGAGTTATTCTGGCACTTCTGGTAGTGCAAATGTTACTGTTAGCATCACAGCACTTCACTCAGAGTAAAAATTATGTTTTAAATTTTGAAAACAAATTAATAGTTTGTTTATTTTAGCACTTTCCCAACAGTTCTAACAAGACCAAAGACGCAGACGGTTTCTCAAGGATCAACTATTGAAATTCACTGTGAAGCCACTGGTGTACCATCGCCTTCAATAAAGTGGACCAGAATTGGAGAAGAGTTTGCTCAACATATTCAGCAAGTTGGTCCCGTTTTGAAACTTCAAAATGTTCAAGTTCATGATCGTGGTGTATACATTTGTGTTGCTAGTAACAGTGCAGGTGTTGCTCAAGATTCCTCAATAATCGAAGTTGAACGTAATAAACATTTTTTTTTTCAAGTTGAATCAAAATCTGATTTTATTTTATTGTAGAAGTTGAAGCTCCAGTGGTTGAGATACAACCTAGTACAGCCTTAACTGTTATATCTGGTGGTAGCTTGATGATGCATTGCAGAACTATAGCTGGTATTCCGCAACCTAATGTATCTTGGACTAGAGCAGATGGATCACCACTTAGTTCTACCATTGAACAACTTTCAGGTGGTGTTTTAAGATTTAACAAGGTATCTCTACGTGAATCTGGCGAATATATTTGCACAGCGATTAATAAAGCAGGAAAAACTACTGCTATTGGCCATGTTGAAGTTCATACAGTACCAATATTAACGATATCTCCACGTAGTGGATTAATTAATGTAAATGTGGGCGATTACATCAGACTTGAATGTCAAGGCAGTGGTACACCACAACCTACAGTACAATGGTCTAAACATGCATCTGGTGGCTATCCAAATGTAATTACTCAAAGGTTTGTTATATAATATATTTAATGCTTTCTAGTTTATGACAACATAAATTTTATTATAGTGGTCCTGCTGAAGTACTTCGTAGATTACCAAACGTTGCTGTGTACGAAATAACTCATGTTACTTTTGCCGATCAAGGATACTACATTTGTCAAGGAACCAATGATGCAGGAGCTGCAGAAGAGCGCGTCAGTCTTGTTGTTAACAGCGTACCAGAACGTGGCGATATACCTGGTGAGAAAATGTCCAACTTTGTTATAAAAAAATCAGTTTAAATAATTTGTAAATTACATTAATTTGGTGATAGTATAATATTGTGTAGATTATTTACATCTTTAACCAGTTCTAATTAATTTGTTTTTCTTTCTCTTTTATTTTTGTTCTTCATACTAACAGGGGTAACAGAGAGACCTGGTAGACCTGGTGGTAAGTTACAACTTATTAATTTATATTTTTAAGTTTCTATTTGGGAATATTTGCTTATTTTACAAAAAAAAGACACGAGGTGTGCCTATTGAAAACTTTTGTTTAGGAAAATTAATTAATTGTGCTGCCCTACATGCAGTATTATGTATCTGTACCTTAAGTTGAATGAAGTTTAAAAATGCACTTTCAAATAAATAAAAAAATAAATAAATTAAATTAATTAATTTAATTAACTTAATTAATTAATTAATTTAATTATTTAACTTAAATACTTGAAAGTGCATTTTTAAACTTCATTCAACTTAAGGTACAGATACATAATATAACTGCATGTAGGGCAGCACAGCCAGGACAGATTTTGTGGCGTCTTAGACGATTTTATTGATTTTTGAAATACTTGTTTGTATGCAGGGTTTTAGTAAATTTTTTAATCCTGAATATTTAATGATTTAAAATGTTTCACTTTTAAACATTTATTTTCATTTTGGAAAAATTAAATTTTTTAAACAAAATAAAAAATTATAGATATGCTTAATAAATACACAAAAGTAGGTAATTCATTAATAATTGTAATTACAAAAGGTATACCTCCTTTTAAGTGGCACACCTTATCTAAAATATTTGTCAATCTCGTCCGCAACAGATAGGTACACCAGAAAAAAATTACAAATAAACTGCTCGGTATTTAGTTAACTTACAAAATTTTTTTTCATTTATAACACTTGCATTTAGAGATCATTTTAAATAAAATGTTTTAATTTAAAATAAATAACCCATTGTGTGGTTGGATTCTTCTTTTTAAACTAAAAAAATAGTAAATGTTGTAATTTTCATTATGCTAGTATATTAAAACTTTTTCACACAGACTAATATTTTGTCAAAATTTAACTAAAAATGTGGTTTGTTTTTGTAAATCTATTAAAATGTATGATATTACCGTTTAGGTGAAGATGGAAGTGCTGGGCGAACAGAAATTATTCCAACTCCATATCCGCCATACATAACGCCAAAACCACGCGACAACGAACACCAACCTGCTCACACAGATAAAACATTCACAGCTCCTGTAGGAACTCGTGCCGAATTGAGATGCCAAACAAATCCCAATGGTAAATTTAGAAATATTGTAAAATTCTTGCTATAACTTAATATTATTATTTTTTTTATTAGCACCAAGTGATCTTTTGTACGTAAATTGGGTGCGTGGGGACAATTCATCTTTACCTGCAAATTCAGTTTTAAATAATGGAATTTTATACATCGACAATGTGCAGCCATCAGATGCAGGAGAATATCAGTGCCTTGGTATTCACAAAACCGGAGCAATTATTTTCAGTTTTAGTGCTCATTTAATAGTCGTATGTAAGTATCACAAGACTTTATTATTTTTTGTAGATTATACAGACAAGCTTTTCAAATATTTTTGTTTTGAAAGTTGTTATCAAATTGTATTTTTGTTTCATTCAGCCGAGGAAGACATATGTGCACAAGGAGGTACTGTGTTTTCATCGGTGTTAGTTGCTTTACTTTTTTTCTTGCATAATGAAACAAATTAGGTAGATGCAGAGTTGGGCAAGCTACTTTGAAAAAACTTGCACAGCTACTTATTTAGGCGTGGATATTTTCTATTTTACATTTAGCCAGAAGGTTAAATAAAATATTAGAATTTATATTCAAAATCAGTCATCAAATTAAAAAGAAAAAAGTAGCTTAAGTTGCTTTCAAGTTACTTGAGAATTCCAAGTATTAGCTTATAAGCTATAACTTTTTTTTCAGAACTGTAGCTAAGCTGCTGCCCAACTCTGGGTAGATATAACTAAGTTGCTTGGATTCGCTTATGCAATCATAAGATATTTTGACAAAATAAAACTATATAGTTTTAAAATCTTGTGTACATAACTCTCGAATACTGTAAATAGAATATCAGTCCAGTTTCTCTTTTTCCGGTGGGGGATTTATCTCTTAAAAGTGAATAATCTTCCAAGCAGTGAAGATAAGATTGAGAAAATTGAGATTGCTTTATCCTACTTATTAGTATATCATTCAACAAGCTTCAATTTTGCTTAAATAGATTTAAGACAATATCTATGGGTCATTCCACCAAATAAAATTTTTTTTGAAGTGTGACCCCCGCGGATTTTTTTCAAATTTTGTGGAGGTATTCTATGTATAAAAATAATGACTCACTGAAAAATTTAGCTCTTAATATTAAGTACTTTCGTAGTAATGATTTTTTGAATTTTGTAATTTTTAACTTTTTTGTTAATTTTTTTGAAGTAGAAACATTATTCATAAAAATACGAAAAGTACAGCTTCTTTTGTAAAAAATCTTCAGCTTTTTAATGAAGATATTAATAAAAAAAAATTATGCAGTAAAAAAAACTTGGCAAAAGTTGTATCGCTCTTAACGATAAATTTCTATCACGATTTGGAATATTACTCAAATCTACTTACTTTAAAATTACTCAAAATCATACAATCCACCCTAAATATATTCAAGTAATATTCCAAATTGTGATTGTTTATTGTTAAGAGCGCCATAAATTTCGTTAAGTTTTATTTACTGCATAATTTTTTTCAAAATATTATATAAAATTAAATACGAAAAAGTGCGATTAAACAATTTTTTATGAACAAAAAGTAAATAATTAACATAATAAATCTTAAAGAGAATTTTCAATATGAGTAATATTCAAAAATAAAAGTTTTTTAATCGGAAAAATCGTAAAATATGCACATCGTGAAAAAATTAGATATTTTGTGTAAAAAAATCTCAGCTTTCAGAAAAAAATAACAAATTTGAAAAACAACTTGCCGCACTGTCAAAAAAATTAATTTTTTTACTTTAATTAAAATTTTGGGGGTCTTTTGCTATAAATAATAAAAAATTAATATCTTCATTGAAAAGCTGAGAATTTTTTACAAAAGAAACTCTACTTTTTGTATTTTTTGAATAATGTTTCTACTTCAAAAAAATTAACGAAAAAATTAAAAATTACAAAATTCTCAAAATTGAAAAAATCATTACTACGAAAGTACTTAATATTAAGAGCTAAATTTTCCAGTGAGTCATTATTTTTATACAGAGAATAACTCCACAAAATTTGAAAAAAATCCGCGGGGGTCACACTTTAAAAATAATTTTATTTGGTGGAATGACCCCTATATAAAAATTTGTTAATGTTTTGCAATCGATTTCTCTAATTGAAGTCAAACAATCACATAGATTATTATGTGCCAGTTAAACAGTGTGCCGAAAAAAATCATCAAAAGAAATAGAAATCCCAGTCCATTTATGACCTTTAATTATACCACATGAACTACTGCTTTTACCGCAAAGCAAGTTCTAAATTTTTTTGTTTAGAATTTTGTTTTTATCACTTTTACCCAATATAAAATTGTTTCACATGATGCACCTTTTACGAGATAATTGCTCAAAAATATTCATGTTTACCGTTTGGAGGGTGATTTTTGAATTTTAAGGATATTTTTTTCAATCTTCTTTTTGCATATGGCTAGACATAATAGAAACAATTTTGAAATCAATAGCGTGCTGATGCTCACTGAGGGGTCCAGTAAGAAATTCTGTGAAGGTCGCGATTTAAACCTGGAATTTCCACTCTGTAATTCAACAATCTTATTGGGGTTAGAGATGTTTGATTCTACAATAGTTTAAAGCAATGTAGTAATTTATTTCTGTCAAAATGACTTAGAGAATACTCTAATATAACTGTATTAGCTTGGTTCTCAGAGAAATTCAAGATGCGTTTGATAGATTATGACGCATGAGGATTTATAATTTTATGATCTAATACAGTGGTTTACAAACTTGATGTTATCACCCCCCCCCCCTATTGAGAAAAATCTAATCTTGGCATCTCTCTTTATTTCATAAAATTTTGCGCTTTTGCACCAGTCCACTTCTCCCAGTTTGGATATTGCTGACTTATTGAATAAATTTTTTCACTATTTTTGTAGGGTTACAGGTTTAATGGTAATAAATATTATACAGAATTTCAAAATTTTAGAAACAAAATTTACTATTTACTCTTTCAAAAACTACCCCCTTTCTGTTTAGAATTTTTTCACAATTTTTGTAGTATAGTATTTGAAAGTTTAACAGTATAATAGGTATAGTTATTTACAAATTCTTAAAAATTTTAAACTAAATTGTTATTGTTTCACCCCTTCTCAAAAATCACCTCTTTTAGAATTTTTTCACTATTTTTGAAGTGTTTGCAAGTATATAATAGTAACATATTTATCTTAAAAAGTTTTAAACAAATATTATATTTTTAATCTTCTCTAAATTCGCCCCTTTTACTTAAATTTTTTTACAATTTTTGCAGTGTTTATAATAGGTAGTAATATATTTACTAAGTTTAAAAAATTTTCAGCGAAGTATTTGTTACCGACTCCCTTCAAAAATCATCCTTTACAACAACAAAATTTTTTTTCCTATTTTTGCAGTATTCACAGATTTAAGATTAATAAATTTACATAGTTTAAAAAATTTTAAACAAAATGTAAACAATAAGTTAACCCCCTCAGAAACTACCCTTTTTTTGTTTAGAATTTTTTCACTACTTTTGCAGTGTTTACAAATTTACAATAACAGAATAAACATAGGATAAAACCAAAGATTCATTTGCCACGACCCGTCCAATTGCAATTATCTCCTTCACGGCCGTTATCTCACGGCCAGGCAAATTTTCATACAAATTATTTCGCAACTAATCCAATTATTTTCATCAAACTTTACCAAAATTTTATTTTTCCGAAAACAAACTGATAAAAGAAATAAATATATATATATATGCACTTTTTCATCACCGTCTTTATTTTTAGTTATTCTCAAAAAATCACTAAAATTTTTACAAAATTTTGCAACTTAAAAATTAAAAAAAGCTTTTTCATCTTAAAATATTAATTAAATATAAATTTCAAAATTTTTTGCTGTTTTACCTCTCAAAAATTACCACTTAGCGCAGTGGTTTCCAAATTTTAAGTTACTTACTGCTCTCTTGGAAAAAAATGTAATCTTGGTGCCTTCCCCCCTCCCTTTATTTCATTAAATAATATTACATTTTTAAACGGCAAAACGTGCATTAATACAATCAATAAAATTGAAACTTTTTTTCAACAACAAAATTTATTGCTACCCACAGTTTGGAAATTACTGATGTGATATAAGATTTAACACAGATTAACAAGATGCGTGTAAGTTTTGTTATAATGCTAAAATTGAAGAGGGTTCATAAAACTACTTTGAACCATGAAGAGCATAGAAATAATAAGAGTAGCTCAATGCTCTTCTAGTTTTGTGAAATGTAGATGGCCAGCATGGCCCGCACAGTGGGATAAATTTAAAGTTCTATGCTACATTTTAATCAGTCGGAAATATAGTAAAAAAATAGTAAGCACAATAAGGGATTTTATTTATGGAGTGGTGAAATACTCATTTGTTTAAAATTTTTGCAACTTTTTAACTATTGTAATATTGCACCTACGAATCTACCAAAAATAGTAAAATAATTTTAATTTCAAGGGCAAAACTATTAAAAAAAATATATATTACAGATTTTTTTAAAATTGTTCATTTAATATTTGAAAGTTTTATTATGGCAGCAAATTGTTTTGGTAGTCTTTTACAAGGCTGATAAAATCAATAAAAGTACATAATGTAAAAAAATAAGTACCGTAAGTAAGGGAAGTACCGGAAGTAACGACGCGATTGTTTGTAGTTATTCAGTTTGTTGCTCCTACATTTTGTGCATGTATGCCAGTACCTTTAGTTTAAATACTATTTTATGTTACATTTCAGTATTGTGCTTTATTTATATTTTTAACTAAAATTTGTTTCTATTTTATATTTATATTTGATTTGTTTTACAGCTCCTCCAAGAATAACTTTAGAACCTTCACGACAAATTGTAAGGCCAGGAGATGATGCTTTTGTGTTATGTGATGCAACTGGTGAACAACCGATAACAATTACTTGGTCTGCTATTAATCGTCCAATGCCACAATCTGCTGTCTACCAAGATGGAAGATTGCAGTTCCGTGGAATTCAAGTCACCGATGCAGGAAGATATCGTTGCACTGCAGTCAATTCAGCTGGTGAAGCCGATGCTGTTGCCGATGTTGTTGTTCAAGGTAAAATTTATTTCTAATGGGATAATGGTGTGTGTAGGTTACATAAAATTTTATAGACGGTGAGGGTGGTGGAAGCGATTTTACAATAACAGCTGAAATAAAGGATCAATCTGCAATTGTTGGTACTACTGTAACTTTACGTTGTGCATTACGTGGTGGAGACCAACAGTCTTCGATTCGTTGGTATAGAGAACATTATCCAATGCCTCCAAATTCAATAATTATTGGTGACACTGTTACTATTCGCCAAATCGAACTAAACGATGCCGGAAAGTACTACTGCGAAGTTTCAGGAGCACAAGGAACTTCTAGTGATTTCATCAATTTGACAGTAGATTGTAAGCACATTTAAATAATCAGTTTGCTTCTCTTCTTTTCTTCTTTCAAATGCCTTAATCAGGTCTCCCTAATGTTGGCGATCTTCTATCTTATGCTTGTGTTGTATGTGCAAGTTTTTTTGCACAAATTGTGGATCTACTATTTAATGTGGGTTCCGAACCACGGAAGTGTTATACACTTCATTTTGAGAAGGTTAACTAGACATGTTACACCTTTGTGGTTTGCCATTGCCTTCCAAAGGGAGATGGTTATAATAAAGTTTTTCTTTTACCTGGAGTCAACCCGGGTACTTTGTATCAATCGCCAAATTCATATCTTCTCAACTTTTATTCTTTTCTATTTTCCTAAAATTCTTCAAACAATAACGTAATGATTTTCAATTAGCAATTTGGAATCGATGTGAACAAGGTGAATGGAGATGTAATAGCGGTCAATGTATTCGTAGGAAACAATTATGTGACAAAGAGTTAGATTGTCAAGATCATTCAGATGAATTTTATTGTAACGAAAATATTCGACAGGGTTCGTTAGCCACAATATTTTATTTCTAGTTCTACATGTGTTTCGTTCCAATGTGGTGAACTGTTTTTTCTATATTCTATGCCAACTTATGTATTTGTCAGAAAGGAATTTATACAGATCTGTAATTGAATGAACAGTGTACGATTTTCTTTCTAAACTTAACAGCTTGTCTGGAAGTCAATTTAAAGACATTTTTTTTTATAAAATTGCTTTGTCATTTATAGGAGTTAGACCAATCCATTATTGAGACATTTTCTAGAAACCAATTTTTATGTTTAACACGTAGAGCCCCGGGTGTGCTCAATGCTAACAAACACTAAAACGAATGTTGTTGGCATGAGGTATCAACGCGATTCCACAAGATTTGCAAGCTTGTATGACTCAAAGCGCGTGTTCCTAAGACACACTACATTATTATTTTCATGATGTTAAAAATAAGTTAAAATAAAACTAGAAGAAATTATAAAATACTTATTGTATTTACCTAGTCATGTTGAAACATTGCGGCGTAAAATCAGTTTTTCTCCAGTGGACAAGATTATTACTTACAAGGGGACACCACAGTCAATACTTATTTCGGCAATCGAGATCCCAATTATTTTGACTATTGCACACATGTGTCACATGACTAACATGAACCAATGATATTTAACCATCCGATCAATTCTAACCAATTACGTTAGAATTAAGCGATAATTGTTCAAGTTGCTTTGATAATTCCACGCGTGTATAAAACTGTCCATAAGAGCCGTCGGTCAAATGATCAAAGTTTGCTAGCGGATAAATCACGATAGGCGGCGCATTAGCGGGTAAACCACGAACTAAGGAAGGCATCAAAATGCAACTGGCAATTTTTTGCGGATATTTTTTTGTTTACCTTTTTCAATTGTTTATTCTGACAGTTCAATAAATTTTCAAGTTTAAAATCAAAATTTGCCAAAGCATATTAACAATTTCATCGTTCACTAGTGGAATTATCTTATCAAATACAACTCGAGCTTTGATTTTAATCCTGATAATTTTTAATTTTTAATCACTCACGCTTTCGTGATTATGGATGATCAAATTTTCTCTCGATAAATTGTTGATCACGTCTTCGTTGAAATTAAAAATTATCCGGATAAAATCAAAACTCTTGTTGTGTTGCTTATGATAATTCTAGGAGCCAATAAAGTTATCAATTTCTCGATATTTAGTCTAATGCTTTTAGTTTTTGAGTTATAAAGTTTTGAAAATTGACATGGTGGTTTGATTATGGATTTAACTGCTATTGTTGGATCCTCATATTAGGTAACTTATCTTTTTCCTGAAAATTGTGTAATTTATTATTCGAATTAAAATATTTTAAAATTTTTATTTTTTAATGTACGAATTACCATTCTAATACTTTACCTTGGTGGTTCTCAAAGGGGGCGATTTCTAGCTGTAGGAGGGCGATAGCGGGCATGAAAGAATTTGCTGGGGTGCGTTCCGGTGAACAACGCAATATTTAGTTGTGCTGTAAATTATGGAATCCATTTGTATCTATTAACTAAATCACAGTAAATTTAATTAATTCTTTATTATTATAATAATACCTAATTTGGTTGGCCTAACTCTTATATATATTAATAAATCAAAACCATATTTTTTAGTTTTGCACAGAAAACCATGCATTTGCTTTTTATGTTGTTTTTATTTCATAAAATAATATGTTCTTTCTACTTATTTCTTGTATTTTCAGATTTTGGTATACTTATTCTTAATTTGTATCTAAATCATATTAACAATGTTTTACAAACTTCTTTGTTAATAGAATTTATGTCGTCTACAAGTGTTTATCTTCTAGCTTGGGAATTATTGTGCTATATAAAATTTGTCAAAGTTCCTAGTCATTGTTAAACATAAAAATATACCTACTACTTTTATTAATAGCAATGACTTCCACTTTGACAATTTGTATCAATTACATTTACTAAATATAATTTTCTTGTTTAGATCCCGAGGTTGCACAGTTTGATTTTACAACTCCTGAATCTGCACCACAAGAACCACAGGAATCGTCAGAATTGGACATCCAACCATCTTCTCCCACTTGCTACATTGGCGACACCGTAGATTTATATTGCAAATCGAACGAACCAGGTGTAATTGTAACTTGGTCTAAAGTATCCGACCGACTTGCCGATAATATTCAAACCAGCGGAGGAACTCTTCGTTTTAACTCGGCAAGAATAGATAATTCGGGAGTATATCGTTGCGAAGCTCGTGGTCTTCATAGCACATATTATAAAGAGTACACCTTCGAAGTAATTGGTAAGAGTTTTGTCAGCTCCAAGTGAAACCCATAACCATCTTTTATTTTTTAACGTTTTATTTTTTTCTGCATTAGATTTTGAGAGTCAAAATATATACTTAAATTTATTATAGATCCTAACTTTGATAACATTCAAGGTGAACAACCCATCGAAACAAAAACTGCCCCTCAAGGGTCCACTGTTATAATGGAATGCAGATCAGACTTAGGACAACCAATTTCTTACAAATGGAGTAAACCTGGTGGTGTATTACCTCGAGGTGTTGACATCTTTAGTGTAAGTTACCAAAATTTAAACAATTTACAATACAAATTATTAAAAAAATTTACAATATTAATTATAATATCTTTTGTGTTTCACGTACTTACTTTTCCAATATTTATTTGTTTTCTCTTCTTTTTGAATTCACACTTGATAGAAAATTTTTTTGTGAATTTTTTTTAGCATTTATTAAGTTCTAAAATCTTGCAAACCTCCACTATGTGAAAAAGTATTTTAGTTTTATGAAATAGATTTAAATCTTAAATGTTATAATAATTTCGTTATTAATTTACCTGTTACAGCGCACTATCGAAATACACGAAGTTAAAGAAACCGATGCAGGCACTTACATATGTACAGCTAGTAACGGCCAAAGCAGTATCGATGTTCCCACAATTCTCCTAGTAACCGGAATAGTTCCATACTTTGTTCAAGCTCCTACCAGTTTTGTTGCTTTACCAACACTACCTGATGCATACATTCAATTTAACTTCGAAATATCCTTTAGACCTGAAGTTAATAATGGCATATTCTTGTACAATGGTCATAGAAAATCGGCCGCCAAAGGAGACTTTATTTCGCTAGCACTTGTTAAAGGAATACCTGAATTCCGTTTCAATCTTGGACAGGACGTAACTGTAGTTTCAGGCGATGCTCCAGTTGAACTTGGAAAGTGGCACACTATCAAAATAGTGCGTAACCGAAAGAAGGGTAAATCTTTACACTATTTAAAAAAATCAATTTTTAATTTTTTTTAACTTTTTTAGTTTCAATGTATGTCGATTCGCACGGACCATTTGTTAACGTCTCCGATGGTAAACTCTTAGGATTAGATTTAACTGAAATCTTGTACTTGGGTGGAGTACCAAACTTCAAGGATATTTCTCCCGACGTTCAAGTAAGCAGCGGATTTGTTGGTAAGTAATTCAAGAATTGTTTCGATTACAAAACAAAACGGTTAAACTTTTCAAGGTTGCATTAGTCGTTTGAAAATTGGTCATAATCACATCGATATTTTGAATGAAGCTATAATGAAGGAAGGAATAACGACGTGTGAGACATGTACAGAAAATCCATGCCATAATCAAGGCGTATGTCAAGAAGCGTTGACCAAAGAAGGCTATACTTGTATTTGTTCCGTTGGATTTAGTGGACCAACATGTAGTAAACAAGGTGGTGAATCTTGCACACCTAATTCGTGCGGAGTTGGAAGATGTATCGACACAGATGATAGCTTTAAATGCTTATGTCCGTTAGGTAGAGGTGGTAATTTCTGTGAAAAAGAATTGTTGATCAACGAACCTGCATTTTCCAACGGTGCCTTTCTTGCATATCCAACACCCAAACCACAAAGGCGCTTGAAAGTTTCTTTAAAATTTAAACCACGTGACTTAAATGATGGTATTTTGTTATATTGCAGCGAAAATGACGAAGGAAATGGAAATTTTGTTAGTTTAGCTATTAAAGATGGCCATGTTGAATTCAGATTTGATATCGGAAATGGTAAGATGGAGTTTTAGGTTAGGGAGGTTACTACTATAACTTGAAATTTTAGATCCTGTTGTTGTAAGAAGTGATAAAGGAATTCGTTCTGGTGAGTGGTTGGCTGTTACAGCCAGTAAATTTTTGAATGAGGGAAGACTGTTAGTTAATGGAGATGCACCGATTGTGAAACAAGTTGCGAAAAGTCATAAAGCTCTTAATTTACACACGCCTTTGTATGTCGGTGGTGTCGACAAAGACCGTGTTAGTATTAACCATGGTGTAGGAGTTGAAAGTGGATTTAATGGTTGCATATCAGAGGTTGGTGTTTTAAAAGTTTTTACGGTTTCAAACTTAATGTTTCTTGTTTTATTTACAGATTAGTATATCTGGTGTGGATTTACACATTGTTCAATCTGCAACAGATTCGGCTAATATTGAAGACTGCAATAGCATTCACAGTAATGATTTAAACGAAAGTAGTAACGAAATTTTGCCTTCGTTGGAAAATTCCTTTGATAAACTTGAATCAGGTTGTTCGAGCAATCCATGCAGAAACGATGGACAATGCTATGCTATATCTTCTACTCAACACAAATGTAATTGTGTCAACGGATATACGTGAGTTTAATATGGCGAAATTATTTGCGATAGCTTATATTGCCGTTTCAGGGGAAGTGCATGCGAAATTTCACCAGAACTTTGCGTTCATCTTCAACCATGTCAAAATGGGGGAACATGTAATGGTACCACATCTACATACAACTGTGATTGCCCAATAGGTTTCACGGGCACTAATTGTGAACAACGTAATTAAAAATAATTCAAATAGAATCAAATTTTAAGTTTTCTTTTATAGGTGCCGATATTAGAAATGAAGTACATTTTAAGGGGAACAGTTACATTGAGTTAAACAACAATTTGTTGAGCCATCACAATAATAAGGAAAGTGAAGTAATTGCATTTGAATTGTCTACAAATTCCAGCAAAGGGCTCATATTCTGGCATGGACAAAAACCTAATGAAGAAGGGCAAGGACAAGATTATTTAGCTCTAGCAGGTTTGCATAAAATTTTGTTATTACATAATTTACATTTGTCTATTTGCAAGCTATTTGCAAAAATGTCTTACAAAAAAAGGAGATCAAAAGCTTATAGATAGGACCAAAGGTTTTCTCTATATGGGGATTAACATGCAATGCAGTGCCGGATTAATACAGTTGCACAAGTAGCAAATGCTACAGACCTCGCCTCTGGTGGACGTGTTTTTATTTTAAAAAAGGTCATTTTCATCCTAAAATCGAAATAAGCATAAATCTATGGCAATTGATGGCTTAGAATTTTTTCGTTACTTTTTTTGTTTTTATTATAACAGTAGGTATTAGTATTTTTATAAAGTTTTAGAAAATTTGAAGAAAATTTAACTTTTATCAAAAAATTTAAATAAAAAATCGCACTGAAATCAAAATAAGTATAAATCTAAGGCAATTGATGGCTTAGAATTTTTTCGTTACTTTTTTTGTTTTTATTATAACAGTAGGTATTAGTATTTTTATGAAGTTCTAGAATATTTGAAGAAAACTTAACTTTTGTCAAAATATTTAAATAAAAACTCGCACTAAAATCAAAATAATAAGCATAAATCTAAGGCAATTGATGGCTTAGAATTTTTTCGTTATTTTTTTTGTTTTTATTATAACAGTAGGTATTAGTATTTTTATGAAGTTCTAGAATATTTGAAGAAAACTTAACTTTTGTCAAAAAATTTAAATAAAAAATCGCACTGAAATCAAAATAAGCATAAATCTAAGGCAATTGATGGCTTAGAATTTTTTCGTTATTTTTTTTTATTTTTATAAATAGTTTTTTAAAGTATTTTATAAACTTTTATAAAGTATTTTTATAAATAAATGGAAAAAAAATTTATGTCAAAAACTAAAATGTATATTTGGCAAAGGATGCATCTGAAATTACCAATTTAAAACTTTGTGGTCTTTGTAACCATTTCCAAAAATTTGCTTGTTTTGGCTGATCTCTTTTCTAGTGCCAAAAAAATTGCACTTTTGAGTTATTTTCGGTTTCTAACAAATGATCTGCATTTGTTGGTATATATGTAATTTAATTTTCACTTTCAGTTGTGGATGGATATTTGGAATATAGTTTTGAATTGGGTTCTGGTCCAGCTATAATTTACAACAACCAAGTTAGAATTAGTGATGGCCAAAGACATCGTGTGATTCTTAAACGCCAAGGACGATGGGGATCCATTGAGGTTGATAATGATTACACTGCAGAAGGATTTTCTGACGGAAAAGCAGATCAAATTAATACGCATGGAAATATATACTTAGGTGGAACACCTAACAATTCTCTCATGACCGGCGATCGTTACCAAACTGGATTTAATGGTTGCATTCATGGGTTTGAATTGCAAGATTCTAGAATGATAGACCTTGGTGTTAAAGCTGTATATGGAGTTAATGTTAAATCTTGTTCTAGGTGAGATATAAACTTAAATGCATGCTTCCTTTATAAATAACGCTAATTTTCCATTTACTAACCGACTGTAATTCTTAAGGCTGCATTGGATTCCGTCCTCTTTAATATTCACAGATTCTGATCAATTTGATGAATTCGTCCAACCACCTCCAGTAAACATAATCCATCCAAAACCAGTTAGTTTAGCTAAACCACTTCAAAATATTCCATTAAGTTCCTTATTTTATATAATTTTTTTACATATTTTTCATACATTAATCAAACCATGCAGTTAAACTTGATTTCTAATAAAATTGTTGATATAAAAAATTATTTAAATAATGCAAGTCACGATGTACATATTTTCGGCTTTCTAACATAAATTAGAATTTATTTACCAACATACTAATTATATAAAAAGAAAGCCTAATCCTCCCCCCTTACCTATAATCAAATCTACTTGCACATATTATCTCGAACAAATTGAAAATAATCATGTAAGTAATAAATACGATTAGGATAATATTGTTAAATAATAGACTGATGCTTTTTTATTGTAATTTTAAATTGCGACTGGATGTTTGAATGTGGTAAGTTATTTTGAATCGTTAATTAGTTATTAAGCCGTTTTTACAATGCACTATTATTAATTTTTTTTTGTTCTAGTTTGAATGATACAATTAAGTATGCCAGCAACGAAGGCAATATGATATAGTCAAATGTTTGATACTCAATTCCATTTATTATATAGACAAGGCTTTGATAAAATTGAGCCAAACATAATGGATTATAAATGAATATTATTTTGTTCCATTGGTGTTCTAAATTTGTGTTCATTTTTGTTTGTGGGATTATAAAATGTACCTACAATTTTGCTAAGTTCTATTGAATATAGTTTTGTTAGAACTATGTTCGGTGGTCGTTGTATTTCAAATCTTTTTTTACTTGTTGCTATTTTATTTTTTTATTAATTTGTAAGTCTTAAAGAAATACAACTGTTAGTATTACTTAACTGCCGTAAATCCCACATTTAATTTTATCGATCTACTTAATTGCATATACAGAATTAGTTTGTGCCATTTTAGAAGTAATGTTAATATGAAGCAAAAAGAAAATCCAAAGCAAATTAGTGTACGATATTATTTTAAAATTAATTTTTATATACCTACTTACTGGTGCTAGTAACAAAAACTACATTATGTTTATTTAAGTTTCTATGTGTGTTGCTTAATTAACTTACCTATTGATAATTTTTATAATAATTATTGTTTATTTTGATAAAAAAATTTTCAATTATATTTTTTGAAATGTTTTTTTACGCATCCACGTATTTTAATTTGTCACTATTTAGCAGTCTGGTATGAAATTTTATTTACAAAGATTTATATTGTGATTACAAGAATTGAAACTAAACGTATCAGCAATGGTGACTAACAATAAGAATTTATTGTTAAATATGCGTAATTTAGAATATAAAAATCTGTTTTATATGTACTTTTAATACCATTAAGTTTCTCTAGTTTTATAAAAAATAAAAAAATAAATCAATGTAAATTTTTTTAGTTGGCATTTATAACAAAACAAGCTTGAGTTATTATATGAAAATTTTGATGTATGTATATAATAAATGCCTTCCATATGTGTCACTTGTGTTACAATATATGTTAAAGTGCATTCTCAATAACAGAAGACAATAATTACTTATAAATAAAGTTTTAATAAATGTATGTGAAGCGATTGGTCTTTTATTATTTCATTTTTCTTAGATTTGTGTTTTTTTGAAACACAGGCTGCAGCTTAGCACTTGGGGTTACAACAAATAAAATAAAAAAATGTTATATTGCTAATCATAGTTTAGCTTGATTTCAAATTGTGGCATATGTTTCAGAAACCTGGATGTCTCAAGAGGGGGGAATTTTTAACTTGTTATTGTTCATCCTAATAATAAAAATGCAAATAAAAAAGATACCATTAAAAATATTCATGAACAAAACTATTCTCAAAATAAATATAAAAATTAAATATTTTCTCATATTAAAAATATCAGTTGCTCTAAAGCAGGGGTCGGCAACCTTTTAGCTGTGGTGTGCCAAGCCACTCTACCAATATGATTCAGGGTGCCGCCTTAATTCTATTTCCCTATTATTATATATTAATATATATCCCTGATTATTTGTAGAGTGCCATTCAGAACCCCATCGCGTGCCAAGCCTGGCACGCGTGCCATAGGTTGCCGACGCCTGCTCTAAAGTCTTGCATTTTCTTTGAAAGGTCTTGAATATAAGAACCCAATATAGTAGTGGTTTAATATATAATTAACGTTTATGTTCTGGACATTTTGGTGACGTTATTTTGGGAGCTCTACCTCAATTTTTTATTCAACTTTAATGATAGTTTTTACAACTGTTTTCGTAGATGAGTTGGATGTCGGTATCTCTTTCTGTTTGCTTAAAAGTCCCTGTCCACAAACTGCAGTGTCTCAAACTTTTAGTGCCCAAACGACGACTTCCAATTTCTTGACGTCTAAAAACAGTGATGTTCAAACGGTGACACAAGAAGAAAGTCTTTTAGAAACATTGGGGGGGGGGGGGGGGAAACCGCCTTGAGAGACAAAAGTTCTAGTTACGCCACTGGCACTGCCTAATCTAAAATATGCTATTGATATTGCTCTACATGGTAAAATAATGGATTGGTTGGAAAAAATTTTTTCCACATTTTGATAGGAATAATCCCGCTTTGTGTGGTTATTGATTAGAATATTATTGTACTTATTGTACAAAATTTCAGTTTTACTCCATGTAAAAAAGACGAGCCTACAAATAGTAAAAAAACATTAAAAATTTTATGTAAAATTTATTAACGTCGTGTCATACGGGTTTTATTTCAAGTTTCCAATGAGATGAAGGAATTCCTATTTTAATAAATGAAGAGTGCACGTGCAGTCTAAAAAGGGAGAATGTCAGAATGTGTGATTTCTCAGGAGAGAAAATTTAAGGTGTCATATCCTTCTTGTTTTAATCAGTCCAGTCAAATATAATATGCTGTATCTTTAGACTATCCTTATTGTTTTTTAGCCTGTATTTTGCTATATGAAAGAGTTTTGTATTAGCTTTCAATTAACCCAAAAATCTAAATATTGCAAAAAACAATTACTTTTGTTTTTTTTTAACCTACACTTTTCAAATGGCTTTTTGGACATAATACTTTTATCTGAAGGTGCCTTTCCAAATTCTCAAGGATAGTACGGGAAAGCATAACTTTGGTGACATAACACTGGAATAAATATTTAATATGATATTGTGTTGAACAAAAATATTAAAAAAAGTAAGTATCTGAGGAACTTCTTTTTTCTAAATATGTAATTTAAGAATCACAATATAATATACATTTTTTCCAAATGTTTTTCTAATAGTTTTGCTGAAAAACTTGAAATTTTCATCAAAATAACTTAAAATCAAAATAAAATAATAAATATATTAAAAAGTCTTAAAAAAAGGTAAATCTAAAAAAACTAATACATTCAAGTGGCGATAAGTTTTCTAAACAGAAGCATCCAAATATATTTATAATATTATAAACTCACCACATATTGATTTAAATTTTTAATGTGAATTATTTGCTTCAGTAATTATTTTAGAGATAAATTATAAATCAATTTTTTTGGAGAAAAACTACTGCATACTTATATTATGTTATTATTTGTAATGTTAGTTTTTGCAGAAAATAGAAAAGCAGGAAAATTTAAGTCTACTAATTCTGGTTACGCCACTGCATTATAAACCAGTATCAAACAAATCAACTGTTTTGCAATACAGTTATGACTAGAGTCCGGATAAAAAAGCATAAAAAATGGGGAAAAAAGTGCTTAAAAAAGCACCAAATAATACTAAAAAAAGCATCAACTTTGTCAAAAAAAGCACAAATTTTAATAAAAAAAAAGCATAAAAAAATATAAATTTAATTTTTGAAACAATTGAGGAGCAGACATTCTATATGCAGTATGTCCATTTTCTGAAATTTTCACGAGAGCAGTAAAACTACCACAGGTTTAAATGATAAGTTATTAAAAAAGTAATTTTTGCAATAACACAGTGTAAATTACACTATGAAGTATCCATAAATGAAGCAAATGTTAGATTGGCGGTTTTGCAAAACTGCTAAAAAATGTATTGAACAAACTGCACTTTGTATTTTCTACATTGGACAAACTGCATATAGAATGTCTGCTCCTCAATTAATAATTAAAATTTTTTCCAAATTTTCAGTAGTAAAATTCATCCTTCTGTCACTTAAAAGATTTTTGTAGGCAGAAAAACTTCTTTCAACATCTACACTAGTAATAGTGTGCAAATTTGAATTTTGCTACGTAAGTGAAAATTCCATTTCAAAATTTTCATTTTTTTTTAATTTAAAAGATTAAATTTTAAAATATTTTGTAAAATAAGTATTAATAAAGTATAAAAATGCACGAAAAGCACAAAAGGGCAAAAAAAAAGCACAAAAAGACAAAAAAAAGCGCGAAAAGCACAAAAAAGCAAAAAAAGCATATAAAACGTGATACCAAATGACTTCTTTTCAATTAAAACACAAAAGTTTTCTAAAAATTTTCAGCTGCTTCGAATTTTCAGAAAAAGCATAATAGCTATAAATCCGGACTCTAGTTATGACTTATGAGCGACATGTTGTGATGGAATTGATATTGTAGGTACTTCATCATGAGATCATTTCTTCCTCTCTTATACAAAATGATCAAATCCTATGAAAAAGATCTCTCTCTTTCTCTCTAAGGATCAATTGTTCCACTTGCAGCAATCCGCCTCTGTTATTTTAATTAGAAATATAAAATTTTTCCATTTATTGAAATCTTAATATATTACGTACAACATAATAAAAATAATTCATAACCACTTTTTAATTATTAAGCTAAAATTATATATTTCTGAAGTTGAAGCAGAATTAAAATTGTGAGAAGAAACTATTTTAAAAATTTTTAAAAAAATATATAGTTTGGAACGTGAAGTGAAATCATCTCAAAGTAGCTAAACAAAACAAATCAAAGATTGTCACAGAAAATGTTAATAAATAAACCTGCAGGAAAATTTCACACGCCAATTGTTTCTTTCATGCTAAATAAATCACGTCAAAATTGATCTTTTGATTTTTCTTTATTTATTGTGAATTGTGCAAATTCAACTTGTAAACTGTAAGTTTTATTCTATTTTTTGCATAATTTCATTGAATTGTATTCTTTTACATTTCTGTAAAACTGTTTAAAAAGTTATTGAAAACTGAAATGAATGTATAAAATATTTTTTTGAATGATATTTATGTTCTTATATTAAAGCTATCTGAGGAGCTTTAATGAAAGCGAAACAACGTTGTGGTTCATATTCCATAATATATTCATTAATTTTTCAATAACTTGTTAAAAAGTTTTACAAAACAATGTAATGCAATTTCACTAGTATCCAAAATATATTTATATATTTTAATTTTATATTTTATTGCATACTTATTCTTTTATTAAAATAATGTTAAAAAAGTTCCATTTAATTAGATTAATGCATAATCAAAAATAATTGTATTTTTTTTGTATTTAATATAATAACTTCTTAAGCCTGTATGACACGATGCATAATTTTGTATAAAATTTACATATAAATGGTAACTAACCAATGAAAAACGTCCGATGGCTACTAAGAAGCTTTTTCTGTTGGTTATAGTTATCATTTACTAGTTTAGGGAAAATAGTTTGGGGAATCCCATGAAATAGCAAGAAAACTCTTTAGTTACAATTGCATTTGACTACTCTCAATTAAATATAATAAATAATCTAATCTAATTTTGTAATATTATCAAAGTAAATTGGCGAAGTCCCTTCTCCTATCTTATGTGGGGTTGAAGGGGCAGACACACGTTTGGCCGATTAATCTCCCAACTACGAAGGGTCCAGTAGTATATTCTCGGAATTTTTTTGTAAGTTTAACAAAATTTTATTACTTTTTATTAATTATGCATAATTCAGTGAGACCCGAAATCAAGCCTGAGGCCTTACGGGGTCGTGTACATTGCGGTCGCCTTACGACGCCACTGTAAATAATAAATCATTAAGTAATGCAAAAAAGGAATATGAAGTTCGAGTTATCAATAAGATAACACATTTCTATAAAAGCATACACAAATTTGTTTTATAACAACAAATATGAAATTTATCGTGTTGCAACTTTGCGTTTTCGTCGCCTTTATATTATATTCAAGTAAGTTAAACAAAAATTACTCCCTAAATTCTCAATAAAAACATATTTTTTTAGGCGAAGCCTTGCAATGCTACCAATGTGAGGGAGAACGAGACGGGGATTGTGCAAAAGGGTTAGTTTCAGCGATGAACATAGTTGATTGTCCCGATGGAACCGATCCACTTAATGTTGCGATGTGTTTACAGAGAGATATGAGAACCGGAAGTGAGTTGATAAAATATAAAGAGGTCAAATTAGATTTATGAATAAATTTTTCTATTTAGGCACATATAAATTTTGGAGAGGTTGCACAAAATGGTCAAATCCCAGTTACTGCGTCGTTATGTATAGACTAGCGGCCCAAAATTCTTTCGCAATGCGTGTTTATTCTTGTAACCAATGCTCTGAACCCAAATGCAACACTCAACAAACGTGAAATTGTAAATAAACTGATAAATTTAAAAATATGTATTACTTAAGTTATATTTTGAATAAAATTGAATCTCAACCTGATTCATTTTTTTAATAATTTTATTGTTTATGTAAATCCATTATTGTTTCTTGAATGATTATCTCATTTTTATAATTTTTTATAATAGTTTTATAATAAATTGTTATGTTCCACCATAATAATATTACTACTACATAATATGAAGTATTCAATAAATTATTTTAGAATATAAAATCCTAGGGTACAATCGGCTTCATTTTGTACAACTATAAATTAATAAATAAAAAATTCGACTACGAAGCAATGTAAAAATAAAAATGCCAAAATTTCTTATACAAATAGTAGTTTATATCACGAGGGCGTAAGGGGTTGTTTTTCGTCACGAGACGTAGTTTATGACACGAGCCGCAAGGCGGCGAGGGGAATAATAGTCGAGAGATGAAAAAACCCTGGAGCCCGAGTGTTATGAACAGCTTTTCGTGAATTTGGGAATAATATCCGACAAAATTCACGATTTTTTTTCAATAATTGCATAAATTTATAACACGTTTTAATTGACATCGTGGTAGTGTAAAACCAACTTCTACTTGTAACCATGGTGTCATGGACTTAGAAAGATAGGACCCGCAACTCCCTACCTGAAAGCTTAAAATTTGCGAGCTCTTAACCGTATGGGTTCATCACTTCTACCGCTAGGATCGCTGAATTCCTGTTCCAGAAATATGATTTAAATTCAAATTGAAAATTATTAATTAAACCAATATATGAAAATAAAACATTAAAGATTGAAAATATATTATAAATTAAAAACAGTAATGCATTTTTCATACATGTACGTGCACTTTTATTCAAACTACAAAGGATTAAGTTAGGTAAAGAAATTTGACAGCTGTCAAACAACGCGCATGCTTGGAATAATAATAAAAATTGAAAGAAATTTTTTAAAATAATCGAAATTATATCATTTCTTATTAAATAGTACGTATTTTATTATTTAAAAAAACTTTATATGTATGAAAAAGTAAGTTTTGTAATGAAAATAATTTGAAAATAAAATATTCAAATGAATATTTTGGAACAGGAATTCAGCGATCCTAGCGGTAGAAGTGATGAACCCATACGGTTAAGAGCTCGCCATTTTAATCTTAGTTGCTGGTCCTATCTTTCTAAGTCCATGCCATGGTATTTTTCTTGGCACCAGTTGGTACCCTAGAAGGCGGCCATGTTGGGGCGCCATGTTCATTTTGATTTCTGGTCTCGTGAAGTTTGAACGTTTGTGTATTGTGTCGTGTGTTTTCAATTAAAAATGCCTAAAAACCAAGAAATAATTGTTAAATAATCAATAAATACGACATTGTGGTCGCATCTATCGATGTTCATGGACACGTTGCAAAAAAATCGCAAATTCGATATCGATGGATCACGTGGTAGGTAGTAGTATCGCGTTCAGCAAAAAGCGGTATTTATGGGGCGAATTTATACATTATTTACTATTTCAGGCTACATAGCCACGATAGTCGATATACGTGTTCTAGTCTCCCCTACAGGATTTTCAAGATCAAAAATGAAAACGACGAAAAGCACGTTCGCCGAAGACAACCGCAAAACGTTGTAGATACGCAAGACAGGCAAGTTTTTCACAATTGTGTGGTTAAGATTAAATATGTCAATAAATGATTTTTGAAAATTTTTGTTTTTTTGAAATTTTTTTACTCCCGGTATTTTTTTACTCCCGGGAGAAAAACAAAGTGTGACGAAAAGAGCTTCTTTACTCCCGAAAATCCGGGTGTAAAGTAGTCACTTTACACCCAAAATCACGAAAACTATTTTATTATGTTTTCATAACTATTGGGCAATTTGCATCTTTTTTCTAGTCGGGTATTTTTATATAATATTAAATTATATATTTTATTTAATAATTTTTATTTTTGAAAATAATAATACACTAATCATAAACATCATAGAAATAGTATAAACTATAAACACACGGACTGATAGCCAAAGTTTACTTATTTCACAAGTTCATCTTAGCGACAATTGGTGGCGTTTAGTTAATGTAAATTGCCAGGGCCGTTTATAAGAGGGTGGTTTTGGTGGTTTAAACCCCCCTTCCCCACGGCATAGCAAAGGAGTAAAAAAAGGTCTAAAAACTTTTTTGTGGTTCCGGCCGTAAAATGAGTGGTTTATGGCCTTATTTGAGGATGGAAAAGTGCCTTTTTACGTCCTAAGGAGTAAAAAAAACCAAACTAACTAATCAACATCCCTAATATTCAAATGGACTATATTTGTGCAGGGACGGCTTCCATACACTACAGCCATTTGGAAATACAACCGTTCACTACGACGTGACAAATAAAAATGAGGTAGTCCCGTCACAACGAAAAGCAGTTTACGCCAATCGGACGTAAAGAGATTTTACACCACTCGGTGCGGTTTGTGCGCCTCGGCTTCACTACGCTCGCCTCGTCTTCCAAAACTCCGCCCTCGGATGTAAAATCTCATTTTACGTCCTTGTGACGAAAACCACTATTTTTTTCCGGTAAAACTCTTCCCATGGCATAAACAAAAAATTTTTTTAGGTAAAACCCTCCCCAAGACTTATATCTAGCTACGGCCCTGTAAATTACCTATGGTGGTACCTACTACCGACCTTTATTTATATCTTATATATATATATACGTGCAAATGTATCGTTTTGGACTCCGTACATTGATAGGACGACAGTTTATCCGCCTTTAAAATCAACCGTAGGTATGAAGTAAATGTATATAAATCTATTAGACGATTAGAACTCCTGCAGCAACCGTAGAGGGGAAAGGAATTTTCGTGTTTTATGATACAGATAATTGGTATAGTGGCATTACGCTTTGGTCTCCGTATATCGATACGACGCTATGAACACAGTTTGTATAAATTGTATATATGAAAAGGCCGAGAAAGACTCCAACAGTGTTGCCGGGCGTAACTGCCGATAAAACAAGACGCACTCATGTCACGATAGAGATGGAAGATCAAACACACGCGCTTTTAGATAGTCTCAAATTACATTGTGTAGGTAGAACACTCATGCATCCACTTTTATTTGGTATTTCATGGTATTTCATGGTATTTCATGGTATTTCATGCAATATTTATCAAAGTAAAAACATAAAGTTTTATAATGCAGGAGTATTTCTTAAATAATTTGTTCACATTTTTTTACAACAATTTGTCTTTTTGTTTTTTACTTTTTTGCTTTTATAAATATCAATCAAACCATAATCAAATTCAAAAACAACCTATATTATTTTCACAAAATATCTGCGTTTGTAGATTTAGAGCTACGGGACTGTTACAGCCCACCTGTGCAATGGTGTGATTTTACCTATTCACAGCAAGATGAAAATATTTTGAAATTATTGGTAAAATGTTAGGGTAAATAGCGAACAAACAAAAAAGATCCGATTAACAAGGGGAACCCGCGTACCTGTAATCACCGATTTCGTCGGGATTCACGGTATACGTGGGGCCTGACTAGAAGTCAAAGTAACATAAGTAGGACCTCCATACGGCCAAGCGTTTTAAAAAATCAAATTTTTGTTGCGAATAATTAACTTACATAACTGTTTGGATTCAACATAATTTGCAAGTACAGTGGGGCCCGCTTAATGTGATCGCGGATAATGTTATCATTCGGATATTGTTATCACTTTTGCCAGGAACGGAACGGACATATATTATTACACACAAAAAACATCGCTTATAGTTATCATAATTCGGTTAATGTTATCATTTTATTCTTAAGATTATTTTCTCCCACGAGCAAAGGAGTTGAATTTCAGTTACAAGCATTTTTTTATATTATGCATAAGTCACCCACATAATTTAAAGTCAGGTGTTGGCAAAAAAATCTGCTTATGGTTAATTTTTTTCAAAGACGGAGTGGATGTAAATAAATCCATCGTGTGATTCTATCACCGTCACATAATTTGTGATATCACATTACATTTTTATGTTTATTAGGAATTCCGTCGTTTAAATACATAAAAAACTTCACAATGAGTGACTATTATTAATTAATTATTGTAGATGTAGTACATACTAATAAATAAACAATAAAAATTTTTTTCGTTTATTGTTATCAATCGGTTATTGTTATCAAAAACCCCAAGTCCCGATGTGATCACATTAAGCGGGCCCCACTGTAGTAGTTAGTCGAGTGGTAGAGGACTGTGTATACTAGAATTAGTGGTTCAAGGCTTGCTCAAGCAATTTTTTTTGTCGGATTTTTTGTAGCTCTATATTTAGCAGTTCAAGTCTTCATCATAAAACTTTTTTTTCTTTGACTTTTTTTCAATTTTTATGATACTTACGCCACAATAAACCGGTATAACATTTTCACAATAATATCAAATGCATTACAAGTATATGGTACTTATAACAACTTCCTGATATCGAATTATACTATTATTATTTTAATTAATGTAAGAGAATCGGAGAATCCTCTTACATTTATTATTATAATGCATTTGATTTTAAATAAAATTGTTATAATAATATATATAATAGATTATTTCGGTTTACTTGTGGCGTAAGTATCATAAAATTTAAAAAAAGTGTAAAACCTGAAATAATCCGACAAAAAAAAATTCTCTGGTGAAGGCTTGAACCACCGACCCTCGTATCCAAACCTTACCTATGAAATACTTATGCATTTAAACTGCGACAAAAAATTGATTTTTTAAAAAACGCTTGGCCGTATGGAGTTCCCACTTACATCACTTTTACTTCTAGTCAGGCCCTACGTATACCGTGAATCCCGACAAAATCGGTGATTACAGGTACGCGGGTTCCCCTTTAAGTAAAGTTTTACAGTGGCGAACAATAATATTGTCCGTTTTAGTCTGGTCAAAATAGATATAAAAATAGGGGTATCCTTGCATAAATTCTCAAAAAGCTGAAAATTTACATAAACGTTAGGGATACCATTATAATGAAATTGTAAAAAGTCCCCATCGATCCCATGTGAGCAAAAAATTTTATTCAAAGTCAAAGTTTGCAAAAATAGGTTTTTTGGATTTTTTAGCGAAACGGTTAGTTGTATAAGAAAAATAGTTCAGGCTAAAATTGTAGATCATTTAATTATCTACAAAAATTGTTCTTACACTTTTTTTTTAATATTTACCATTTCTGAGAAAAAGTGATTCTAAAATTTACTGAAGTTGTATTCTTCATAGCCAAGTACGCTACCTCATAGGTAGCCTGGAAATGTGTGCATACTATAGTATGCTATACATACTATAGTATGCTATAGTAGTCTATAGTATGCTATAGTATGCTATAGTAGTATGTCCTTATAAGGACAATTAATACAACTTTAGTAAATTTTAGAATTGCTTTTTCTCAGAAATGGTGAATGTTAGAGAAAAAAGTGTAAGGACAATTTTTGTAGATAATTAAATCATCTACAATTTTTGTCTAAACTATTTTTCTTATAAAACTAAAAAATCTAAAAAACTCATTTTGCAAACTTTGACCTTGCATAAAAATTTGTGCACACATGAGACCGATGGGGACTTTTTACAATTTTATTATAATGGTATCCCTAACGTTCATGCAAATTTTCAGCTTCTTGGGAATTTATGCAAGAGTGAATGTCTATTTTGACCGGACTATTTGTTTTATAAGTTGCTTTATTAAACAATACTTATTTTACTTGCCAAAAAATAATGTTTGGTTTGTATCAATTAATATGCTATTAAATGAATTATAATGTATAAAATTACAAATTGCGTTTTTAACCCTGGACCTTCACTGATAATTTTTCTAACGCGTCTGTCACCGTGAGGTCTCAGAAACTCCACCATTCTTTTGGAGATATTTTAGTAAATAACCAACTTAAAACAACTAGTTTTTCTATCTATTCCTCAAACAGCAGAAATTACATCTAATAAGGGGACACTATAGTGAGGTGAGTATGTCGCCAATCGAAATCCCAATTGTTCTGGTGATTCCAGGATCTAAAAAAATTATCACTTTTTCGGCGTTTAGTCGATTGCCTTTTAGTTTTCGAGTTGTGAATTTTTGAAAATATACATTAACTGTTACTATACTATATTGGCTGTTATTACACGAAACCGTGGTAGTTTAGAGGTAGAGTATTGGAATCGTAATTCGTAGATTAAAAACTTAATAAATCTGCAAAAGCATATTATTAATTCTGATAATAAATTACATAATTTTCTGAAAAAAAATTTGGCTCATGTGAGGATCGAACTTCGGACCTACGCTTTGCCATTCCAATAGCGGTTAGCAAAATTCATAACTCAAAAACTAAAAGGCAATCGACTAAACGCTGAGAAAGTGATAATTTTTTTAGCTGCTAGAATCACCAAAAAAACTGGGATCTCGATTGGCGACATACTCACTGTTATGTCTCGTTGTAAGTTTCCCAAGTACATCAACATCAAAAATTATACGTAAACGTCGCCGTGGTGTCTGAGATACCCATAAAAATTTATTTTCGATTATTGTAATTCGCTCAGTGACTAAAGAGCACCTAAGGATATTCACACTTAGGTACTCAGATAACTATAAACTTAATTTCCAAGAAAAGATTTTTTTTTAATGAATTGTCCGGGTGGCATTAACTTATTTGACTTATATGATTCTTTCTCAATACCAACAATAACGTACCTACTTCCAAAAAAGGTTCACTACAAAAATTCGCTTAAAACTAATTTTAATTTGTAAGATAAACAAAGACTTCTCGATTTTTGTATCTAAAGTGAAATGTGACTTGTCGGGCTTTGCTTTTAGGCGACTGATATTAAAGCAAAAAATTATTTTAAATTGATCTGATACTAACCCGAATTTAGGGTCCGTTGACTTAGCCCCCCCAAGTTAAAATTTTTTCTCAAAAAGCTAGCTCCCGAATCCTTATAGCTAGCACCAGCTAGCACCCAAGTATGAAAGCTAGCACCGTTATAGTTTTTTCACAAATCGCAACTAAATCCGGGGGGGGCCAAGTCAACGCTAGCCCCCCCAAGTTAATATTTTTTCTCAAAAAGCTAGCTCCCGAATCCTTATAGCTAGCACCAGCTAGCACCCAAATATAAAAGCTAGCACCGTTATAGTTTTTCCGCAAACCGTAACTGAATCCGGGGGGGGCCAAGTCAACGCTAGCCCCCCCAAGTTAATATTTATTCTCAAAAAGCTAGCTCCCGAATCCTTATAGCTAGCACCAGCTAGCACCCAAGTATGAAAGCTAGCACCGTTGTAGTTTTTCCACAAATCGATATTGAAACCATTGCACAGTAGGGTATGTGGCTTCAAAAAGTGGCAATAAATGAAATTCTATTTTATCGGATTCATAAGTTAGATATATATTTTGGGGTTTTTAGTAGTATCTAAAAAATACTTTGCATAATTGTTTGCACATTTATTTACTTAAGAAATGAGTTTATTTAAAAAAAATTAATTTATCGGCAAAAAAAATAGGAAGAGCTTTAAAGCTTTCAAATTTGGAAAGGATGTACCTATTAAAACATCTAAAAAAGTAATAGCAAAGCTCAGGAAGAAAATAAAATATTTAAATCCCAATTATTATTATTATCCGCAAAAAAAAAACTAAAGTTAGTAATCATATTCAAATCTTCCGTTTTTCAGGTGCATGTCAGTGCTCCCCCCTCCCTCACTTTTGAATTTTCGGATGAATTTGGTGTCAAATGTTAGAGCATTGTTTGAGCTTGAATGAGCTTTTATTATTTTTGTTTAATCTTTTTTTTTTAGTTATTTTTATTTTATTGGCGTTATTGTTTGAAGTTATTGAAGTTATTGGCGAAAAACTACTGGGGGAAGGGGGGCAATTGTAGACATGTTTTTCCGTTTTTCTTCTCATTTTGAATTTATATGTGCAATTGATGTTAATCGATAAAGCTTCGTTTTTTTCGACTAAACACCGAGCAACATGCGTTAATTCGTAATGTTTTAAAAATTTATTATTTCGGCAAAACGGTAGTATTACCCAATTGCTTCACTATTTCCGACTAACAGATATTTGATGAGCCCCAAAACATTTTAGCCATTGGATCATAAATTTTTTTTTAATAGCAACAATAACAACGTTAAGCTGCTTCAAATCAATATTAGATTTTCACAGCATGATTTCTATTTCGGTAAATTTTAAGGTTGCGAAGTTATTGGCAAGAAACTACTGGGGGGGGGGGGGGGTGTAGACATGTTTTTCCGTTTCTCTTCTCATTTTGAATGTATAAGTGCAATTGATATTAATTAATAGAGTTTTGCTTTAGCCTGTATGAGCTTGAATGAACAAGAGTTTAAGTTAATTTTTTACAAAGTTAAAGATAGTTGAAATTTTTGACTAAACTCCGAGCAACATGCGTTGAATTTTAAGTTTTTGTAAATCTCTTAAGTTGATAATCCACATACTTTGAATATACATAACTTCTCTAAATACGCAATATTTTATTTTTTACAAACATAAAATTTATTAAAATCGAATAATTTACCGTAATAGAAATCATGCCGAGAAAATCTAATATTGATTTAAAGCAGCTTAACGTTATTATTGTTGCTAATAAAAAAAAATTTATGATCCAATGGTTAAAATGTTTTAGGGCTCATCAAATATCTGTTAGTCGAAAATAGTAAATCAATTGGGTAATACTACCGTTTTGCCGAAATAATAAATTTTAAAAACATTACGAATTAACGCATGTTGCTCAGATGTTAGTCAAAAATTTCAACTATTCATAGCTTTGCAAAAAATTAACTTAAACTCTTGTTCACTAAAGCTCATTTAGGCTCAAAGGAAGCTCTATCGATTGACATCAATTGCACACATAAATTAAAAGTGAGAAGTAAAACTTCAAACCATGTCTACAACTTACCCCCCTCCTCACCCAGTAGTTTTTCGAGGACAACTTCGAGATTTTTGCAGCTCAAACAAAAATAATGGAAGCTCATTCAGTTCATTTGAGTAAAATATAGAGAATTTACATATATCCAGAGTAAGAGATTTTGAAAAACTTAAGATTTAACGCATGTTGCTCGGAGCTTAGTCGAAAATTTTAACTATCCATAACTGTGTAAAAAATTAACTTAGTGTTGCTCTCTGAAGTTTATTTAGGTTCAAACGAAGCTTTATCGATTGACATCAATTGCACATACAAATTCAATATGAGTAGAAAAATTAAAAAACATATCTACTAAGTAGTTTCTTCTAGTTCTCCTAGAGCTCATCCACTAGTTTAGAAAATAATGAAAGCACATTCAAGCTCAAACAATGCTTTAACGTTTGACACCAAATTCATCCAAAAGTTCGATAGTGGGGTAGGGGGAGGGCACTGACATGCACCTGAAAAATGGAAGATTTAAATATGATTAGTAACTTTAGTTTTTCTTGCGGATAATAATGATAATTGGGATTTAAAAATTTCATTTTCTTGCTGAGCTTTGCTATATTCACGTTTTACTTGAGACGTATTTACACATACTTTCCAAATTTGAAAGCTTTAAAGCTCTTCCTATTTTTTTTGCCGATAAATTAATTTTCTTTAAATAAACTCATTTCTTAAGTAAATAAATGTGCAAACAATTATGCAAAGTATTTTTTAGATACTACTAAAAACCCCAAAATATATATCTAACTTATAAATCCGATAAAATAGAATTTCATTTATTGCCACTTTTTGAAGCCACATACCCTACTGTGCAATGGTTTCAATATCGATTTGTGGAAAAACTATAACGGTGCTAGCTTTCATACTTGGGTGCTAGCTGGTGCTAGCTATAAGGATTCGGGAGCTAGCTTTTTGAGAAAAAATATTAACTTGGGGGGGCTAGCGTTGACTTGGCCCCCCACCCCGGATTCAGTTACGGTTTGCGGAAAAACTATAACGGTGCTAGCTTTTATATTTGGGTGCTAGCTGGTGCTAGCTATAAGGATTCGGGAGCTAGCTTTTTGAGAAAAAATATTAACTTGGGGGGGCTAGCGTTGACTTGGCCCCCCCCGGATTCAGTTGCGATTTGTGAAAAAACTATAACGGTGCTAGCTTTCATACTTGGGTGCTAGCTGGTGCTAGCTATAACGATTCGGGAGCTAGCTTTTTGAGAAAAAATTTTAACTTGGGGGGGCTAAGTCAACGGACCCCCGAATTTATAATATTATAAAAGATGAAATGCTTTCAAAAAATTAAGTATAAAATAAATACTAAGGATTATGCTTAAAATTATTACTTTCAATGTCTTCATTTTATATGATGTGGGTAGTTAATACGGTGCGATAATAAGAACAATATCATGTATCATACATAACTAAGAAATAATTGACGACGTTGGTTAAATGACGAAAAACTTATGCGTTTAATTATTAGCCCATATTAAGCCTAAAATCTTAAGGAACAATCAATTAACTGTTTATCATGGACACGATATAGTTAAAGTGCTCATCATCAACGACATTTTAATTTCAAGTTAAAAATATTTCTTGATATTCTAATCCTCAAATTATTAATTGTTGCTATTATTGTTTGCTAAATTATTACAAAATTAAAAATATTGATGTTAGATTACAAAAAATTAAGTTTTATAGTAAAAGATCCCGCAAAACCAAGGCGTATTTTTCGTCCGAGTAATATGCGCGGCTGCTTATGACTTGAATGTGCATCTACTACCAATTTTATTTACGTGAAAACATGTATGAAATTTACTTTAGTTTTATAAAATAACAAGGTATTAAACATTAAAAGTTATTTTAAGTTGATCTGTTATACTAACCCAAATTATAATTAATTTCATAAAAGATGAAATGCCGCCAAATAATTCAATATTAAAAACTACATAGTAACGAAATTATTGCTTTCAATGTTTTTTTTATATTATGTTGGTGGTTAAAAAATAGTTGACGACGTTAGCCAAATGATGAAAAAACTACGAGTTTTATTTAATTATTAGCCTATGTTATGCCTAAAATCTTAAGAAATTATCAATTAAAATTTTATCATACACATGACAAAGTTTATCATACATCATGGACAACAGTACAACTTTGGGTTTATTATAATAGTGTAGATTTCAAGGTGCTGATCAGTTACTAATTACACAAAACTAAAATCGACAATCATTATTTTATTTAATCACTGCGTAGTATTAATTTCCAGTCCAAACAAATTCAAAATTTCTGTATAGAAATAGTTTTTACAGGTGGCCGCAATAAAAATTAAATTCCTTTCGAGTAGTGTACCTATAGTTAAAATAATTACTTTGTATGGTTTCCATGTTGCTCGGAGCTAAACTCATTTGAGTATTTATTTGTAAATCTAATTTCTAATTTAATTTTAATTCTAATAAATTTGATAAAAATACGTCACTGTTTTTTTTACATTACATAGTATACTATGCAGATAACGTATTTTATCAATTATTTATATGATAATTTTCAAAATACATTATATGGTTAATTTTAACATTTCTTACAATTTTTTAACTTTAATAATAAGTTAAGTAATTGTAGTAATATTAGACTTTTGCTCTTGAAAATTATAAAAGCGATAAGACATAAAAAATGTGCCAACAGTATAAAATGCTTAAATGCAAGTCGCCTACTAGTCTACTAAATTGTAAGAATAGTATAAAGCGCTGTTGCCAAAGTATTGAAAAAATCGGAGGCCTAAAAGATCTACAGGCGTATGGAGGCACAAGCAACCGGCAAACATATTCTCTTATAATCGTTTGAAACGGTAGCGAACCTAGCGGATTTTTCGTACACTACGTTGTATAAAAGTATATGTGTATATGACCATTTGGACTCTAGAGTAAAATTGGTCACGGTAATCCAGGCGACGTGGTGAGCCATAATTTTAATTTTTAATGGGGAAACGTTTTCGACTCCGGTTTAGGAATCGAAGTAGTAAAATCGGAGTCTAACAAGATACGCTGACTTACTTCTCGGAGGCGTATTAGTACCATGTGCATATATATATATATATATATATCAGCACTCCGAGCCTAGTAGGCTCATGGCTTGATTGGCTATTTTAGCCCATTGCTTCCTGTTCATTGCTAATCTTTCCCATCCTTTAACATTCATCCGTTTCAAATCTTCCATTACATCACACTTCCATCTATTCATAGGTCTTCCCCTTCTTCTAGATCCTTTAATATCTGCTTTCCATACCTTATAGGGAGTTCTTTTGTTGTCCATTCTTTGTAGATGTCCCAACCATCTAAGTCTCTGCGTTTTTATTACTCCAACAATGCTTGGTTGACCATATAATTCATAGATTTCATGATTAGTTCTTCTTTCCCATCTTCCATCTATCAACTTCCCTCCCAGAATCCTTCTCAACATTTTCCTCTCCCATATATTTAACATTTCCTCATCCTTTTTCCTTAACACCCACACTTCACACCCGTATGTTACCGCCGGTCTTATTATTGTTCTATATATCCTCAACTTTACTTTTATTTATATCATCAATTAAAAATAATTCCTTCAGAATCGCAAAAGATTGTTGCCATTACTTTTCCACCAAAAAGCAAAACTTTAAATTTCTTTAGTGCTAGATTACCAAAAATTCTGTTGAGATAGCTATTGCAGCATTACCATACATCTTTAAAATCTCCTTACAACATTCAACACAGTATTATTTTTGATTCTGTGTGAGAATTCTAGGCATCCATCTTGAGCTCATATTTGACATACCCAGATGATGTTTTATAAACTTCAAAGTTGTCGATTTTGATATCCTAAACATTTTTGCAACTTCCTTTACTCTAAACTGACCAGTTTCTCTCACGTCACTCTCAACTTTTATGACAATTAGTTTTCCAAAGTGCTCGTCATTTTCAAGTTTAACAATTTTTTCTTGCTTTGTGAGGAATTTAATAATCACACCTATGTATGTACCTAACTCGATATGATTTGGTGCAATAAATATACGTTGGCCTCTGATATCAACTTAGAAATTTTGTAGTAAATAATTTTCCAACATTTATGAATCGATATCAAATTCTTTTGGCCTTGTACTAATATCATTTCTTAGTGCTTTAATCTTTAATGCTAATTATAATAATGATAATATTTCTTTTTGAGCAATTCACATTGGGAATATATAAATTGAAATTCTCGGTATTATATGAGTATAAAATATTTTAAAGTATTATTAATATTAACTTGTTAAATTATATAATATGAGTTACTAAAAAGTTTGACTTGAATTTTTTCAATACATGTTTTTTCATATTTTAGGCTTGTTAGATTTGAAATGATTTATGGTTTTTTTTTGAATTTTCTTTTCCGATAGACTCCAAATAAGGATTTTATTCATATGTAAGTTTTTTGAGAAATTTTTATCTTAATAATTTATTTTCAAATTTAGATTTTGTATGATTTGTATGTTTTTATATTATATCTATCTGATGAGCTGAAATAACAGCGAAATAATATTGTAATAGATTATATATTCACATTAAAAAATAACTTGATATATAAAAGAAATATTACTTTTTAGTATCTCATATTATTATGAGTATAGGTATATGGTTCAAATTTGAAACCTTTTAGAGGTAATATTTATTAAACTATCTATATTATACTATTAATAAATAATAATGACAATAAAATATGGAGTTCAAATATACTTATTTTCTGGAATTAGATAATTATGTAATAATATAATAATGGAATATAATAAAGAACAAATAATTTACAAAATTTGGCATTTTAGATGTAGATATTGTTGCTTGTTCTTGTCGATGTTGTTTGCTTGTTGAGGTTGTTCATATAAACGGCTTTCTTTACCAAGGTTTGTTTCTAGATTTGCCTTCATGAAAATAAATAATTTAATTTGAATACAGTTGAAAGTGTCGATGCAAAATAACTATTTGCATTTAATTTCTACGAAGCATTGGAAAACATAAAGCATATATTTACTATGTACTATCATATTAGTCTATCTAGTACCTACTATCGTACTACTACGTGGGTTGCTGGAAAACTTTCTGGAATTTAGTAGTTTTAGTGGCGTCACTTTTTTTAACTGGCATATTTGTAAAATTTGACATTTTTAACTTATATTTCAGCTAACAGTTCGTATTTAAGTAGACCAGTTTAGTTTACACAGCATTTTAAAGAAAGAAATTGTACGAGAAAATGGAATTTTTGTGTAAAAATGTTCGTGCCATGATTTGTTACTACTGTAGATGTGGTCTAAAGCCAAAACAATCCATCGAACGGCTTGTTTTGGCTTTTGGATATGAAACACCATCCAAGACTACTGTTTATACCTGGTTTCCGAATTCCAACGTAGACGCACCACTCTCAGTGATGAATTTCGTGGAGGTCATCCCGCAACTTCTGTACGTGAAATAATTGAGCAAAATCGGCATGTGACATATCAAGAGATTCAAGCATGCTTGGGCATTGACCTGAAAACAATACACACGATTTTTCACGATCATTTACACGTATGGAAGCTCTGCAGTCGTTGGATCCCACACAATTTGGGAGCAGCTCAAAAGCAATGTTGTGTCAAATGGTGTCAAAAAATGCTCAAAAAATTCAACCGAGGTCTTTCAAATTTGGTCTACAATATCTTTACTGGTGATAAAACTTGGATTTATTTATATGAACCCGAAAATAAGCAACAGTCCAGTGTTTGGGTATTTCAAAATGAGCCTAAACCGACAAAAGTTGTCTGTTCACGTACACTCAAAGAAATAGTATGGGTTAATTCAAACAAAATAAATAGTTACTCAACAATATCACTTTTTTGTTGAATTAAACCACCTTAATGATAGATTCAAACAAAAGTTAATTGTCATTACAATTAATAAAAAATTGGCACACGACAAAATAAAGATCTACATAAAAAATAGGTCAATTTGATTATTATTTTGTCAACTAACTATTTAATTTGTTAAAATTTGTCAAATCAAACCATAAGGTGTTTAATTTTATTTTCAACCATTATGCAATTGTTAGTTCAAACATAATAATAGTTTTCTTACTATTGTAAAGTATGTGCACGAAATAACTTGGTCGCAAAAACAACCGTGTAACTTTTGTAATAGTATTAATAAAAAAATCTAAATAGTCATAAATAAACGTCATATTGTTGTCAACATTTCGGTAGTACACAGTAGTAATCAAAGCAAAACCAAACAAAAATGAATTGGACTCAACTCAAAAATAGAGAAAATCCCAACTTGTCACATAATGACATCGCAAAATGCCTTAAAATCTCAAAATCTACTGTTGCAAGTGCTCTTAAAAAATACAATGTAACTTTATCAATCAATAAGAAACAAGGAAGTGGTACAAAAAAAGGATTTGTCTCAACGAAAAAAGCATGGTCCGTGATTGCTGCTTTAAAACGCAATCCTGGGCTCTCTGTGAGAGATATAGCACAAAAAATTAAAATGTCGTCATCTTATGTGCAAAAAGTACGGAAACAAGCTAATTTGAAGTTTAACAAAGTAAATGCTGCTCCAAATCGCAATGACAACCAAGCCAAAACTGCTAAAACCCGAGCTCGAAAGCTTTATGAAAATGTGATTCACAATTTTGATTGCATTGTCATGAACCAGGACAGCAATTTTACTCAGCAGAGAAACGTGGATTGGTACCTGAGATATTAAAAAAAAACTTGACAAATTTCCCAAAAATTTTTTGATTTGGCAGGCAATATGTTCATGTGGTCTTAAATGCGGAATTTTCGTATCAACAGGGACTATTAATCAAAAAATTTAAGTCGAAGAATGCCTACAAAAATTATTACTGCCTTTTATCAAGTCACATAAAGGCTCAGTGCTTTTTTGGTCAGACTTAGCCTCTTCTCATTACGGTAAATTAGCCATGAAATGGTATGAGCAGAAAAACATCACAGTTGTTAACAAGGAAGTCAACCTACCAAATTGTCCACAACTTAGGCCAATTGAAACCTATTGGGCAATAGTAAAAAGGAAGTTGCTGAAGACCAAGGGGAGCGTGGAAAATACACAAGACTTTAATAAAAAGTGGCAAAAGGCAGCTGATACGGTCACGGAAGCTGGTGTGCAACGCTTGATGCAAGAAGTCAAGTCCAAAGTCCGAAAATTTGCGTTTACAAAAATTAATTGAAATTTTTTTTTTAATATTAAAAGTACATTAAATGAAGTTCTTTTTGTGATATATTTGAATTAAATTTTAAATAAAATAAACTAACTGTGGTAATATTTGTTCGACCAAGTTATTTCGTACACACACTTTAATTGGTGTTCAAGCATAAATTATTATAAAATTAACCCCTTGTTATGGTTACCTAAACATTAAATATAGTTCTTCTATTGACTTTCATGAGTTGATCATACCATAATGGATCATACCTACGTTTATTTCTTATCTTTGGTTATATATAAAATTTAAAATAAACTAATTGCATTTCAAATTATGCAAGATGGTTAGAGCTCCTGTTTCAGAATTTTTTTCGCTGAAATATATTTTATACAAAATGAGGAAAAATTAGTTATTTGTTATAAATCTTACCTTCAGAATTTCATGTATTGATTTATTTAAGAAAATTGATGTTTTGTTTATTTTACTCTTTCATTAAAAAGGTACAATTTATTGCAGTTTTGAAGCTGTTCCAATTTCTTATAGAAAGTTGTAGTATTTTCTGTATATGATTTAGAAAAATCCAATTCAACCTACAAAATAAAATTTTTAATTTTTTTTACTATAAAAATAATTTCTTCTTCTATACCAAACGAAATCCGTAGAGTGTCTAAATAAAGGCCAGAATTATTAATTCCATACAAAATTTCAGCTTTTCTTATATTGTACTCTCATAGTTTGTTTTTACATCACATATAATTATAGCCAAAACTTGCCATTTTTGCACTGCTATGATATAAATGAATTTAATTATTTAAAACCTAAATTACAGATAAATAATATGATATTCACCTCATTAACTTGACCTTTGTGTAAGTTTACTTCATCTTTGGTTGAAAAAGGGATAGGTAGTAGACTGCCCACGAGAGGTGAAAGAATTCCTAACCTCGGTAGTAACCTCTTTTAAAAATTACTCGTCTACTGTACAAAGATAAAACACCAATGCCTGTTTGTATCGCTGAATTAACAGACAACGAAGAAGCCAAGGATGTCTTTAAAATATAAAAAATATGGGAAGCTAAAGTAATCGTAGAGCCCAGGAGAAAAAACAACTTCATTCCTCAATGTCACCGTTGCCAACGAGTTGGTCACATCAAAAATTACTGTACTCTTGAACCAAGATGCGTCAAGTGTACAGGCAATCATCTTTACTCCGAATGTACCAAAACTAGTCAACCAGTTCAATGTGTTAATTGCGGAGATAAACATCCAGCCAGCTATCGAGGATGCAAGTATATACTCAACAGAAGAAACGCAACTGACACTAGATCCTTCGCTCAAGCAACCAAAAGTCCTTACAGAAGCAACCCAAATAACTACAATCAAAACTTTCCCAACCTTAGAAATACGACAACCAATCCAAATAAAACCAATATATCAGCTGATTCTAATGCTACTGATGAACCGCAACCTACCCCTGTAATCCAGCAACTTTTAAATTCACTACTGCAACTGATAAATCCTTATCTGACAATAAGTCAAATAAAACAATTTCTTTTAACTCACATAATGCCAATGTTATTCAATGGCCCGGAATTATCCTCCATTATCTCAGCTAAAAATCCTTAATTGGAACGCAAATGGCATTAACAACCATAGATCAACACTCACAGCCTTCTTATCTAGACATAACATTGACGTAGCGTACATTACTGAAACGCATCTTATCCTAAACGAACCATTCAAGATATCCGGTTATCGTGTTTACCGCAACGATAGAAATTCAAACTACGCAGCAGGTGGGGTTTGCATACTTATCAAAACCAAAATCAGTCATTATGAAATTCTTCCGATTGAGTGCACAAACCTAGAAACAGTAGCAGTCAAGCTTAGAACAAATTCAAATAGCTACTTAAACATAATCAGCACCTACAAACAACCTAACAAGCAACTGCTGGAAAGTGATTTGACAAAATTATTTAATACTAATGAAGCAACTCTTCTCATAGGCGATCTCAATTCTAAGAACCAAATTTGGGGATGCAGAGCTTCTAATCCATCAGGAGTTAAACTCAATGACATCTCATCGAGACTGGCATTACTAGTAATGGCTCCAACTGATTACACCTACTATCCTTATCGACCGGATCACCAACCTGATATTTTGGACATTATAGTGATGAAGAATTTCAATGAAGCTCTCACCCAGGAGGTTCTCATCGAGTTAGACTCCGATCACGCGCCAGTCATTATTACGTCTCAAACAACTGCTTCTCAATATCGCGACGAAACCAGATTAATTAATGGAATCGTTGATTGAGAAAAATTCAGAAACTTGTGTGATAGCAATCTTAAACTTTCAAAAATAATTAAAACAGAAGCAAATATTGATGAAGCAGTAGAATTATTTACAGAATGCATTAGCAATAATGTTAAATCTGCCGTTAAACATAACTTTCCAAAGAAAAAATATAACGCACAACCACCAAAATATATCTTTGACTTAATCAAGCAAAAAAATTACACTCGACGTCTGTGGATAGGAACAAGAGTCATTAAAGAGAGTCATTAAAACTCGACTAAATAATCTAACTCGTCGGGTCAAAAGAGAATTAGATCAATATAAAATCAATACTTACAAGAAATACATTGGTGAATTAGAGCCAGGCGAATCAGGAATATGGAAAGCCACTAGAAGAATCTTACGACAACCTCAAGAACTTCCAACCCTGCAAGAAGGTGACTCAATCTATTTGACAGACGATGAAAAATGCAAGCTCTTTTCCGACCACCTAGAAAAGACATTCCAACCTCATAGACTAAACACTTCTAGTCACCACCTGCATGTGTTAAATTATATCGAAACTCATCTTTCAACACCCGGAAAAGACTTGGAACCAGCCTCGCCTGATGAACTATCGGCTATAATTAAGACGCTATCGATAAATAAATCTCCGGGTCATGATTTAATACCTAATGTTGTTCTAAAAAACCTAAGTAGAAGAACATCATCGATTTTGTCTACTTTAATTAACAACTGTTTAAGACTCGGCTACTTTCCTACTAAATGGAAGCCTAGCCTTATTATCATGTTTGAAAAGCCTGGAAAACCCAAAAAGGCACTATCAAGTTACATGCCAATAAATCTGCTGACTACTTTTTCAAAATTACTAGAAAAGGTCCTTCACATTCGATTGATAAAAGTTTTGAATGAAAAGAACATTTGTTATCTTATAAGTCTTTTTTTTGTAATTTATTGAAGTTTCTATAATTTTAGGTTTTGTTTTACTGTAAAAACTATATTAATGTGTGGCTAATCATATATGACATCATATTGTTTTTTCATATTTTCATATTTTAATTTATTAATAACTCGATATTTTGAAGTTTTAATATAATTTAATATCAACGAGTTAATAATTTATATATTTAAATACGTATCATATATGCTAGTACTAACTTCTCTTGGTATAAGATTAATTTATCATTTTTAAGGTATAATTTTTAATAATGCACTTCAAACAGTGTTTTGAATTCTAAAGCAAAATTTAGAACTTTTCAGATTTCTTTTAACAAAATTGTCAGAATATGTACCTTTCAATTTCCAGTGAATTTATTTATTTATTTACTAAAAATTTTGAATTTTCATATTTCGTGTGAATAATAAATAATAATAATTGGTCTTGAACGAGTATTAAGAATTGCAAAATTTTCAAAACAATTTTAATCATCTGAAAGAAATAGTAAATCAGAAAAACCATCTACATAGTAGATTTCTCAATAAAGAGGAATATCTTAGGGGAACACAAGCAATATTTATATAAACTGCATCTAATTTATGAATATCTGAGTGAGATGATAATGGATTTTCAGATTTGAAATCATCGAAATACATAAAGAAGTGACACTACTTCACCATAAGTTATTATCTAGCGTTCCTTTAACATTTGCTCCAATTTGTATAAGTTCTGCGAATGTAATATTACCTATAGGGCAGAATTAGGTACTCTTGACGCGAAGATAAAAATTTTAAGATTAATACCTCGATGAATTCTGAAAGAGCTTATTTTAAATAAGAGAATTAACTATGGAAGAAGCCTTAAGAGCACTAATTTTTTCAAAAATAGAATTTAAAAAGGTCGATTTTCATAGCAAATTTAAGTCGCTCGTGATTGGTGAATAACATGCATTCTGTGGTCGGTACGTGTGCAGGCATGCTTAATGGTGTGGCTGTTTACAATTTTCTCAGTAACTTGTACGCAATGGCAGCGAATCCGTTCCCGATACCTGATTTAGTCGTAAAATCTATTTGCGACTAAAATTATTTTAAAAAAGAGATGGTTTTATTTAACGAACGGTTAATACTTTTTCACCGGGATTCTCTTTGCGCTATCTGTGAGCATATAAATTGTTTAACGTCCGATAGGTAATTTGCTAGATTAGCCTCCAGACGAGCCTGTAACCCTGGTTTTTTTGATAATGATAGCAATTCATTAACCCAGGAGAACCACCGGCTTAACGTGCCTTCCGAAGCACGGAGACTAGTCATAAGAAAGTTACCCTTCTCCGAATTTGAACCCGGTGTACCTTGCATTTGCAGTTATCGCTTTACCTACAAGGCAAATGACCGTCTCCCTTATAACAATAATGGAGCAAATCGGTGATGCCCAAAGTTGGCATCACCCTTATAAGTCTTAAAACATTGAAACAAAGAAAATCCCTTAACAGTTCAGTTTAACTTAATGTTTATTTTTAGGCAGCAACGCGTAAACTAATTAAACGGACATGTGATCTTGCAAACAATAGATGGTAAAGTTGTTCCGAAAAAAATAGAACCATCTTGAAGATAACAGATTACAACTTAAAGGTTTTTTCTCATAGGACAACTGACCCAAATATCTTTAAGTTTCATATAACTGATAACTCCCTAGGTGCGAATTAGCTCACGTCATGGAATATTCCTAATTCCTATGAGTTTTTCAGAAATTTAATGAAAAGGGTCCTGGTTAGTTGTATTCCTTGTAACAGCGTTTCCTAATTTATTTTGGACATGGGACCTTTTTATAATTATTAAAACTTTAAGGAAACACCAACATAATTTTATAAAAACTTTATAGTTGCAAACTGTACATAATACATAATTATACAATTTTTGTTTTATTTTAAGATGAAGATTTTTCGTATTTTAAAATTTGTATTTTTTAATGAAATTTAAGTAATTTCTATAGGAATTTAAAAATGTGTCGTTTTAATTTTCAATTACAATACATTTCCAAGTAATGATCATTAAGTATTCTTTCAGACTGAATTTCACGAGTCTGACAAATGATTATTTATTTTAAGTGTATCGAATGTGTAAGTTAGTTAATATCTTTAAAAGCATGTGATTTCTGATATATAAATTACATCACGTATTTCGTATTTATTTTTCCAAATTAAAAAATACTAAAATTGCAAATAAGAAAGTTTCTTTGCAGGGCTATTTTGAAATGGAATCAAGCACAATCATCTTATTATAATTAATTTTGTAAAACGTAACAATCCAGTTATACTACCACTTGTTCTTTTTTTTTAATTTCTTATCTAATAAATATTCATTATTTTCAAATATTCATTATAAAATATTCATTTTGTCGCTTCCCTTATATTAATAATTAATAATAGTCAATTTGGATAAAATTTATTTATTCAAATCATCAGAAGAAAATTGGTGTTGCTTTTTGCAAAAATCAACTTTAAAAGTTTTTGTTAACAATTAAAAAAAAATTTTAAATAAAGGAAGCAGATGCATCAACAGAATCGGTGGTAGATTGCAGCATAATTTGAAAAAGTGAAAGAAAGCGGGAATCGGGTTACTGGCACATTTTAATTATAAGGTAGTTTTTGAAGAACATAGAGCAACGTAAATTTAAATCACACTATCAACACTTACACTATTTTTTATTTAAATAAAAAAAAGTTCAAAATCATAAACAGTTTTTGAATGAAAATTTTTAATAAGAGCTGCAAGGAGAGCTGTCTGTTCTTGACAATAAATTATTATTCTAGCTTTTAGAATAATATAAAGTGCTTCTTATCATAACAACTATGCATTTTTATTTACAACTGTACATTAACAATCAATTCAAATGCGAGGTCTTGTTATATAATAACCGTTCTGGTCATAAAAAGTATTATCACTGACAATAATAATTATTGTCAATTAATAATAATTGCTTTGTTTGTTTTATTTTAGCTTGCATAATTTCTAAATCAATAATAATTTTTTGGGAATCACACTTGGTTAGCCCCTCTTCGTACACGCACATGCACGAATGCAAAATTAGTTTATGTGAACTGTGAACTAGCACCTAGTTTCGAAAAACTTTTATTGTTTATAGCATAACTTGTTTTACTTGTTTCTCTAAAAATAAATAGTATCTAATTGAATATTATGAAATAAAATAAAATTTTATTATTATTTTATATATTCAAATGAAATCAGCTATGTAGTTGGTAGTAGTAAAAAATACCAAATCTTCAAAATTAGTTTTATTTAAATATCAAAAATACAAAAAATGTTTTTTCATTCATGAAGTACATACATAATATTATATTTAGCAGTGCATTTGTGAAATTAAGGGATGTTACGCCACTGCTAGGTTTTACAAAATTAGATTTGTATGTATGTATTTTTATAACAAATTATTAAAAATTAAAGTAATTAAATATATTAACTTGCAGAAATGTATGAAGCATTATGTAATATACGAAATTAATTTATGATTTATAAGTAAGCAATATTCAACAGAAAGGATCAAAAAACTCGTCCGTTGCTATCTGATTCAAGTCTGGTAGAATTTCAAATTGTTTAAATTTACATGCACATTCTAAATATATGTGTAAATTATTGTCTTGTCTGCTGTTTCTATTATAGGTAATAAAGTGTTTTCGCTAGTAGCAAAAATACTACATAAATATATTTTTCAAAAACTAAGTTCAAGGTTTGTTGAGGTCTGTCGGTTCATAGAGATCCGTCTTTGTCAGATTGTTAAAACTCGGTCTTCCGCACAAAGAACTAGCAGCTGCTGGTACCCTATGGTGGGAGGGCATCAGCCAAAGAATGTGTTTTAAATTCACTTGTTGAATACCCCCGGTTTACTCAAGTTATATTCTATATCGGTGGTTGTGCATTTACAAAATAATATAACTGTGATAATTATATTTTTAAATATCTTCAAAGATATTTTAACAATTCGTTTATCGCTTGTAAGAGATTAGTTCTTATCGTTTACGTTACTTAAGACGTACTGATGTTTGTTTATAATACATTGAACATTGTGTCTGATAATAAATATTGTGGAATTTTAGTGTTGTTGTTTTGTGAATTTGAATTTCGATAAATAAGAGTATTAGTAAAAAAGTGATATAGGTTGTCAAAAAATTTAAACAATGGGATTACCAAAGGATTTATTAATATTAAACTCGATAACTATGGTTAGCATTTATTTTACTTTTTTTCTTTTAATTTATTTTAATATAATATGAAATGTTTTGATGCATGGGAAATTTGTTGGTATCATTTCGTATTTATAACTTTTGTCTATATTTAGTATTAAGTCATTTTGTAACGTTAACCAACTACTAATTATTCATTATAAAGTAAAACAATAGAATTTGAAAATGCCTATTAATAGGTAATTTTTATTATTATAATTATTATAACCATATTTATACCTATGTTGTTTTCATAGGAAGTAACAAAGACTTTCATCTATTTACTTGAGCTTTGTATAGTACCTATACATTTATCAACTGTAACTATCCGTTAACTACTACACCAATCAATTTGATAGTAATTTATGATCAAAACTTTCTTTTACATAACAATAGAAATTAAACTATATAGCAAGTATATGTGGGTATAACATAATATGAGGAGCAGACATTCTATATGCAGTATGTCCATTTTCTGAAATTTTCACGAGAGCAGTAAAACTACCACAGGTTTAAATGATAAGTTATTAAAAAAGTAATTTTTGCAATAACACAGTGTAAATTACACTATGAAGTATCCATAAATGAAGCAAATATTCGATTGGCGGTTTTGCAAAACAGCTAAAAAATGTATTGAACAATACATTGGATAAACTGCATATAGAATGTCTGCTCCTCATATAACAATATGTACTAAATTTTCACCAAATATTCTAAAAATGCTCTAAAAAGAGCGGGAAAAAACAACTATATAGGTATAGTTGTAATCTTCTAGCCAGGGATTTCGTGGTCATGGGCAATCTTAGCTCACTGTTGGTACAGACAATCAATTGTTTATATTCACGAATGGAACAGACAACGTTTCTGTTCACCAATTATAAGTAATCATTTTGAAAATTTGAATGGATTATTTGTTTGCAGTAAGTTAAGTAAGTGTCCATGAGGTAGTCTCAGGCTGAAAGATTTTAACTATATCTATTGTAAAATATAGAATCATTCCAAACATTATTAATGTTATTGAAAAAACAAAACAACGGATATTGATAGATAATAAAGTGTATATTAACTAATAAAAGGTAATAGATAATAATATGTGGAAAAGTGGAAATTAAGTAAATAATATAATATACTACTTGTAAATAATAAATACTGCTATCATCAGAAGATGATTCACTCTATTAAAATGTTACCAATTTTTTTAATCATTCATATTCTGTAGTAGTAGGCTTGGTATTATATTTAAATTTTACATAATTTTTTTAATTCTGTTTACAAACTTCATAACAAGTATTTATTTTAAATATTTGTAAAAGAAATTGATCCACAAGTTAAGACAAGTTAAAAAACCCTCAAAGTTGGAAAACACACTTTGATAATTCTAATTTTGCTTATTACTAAAAAAAAAAATTGTACAAAAGCATAAAATATATATTTTTTAAAAGAGGACATTTGGACACAGATTTTTGTTTGAATTTTTTTATATTAAAATTTTTTGAAAAAAAAATTAAAATATGATAGTTTGTGTTCAAGTGATCTCTTTTAAAATACAGTGGGGCCCGCTTAATGTGATCGCGGTTAATGTTATCATTCGGATATTGTTATCACTTTTGCCAGAAACGGAACGGACATATATTATTACACACAAAAAACATCGCTTATAGTTATCATAATTCGGTTAATGTTATCATATTATTCTTAAGATTATTTTCTCCCACGAGCAAAGGAGTTGATTTTCAGTTACAAGCATTTTTTTATATTGTGCATACCACCCACATAATATAAAGTCAGGTGTTAGCAAGAAAATCAACGTCACACATGTGATATCATATTACATATTTATGTTTATTATCAATTCCGTCGTTTAAATACATAAATGGACGATAGTTTGCTGTTAATGTGTGTTGTAAGATTCAGTCCTACTTGAAAACTTCACAATGAGTGATTATTATTAATTAATTTTTGTAGATGTACTACATACTAATAAATAAGCAATAAAATTTGTGTCCTTTTATTGTTATCAATCGGTTATTGTTATCAAAAACATCAAGTCCCAATGTGATCACATTAAGCGGGCCCCACTGTATATAGATATAAGCAAAATAACAGCAAATTACGAAAGTGTGTTTTTCAACTTGAAGGATTTGAAATGATGTCATAATCAGGGTTCGAAAATATCATGATATATTATAATAAATATCAAATTTTGATATGTATCAGACATTATATCAAAATTTAATTATCTACTTATTAAGTATTATTTTTCATTTTTTGAATGGAAAACTATGGCTTAATGATATATGATTGAGGTTGCAGGTAGCTATCGAGGCCGCGAAAATACAAATTTTACGATTGAAATCTCGATGAATTCTGAAAGAGTATATATTAAATAAGAGAATTAGCTATGACAGAATGCCTTAAATGCACCTGTTTTTTTAAAAATCGAATTTGAAAACTTCGATTTTCACAGTAAATTTTAAGCAAAGTCGCTCGGGATTGGTGAATCAATTCATTCTATTGAGAGTACGTGCACTTTCAACTGGTCTTAGCTTTGCGCAGAGCGGGGATAACATAAGCGACACTTGCATTGGGATGCAGCACCAGTGCACCCCGAACGAAAATCATGGTTTGTAACCCTAAATGTGCGGGAAAAATGGCTTAAAGCGCCCGAGCGCAGCGAGGAGTGCTTTAAGTCGATTTTTCTTTGCACAACTACCCTGCGTTAAAAATCCACTCTCACGAGTTTCACCCCTCAAAGATCCACCATTTCCTTAATCCACTGGCCTAGGGATATTTTTAAATTAGTTGTCGTTTTGTCAGCACCCTTCTGGCGCTTCGAGCCATTTTGATGAAAACCACCCTCGCAAGAGTAGGATCCACGCGAAAAAGTAACTACCGTTCGTTAAATTTAAGTAACCCTTTTCTGAAGTAATTTTGGTTCTAAAAAATGAGAACGCATTCCTACCATAGCGTAAGAGTTACTGACAAATTTGTCAACAGTTACACTCTTATGTATAGGAACGCACGTACCGTCAACACAATGCATTGATTCACCAATCACGAGCGTTTTACCTTCAAATTTGCAGTGAAAATCGAGCTTTTTTAAATTCGATTTTTGAAAAAACAGGTGCATTTAAGGCATTCTGTCATAGCTAATTCTCTTATTTAATATATACTCTTTCAGAAAAGTTTGAGGTTTCAATCATAAAATTTGTATTTTCGCGGCCTTTCTAGCTACCTTTACCCATGATTGATATTATATTTAAAATAAAAGAAAAATATATTCTTAAGGTTTCATTCAACAATTTGGACATTTTAATAATTTAGTAGGTATTACGAATACCTACGAATATTGTACGTATGTATTTGGTATATCACCAAGACGGAGAGTTTTACATTACAATGAGAGTACTTATTGAGTCGTGATAATACCATATATTTTTCTCCAATCTGATATGTTACTATTTGTAGTAGTACCAAAACGCAGAAATGAAAAAATACAAAATCAATAGCAAAAAACTAATATATTCCTCTCTTCTAGTTGTACTCCAAATGCTTTCTATTTTGACGAGTAGGTATTATTTTAATTAGACACCGTACACAAATTTTAGCGATATAAATTTGCTTTATTTCGTACTCCTTTGGTCCTTTGTTAAAACGATATTTTCTTGTTAGGTATATAGTTTCACGTTAACTTTTCGTTTTCACTATGTTGGTTTTTGTTATTCAGGTAAGAACAGTATAATACAGGTAGGTACTATTTTTTATTTCATCCAGTCACGACTATACCTCGTATCTTGTTCTCATCTTTTGGTGACACGTTTACATGCTAATGTATAATTCATAGTATATGTATATCATTTGCTATTGCTTCTATTCTATTACTGGAAGCCTCACACTTCAGCTCATTGTTTGTATTTAAATCCGACAATTTAGTCTACTTACTTATTTAAATATCAATATTGTTTTTATTAAATGTTATTGATACATTTTTAAAACTTTTAAGCTAAATATTATATGGACTTGCCTATACTGATTTTATGTTATTTATGTAAACAATAAACCCGGAAATATAATGTTTATATTTAAAAATGAACCAATGTTGATATTTTAATAAATGGATATGAATCGCATATTATGATTCCCACTTAAAATTTAAAATTTGGTAGGTCGGTGTAGGTGTATTATGTATACCAGAGACTAAATATCTGTATGTATAATTTTAATGCAGTAATTATTTTATAATGTTTACGTAGGTTTGAAAATTTCCTTTGAATAATGCATGTACATATCTACTTACTTTACAAGTTCATTGTCGAAGACACGATGAAGCTTTACTTACATACCTATACATACCAGTTAGGGTTCTAACGGCGGGAAAAGTCCCACTAAAATTACAATTTCAAATTGCCCCGCCAAATAAATTCTAAAACTTATTTTTTATTTGCCAAATTACAGTAGGATCAAGGTTACAAAAACTTTGCAACATTTTGTGAGCTCTTTTTAATCGGGCAATCAGAAACTGCCAAGTTAAACAATAACACCATTGAAACGCCGTTAGTCACGTTTATTATGATGGATTTATGCTTACAATGATTATTAACATTACAATTAACGATTTATTGGCAGTGAAATGTTCACGAAACAGTTAAAAACTTTAAACCAGTGATTAAGTATAACCAAACAAAACTTCTTGTGGGAAGTTGGTTTATGGCCCTAAGTAGCTTCGAGGGTTTTTGGATTTTTGCTGATTTAAAATCATTAATTATAATTATAGAGTTATTTATATGTCAAGTTTCAAAAGTATTACTTTATGACAGCGAGAGTGTCGAGTTTATATTGAGGCGTATCCGAGGTGTAGCACTAGTGCTATAAAGTGAAATTTTCGGCACGGTTTTGATACCTGGCAAATACGATTTATACATTCCATATTTACTAATAAATAACATAATTAAATAATCCGTTCTTTTGATAAAAGTTTTATTGTCAGCCTTTTTGCAACATTTTTTACTATGTAGATCAATAAAATAATGATGTACGGTATACTTTAATTGTTTAACAAATGATTTTACCTAATATAGGCATCATATTATAACACGCCTTCAAACAAAAGCATGAGTAATAATCTTCAAGTATTCCTTTAAATTTTGATAGTTAAAAAATTAATTTTTATATTGTACCTAATCCTTATGTATCTTTGCTATTGTTAGTCGAATAAAATTACTCTCAGACACTAATATTCTCCCCAACTACATTCTATATTTAAACGGAAATACCTCTTTGATCCTTTAGTTTTTTTTTACAAGATCTCATTAAACAATTTTAGCTGCTTTTACTACCTGCTTCACTATATGCATGCAAAGTCGGATCGAAGATTAGATGATGTACTGCTAATTTAAAAGGTGCAACGTATATTTTCCAGTATATACCTGCAGAAGATATTATGCTTCATTAATTTGGGGTATCGTCTAATTGTGCGTACCGTTGCTTTATATGAAAATAAACATACGGTTGAAAATTTTGAACTTTTTTGCTATACTAATTTAAGCTATCTTTAGAATGTAATTTAACCTTGGTAATAAAGAATATAAAATTCATTTCATTTTTGGTTTATAAAATATAGGTGAGAATGGTGTACTACATGTGGACCTAAATCTTTGGAAGCCTGTCAGACGGTGCCTCATTAATCGTAAAATAAAATAATTACTTCATTGCTTGGCCTCTTTTATTTGCGTGTCGTTGATTTTTAATGACAATAAGGGCTGGAGGGAAATTACAAATTTTAATTTGTTACTAATTACTTTTACTTTTTTAAATGGGTAAGTCATGTGTTGTTTCGCATCCGATTTTTTTTCTATATAATACTATTTAATTCTATAATAAAGTTAACATTTGAAATTTATGTATGGAATAATTACAAATAAAAGTTTAGATTCATCTATTACAGACCGACTATTCATTTAAATCAATAACTCAAACAATTTATTTTAGTCGTTAATTATTCAAGTGTGATCAGGAATTAATATCTTGACAATATGGTTTCGACATTTAAGTGTAAAGGAATCGGCTATTAATTATTATTAGGTGGTAGTACTAATTGTAGGTGCTAAGTGTTATTATTGTTTAATATTTTGTAAATATACATCAAGAAGGTTGTATTAAATGTAAGTCTATTTTTAGATGTTACTATTTATTTTTTAAATTTATTTATTAAATTTTTTCTCCATTTACTAATCACAAAATCTACAAATTACGAATTGTTGCAATGTTACAATTTCAAAAAAAAATTTTGTAATTCTTAATTTTGTTATTTTTAATATTGTTCAGCTACATTAACCAACCTTAAAATTAATGGTTAGAATAATTAGTTAACTAACAAAATGATGTAAGTAAACATAATTTATAATCGAGCATCCTTCATTTTAATTTAATTTTAAGAAAATTTACAAACATAAATAACTCAAAAATTCTAAATTCATCCTCTCTTACATATTCTGCTCTCCACACTCGTCTATCATTTCATACTTTTTCGCTTCAAAAGCATTGTAATATCGACCTTTGAATTTGAATTTCCCGCTCTCATTTAACTCCACCTATTAGAAATTCAAACAACCTCGTCGTAAGCCTGTGATCGTCAATGAACCTCCACGTTATAAATGCGCAAGCCGTGATAAGAGCCAAACTTCTTTTTAGAACCGAAAGACACAGTTCGTGAGGTCAGTACTAATCTCCTATCCAAACTTACACTTCGATACCTTGGTAATGCTAAAATGTCGTTAGTAAATCTACATAATTACACAATGATTCAACCTCAGATCGTCGGATCGCATCTAAACGCCACTCATTTAATAAACACAATAAAACACTAAAATGGGATTAATTTATATTTATTTATGTAAAAAAAAAGAAAAAAAAACAGGGATTGGAACAACAAGCCAACTTAAATGGGCCCCACCTCTCAATTATACTTGAGTAACTGAACATATTTGAACACGAATTGATAATGACTTTTGATTACATTTTATATATATTTACTGGTAAATCGTTTAATAATCTTGGTAGCAATTTGGTAAAACCTTTCTATCGATTGATATTTATTTGATTCTCTTTGAGAATATTTTATTATTAGTAATAGTTTAATTATAATTGTATTATATTTTCATGTCTTTTGACTTTATAGTATTGTAATTTTATGTCTTTTGACTTTGTTATTGCATTTTTATGCGTCTTTTGACTTTGTCGTATTTATTTATTTATTATCTTTTGATACATACATAGAACCGAAAATTCGTAATTGTTATATTTATCACCTTCCTCAAACCAATCAACATCACACAACAAAGTTTACCCCTCGGATAGTGCAATACCACCGAACCTACACTCGGGACATATTTATGATAGATTGGGGGACACTCTACTACGTAATGGTTTACTAAATTACATTCATACTAACTATCGTGTAGGATTTTGGATGCCAGTTATCACGCCCTGCGAGGCATGTGCAGACCAAGCCTCGAATACGGATTTTTCTAGGTTCGTCCTCGCAGGCTCGCACATACTACTCATTCACACCAACGAAGTTCGTGATACCAACGCTAACCTAGGGCAAACTTCGTTATCTAGTGACGTCACCCTACCTCAAAAGTTGACGCTATACCGGCGCCATCTTGTTTTCATACCTCGAAAACGTATAAATTATCAACCCTCGTCTAGTGACGTTACACTACCCCAAAATGACGCTATACCGGCGCCATCTTGATTTTCATACCTTGAAAACGTATCAATTATCAACCCCCTCGATCTATTAAAATCATCTTTTAATACCTCAATAAAACCTCAACACCAATAATTAAATAATAATTATGAAACATATTCCACACCCTGTACATTCCCAAAAGCCAACATATAACCAAGATTATTTGAATTTCATCACCAATATTTATATACAAAATATAATTTATAATTATATGCAAATATAGATAATTAAGTTTAAAGTAGTTATGAACAAAGCAACATTAATTTTAAAACACCCTATATATGTGAACCAACGTCGATGCATGAGTCATCGCAACGCACGTGTATACGATTGTAATTATTTAAAAACCTACTATCTTTAAATTTACTAATTAGAAATATCAATTTAAAATTACTTACATAAAAATTGCAGTTTATTTATAGTTTATTTGGTTCTTAAAATCAAATAAACTCAAGCGAACAAAACAAGAAAACTTGAAAATCTCAAAGGCACGTCTGTACTCAAGTACTAATTCAACCAGAAAGGGCTGAGGTTACCATGCGTCCCTCTGTCGTTGCCTTTTGAAAAAAAAAAATACTGTTATAATCGCATTCCACTCCAGTGGCGTACGAATTATCCTTACTAAAATTATTATTTTCATAGCGGCAAATTTAAAATGTGAATCTAATATTACAGCATTCATATTCCGAGCCATAATTATTAGTCCTTCTTAAAACTTTTAAATGTGTGAGATCCACACACTTTTCCACTATGTCACTTTGCTTTAGTTACCAAGATCATAATTTTGTTCATGTATGACAAATTTGTACAAACCACGTATGTATTTGATACGGATATATCGGTATCTAAACACAGACGCTCTAACTTGTTACCATTCTCGTTTACTCAATCATCACTTTATCGTTCTAACATTTTCCTTGAATCCTCTTTTGGTGTGCTCATCCATTCATTCACATATCCTACAAGTTAATTCTTTCACCTGGTTCACATGCGTTTCAGCCTCGCTTCAGTTTATTCCAAATATTTTCTCACATTTTCATCTTCACCGTCTGCTGGAGCACATCCTGTCACTAACATAATTGTTAAACAATTTGCAAACTTTAATTATGCTGTTCTGAATACAACTTTAATTACACTAATTATTGAAATAATTTGGGTATTATTATAGTAAGCACTTAAGATATGTACGTACTTTTCTTTTAAAGTGGTACCCCTATTGAACATTTTGTTAATTAATAATTATTATGCAGAAAGACTTAATTAACTAAAAGGACTTATCAAATTATAATTTACAAAAATCATTCAATATGCCGTATATCACTTTAAAACACAATACGACTTCTTTTTATTTCATTATTATTGATAATAAATATTGGTCATACGTGACCTTCTGCGTTACTAACAGATAGAAAGATTAAAAACGAGTAAACAGACATATTTGGTATTTTATTATTATGAATTAGGTATTAAAAATAAAGTTATCGCTGAATAATTTTGATAAAGTTTACTTATTTCTTATATTTAGAGACTTTTTGTTTTCTATTGTATGTTACTATTATAGGGGATAATATTTTATTTCAAGTCTTATGAACTGAAATGATCACTTTATAGCTAGTAAAGGCATATAAACTTACTCTAAAACACTGCTACTGGTAGTATGTAACACAAGTACCTATAAGTACATCTTGCATTATAGTTTATATTGTAATATATTCCGATCCAAGGCTCTTATGTCGATGTCGATGACATACATACTCAAGTACCTATTTGAGGGTTGTTGTTTTATGTGATGTACAAATTATAATTTAAAGACCTCTCAAAAAAATACTGTTATGGATAATCGTTTAGTTTTTATTAATTAATCAAATTAATAACGCTTCTTTTGTATTTGATTTCATAAAGTATGGATTTAAACTAAGGAAACTTTCATTAATAATAAAGTTCACTATATTATGTAGGTACAAAGCTTGAAAAATGATTAGTCAAGACAGAAGGTTACAAAATGAGCCGAAGGCTCATTACTTTTATAATAAAAAGAAAATAAAGGGATATTTGGAAAAGACAGTTGTGTGCAAAAATTTAAGCTTTTCAATTTAATTTCTGTTGACTTTGGAAGAAAAAAAAATTGCTTTTTCACAATTTTTCCCATTACGAAAGCTGATCACCAATTGTTCCTAACATTAACACAGTTCAAGTACATTTAAAAATTCATAATTTTTAAAGGTGTTGCAAGCGAAACTTTAAGATTTTTTTTTAATTTGTAGAGATTCCAAAGCAGACTTATGTCAAATTTTCTTATAGACAAGTCAGAAAATTCTAATATGGTTAAAACATTTTTTTAAATATTGATCAATTCTTATTTTGTTGAATTTAAACTAGTCGCATTTCAATTAGCTTGCATTAAAGTTTAGAAGTACAATTTTTAATTTAAGATCACAGATTTTTTGATGAAACATATCGATATCGCTGTTAAGGCTAGCTGAAAATGTAGCGACACTTATTGCGTTTTGTTAAGCTAGACATTGTCAAATTAAACTTTCAATTATGGTTGGAGATGAAATGTATTAGGTGCACTTTTTATTTATATTCATGGCTTATCTGATGAAATAGCCATGAAGAAACAACGATGCTGCTTTATTAAATAAAAAACGCCATTTCGTGGGAATAAAAATCTGGTAATAACATTCTTGAAAGCAATTTGGTACCATCGAGTATGTATAAAACACTTAGTACATAAGATATAAAAAATTATGTCTCAACATAAATACAATTACTCCGGTACCTACTATTAAATCTACAAAGTTTTAATCAAAATAAATTAATTTAATTATTGTAACTTCTATCAGCGTTGTACATACTGTCTTTCTTTGACATAAATTGGGAAAACAACAGCTTCGAGTACTAATTTATTGAAATTCTAAATATAAGACGTATAAAGCAAGAATAACTTTAGCTTGCAATTCGATGCCTATTGTGATTTAAAATTAAGCCCGAGGAAATTTTCTGCAAATAAAATTTTATTGCAATAAAATTAATAAGTCTTGGAAATTTATTTGATAGTGATGGCGTAAATATTCTTAGCTCTTAGGCTATAATTATTTAAATGATCAGACTTCAACTATTCAAGATATAGATGGTGCTACAGAATGTGGATGCTTTACCCTTGGGCAATGCATTCAAGAAGGTATATTTCATTCAATGATAATGTTGGTTACATTTTATTCCGTATTTGTAAGTTTTATTTTCCTTAAATATTTTTGCACCTCGGTTTTAACAAAGAGAATAAAGGTTTTGTTATTGCCTTGCAAAACTGATGTAAGAGGTCTTTAAACTTCATTGAGGAAGAGCTTTCAAAAATGTAAGCGATCCATATTATAATCCTTCGGAATGTCATAGTTTGAAGTCTCCACGTTTAACGAATGGTAATGGAAACATTAGACCTTTTGAGAATCATTTCACATCGATGCGGATATAGCAGTAGAACCTCTCGACTTTCGGTTGGGTCTGCGACTTAAATTTTTTCTAAAGGTTCACTTTCACAAGTTTTTTGTTGTACTCTTATACCTTCATGATACATACCTATTTACAGTAAATTATTTCGAGATTTATTTAAATTGAGAAAATTAATTTCTAAATTTACCTAAGATTAATTAAGCAAAACTTTACTTATATTTAAATCTAATTATTCCAAATTTTAAACTTTAAAACAAAGCCTTAGTCCAACATCAAGTTACTAACAAATGACCCAATAACCTTTTTGTGATTTAATAATGACATTGATCGATGAATTTGTCACAATTTTTTATCAACATTTATCTTTCTGTAATTAGTTTTAAATATTATCAAACGTTGTTGCCGTCGAGGTTATTCATTAAAATTCAAAATTATTTTTCAATTATAATCTATTACTGCAGTGAAAAGCCAAAAGTTGTACCTATTTGATTTATTTGCATGGTAGACAAAAATTAATTTATTATAGACCAAATTCTGATATCAATCAGGTTCTGTTTAATATCAGAATCAATCAAGATTATAGTCGCGTTACTGTGAAGTTTTTAAATATTAAAACCTAAACTTTATAAACTACATAATTTATAATAGGTATAGGGTGGTCCCTAATGTCATAATACTTCAGGATTGAATTCTTTGACAATAATTGAGGTACCAAGTTTCCACAAAATGATTGTTTTGTTGAATGAATCTCAATTTTCTCATGCCAAAAATTATCAAATGATTTGTAAGAATAAGGAAGACCAAAATTCAACCAATTGTAAAACTTTTATTTGCAAAATTCACTTCGTATTTCGGAAATAAAGTCTTTTAAACATAAGTCTTAGAATAAGTCAGAGAATTTCAATTATTTAAACAATTTTTCTGCCCATTAAAAATTTCAACTTAATAAATTATTATCACAACTACAAACTACTTATGTGTTGCCTGAAATGACTTTATCATAAATATTATGAATAGTGCATTTTTGATGCATTAGAACAACGCGTTATTGAGCTTCCGAGTTATTTTAAGTTTTGTACTTTTGGTTATAAATTAGGTAGTATAAATAAACTTTACATTACAAGTTATTTTTAGAATATAGGAAAGCATTAATGGCCTTTCATTATATTATTATTAATGGAAGTTCTATATTAACTACAATATTTTTTGTTTATGATTAATTTTAATAATAATTGTGTATCCCTCCTTTTAGTAGTTATAATAACAGGATTTTAATTCAGTAATCAAATACTGGAAGTGTAGCTACCCAAACCTTACTCAACAATTATTGCGAATATAATTATTATCTGCTAAAGTTCTTGTTCGGCTATTAGCGATAGGAAGACCCATAGGAAGAGCATAATTAATATCTAAATTGTTTAAATTTTAAACCGGCATTAATTGATTGTTAAAAGGCTCCGTTCTATTACCACTTCAATAAGTTATAATGAAGTTCCCATAAATTTAAAATACAGCGGAATTTTAAAAATTAATTAAGGATTATGTAATTGGGTCACCGTTTTAACGATTCGTTGTACATAATGAATAAATTTATCATTATTGAAGCATAGCTTTACATTATCACTCAATGACTTAAGTTTAACTTAAATGACTCACGATAACATAATATACAAGGTGATTCACTGAAGTAATCCGTTAGTGGATATCAACGTTTTTACTTTAAACGGAACATCACACTTTTACTATCCAATTTCTTTTTTTTTGTTACTAAAATGTTATTTTTTGTTTATTACATTATCCTCTTTTTTTGAGATATTTTGATTTATCATTTTATTCGGTATTTTAAACTGAACATTCGGTATATTTTAACATGGTTAGATGAGGAATTAAAATCTCTTACAAGATGTATTTGGTTTCCTTATTATAACATTGTAAGTAAATAAAATTAATAGTTTCCAGAGGAGCACTTTTAAAACTTAGGCAATCTCAGGAGCTCCATCATTAAAATTTACAAAAGTGAACTTATTTTCTTTGTTAATTTTGTTCAAATATTTAAAATATAAATACACAAAAGTACTTTTTGAATTAAATAAAAGCATTTGACATCAAAATTGAAATAAATTTACATAATATCTTAATTTTTGAGAGCAAATTTTTGAGCAAAAATGGTATAGAAATTGATTTTATTTTTAACTAAATTATATATTGCAATCTCACAACGTCACTTTGGATTGTAGGTAAATCACAGAATGAATTGTAATTGAAATTTTATTAAAATTTATTATTCTATAATTAGTTGCATTTGCTAGAAGTAGAGAGAATTAAAATTTAATTGTAAATTGAATCTGCTAATATATAATCGTCGGTTCACAAGAAAAGTGACACACCTCAAAAATCGTCATTTTAATTATTTTATTTAAAGTATATTATATATTTACAATCTGTATAAATTACAATACAATAAATAAATAATATCGTAGTCTAACGATACTAGTTATTATAAGAAATTCTTGTCCATTTTCCCCGATTTTCCGCTAATCATCTCTTAACAATTCAATTGTTTATAAACGAAAATAACTCAACTGTATAAATTTTTTTTAATTGTAATATTAATCAAAATCTATTTGTGAGGTCTAGTGGATAATATCGCTTTAGTTTTCGGGTTTTCGCGGTTTTGTTAATAAGATTTGTAGCTAATTGGTTGGATGTGCACTCAACTTATTTTTATATTTCTCACTAAAAGCTTTTATTTTACTTTTCACTGTATATTTATGCGAAAATCTTTGTGAAATGTTTCATTTGAGACGTATCATGGTGCATTTGGCATTTGTAATGGTGCCTATTACTGAACTTTCGACGGGAATCTTTGTAGAATTTGTATATGTCCACACTCGCTTTAGTATGAACTTGTATAGCAGAAATTTATCTTTAGGGATAATCTCGACTTAAGACAGTACATATCTCTCAATTTGAGTTTGAGCTGCTTACGTTTTGTCCAGATGTAAGAAACTTTGTTTTTTTAGTTCAGATACGACGTTCTTCAATTCTGCTGTTAAATGGTTTAATTTTGTCTTCTCACAACTTTTTTTGGTTGCCTGGTGGTTTGACATATTCTTTTCAATTTTTTTTTTATTACTACTGGATAATGTTCTTCTTTGATGGAACTTTACGTAGGGGTGGGTTCTCAGACCAGCTTTTTTTATGGTGGTCACTAAATGTTCAAAACCGCATCGATGTGGTCTTCCTCAATTTTCAACAGGATATTCAAGTCGATATTTTTGTTTATTTGAGTTTTAAAATACTTCCAATCCACATATTTATTATAGAGATGGTTATTTACTTTGGATTCTAGTGCTAAATGTGATCAAAACTAGAGATTGATCAGACGATAGATCAAGGTATGGGTTTCCTTGGAGGCAATTTTGAGCAACGCCATTTGTGATTTAGCATATCAGGACGTTCATGTGTGAGACCATAGGTTTGAAAGTCCTATTGAGAAGTGATTTAGATTTCCACATTTTAATGTTTTTGAAAGTTTTCTCGGTAATAAAACTCTTGCTCATGTTGAGATAGCCCATTAGCGTTCCCTAAAGCTAACTTTGAGTAATAAATCATTGGAAGATTTTAGTCACGAGTTCCATTAGAATAGATAGCATTTGGTCTAATCAATCTATAAGTTTTGTCATCATTATCTCGATTGAGTGAGTGTTTGTTTGGTGGTGTAATGTCTTTGGTTTTAGTTTTAGACTTGTTTTATTTCTCTGCTTGTTACACACGAATATGATGATCTTTTAAATATGTATCTTAAAGATTAGGGTGGTACAGGGAGTTTTTGAGATGGAATTGATTATCTCTCTCTTACAAGGAGCCAGCCAACATTGGCTCTCACCAATTTGCACCATTTTTAATATATCGTTTGATCATAATTAGTTATATATCATGTAAAAATAAAAAATCCATTAACTCAGCCAATTTGGAGAAAATCGATTTTAAGAAAAAATTCGTATGGTTGCTGTATAAATTGCATGTCAAGGTTGTCAATGTAATTCTTATGAGAAAACCATTGGTTGCATAACCGTAATGCATATGTTCCGTTTTAAATATTACTCGCGATGTATACAATGTAAAATTAATGGGAATTTTCGTTCTTCAAAATCGATTTTCTTCAAATTGGCTGAGTTAAGGGATTTTTAATTTTTACCTGATGTATAACTAATTATGACCAAACGATATATTAAAAATGGTGCACATTGGTGAGAGCCAATGTTGGCTGTCCCCTCGTTAGTGGAGTTAACTTCCTATTTTAGATCTTCTTATAGACTATACATTTTTTGTAGTTTCTAGGGTGTTTTCCTTCACATAACAAACGCTTTGGACCAGTACCTTTATCCTGTTCGCAATCTTTTGTTAAATGGTTTTTTCCATAGTACTTTACGCATCTGGGTTGACGATTCTAATAAGTTTTTGTGTGCCCATAGCGTTGGCATCAAATGCATTGCACAACTTCTCGTTTGTAATTATAGTATTTAGTAGATGTTTATCTTATCTGGAATTCTACTATTATATAACATTATAATATAATATATTATATATGTTAGCGTGAGCCAAAATATTTGCAATAAATGAAGCTAAAATAATATTCTTCTCGATTTTCTATATTTAGGTTCTTCTACTGTCTTCACACACACCTATCATAAACTGTGTTTTGATATAGTAATACTGTTATAGTTGATTACCAACCTAATAATACCAAATTAGGTTGGTATTACTTACTCAGCGCATTTATTTAAAATTATTAGTCAGGGCAGAGTATTTCATTAACGTCATATACAGGTCCGGGTCCAGGTTTAGTAATCCTCGCTTATTCTAACACGGCCTTCCTGCAATTGTCGCGTCCCCGTGACATTTTTTTTTTTTTTGAATTTTGAATAACGCCATAAATAACTCGGCCCTAACGCCTTAAATAACTCGGCCGCAACGCCTTAAATAACTCGGACGCAACGCCTTAAATAACTCGGCCGCAACGCCTTAAATAACTCGGCCGCAACGCCTTAAATAATTCGGCCGCAACGCCTTAAATAATTCGGCCGCAACGCCTTAAATAACTCGGCCGCAACGCCTTAAATAACTCGGCCGCAACGCCTTAAATAATTCGGCCGCAACGCCATAAATAACTCGGCCGCAACGCCTTAAATAACTCGGCCGCAACGCCTTAAATAACTCGGCCGCAACGCCTTAAATAATTCGGCCGCAACGCCTTAAATAATTCGGCCGCAACGCCTTAAATAACTCGGCCGCAACGCCTTAAATAACTCGGCCGCAACGCCTTAAATAACTCGGCCGCAACGCCATAATAATTTGGTTCTACCGTCCGTAATAGTTATTTATGCACCAAGTCCTGAAAGTGCATCTTTTTGGCATGAGCGCGGAAAGTTATAGACTGAGGCGCAGACGAAGTCTATAACCACGCAAATGCCAAAAAGGCACCTTCAGGATAAAGCGCATAAACTATTTTATGTGTAATTGGAATGAAATGCACATTTTCTGCAAAAATGTACGATAATAATTTAACGAAATACGTATGTTGCTAAGCAATAAAATATTTAAAATTCACAAAATATGTCAAAAATATATGTCAAAGTGTACATTTTAGTAGGATTGCACATAAAACAATTGAGGTTTTGACATTTCTGTACTGTAAACAGCTACTTTCAGTATTGTTTTCTATATGTGAAAATGTACATTATAGTATAAATGTACTTACCAAAGAAAAGCAATGAATCAAATTGCTTCACTAGTCATATTTTCCTCAAAATTGTCTGTTAAACCAGCCTCTCAACTGTTCATAAGTAGCCTCTTTCACTAGTTTCTCCAACCTCCAAATACGCAACGTTCGTTAGCCAGCATTTCTATAATTTTGCTTAGTCCCAAAAACCTCCCGCTTAGTTTTCCAAATCTTACTGTTGCCAAATCCTATTTCCGCTTGCGCGATTCTTCCCTCAGAACATAAATGCATCCGACGTATATCAAGTTGCCAAACTTTTACCTTCATTAAGTACTGCTTCAATTCCGGTCAATATTGCAAACCATTCAATCTCCTTTCTGTTGTTCAACGCACTTTTCACTAGATCAGACAAGACTTTTATCACTGATTTTACCTGTCCGCCACCTCTGGGCACTCCCACATTTATAAGGTGCAATTCAACATCTTCTCGTTTAAAACAATTAACGAATTCCGATGAAGTGAAAATTTCCGCTTTATCAGTCATGACTGCCCCTGGATGCCAGCTCGTTTAAACAAAAAACCCAAAGTAACTATAGACTGTTTAGAAGTTTTGTTCTCTAAGAGAGCAAATATACGGATACTTCAGAAATGCGCCAATCACAACCAAGATTACGGTGCATTCACCAATATACAAAAATCATCCAACGCTCGGGACTCCACCTTTCCACTCTTCGTCCATTCCTGACAACACACTTATATCACTATCCAGTACATATCAAATTCGGGGTCTCATCATTGAGAACTACGCCAAGTTCAATCCATAATTTCCCATGACAACGCACAATCCGGGACGCCGAATCGTCTTCCAACCAATCAATCTACGCCAGGAATACAACTACTGTCTATCGACTTCTCTTCCAGGAGCTTGCACGGCGGTAGACTCAAAGTCAATTTTGCAATCTTCAGCTACAAGTTGAATTTCTTTACTATTATAAGACTTCTTTTGCTTCTTAATTTAGATTTCTTTCATTGCATGCTTCGGGTTTTCTGAATATTTACAGTCTTTCTTTGAATAACCTATTTTTTTTTTACAGTTGAAACACTTTTTTGATAATTTCCGTTTTTCTCATACGATTCCATAGTATCTAGCTTGAGTTGTTTTGGTACTCTTTGATGATCATCTTTGATTTCGCTATCATATTGTCGAAGTAAAGCTTTAAGATCTTGTTGATTCTTTGGTACATTTATTCGTATTCTTTGTCGAATAATATCGTTATTTATTCCACCAATGGAACGTATTACTTTCTGCCATTCCAGTTGAGGTTGGTACTACGTATTTTCTCTATTCCGTATTCACATAAACTAACAAGGTTTGAACTTTCTATATTAGCTGCCTTGTTTAGCTTCGTGTGCCATGTTTCTTGTTTGGGGAACGTTATTCAAAAGTCATACACAAATTATTCCAACTCCTAACAAATGGTTTCCATCCATCGAAAAACTTTTATTTTTCATTTTCTCGTAGAGCGTCTCCCTCTTTCAATATCATAATGAAATCGGATATTTTAGTTCGTTTCTTTAAATCGTTTATTTGTTCAATCCATTATTCATCAATCAAAAATTTGCTATTAACGGCATCGTGCGTTTGTTCTAAGTCCATCGGATATCCGTCCGGATTTTGAATTGCATTTTGGGAATCTTCTGTATTTTGATTCATTTTAAACCAAACGAGAGAAAAAATAAAACACAAAACCAACAAAAACAAAAAAAACACGACAAAAAAAAAACTTATCCGTTTGCAGTTAAACGTTGGTTCGAATTCCACTTCTGATGTTAGCGTGAGCCAAAATATTTGCAATAAATGAAGCTAAAATAATATTCTTCTCGATTTTCTATATTTAGGTTCTTCTACTGTCTTCACACACACCTATCATAAACTGTGTTTTGATATAGTAATACTGTTATAGTTGATTACCAACCTAATAATACCAAATTAGGTTGGTATTACTTACTCAGCGCATTTATTTAAAATTATTAGTCAGGGCAGAGTATTTCATTAACGTCATATACAGGTCCGGGTCCAGGTTTAGTAATCCTCGCTTATTCTAACATATATAAACAAGTGGGGCTGAGTTGACGATAAATTGCCAGTATCATATTTAATCGGTCTGGGAAACTTTCGTGCGTGGAAATATTTGATTTCATCACAGCGTGTAGATGTCTACTAGAAGGCCGAGCTAAAAAATTCTGTGATGTCCGCAATTTAAACTTAGAAATTCCGCTCTGTAACTCAACCAGCGGTCACATCATTCCATGGCTGTGACGTATTATTACTTTTAATTTATTATAATATTTTATTGATAAATTAAATAGGTACTAATTTATTTCGTAAATTCAGCAATATAATAGTTAACTGCTATCTTTTAACGATTTAATAATTATCAAACTTAATAATTAAAATTGTATTGATTATAATTTAAAACTGACAACGAAAAGTTATTTTTAATTTAAAATTGAAAGTTAGGCATCAAATGAAATAAAAAAAATTCTTATTATTTTATTACAAAATAACTTTTAATTTACCTACCACTAACCTCTATGTTTCAAGTTACATTACTTTATCATTAATATCAGTTCCACCATATTGATTTTTAAGAAATACCTACTAAAGTTAACATGTAAAAATCATTAATCAAAATATATCAACAAGTAGGTTATACGTAAAATTTGACGTCTTTTCATTGGACAAAACGACGTCACATGTTGGATTTACCAGATAGATAAATAAGTTTAACTTAAAACAAACCAATTTGCATTTATTTCGAGTTCTATCTGAAATTTTAGATGTAAAATCATCGTCAAACTTAATAAAATCTTATTAAATTAATTTTGTATAAATTATATTATTGTTGATGTTGATGCACATTAAAATAAAACATAAAATAATATTAAATTAAAATTCTCGAGTTCATATTTTGCCAACTTTATTTAATATATCATTAACAATTCAAAATAATTTAAAATTTGATTACTGCAACTACTCTGACCTAATGCAATTGAATCACAATTTTAAATAATATTAATGTGTTGCTTGTGTTGGTGGATCATTAACGACAACCTTCTTTCTATCGTATAATTTTCTACGTCTCTTAAAAATCTTCTTATTCAATTTGCGATGTAATTAAGGTGCAATATAGTAGAACTTGGATATAGCGAACTTTAAGTGACTTGAAATCTTGGAAGTTTGTCCGCTATATAAGAAACATAATGCAAAATTGATTACCAAAAATAAAAAATATTTTCTATAAAAATCAGCTTGCAAGGCTTTCTGTCATCTGACATTTAACTTGGACAGCAGGTAGACATTTGGTTAGTGAAACATGGTAAAAATAATGTAATTTTACCAAAAAGTTTTTGTTTTTTTTTTGTAAAGTTACCTAAATAAATTATTAACTAATAACATAAGGTTATTAGTTTATTTATAAACCAAACTGAAACAAGATGATGTAGGGGTCGACAAATTAATTGAAAATGTTGTATTTTTGTTTTATTTTGGAAATATTTAAATTAAGTAGTACCTATTGTCGCATTTTGTTTTTTTTTCTCTTGTAGAAATATTCGATTTAGATCAATAAATTATAATTCAATTTTCTTTTCAATTTCACTTGAAAATTTCAATTTATTGTGAAAGATTTTCTTCTAATGGCAGTTATACTGTCCTACGTAGAAAGTTATACTTTCCACTTACAAAAGGAAATTAAAAATATGACAACAAAAAATTGCAAGTACGTCGGAGATGAGCTCAACTTTAATGATATAGTAGTTCATTATAGTTTAACGAGATATTCACTTTTTGCAAATAAATTCATTTGTGATATCCGAGAGTAGGTACACTATAACCGAACTGAAATGTACCATGTAAAAGTATAGAATTTTAATCTTCAATTTTGTTTCCGATAACCGAGTGATCTTCAAGTTTGTTAAATCTGAATTATACTGCAAATTAATACCTAACTGTGTCATTATATTTTAAATTACACATAGCGTATGACTTGGGAGAAATATTTTTATCCTCTTTCTGTTCTACAAATAATCATAATAATTAGAATCTCATTGCATTTGCTTAATTTACTGTTATGTTTTAAATTTTAATTTAATATTAATTATTATAATATGTTGGAAACTTACATATCACCTAATTGGTGATCTATTCATTACTACATAATATATGTATCTTTATACCCAATACTTTCTGTATTTCACGAAAAATTACAGAAAAGAAATAAAATGTCGAATTTTTTATAAAATTTATTTGCTTAATCTACGCTTAGTAATTCGAAAATCGTTAATTATAGACAACACAGGTTTATAGTCTTGTTACAATAGTGTCATTCATCGACACCTACGAACTTTGTATTGCTCATTAAGACACCCTGTTTTTATGCAAACAAAATTAAAATGTCATACAAGGTACCTACTATACCTAAAAGGTACTACTCCAAATGTTACATACAAGCATAAATATAAACAAACTTACAGATATATTATAAACAGACATAATATTTAAGAAATTAGTCAGAAGGTATTCATTCAACAATGAAAACGTGCATTTCCGTTGTAATCTCAAAGTCGATTTTATCACGATTGGTGTATTTACTATTATACTTCTTCTTTATAGTCTATACTGTAGTAGTTAGAGGAAGTACAACGGCTCAAAATGACTATTATCTCAAAACTTTATACCAACTTGTAACTTTGTTTTTACTTGTTATCTGATCTTTTCTAAGTGTTTTTTATACGTTTGCTGCATTCTAATTTCATTCTTTAAAAGTATTTCAATATCACCTTTAAAATAAGGTGGTGCGAGGGTTCATAATAACATCGGCGTCTGTTCGACAACTTCATAAATCAGATTTATTTTACATAAAAAAATGGAAGATGTTGTTGAATCAAATTTATTATACAAGATGGCGCAAAACACCCTTCCCGATGTGTTTTGTGTGCAACAGCAGTGAAGTACTAAATAAAGAGATTGTAATTTTATTCATTTCATACATACGTTTATTGTTCCTCGGAAATTTGTAATATCGCATTTCGATGGTGATATCGACCAGATGAACGGCTCTAGCATCGACGAGCTCTTTCATCACATTTTCCATCGATCGCTTCAAAATATTACCAATTCAATGTTGGTCTTCAGTGCTTCCAGATTTGCAATCCTTCAGATAGTTTCACAACTAGAAATCTGGAAGTCAAAATCACTACTGCTCAAAATGTTATTCAGGAAATAAAATTGTTCTCCATTTATTTTCTTCTAAACTTATTTCTACAGGATATACCATCAAAACCATTTATACTTTTTAAGCTTTTGTTTTACATTGCATTCTAAAATTAAATCTGAAATTATCATTATACTGTCTCCAACTTGGAAATTAACTTCGACTTTATGACCGTGAATGTTTTCGTTACTTTTAATTACTAATACAAGAATGTAAGTATTTCTGTAAAATTACTGTATAAAATTTGTTTCTGGGGACGAACTTAATGATGGAATTAATGTTTTATTCTTTCATTTGATAATTTAATATTCTTAACATTGCCACTAGTAAGAAGTGGTAAACATTAGAAAGCTCTTGAGCAATTTTTAAAACTAGATTTCGGGAAATCTCCACCCTTTGATTTTATAACGAACAAACAATCGTCGTTTGCATGATAAAGTGTCAGCCCACATGAAATTATAGTATACATGGTTGCTTTTAATTTGTTTTTCGAGATAATCAACGTTTAAAATAAAACTGATAACAAAGTGATAAGAAAATGCAGTTTGCATTACCTGGACAGTTTATTACTGCGAGGCTCCGGTAGGGCTCCAGTAAGGCGCGAACCGCTGTTTAAACGTGTATTGCTTGATCTATTCGTGTTGAAGAGGCTTTTTACCTCTGGAAGTTGTTTGTATAGTATTGGTTGTTTTATTAAATCTCGTAAGACATTAGTAATCTATCGGCTGTACTTCCAATGCATTTAGTATCGTAAAAATCTGTGATTTCCTTACTAGTGAATTTATTATGATGTGATTATAAGTGCAGTGTGGATATAATAAAACCGTGGGATTTAACGATCAAGGTTATTTATTATTAAAATATTAATCTAATTTGTTTTTATTAAATATTTTTGATTTGTCAAACTGCTGGTCAATATTATTTAACATAATTAAATTGCTTTAGCAACGCAGTAAGTGCAATTGTGTAACAAAAGTAAATTGACTTAATTGTTTCAATTAAATTTTCTCTACAAAATTATAATTAAGGGCACTTTGAACTTTGATATGTAAGTATTGAGCTGGTACTTGTTAATTAAAATTTACGTAATAAACATTTTTTCACTATTAAAATGTTGACCAATAAGAATTTCATGATGGCATGAGTGAAAAGAATATTTTGCAATCCAAAGTTACAAGGCCTTATTCTTATTGTTTATTAAATTCTGGCAAAAAATGTTCATGTATAAATAATTGGACAAATTGAAATTAACGTTTTAAGCACGCAACTTCCTCATTTATAGGATAGGTATGCTCAAAATTATCAAAAGTACTGACGTTACGGATGTTTTAATTTACGTTTTTCATATTGAGTTTAAGGAAATTATAACCTGTTTGTAAACAAATCAAGCATATTATGTATAATTCACAAAGTTATTTTCATTTATTTAAACATGCTGATTTAATTTTCAATTTGGAATACCTACACTCATGAGTGTCTCATAATTATGGAAGACTTTGTTTTTGCAGACACCTAAATAGTAACACATAAATAACGAATAGTTAAATTTTATTAAATTATTATTTACCTACTATCTAAAATGAATCTGTTCTGCTTAATGAACACGAACGTGTGACCGAAGTTTTTCTGCTTTGCTTATGAACAAGCTAAATTTCATGTAACACGTAAACATATACCAAGGTTTTTGTCTGAGGGAGAATGTTACAGTTGTAAAGCTTCCCAATTATTTGATTCATTAATCATTTTGTGAACTTACATCTGCTTGATTACACTATCCGCCAGTTATAAATCTTTTCTCATGTTTATAATATGGGATTCCAAAATTATTATATAAACTAGAATACTACCAAGTTTTGACACAAGATCATGATTTATTTCATTTCCACAGTTCAAATATTAAGTGTACTGGTTGTAACCACACGATCATGGTACTCTTTGCAAAAATAACTTTTGTAGATTTTATCATGGATTGCTTATCTCTCTTCCTTTTTGTTTGGCATTGATGATTTCCTATGAGCCTATGAGATTTCTAAAAATTTTGGGTGTGAAATAAGTTTGCTGCAAACAAATTCAAGTTTATTTATTTTTTGATATTAAAGATAAAAACAATGGAAAAGTACTTAAACTAAATTTACTACTTTCATTTATTATCAAATTAGATCGACCTTCAAAATTATTTGTCAACTGTCCGATTATTAAAAAAAATGCGTTTCTTTAAAATGGAGATTATAGCGTTATAAAATGCGTATATATTTTTTCTTGAATGTAATCGTAGTTTTTTTTACTTCATTCACATCCGTCTAGCTCGACGAATGTTTATTAAATTTCTAATACTAACACATGATTAATTTACTTTTTACTCTTTTACTTATAAGGTTTCTATTATAAATTACTTTTGAATGTATATTATGTTACATGCATTGGAATATCCTTATACTAATTATCTTTTTTTTTGTAGGAGTCGACTACAAATGAACGATTCTCCAATCCCTTGAACAATGGAATCAAATTCGGCCATACCTGTAACTTGTCGCAAAGAAGATAATTTAAACGAAGTAACTAACATTAAAGTTAACTCAAAACAAACTAATAAAATTGAAAAAAACAGTGACAAAATCAAGGACCGTGAAACAAATAGTGTAAAAGCTAAACGTGTTAGTTTTCACATTGTACCAGCTGAGAAGATTAATTTAAAAATAAATACTATCCAGAACATATACAACTCAAATGCGGAAGCTGTAAACGACGATACAATTGGAAATTTATCACGAAGTAATTCCCTCAAGAATAGGATAAATAAATCGGCTTATTTGAAATTACATCAACACAGTCTTTTATCAGCAGAACGTTCTAGTGTAGGTAAATTAAAAGGAAAATACGAAAATATTGCAAAACAAACTGATAACAATTTGAAGTCAAATAATATAGTTGTTCCCACTAAACCAAATACTGATAACACTTCCACAAATAACCCTGGTGCTTTAATCAATAGTGAAGATCGTTTACCCAATGAATGTGAAACTATAAAAGAGTCAGTAGTACCAAAAGATCACCCAAACATATTGCAAGAAAGTCCCACCGAAAGTAAACCCGATGTTGATGAACAAAAGGTCCATATTGCTGAGAATGAGCACGTAAAAACGAGTACAGATTATTTCCTTAAAACAACATCTACGATCGAAAAACTTCAAAATAATTTAAGTACAAAGTTGAGTAAAGAAACTATTGAACAATTAAGAAATAAATACTCACCTGCAAACTACGCCAAAAGTATTACGACTAATAAATTAGAATTACAGCAACAACATTCTTCAAAATTACCCGTTCCTACGCCGAGAACTTTATTAACCCCAGTTTTACCATCAAAATTTGAAAGGGTTTCAGAAACCCCCAAAAACAAAGAAGTTGAAAGCTTCACTGTTAAATTAGTAACTCTTGATGACGTTCCTCAGCAGGTGAATGAAACAAAAAATGAAACTGCGCCCCCAGTTACCGAAGAAATAAAGCACGACAACACGAAAACCAATCATGTTTCCAACAGAGAAGCTAAAATAGAAGACAAAAAAAACAACGAACAAGTTTCCGTTAACAAGAACGACGACAGTTTACCAATAAATGAACACGAATCACATTTTGAGACGTTAGAAGTAACTTATGGAAATATAGAGTTTGCGGAACCGGAAGAAAGACATTTAATCGTGAGAAGATCTTCTTCCGAAGACAGTATTAATAAAGTAGAAAGTTTTCTATCAGAAATAATAATGGAAAAGAGACCAAAAGAGAAAAAACGAAGCAATAGCTTCAAAAAGTTAGCTGCAGGTTTTTTTAGTCGTGATAAAAAGAAATCGGATGCGGATAAAGCGAAGCATAAGAAGGATAATGGTGTGTTTACTGATAATGCACAGAATGAATCCCAAGCTTTTGATAGACATTCTTCTCACCGCCACACAACTGATAACTCGTTTTCGAAATTGGACATGCAAAAAAAGAACTCGTATTACCATAATACGTCTTCCAGTCCAATGCATTATTCTTCTAGTCCTCCACACAGAAATTCCTCTGACAATTCAAATTTGAGGGGTCGATATACCGAAATGAATGGCACTAATGGGCCTCTGTTTAAGTCAAATAGGACACATATTCATGCTGGTCAAGACTATGTACCTATGGATAGCAGTAATTTACAAAACTCAAAGAATGTACAAAGCAATTATATAAATGTTGGTAAACATGGTGATACTAGTAGTTCGTCTTCAAATACCTTAGATTCAGAGATTCGGAATTGTACCTATCAAAATGCGCTGATTGCTCAAGCAGAAATGCGACAAATTCAGATAAACGAAAACTTGCAAAGGCAAAGTAAGCATAACAAATCTTTAAACCTTAACAAGAAAACATTCCCCGATCTAGATAATTGCCCATCAAACGATTCGTTAGAACATTATTCTAGAAATGAGTTGGAATATATGCAACTGGTTAAACCAAAAGCATTAATTCCAATAAATTCCGAAAGGCCATTACCTAATCCATATCACAACAATCACGATAGCGAAGAAAAATTTAATAATGTTGACAACGGAAAAACGATAGATAGAAATTTAAATACTTCAAATTCCAAACCTTATCCATATAAAAACGACGTGTATAATAAAGTTGAAGATCCTAAAGAAAATAAAGTAGTTGTGGAAGAGTTATATGGAACAGTTTTTGATAGTATAACACCGACTCGTCTCATAGAAAACAATTCAAAATTGACTCCAAGTTTGTCTTCCGAACTTAGCATAAAGTCGGATAGTTCATCCAGCTATAAGAGTCAATTAAGTCCCAAGTCCGTAGAATCTTCTAAATTAAGATTGCCATCAAATAGACAAAAAGTAGATTTACAACCACGAATCAGATCTCCACTACCTCAAAACAAAGTTAGTACAGATAAAATTATCGCTACGGAATTACTACGTAATTCAAAATCCCCCACAAGAAATTCCCCAATTTTTGTGGAAGATAAAAAAACCAACACTTTAACACAAGTACAGAGATCACCTCAAGTATCTCTAAATAGACAAACTAATTATCGAAAAGATTATAGAAGCGTCGATAATCGAAACACTACTGACTCGGTGGATAGCTTTCAATATTCGCCATCAACCGATTCGGTTGGTTTGAATTTAAATTCTCCCGTTTTAGGAAATCGAGATAATCAAGCAGCATATCATCAAATTCGAATATCTGATTTAGAACAACATCGAATGTCTGATGTAGAACGAAATCGAGTATCTAATGTAGAACGAAATCGACGAGAAGTCTACTCACCTTCTTTCGAGAGATCAAATATAACGACTAACGCTGTGATTCACAAAAATCCTGAAGAACGAATTTCAAGTAATTCTTCATTACCTACTCTATCTCGAGGTGTATCGCCTCAACAAATGCAAAAACCGATGTATTTTAATTATGATAAATCACCATCAAATGCAAGTTTAAATTCTTCATTAAGTAACGTACGTTCTTATACGCCAACACAGAAGTTGCCTGTCGCATCAAGTCCCAAATCACCTGAAAAGCAACATATAATTAATAACGTCGAAGCTTTCTATTGGAGAGAACTGAAGAAGTTAAAATACAAGGAAGAACATGAGTTAGCTAAATATAGGCAAAATCAGTTAGACATGTATGGATACGTAGAAGATCCTGGTGTTACACGACGATCACGAAGTGTTTCTCCAAGTTTGCATCGCGGACAACGTAGTTTAAGTTTACCTAGAGACGGAAGGGGCAATATACCATCTCGAGGAGATAATAGAGTTATTGTGATCAGAGAAAACGGAATTTATGCTTCAGGAAGACATGTAAAAAATGGTCCCGAAGCTATACCAGAAGGGCGTCCAGTTATCGCTAAACAACCGATTACTTTGCCCAGCGATTCAACATACGGTCAAGTTGGTCATCCATCGTTTCAACGTAATCCACATTTTGTTCGTAATACTTTTGAACGTAGCACAATCGGTCCAATTGGAACAAATAAAAGTTCTAGAGTTTACGAAAATTACTATCCTCCTCAGGATTCCAGACAAATCTGTACTCCAATTTTTAAAAGGGGTAGTTTAACAGGCAATTTAAACGTTGCTGATTCTCAGTTATCAAAGAAAGTTAGTTTTAATTCGACTTCAAACAGTAATAGTGTCTGGCCTACTAAAAATGGCTATACCAGAAGTCCACCAACTAGAAGAATCGAAAGAGAATCGATGAACGATGATGACGTATTTTTCCCAAATTCTCCGAGGTCACCACGTAATGCTCACGAGAACATGAATTCTGCCCCAAAATATGGTTACGTAAATTCAAACACTGGGATTTATTATTCCAGACCAGATCAAAGTGTAGTTGACTACGGAGGACAATCCCTTCGGAGTTTACCTCAGCAGGATGTTGAACCGATATATGTAGGAAGACCAAAACAAATAACTGTATCTAATAGAGTGTGCGATATCTATGGAAGAATTCATGATGCAGATCAAAAGCCGGATTCTAACCAACGCGTTTTATCAGCTACTCGTAATTACGGTGAAGTTAAACAGATTGGTCTAGTGTACGGACAATTGCAACCAAATACAATGCATAACCAAGAAGTGCCGATGCATCAAAATTATAACCAAGCAAGTTCTCCAAATTTAAATTTTGTTCGTGGTACTCGATTAACTGCTAGTGCGAACGACATGTATAAACGATATCCACACGATCCTTCTCATTATCAGTTTGATCAACGCTATCAAAACGAAGGTCCTTATTCACACGAAAAGGTGTCTGATGTACCTAATCGCCCTTTACCGCCGATACCACACAAACAAAATTCCAGGGTACCTTTAATGCGAAAAGTGGTTCGTGAGAATGTTTCTGCATCAAATATTGAAAGTGGTTCCGAAATGGAAACCAACAGAGTTTACTATCCGAGAACGAAACAGAAAAACTTCAACACAATTGGTAAGTGAATAAAAATTCTGGGAAAGGCGTACAGATTTTTTTGGGAAGAAATTTTTTTTAAATGTATTTTGTGATAATTGTATATAATTAAATGTTAAAATTTTAAAATTGGTTCCCAAAAAAATTTAATCTAGAATTGAAGCAGCTATTAGGTTATAGATTTTCAATTTGCATTGTTTCTAATTCTAATACAGTATTAACATAATATTATAATCACCTTATTAATTCTTAATAATTTTTTAACTTTTGTAATATTTATACGTTGTCTTTTAAGAACTGTATTATTTTTATTGTAATTATTCTTTTTATATTATTTAAATAAAATATTGCAAGAACATGTGTTTTATTTTACTCCTAATAGCACCTTCAGTTCTTGATTTTTTACGTTTGCAAATTTTTTTTCCGAAAAAATTGTGTTAATATATTCAGTATATAAGTGTATAGTAGGTACATATAGGTATAATAAATAAACCCAAACGGTCTAACTCAATAAGGTTACCGATACAAAATTGAATCGAAAGCGTTGAGAATGTTGAGAACTGAATGGTTATTGAAACGATGATTTTTATAAAATAAACATAAATCAATCTATGTTATTTATACGAAGAAGTGGATGAAAGTTTCATATAGGCATTTATGAATGAACTTTATAAATGGGAATACGCACACACAAAAAATTATGATAATTAATTGGTCGTTGGGCATCACTAATACAATTTTTGCAATAATTTGCAGATGGTTACTTTTGGGAATGGAGAGCTAGTTTGTGTGCTTATGTGTAACAAATTTCAGTAGTTTTAATTTGAAAGCTATTTCGCTTCGTTTAATTTTAGCGCCGAGTCTAATCCTATTTAGCTCCTGAACTCTGTAAATAAACGGGGTAAAAATATTGAACTAAAACCATGTACGAATATTATGGCTGGACTTGAACAAAGTTTACAGCAAAGCTGCAAAATAAAATGACAATAAAAGCACGAAATTCACATTCAAAGTTTAATTTCTTGCCATAGCAAAAAAGGTCTTCTATTTTGCACTTTACAGCTAAAAAAATCTTCAACGATGTATGATGATACTTTGATGTTAATCGAAAATGTGTAACCGTTGACTGAAGGTATTACTCTTCCTTAATATTGTTTTTGAAGTTTGTATGTGAGGAATCTCGAAAATGCTCGACATGAGAAGACCAAAACAATCGCTTCAAATTGGAAAATGTTAACTTACTGTTACACGGTATAGTAAAAAGTACTAAATTAAATTATTGTGTGATTACTTATCTAATGGTTATTTAGAGATCAAAGAAAACGGTTAGCGTAATAAAGTCACTTTAAAATTTAATTGCTTATTATGGGTAGGGTTGCCCTTTGAAACAGCATAATTTAACTGGAAAATTTTGAGCTCCAACTTTATTTTGTTGATGATTACATTTTTCAGACGTATTTTAAAATTCGGCACTACTTAGAAGACTAAATTGAATTTTCAAATTGCTTATGAAAATGTATAGTTGATTACCTGGGTTTCGCGTTATACTAACAACTCGGAGACAATTTTTTGCTTTATCGATTTCTAGTTTTATTGTGATACAACGTTGTTTACTCTGATGAACATTATTATATTAGAATTTTCAGAGGCGCCTCGATTTGGCTGTGGTTAAAAGTCTTTCAAGGTGCGCTGCATGTTGTGGAATAACTTTTAATATTTAAGTTATGTATATTATTCGATTTTATTTTCAGGAATTTTATGAGTTCTTCTTATTTGCTCGTTAATATTTACTCACATTTGATGATTTATTATTAAAATGATCAACATTTATTACAGCGCTATAGCAAACAACCTAATCTGATTTGTACATTCAACTGTATAAATATCTCAGCAAAGTTGTTACCATACAATTTTATAATTGGGTAAAAACATTAAACCTGCAGTTTTTAAATTTCAGCACATTTATTCAAATATTATTTAAGCCACATTGAATACTTTTTGGAGTATTAGAGTATTTGAAGTATTCTTCCAAATAATACTGCATTTTTATTTTTGAACTTTATGAAAAGTTATATATACCTAAGTAAAAATTGATTACAGTAATTTTTTTTAATATCTGGCCACTGCTTATTTGCAAATTTTATAAGCAACAACTTTTTTCTTAAAAGTAGTAATTCTATGCAATTTATTTCAAGGGAGTTACTTTGGCCTACTTTTATATTTTCAGGGCAAAGCAAAAGTCACCTGAGATATCAAACTAACTTTATATGTAAACAAAAATGACAAAATTTTAACTATACCTACATACGAATATCTTGTAACGAATTTGTAATTACTTATACGCCGCACATGACTCGAGTTTTCGCGCAAGGAACCGCGACAGCATTGTATTTCAAATAAAGGAAAATTTATCAAAACAATTTTTTCTAGCCTTGCTCAAATATTGACTTATTTTTATGTCGGTAAATCAAAAATTGTTTAGAAAGTCAAATATTATCGGTAAAAAAGACCAAGTATCATTCTTTTTCAATTCTTATTAATTTCAAAGCAATCCCGATATAGTATCCTTAATTTCCAGAATTTTCAAGTTTCAGCACTTTTGAGTTAACACAATAAGTTATAATTTAACCAGAAAAATTATGGATAGTAAGTACATTTTAATTTTTTTACACATCCCGGATAAAAGGGCGTGATTGCATGGGGGTGTGCAGGGCGTTCACCCTTAAGGTTGCGTTTTATTCCACGATTCTCCAACAGCGCTGGTATCGATTATTCTTGCAACTACGTCACGGATGCTGTAATCCAGTAGGACGTCTACTATCCGCGACTCGACCGTTCTATCTCGGCCTAATGTATCTACAATTGACTACCGGCCTAATGTTGAAGTTGTAATGCTTCAAATGAGATAATTACTCGTGCTTCCTATTCATAATATCCGCAAATAATTAATACACCTTTTAAAACTCAAAATTCAGTATTGAATGTGTAAATTCCCAATAGATTTTGAATGTTTGTGAAGTAAATACCTCGTAAGTATAGCCAGTAACATTTCGCTATAAACGCTTGGCTGCTAAATAATAACAATTAATTAGGAAATCATTTTCCAATTTATTTCAGATGCTTTTCTTTGCTTCTTAAAAATAAAAATCAATTTCTTTATATTTTTCTTTGGGAATAATTTGGAGATTAAGCATGCAGATATTAAAGCAAGTTATGTTGCATGTTTTTGGCCGATCAATGTAAATCATTAAATACTATACCGAAATAATTCTTTTTAATTTAACCATTATAAATTGAAAAATTATTGAATTATTAAAATATTAATTTCGTTTTTGATATGGGCTACTTTCATCGATAATCCTATTTTACTTTGCTTGTAAAAACGCGTATAGAATAATGTAACACCTCATTATTTAATTTATTAGGTGTAACTTTCTGAGAAATTGCAGGTTATACAGGAAAATTCTAATCTTAACCACAATATGAAATTGACATTTGATTTTATCAGGAATAGACGTCTACGTGAAGAAATTTTGATGTTAGCTGTGTAAAGCTCAAGAAAGCTGCAAAATTTTATCGGTTCCATCAGAAAAATCAATACAGTAGAATTATTTATAATTGCTTTTGTGACTAATTACGGTTTTTAATTTATTGGATAGATAAATTACAAATTGATGTAATATCAAGCACAATCGAAGATTCTGCTAAATCGCGTTGGTTTAATCGAAAATATTTCAATTTTGATTACATGTTATTGTTAATTTAGGCTACAGTTGTGTAAATATTACGTAATAATGTAGGTGCTTATTTCTTAAACTTATCTTTATTTTTTTGATATCTTATCGTATTGTAAATTGACAATAAATTATAAGGACGATACCGTCTGGCGGATTATTTTAACGAATTTTTAAGTAAATCAGATATTTAAGGTTTTTTCTTTTAAACGGGTTAAGTTTGAAATGGATAAATTAATTTTAGCATAATATTTTTGGCATTGCATTATCGACTTCGATTCTATCAACTCGTGGAAATATTTTCAAGTTGTGGGGTATGCTAATATTATAATCTTCAGCTCAAACTTTGTTTATCTCACCCTAGGCAAATATCAAACTTTAAAATCACGGCTTGCCCATCCAATACGTAGGAATAATTGGATCCGAAGTATCCCAATATAGTGCTGTAGGTTTAAGAAGTATTTTAGATGGAACTGATGACAAGGTGACCCAACTTAGCATATTTTTAACATATTCTTCAACTTTATTATATGAAAATTAAATATTGTGGTTATTATTGACATTATCTGTTTTGCTATAAAGTATGCAGCAATTGGCGCTTTAATTACTTTCTAAACGCTTAAAACATTTTTAATCACGATGAGTGGTGCATATTATTCCCTTTGTCACGAATTCAGCATGCATTTGCAAATTAATAATATTGCGCATGTATATGTTTCTGCTATTATGAATTAACTCTTCTTAACATATTGCAATCTTTTCAAGTAGGAATTTTTAATGATAAATATAATGAAGGCAACTTGCACGAGAAACGAGACGTGTAAATAGGTTTAGACGTGTAAATAAAGTGCGCTTTCATAATGTTGACTCGGTGGAAAAATAAAGATAAAGACAAAGAGAAGTGTGATAAAACTGGAAGTCAAAAACCGCCTGGCGTTGGAGGATCAAAGAAAAAAAGAAAATTTGGAAGAGATGGAGGTATGATTTATTATTTCAATCAAGATTTTTTTGTAAGATATCGTTCTTTATAATATATAGGTACTAACATATATTATTAAGATACTTGACAGTCGCTGAAATAATTTTTTCTGCCCTTTTTTGTTATTTATTTACCATCGACCTTATTATTATTTTAAAATTTTACCAATTTATGATATTATGATAGGTGTTATTAAATTCTTGGAAAAACCTAACAATATCTATAAGAATGTTTAAGCTGAATCGCTAATTAAAATTAAAGTTAATGAAAGCATTCTCAAATCCGAAATCAATAGATAGGGGAAATTAAATTTTAATATTGTCTAAACTTTTTAAAACAAATAAAATTCATCCATCACTACACCCTACGTAAAATTCTATAGGTATACAGTTGATTTAAAATAACTTTTAAATTTTTGTTACTTCCCTACTTTTTATTACTACTTTAGATTAACACCCTGAAAAGAAGACCAAAAAGAAAAAATACTTGCTGAAAGTTTTAATTGCATTTTGTTTTTCCATTGTTTAGTATCGCAGATAATAAGTATAACATTAGATTAGTAGGTGTAGGTTATGTTATAATGTTTAAAGCTTAATTTTGAATTATTTATACCTACTTCTTATCTTGCTATTAAATAAAAATACATTACCTTTATAGTATTTTGAAGTAATTTAATCTCCAATTTAAATGCCAAGAGCTGTTTCGAACGTTTCATCTCTTATTACGCTTTCTTTAACATTGTATTATTGCGAAGGAATTGTTATCTCTCAAATTGTTTTCTATTATGGATCGGATAAGTGTATCTGTAATATATTACATTAAATCCTATTTCTTATTAGAAAACTGCATGACTAATTTCTAACGTTTTATGAGCTTACTTCATTTCAATTAAAACCTTTGATGTATAAATATTTTTGAGCTAAGAAATAATGCAAATTTTAGATAAAATTTTAAATTAAATTTTTTTAACTTTAACATTTTACAAGAACCAGCATTATTTTTATACATTTTTCACTCGTTTTGATGTGAAATTATTCAAGTCCCACCTATGAGGAAACTTTGGATGATAAATGGAGTTGTATACATTTCTTATAATATTACTTTAAAATATACTTGCATACAGAACGATTTGCATTTAAATAGATTATTAGGGCAACCATTAAGACACTTTTTCAGTTTGAAAGTTTAATACAGAGATAGTTATCCTCCCGAATATTATAAATATGAATGCCACAGATTTAACTACATAAATTAGTGTAAGTCACAACCAGGAATTTAGTCCAATAACGATATGTTTCGATTTAATTAGATCTCATCGCTGAATTGTAGGACACAGTGACACAGGCAGGAGGTACTATGGGGGATTTAACTAAACTAAACTAATTGGTAATCAATTTTTACTTAACTAATTCTAAAAATACGTTTCTCCTGCGGCGCTGTTTCACCCTTCCCAACATTAGATTATGGTTACGCCACTGGAAGATTTCATTGACTGTAACTACTTTATTTTTGCTTATCATAACCATTTAAAATGAATGGTGAGATATCATTCGTTTGAATCTATAGTTGACTTGTACAATAACTTTGTTCAAAAATCCTTCTTATGCACCCACATATAACCTAATCTGATAAGTGGATATTTCAGGCATAGGACTTAACTTTTATAACGTTCAGTTCTAAATGCTCTCTTCGACTTATTCGTACGCCATTAACTTGAAAACAGCGGTATAATATTTTTCTAAATTTTCTCTAACTTTTAAAATTAGTAGGTACTACCTACATATCGTCGGTGAAACCAGAAAACAGTGTGACTCCTTTTTAGCAATTTTACAGGAGGCAATACAATTTTTTTATTCTCTGAAGTATTATAATGACTGGGTTGAAAATTTTAGTAAGGTTAAAAAGTAGATAAATGCATGCTGCTCACTTAATTTTTATTTTTATGATAAGTTCATTTTTACTGTTTTAAATTGAAGATGAAGTTACTTTTTTTCAAATTTATTAAAATGGAGTTACACTATTTTCTGGTTTCACCGACGATATACAGTTACTCACAAAAGTAGGTTAACAAAGTATGTTTTTCATTATAATCTTAATTTTTATGGTTACTTATTATCTAATACAAAAAATAAAAAACATAATCTTAATACAGCTAATTTCTGGTAAATATTAAAAAAAAAATGGAAAATTTCACACTTTTCCAGTCCTAAATATAAAAATTACAGTACACTAATAAAAATAATGTATGTCACAAAAGTAGGTTAACAAACACAAAATTATATGTTAGTGCCCATAATGTCCAACCTCTCAAAATGACATTGTTGCCAATTTAGATGGTAACGATTGAGTACACTCACTTGGAGTAATAACATACCATATTTCTTCTATTAAATTGCGAAGATTAATCAAATTTCTGAAACATCTTTCTGAAATTCGGAGTTTAAGCAGAGCCCAGAGATTTTCTATAAAAGAATAATTTGGATTCTGGGCTGGCCACTCCAAAACATTAATATTGGTATCTTGAAGGTAATTAGTGACAATTTTGGCGCGGTGTATAGAAGCATTGTCCTGCTGCAGAATAAATTCTTCGCCAATTAGACGTTTACCTTCTGATATAATTCTCTCTTTCAATAGATTTAAATATACTGCAGCATTGACTCTTCCTTCTTTTACCACAATTTTTCCTACCCCTGCTGAACACATACACCCCCTAATCATTAATCCATTTTCTAATGATTTTAGTGTAGGTTTAGTAGACTTATACAAGTATACCTCAACATTTTTTCTCCAAACGTACATCTTACCATGGCTATATTTCAGACGAATCATAGATTCGTCAGTCCATAAGATTTGGTCCTAATAATTTAAGGGTTTTAAAACGTGATTTGAATAGAACTTCATCATTTTTTAAATATTAATCTTGGTAACAAAGGTAAACCATTTTTATTTACTTCACGAAGACGACGGCGACGTCTTACAGTTTCTGTCGATATTTGATTTTTGATGTAACTTTCAAGCTTTGCACGAATCCGTGAAGCGGACATATAAAAATCTGAAGACAAGAGTGTTTGTATTTTAATATCCTCCCGTTTAGTGGTTATTTTTGGCCGTCATTGTCTCTTAATTGCCGTTATTCTACCTTTGGTTTCAAATGCTTTTATAACTTTGAAAACCAAAGTTCATGATTTATCAAATAATTTTGCTATTTCGCGAATTGTTTTTGCCAAATCCATATATTTTCAGTATTAATTTACATTCTTCTAACGTTAAATATTTAAATTTTGTCATATTGGTGCTTTAAATTTTGAAAATTCTATAATAAAGCTGGTTATACACATGCTACTAAGTCGCATGCTCTCATGCAATTATTGGTACCTAGTCGCAAGGGAGCATGCGCAGTCGCATGAGATCATGCGACTTAGTAGCATGTGTATCACTAGCTTAATGAATGGTAACATTTAGCAAAACAATATGAAAAGAATTACCTAGTTTCAATTGAAGCCTTTTTGAGATTTTCAAAAAAATTTGTAATAAAAAGCTTGAATTTACTTCAAAATATATTAAAATTTCAATAAACTGTATATGCACTTGTGCTGATAAGTAAAAACTGATATGAAAAAATAATGTTTACCTACTTTTGTGAGATGCAAAATAATAGCTTATGAATTGCATTACCGATGCAATTGTTTTGACGCCAACAGAAATGTTGATTTTACTTTATATCTCCAGGTATAAGATACATGTATAAGTTGCAATTTAAAAAAAATTTTTTGTTGATTTTCAGTGCTTATATGATGGTTTTTTTAAAATTTCCTTACATGTTAACCTACTTTTGTGAGTAACTGTAATATTATAATACCTATCGTACATGAGATTAGCAAATATTATAATTGATTTTTTTGATGACCATAGAGAACGCGAAGTTTTAATGAAAAAATACACACAAAGAAATAATCAAGAATATGTGTGTTAAAATCAAGTATTTGCGTGTTTCAGTTTGAGCCTAGTACGTTGCATGCTTAAAATTAAGTATTGCCTGCTTAATTAATAGTTAAAGATAGATTTAACGCATCAGTGTGTTAATTTTTAAGAATTGTCATACTTAAATTTTACCAACTAACGTGCTTGAATTTGACATACAACTGAGTTGTCTTTTAAGCTTTTATATACTTAAATACAAGTAATTAACGTGGTTGAATTTGACACACAACTGGGTTGATTTTAAATACTTAAATACTAGCAATTAACGTGGTTGAATTTTGGAGGGAGGTATTTCACAGTTTTTAAATTTTAAAAATGTTGTTGATAAAATAGCCAAAAACATTATATTTGCAAACCTATGCGTTTTAATTCAAGAAGTTATACATAAATACTTGAGTTTTAAACTTAGCAAAAATAATTCCCATTTTCCCAATTCCCATTTCCTGTAAAAAAACATACTTATTGGTTCTTAAAATAAAAAAAAACTATTAAGTTTTGATTAATAAAAATTTATTTATAATCAAAGTTATACATAAAATATTCAATATAAACTTAAACTTTATAAACCTATAAGGCTATAATAAAATTAAAACTGAAAATAAAAAATTAACTTAAACCTTATAAAGTGGTTGAATATGTGCTTTATCTGTAAATTTTTTGAGAATAAGTTTTTTCGTGATTTTTCTAGATCACATTATCAAAAAACGCACCTGAGATTTTTGAGAATCCTTAACAGTCAACTTTTTCTTCTTATTTACAGTTGATTTTAAAATGGCATGGAGATTGATTAGTGTTATGTAGTCCTTCGTAGTATCTGAAAATATTGAAATAATAAAATATATTTTACTTTTTTAGAAGGTGTTGTATGCCTTACCTTCCGTTATTGTATCATCTTGAATCCAATAGTTGCAAGAACGTTCATCTTTAATTTTATTAAAAAAGATACTTAAGGATTTCTCTTTAAATTTTTGTCATTTTTTTAACATATATGCTGATGTCCCGTTTTGAACATCAACGAAAAGTTTTGGTTTACCTGAAAAAAATTATTTAAATATACTAATACTTTACATGAGATTATGTCGTGTCCTACCTGAAAATTTTTGAATAATTTGATATTCAAATCTCCACATTATGAGAAGATTTCTAACTTTTTCAAAATTATTGTATTCAGTAGGGGCATTATCAGAGTCAATAATCGTCAAGATAGAGTTGATCAATTGTTCACTTGGTTTGTAAATCACACAAACACTTTACAATATTATTAATTTATAATTAACGACAAATAACAAAAATTTCTAAATCAGACTATACATCACAGCTTGAGGTTTACTAATAGATTAAACTTTACTGGGTGTTTCAGACAAAGGTAGAATTGTTCGTTTATCGCATAAAATAACTATCCAATAGTAGAATTTAAGTATTCATACTCAAACTTTAACTATGTGCAAGCTTAAATAGTATCTTGTAAGAATTTGCTTACTCGTATTTAATAACTGCAAGGTTAAATGGTATCTTTTAAGAACTTTCATACTCAAATTTAAGTATTTGCAAGCTTAAATAGTATCTTGTAAGAATTTGCTTACTCGTATTTAATATCTGCAAGGTTAAATAGTATCTTTTAAGAATTTCCTAACTCAAATTTAAGTATTTAGATGCTTAAATTGCATTTCAAGTATTTACATACTTAAATTTGAACATTATCTTTACTTATTTATTATTTCAACTATTACGTTCTTAACTTTTAACTAAGAAATAGTTAAAATCAAGCATTTTTAAACTACTATTTCTTAACCCCCATATAGTTAACCATTTACTATGCAAAATATCTTTGTGTGTATTTGAAACATTTTAAAACTGCAAATTAATAATTATTTTCTTTAAAAATGATCTTAAGTTATTAGATTACCTACTACGAATGCTGAAAATATAAGCTCCTTAATTATAAATTTAAAAGTGCCCTGATAAATCTTCTAAATTACTCCATTGTTCCGTGGGAACGTGTAGCTATAAGAATTACCACATTTGTTTCTGTAAGTTTAACCAATGTTAAATTCGTGTATTTTATTAGTTTTTGAACCAAATGGAAGAAGTGAAGAAGTTGTGCTATTACTATTTTTATTTTTGCAATGTATTTCACTTTTTTTAGACAAAACAGAAAATTAATCTTTCTGTTTGATTGAACCATTGAAATAAAAATATTGCAAAGCTGGGAAGAGAAAATTTAGATTTATTTTACATTTTCTTTAAGTTTATTTTACATTAAAGTAATTATTATTCACTTATATGTGGATAAACCTTTCGAACATATTTTTGGCATTCTTTATAGTTCATTAAACATTATTTACAACATAACCACCAAATATGTCAAAAGCACTCACGGTTTACTTTACATCATAATATTATTCTTAAATTATAATTAAATAAAAAATCATTACGAATTTTACACCTTTTATATTGCCAAGATATACCATTTTAGTTAATCTGTACAAATTGAAACTGCCCTATAAGACAATTTATTAGCATAGGCGAGATCCAGGGGCGTAAATAGCTGGTACCTACAAGAGAGTGTCCCCAAAGAAAGAAATTTTTATTGTTCAATCAAATTTTATCATGTTTTTTGTATATTATTCCAGTTATTTTTAATCCAAGAAAGGTAAAAAACTAGCCTCGAATTTATACTGTAGACGAACCCCCAGTTTTCTAGTTGCCCTACTGGCAGGATCCAATTGACAACCCTATGCTACAATTTATTGCAGTGTATGCTATCGTAGAAAAATGGGTTTGTGCATAACCCCGGCGCTCAGCGTCTGGAAAGAGATACGGAGGGGAAAGAAACATTTAGTATTTAACCAACATTAAAAATTATATCACAGGAAATGATCTACAAAAAGTCTGAAAGACCTAGACGAGCAGAAATAGTAGTTATGATAGACCGACATATTTTAAGAGTGTAGAAATAATCCTTGCCATTTCTTTTATCACGATATAATTTGAAGACAAAAACTTAAGTAGCACTATTTATCTGTACGTTTAAATTATGCTGTATTTTCTCACAGAACTAAGGAAGACGAAAGAAGTTATATGCAGCAATAAATAAAAATGTGTGATATGAATAAAAATGAAGTAGGTATGTAAGTACTAATACTCAATGCTTCAAAGGCGAAGTAGGTTACTCGTTTAGATTATTAGGATTATTAGTAATTTGAAGTACAAGATTTCAAAAAGTAGGAGTAGGATAACACCAGGTGTTGCTACGCAACAGACACTCAAGCCATTCCATAATAACTATGTGACGGATATGTGACAAATGCGTAAAATTTGTATTTGTGTCTCACCCCACAAGTGAACCGCAAATATCTGCATGTCAGTTATTCGTCATCACATAATAATTACGGAGTGGCATGAGCGTCTGTAGGCAGCTTTAGACAGACTGATGAAGTATGCATGTTAGATGCAATTTTATTAGATAGGAGGATGACACCCTCGATAAAAAGTTAAAAAGATGTATTGTTGAAAGAATTGACAAATCAATTCAAAGTTTATAGGCCAGGCAAGAAATTTTGAACGTCAAATTGAATCTAATCTTTTCTTGTTTCGATATGTCATATATTTATAGTGGTTAAGAAACATTTAGTTATTGTGTAATATCAAAGAAAATTAAATTTTTTACAGAAAAATTCTTAACATACTACGTACCTACTTTTCGTGTAAATGGGAAATTATTTTTTACATTTTTAAGAAACAGTGGAAATATGTGTAGATTTAAAACGGATCAAGTTATTATAATAATGGTAAGAAATAATAAATTAGGTACAAAAGATTAATTAATATTTAAAACTACAAATTATTTTATTAAAAAATCTTTTTATTGCCATTTTTTATTAACCTTTCATTAATTTTAATTGAAATAATCAATTGATTTGTGGTTAATGTAGTGTAACTGGATAGTAAACATATTATGCATTAGTTAGTATTTTAGAATAACTAAAAATGTACTGAAACACTTCCAGAACTAAAATGCATGAAGTTATCACACGTCAAAATATATTGACTTTTTTAGTACTGTAAATTTTACTGTGCATTTTTAGTTATTCCTTCTCACTACTAAATTTTTTTACAATATATTAAAACATAGTTTCTTAAGGGGGGACAACACAGTAACAGCTCGAAAAACAGAGGTATTCTAGGAATTTTTTTACAGAAAAAGTACAAAACGAATCATTTTCAAATTTTACATACATATAATTCATTATATTATATATAATTAAAAAATTTTTTCAGCTTGTTTGTAGTCCATATACCGAGTGTACAGGACGTAAAAGTTTGCTCTTTAAAAAAAACGTAGGTGTCTGGTTGACAGCAAATCGGCCATATGGTTAGTTCGAAATCAAAATTTCAAAAAATATTTTAAAGTACATACTCATGGCTTCAGTTCGACGGGAGGAAATTTTGATATCTAAAAAAATAACAAAATTTCAAAACTTTGAAAAAAAAATTTTAAATAAAGCACTTTTTATGAGTATTTTTTGTACCTAGAAACTAAACGAAGTGATAAATTAAAAAAAGCTCCCGTCGAACTGAAGCGACGAATATTGTGAACAAAATGTTTTTTAAATCGTATAAATCGGATGTATAGTTTTGCTGTTTTGCTGTCAACCAGGTAAAAATTTGTAGTTTTGAGATATTCGCTTCTAAAGTTTTGGTTGCGGATTACTCATTAATAAAAAATAAAAATACTTTACTAACCCCTAATCAGCTATACCTGGACCATATAATAACTCCTCACATGCAAAGAAATTGTAGTTTTTGCTGTCATACCCTCGTATAGTCTTCAAACTACCCTCAGGTGTGTGCGCATTCAACTACGTCTATACGTTGCATATCAATTTTAGTGCTATATTTGTGTAATTAAAGAGTTAAATGTTTATACTTTTTAATATTTAGTATCCTAAAACTCAAAGAAGGTTTTAGTTTTGTTTTCTATGACACTTATTGGGAACCATAAAATTAATATTTCATGGGTAATAAATTTAACTAATCCATGAATTTTATTGCTTTACATTTGTTAATTTCTTAGCACAATACAGTAAAAATTTAAATGTTATTGTTTTTTTTAGAAAAATTGTTTTGTATCATGTTACAATTAGTACAATTAAAAAGAAATCGAGGTGCTAAAAATGTGCAGATGTTTAGTTATCATACCTATACCTATGTTTGTAGTTGCAACCCAGGCGCAAAACAACTCTACAACTTGGCCAATTTTACGATTTTCTTTCTGATATTTTGAGAGAACATTCTTTAAACATGTATCTTTCGATGTGGGAAATAAAAAAAAAATGAAATTTTTAAAAACCTTACTGTGTTGTCCCCCCTTAACCTGGGGGTCGCCAACAGGCATAAGGAGGCTGCTGAACCTGGTTCGCCTAACTGCCGGGAGGTCGTGAAGAACTTCAGGAGTTGCGAAGGATAAAAGCCAATTTTATTGGCATTTTAATGATTAAGGGGAAAAAAGATTATTTCTATTCCTGAGGGGGTTGCGACACTAAGAAGGTTAAAAAACCATGTGCTAAAAGGTGCATCTTCTTCTGATGAATCGCAGTGAAACGTACATTTTTGGCAGGTTGATAACTGGGAGTATTATCCAACAAACGAATGATGCTTATGGACAAGTGCATGTCGCTGCCCCCCCCAAATAAAATTTTGAGATGAAATTGGTGTCAATCGTTAGAGCATCGTTAGAGCCTAAATGAGCTTCTATTGTTTTTGTTTGAGCCTCAACCGTCGCAGAGATATTCGCGAAAATGTTTGGTGGGGGGGAGGCTGTAGACACGTTGGCCCCCCCAAGTCAAATTTTGGGTTAAAAATGGTGTCAAACGTTAGAGCCTAAATGAGCTTTCATTTTTTTCGTTTGAGCCTCAACCGTCGCGAAGATATTCGCGAAAACTTTGGGGGGGCTGTAGACACGTTGGCTCCCCCAAATTGAATTTTGGGCTGAAATTGGTGTCAAACGTTAGAGCTTCGTTAGAGCTTCCGAGCCTCCGAGCAAGTTCCGTGTGATAATCCTCAGGTTTTTTCTATTACATTAGATTAAAATATTTAATCCGATTAAAAGAACTAATCCTGCTTTCCATTATAATAAATTTTGATAATAAATAAAACTGGAAAAATTAATTTTACAAAATAAATTTTATTAATCAAAAGTAATACAACTAATGTATATTTTTTTTCTAAATGTATGTTTTTGCTTATAAACTACATACTATGAATTGTTTTTTTCGGAAATTGTAGTTCTCCGTACTATCTAAAAAATTAGTTAAAAGTTATTCGCAAAAAACAATTTTCCTTCTCATTTTGAATTTATGTGTGCAGGGACGTGCCCAACCAACTTTTTTCGGGGGGGGGGGAATTTTCAAATTTGCCAACTGAGTTATTTCAAAGTTGCCAACTTTTTGTAAGTTTTGCAGTGTTTTGTAAATTTAGACATAAAAAAATGCCAAATTGACCAACTATTGGGTGTTTTTGTCAACTTTTGCCAACTTTCTAAAACTTTGGAGGGGGGACTCCCATTCACTCTATGGGCACGTCTGTGTATGTGTGCAGTCGATAGAGCTTCGTTTGAGCTTGAAAGAGCTTCAGTGAGTAATATTTTAAATTAATTTTATACAAAGTTATGAATAGTTGAAAATTTCGATTAAACTCTGAGCAACATGCGTTAAATCGTAAGGTTTTTTAAAATTTTAAGATTTTCTCGGCATGATTTCTATTTCGGTAAATTACTTCGATTTTAAAAATTTTATATTTATAAAAAATAAAACGTTGCTTATTTAGAGAACTTATTTTTATCCAAAGAATTTAGATTATCGGCTCAAGAGATTTAAAGAAATTTATGATTTAACAACGCATGTTGCTCGGAGGGTAACAATCCATAAGTTTGTAAAAAATTAACTGAGTCTTGCTCACTGAAGCTCATTCTGGTTCAAACAAAGCTCTATCGATTGACATCAATTGCACACATAAATTCAAAATGAGAAGCAAAATTGTAAAACATGTCTAAAATTCTATTTTCTTTTTTCTATTTCATCTCAAAATTCTATTTAGGGGGGGAGGCAGCGACATGCACCTCTTATGGACAAGCATTTTTATTTTCATTCCATTTGGAATATGCCTACTTCTTTGGAAGTCTTTACGATTTATTTACCGAGTTAAATCACTCCTCGTTTTCTCTTCTTCTTCTTCTTCTTCTTCGATACTTTAGATTGATTTCACCATAGCGTGTGGATGCCCATTAGAAGACCGAGCTAAGAAATGCTGTCTGGTTTGCGATTTGAACCCAGAATTTTCGCTCTGTACTCAACCAGCGGTCACATCATTCCACGGCTGTGGCTTTTCACCTAAGATATTAAATTTATTTTATATGCGAATAGATGTACTTACTTAAGAAATAAAGGACCTATGAAATCAATTTTCAAAAATATTTGGTATCAACTGAACATTCTTCAAATAATCGTAACCAACCAGCAAAGAAAAGTTCTTAAAACGTTTTGGATTTTTTGTTTTTCCTATTTATTTATAAGAGGCTTAATTGATATATCTAAGTTGCATTTGTGCAAGGAAAAAATGTAAGTCTTGCTTTTTCAACTTTTCTTTCTGATGAAACTGTCTTTATTTTTTCCAACTGAATTTTTTTCAGACAATAATTTCCAAAAACAGGCCTATTTTATCGGCATTATAAATTTTACCATTTGTTAGATTTAAAATTTCAATAACTGATTATCTAGATCGTTTTTTAAGGGAGCTACAAGTTCTTTTACAATTACAATGCAAATTACTTATACAAGGCAATTGAATATCTTGTAGAAAACACAATTATGTTTCTCTAAATCTTCTTTGGACAACGTTGCTTTAATTTTCATCAGTTCACTTGTTCCGGAATGGTTTTTTAATCTTTGATTGCACATCCATCTATATAATTTTTTTTCGATTTCAGGCATTTCACAGGTAGTTCATTTACACACACATTTCACAGTTGATTAGTAGTATCAAAACTTGATAGTTTTTTTAATCAAAGCTGGCTCCAAATTTATTTAACCTTCCGAAATATTTTGAGAACACGTAGATAAACAATAACAACGAAAATATATTCAAAATAGTAAGAACACTAACTTTTGAGTGACAAAATAGCGAAAAAAATTGACAGATGAATATAACCAATACATAGAAGATGCCTTGAAGTTATTCTTAATAGAGGATATATTATATTTATATTTCTATTACACTACTTTATTTTATAAAATCCTCTCTTCTGATTTAGAAATTATTCATTCAAAAGGAGTGTTCTGAACATTGTGGGATATAGTATTCATTTACAAATATAAATTTACAAAAATAACTTCAATGAAATGTTAAAACAAATCAATTAACTGTCAGTCGAAATACAGATAACTTTTAATTAAAATACAATAGAGAAATATTTCGAAATTATTAAAAATTTAAATTAAATTTAATTCTTTCGATCTTATTTAAATCTAATTAAGTCAGCATAATTGTGACACTTTATCGGTTATCACGCATAGGTGGTACTTACTGAACTTGATAAATAAGATAAATATGGAAATAAAAATTTTTTTTTATGAGAAACTAAATTAGAAATAAGCCACAGCAGTGGAGTGATGTGATCGCTGGTTGAGTATAGAGCGGAAATTCTGGGTTCAAATCGCGGATTGCACAAAATTTCTTGGCTCGGCCTTCCGGTGGACATCTACACTCTGTGGGGAATCCTGATATTTGTGTCGACGTCATTACCGTAAATACGGCTGCGTTACATACGCAAAAGTTTACAAGAGAAATTAAGCAGGTAAATGGCGATTTATCGTCATCAGCCCTGGGCCTGCATGGCTTGTTAGCGCTTGCTTATATATAAATTAGAAATACTCAATAATTATTATTATATTTTGAATAACATTTTAATCTTTAAAATATTTTGTTACAAAAATACTAACGTTTCGATTCGTTTTTTTACTTATCCATGTCCAGATATAAATTTGCAAGTAAGTAAGCCTTCTCTTTTGAAGTTCTCAGTCGATTGACTGGTTTGACGTAGCTTTCCATTCTTCTCAGTTGAAAGCCAATCTCTTCATCTTCTCATAACTTTCACTGCCTGTATCTTTCATTATATGAGTTATGTATCTTAAACGTGGCCTTCCTATGGGATTCTGGCCTTTGAGTTTACCCTCAATGATGGTCTTAAGCAGTTTTTTTTCTCAGTACGTCCCCAATTAACTGATTGGAGAGATCAGTGATACTGACTATTTGTTTCCATATCCTTCGGCTCTTTCCCATTCGTCTCAAAACCTCATCGTTTGTTGTCATTTGCACACAGTCGATCTGTAGGACCTTTTTTAGCACCACATTTCAAACGCTTCCAATCTCCTACTGTTTACCTTTCCAGCGGTACACGATTTACTCCCATACAGAGCTGTACTCTATATGTATACTATATGAACCGTTTTTTAGTTTCTATATGGATGCTGTTTGCAATTAACAGTCTTTTTTTGCTATAGAAAGCTCTTTTTGCTTGGGCTATTCTGTTTTTTAATTTTTCTGCTGCTTCTCGCATCTTTAGTTACTATGCTGTCCATAGTTATTAGCTTCACCGTTCATACATATATCGCTCATACTCCGTTCGATTTTTCTGCATTCCATCACTTGGAATTTTCTCTTATTGATATTGATATTATATTCCGTCTGTGGTACCCTGTCCATATCTATGAGACTGGGTTAGCTGCTCTTTTGTAACAAGGTTAACAAGGCTACGCGTCTGCATGTCTTATAGTTTCGATTCTCTCTCAGTGTAGCGTTTTACCTGTCTTTCTCGTTTTTCTACACTTTTCTATTACTTTTTGCATGTACAAGTTAAATAGCATTGAAAAGAGAAGAAATCTCTGTCTCACCTTCCGTTCTATCTTAGCTTCCTCTATCTGTCTGTTGTTGCATTTTACAACTGTTTGATGTCTGTATATGTTATAAATAATTATTTTCTCTCCTTTGGCTTTACTTCTGTCTTAAGGCCGTGTGACACGTGTGTAAATTTGTTAACAAATTTGTTAGCAAATTTGCTAACAACTCATTGATTGGTTGAACCAACCAACATCAGTACCAACATTGGTTTGTTTGACCAATCAATGGGTTATTACCAAATTTGCTAACAAATTTAACACACGTGTCACACGGCCTTTATTCAGAATATCAAACATCATTCTTCAATTCACTCTGTCAAAAGTCTTCTCAACGTCTACAAAAGCAATAAATGTTTGTTTTTCTTTCTGGAACCTTTTCTTTATTATTAGTCCTAATGCAATAATATGGCATCTTTTGTGCCAACACCTCTCCTGAATCCGAACTGGTCTTCCGTCACATTTTCTTCTATTATTTTTTGTAGTTTATATTGTATTATTTTTATCGTGACTATTTTGCTCTATGCAAATTAAATCTCCAAAATAAGACTAGTGGTCCACATTAACATACTGAAAACTGAAATTTGGGGAAAAACATTTGGGGTAGTTGGTACCATAAAATAATGTCCATAATGGAGTTAAAATTGTATCAATTTAATTATTTTCAATTTAATTTGTTGTTGCAGGTAAGTTGAGTTCATTCCATTTTATATTTAATACTATACTCTACCTATAGTATTTATAATTACAGTAAACTAGTAATAAATAATCTATAATAATGTGGTTAATTATTAATTAACCATCATCTGGCAGGCTTTCAAAGATTTGTGTCCACATGTTCCCTACCCTCCCTATGCAAGGCAATCCAGAACGAATATTCATACATTATATTTATGAAAATTTGGGCTGTCCCCGTACCCGTACATCTGTCACCTGAACAAAATGCATACCATATAAAGTTTAGACGCTATATCGTGGCAGTGGTGACATATATGTGCAAGAAAGAAAAATTTTCAGCTATATTTACAGGACAGCACTTGCACGTTTTCTTTCTACTGGTTACTGCACACAATATGGCGACCTACAGACATAGTATAACAAGATAAAATCTAGAGAATGGCAGCTAATTGGTTGTACGTTGTACCCATTGGTAATAGAGAAATTTGTTTTTGTACAATAACTCAGTTGTCCAACAAATTATGAATTTACCAAGAAAGTATAACACTGTAAACTGTTATAATTGCACTGCAAGTTATACTTGAATGTGCATAATTTTGTATACCCAAGAGAATCATACAAGACTGAAAAGGCCTGCAGGTAAATTATTAAACTACGAACTTTAATCATAGTTTCGTATAGGAGTGAATGTGTTGAATTGCGGAAATAATGGATATGAGTTGGAATCTCGGCTACCTCAGAATTATTTATAACGTGGTTTGAATGTCACGTTAAGCTTATTGGTTCCATTAAAACACGTAAAAACCAAATACTCATCTTTTAGTAACTCGTATTGCCTATTTTATGATTCGGAGAGCCTATATTGTGCACTAGGTTTCGGATGTAGGTAGGTGAGAGGGTCGCCTGTGCATTCCATACGATAGGATCTTTGTGTAAGGTTTTACAACCTAACGTAATTCAAACAATTGCACGAATTTCTGAAGTTGTGCTTTTAATAGTTTTCGTACTAAGATGACGATATATTGCACGCGAAGAAGAAAGGTAGAGAAATATTTGCTTTATAGGAAAGGTAAAATACTAATTAATATTGTAACGAATACTGAAATTACTGCCAGTGCTTTGTTTGTTAATTTGAGATAATCTATTTTATAGCAAGTTTATCTTATCTATATATACGTAGCTTTGTACGTAAAATAAACTTAACCCGAAATTGTGAGTTATTAAACTGAATCATATATCAACGTTTAATTATGTTTACAATATATCACTTCATCATTGATCTGATTTTATTATTATATTATTCTTAATTTTGCAAAAATTAACCTCATTAAGAAAACAATATAATACCTATTATTTAAATCAAAAATTTGCATATTAAATTGTAATTTTATTTTGAATAATGAAAATACTTGGATGTGTTTTTTTTTAAATTATAAAGTCAATTTTTTAAACTCGCTAATCTGAAAATTCAATCATTTCAATATAAACTTAGAAATAATATTCATTGATTATATTAATTTGGATTATTAAGGTTGCACTGTTATTTATTTTATTTTACTCATATCTCCACTAAACTTGAGCTTTCTATAGCTTTTTTACAGTCCTTCAAAAGCTGCACACTACTAAACCTTACAACATTTGTATTCATTGCAGGATTCACAGAAAGTAACAAATTGCTAACAAGGTGTATGTTTTTGTTTATACAGGCGAAGAATACAATAGAGAAAATTATTAGTATGTATACAAGTAATACAACTACAATATTTTATATTATACACATATAATACTGTAATACTTGAAACTTAATATAAATTTTACAGAAGTGCTTGCACACAAAGATATTTTGCATAGTAAATGGTTAACTATATGGGGGTTAAGAAATAGTAGTTTAAAAATGCTTGATTTTAACTATTTCTTAGTTAAAAGTTAAGAACGTAATAGTTGAAATAATAAATAAGTAAAGATAATGTTCAAATTTAAGTATGTAAATACTTGAAATGCAATTTAAGCATCTAAATACTTAAATTTGAGTTAGGAAATTCTTAAAAGATACTATTTAACCTTGCAGATATTAAATACGAGTAAGCAAATTCTTACAAGATACTATTTAAGCTTGCAAATACTTAAATTTGAGTATGAAAGTTCTTAAAAGATACCATTTAACCTTGCAGTTATTAAATACGAGTAAGCAAATTCTTACAAGATACTATTTAAGCTTGCACATAGTTAAAGTTTGAGTATGAATACTTAAATTCTACTATTGGATAGTTATTTTATGCGATAAACGAACAATTCTACCTTTGTCTGAAACACCCAGTAAAGTTTAATCTATTAGTAAACCTCAAGCTGTGATGTATAGTCTGATTTAGAAATTTTTGTTATTTGTCGTTAATTATAAATTAATAATATTGTAAAGTGTTTGTGTGATTTACAAACCAAGTGAACAATTGATCAACTCTATCTTGACGATTATTGACTCTGATAATGCCCCTACTGAATACAATAATTTTGAAAAAGTTAGAAATCTTCTCATAATGTGGAGATTTGAATATCAAATTATTCAAAAATTTTCAGGTAGGACACGACATAATCTCATGTAAAGTATTAGTATATTTAAATAATTTTTTTCAGGTAAACCAAAACTTTTCGTTGATGTTCAAAACGGGACATCAGCATATATGTTAAAAAAATGACAAAAATTTAAAGAGAAATCCTTAAGTATCTTTTTTAATAAAATTAAAGATGAACGTTCTTGCAACTATTGGATTCAAGATGATACAATAACGGAAGGTAAGGCATACAACACCTTCTAAAAAAGTAAAATATATTTTATTATTTCAATATTTTCAGATACTACGAAGGACTACATAACACTAATCAATCTCCATGCCATTTTAAAATCAACTGTAAATAAGAAGAAAAAGTTGACTGTTAAGGATTCTCAAAAATCTCAGGTGCGTTTTTTGATAATGTGATCTAGAAAAATCACGAAAAAACTTATTCTCAAAAAATTTACAGATAAAGCACATATTCAACCACTTTATAAGGTTTAAGTTAATTTTTTATTTTCAGTTTTAATTTTATTATAGCCTTATAGGTTTATAAAGTTTAAGTTTATATTGAATATTTTATGTATAACTTTGATTATAAATAAATTTTTATTAATCAAAACTTAATAGTTTTTTTTTATTTTAAGAACCAATAAGTATGTTTTTTTACAGGAAATGGGAATTGGGAAAATGGGAATTATTTTTGCTAAGTTTAAAACTCAAGTATTTATGTATAACTTCTTGAATTAAAACGCATAGGTTTGCAAATATAATGTTTTTGGCTATTTTATCAACAACATTTTTAAAATTTAAAAACTGTGAAATACCTCCCTCCAAAATTCAACCACGTTAATTGCTAGTATTTAAGTATTTAAAATCAACCCAGTTGTGTGTCAAATTCAACCACGTTAATTACTTGTATTTAAGTATATAAAAGCTTAAAAGACAACTCAGTTGTATGTCAAATTCAAGCACGTTAGTTGGTAAAATTTAAGTATGACAATTCTTAAAAATTAACACACTGATGCGTTAAATCTATCTTTAACTATTAATTAAGCAGGCAATACTTAATTTTAAGCATGCAACGTACTAGGCTCAAACTGAAACACGCAAATACTTGATTTTAACACACATATTCTTGATTATTTCTTTGTGTGTGTGAATGGGTCTAAGCGCATTTATTATACTGCAACACGGAAGACTTAAAGAATTCAGATGACCTAATTTTAATAATATTTAACCCTTTGTCTCTATAACGAACTGTCGTATTTAAAATTCAGTGAACCAGCAAAATATTATACTAAAACCTGGAAAAGATACAGGTGATTAAATAAAAATATTTTTCAAATTAATTAAGCTTTTATGGTACACCGACCTACAGTATTTTTTACTTCACCCTCTCTTTAAATAACTACGAGTTCAAATATTTTAATCTTATACTAAATCAATAAATTTGTGAAATCTACGTAGTTGTACACTTTGCTCTTATTCGGGATTTTCGAAAAATTTCAAGTGTATTAAAATAAAAAATATTACGAAGTCTCTTGTTTAACCACAAAATTCAGTATAAATCCCAAAATGTAAGGGATGCATTGGCAAACTTCTTTTGGGTAATTTCTCAAAACGCAAAAATCTCAAATTTATACTACTAGACATGTCTATTCTAATTTATTTTATTTATTATAATTTAAAATTTTAAAATCAATCGAAGTAGTTTTGAATAAATCCAGCATTGCCTGATTTACACCAGTTACGATTTTATATTACTTTTATCCTGTCCGCACACAAAGAAATAATCAAGAATATGTGTGTTAAAATCAAGTATTTGCGTGTTTCAGTTTGAGCCTAGTACGTTGCATGCTTAAAATTAAGTATTGGCTGCTTAATTAATAGTTAAAGATAGATTTAACGCATCAGTGTGTTAATTTTTAAGAATTGTCATACTTAAATTTTACCAACTAACGTGCTTGAATTTGACATACAACTGAGTTGTCTTTTAAGCTTTTATATACTTAAATACAAGTAATTAACGTGGTTGAATTTGACACACAACTGGGTTGATTTTAAATACTTAAATACTAGCAATTAACGTGGTTGAATTTTGGAGGGAGGTATTTCACAGTTTTCAAATTTTAAAAATGCTGTTGATAAAATAGCCAAAAACATTATATTTGCAAACCTATGCGTTTTAATTCAAGAAGTTATAGATAAATACTTGAGTTTTAAACTTAGCAAAAATAATTCCCATTTTCCCAATTCCCATTTCCTGTAAAAAAACATACTTATTGGTTCTTAAAATAAAAAAAAAACTATTAAGTTTTGATTAATAAAAATTTATTTATAATCAAAGTTATACATAAAATATTCAATATAAACTTAAACTTTATAAACCTATAAGGCTATAATAAAATTAAAACTGAAAATAAAAAATTAACTTAAACCTTATAAAGTGGTTGAATATGTGCTTTATCTGTAAATTTTTTGAGAATAAGTTTTTTCGTGATTTTTCTAGATCACATTATCAAAAATCGCACCTGAGATTTTTGAGAATCCTTAACAGTCAACTTTTTCTTCTTATTTACAGTTGGTTTTAAAATGGCATGGAGATTGATTAGTGTTATGTAGTCCTTTGTAGTATCTGAAAATATTGAAATAATAAAATATATTTTACTTTTTTAGAAGGTGTTGTATGCCTTACCTTCCGTTATTGTATCATCTTGAATCCAATAGTTGCAAGAACGTTCATCTTTAATTTTATTAAAAAAGATACTTAAGGATTTCTCTTTAAATTTTTGTCATTTTTTTAACATATATGCTGATGTCCCGTTTTGAACATCAACGAAAAGTTTTGGTTTACCTGAAAAAAATTATTTAAATATACTAATACTTTACATGAGATTATGTCGTGTCCTACCTGAAAATTTTTGAATAATTTGATATTCAAATCTCCACATTATGAGAAGATTTCTAACTTTTTCAAAATTATTGTCTTCAGTAGGGGCATTATCAGAGTCAATAATCGTCAAGATAGAGTTGATCAATTGTTCACTTGGTTTGTAAATCACACAAACACTTTACAATATTATTAATTTATAATTAACGACAAATAACAAAAATTTCTAAATCAGACTATACATCACAGCTTGAGGTTTACTAATAGATTAAACTTTGCTGGGTGTTTCAGACAAAGGTAGAATTGTTCGTTTATCGCATAAAATAATTATCCAATAGTAGAATTTAAGTATTCATACTCAAACTTTAACTATGTGCAAGCTTAAATAGTATCTTGTAAGAATTTCGCTTACTCGTATTTAATATCTGCAAGGTTAAATGGTATCTTTTAAGAACTTTCATACTCAAATTTAAGTATTTGCAAGCTTAAATAGTATTTTGTAAGAATTTGCTTACTCGTATTTAATATCTGCAAGGTTAAATAGTATCTTTTAAGAATTTCCTAACTCAAATTTAAGTATTTAGATGCTTAAATTGCATTTCAAGTATTTACATACTTAAATTTGAACATTATCTTTACTTATTTATTATTTCAACTATTACGTTCTTAACTTTTAACTAAGAAATAGTTAAAATCAAGCATTTTTAAACTACTATTTCTTAACCCCCATATAGTTAACCATTTACTATGCAAAATATCTTTGTGTGCGTATACGAAGGATACTATTATTACTTTATGCTTTTTGAAATTGTTTTGTAAAAGTTACATGCTTTTCCTCTAAGGATGGCTTTAATATGTCTTTCATCTCGTAAACGTAAATCTAAGGAAAATTGCTCTGGAATATTTGCAGTATTGCGCAACCACCGTTAATTTTTCTTTACTCTGCAGCAGTTTACAATTACTTGCTTAAATGCTTTTGACATAGTAATGAAAAAATTTGAATTTTATTTTAACCAAAATTTGATTATGGTTAACTTGCTCTCGTAAAAATAATTACGAAAGATAAAAAGTGATTTGTTACTCCTCGTTAACTGAACTGAATAAAATAAAAGGTAGGCAATTTTTTTAAAAACAAATTTACTTTCCCACCCTTGTTTTCTTTTTATATTACTTCGGTGCAATGACAGTAAGAAATATATAATAATAAGACAAACTGAGCCAGAATAATAAAATAGACCACCTTTTCCCCAAACTGCCCACTCAGGAACGGTCGGGTCTAGCTTTTAAATCAGAAGGAAAACAGGAAAAGATATATTTATTATAGAAGGATAAAAGTATCTGTTGGGGTCCAACTTTTAAAATTTTTTGGATTAAAAGTTAGGATTAAATATATTATTTTCTTAGTTTCAGTAATTTGTTGTGATGTCAAAAAATGTTAAATACCTGGCGTTAAGATTTTGAAACATTCACGTCAAGAGTTACAAAGCTGTGGTTTCTGAAAATTAATTTTAAATAAAAAATGAACGGTTCATCCTGACACAAAAGCTTCATGTAAATAATAAGCTAGTATAAAATTTTTTTATGGGTACGTTATGGAATAACTAAATTCGTTAACAATAATTATAGCAATCAATATAGCATACATACGTACGGTGTTCGGTTTTATATTTATTTAAATTTGTAAAAGCATGCAGGTCAAATACTTTTTAATTTAATTTATTTTTAAAAGTACCTACATACATCCACAGAACTGTGACTTTGGTCGGTTAGGGTTGTTAACATTGTTTTTCCGTTTGCCCCAGTTTTTTAATTTGTTTGTAACAGCAACTTTTTTTATAAACACAACCTGGCATCAGGTGTATTATACTCTACGTAGGTGTGTATCGTCCTGCGCATGGTAACTACCCTCTTGCTTCTGGAAGCTGAGGGCTACCTACAGTGTACAGCAGGTGTTCCTTTCAACCCTGTGTTTGACAAAAATTAACTTCAATTAATTAATTATGAGTTGAGTTTAGTGTTCGATAGGTACCTAATATTTTACTTTACTGTTTGAATAAATTGAATTATTTAATTAAAAGTTATTTTTAATGGATGAATTTTTTGTTTGTCTCTTATACCGGCGTTCCTAATTTTATGATTAAAAGTTTTAAATTACATAATTTCTACCTTCTTTTACTTAAAACATGTACATTTTCTGTTTATTGATTTTTGCAAAATACTTTAAAATATTAACCAGTTTTTAGACTTTCCTCTGTAAATTTATTTTCCTTTATTGCCTCTATTTTATTAACGTACTTTTGTGCTAAATAAATGAAGTACTAGGTGAATACTTAAACGTGCTCAATATTTTATAAAATAATGCTTTACATATTTTGAACTAAAATAGCGTAAAATAAATATAATTAATGTGATGTGCTTTCCGAATTTAACCTAGTTTGTGATTTTGACGAGCTTAATTGTATATAGAATCTAACTGTTGCGTTGTTGTTGAAATTTCATCGCAAACTGAGTGACATGTTTATGTGGAAACATTGTGTTTCGCTAGAAGGTAAGAAATTATATAATTTCAGATAAAAAGATTTGTCCCAGGTTTTTGATTACACGAAACTTAATATTCTAATCTGACTGGCCGGTTGAATAAATAAATTGAATGACAGTTATCGACCCACTCGTGGAACAAATCAATTTTTATTTCTGGAAATGTCTAACATTAAATGTTGAGGGACAGTTTATTTTTTTCTATTTTTCTTAAAATTTCGATTTGACTGAAGTTTTAGAAGAAGAAAATTTAAAGGAAATTTTTTTTTTATTATATTGAAAATCTTATTTAAAAAAATGGTAATTTAAAAGAAAGCTTTGGATGCTTCCACCCCTTTAAGTCGAAATGGAAAATAATTACAAATTTTACCTTAATTATTAAGTGTAAATGTTAATTTTTGTAGATGAAATTTTAAATCTGCATCATTAATAATAGGGATTACACTTATAAAGTCGTAAACTTATATATAATTTGGTTTCATATAAATCTGAAATTTTAATTTAGGAAAACTCGTTAATTTACGACTACAATTTTCAGTAAAATATCAGTTTTATGGTAACGATAAAATTACAATGTAAGTTTTAGTTTATGTAGACTTTAACATAACATATATTACAATTTCTAGCTGATTGGTTATTAAGTACGTTTTGTATGCAGAGAAATTTTTTTATGCTGTACTATTGAAGCACTCTGTGTTTACTATAATAACAGTTAAACTTCAAATCACATTTTAGGAGAGAAGAGTAGAAATTCTCTGGGGTTCTGGATGATACTTAGTTCTGAACGATTTTACTACTAAGTGTATGCTATTATTTACTTAGAAGTGATCTAAATTTTCTTCGAAATTTAATAATAATTAGAATTATTGAAGTTTAATTTTACAAAAAATTTTCAAAAAAAAACGAAAAATTCTGATATTCTTAGTTGAGTTTTGTATTTTTCCACTTATGAATTTTAAACAACCTGTGTTTACAAATTTAGTGATTCTGTGCAAATCTGCATAATAAATAGTTTGACGTAAATAACCAAAACTCTGTAATTGGTTGAAGTTAAATACAATCATTTGATTTACACTGATAGATTTTGTGTACGATAAATGTTATTGAACCTTGACGTCCAAAAGTAATTTTGGTAATTATAAAAATTTCTTCCTCTGAAGGATATCGAAAATTATCTAATCGCGTCAATGTTTGAAATGAAGGGTTGTCAATTGGACTGTTCATAACCTTAACTACCTGTCGAAAGCAACATTAAATTCACGACGGCACTGGCACGTTCTCTCACCATGACATGTACTGCGCAGAAAGAAAAAAAAATTTGCTCTACCTAATAAAATATGTCGCCTTTTTTTTACTTAAATCATGATCGTGAAGTCGATCAATATTAAGTTAATATTTGATGACTGGTAGATTTTCATGAGAAATTTTTAAAACGTAAGCAAGAATTTTGATTATTGTTACATTTACACAGAGATTATTACACTTATAGCTTTCAGAGAGTAGGCATTAAAGCTAATGCGATTATATTCTCCACATAATAATCCACAAACACAGGAAAATATGAAACTGTTGAGTTTGTGAAATATCTCATAACAGTTGTTATTTGAGAAACCTACCTTACATTTCCACATTTTATGATATTTTGAAAAACTTTATTTTAAAAATAATAAATTAAAAGCAAAACTGTTCTTTTTAGAGCATTTTACTTTTTTTTACAAAATAATCAACATATTCTCTCACCCCTACTTGTTTCCTAAAGTACGTGGCATGTCTCAATTTACCCTGTAAATGTTATGTATAATTTTGAGGTAAAATTTGCACATCGTAATATTATTCAAGACATACTGCGTGAGAAACGGGAATTTAATTTTTTAAATTATATTACAGTAAATGAAGATCGGCTTTAACCATACGTTAGCAGGGTTGAAGGAAAAAAAAGTCTTAAAGTTTGCTTATTAGAAATTGAGATGTGGGGCAAAATACCTAACAACTTTTTAATAATAATTTTTGCGTATAATGAGCGGTGTTTTAGCTCTGTATATTTTACCTAGTCTGAGATATTGTAATTTTGGTAAAGGATTATTTCATATGAAATTAACAAAAAAAATGCATTTTTCTGAAATGAAAATGATTTTATAATTTTACATCGAATTACCTTTTACAGAAATTATTATATCTGTCTCGTCTTTAGATCCACGGATATGCGTGGTATGTTAGGTTAAAATTCCGCTATAATTAACAAAATGCAGTTTAAAGTAAAATTTTTAGTCTGATGTTGTCAGTTTCATACGTAATCGGCATCTGCGATAGGCTTCGTCTCTTAATATAGCATAGCATAGCATCACTTTGTGAACAGAGTTTGTTTGGAGGCGATGCCTCCATCACCTCTTTCAACATATAAGAACATCGCAGGAATGGTTGGGTGTGTATGTATAATACTAGCAAGCGTAGAGCCTTGTATAGTTTCAAAGTAGAGTGTTGATTCGCGTAAGGCGATAATCAACCTTTGATGAAAATTTGAGAGTTTTCCGAGTTTGAGATGGCGGAAGCAACAGTAACCCTTCAAAACGTGGCCTTGTGGGGCCCAAAAGGGTCCGTAGGAAGGAAAAAGGGGCGACACAGTCGCAAAAAAGAAGTGGGATTGTATGATGGAAAAAAGTTTTCTAACATACCTACATGCCCGCACCATCTTCACTTAAGAACTGATCCAGTATTTACACCAAGTGCACGTACCGTCAACAAAATAAGGTAACTAGGCGGATATTGGCTGAAAAATCGAGACTCTATAATCAATTATTGCCTAAATTAATCGATATTTGACTTTCATCCATATGTAAACGCCTTATTTTAACGTTTATCGGATTCCGTTTTATTTTTATAAATAACTACTATATAATTATCTTGGGGACCCATTTAACGTAGGTACTTGAACCGAATAGATACATACAATTTGTACAAATAATTATAACAAAATTTTTTTTAAATAATTACACTGTGTTTCAAGTAACCCTTTTTGACATTATTTACATACTACACACACTAAATACCACCGTCTAATTCGTTTAGTAATCAAATAATCATAATGCAAACTAATACATTACAGCAAATCTAAATATTCATTTTTATAAAAATTGTTTTATATTTCAATAGTTTAATGTAACTTTGGTTGCCTATATTACCTTTTTAAAAGAAGTTTACCTAAAATCTTGAACTTTTTAAATACCTATTTATTTTTCAATTTGGTTCACTAAAATATAGATAACGATTTAAAAAATTGAATGCAGCTGATTTCGCCTTACATTAGAAATGAATTTAGTTAAAAGTTGTAGAAAATTATGCATACAGATAGTGTTGGAAATAAATACTTGTTTCAATTTCTTTTTATGGTATTTTGTTAAAAAATTGTAAGTAAACGAAAATCTATACTGGCAACTGCCAGCTTTCCGCAAAATGTAAGCATAATAATTCTTTGTTGTACCACATCCTCGTCATTGCTATGTTGAAATGTCGTTTATGAAGTTCTTGTTTAACTTTTATATCGCCTTATAAAAGCAGTGGTGTGCTGTGAACGTTTTATCAATAGGCTTCTAACTTTGTCTCATTTTTAAAACCCGGAAAATCTAATAAAAGAAAACTATTTTAATTGCCATGAATAAAATAAAATGGTAGGATTAGTTGATAAAGAATTTGAGGATGGTGCTGGAGGTTGGAGAGAGAGAGATAAGGGAAGTTACGTAAAAAAAAATATCAAGAGAATCGAAGACTTATGATCAATTTTAAGAATGACAATGCAAAATAATATGGGGACTAAGCCACTCCAATAAATGAATCTGTAAAGGTCTGACAAGGAGAGCTTACTTTAGACAGTAATGAAATTGTGTAATGTATGTATACTAAGGACTGTTCATTTTACTAAGCGGACAGCTTTAATCGGCTGTAATAATTATAATTGTCAGCCGATTTTTTTCTAATAAGCCTCATTTATTTAACAGAAGTGTCAGCTATTGCATACCACCTTTGGTTCCTTATTTTTATCAAAAATTAACATTATGGAGCGAATTAGCTATCAAGCTCGAAAACTTATCTCGCAAAAGTGATGTTCTGAAAAATGATCTATTAGAATTAGTGTAAAAATAGTACGATTTTGCACGAAGAGGTGTAAAAAGTGATACACATTTTTCCTGGATAACAAAAATTGATGCACTTTAATGGACGACAAAACTTACGTCAAAATGGACACCAGGACATTAAAAAGTCTAGAATATTATAACGCTGTGGTAGGAGAAGATGTGGCTAATGAAATGAAGATGGTCCAGATGGACAAAATTGGAACAAAAGTTCTTATATGGCAAGCGATTCATTGATGTGGTGTGAAAAGTTCAACAGTTTTACAATTGGAACACTTGGAGGTGAAAATTACAGACAAGAGTGGATAAAAACACGTTTATTGTCTTTGTCTTGGAAGCACGATGCTTTTCCATTATTTTTGACAGATCTAGCTGCTGCTCACTGTGCTGGTGCTGGGTTTGAACTTTTTGCGTTGGAATAATGTCGTTTTTGGCTAAAAAGAAGACAATCCTCCAAATTGGCCTGACCTTCGTTCTATTAATAGATACTGGGCTATAGTTAAATGACACTTAATAAAGATTGTCAGGAAGCTACAACTTTAGAAAATTTTTATAAAATGTGGAACGTAGCTAGTCCCAAAGTGACAGCAAAACATGTGCCAAAGCTTATGCAACACGTCCTCGTAAAAGTTTGATATTTCTACCGGACGTGAACATACAGTGATCATCAAAGAAAAAATACATTTTACAAGTTCCAATCTTCACTTTAGTTAAATATTATACCATTCTATTGATAACAAAAAAAGTTATATCAATAAATGTTTGTCCGCTTAGTAAAATGAACAGTCCTTAGGTATACTGAAATTGGTGCAACGTAATGGATTTTATATAGAAAAATCTACTGTAACAAATTTTTCTAAAATTACCTATTAAGTGTTTTAGCAAGGCGTTTTTCTATGACCTTCAATAGAGGTCATCAACTAACTATATTAGTTTGGTTGAAAATTTGTAGACTAAAGTAGTTGATAATTCCATTCTAAAGACATACTGACATAAAGAATGACCCAACGATGTTATTACTACGTTAAAAGATTTTGGAGAGGGTATATTCAAATGTTGCGCTTTTTGTTGGGCAGACTCGTTTAAGTTCCACTTTGAATGTGTAAGCCTACGTTAACGGTTATGTAGATGACTGGGGTTTTGTACGACATTCTTATGTATATAATTTTATATACTACGTAACACAACTTTCACGAAACCTAAAGGTGTCACATCAATCCCTCTTAGCACTTGTTCTTAGGACGATCATCGGTATCTGGATAGTACAGGTGAGTCCGATACTTTGATGTGGGTATCTGAAAGAAATATTGGTAAGACTTAAAGAGAAATTATATTAAAACTTAAATTGGAAAGGAAAATAAAAATGTTTATACGGAGAACAAAGATAAGTAGGTCGGTTAGGTAAATAATTTGAAAAATTGTTTTTCATTTTTTTCAAATTTTGAGCATCATAGCAACAAGGGTAACTTGTATAGATGTAGTTTAAAATTTTAAACTAGTTTAATCTATACAAGTCACCCTAAGTATAATGATTATTTTTTTTAATGTGATTACCCCGAGATTGGTAACTATCCATAATTTTTGAGATCAGTTATCAAAATATGTTCTTTTTTGTAAGTAATTTATTTTATTTCTATCCCACATTGGTGAAAATTACTAATTTAGCGCTGCTGTTCGAAAGTGATTATCTGATGAAAAAATATTCTGCCGTGTTAATTCTAAAGGGCGTATCTGCAAAAAGCTAATTGTTGGGAAATCGTGTTTTTATAAATTTCCGTGTGCCATCACATGGTTTGAATTAAACAGAAAACTAGTGTTTTAGATTCATATTATATCTGTGGCAGAATCTAATGAAATAAACCGTTTTCTTAAATATTTATTATAAATGGGACTTTTGATACATACGCCCTTTCTGACTAACACATATTAATAAAACTCATAAGAAAAAAAGGCGTATCTGCGAAATGAGACACTGTGTGAACTTTTTCCTAAATAGCTGATAACCGAAAAACTTAAAACACGTAACAATATTTAAATTATAAAATACAAACAGAACTTCACAAGTGTAACCATCATAATTTGAATTGTATCTGCCAGTCACAGAATAGATAATTTTTGCCAGTCAAATAATGAAGTGTTACAAAGAAAGGGCGTATCTACACAAAATAGTAGTTGTAGATACGTCTTTTAAATCTAACATTGTTGGTTACGTCTTTTTTATCTAAAATTACACATTAAACTGCAGATACGCCGTTTCTTTAAAGATGTATTCTAGCATATCTATACATAGTTTAGCCTTCTGAACTTAACGAAATGATAGATTTACATGCAGGGAAGCGTTTGCCAGCAATAACTCAAAAAGCCAAAAATTGCAGATACGCCCTTTAGAATTAACACGGCAGTATGCGTGTCGTATGTAAGCTTTCTTATTAAACTTCATTTATTTTTTTATTCTTATACCACGATTTTGAACATAGGATGAACAGAAAACGAATTATAGCACAAGTTCATTCATTACATCAAACATCAGTAAAAATAGACACTTTAATTTGACTAAATTTTATTTACAATACAAAATATTTCGAGTGTTTTTTTAATAAACATTTTGCATCATCAGAAGTCAACTCTTTGGCGACCCTTGGAATAAAGAATATCTTTATTTTTTATTAATAAAAATTGGTAACGTAAGTTTTATTGATACATTTCAGTGTTGTTTAAGAAATCCAAGTCTATCGCATTCACAATTTTATTCCAAAGATAGCAAAAAACAACAAATAGCCTAACTTCTGTCGTTCTAGAAGAATTCAAGTTTGTCTTTGTGAAAATGAATTGTTAAGTGTTGCTTAAAAATGTTTTTCGATAGAAAATTTACTCATGTCAACTTTTTAAATTGCTGATAAAAAATCTCTGACGTTATGGTTTAATGACAGTTGCACTATTTACTAAGGGCGAAAAGTTGTAAATCAGTGTATTACAGTAAAATATGTAGTACCTACAACATGTCTGCGTCAAATATGGCATCTTTATCATTATTACATGTAATTTCAGTAAACAACGACGTTTCATGTAACAAAACAATCAATGCAAATAAAAACGATTTAATTTTCTAATTAAGTTTTCCAAACTTGATGTTCTATAAACTAACTTTAAAATAAATCCAGCATAATGGCTTAAGAGGAATGGCATCCTTCCCTTCCTAGTTAATTCTAAAGTTAACAATATTTAAATAGTTGAAGATTACAAAAAGTTGTGAACTTATTAGTGAACATACCTACCTAAATAATAAAGAGAAGCACAAATACTGCAAAATATACATTTCGCTTTTGTAGGAAAACTTGTAACGCCCAAAACATCATTTGATTAGTGTCCAAAACAATCGACTATAATAGCTTGGAATTTTTCTGCCACTGATAAATACAAATTCATAATTTGTTACGACTAGGTTTTTAATCAAGCAAAAGTCGCCATGTGAGTTTCTTTATTAAAATTTATAACGGTCACTAAACTACAACTTTTTGTTACATAAATTTTTCTTTGAAAATCGTCCTTTGTACTAGTATGTAGCCTTTACAACTATACTGACTTAACTGGGTAACGCTCTTGAAAATAAAAAAATTGACGCAAAAAGAAAACTTTCAAATATGAAAAAATTTCTTATAATCCTCTTGAATATACCTAATGCAAGTAAAAATAAACGAGATCAAGAAAAATATGCTTTGTTCCAAGTTCTAACTACGAGTAGATTAAAAGTTGTATACAGATATATGGAATAAATAAGAAATAAAGCAACGTCATTCTACTCTGATAGCAGAAAGGGCTAAAGCTGAAAAGAAGTGTACGTGGATTAAATAAATTGTAGATAATTGTAATTGTATACAAAAGAAAGTTGTTGAGATGATTTAGACATGCTGAAATAATGGATGAGTCTAGCACAAAGCGAATGCTTTCAGTGTTTTATCAACTTGATGTAAACTTCATTAAGCTTCAGCTCGGTGTTTCTTGTTTAAATTATTTTCAAAGACTATAAAAAAAAATTATTTTGAATTGTTGAATTGAATGTACAATTCTAATATTGAAATATATATCTATATTTACCTATTACTTTAGTTTTATATTACGGTTTATTTAAATACTAAGCAATGTAATAGTATACATAAACCATGCTATGTACTTGTACCATTTTGAGATTTCCAGATGGATAGTATATTTATGTAGGTACTTAGTACCTATGTATCGTTTAAAAGTTTATAATAATATTTTTACACGTTACTGTATTTTTAAATTTCATGCAACGTGTTAACCATTTGTTTCAAAATTCAAATAAAAGCAATTGATTGGATTTGGTTGTAGCAAAAGAAGTATGAATAATTTTAGATTCTAAAGGAAAGTTTAAATGTACTACATTATGGACTTAGTTTCAATGCAGATGGCACTTGAAATGTTTCAGAAATAGTACTTCAACATTTATTAAATCGTGAATGTTAAAAAAAAATGAGATCTAAGTACCTACTTAGGTACTTACTATAAATGTATTAAGTACGTGTAAAAGCATGCATATTTATTAATTTGTGGAGCTTTTCAGAAATTAAATAGATAAAGGGTAAGGTTCTGGTTGCTTAATTATACATACCTACTTACAATTAGCAATATATCATGTACGATGAGTTGTTAATGCTGGCCTCCTAACAAAGTGTCAGTTTGGTGTGGTTGCTTACACAACCTGATGAACAGCTTAAACCGCCTTTACTTTCTCAAATGGTCATTTCGAGATACAAGCATTCATGGGTGAGCTGTAATATCGGAAATGAAAATGAAAACAAAAATATTATTATATAATGGATTTTAAGATTAATACCTAACACCTATTCTCGCATATTAAGCTTTCACTTCAATTTAAAAATTGATCTATAAATGTTAGAAAGATTTAAAAAAGAAACAAAGATCTTATGAAGTTTAAGAAATCGCGTTTAATGTTAAAAATAAAAGTAGGTATCTTACAGAATACATATTCGAATGCTTATTTTATGTTTACACTTTCTCGAAATTGGGTTTCGAAGTAATTTTTAGTATTCTAATAAACATTATAGGGTTGCCTATAATCCCTTGCGCAATCTACGTATAACAGAATTCTTGAGAAGTCTTTCTGTATGCAAGGGCACGCGGATTCTTAAAAGCTTTCAAATGTAATGGTACACAACATTGTATATAATAAAACCTTTTGATATTGATAAACCACAGTTTCATTTCCTGTATTTAAGTTCTTCTTTATTACCTTTACATGTGACGTGTTTGCAACGAACAGTACTACTAATAAAGTTGCTATTTTGATTTTGATCAAGCATGAAAATTATATTAAATTTTTGAACCGATATTATAATATGAAAACGAGTAAGAACTGCGTAATACTTTGCTGAGTGTTTATACAGCATATAATACAGCGGTCTTTCCTCAACTTGTGCAAATGTGGACCGATGTTTACAGATTTTTTCTTTCGCGATCCATCTGTGTACCTTATATAGGTGTACCTATTAATTTTTAATGCATTTTCGATAATTATATTGCAATGATATAAGAGCTTTTGCGGGAAACCGAAAATTTCCCGCCAAGGTTTCTTTTATACCTCTGCAAAAAAATGAAAAATTACCCGCTAGCTCAGTTGGTCGAATAATGCTCCTCACAAATGGATCCTTATTATTAGGTGGATAAAGAAAATTCATATGGTAAAGGCAAATAAATTGTAATTGGACGAATAAATTGGTCACACACAGATATGATAAAAAACAATCAACATTAAATTTTCTCTGAGGCCTTATAAAATAAATCTGTGAATTAGATAATCGTGAAAGTGACATTTAAATTAATAAAAATCGTACTACACTTTCACAATTATTGAGACGTATCAAAAAAATAATTTACAAATAAAACAAAATTTTTAATACACCCTGTGTATAACGTTCAAAATAATCAAATTAAAAAAAACGAAAGCCGCAAATAACACCGTGTAACTTGAGCACAGCTGATGAAATAAAACCACGGCTTAGCAAGTCCGCACATGTGCAACGCAGAAAATAATCGTTGGAACAGTCCAGATGCACAGACTTTACGATGCAGCGAGTTGTGTAAAATTCATTAATGCGCAATTATTACTAATAAATTAAAATGATTTACCATCTCCCATAGTAATTCGTCCAAGAATGGCGCCTATTATAAAATTTTCTCAACCTTTCATGACCATCTGGTTAGGAGATCCAACTTGATACACTGTAATATCGTCTTGCTGGACATTCAAATAGGATTGAATAATCATCAAAAATTTGAACACTTTTAATTCACTATTTAATTTTAATCTTTGTGGAGCGTCACAAAATTACGTATGGCCTCTTGGCCGGTTGGCGTTCAAAAAGCCACGTTTTTTCGTGCTGCTCAAGCACGTCCCCGCTTTTTCCAAAATTCTTTCCACTCCCCTATGTCTTTTTATCCAAATTTCTGTGTAAAGCCTCACTGCGCAATCGCCATTTGGTGTTGTTTATAGCAATAACTTTTAACATTCACGCAATTGTCTCTTTCTAACTTAACAAATTTAAATTTTATACAATAAAACTTTATAAACAAAACTTAAAATTATTTCGCCGACCACAGAAAAATTGCCTCCGTGAACCAGCTAATGCGTATTCAGCTGAGAAAATTTAAAAATAAAAAAAAGGAATCCCTTCAAAGGATTTTGAAAAAAAGAAAATTAAAATGTGCACATTTGACGACCAAATCATCCTATCTCCTTAATAAAACAAATTAATGATAAAAAATTTTAAATTAAAACCAATAATAAGGATTTACCTGTTGGGACATAATTCTCAGGGTAGAGCTAGATTTATATATAAAAAAAAAAACTCATCCATTTCCCTCTGAGAAGGTCAAAACATGACATCATGTTAAAATATCAACAAAAATAATCTCGTAAATGTTTTGCATAATTTGGTTATTGTCAGATAGTCTTTCACTCGAAGTAGTTTTTTATATCCAGATTTTATTGTAGTTGGATATATATATATGTATAGGATATAACATATTTTCTTTTCGCGGATCGTTACCTAGCCATGAATTAAATTTAGAAATGGCTGGTTTACAGTTCTAATAAGTAAATTAATATTTTGGTTTTCTCCAACATTTAATTAAAATTTCAACCGATTAATATTATATAAGCCACAGCCGTGGAGTGATGTGACCGCTGGTTGAGTACAGAGCGGAAATCCTGGGTTCAAATCGCGGACTATACAGAATTTCTTAGCTCGGCCTTTCAGTGGACATCCACACGGTGTGGTGAAATAGATATTGATTTATCGAAAATAGGTAATATGGGAACTAATCCACCCCGCTAATCGGATTTGTAATTCCCAAAAAGGGAAAAGCAATGTTCTACTTAGAACGTAAAAAGCTTAATGATAATGATATTATTTAGCAACATTTCAAAACACATTCTTTCTAGCTAAAAAAAAAATTATAGATCCATATTAATTTTTGATTTTTATTCAATCAATATTTGAATATTAACATTATTCTGGAATTATAATGATTTTCAATTAGTTAAATAATTATTGTAAGTAAGAGAAGTACGGAGAAGACAATTTTCAAAAATTACTGAACAGTGAGGACGCGGTCCCGCAAAAACAATGAAGAAGTATAATAGAAGAGAAGGAACAGTTGATTAAAGAATTGACTAACGCGGAAATCAAGATCAAGAAAATTAAAATGAGAAAAACAGCCGGATGCCATAACATATTAGGGAGAAATGATAAAGAATGGCGGCAGAAAACTACACGATAAATTAGGAGAGCTGGAGAAGTGCGAAAATGTAAAAAATTGGCAAATGAGACGGATAATACATCCACAAAAAGAGTGCTGTGGAAGATTGTCAAAATTAAAGGGGAAAGGTAGATTAACATATGAGATTGAATTTGGATCGTACGTGGATGGTAGAATCCGGCACTGCTGATAGATGGGAATCGATTAAGGTTGGTAATCTTACATTTTCAAACCTATCAGCAGTGCCGAATTCTACCATCTAAATACAATCTTCTATGTGAATGTCACTTTATTCCTCTATAATTTCGACAATTTTCCACATCACCGTGTGCCATGATTCTACTATCACGTGCCGAATTTCACCATCAACATGCTATCCAAATACAATACTCTATGTGAATGCAGCTTAATGTTGCTCTCAGAAGCAATCAGAAGTATCCCTGGAAGATGAAATGCAAGAACAGAAGTACTTGGAGAAAAGTAGCAAATGAACCAAAATCACACTCAAATCTGTGAAAGAGTTGGAAGATAGAAAGAAATGGATTGTAAAGACTTTGAAAGAAGTAGCTATATTGCAGTAGGAATAGATGCTGTTATTACATGAAATAATTATTGAACAACGATGCATCGAGCTTGATAGAGTCTTTATAAAACAGAAGTAATTTTGAGCAAATCTTGAAAATTAAGTTTTGTAAATTATTATTTTCAAGTTATATTACAACGTGGTTAGTTTTGAATACAATTATTACACCAAAGTTTGCATTTTATGTTCATTGAAGTTCCAAGTTAAGATTTACTTTTAGAGCGTGATGTATTTTCTAAAGAGTAGATTTATAACGGCTTACATTATTTTCGTAGTTTATTATACAACTTACAATCTATATACAAAATAAATTATTTTTTAATCTTAAGATTTAACACCACATTTTTTTTTCGAAAAATTACATCCAGAAAGACAAGACCTCTCTGTAAAAAAATTTTTTTTACTAAATAACTAAGATTTAGTCATGAAAAATTTTGATAATGAAAGTAGTCATTATGATTTTTATTTTATCGAAGGTTTTTTTCAAATAGCATGAAAACATTTTAAACGATGCTTTTCACTCGAAGAAGAAATTGATAATAAATAATATTTGTTTCTTATTGTTCATAACAAAATTAGGTCAACCGATAAAAAATTGTAACAGAACTAGAGTGGAAATAATTTGGGGTAAGCTGGAATAATTTTTTTTGTTTACTTGAACCTCTAAATATATTATAATAGAGACTTGTTCTATAGGAATTTAAAACCTTAAAAATATATCGCCAGCACCTTGTGAGGGAAGCACGATCGTGATGATTCCATGTACTTAGTCGGGGTTTGATCCGACATCTGCACTGCTTTAATCACCAACCCACGGTTGTGCTTCTTTAATAGACATAGGTACTCATTTTCCACTGTTTACTAATCCCCGATTTGGCCACCATATTGGAAAAACCACGCGTAAAAAGTAAATTTTATTAGAGAAAATCTTGGTTTGGGTTTATTTTAGAACAAAATGTGAAGTTATAAAAATAAAATAGACTAAATTATTTATAAAAAACCTTTGAAGTTTTTTAAATTAAAGTTATCGGAACACACAGTATATACCATTTTTAATTTATTTCATTATTTGTCATTTGCGGATCTGGAACGTCCAAGAAAATATTTTTATAATAATAAATAATTTTAAAATATGTACGGGGATAAGGTGAAAATTTATTGGCTGACTTGTCACAATATCAAACGTAAAATTTCAACTTGATTTTACGTATAATTTTCTGTTACGGCTTCTCAAAGTGGACGTCCGTGCGAGTTTGATTGAAATGGATAAACTAAAATATCGTAACGTAGTAAAATTCTTTATTTTGGGGTGATCTATTGTCAATCGAAATTTATCATCTTCTGAAGATGATTTCCGTGAAGAACGGCCAAAAACTGCAACCACAGATGTAAACATCGTACACAACATGGTATTGGATATCACCGATTTCAGGTCTATGAGATACCTCATACCGTAAGGATATTAGAAGAAAAGGTTTAGAAATCTTTATGCAAAATGGGTTCCGCATTTGTTGAAATCTGAAAAAGAAATGCGAAAATGTTAACCGATTTTTGTACACTTATTTGTTACTATAGTTTATAGTGGATTTACCACTAAACCCTGGAAACCAAAAAATAATGTAAGCTTGCAAGCATTGAATGAAAATCGGTGGTTCTGTATCAATTGGCAAAAATTTCATCCGTTGAAAGGTTATGGATCTGTGTTCTTTGGGGTTGCAAAAGAAATTATTTTAATGGGTTTTGTTATTTTTGTTTGCCCACAAATGTGCTTTAGCAATAGAAGAACTGAAGAACTTGAATTATGAATTGTTGGAACATCTAACCTATTCGCTAGATTTGGCTTCTCCTGACTTCTACGTGTTCCCTAATTAAAAAAATTTATGGTTTAAAAAGGTTTTCAAATGATAAGGTGATAGCAGCTGTAAATGTGTATTTTACGGATCTATACCAGGAACGAATTTCAGGGACGGGTAATGCAGTTTTAATAAAAAATCACAATTTTTTATTGCTAGGCTGAGAACTTTTCATCTTACTTTGTACAGTGGACCTCACGATATGCACCTTGAGAGGTCAAGTAAGTAGCGAACTTGGAACAGAATTATCTTTTGGCAACTTACTAACCACCGACCCTTATTTAGTAATGAAGTATTTTTGGGAGGGGGTATTATAGTATAAAATATAATATAGTTTCCTTTTATTAACAATTATAAACTGCTAAATTACGTCTTAGGAGTTTTACTACATAAAAAAATGAACAAAGGCCTATCGACCCACTAGATTACTGGCCTTTCGGGAGTTTACGCAAACTTTGTTATGGCCAGTCCACTCTTGATGATGAATAATATGCTTACTCTTGTGCTCATTTCCATACAACAGTTTTTTCTTTTTCAATTATATTTCCAGAAAGCTTACCTAATGACAAAAATTTAGACATTTTGTCTACCTTTTGGCGATGATGATGAATTTGGACACGTGAAATGTTAAATTATGACATAAATAAAGAATAGCAACTACATTTATATGTAGTATACCGCACACTTGGATAGCTATAATTTTACAGCCTATCGATAAACGAAAAAAAAGTAGAATAATTTTCTTACCAATTGGTGTTAACATTATTTCTAAAGTTCATAATAAATTTACATCCTGACTTTGTTAATGTAAATTTACCAATATTTTTCAAGCGCTCTGACAATTTTACCCAAAACTTTTTACAGCTGCGCTCCAGCACCTTATTAATATAAAAAAGTAGCCACTAATATTTAAATATTGGTTCTACCATCAATGTTTAATGGGGTACTTAATGAGCACAAAAATATAGAATTTTATTTAATTCATTTTTTATTTATTTAATTTTATTTATTTAATTAATTTTATTTATATAGAAATGTTTATACAAAATATAATATATCTTAGTAATCACATAATTGCACAATAGGTTTGAAACTGAATAGTATTTATAGAACGTACTATTTGATTAATATTATTATGTTATTGTTATATTAATTTTATTCTGTAATGCTTTTTGTGGTTCTATAATATCGAGGGTAAACAAATTAAAATGCCTTTTGATGATATTACTATAATTACTATTGGAAATGTAAAAAGAATCAAAAATAAGAAAAATATTTTCAAAATGTTAATTTGTTCATTGAATGGTTCAATTTGTGATAATGACATATTTTTCTGTAAATTTAAAAAGAAATTTAATACGATACCCATTAATTTTCTTATCAGTTGGCAATGAATTTATCGAATATTGATTTTTACATGCTTTATAATAATTATGAACTTTTGAATAGATCAATATTTTGATATTGTTTTAAATCTGCTCTCCGATATTGAACCAAAAATAAAATACTTTACTGGATTTTCTAATAATTAATGTATTAAATAATTGACAACATTTACATCATGAAGTATAACAGGTAGCAGGACCTGATATTAATTTATGTATTTATTAACAGAGTTGTACATAGAAGACTAACAATAAACAAGGACAAAAAATAGAAATTTTAGGTTCAGTTTATCAGAAGTACCCTAGAAGGCTATGGAAAATTAATTTAAAAATCAAATTAACTTTATACTACTACTCAACTATACTGTGGGTACTGCTTTACTATATAAGTGAGGAGCAGACTTTCTATATGCAGTTTGTCCATTTTCATAAATTTTTAGATTAACATGGCATTGTAAACTATAGGTAAAATACCACATATTTTAATTACAAAAGGGCGTTCTAAAAAGCATCTATCCAGGACAATCAAGACAATCTAAATTCAGTTTGTCCAGCGCTGTTGTACTAACATAAAAACAGTATGTCCTTCATACGTAGATTTAGCCGCTGTTTTTCACGTGTGTGCGCTCTCCGATCTAATATTAAGTCTTTATCAATAGGTTTATTATTGTTATTAGACCTAATGGCATTAATAAATAATGAATAATACGGAAGGTGAACATGTGGGCGATGTTAATCGAAAAAGCAGAAAAAAAAACGAAATATTGCAAGAAAAGATCGTAAGAAGGAATGTAAAATTCTTTCTACTAATAAGATTTTTTTGTAATACCAATGATTTATACTCTTTTTTTGTCTTGAAATAGGCAAAGCGACAAATTTCTGGTTTTAAAGACAAACAAACTGCAGTTTGTCCAATGTAGACAAACAAAGTGCAGTATGTCCAATACATTTTTGAATTTTTTTGCCAAACCGTCAATCGAATATTTTCCGCATTCATGATACTTCATAGTGTATTTTTTTCTGTATTTTAGCAAAAATTACTTTTTTGATAACTTATCATGTAAACCTGTGGTAGTTTTTCTGCTCTCCTGAAAATTTAAGAAAATGGACATACTGCATATAGAAAGTCTGCTCCTCAAGTATTCTGTATACCTACTCTGTTATTAGCAATAAATAAGAAATATTTCAACTGACAACATAATATAAGTGAAAAATTTAAATTTAGTGAAATATGTATAAGAATTTGATAATTTTGTTATTTATCTTGGAACGAATTTGAAAGATTTTAATTTCGCCACCAAAAAAATTCTGTTTGAATCGTGACAGGTCGACTGTTTCTAAATAGCACATATACTAGATGCTATTTTTCGAAAAAGTAATTGGGGATGAAGTCAAATAATATGGTATGACTCACCATATCGAGAGTAATTTCTTCCCTCTTGGACATCCGTGAAAGAGTACCTACTACAGTAATTACATTTATAACTTGATTTTTGGGTGCGTCTTGTGACAAAGATTTAATTATTTTCCGTTTCAAAGTTGAAACTTGCAATTAATTCAAAATAAACAAAACTTTCATATAACATAGGTCTCATGCATCTTATCCAATTTGCTAGAGATGTTCGTTGATATATCAATGCTTATTTTTGTTTTAACTGAAATTTTCTGAAATAATTTCTTGTTTTACATGTTTTTGCCTACATATATACCTAGCATGCGAATTTTGAAACAGGTCGAACTTTCAGCAACGCTGGCAAGGTTCTGATGTTTACAAAATCTACAAAAACAACTTGAGAAAATATTTTTCAACATCATTTTATATTTTTTCTTTAAAAAAAAGTCGTCGATATCTTTTTAATTGTACGAAGGAAAAGTATATAATATTACTGTTCAAATTATAAAGCCATTAAGCTCGTTTAGGAAAATATTTATCGATTTTGTATTAAGTCGAGTCACTTCAAAATGTACCATAAAAACGCATTATAAAAAAATGGCAAACTCATTTTGTTAAACAGGAAGATTATTAATGAAAGGATTAACTTGTTTTGTTGTTCTAATATTATGGTATTTTAATTACTCAAAGGAAAATTTTAATTTATTACACTTTTAATGTTAATTACGTGGATAATTGAAGTTTCAGAGTAAATTAAATAAAAAGTTCAATTTGTTCGAGGTTTTATTATTTTATAACGAAATTAATCACAAAGAAGAAGTATAATAATTTACCATTGTAATTTTTACAACTTTCCTATATTTTTCCGTCTGCTTTATTTTATGAGTTTCCAATCATGTAAAAAAAAGCTTCAAATAAAATTTTAAATTAAATTAGATAATAAATAATTATTGAATAAACCCTCAAATAAAAACCTCAAATTGTCAGGGGATGTTCTGTTTTGGCCTAATTACGCTAATAAAATAAGTACATATAACTTTTTTTTATTCCAAATTGGGTAGTTTAACTATTATCAAACCTTTTGATTTGGTTCAAGTTTGTAGACGTTTGTTAGACTGTAATTCCAAAGTTAGTTCTTGTAACATTTCCTGAACTTAATTTAACGTGATTTTACTTCGATTCGACGTTTTTGTACAAGGAACATTATGCAACTGAAAAAAATATATTTTAGGTATTTTCCATTTCCAAAATTATTTTCTTTCAAGTTTTCAAATTATAAATGAATTGTCATCAATAAATTTTAAATTTGTTATAATAGAATGGATATCTGGTTCTTCTGCCATCCATTATCGACTTCTCACGGGGTGCAGCGTATAGGGCGAGGCGCATAGTCACGCGCCATCCGTCGAGCTTTGCAGATCCACTAGTGCTACCACCACGCGTTGCCTGCTGCGTACTGATGTTAGTCGAGATTTTGGAAATAAAAAATATTAGTACTCCTACGCCAAATTCATACAGTTTTGAATTTTACTTTAACATTAAGTTCTACTTTGTCAATTTATTCCTTTTATAGAAACGAATTTGATTCACACGCCTTTTCGTGTTCTTGTGCTGTGATATAAATAGACGTTTCTAGTGAGTCTTCAGTATTGTGTTTCCTATTGTTTACCTACTTAATTTTGTTATTTTGGAAATTTTATTTTTTAAATTTTTTCGCTTTCGTTCGACATAAAATAGATATATAAAAGAAACCGTTATATTATATTTCTACACGAAGATTTTAAATGTTAACACATTGATTTTTTTTATTAATATTTGTTTTTGACATTCGGGCAGTTAAATAGAATTATTGTCTAGGTTAAAGCTTTCCCAAATTTTTTATAGCAGTATATACCTGTGAGCAAAAAAATACCAACGTAACAAAATGTGGGTCAAATTTTTTGAAAACCTGAAACTTTTTAAAATTTATTTTATTTAGTTTACATAATTTTTCTTAATTTGATATGCAGAAGCAGATTACTTTATGAATAGTTTTACTTCATATTGGATCCTCTTACCTGGTTTATTTAATTCGTTCAAATCTTTCAAGTTAAATTAACCCATCAAATTCGATGTTTATTTTAAAATGAAAACTAAGTATAAAGTAAATATTTATTGTTAAGCAATATTTTTACATGTATACGAAGCCTTATAAGTTTTAAATCCCATTCAAAAAATTGACTATTCATTCCTTGCATTATATTTTTATTCAATTTGTTAACTTTTAAATTTTAAAAGATAATTTTTTAAATTGCTAGGACCGGTAATTACATTTGAATAATAAATTTATGTTTCATATTTTAATAGACAATTTACGTTTTTAAAAGTTGGTAACGAATTCAGCGAAGGATGAATAAAGCTGATAAAAGTAAATTTGAGTATAATTTTTAAGCTCAAGGGCAAATACAATGATTAGATTATATTATTAGAAACTTCTATTAAATTTTGAAATATTCTTCTCTGGAATAATATCTATATTTCTCAAATATTATTATAACCATATACAAACATAAAATTTTTACTGATATTGTAAAATACGGACGGAATAAAAATATTGAAAAGAATGTCTTGCTAATTGCTCAAATATTTTTATCATCACGTACATACAAGCAATAGATGATATTGTCAAATAAGGGATGAAGTGAAAATATTGCAAAAGGAATGCCACTAGCACAATTTTAACAATTACATAGGGTATAATATTTTGCTGGTTTATATTTTTTGCAGATGACGCGGTCACACAAAACATAACTTTCCATACTTCAATTTTATTAAAATTTAATAAAAAAAGCACTAATATAAAGTCTTCCTTTGTAAATGTGTAAAATTATCTTACTATTATATCGTGATAAAAATCTTGAGCTTAAGTTCATCTGTAATTAAAATTATGAATAAAGTTAAATTTGAAATTTAAACCATTAATATTATGTTTGTTAATTAACCATGACTTTTGAAAAAATTAATGTTTGATTTAACTATTTCATTCATTGATTTCAAAGGAATATTACAGCTTTTTTGAGATACGCACAATTTTGCCTTGCAATTCCCCTTACGGTATACAAATATTTACCAAATAGGTAAAACATGAAATTGTTTGAAAATTAAATTTTCAACTCTGCCGCTTTTGCAAATTGCATTTTGTAACATTCTTATCTAACTATAAGTTCCACATTATTGCATTTAGTAAACATGGGCAGAATATTTTTAATAAATAACTAAATTTGGAAATCATCAATTAATTAATTACAAAGTGAAATCACAGATATCCTTTTTTTTATGGTCGCGTAAACAGAGAAGAAGAAGTAGTAATTTTTAATAGTAGTTTGTAATGTGTAAAGAATTGCAATCGGGATAAACCTGCAAGACAAAATTACAAGCCAGTAGTCGCAAGTTCTTTAACGTAAACAAGGACCTGCAGCTTAACGTGAAATCCAAACCACGGTACAAATAAATTTGAAATTTTACGAAATTTCAGCAAGTCTGCCACTTTACCATTACACTAAAGACTAAACAAATTTTACAGTTTGTAAAACTAAACCAAATTAAAATGTATAAGTGGGTATACACCCCTGTGTATCCGAGAATGAATAGAATAATAATACATATTATTATATCCAATAATATTTATAATATTATTACATATTCAATTTCCATAAGTTGATCATTGAATAATATATTATATTAAAGTATACTTCATAGAATAGGTTACATGTTGTGCTTATTGTAATTTATTTTATTGGTTTACAATTAAGAATGTTTATTCATAAATCATTGTAAGGATAGCTAATTGAACTTAAACTATTGAAATCATGATAGCCTAATGCTAATTTAAAGAGTTGCAAAAATATATTTTTTTATGATATATGCCACTCACACTAGTAGTGGACACCCCAACAAAAGTAACACAAAATTTAAATTTATTTACACGGTTTCAATTTATTTATGAAAATAAATTCAAGCGAAATCTAAAGAAAATTAAACGGAAACTGAATATATTTGCACAATTTGGAACAAATGGTGTGGAATTACCATTACTGGTGCAATATCCATTACCAGTATTCAGTAATCCTAAAATTAGTACTAATATTTGAACATCGAAATGCTTAAATTTTGAAACGAATTTTATCAGGGAAAAGGTCATTTCGTAGGCAAGTAAAAATTAAAATTGTTCTTATTTTGGCAAAATTTTTGGATGTGTTGCAAGTTCAATTTTAATATGTTTAAACAAAATTTTTATTTCCTATCTCCTAAAGCAACCTCCGTAATAATTAAAATATTGTTACTGATTTTGTTGTCCTTGCAAGTTTAATATTAGCTACCTTACAAAGTTTCAGAATTATTAAACAAAATTTAGTTTCATTACTTCTCAACACCACTTCTAAGTTGAAATTAAATCATAAATTACAGCAGGAATTATCAACAAATTATCAAACTATCATACCGTATGATCCGCAAGTGCACAGAACCGCTTTAACAGAGAAGAACAGTTCATAATTTGATGGAGATATTACTTCAGATGCCTCTGACAAGGTCACCCCAACAACTTGTAATAGCTCCAAAACATTCGATTTAAAATAATTTGTTGTAATTATTACTTTCCGCCACTTTCAATGATAACACAGGTCAACAAAAAAAAGATTTTTTTTTGTGTTTCTGTTCTAATGCTTAAATTCTGATTCTAGACATCGAAATATACTTAAATTTTCATTTTTAGCTTTTAAAGTTTGCTTTTGTCTGATTAACACCGGTAAGTAAGTTTTAAAGATTTTAATTGATTTTATGAGAAACTGATGGTACCACTTTGATTAACCCTATCGCAAATTGCATATTATTTGTAAAGGGCACAGTAGTGAGTATTTACTTGTCTATCACAATGTAAAAGTGTGAAAATTATACTTAAAAAGTTAAAATATGCAGAATACCATTGGCCAGTGATAGGTGATTTTAAGATGGTTGGTTTGCTGATGGGAATGCAAGGCGGATATACTAAATACCCTTGTCACCTTTCCTTATAGGATAGCAGAGCAGATGCAGTACATTACCAACGGCGTATATGCCCTGATTGAGTCGAATTTAAGATAGGAAAACATAATGTAAAGTCGGAACCAATTGGAGAGCGTTACACATAAAATTAGCATAGATAATATGGGTGCCTACAAGGAGAACGTTTTCACCAAGATGTGATGGACCTTGAACAACGTTACCAAAGGCAGTACAATGAGAATATGATGAGGGATTACATTTGGGGTTGAATACGAGACAGCCCATATAAACATAAGAAAAACACTAAAAATATTCATTTTTGAAATTGAATTTTTGTTTTTTTACATTTATTTGCTGTTGTTTATCAGAACTCTTGCATAAAAAAGACTCTAGTGTTCAGCAAAAACGTTTCTAATCGTAATTTAAAAGAAATTTATGGAAAAAATATATAAATCTGCCATTTTTCTTAAAAATTCAAAGAATTGCTCTAGTTTCTACAAAAGCAAACTTTGATCAAAAAAATTATTTTTTCCCTTATTTTTAACGTAGGAGAAACTAAAATTTCATATGCAGAAGCCAGATCCAAAAATCGTGTTGACCTGTGTAATATGTATAAAAGTACAATATTATTTTACACACCGATGTGGAGTTGAAATTTTGCAGGCAAAATAGACTTTGTAAAATATGTGATCATAATAAAGAAATATTAAATTCTTTAAACTTAAGTATTTCTGAGAGAAAAGCCACTCTGAAAAATTTCTGTAGTTTTCGTAATAATCGAATTTGAGATGATGCTTTATTAATTTAAAATATATTTTATCAATTTTGTTTTAATTTAAAACTTAAACACCAAATTAATTTAATTTTCTTTTTGAGAAATTTGAAAAACCTAGCAGCTTACCTTTTAATTAAAATAAAATAGCACGAATAATATTATAAAGTTGATATCTCACGATTTGCTGTTTTTATTTATGATTAAATAAGAAATTCAAAATAAAAATTTAACTGAACAAAAAATGTACACTTCCTTAAGGAAAATGCAGAAAATCATCAGTTTTTGTGTTAAAAATGTTGTTTGCTGATAATATTAAACCATCAGCTATATTTGTTGGAAAACGACGCAAATCGAATCACACCGATGCAGATTAGATTTCCGATGTTATATTTTGACGCAGCGTAAATCAAAGCCTTGATGTAGTGAGACTAATGTTATTAACTTTGTACAATGCGAAGTTATTCATAACCCATAAAAAAATCTCAATACCACAAATTGGATTTTGTATTATTTGTTTTTGTTTGTGGTGTGTAAATGAGAACTACGATTGCGTGTTTAGACTTTCATGAAATAAAGTTTAGTCTTTTGAGGACGTCGACTGGAATTGCATATTAAGAACGAGTGGTAATCAATATTGTAACATTATAGGGAAGTCCTAGTTGTGTGAAGAGGATCCATTATAATACTTAATGTGTCGAGAAGTGCTTTTGAAATATTCCAGGTTTAATTTTAGAATTTTTTTCATTTTTTATACCTTCAGGTAGGAAGAGAACTAATTATTATTAATAAAATCAGAAATGTGAGATTATTCAAAATCTTTGAAATGAAATGCAAAGCCATCCATGCAATTTAATTTATCTTCTAATAATTTATTAAACGATCTACCTACCAGAAATTAATTTATAATCTGCGTAGTCTGATATTGATTAAGTGTAATTATTATAATTCTCCATTAGTTTAATTAGCATAATTATTACTTACTACACGAATTCGGTTCAAAATTACAAATAAGTGGGTATTATAAAGCTATAGGAAATTTAAAATGAGCTTAAATATTTTTCGGTCATAAACCGACAATTTTGAACTTTAGATTGGTTAGTAAATACATTTTAAATACCTTTTGTTTTTTTTAGAAATAATAAGGTAAATGTGTCGTTGACTTCTCAAATTCTGAGCTTAATTGAATTTATTTATTGCGAACTGAACAAAAACCTTTGCAAGTTTGAATTAGTTTATAACGGTCTAATAAATTGAATTTCTCTTATGTATAATCAAATTCTGTTTAGTTAATACAGAAATATGGAACTTGAAATTTGCAAGTTTCAATAATTTTTTCATATATTATACCGATTTTATTCACTATAACTATAAATGTAGTCATGATTAAGTCTTCAACAGGTGCAAATAGTAATACTCATTGTTCAGCCAATTTTGAGAAAACTGAAAAAATCTTAAATCGGTACATATTTTGGGAGAATGTTACACGCGCCAGGTTCAAATTTATTTGTACCGTGGTTTGGATTCCAATATACAATACATAATATAGAAAAAGGAAAGGTAAAATTGGGTTAGCCTATTTGAAATTAAATAATTATTATCATTACAAATTTATAAACTCTTGATGTAAAAGTTACGAGTTGACACCCGGCACACCCCTAAATTACTTGTGTCGTGGTTTTGCATCCACGTTACGAAAAATTAATAAGAAGAGGTTGAATTTATAAAATTTGCAAAGAAACTGAGTTTTCCTGTTGAAAATCAAACCTATTATTATTAAATCCTTTTGTTGTGGATATTCTTGATAAACTCTACCAAGAACTTTCCTCTTTAAGTAATATGTATAAAATTATTTCATTATTTAATATTTATTACCGTAGATTTAGTCGTAATACAATGTGTTACTTCTGAGCGAACTGGTACATCAATTTTGTTTAAAATTCCTTTTGATCCCCTTTAATGCAACAGCGCTATAACTTCAAAATGAATAAATAACTTAACAAACTTTCGGAAAGTATTGTATAAGTGAGTTTAAAAATACCATTAAAAAATAAATATTGTGAATAAGAAATGTGTTCAAGATGCAGTCGGTGCTGTCATAACGAAGACGACGACGATAAAATAGCAGATTCTGAAACTTGTTCAGGTATATTTAATTAACAGTTTATAATAATTAATTTATACATTTTTACCACACTAAAAGTTGGAAGCACTTATCGTTTTTAGAATTAATATTTTTAGTTTAAATGGATTTTGTACAGTAAATTTATAGGTTAATCTACCAGCGCAAACTTTTGCCCCCAAATTGACGTTTATTATAAACTGGAGTTCATTTTAAACTAATTATGTAGTGTAGTGGAAATTTACTAAACTTACTGAGTTGTTGTTTTCTTGTTTCAGAGGAAGAATGGAACTCAGATGGAAAGCTAGGTCGGGGATCTGGAAACGAGTCTGGTAAGTAAATATTTTTTTGCATTGATAATGCGAAGAATTAAAAAAATATGAAATTAGAATTTAATCAATTTGTTCATAATTAAGTGCTCCACAGAAATAACGTTTTGGAAACATTTCAGCAAATATTTCCAATTTGTGATTGTAGTAATACCCTTCTCTCATGTTTCAAATTTAAGAAAACATTTTAAATGAGTCTAGGGAATAAAGTCTTCCTGACGGTTGACTTGGTAGAGGCAAAATATTTTTGTATTCGTTTTTCGGTTTGTTAAATTCTTAAAAGCTTTCATATTAAAAAATTTTCAATAAACTGTAGACGTAAAAATTGCAGACAATTTTATGATTTTAGAATGCCTGAAATTTGTACTTTTTGAAGGGATAGCAAAAACTCTTCATAACGTCAAATACCTACCTTATCATTTTTTATTTACGGGAAAGGTGATTTAGATTCCATTTTTCCTAAAGTCAAATACACGCTATATTTACAATCTGATAGTTATGGAAATAATACTGCACACGTATAGTAAAATCTCGTTTTCTTTATTTATTAGCTGGCGCAGTTGCTCTCCTTGTCGAGTAGTTGGTCATTTTATTTTAAATCAGCTTATATACTGTTGACACGTCAGCTGTCAGTTTGACATCCAAAGTTTTTCGCCACTGTTCCGTCATCTTGTCAACTGTCAATTTGAAAATTATTTGTTGTTTGGGTTTTGATGAATACGTTGAGTCAGTGAGCACGGACTCCTTTTATTGTACTTGTTTATTTATTATTTGAAGAACAATAGTAGTAAAATAGGAAAGTAAAGTTTGGCAAACAAAACTTTTTTGTTAACTTTTTATGAATGCCAGCGTAAAAATGTTTTTCATGCATATTATTGTGCATAATATGTAAATATATTAGCTATAACGGGTTGGTACTCAACTGTAATTGCATTCTTTTAAAACATCAAAAATTATTACCCTAGGGAAGTTTTAAAATTAGTAATTTAGCTAGCAATTTGTGGTACATAAATTTTTTTCGTATTTTCTCTAATTTTATTATTCCAACTCGTGCAATTTCTTGTGTCATTTTAAATTAATCTATTTTCTCCAAACATAAAAGAAAAATTATAGTAACTCGTCGTTTTGGCGTGGAAGTGAAAATGACGAGTGCAAGCAATCAAATTAAGTTAGCGTGGAGTTTAGATTTTCGAAGTTTATGGTTGATTTAACATTGAATGAAACAAGGAAGGTAAAATCTATACTGTTGATATAATAAACAAAATTGAGTAGGTACATCAGTTTTTGTAAGGAATATGATGTTATATAAGAAATTGAAATATATTTTATTGTAAGATTAATCGAAAACAGAATGCGTTCGTTCTTTAAATATTTTTTTCTACGTTGAAAAGAGAATTTCCATATTTATTGTTAGGCAGCTTTGAGTTTAAGTTGTTTTGTTCAAATTATATGTGGGGGAGTTGAATACTTTTGCTATAAAGAAGCACTGCTTTCAATTAATAAATTGAAGGTAAGAATCTGACTGAAAATATTTTATTTTTAGGGGTAACTTTTGAAATAAAAATAAATTAAGGAATTGGTATAAACTTATATTATATTATTATGTTTACACGATTGTCACCCTACATGAATGACGTCTTTTAGCACTGTGTTCTCCTTGGGAAGAACTTGTCACCTGACTATTGTTGCGAAACTAAGTCAACAGACCAATAGAACGGAAATATGATTTTTGTTCAGGTGAAATGTTCTTCTCGCGTGCATTGATGCATACAAATATATACAATAATATAGTCTCTTTATTGAGATAATGATTACACTAGATTATCCCGTTGATTATTCCCAATAATCTTAATATAATCCCAAAATTAATTTTCTACTTTTGATTGATTAAATAAATAGGTTTTTAATTAGAATATTTTGGTTCAATTGTTTAAGTTTATTCTTAATAATGAACAAAAAATTTGCTTAATGTTTTTAAGCAACAGATTGTAAATATTAATTGAAATTAAAAATAAAATTTTTCACCTATCGACTTGAGCGAACGGCACAATGACAGATATTTTCAATGATATTACTTTTTTGCGTTACCATAAATTGTTTTGAAATGTAATTCAACGTCATGTAATTAATTTTCCGATATTATCGAACCTCTAATCAATTAGTACATACCGAGTTAATCGTGCAAACAAATAGGTGGTTAAGTAGAATATTGCAAAATGTCAATATTATTTTTGGCGAAATATATAAAATGATTCATCGAATTATATTTTTGGACATGTTTTTTGAAAAGAATTTATCAAGTTTACATTAATTTTATTTTGCTAATATTATAAAGGATTAATTAATAATAATTTAATAATGGATTATTTGATTTCAAATGAGAAAAAATAAATTCAATAAAAAATTCTCAAACCAGGTAGGATGATACAGTTGGAAAACTTTGCAATAAATAAATAACAACAATAATATTGTAAAATGCAGTTTCGGAATTTAGTAAGTAGTTACCCAAAAGTAATTTACTCTACGTGGTTTTTAGTTGTTTGCAAATGGTACCTTATTTGCTAATTTATTTACCCTTACCAAACTATTGTGAACTAGAAACTAAATAAATTCTTCGAGGGAATTTTAGCTTAACACTTTTAATGAATAGAGAAATGTAGCTTACGTTATTTATAGCCAATTTTCTAATTTCCTTGAAATTCTGGTCTTTGTTACTGTATTTTATTGTAGGTGGAAGTTGAGGCAAACCAATTGCTTTGCTTCTAGTAGTATGTACCTACTTATAACCTTTTTGCACTTAAAATTCTGCTAATAGCTCTACTCTAAAACGGAAAGGGGTTATTCCTTTGCTATGTACGGCTGAAGCATATTATATAATATGTTTCCTCAGAATTCAGAATTTCTTATTCATTATTATATGAAACTTCGTCTTACATACTGAAATTTTTATAATCATTAATTTTAATTTTTACCATTAATTATATCAAAATATTTTTCATATTTACAATTTTAAGCAATTCATACAACAAATTTAATTTTTAACGAACTTTACCTTACGTTGCGATTTTCAAGTAAATTTTTCCCAAACAAAACAAAAAATAAATGAAAAGATGGTCGTGGTGGTACTGTAACAACTTCTCATACATAATAACAAAGACATAGCATTGGCAAGCAAAATGAATAACTAATCTGATTGGTTAGCTCCCAGACAAAGTAATAATAAAATTTAACAAATTTAAAATCTATAGTCGACCTGATTGTCTGCTCTGAAGCACTAGTGAAACCATCTGCTACATTATGAGGGATCGAAGAGACGATAAATGTTTAATCGATGCATCAAAGCTACCAGGTTGCTGAACATATTATATTGCGGTATACTCAACAGAAACAAATTAACAAAAAATTTCAAAAATCATTTGAACGATCCTCTATAAATTTTACTAATTTACCATTAGGGTAAACATCAAATCATTCTTGCAGTTCGAGCATTTTAGAGTTCGATAGCTCCACTTTCCCCTATGAAAAAAAAACCTTGTCGAGCTTCGCTGTATAAAATATTTACAATATACTGATAATATTGGCTTTCATTAACAAAGTATGTAGTTTGATTAAGATTAAACAAATTTTCACTTTAATTGGGTATGTACATCCAATTTTCCAAAACATAATTCGTATTATACACACCGATGTATAATACATCGCCACAACCACCTCTTTTTCAAAATTAAAAACCAATTACGTAATAATTTTTTGCCGCTTTTCCGATTTTTATACTCTACGGATTCGCGGTAAAATCAATAATTGATAACGTTACTAGAGTCTTCGTATCGTTATAATAAAAAGAATATGTCATACTTTTAGGCCAATTCTGATGTGCTTTCCGAACAGGCCATATTATGCTGTGATGTGATTTTATTGGACCAAAAGTTGTCACGAAAATAATTATCATTGAATAATAATTTAAAAATCAATTAGTTAATAATTTTGTGCTCTACAAAGAGACTCTCAGCAAATTTCGTGCTACTATTAGATCCGTGGTAAAAGCTATCATCATGGGGGTGCGATTGTAGCTCGATATCAAGTTTCAACCACCACATCGTTCATTTGAAGATCCCTAATAAATACATAAGTATCATAATTAGAAATACTAAATAAAAGCACTACGTGGGGCAGGTTGAAACTTTTCTATGGAAATATTAAAAAGTATTTCTTCTATTTACGTTTAGCCGATAATATTTACAATAATAAATTATGATAATTTATTAAATGAGTACACTTTTAATTTGAAATAAAAACAAAAGGAAAATAACACCAACGTAATTTTTTTTATTTTGAAAATTGATTCATGACAGTTATTTAAGAATGATTTCAGGTAATTGACCCCTAATTTTTTGAGACATTCATTTTGTAACACCAATTTTTGGCCACTTTTCCACATAAATCCGCACTTATTTCACCAATGACATGAATGATATTGGTTTTAAGGTTATTAAGTGATTGTGGTATATTGGAGTAAACCAATGATTTCACAGAACCCTAAAAAGTTAATAAAGTTGCATAGCACGATTTTGGTGGCCACTTCACGTTGGCATTTCTTGAGATTACACGGTCACTGACCTTTGCACTCAATAAATTGATTTTCACAAATTTAAACCACATATAATCCAGATCAAGATCGTCTTATGCTAATGCATGCCGGAAAAAATCAGTAATCTTGTCATAAGGAAGTCCAAGTTCTTGAAAACGACGTGAAATTGTTTATTCTGAATCACTCACACTTTGATTTAAAGCATCGATATTTTTAGCAGTACATTCAGGTTTTTGATGGATTAGATTCTTAACATCACAGGCACTACCGCTTCACTCGAATTTTTTAATTAAATTACGAATATTAAGCTCTGTAGGCCCACTATATTGATTTACGTAATGCGCGACACGTAGATCGAAGACATGTAATATTTTTGTATCAAAATATTTATTTTCATAATGAATTCGTTGTTTTCGCGGGTCTCGCCATTATTTACTTTGTAAAAAAAAATGCAGAAATTTCCTTAACGGTGATATTTGCTGAACAGCGGAGATCTGCTCCTTAACACGCCGATACGTTAAAGTGTGAATCCGACCTTTGAATTAAATTAAAATAAATTTTATGGAAGATTTTGAAATTTTTCTGGATCAACCTTGCTAACGGGATGCCTGCATTTTTGTTATTTGAAAAATTACTTTTCCAGCGTAATTTAAATTGCAAACTGTCTAAGTATTCATTAAATATTTTTTAGCATTTTTTTTTACCTTTATTATAAATATATTTGAGCAAACCAAGATGGATGACTTTTCGGAATTGACATCCGGGAAACTGTTGTGCTGGTCACACTGCTAGTCATTAGGCCCATTAAAGAGAGAACGCAACCCATCCGACGGCATGACCGCGTAAATGTTTGTCTAGTCTCATTGTTGGTCAATAAATCAATGTTAAAGTCACCCCCTATCAGCAGTGTATGTGCTTAGTATAATTTATTAATTTCAAGAAATGTTTCCAAGTTATCAGTGGACTATATGCGTAACCAACGTTCGATAACCGCAATGTTTATAATATTCAATAAATTTATCTAAAAATAAAAATTATTTCAAGTGTTTGGGTTATTTTTTAAATTAAATTTATACATTCAGTTTGGTATTCCTATTTTACTCCTCAAATACGAAGATGTTTTATTAATGTTTCGTTGAAATACACAAACCTATCTTTAATTTTTCTTTATGTTTTCATTCGTTCACAAAGTTATTTATCTCTCTACGTACCCATATTAAGGGTAAATACACTGGAAAGGACCCCAACGTTAGTATACTATCAAAGTAGATCGCGTGCGCTGCAATAAGAATAATCTACGACATACTACTTGCATTTGAAGCACTCAAAAGCATAGGCCGATCCGCGCTCTATATGTGGGTGGATTCTGATATCAAACCAAAGCTCTCGAGCTTACTCATCTGTCGGACTGAAATATCGTATTTTAGTTTCAGTTTGTCGCGTTTGTGACCGTCATGTTATTTAAATTTCAATATTTTATTATAAAATAGTTTGATCGTTTTGTGAATTGTGAACAAATATTTGCGTGAATATTTTTGTTACTTAAAACTGATTTAAGTTAAAATATAAAAATAGTTTCGAATGGATTTCTCTATAAAGTAAACGTGTTAATTTATAATAAATGTGGCAAAGGAAGGGTTGTTGAGGTACGAGTATTTTTATTTTTACTACCCTACTACCGGTAAAGGATGTCAATGATCTTTAAAAAATCAATTTTTTAACTATCAATAGCCGAATTAAGTGACTGTTAATTAAACAAAAGCTCTAAATGTTCAATTAACAACACCACCATTAAAATTTTTAGATTGGCCTAATTAATATTTTACCGAATACTTACACTTGACTTACTTACATTCAAAATTTCTGAATTATTTCCAAGACTATTTTTAATTCTTACAGCATAGATTTATAATTAAAATATATGCTTCCTTTGACTTTTGTTTGGTTTTATTTCTAATAATAAAATTTTAAATAAATTTTGTTGTAATAAAATAAAAACACTTTTATCGTACAAATTGAAAAAATTTCCAATAGAAAGGAAATTCAAATATTTATATTAAATCTGTTTAAAATCCCCTTCGATCAAAATGTTTCCATAAATAAAAACAAACATAGCTTGGCTTAATATTTATGACATTTACACTTAGGGACAAATCAGGCATATTGTTGGGAATTGCTTGTTCCAGTTTTTCAACTCCGCTGTATGGAAAATGAATTCATTTGAATAAAATATCAGGTAGTATGGTGAATAAGTTTTTAAAATCTATCGCAAAGCACTACCTTATTCTCTTCCAATATTATATATATGTAATTCGATTGTATTTTATACAAAGCTTCGTTTTACGTAAATTTTAATGTAGTATTTTTGTAAAACTGAATTTCTTTATAATTCCAAAACATTTTTATTAAATATATATTTACATTATTTGTTATTTTAAAATAAATGTTTAGAAAAATACTTTGACTAATCCAATTAAACACATTACTAGTTCGTCGGCTGAGTATTGGTTTGTTCCATGTCCATTTCGTAAAAATGAAAAATTCTTATTTTACCAAGGTTCCTGTATAGTTAACTGTACCATATCCGTTTATATAAATATATAAAATGAAAATATGAACATCATACTTGAATTTTATATTTTCATATAAACGGATATAGTACAATTAGTTACTCAGGAACCTTTTTAGCATAAGAACTTTTTATTTTTACGAAATGGACATGGAACAAACCAATACTCAGCCGACGAGTTGTTTACTAAATTAGTAGCGCTTTACATTATTATCAACCTTTTGTTGGAATGGTTGGAAACAGAATTACCCAACAGACCGAGGCGGGATTTGAACCCACGACCACTTGTTTGTAGTCACTTACGTTCTATGCTACTGGGGAGTTGGGGTTTATTAAATAAAATCAACAATCGTGACATAGTCATACTATTTCAAAATATAAGTACGCATTACAATATTAAATTTCATCTTATAGAATCAATTGATTTGTGGCTCAGATATCGAAACCTTGATAAATAAATCCTACATCAATATTTAAAAATTATTAAGAAATTCACTTTTCAAAAGTAAATTATTTAAATTAGAGCAGAAGAAAGATTAAAAGTAACTTATAAAACAAATTTATAAATAAAGAAAAACATTCGGAGTATAATGATGGATACTCTGAGGAATGGCTTTTCGTCATAAAGATGGAGAATAATGGTCACCGATCCAATCCATTATTTAGAGTGTCGATTTGTTTAAATTGCGGTAGATTGTTGGGAACGGATGGTTTGATGTTTACTCTTTGTTAAATTATTTAAAAAATGTAATCCTTTTAAAAAAAGTTGTTTTAATTTATCAAACCAAATTTTGCAAATGTAATATAAGGGTTTTTTCGTTTAAATTTTTATTGTAATAATTTGACAACTGCATTTGCATGTCATACCACTATAGAACTGAATGCAACACCATTCATCAGCGCGTAATTATTGTACATGCATTTATTATTGTGAAATTAAGCAATCAATAAATTGTGACTACTAAAAGAAAATTGTATGTAAGTTTAGGTCACACCTGTTTGGCATACAATGCCAAGTTATAAAGTGTTCTTTATCTTCTCCAAAAGTAAGTCGAAGTAAAGTTCCTAAAATCCACCAACTTTGTTTAAAATCTAAGGTCGATCTGATTTACCGGTGAGCTATTAAGTAGCGGAAACGGCGGTATTGGGTTCATGGCAATCAAATTGCACAAGAATTGTTAACTTTATTTTCAAAAAAAATTAAGAGCGAGACGAACTCAAGACGCTAAGCAACAATTTTTGAACCAACTAAGTCTCATCGCCAATTTATACAGAATTTTGCCGGTTTATAATTAATTGCGAAATGTTCATGTATTGAGTTCTGTTCTGTATGATGTTGACGTGTGGAATTTTTAGGCATAATACGACATGTTATGAAGATTGTATTCAGTGTAAACAAAAATGCAAGACTACCTACCACAACAGTGCATCGGGATGACGATAGAAGAGTGGCGAAATATAAACGGTAACGAAATGTTTCACCAGTGAAACTGTGGAATGTGTGACGAAAACTTAACTTCAAGTCTGCACCAAGATAAAACAAGTGATCCGGTCAACAAGTAGAATCTTATCTAAAATTTTTATAGAATCAACTGAAAGCAGTCCTGAAACTGCCTCAAACTCAAATTGGAGTCTATTTAATGCTATTGTAATATGCAGACAATCAGCGATGGCCCACAACAGGTTAGTCAATGTACGCCAGTAGCACAGAATTCAGAGGTGAATTGGAACACAGTGAACCACACAAAACGAGGTCGAGAAAACAGCCCAAGTCAGAGCATCAGATACTTATTTACGTCAAAGAACTTTAAACGATTATATACCCACAACCATAATTATAAATCGCTATTCAATTCTAGCACAAGCCAGAGAGAATTAAAACCAGCCAAATTCAAAGAGCCAAAACCTTCCCCCATAATTGTTTGGGATATTGATAATATGGGACTAATTAATGATCTAAGATCTCGAGAACGTATTAGCAAGCAATTAATACACAATTAAACTCATTAGTAATAAACAATTGAAAATACAGCCAAATAACATTTAAAACTATCACAAAATACTTGAATTGTTGCAGAAAAATGATATCTTTCCTGAGATATCAATAAAATCAAGAAAGAAACTGAAAAATATGAACACAAAGTTGCCAGGATTGCTAAAAGACAAAAGGGCGGAATCCGCTATTTTACATTGAAGTGGAACCAAGAAGAAATAACAAGGAAATATACAAAATTAACTCCCGCAGTTGATTAGAGTCTGGAATACCAACACCTTGACTTAACATGGTTAAGATTTAAGAAATAGAAACATTACGAAGCAACAGCTAACGACAACTATCCCATCAAAATAATGAAAGCTATAGCTGAAAAGCGGAAAATTAGGAAAAACTGGCTAAATTTCAAAGACGTAAGTATTAAGAACGAACTAAATAAAGTAATGAAAATAAACTTAAAATATGCTGAATGACTTCAAAAATCAAACTGTTCAAAACTATTTCGAAAGTTCTCTCCAACAGAGGCTACTGACTGCTCACTCTGGAAGGCCACAGAACGTATTAAACGACCACAAGAACATATTCCTTCCATTCAAAAATCAGACTCAACATGGGCGAGAAATAGTAAAGAAAAGCAGATGCATTTGCTGAACTACTGATATATTTTACTTACCACTAAATGCAGTAAAGATGATCAAACGCAATGTTACGAATGAATTATTTCTCGTTGCTATGGAAGGTGGTTCAAATTATTTTGATTCTGAAACTAAGTAAACCACCTGAACAAGCGCAGTCTACTGCCTATTACTTTTACTTAAACGTTTTCGACCTGTCTTAATAGAAAAACAACTTATCTCGAACCACCAGTTTGGCTTCCGAAATCAACACTTCGCAATCGAAAAAATTCACAAAGTAGCTAAACGAATACGAAAAATTCGAGAGGAAAAATGGTTCTGTTCAGCCGCTTTTATTGACGTAAGATGGATTTCTGTATAAAATAAAGCAACGCCTACCTGACTACTATCACTTATTTAAATCTTACTTAACTGAAAAAGTGTTTCATATCAAAGTTTAAAATGAATATTTTGCTCTACTTTCAATTTATTCAGAAGTTCTGTAGGGTAGCGTCGTGGATCCAAGCCTGTACCTCCTATTCACCGCAGACTTTTCTGTTTCTACCAACGTAATGGTGGCAACTTTTGCCGACAATATACAGTATCTGATCCAAATTCATCCACAGCCAGATATATGCTCTAATCAATGTTTAGTCTCCGTGATTTGCAAAGCACTTTAAGCCGGTGGTCTTCCTGGATAGGTGAATTGCCATCATCATTAACATAACAAAGCCAGGGTACAGGCAAAAGTGGAAGAAGTAAAAATAAAAGAGTTGGAAACTGGAAAAATACACAATCAGTGTCCAGTAAATTGAAAAGATTAATTAAGTAAAATATTCAACGATTCCGGAAAGTATTAAAACAAACCAGATAAATCGACTTGATTACATAGATGCAATTGGTTTGGGTTTAACTGCCGCGTATTCCTGTAAATTTGCTCTAAATTGATATTATACTATGTTCGGGATGTCAGATAATATATGAATTATTAACATAAATTACCTATTCTCAAATGAGAGGTGAAAGTTTAAGTCATTACATCGATGACCTATCTTATATTCATGAAACGCAGGCTAATTCATCTTTACCTAATTAAATTCGCAGAAACATTTCATAACAAATGTACCCTATTTTGGTCCCGTTCCTTTTGAGCGTCCATTTGTAAACCTTTAATTATTACTAATATTAAGAACGCGTCGATTAAAATTACAGTAAGTTTGTTAAAATGAAATTATATAATTTAGATACTGGGTGTACCTAGATGCCGAAATCATCACCGTTAAATGTGAAATTTTGGTGTGATGTTTGAGATTTTAAAATTAACAGAAAAACGTCACTCCGGCATTTAAAAACAATTATAATTACTAAACATTAAATATCACTATCCTTCAAAAACTAGAACATTGAATTTCGAATTTTCATTATTTGTTCACGTATAAATTCATTACAATGTAGGTTGGTCGCAACATCTTTTGACGCAGTAAAAAAGTACGGCTATTAATCTTTTATGAGTATGGATGATTTAAATAAATCATAAAATGTAACGGTGTGCTTGGATGAATTAAGTAAGGCTGGATGTTGCAAGAAAAATAAAAAATAATAATATTAATTTATTGTGCGGGTCATTTGAAATTAGCAAAAGTGACATTACAAGATTTGTACCTTCATGAATTGTTAGCTCAATATCTGCAAACTGAGAAAGAATTTTCCAAATGAATAAGGACAACTGTTGCAGTTGGGGTGCCGAAAACCCAAAGTTTATTTAAAAGTAACCAATGTATACCCTCAGAATCATTATTTTGTAACCTTTAGGAGCACGAGAACTCATTGAACCAAACTTTTTTTTTAACTGAAATTGTTAATGCTGTACAGTCATTGGTTTAATCTACCATGAAATGTTGAAATACTTTTATTGTAAGAGCTAATGAATGACATGTAGTTTTAACAGGATGAATAGTGTAATTCGCACTGCAGTAGGCAACATTCATATAAAGAGGTCCCCAAACTTTTTGTGACAATGGTAACATTTTTTTTGACTGATTATTTTTGGTTTTTTGAACTGACAGGACTGGTTCATACAGTTATTATATTAAATTTTATATAGGTAGACAAGTTATATTAGATTTTTATATAAATAAAAATATTTATGGTCAGGAAGATTGTTATTATAATATATTAATGGTGCGAACTAGAATAATTATTAAAGAAGCACATAAAACAAAATGAGGGGTCTGCAGCAATAAGGGGGTAACTCCATTTTTGTCGTTTTTGAGTTAAAACCGCCATCTTGCTCAGAAAAAATCGCTGTTTGAGTGTTTCACTCTTATTACCACCTATTGTGAAAATGTTGGGTCCACAGCAGCTAAACCTGACTATGATGAGCACAAATAATGTTGAACCTGCTTACGCCAGTCTCCTGCCCTTGAAAACAGCAAAGTATAACGACGTTAATGACCCTCGCACACAAGTATGTTGGAGAAAATGAGATGCATTTCTACAGAGCATTGAGATCCGTTACACATTCAGCTGAAGAAGAAGACGTTGATACGACAGAAGAAGAGCTGGAAGACGACTGATTTGGATTTTCGTTGAATAACATTCATTTGTATTGGCATTGATTGGTTATCCTGTGATATTAAAGTTTTTTCAAGCAAATTTCGTACACTTTTGTTCAAAAAACCCTGCATTTTTAACTTTTTTTGTCAATGGGGCGCAATAAGGAGGTAGCTCCAAACATTAAACACCCCCCACCCCTCTCAAAACAACGAAAAGGATTCGAGATAAGTAAGTATGAAAAGTAAGCACCTATACCACGATATGGGGGGTAGAAAAGAAAATTTATCTCGAAAATCGGATTTTTAAAACGTTTTTATCGATTTTCCAAAACTTCAAAAAATGGAGTTACCCCCTTATTGCTGCAGACCCCTCAAATTTAATCTGTAATGTAGTTTTTTTTTTAATTTAACTTATTACAAAATAGAAATTCTTAGTTGGATTGTAAATATATAGTAAATAGATAATTTAACTACAAATCGAATGAATTCAAGATGAATAAAATTCAGTGATTACTTTATGAGTTATTGGGTGAAAATAACCTAATCAATGACGGTGGCTGTTTTGCTTAAGTGGTGATGCTTATGTGCTATGATGTAATGCCCAAGTTCGAAGAACTGTATTAGACTAACATGCAAAATTGATTTGCATATTATTTGTTCCCTCTAACGCTACTGCCTGGCAGAAGAACCGAACCTGTCATTTAACACACTACATACTACAGCAAAAATAATATAGTCAATAGTGTCACCAAAAAATATATGTTGATCCAAAATAATTCCAGTTTTTTTATTTAGTTAGTTGTTACCAAGACAAATCTGTTACTTTTAAAGAAACACCCCTTATTATAAGTTTTCACTACTTTTCACAAAATGAGATTATAAAATTAACCATTAATTTTAATTAGTTCGAAAGTTTTTAATTTATTAGAAAATAGCTCATGTAAAAGGATAGAAATTTTTTAAAACAAAATTATTTGTATTTCACAAAGATGTTATTGTGCCATATAATATTATTTAGCTTCTATTTAAGAAACTTTCAGCTCCTAATCAAATTATTTCATTAAGTTTTCCTGCGAAGTTAAATTTCTTAATTTTAATGCGAATGGAAAACAGAAGAGAATATTTTAATAATTAATTAATTGTGTACTATTCAAGAAATTCCAACTAATTTAGGTTCGACTACATTTAAAACTTAATAGATATATTTATTATTCTAGATAAATACAATCAGAGAGACACACCTAATTTAATTATCTGTTATTAACTTAGAGCTCTATGTTTGTTTGCAATAATTACATATTGAATATTAATAATCTTCCAAGCTATTACAGTAACACTTACCAAATCGCTTAATTGTTTAATTAGAAGTTCCATTCTATATACTTTTAGATATACAACCTCCGCGATTTATTATTCCTACATTTAGATAATTAAGATATAATTTGTCTAATCAATAAATAACTTTAATTTTTAAATGTTTTCTATACTTTGTCCGAATTAAAACTGTAATTAGAAAATGAAAACATATATTCTTGACTACAACTTAATAAGAAAATAAATAGTTCAATGAATTACCTGAATTTATAATTAGCAAACTTTTACAAACAGTTAAGTTAACCATTACTACATTGTTGATTATCAAGATCGTTCTAAGAATAGTTTTGTTGCTATAATATATTTTAATTTTAACCAAACAATACACCTTTGACATTATTAATTAACGTTGAAATAGTAGGATCTACCATAATTTTGCACTATATCTATCGGGACTAATAGTGGAGAAGATTGTCAGTACTATCAAATATCGTAGACCCTGAAACCATCAACCACTTTTCTAAAGCTCAGTATGGAAGCGCATTATTAAAAGTCAATAACCTGACTTTTAGTACAAACGTACTTAAAAATCGCTATTATCAAAACCTCTATTCGTTACTATCCATTACAATGTTTAGTGGTGGAATAATTTGACGACGTCTGGCGTCGTATGTCGTATATTTTTTAAGAAACATTGGTGCGCGTCAATAAAATGTATGTCTGCATATTACAATATTTTGAAGTCACATATTTTGGATAAATTCCAAATGGGTAAAACTGCAATTTTATTTTGAAATAAATACTTAACAAACTACTAAAAATATATTATAAGATTATTGCACAATATTTTTGTTAAAATATTGAATTGTGTGAAAATTTATAACTTCTTATTCTAAAAAGGACAATTTCATAACTCTTCTCTTCAAATTCTTTTCTACCGGTTACATAAAGTCACTAGCGATGCGATTGAGAGCATGCTTTAACTTTGAGATGTGACAAATGCACTGAATATCTCCTTGAACATAAAATGCAGGAGTACAATTTCATCAAAGAGGGAAAAAAAGGAGAAAATTTCGAGTAGTATGAGCTGTATAGTTTACTTTACGATAGGAAATAGACGGGTGGTTAGTTGCTAACAGACTAAATAAAAAGCATAAAACTTCATACGTCAATATACTCGTGAAGGATCATGGCTTGAGAAATTTTTTTATTATTTGAAGTCTCATTAAATTGTGCAGTTTACCTGTTTTTTAAACCATAATAAAAGTATTATTCTTTGAAATATCAATCAATAATGTTAAACAGAGAACTTCAAATTTTGTATAGCACATAATGTAGTGATTAATTCATAATTTAAATTTTTTTATCTTGGCTTCATTTCTAAGAGCTATGTTCTAGTTATAAATAACTATAAGCTTTTAGAAAATTACCAAGGGACGTAATCTTACTTTAAATTAATGAGTTATTTTGTTTACTGAATAATTTACAGGTATGTAAGAATTTAACAGGATGGTTGTATTGGTTAATATGAACATCGGTATGATAAAATCAGGATGATGTGGATAGTCTAGATACAGTACTGTTTAGTATGTAAAACTACGGACAATGACTTAATTAATATTAAAGTACCTAAAATCTAACAACAAAAGTCAAAAACTTAAAATTTGTATACACTGTAAAACAGAGATGAGACGCAGCTGACAACTTTGCTTAGATCTAGCGTTGCCTCTTAATCGCTAAGATTTTTATACTAACTATAAAGCGTTGAAAACGAGAATATCGGGTTCTTTTACGCGGGACGTAATTATAGAAACATCAGATAATTATTTGAGAAAGTTCAAAAAAGCAAGGGAGAGAAGAAAGTTGTTTTATTAAATTACCAAAGGAAAAAATTGTTGGTGTGATTTTGAAATGCAAAATCAGGTAAAAGAAAACCAAATGATTGGAATTGTAAGACACAAAAAATAGCAGTCAGATCATCTTGAATGCATGAATATAACAAAACTAAATTTTCAAATAAATAAATGTTGTTCAATAATGAATAACTGATAGAATTTGCAAATAATGCCAATAAGTCAAAAATGTAGTCAAAATTCTACTGTTATTCGTGCGTCATTTCACCTTAGATCGCTCCTCTATAAATCTACAAAATAAGATCAACTACACATTAACACGATCACTTATTTGCAGACTTTAGTTTACTCAAATAACCAAACTTTGTATGGTGAAAACTGAAAACGCAATTAAAAAATCAAAACTAATACAATTTGTAAACGGAAGATAGTTGGTACATAATTCATTGTAATACACAAACTGAATCAAAATTTGACAAAGAGTGAATCATTAAAATATCCCAAATGCAGCTGGCCATGGTATGTTGAGGTCGCAGCTCATCTAAAACTAACCAATGGTTGAAATCTGTGATTAAGCCTCACTAATGTGATCCAAATAACTATTGAAATTCAGCTACATCATCGCAACACCATGATCAAATTAGTTTGAAGATCATTGGGTGAGAGGTAGGTACTGTCCACTCGAAAGTAACAATTTTACGATTGAAACCTCGATGAATTTTGAAAGAGCATATTTTAAATAAGAGAATTAACCCCGGAAAAAGGGCTTAAATCACCAGTTTTTTCAAAAATCGATTTTAAAAACTTCAACTTTCATATCAAATTTTAACGTAAGTCGCTCGTGATTTGGAATCACATGCATTGTGTCGTCTGTCCGTGTAATTCAGATGGGTCTATAGGCTAGTGGAAGAGTGGGGATAGCAGGAGCGACACTTGCATGCACATGCTTCAGCAGTGTCCTTCGAGCAAAAATCATGTTTTTTAATAGTTATTGTGCAGTAAAAATGGCTGTAAGGGCTCGGAGCGAAGCGTAGAGTGCATCCAGTCAATTTTTACTTGCACAACCACCGTTCTTGTAGAATCCACGCAAAAACGAGTTTCACCTTTTAGTGATCCATCTTTTCCTTGACCCGTGTAACTGTAACTGACTCTTGGCATCTGCGGAGCAGTGCGGGCGAGAGCCTGCTTATCTTCTCCATCTCTTATTGAAACTGACTTATGAGAATTTTTTACAGGTATTTCAAACCCGAGAAGCGGCATTGAGCCGGAGTCTAATATTATTGCACTCTAAGGTAAGCACTGCGAAGTCGAAGCGACGCGTGTGTGCTTATCTTGGGCCCCTATACTGTAGAGCAGGGGTCGGAAACCTATGGCCCGCGAGGTGTCTTGGTGCGGCCCGCAAGACTCTCCAGAAATGACGTTTTTTTTTTAAAAAAAGAAGCTTTTTTTGGTGAATTTGCATAAAAAAAAGCTCATTTTTAGTAGATTTTCCAAGAAGTGCGGCCCGCACTAACCCTCACGTAAAATATTTAGCCCTTTTACACCAAAAGGTTGCCGACCCCTGCTGTAGAGCATCAATCGCACAGCACCATTGGATGTTTTATTATTAAATAAAAAATACAATTTACCAAATAATAAAATAAATAATTTATCAAGGAAGCTAAGAAATAATTAAGCAAGAAATAAAAATAAATTAAAAACAAAAATAAAATAAAATCATTGACCTACACTGAAGTAGTGTGGCGAGTATGAGTAATCTTTCTCACTGGAATATGTCGTCGGACTCAGAGTCCGGTCGGACTCTGGTGTCGGGGGGGACAGAATTGTGAAAATGATGAGGTCTGAGATTGAGTAAGGGAATAGTGATCGTTCTGGGAGTGAAAATGTCTTTGGGACATTTTTTTTAGGATAATGGTTGAAATCATAAAAACTAAGGGATTGGATGAGTGGGTTAGGACAGTTAGGGCATTTGAGGTATAGTTTAGAAGTTAGATCGCGTATAAAGGTGTTCAAAGATTTAAAGCCAGAGGCGGCCTGGAGTTGTCTATTAGTGACAAACCATGGTGCATCCAGGGCTTTTCTGATACAGACGATCTGAATGGTTAGAAGCCTGTTCATCTGATTTTGGGAACCAAACCTTCATGCTGGGCTCGCGTAGGTTAGGACCGGCCGAATTATGGTCTTATAAATCCTAATTTTATCTTTCAGTTGCAAATTGCTCTTTGTACCGATCAGTGAGGTTAAAGAACCCTTAAGGCCTCTTGCTTATACAGTAATCCTATATGCCACACTTTGTCAAAGGCTTTGGCTATATCCAGAAGAATAACCAAAGCCCTGTGACCCCTGGAGAAGCCTTCCGTGATTTTTTCCGTGATGCGGAGGATCTGGTGGATAGTGGATTGTCCCTAACGAAAACCGAATTGTTCATTAGGGAGTAAGTCCAGTCTGGTCAGTTTGTCTTGTAGTCGGGAGAGGATGATTTTTTTGGTTATTTTGGCAATGGAGGATAGGAGAGAGATAGGTCTATAGTTCTGTACATGTACATGTAGTTAGTTCGAAGTTAAATCAGTGTTTCCAACCCTGATTGGTCGAACCAAGGTCTAACTGCCTTTAGTTCGAGCTAAGGGGTCTACATTCTATTTTAAGATTGTTCTAAGCGCCTAACCCACATTTTTAGCTCGCTCTAACTCAGGTCGGTCTATACTCTATACCATTGGGTTTACTTACTTGAGCGTATGCATAAATGGACTAACAAGCTCAACAAGCTAACATGTGTACCGTACAATAGATAAGATCTTCTACAACACTCGTCATAAAAACGCACACATTGGGGGAGTCGTCCGATCCGGAAGTAAAAGCAAGATAGCAACCATTTAAAAATTCAAAATTAGTTTTAATGAGTGACCAAGAATTTGGTACTACCTATATACATTTTATGGCAGAATTTACTTCCATATTGGAGTCCCCACCGCAAAAAATATGAATGAGCTCATCCATACAAATAATTTAAATCATCATTCGAACATAACCTCAACCTAATGTACTTCTACTTCCGTAATGATTTATTGGAGAATGAAGGTACACTATAAAGTTTTACTCAATTAGTTGACCCTAAATTGATAATTTTAAACTATTAATTGACCGGAAGCTGATAATTTTCATCGTACATGCATCAAATCAGTTTACCGGTGAACTAATTGTTTAAAACTTTTGTGTTTGTATTTCAAACGGACAGTTTGAGATTTAACGTTAGACTGTAAAATTTAACAATTAACATAGTATTATCAGTGTTATTATAACAACTATATCCAAGATAATTTTCGATATTTTCTCCAATGTTGAACTGATTTGATATCGAGGAAACTCTTTCTGACAGAAAAAGTACTACGTGTTCGTTGTCGATAGTTGAACCTAATTTCGTCTAGTTAATGCTTCTAGAATTAGGACTGTAGAAATTGAAACTAAAGATAAGCGATCCTTTGCAACGTTAAATTGGTTTACTTTTTTAATTAGGAACTTCTTTTTATTGCCCTTATTTCTGAGGATCTCCTTTTTTTTATTATTAAATTAGCGGTCTGAAGAGCTAAATCCTATACATTACACTGACTATAATTTTTGACACAAATGCAAACAAATTAATTTTTCGGTTAATTTCTTTCAATTGAAAAATTATGTTTTACATGCGTTTTCCATTAGGTGGTAGTATTAATAGAAAAGTAGGAAACGAGAGCCACTTTTAGATTGGCGGAGTTTTAACAGTATTGTGGGTTTAAAAAAATTTTATTTGAAAAATTCTATTGGCGACTCATAATTTTTCCACAATATTCTTTTATATATATTTTTTTGAAGTTTTTATGCCAAAAGTTTTTATTTTGGATTTTATTATTTCGGAATGAGCATAATTTTGAACAGTCAGAAAATGTAGTTTTCACATTAGCATTATTAATTAGACATCAAAATTACACAACTTTGTAGTTTACCTACTTTTGTAAGTTCCTAAGTTGATTTCATTAGTATCGAGTTTTTGATAAAAACTCGAGTATACCGTATTTTAGTTTTACATGGCGTTATGTAAATTATTCGTTGTATTTTGGTTGCCTTAGCAAGGAATCAGCGCATTCTGCAATTAGCAATGTCAATAAAGAGAAGGTACATAACATTGTCAGCAATGGAAATTATTTACTTTAACTAATCAAATCATGATCCCGAGTTGCTCTTATTTGATTTGCTTCATTAAGAATCTTTTTCCTTTTATAATAAAATGGTGTATTCGGAAACTTAATTAGAATTAATCTCTTTGCAGGAGGAAGCCGAGGTGACAATGAAGGAGAAATAAAAAGCAGTCGGAGCCGTAGTGCTAGACGAGAGGATCCTAGACGGCATACGCTTTCTGGAGATCAACACTACGGTATGTCTGCGCAAGGAGGACCATTATCTAGAACAATGGACCTTGAGGTAAGAGGATAGGTTGAATGGAATTCGTAAGCAATACCTTGGATTTGGGATGAAATCCAAACACCGAAAACTTAAATTCAATTTAATCCACCAGCATCAAGCATTGGGGCATAATTAATATAAAATTTAGAAAATTAACTGAAACTAATGCTAATAGAACGAGATGAGTGTTAAATTTATGTTAGTGCATGACCTTTGTTTGCCATTACTCCCCGAGTCTATATAGTTCGAAATTAAATTGTGTTATAGTTTCTCCTCAATTAAATATTTAGCATCCTGTCCTTTGTAACCTTCTGTTTCAAAATTTAACGTGTACTTATTTAAATTTTAGGGTAGAACTATATAAACATAGTTTGGCTCATTACATAAATTTTGATAATCGCTTTCGAAATTTATACAAACACGTGCAGTTTATTTTCAAATTAATAGAAATTTATTAAACGAGGAAGATAAAATTTTAATTAACCAAGTTTTAGGCTGTAATTTTAATATGACATCATGCATTCAATTAAGTCTAACTATTATTTTATTCTATTGTGCATATCTCTTCATAGTTTTAATTAAAATTAGTTGCGTTTAACCGTTCTTTCTTGTCGTTCATAGTTGGTTGACTGTCACAAAAAATTTTGTCATTATAATTACTTACTCAGTAATCCGTAAATAATAATTCAAATAATGTCTACTGAGAGTTTAATAACGATTCCTCCGGAATTAGTGATGGTGCCTCGTTTCGTTACTAAATTAAACGGTAGTTCACTTAATGAAAGCTTTTACGTTAATGGACAAGTTTGCAATAGTGGTGATGGAAATTTTGATAACCTAAAACGATTATCAACCGTTAATCAAAAATCAGATCTTATCAAACTTTCGGAATGTTCGTTCCCAGTTTCACCAGTGCAACCCATTAACGTCAAAATCGTTTTAGGATCTAAAAACAAATTTCCATTATGTTACAAATTTAAGGTGTTTTAGATTGAATTTTTGTGTTACACGTCCTATTCATTTATTAACTTCTAGGGTCAATTTATGAGAGGCTACCCACCATCGTCAAATGCTATGTTATTTGACGATGATCCTGGAATTATGTCGGAAGTTGAAACAAGTTCCACGGGATTCCGTCGAGGAGGTAAACAACGTAGCTCTCTTCCCGTTGTTCGAACACCTAGCAAAACATTAGAAAGACCATTAGGTAAATGATTATTTCGTATAATCGTGTTAGAAACTAAAAGTCTTCAAATTTTAGGGCTAGTTTTTCTACAATATCGCAACGAAACGAAACGCGCATTACTGCCAAACGAAATTACTTCTATAGATACGGTTAAAGCACTTTTTGTAAGATCATTTCCTAAACAACTAAGTATGGAATACCTAGATTCACCATTAGTTAAGATTTATATTCACGATTCTTCCAAAGATATGTTTTACGAATTAGAAGACGTCAGGTAAGTGATGTAATTTTGGTTTGTTTATTATGCCATTAATTAGTATTGTTGCATATAGGTCGCATCTGAGAGAAATTCGTGACCGTTCTGTTCTTCGACTTTTTGAATCTACGGACGTTTCTGGTGGCCTTCCAATGGGTGGAGTTGGAATTCCAGGAGGTGTTGGTCATTTCGAAGATCCTAGTTACTTTTCAGAACCCGAATTTGATTCTGAATATCAACATCAGCACATCCACAAAAGCAAGGTTAGAACTTTTTTTACATATTCTTTCGCGTTTAACATTTGCGCCTCCTAAACACAAATTATTACACAACAGGCATTACCAACTACCAAAACCAAACGCCATTTTTGTAAATTTTTCTTTAATAAGTTATTGCTTAAAAAGTGAACAACAAAATAAATCAAAATAACAAATTTAATTAAATAATAATAATTATTCTTAGAAATAGTTTACTTAATACAATTGTTAACAATAATAATTAATGAGTTGTAATGGCCAATGAGTTAGTATGCACATGATAATATTATAACGTAATAATTTACAACGAGAAAATATGTACAGTCGATTTTTTTTTACCTAAAAAGCTTTACACTGAGGTATAGCTGGCGTATAGAAAGCTCCCGAGTATAATTTTTTTGTTACTTTTCTCCAACCAAAAACTAGTGCTTTTCCAAAAGGTTCTGGATCGCAACCCGAACAAATATTCATTACAGCTTGTACTTCAGCTTCCGCGGGCTCTCGATCTTCATTTTGCTTTTGTTTTTGCAAAATTGGCTGATTTTGTCCGATACTAGCTAAACCATCTAAAAAGCTTTTGTCGTATTCGTTATTATTGAAAGAGTTGCCGTCATCAATTAGTGTATCTCCTTGTAAAAACAATTCTCTTTTTGTTTGTTTCTTTTCTGTGGATAGTTTCAACATTTCTGTGGTTGCTTCAACCGATTTGCTACTAGTCCTTACTTCGTCCTTGCCGCTTTTTGTTAGACTTCTTTTCTTCACATTTTTAGTTATAATACCACTTTCTGTTGAATTTTCATTATCTCTTTTAAATATATCGTGTGTTTCTAAAGGAGCATCAACAAATTGAACATTAGCGGGATTTACTAAAGATGGATGTACTAATCCACTGTTTATCAAAGATTGTCCATCAAATTGGGGTTGTTCATTAGGTTGACTAGGCTGTTGTTGCTGTTGTTGTTGTTGTGATAACAGTATAGTAAGGTCTTGTTGTGGTACGTCAAGAGTTTGCGGTTGCTGACCCGCGACTGGCGTTGCTGCAAAAAGTTGTGGACCTCTCGACTGTGGCGTGTTTGACCTTTGTTGTGGAATTAAATTATTTCCATACTGACCGGTCAAAAATTGACCTCCAAATATATCATCTGCTAGAAATTGTGGTTGCCCTATTAGTTGTTGCTGGTCACCAAGAAGTGATTGAGACTGGCCTTGTCCAAAGAGTGGTTGAGGTTGTCCACTTGCGATACTCAATGCAATGTTGGGGTTTAGTTGTCCACCGGTAAGAAGAGGATGAGTAGGAGTCTGGGGACGAGGAGGAGTTGGAGGCCGTGGTGTAGTAGTAATTGGTAATCCGTTATGATCAAAAGTGTGTGCATGGTGGTGCTTATGATCTCTATGAGCTTTTCCAGCTGTTAAAGCTACACTGTACAGCTGCACCATGGTTACTTCGCCCAACATTCCTCCGGATCCTGTATTAAAAATACTGGTAGTTTTTTTCCTTATTTTATAATATATTTTTAAGTATCTTACCTTTTGGCGCTTCTAATCCTTCTAGAAAACCTCCACCTGTTTGAGTCTGCTCTTGGCCAGTTATGGCAATTCCTCCAGGTAATATTTGATTCCCAACGAGCTACAATTAAAATTATTCTATGGGTATTCAAGACAAGTTTTTTCTATAAAAGTATAAGTTATATAATTTTATATTTTACATGATACCACTTAATGTGATTAATTTCTTTTTTAATCGAAACTTTCCCAAGTTTACATTTTATATCCTTATTAAATCTTCATTAAAGAGTTTTATGTAACGCATACATACGTAATGTTTTAACCACAATTTCAAAATACTGCATTTTATTATGTCAACAAAAGTATACCTAATATATTAAATTTTCTACTATTAGAAGTATAGTTGAAGGTGTGCAGTATTGTATGTATGTGAAATTTAAAATTGTAATAATTTTGAATGACTTACTCTGTTATGAAAACCACGTCCAACTCTTTCAGCGTTGACCCAAATTTGCCATTCTCCTGTACGTCCGTTCCAACTTTGGCATGTATGATACCATCGGTTGAGTCTCAAAGGATAATTTAAACGATATAGGGTGTGCCCTTCTACGGCTAAACTAAAGTAGCTTGAACGGTCTGTGTTAGCTACCCATGCATAGATAGCTCGTGGCTGCCCATCCACTAAAAGTTTTAACTTACAATATTTATATAACGATTTTTAATTTTACATTTCAACATAAAATAATCAGAGTTTTAGAAGTTCAAAACTACAAAAGCTTGTTGAACTTGGAAAATTAAAATTAAATAAAAATGAACTAAAACCATTAAAAGAAAATGTAGATCCGGTATTTTAAACCTAAAGTGTCGTTGATTTCGTGACAGGTATTTTTCAGATAATTCTAATTCCGAAATTATAATTTTTTCAACATAATAATAATTATCGGTCTACGACCCCATCTGATGGATTCGAGGAACAAATTACTATTAAAGCTGTTGGGCAATTAACTATTAATATTTGACGGTTATTAGAAATTTTCTTATTTACAAAAAAATTAATGCCGGATATAATTGGCAACTATTATAATCTCTTGTGTTATTCCCAAACACGTTTTCTGTGAAATATTAAAATTTTAACTTAATTTTCAACTTTCTCACTTAATTTTAAGAAAGTTATGTTTTCGGATTTATTTTAGTTATTACAAAACAATTCGATAAAGATAATAAAATCTACACTTACATGCATAAGAAAAAATTGGATGATCGTTGGTGTGATTGTGAAACTTGCTCCAGTGACATATCGTAAATTCTTTAAGTTTTGGAATATTGACTTTATATTGAATGTATTGGAAGTACAAGTCTTGAGTAAATCCAACTTTGCGAATTTCGCAGTGCCCTTGTCCTCCCGATTGAAGCAAACTTGGCTGATAACTTTGTGCCACTATACCCGGAAGGTGATGTGCGAAATTTGGTTCGGATTGAAATTGACCTTTATACGATGTAAATATCTCTGGTGGCAAAACAGGTCTCCAATCTGTTACACTTTTACATGCAGGTGCAGCAATAGCTAATACTAATAATAATAGTTTCATTTTGACGATTTCAAGTAATTTATATATATAATGATTATTAATTTCGTGCTATTGATTAATGTAATTGCATTCTGAAACAAATTAAATTATTCTACCTCTACATTTTTATACCTAAATAGATTTGATTGATATTAAACAATTATTATCGATGCTGGATATATTACTATAAATAGAATGAAACATCATTAATAATATGGTTAATTAATTACTAAATCTCCACTTCTAATACAGTAATGTTTAGAAATTTTAATTATATAAAACCATATTGATATTCGTTCATTTTCCCAAAATATATATAACTATGGTAGATTTTTTGACCAACAAGAAGTGAGTCATAATCAGGAAAGTCGAGGTACTAAAAGCACGTCCTTCGTATTATAGAAATGTTCAGGCACACTTTATAGAAATGTATGTAGATTTCTCAAACAAAAAATTTTTTCCGTGCTAATTTTTCATGTACTTTACATTATAAATAATTATACATTGTATAATAGGTGTTAACACATAAATCATAGGAAACATGGTTTTCTAATTAAGCAACAATATACGGTTCTACTTTGCTAATTTTATTATTCAGTTATTTAAATGAATTATCATTGTTTTATATAGTAAAAATTAATCAATTAAAACTATAGAATTATTCGGAAAAGTGCTTTCATTGTATAATAAATTAATTTATTAATCAAATACACAAGTTGTGAAATAATTCAGTAGAATTTTTAAAAACAAACATTTTACTAACGAGAGACAAGTTCTATCGTCTCGCGATCGATCGATTTTGAAAAATTAATTTTATAGTATAGTACAGCAAGTTTATCATTACACTTGTGGGAACGACATGCATGAATGGATTAACGAAATTCCTAATTGTTCCTCTAATCCAGTGGGAATTTCGGTAATCCATCGTGCGCATTATCCACATAAATAAAAAATAACATTAAATTATTCTAAATCAATTTTCTCCTAATTGGTTAAATATAGGGTGTTAATTTGAACCTGGGGAATTGTTTATTTATATAACATGAATTTTTATATAATATGATTGATGACTATTGTAAACATTAGAATGGATGAATTTGTTGTAAGATTTTAAATTAGAAGCAATTTGAAAAATGAAAGTGCACCATTTTAACTTTAATTGAATACCAATGCCGTAGTTAATTTATTGCATTCTTAATACTTCTTCTACAAGTAAACGTTTCAGAATTTAAACTAACGAAAATTGATTTACCTATACATTTTTTATTAACACTAATTTTATGTGAGTATCTACACAAATACACTTTCAAATAAGGGGAATATACAGTAACGCACAATTACCTTAAAATATAAATTTTTAAACCTAATTGCTTTTAAATTTTACACCGAAATGTTACTGGAAAACGAGTTTTGACATGTAAAAGGCATGTGATACAAAAAAATTGCGAATTTGCTACTGTATTATTATGTATAGAAGCTAAAGAAATGGGAGTGCTATATAATACTCGAAATGAAAAATTTAACATGCATGAAAGTGACAACAAGGAAGTATATTCTATTCAAGAATTTGAAAATAAATGTGTTTGGAAGTGAAAGAGTTACATTTAATTTAGCAATCGTGAAACGAATCGCGACAGCCAAAAATTACACTAAATTGGACGTTTACAATGTTCTCGCTTGCGGAATTTCGAATTTTCTCGTTATTATTCAAAGTTATTTTAAAATTTACTTAGCCCAACTTTTAGAAGCCACCACTAAATTAATAATGCAACTATGTGTTTTTAACGATTCGCGACTCAACATGCGGCCTCGCTGTTTTGAGAGGGATGTAATTTTATCAACATTTGAGGCTATAACAGAAAGTAGGAAATATAATATAGATATAACATTTGTATAATTTGTCGATGTCAAAACTCCTAGCGTCTAAAATCGATGGAATGGTGACATCAAAATGTTCTATAATACCAAAACTTACATCTTGAATAAAACTTAATTTTACATTTTTTAAAAAAGTTTTATCTTGAAATTGTGAACGATATCCGATTGAGTTATTGAACAAAAATTATACTAAAGTACCAACCATTTATAACTGAATGTGACAGAACATTGACAGGATATTTTCAACTGAAACCAAAAGTATTTTTTAAACTTCTCGCCTTCCTGAAAGTGAAAGTAATTTGGTTTTGTTGAAACGCCCATCATCTTCATTTTACAAAATTATATCTACATTCGCTTCTGAATTTTCACAAAATAGGTTCCTTATTAGGAAATAACTTTACCACATTATTCATATTGAAATGTTGCTTAAAACCACAATACACTGCTGCAAGTACACTAATTTTTAGAAAGTTAATAATTATGTAGATAAAATAATTTATTAAAAAAATATTATTGGAAAGCTTCCCCTACTGTCGTGTTGCATTTGCTGCGTGATGACATAAATTTTTACGAACAAAATTAAAAATTGTCCTTCAAAAAAAAGACAAACGAAAGTGTAATTTGCTTCGATTAGTTAATTATGAAATTTATTGCTTTAGTACTAATTGTACTTTCATATAAAAATTGAGATCATTTTACTAAACCGTATAAGTTCATTTAATTATACATTAACTACAAGTCATTGTTACGGTTTTTAAGCACGCGTTATTTAAAAATTACTTTCTAAGTGCTAATAACTTCAGTTATCAGCAAAGAAGAAAAAAGCAAATTGTTCTTCTTCTTGGTTATAGTTCCAGTAAGTTATTTAATTTACTTTATTCATGTAAAAATAAAACAACAAGTAGGTCTGAAAAGTAAGGAAATTTCATGCTGGCTGCGCTGTATTATTGAACTAGACGGTTAATGTCAATGTCATTATCGGTCAAGTGAAACACGTTACTACTGTTATTAATTAAGATAAAGAACAGCTGTTTTATAATACACAAACGTGTTGTAATTATTGTGAGTAGAAATCTAAACAAATGAGAAAGTAATATTTGAAAATTGACTGATGCAACTATGTAATATGACATTTCAAAAATTTTAGGAAAATCTAGTTATTGCGAACAGAAAGACTGAGATTTCTCCATGAATGGTTTCGAAAACTAACACCAAACTTTACACTATATACTACTTTTTGAATGTGCCATGTCAACGAAGTAAAAAGTTTTCTGTCGATTCAAAATGATCTAACTTTTGAAAGTAAGCTATGAAAAACTTTTTTATGATGTATTGTCCACGTTAAAGCCATCAAACCAGAAATTGAAAAGTGATCTGTAAGACGTTCAATCTGTATCTGGAAACTAAATCTGAATTTGTTATTGCTGTCGAAGTCGTATCATTCATCTTTTTTGAATTTCTAATATTGGATATTTAGCTCGGGTTAAGCTTTAAACTGTGAGATGTTCACTGTTTGAACAGAGAGGATAAAGGAGACGATCTTCAATTTTAGTTTATGTAAATATTGATTTAAGCATCAGGCAGGACCAGTTCTAAATCGGAAATTGGTAATTTCTCAAAATTTAGGATTATCGTGATAATCAGGTACATTTATTCAATCTTTAATGATTTTTAATGTTCATAACAACATCGTTGCAAAAAAGAGTTGTTACAACTAACGGAATATTTCCATTCTGAAAATACTACATTTTGTGACTTAAACCGCATAAGTTTTCTAGGACTCGAATATCCTTCTAAACCACTAATAAATTAATCATAATAGTAACTAAAATATAAAGTTATCTTTTTACAACTTCCGAAAGTTTACGTGAAATTTCGATCAATTAAATGTTATCGTTAAAAATTAACCGCTCTTTTTTTATGGCAAATGAAGTGTGACAATTGTACATTATTTTTATGATCCATGACTAAAATGTATGTCATTTTTTTGTGTGATTGAAAAATTATTCTTAACGTAATAAAATAATTGTCATACATTCCATAATTTTTTATGTAAAATTAGGACAGACAATATTAGGAAGTCGTTCGAGATCTTCGGAGATGATCTAAAGGTTTTGGAATAAAAAATTAATTATTTAACAACTTGAATAATGTATGTTTTTTGACATTCCATTTTAATAAGTCTAATATTATAATAATGTTAAAATTATATTTACTTTACGTATAAATTTGAGATCAAGTTTTAATAGAAATTTTATTATGCATTACCTCATTTGCAATTCAGACATGTTACCAATTTTTTTTGTAAAATTTTGAGAGAATATGATGAATAAAATAATCGAATCTCTTTGATAAAATTGCTTATATTCACCGATATTGATTTAAGATAAAATATCTCTTGAGAAAATTGGATAGGTATTATGTATATAAAAAAAATTATCGTTAATCGAATCCGTAATCTCACTGTATTTAAGTAACTATATCCACCCATCACATCACAAATCTGATAAAAATCAAATTATACTCACATAAATATAAACAACTTAACGCGTATTTTGGGAGCACTTGGGGCTCTTTGAACGTACGGACGTTCTAGAAGAACTGAAGCAAAAAGGACATTTGATTTCACTATAGGTACTCCGATTCTTGCATTCAAGATTTCTAGTGGGGACTCAAGAATCACTTTCCCTTGTTTGCACAACTGTGGCTTATATTAAAGCTCCATTTTCTTACGTATTTGCTACACGTATTTGGAAATATTACGTGTTTTATTAACGACTATTAAAAGTAATAATAAATATCAATTAATTTACTTTGTTTTATGTATTTTAATGGTGAAAAGTTAACATACATATATTTAACACAATTTTTTATAGCAAGCATATGATTATGTTTAATCACAAAGAATTGCTTTAATATTTTCAGTGTTATTATCAAGGCTATAATACCAATTAATTGTGCATTTCTCTTTTTTCGCTGTATGCCTTCATTGGACATTTTGTAATAATTATTGTATATGTCGCAGTATCGCGTATTCAGTTTTCATGAGCTTAAAAATACCAAATAACAGGATTATTAAATCCTTCTGAGGAACTTTAATAAAAGCGAAACGCTTGTAATAGATTAGGTACTCGTATTATGATTTTGAATTTTCATCTTGATTTTTAAAATATTTTACTCAATATAATTCCAATAAATACAAATTATTTCGCAATTGTTTTTTCTTCCATTTTTTAAATTCAAATTTCTTTATTTTCATCGCTAGAAATGTATGCACATGAAATTGCAACTAAAGTTGGCTGCAATCAGTGTACTGTGACTTGTTTTTTGAGAAAATACTTATTAAAAAATGAACACCATTAATATTAACAAGAATTTGCAGAAAAAGCTGTTATAGAGATTAGAAAAGCTTGCAGTTTCAAGTGGACTGAATATTAATGTCGAGGCAACGTAAAGACAGCTTCATAATGCAAATCAAAAAAAGTTACATTTAACACAAAAAGTGAGGAGTATAGTCGGTTAGAATGCGTAAAAGTTTACAAAAATTAGACACAAAATTCACTGCATTCACTATGTATGTAAAGTAGGACTGCTAAGCGATACGATGAAAAAAAGTAGGTGACCAAAAACTGATCTGAGAGTATTTTTATTTTTATGGTCTATTAAATCTGCTTTTTGTGGAGGTGACAATAAAAGCTGTAGACTATGAGATGATTTAAAAGATGCTGCAGGTGCCTCTGTCCATGTCATCAGAGCAAAAGGATAATTCGTAATTTTTTGTTCTTGTTGATATAACAATTTAATACAATTTTACTGAAAGTAAAACCTATAAAACACTCAAATATTTATTTTTACCTAACCGGCTTTCAACAAGAAAAGTGATTTATCGTTGTCGTGGCTCAGTAACAGTCGAATAATTGCCCCGATTTGAATTCGATTGAAAATCAAATCAAAAAAAAAGTTGAAAGAAGCACTGAAAAAGAAATGGTCTGAAGAAATTATTGACGATATCAGACAAAATTTAATTTGATCCATTCCGTCACAAGTTTCTGAGGTCTTCAAGCCGAACGGAGGAACTAGAAATACCATTTTAATGATAAAAAATTTGTTGAATTTTTTTAATGGAAAATGCAAATTTTAATTAATGCACTTGGCTCAATCGTTACAGAAAATGTCTATTCAAAATTTTATTTATGTACGTACCTATAACATTTTCTGGTCGTTAGTAAAGTAAACTTTAAAAAACTTCACTATCTCACTGAGCATCAAACTAATTGACAATGATAATAAATTATAAATTGAACAATTATTATCCAATAATAATAAGCTACGCTATAATACTCTATAGTAAATCAACTCCTCCCATTTGTTTGTAGTATTTAGATATTAAAAGAATCGACTATGGAAGTTTTTATTCATTTTGTACCAAACTTTTTAGTTAAGTCTGTAAGTTTCATTACAGAAGAGCAGTTGTTTAAAAAGATGGTGTGATGATTTCAAACAATAAATAGCATCAGGTTACATCGCCACAGGGATTAACTAAAACAAATAATTGCTTAACAACTTGAAACCAAAACAGATTAAATCGTTGTTAATAAATATTCGGTATTGCTTGAATTGAAATTGGTTCCAATAGTACCATCGATTATAGCTTTGCCTATTGGAAAATAATCCAAACTGTAAATATCTGTAGGTACATACCTTTTATTCAATTTTACATTCTTTCATAATCAGATAAAATGTATTTTTTCACAACGTTCTTTATTTCATTTAGCAAGTCCCTGAAGTCCATTAAGACCAAATGTACTCCAACACGCACTCAAATTGGAAGGCGTGCACCCGAAAAAAGTTTGATCACCATTTGTTATTTATATTTTTCTATAATAATACAAGTAGTAATCAGTGTGACAAATAAATTTTATAAATAATATCTATAATATTTGGAGTAAAGGCACCAGTTCTGGCCATGTCAATTAATCACAAAGAAGTATTCCTACAATAATAATAATCATTTAGACGCACTTTTGTACAATATTTATGTGTAATGAAGAATATAAGAAAATTTAAGCTTTTAATGCTACTTTACAATATCATTCCTATAATAAATGTAATTTTTTTTAGTTTTGTTTTGGCCATTTCAGTTTTACTATAAAATTATTTTAACTTACTTATTGAAGGATTTCCTATTAGATAGAGGTAATAAGTTAATTACCTCCATTACTAAATTAATTAGCACCATTAAAATGTTATAGATTTTTACGAAAACGTAAGTAGCCAAAACCGGTGCACATCATACATATAATTAAATTAAAGTAAGCATTCAATATAGAATTTGTTAGTTCCCCTTATCGGTGCAAAAAACTGAAATGATGCATTGTACAATGCTTGAGCGTTAATGGGTTTTAATTTTCTCCATAGTTTGTCGATTAATTGGTGAGGTTTTAAATGGAATATTAATTAAAAATAAGTAGGTAGTGCGTAACGAAGAACAATAAATTTTGAAGAATTATTATTTTGCAGGGCTTTAAATTATATCAAGTGATTTTATAAAATACATCTTGTAATTAACTTTTTTCGGATTTGTTTTTTGTAGTATGGGTATTTGAAACATTTTAGAATTTAGCAATTTCTTAAATTATATCGCACCGCTGAATTTAATTTGATTCAGCGAAAGCTCGACATTTTCCCAAGAGTAATTATTAATTTATGTTTAGAATATGCAAAACATTTATAAAAGTTAGTATCTACAATTCCCAAATCAGGCAAAAGTATTCTTTTATATTTATGTTTTTATTTGACGTCTCAAGTTTAAATTTACCTTTTCAATTTAAAGCTTTTGTAATTTATAAGGAACGAAGTGAGTATATCAATTTTTGTTGTTAATTTTGACATTAATTGAATAATTATTTTAATTATGTGTAATAATTATAATTAAATGTAAACTGAAGTGCGAATTCTAAGGTATTCAACAATGAAAATTATAAGTATCAATTAGCATTGTTCAGTGGTTTGGCGTGATAGCGTGATGTAGTTCTTAGCTTGATCCTAACAGACACCGACACTCATCAGCTTGTCAAAAAAATTGATTTAACCAATTTACCTTATTCTTTATATTAAGCGTTTCATCGATGGATGTTTGAAGTAGTACAAAATTTTCATTTTTACGTGAAAAGTTATTACTCACTAGATAAGTTGTTTTTATCAGAGTCTAAATTGCATAACTCCTAGTTAATCCTTATGCTAATTACTGCAAGTAAATTAATCTACGAAAATCTGAAGCACTTGCTGATGTGGGCAAATCAATTCGTTTAATATTATTAAATTAAGCTTGAGTACTTGAAATTCGTAAATGCTTTCGGTTTCAATTCAAGAAAATTTTCTTAATTATAACTTGATGAGTTTCCAATTGCTTTATAAAACTTTAATTGAAAGCAAAAAGTACTTTATTTTTGAATGCCAATTTAATTACGAAATTTTTTAAATATATATTGAGTCGTACTGTATTATTTCTGTAAAATAATTAAGGTAACTTATAATTTAGGATTAAGAGAGCAATAATTAGTTTGAAGTAGTTCAATATAATATTATTTTTAATAGTTCTCGACGACTTTTAACTATCATGACTTAACTGGAGGTCTTAATATAACTGCGGAATGCAGAAAAGTAGCAATAATTATAAGTTTGTTAATTATGTCAAACAACATAATTATATAACTGACCAAAGTTTATTATCATAGAGGAATATTAATCCACCTTTTTGATCATTGCCACTATTTTTTAAACGCACTTGTGTGCGAAGCGGAAGTACTTTATTTTACAGTAAAACATTGAATAAATATGGTAGTAATTGAATTCGGTTAAAAATCGAAAGTACAGCACAGTAATTATAGCTCATCATTTGAGCTAACGAAAAGGGAGAGGTACTTTGGATAATCGAAAACTTCGATTAGTTACATGCAATTTTCGTAAAATACGCAAAATACTTGCACATTTTAATATTTCGCAAGAAATGTGTCAATGTTGATTTGTTATGACTTTCTAGCCGTTACATTCCTCCAGCTCTTCATATGTAAGACATCAGATGCATGAACTACTGGTTTATTATTCAATGTATAGAAAATGCGTTCCAAATCTGCAAGTTCTTCACGTTGTGAAATTTTCGTGTTTTTGAGTATCTCCACTGACATACGTCTTCGTTATTTTCGATTTGCTTTTTCTTCGTCATTAAAACCTTCTGATTTTTCAAATTCCTTCACAATCTTTTATTTTCAAGTCATACTTATTCATTTTCTCTATTTCATCTCAATTCTTTCATCCAATCTACATTTTCCTTACTTGGGATGATTATACTCCAAGTTTCTCTAAGCTGCAGAAAAGTTTTCAGCAATTATCGTTTATAATTCAAAAAAAAAAAACGAAAAATAATCTTTCATTTATACTGTAATCCAAATTGAAAACAAAGAAGTGTGTAGTGTCAATAAATAAATGAGGTACTAAAATATGAATAAAAATTTATTATAAGTAATTTGCGGAAATTCCAGTTTTACGTATTTTATGTGAAATACTTCAAAAGTTAAGAATTTACTATTTCTGAATTTACGATTTCAACGTTACGTTGTCAAGGATCGTATAATATACTATTCCAGTAATTTCAATACAGAAACAATTGCAACAATTTTAGCGTAGGTAATTGGAATAATTTATTTTTAAAGATTTTATGACCCTGACTTTATAATATTGCTTGTTCCAATTAAGGATGTGGCAAACGGATTTTTCATTGTAAATTAAAAATAGTTGAATCATTTAAGGATGTAGTTTTTATGCTGAATAAAGTGTTCACTTGATGAGAAAAAATATTAAAACTTTGATAAAATACCTACCAGCAGCCTTTACCTCGCTATTCCCGTTAATAAGAGAGATTTATAACCAAATGCTGTATGTTGATCGTGAATTTGCTTGCCAAGATATATGAAGTTGAGACATAAGGGGTCTCAAGTACCTAAGCATCTCTCTTTGAATGATTATAGCCACCATTTTTGAGATTGTGGGGGAAGTATATTGCGATTTTCATGCTACATAAAACGAATATTGAAATTATGTTTTACGTTTATGGAATAATACACTTTAGTTTAACCGTGTAGTAATACCTATAGCTTTCATAATAAATATGTAAAAAATCTAAATTACAAGTTGCTGCTACAATATTCATCCAGATTGCGATGTTAATAGGAAATTTAATGAATCACTGACTTCAATTTTAGGCGATTCAAAATTTCATTATTATTTGTTTAATCAAGTATTTTGCACGGTAGAATACGTTTCAAGATATTAACTGATTTTGTGAAATTGAATATTTGGTTATGATGTGATGACACTTATCGTGTTGTGGTATCCGATTTTTCAGATGTTTCCGGATTTAATTTCATATATAATTTAACACATAGAAATTTGAATCAAAAAATACGCATCGACTTTATACTCAATCCACCTATTTTTATTAATGTTGGCCTTTTTTTAAACAATCGTAAAAACCAAATGTTATAAATTGGAGTTTTCTTTTCATTGGCTTTATTTTGACGTAATTTTAATTGCTCTATTGCATAATTTGGTCAAAAATACATAATTGTTGTTACACTTTTTGACCTACAAATTAAAAACTAGTTTTTTAATATCGCACGTTAGATAAGTAGGTACCTACTTAAGAAACGAATTAAATAATTTTTGATTAATCTAATTATTGTAACGTGGACAATTTTGTACTATATGTCTTCAAGAAAAGAAAGTTGATCATAAAGTTACTCTCACTTTTGTAAAGATCAAAAGCAAGCAATAATTTATAAATTAATATAAATTTTTTTTCTATTATATTTATAATAAATTTCACCTTAATTGATACTTTTTGCGTATACATACATTGTTGGAAAAAATTGAATTATAACCATTGTAAATTTTAATTCTCAGCCTTATTATGCTAAATTATGCGCACGTACACAAAAAAGATAATTTATTACAATTAAGTCAGTAAATTAACTTTTAAAGGATTTATTAAAAATAGGAATACGTTACTTTTTTATATACCCTAGCCTAAGTAATATTCCCTTTTCCACTTATTGGGTTCATTAATGTACAAAAATGAGAATTAATTAGGGAGATTATCACATGTTCATTTATTGTGAGATTCCGGAAGAGTTTTCGTGTAGCTACACCTTTCGCTTCGTTCATTAATTCAATAATATATTTTAAGAATGTTAATAGAGTAGTTTTTGTTTTAATTGGTCAATTTTTTACTCCCTAAGTGAAATGGAAAGTTGTAGAATATTAATTTATTTGAATTATTTATTATTCAAAATATATATTATTATATTAGGAACTTTTGAACTCGATAAACCATACCAAATTTATGACCGAATAATATATTTTTCGTATATTATGCAAACTGCTACTAATGGTAGATAGAAATTAAATACGTTCTTATGCTATTTTTTATTTGAAATGCCTTGTCGGGTTTCCCTGGCGCTAGTTCTCTTTTCTCTTATGTTGCTGGCCGGCGTATAAAGTGTGAACATAGAAGACCTACAATTTAGCGTGAATCGAGATCATAAGATTATACTTCATTTTTGAAAAGAGTTTACTAGGACGATATTTTAGGATCCATTAATTCCATACTTAAAATATTTATTAGAAATAAAAATCAGAACACACCCCGTTTTAGGTAGTTATCTAAACTACACGCACCGTTAACGGAATGGGCCAATAAGGTCTAAAATTTGCGTAAAAATGTAAAATTTTCAATTTATTTTTTGACTAAACTAATCAATATTCCGTGTCTATTTTTTGTACTCAAACCCAATTTTCATTGTGTTATAGCGTAAATATTTATTATTACCCACTTAAAGCATTAAATCATTTAATATCACTATTACGTATGGGTTGCTAATAGCTGTTGAATGTGGAGATAAACAAATTTTTACACCTGAAAAACTTCCAAAATTGATGATTTGTTAGGAAAACCAGCCTGTCTACCAAATAAACCAGAAGAGTCCCCAATATCAAATCTATTTATGTAGGTACAAATGGGTCGTTCAGATGCAAACCCAGACATAGACAAAAATATTTTTTTTTTAGTTTTTGGTATCTAATTAATCTCATAGATATCAAAAACTAGATATCAAAAACTCAAAAAAAAATGTTTGTCTATGTCTGGGTTTGCATCTGGACGGCTCAAATGTAAATAGTATTTTTGTTGTCTGTTGATGTTTATTTATAAAGAGTCTTTGCCACCGATGTACACCATACCACTCGTATCCCTGTTATAGGTGGTGATATGGAATACTTCTCTTAGAAAAATTTTTAACTGAAATTTAATAATAAATTAATTCAAACCCTCGAAATCCTTTTTGAAGCTTTTTTTTTAATTTTTACCTTCAAATAGCCATAGCACCGATACCTACTATTTTTGGTGTCCAAATAATTTTGTATTTTTTTAACACGTTGACTGCCAACTACGACATAACTCCTAGATTGGGGTTCTTCTCTAGGACGCCAACTGCGAGTTATCTCGTTCTGTGTTTACTTTAAAATAATGTGATTGAATCAAGTTGTAATTTTAGACCAGATTTCTGAAAATTGCCGTGGCACTCAACGTGTTAAAGAGCGTGATCTTTTATTAAAACTGGATTCCAATTCTTTTGTGTACAAAAATCTTTCGGTAGCTGAAATCAGTTTTTGATAATCATTACAGTTTAAGATATAAATTTCAACCTAATTCAAAGTTTACCCTCGAGAAAATTCGTTTTAGTCGGCTTCTTCCATTAATGTATTAAAATGCTTTCCTAAACTCATTATTGATACAATTCGCTAAGTTTTTGTTACTTATGCATTTTGTATTATGCTTATTTCACTATAGGTCTGTTCGTTTGTCTACACTAAGTTACACTGAACTACACCGGGTAAGTTGGTGTAAAAAAACGCGTTGGTTTGTCCCGGTGTAAGAAAACTACACGTGTTCGTTTGTCCAGTGTAAATTACCCAGAACTACACCGAACTGTTCAGAGCTACACTAACTTACACCGGCCAAAAGGCAAGTGTAGAAAAGTGCAAAGTGGTGTAGAAAATATTTAGCCTAGAAAATAGCTGAAAAAAATTACAGAAATTGCAAATTTTATTAACGATGATTTACTTCTCAATTTATTTGAATGTTTGTTCATAATTTCATCTTGATAATATAATCTAATTTTACAACAATTAAAAGTAATAATTTTAATTAAAATTAAAATATGATTATTGTTGATGTCCTGGTCATAGGTATATTATATGGGTTCTTTAACCATTATAATTTTTTTTTAATTTGTCGCACTAAATTGCTTTTTAGCATAATGTCGCAATTTTACAATTTTTACTTAATTTGGAGAATATAATTATTTATTTGAAGTCACACTAAGGCCCCAGGTAGCACACTATGTTGGCGCAATATTGGTGCAATATTGAAATCAATATTGCCCCAATATCGAGATGTTAAACTTTTTCAATATTGGGGCAATATTGATTTCCAATATTGCCCCAACATAATAGTGTGCTACCTGGAACTAAAAGTTTAGAAAAATCTAAATCTGCAAAATGTGTTTTTTGACTTAGAACTTTTAAAATAAAGACGCTCATGAGTCGATGGTACAATATTTCACCAAGATGTAGTCAATATTCATATCATATATTGCCCCAATATTGGAAAACAATATTGCACCAATATTGGCTGAATATTGACGACAATATTGGTCAGCAATATTGGTGCAATATTGCACCAAGATTTAGCCAATATTGGTGCAATATTGATATCATATATTGCCTCAATATTGGAAAACAATATTGCACCAATATTGGCTGAATATTGCAATATTGCGCCAACATTCTATATTGGCGCTATATTGGGGCAATATTGCCCCAATATTATGTGCTACCTGGGGCGCTTTTTACCGATTTGCAGATTACTAATAATTTTTATGAGCATCCTTTTCAGAATAATTTCAGCAAATGTGTTTTCAACCTGGACAATAATAAAAAATACGCCAAGCATTGTCAGAGCTGGGGCCAGTGTAGAATAGTGTCAAAAACGCGTTCGTTTGTAACCGCTGGTGTACACTACACTTTCTTACACTACCTGCTCTATTTTACACTGGCCGTTTTACACCAGACTACACCAGTCTATCCAGTGTAGTTTAGTGTAATTTAGTGTAGGACAAACGAACAAACCTTATAATTCTGTATGTTTAGTAACTACATCTTATTGTCCTTTAATTTCAGTTTTTTGAAGAATAGATTGTGAAAAAAATTTCATTAAATGAAAGTTTAAATTTGATATGCAGAAGGAGACGTCAATTTTTTTCTAATTTATGTAATCAAATAGTTTTTTTTTTGAATATTCAACATTTATTTGCTTAAATTATTCTATAACTCGAAAGCCACTTATTATAGGCAATAAAGAGTCAAAATATAATTTGTAGATAATTTCACACTCTTTAAAAAGTGTCTTCAGTATTTGTTCAAAAGAATCAATAGTGTCAGTGCTATGGCCATTTGAAGATAGAAATTTAAGAAAAGTGCTCCAAAGAGAAACAGCAGTTATCCCGTCCACTCTTGAACGTTAGGTCTTTCCTTTTAGACTCTCCCAAGTGGGGGAAGAGGGGGATTTGCCCATAACTCACCACGCTGGGCAGACGGGTTGGCGAGTAGTCCGCAGATCGATTTTGGACTTTTTTAGATTTTTTCTCAAATTATTTAATATGTTCTTTTATAATCCCAAACTGAAAATCCTGAGGTTTATTTTAAGTTGTTTGACATGGAAAAATTTAGTAAAATTTTCGAATGGATCATAAATAGCTCAAATATCTTTTTTCCGGGGTTTAAAAGATGTGGTACCCACCGGAAACTTGAAGGATCCTCATAAAAAAATTGGTCATTCTTAATTTTGTTTTAGTAAATATTTTTCCTCCTTGCTCAAAACAAAACCATGGAAAATAACGAAGATAGAATTGATGTTCAAAATAAAACACCATTAAATAAAATAAAACCACGTCCCTTTTCAATCGTGGATTCTGTGCAATTTTTCCTACCGACTTTCACCTTTCCATCTTTTATGAAAGTCTCAACTTAATACCACCGTGATAAATTAATTAGTCCCTAGAACCAGGGCCTAATCAACGCTTGTTCCCTTTTTTGAATGTTTTACACCGTTATGGTTCGTAAACATTTTCATTTTATTTGCACAATAAAACGACTCACCTATATTCTTTAAAATTTAATACAAGATACATGGGATATCAAGTTTTGCTAATATTTGTATATAAAATGTCCGGAAGAGGTTTCACCTGATTTATATCGACTGCTGCTAGTGGCAGTTGGAGTGAGAAAGTTATTATTTAAATAAAAATCAACGATGCATATTTATGCCACTTTTATGGTGTACATAATGTAATTATATTTCTATAGTAATTTTTTGTTATTTAAATGATTGCCGTAATTAATACAATTTTGTAGGCGTTCTATGTAATTTTGCATAATTCCTGGCAACAAGTTACGATTTATTGCTCTAATTTCAGCACTGTATAGGCTTCTTTCGACCTTGATAATTATTCATGATATACAAATTGTATATTTCACCAAGTTTAGTGATGCGGCTACGCGGTTATTTTAACTTGAACAGAAAATTGCAAATTTGGTAAAATGTACTGCCGGAAAACTCAAAAAGAGAAAGAATGGTTCTGGATCGAACTGCAATTGTACAAAATAGAGATCTTATATTTTTCATAAATTTTTGGTGACCGCAATGACCACTCTGCGTTGATCATACTCTAGTTTAGATGAAAGCTTCTCACATGTATCCGAAGGGCAATCAATATAAAACAAACAAAAATAAAAAGAATCAAAATGTTAATGCGTTAATTCATTTAACCGTAACGAACTATGAGAATCATATTTTTGACGTATAAACAATGTGTTATAAAAATTTTAATTTTTATAAATTTTAAATGGTAAACTTAACTAATTTGTTTGATGAATAAGTAAGATATAAGAAAAATAATTATGTTATAACATAAAGTTCTTATGTTTGTACTATATCCTTATACTGATATTTAAATTATAAAAGAAAACGTCTGAAACTCAACCTTCAAAGCGATACGAAGTGAAGTGTATTGTTATGTATTTAGTATACAAGTTTCCAGTTTCTGTGCAATAAATCGTTAAAACGATTGATTATTATGTTTTATGAAGAGGTGTATAATATATACAGTGAAACGTAGATAATCCGAACTACCAGCGAGTCGCACTCCAGTCAATTATGAATTTTTTTTATTATACCACCTACATACCTATTATACACTATGTACTGATAGTATGGGTTATTTATGAATTACAATGTTAACCTAGCTCAGGGTTGTCAAACTTATTCTAGCCGCGGGCCATATCCTGGCAAGCAAAATTTTTTTAATCCCGACGACTTTTGAAAGACGTGCCTATCCCTATCCTGAAATATACCGGGATTCCACTGAAATTATATCGTAATGTTACTTTTGACGTCACTACCCAACCTTTGACAGTTCATTCGGGCCGCAAAAATATACATGTCCTAACCCTAACACATCCTTTGTTGTTTGTAATAATAAAATTTTGTCGTGGTTTTTAATAGTATAAAATTAATTTATTAATTTATTTTGAGAAATGTAATGATACAGTGGTACACATTGTTTTAATTTTTTTAATTAAGTATAATTAAATTGAACGAAGTTTAGCTTTTTGTGTCCATTCAATGTTGTTGTAGTAATGCGATTTTATGAGTTTCTTTTAAAAAAAGTTAGTCCGAATATTCAGTAATCCGAACACAGTTTTACATCAGTTGGTTCAAATGATTGAGGTTACACTGCATATGTAGTACGAATTTTCTTATATTAAATTTTAGAAATATTTTTAAGTAATAGAACTAATAAGTAATATATGCGGAGTTATATGCAATAAATTCTTTACCGACTTCGTAAAATCGTAAGGGCGAGGGGTTTTGGAGACTATTATCATATTATATTTTCTGACTAAATAACTTTAGACTGATGTAGTACATTTAATTCTAATTTTTTTTTTAATTGAACATTGTTTTAACGAATCATATTTGAATAGCATCTTCCTGTTTTTATCAAGAACTACAGTATGTCAGCGCCAATTTATATAAAAAATATTTAGGTTAGTAATGCGGAACACGCGATTGTTTGGCTCGAGTTTACTGAAACTATTAAAATATTTCATAATAATCCTAGAATTACAGTATGGGTCGAGCATATAATCCCGTTAATATGTATGTACCTATATCATTCATTATCTAGTTTTTATAAGGCTTCGCTTTACATTACAGTGAGGTAGAATGGTTGATGGTTTCAGCATTCAAGCCTGCACAATTTTCGGGTGTTTGGTCTATAATTGCCTTTAAAACGTCGTTATTAATGGCCAACAAACGTCCACGACCTGTGTTATCATTAAAGCTAGTTTCTCCCTTGCGAGCTTTTCCAATCCAACATCTGTTCACAACGGTGTTTTCTTTCTACACTCCATTCACATTTCTGCAAACTTTAGAAGCTTTATAATCTCCAGCTTAATATTTTCTAAGCCGTTTTCATTAATAATATTGCTATAAAAAGTGAAGTAATATTATAAAATATGATAATTACAAAAAAAACTTGTTACGTTATAATAATGTAATATTTAAGACTGACACTTTATTTCATGATGCGTAATTTTAAAAGTGTACTAATGGAATTTAACTGTAAAACCAATAACCACAAAACACAAAAATTTTTCTATCGACACCAGAAAAGCAATTTTTATTTTAATTGATAGCTTCGGACAGTGCAATTTCGATTTTCGATTTTCTCGTTTAGGATTTATATAATAATAATTAGTGTCTATTTTTGTAGTTCTATTTTTAACTAAAAATTGGTTGTAATCGGAGGAGAAACTCGAATATTCTCTATCAATATTATATTTCCAATAAATTATAATATTGGTTTAAATTTTACCTATAGTTAAGTTTTGCAGATATTGTTTCATGATAATATCATATGATAACATATCACCTAAAAATTTAAATTAAATTATTGTAGCAATCATATAGATAAACAATGTTATACACTGTTCAAATATTTCTTAGCAATTTACTTGGCCGGTATCAACTTTTTTGTTGTATGGGGTATCAACCCTCTTACAATTTTGAACAACTCTCGTGAAATAAAAAGTACCACGACAGCAAATTTTACTCTACAAATTTGCTGATTTTATTTTTTGCACATTCGGGATTAAGCTGAAAAAACTTGAAGTCCTTTTGATATTAATCCTCTTAAATTACCTTAAAGGACCGATGAATTATATGAATTTTTTATACAGGAAGAATGAAGTAGGTATGCATAATATGAATAATCGGTACTTTGTAAATGAGTGAGTTACTGTTGTGGTTTGATACTCGAATCAATTTAGTTCAAACTCGAAACTTCGAATATCGACTATTTTTTGACGATTTTGTTTATTCTGTTCTACCTATCGTTAAAATTTATGAAGTAATATTCGGTTGTGATATATATTATAAATTCGATATTGATCCATTTTGGTTTTTGTAGAAATACAATATTGTTGTGGTTAAATAATGTCAGATTATAAAATTACCGAAATCGAAAGTAGAACAAACTTGTTTCACGTTTTATATCCTACGCGGCTACTGGTTGTGTATTTTGAAAATCTGATTCATCACATGTGCAGAGTAGTGGAAAGTTTGATTCCTGATCCGGTGGTATTGAGTTCGGAGCTTGATTGCTCTTCTTATATTAGTAGAAAATATATGTAAATCATACATTATGTGTGATACGTTTTAAATTCTAACTTGTGTGCTTGGGGTTTTTCATAATTTCCCAACTTCATAGAATACCTAGGGTTAAAAATATATAATATAACTATGAAGGATTTAAAGAGAAACGTTCTTGTGAAATGGAAAAACTGTGGAAAACAATTGAAAAAATGTAGTGAATATATTGCAAAAAAGGTATTTGTAAAAACAGAAGCTTTACTTGCACGTTTTTTATTTTTATAAATGTCAAATATTTACAAGTTTGAAAAGTGCAGATGAGCTTTATTCTCATTTTAAAATAAATGTCGCATTCTATCACCTCGGTATTTTGGTAAATGTTTGCTTCTATTGCCTAACAGATATTAATTTAGCTTTTCCGACCATGACAATTTATTTGAACATCTGTTTTTATTATTGACAAGATAAACATCAACATTTCGTATTTCTGAAGTTTAGCTAATAATTTTTATAAATTGATTTCCTTCGTATCATCTATTGTGGAGTAAATTTTTATACCCCTTTTTATTTTTTTTATCTCGTACATCTCGTCCATTTAAATGCAATTTAAATTATTGCGATATATAGAAAGTTTAATTTTTATTTGCATGTTTCGATTGTTACCATTGTTAAAAAAAAATTTTTGTAGCTATAAACCATAGTGTATGAATAGAAAAGTTATTATAATGAAGTAGCTTTATTTATTTTATTAATAAATTACTTCTTAGTAAGTACTATATCAGCGGTACTTTGTAGTTTCTACAATATTAAAGAAAATTTAATATCTGACTTTATTTTATAAAGTTCGTACACTTTAATTAGTAATTATAACTTTGTAATATTTAATATTTCAGTTTGACTAGATTTTGAATAGAACGAAAGAGTATAAGCTGTTATGAAAAGATCTGCTTTTGAAATTTGTTTTGTGATTGCTTGTCTACAGATTATTGAATATTGTCTCTTATAAAGTCATCCTGAATGGATTTGGTCACTTGTTGAATTGTGTTTATAACGTACTTATCATTGTCATCGTATACTTTTATGATATATTTTACACTTGATATTTTCTTGATATATTGGCACGGAATGATATTATTTCCTTTAATATCTCTCAAGTAGCACACCCTGTGTTCATTTGAAATGTATCCACCTGAAATATCTTGCAAAACTTTATTTTCATTTCACTGTTCTTTTAACTGAAATGTGTAGGAGGAAACAACATTGGGTTTCTTTAATTCTAAAACATAATTTTTAGAGTAAGATTCCTGGTAAATTAATTAGTTAAATGATATCCATTTCTCTTAAGTAATTTGAACATAGTATTTTGATAACATTTTAAAATTGTTGTTATTTTTATAACAACTTTTACTGTTTTGAAATTTTATAATTTAATTAATCAACTTAATTTATATTTTCTTTTCAACTAAATATTCTTATTGTAACTTTATTTTGACAATTACTACTAATTAATTGATATTAATATCAATCATAATAATTATGAATATCATCTTGTATACACTAAACATAATTTACCTAAGAAAAATTTTTATTATTAAAACTAAATATTTTACCTTTACCGGATAATCTACAACATTTTAATGTTTTAATTGTAAATGCGTGTTTCATGCACAAATTATGTTAAATTATCTATTATAAATTTTAACCACAAATGGTTAAAATGGTTAACACATTTTAATAATGAAACCATGTTAGTACTGGAGACGACTACCAGAGGCGCATTTCTGGGAGACATCACGACATTGAACTATGGTGGCTACTGGATACGCTTCATAGATGTCGTTTCTAAAATATTTCATAAAATCTTAAGCAGAAAATTAATTATACATACATATTATGCCGTTATAGTATCATGCCTTGAAGGAAAGTAAACCCTTAAGCCGTAGGTAAATAAAATTTTCTACTTGAGATTTCATGAGATATTTTAGAAACGACATCTATGAAGCGTATCCAGTAGCCACCATAGTTCAATGTCGTGATGTCTCCCAGAAATGCGCCTCTAGTAGTCGTCTTCAGTACTAACATGGTTTCAGGCTTAGACCATATAAACTTATATAAGTTATATCTAAAAATAAACTTCTAAAAAAAAACATCTAAAAATAAACTTATATAAGTTTATATGGTCTAAGGTTTCAGGTAAGAAATGTGTTAACCATTTTAACAATGGGGTTAGCTATCTGTATACTAATCTGTGGTCTAACTATTGCCTGGCTTTTCTGTTGAAACGTTATGAAACATCTATGACATCTGACGTTTTGATGTGCAAACTTACAATCGTTGTTGATCTTTCTCGTTTAGCAGTTTGTGGCTGTTGTTGTTGTCAACCGGAAGCTAACCTACAAACTTCGTGTTTTTGTATTTACTTGGAAGAAATTTTTCATTATCTGAATGGTTTAGTTTTGTTTGGCATCACCAATATGGTCTTTCTCACTGACCTAGCAGCATTCTGCATCTAAAGCAGTGTTCTGTGTGCTATTCAGTTGCAGCCTGTTGATTATTGACAAAGCCATTACGGGTTCCAGTCTTTCACCTCTGGAAGCTACAAGTTGGAAAGCGATTAGAAGTAAGTGCGTGTTAACTTATATTGTGTAAACTTAGCAGAGCGCTTACGTAAGTAAATTTTATTTTTTCCAATTTATATGACCTACGTGTTATTGTTTTGGCTTTTTTAATTTATTCTGAAGTAACCAGAATGTTAATAGGAACTTGTTAATTTGAAGTGGGTTCACCTTTTGATTGTGGCACCGTATATTTTCACTTATACTGTGTGTATATTTTAACACAGTCATAATCGTAATACTTTGCAATTATTGGAACTGTGACTACATATCTCAAATTTTGTTATCAATTAAAGGCACTTTATTATTCTTTTGCTTTTTATTGGAGTTTTCCCCAAGCTACCCTTATTTTTTAGAACCAAAATTTCACTGCCTAGTCTCCGCACTATATCGAGAGCTGGTCTATTAACATCGTGGATAAAAGAATCTTCAGATTGTGACAAACTCTGCCCTTTGTTTTGATCAACCCTTTCATTAGGGGCTGAGACTTACAGGGTAGTTTCTGTTTTAATACTAAGTTCTATAGGAACTAAAACTACAGTCAAAATCTGTTATAACGACATCTAAGAGACTACTCATATTTAGTCGTAACAACCAGTGATGTTTTCGAGATACATAGTATTTTTTTATGAAGATTGTGGTCGGTATAACCGGTATGTTGTTTTAAACGATGTTGCTATAAACGGTTTTAAGTGTATATAGTTCTATGTTGACGAAGGTTACGTAGCGGAGTTACGTTACGATATTTTATAATAATATGTCTATTAGGATCGTAACATAGGGTGGCATGCTGAAGCACCAAATTTTTATAACTGTTGACAATGTAAATATGCATGTGTAATTAACCAATTATAATGGAAATACTCTAACCCCGCGGTTCTGAACCTGGGGGTAATTACCCCCGCGGGGGTAAATCAGCTATTCTGTGGGGGTAATAAGACCTAACAGACGGTTAGGTCCTAACCTATTCTAATAAAGTTATTTTTTTTTAAGTAAAGATATTTGTATTTACTTGTATTGTTTGTATTAATAACATTTTAAGGTGGGGGTAAATTCAATTTTTCTAATAGGTTACAGGGGTGATAATATTGAAGAGGTTAGGAACCACTACTGTAACCTATATTAAAACCATGAAAAATTGTTCACTAATACTTCATAAAATTGCTATTTCGAACACAAACATCAATATTGAGCATCTTTACAAAATTCTATCATTTGAGAGATTTTAAAAATTTTAAAAATGTACAAAATGAATTTTTTTTTTTTAATTAATTTGGCAGTTTCTTTTATAATACATAAGTGGTCACTACGTGAAAACATTTGATTTTTATTATAATCGGATTTTTTAATGAGGATTGCGCCCTTTGAAAAACAAAAATTAAGAAGAGATAAAATTTTACGTTATAAATATTTATGTAAATAATTCTAGATTTCGTTTTATTTGCCAATAAATTTATGCAACCAAGATTACACATTACCATGCATAATATAGTTTATTTTGGAAAATTACCATGACTACCTCAGTTATGACAGTGGCGGCACCAGCAGGGGGTTTTTATGTATAAGGTTGTGGGTCAAGGAAGAATCTTGATAGGGGGACTATTGCAAATAAAAATCGATTCAAAATATTGATTGTCATTTTTACAATTGCTTAAAACAATAAATTTATTGTTTATTTGTAAAAACAAATTTATAAATTCTTTTGCGACCAAAGATACATTCCCAACGACATTCAGACTGCATTAAGTAGCTCTGACACTTTCCATTGGATCGACTACTTGTCATAGATTTTTTTCAATCAAAAAATAGTTACAAAATGGAATGGTCCAAAATAGATTTAGCAGCCTTTCATTGGCACATTAATAATGATATGGCAAGAAATACTAAACATCAAGAAATAATAGAAAACAATATTATGTTCCCAAGGTCCTGGGGCTTGGGCTCCCCAACATTGGAAGGTTAACTTCGCCACTGTGCCACACCTATTCTTGGTTGAAACAGTATATCTTTTCAAACATTTTGGCTCGTCACATGTTACTCACAATCTCACATACATAATATATCTAATGATATCTAATTCGTATGCGGTCATTCCACCTGAACCTAACGTGGACCTTCTTAAAATTTTGCGATAATGTAATCGAATCCTTTTATATTCTGACAAGTTAGTAATGATCTTGATATTAGGATGACTTGACTGGATTACCGTTACTACTTACTTGTATCTTTTTAATCAAAAATTTGATATAAAATTTATATGATTATAATGTGATAGATAATTACCTGCCATTTAAAAGAAAATACAATTACCGATACTAAATTGATGTTGTTTATCGTGTGCTTGACTGTGGCAATGAAATACAAAAGTATCTTTTGCTAAAAGCAGTTCTCGTGTAGTTATAACAATCATTATCGGTGATTATTGCGTGTGTTGTCAAAGAAAGTAAAAGAAAAGTGAAAGTTGGGTGTAGACACTTAAATTTAGTTGACACACAACATACAAAATTCATGAACGTTCGATCGTTGACCGTGCATCGAAAATTATGTATGGCAAATATTGCAATGGTTTCAATCTTATTTATTTTTTTATACATTTTACAATTTCTTTTCTAAAAAAAAATATTTGCGATTATTGCTTTGAAATTTTCCCTATAACCTAAAACAGTCAAAATTGTATTTTGGATTAGTTCTTTTATAATTTATCATAATTTTGCATTTTATTTACTAAATTATACTTATTAAATATTAATGTTACGTATAATCAAATCACAAATACATAATAATATTAAGTTAATTTACAACTTGTAACATTCAAAATAGCCTAACCACTCGTCAATCAGTCGTTGTGGTCATCTCATCAAAATATAAATAACAACAAATTCTAGTGCTTCTGTTGTTAAAATATTCCATGTATAATTCGTTTTCATTAATTTAATTAGGTACAATATAAATTAATAGTCAGTGCCGTAGCGTCAAACTTGGCCCCTTACTCTCCAAGAACAAATAGGTCCCTACCCAGCATAGCACCAAACACAGCTTATACTAATAAGTTACAATTTATTACTTTTATCGTGAGAAAATAAATAAAAACGTAATTTAATTACGTTTCTCATTGTTTGAACAATATTACACTACGGCCTCTAGTTAAGTGTTGGTAGAAACATATTAAAAGTTTTTATCCCAGCAAAACGGTGGTATATATTTTAAAATAGCACCTCCGAATACCCTTACCGGTGTTTTGGTCCAACTAACTATTACTTTTGGATGATTAATTGGTGAACCTTTTCCTAAAGCACAATTGCAACTCAATTCTACTAATTGTAATCCCAACGGTTTGTAATCATTTCTTCCATAATAATTACTTGAAGATAGTATTTTATTGTTTTGCTGATGTATATTGTAAATTCTTCGATTACTGTCTGCATTAAATTCGTCAATTGACTGAATGTGCGTTGGTCGTGCTGTATTTGACAACGTCATTGCATCTTTTATAAATTGTGGAATTTCCTGAGAATAGTATACTTTTTTAGGGTTTCTGTTTGCTCCTACCGAAAAGTAACTTAATACCGATGGAACTTCTTCTTTATGATCAATATTTTGGTAATAATCGTTTACTGGATAAATACGATGAGGAAAATGTAATGGAGGATTATGTAGATATTGCGAACGCGTTTTATTTCGATTATATTGATAGGGGGAAGAAGTACGTCTCCGTGAAAGGTCAGTAGAGGAAACTAAGTTGCTTGAAACTTCATTAGATGGTGCGGTAGACGATAAAATCATGTTGAAGCCGAATATATCACCTTCTATCCCGTCATCTAATCCTTTATTGGAATCGGTATATTCTTGTCCAACAACTATATCGCCACCTTCTGGTACTTTTAAACCGATTGTCTGGAATTAATTAAAACTGTAAAATACTGAAACCCTACCACTATAATCATTTTAAATAGTATTCTTCTAACTTATTTTTAAAAAATTCCTGTTTACCTTGTTTTCGTAACCGCTAGCTTTTAATTTTCCATTTAGGTAAAAGCCCCAAAATCCTTGCTGCGATTCCCAGGATTGACAAATATGATACCAACGATTTTCTCGAAAGTAAGATGGAATTTTAAATACTTGCTCTTCTAAAACTGCGAGGTTAATCTCTTTACCTTCGGGCGCTATCCATGCTCGAATATACCGTTCTTTTTCATTTTCTGTAATTAACATTTTTTAGTAATCTTAATTTTTTAATATCACGCAAAGATATCATTTTGAAGTAAACACTTACTCGAATATGAGAGTAATGGCTGATTATTGCTTAAGTTATCGCTTTTTAGCCAAATGCAAAATGTAAATTCTGTAATATTGGGTACATCGGCAATGTATCGTAAAAACTATAAAATAGGAAACGTAAAATTCTTCGTTACTTAGCACATGTAATAATAAAATAAATTTCTAAATTTATGCATTTACCTGAATGTAGCCTTTTTGTGTTAAGGAAACTTTATTTAAGCTATTTTGGTTTATTGGATGTGTGTTAAATTTGGAATTTCCTTTGGCATCGTTAAAGTAACGTGAAACAATTTCTGCTCTATTTGATGATGGCCATAGTATTATTAAGATGGTTATAAATTGTAACAAGTAGCTTCTTAAGTTTTCAGGCATGTTAATCTAAACACAAAATTTAATCAATATAAAACTTGATCTCAATTTTAAATTTAACGTTATCAGATCAGTTTTGTATAAAATTAAAATTAATTAAAAAATAGCTTGCTTACTCTAATTTTATATTTTATTTAAAAGTAATCACAATGGTTTTATTTTGAATTGATACCTTCATTCATTTTCTGTTTTGATAATATTTTGTTACGTTTTCATCAAACTTATTTCGATTCTCACTTAGAAGTCACTTAGTTTTTGTTCACTTATTTGCCACTGACTTTAACTTTGTTGTCGACGCTTTCATTCAACTTTTTATTATATATCGGTGAATTCGGTTTGTAAAAAGTTTTCTTCACGTTTTCTGCGATGCTCGCAACGATAATGAATACTACACCAGTTTATTACGTCTTCCATATTTGACCTCCTACTTCTCAATACTCAACGGTTTTACGGTACTAATTTTTATTGCACAAGGAAATAATATATAGGCTTCGATACATTTATACCAAAAACTAATAAGATCAAATAATATAATCACGCTGCGCCAGTTTGAAATTAGTTTGAATGAACAAGCCCATAATTAAAATGGATATTTGATGCTTTTGAAGTCTTTCACTAAATTATATTGTTACAATATTTTGTTCTCATCAGGAAAAATTGTTTCGTAATAAATAATATGCCCTTTTTGAAATTCATTAAGTGAATGGTCTTAATTAATTTATAATTATTGTTATAATAAAATAAGAATTCATTGAGTAACGGTTACAAATTAAGTTCTCTTCTGTAATTCCAATAATTATTATTAATATGAACGAATTGTTATTTCGATTGAAAACTTTCTATTGGGTACCTACCTACCACATATAATTTTTGTGACCTAAACATTTCAAAAATTGTTTATAAAATTAATTTTTTAAATAATCTTATGGTGCGTAACAAGCATATATTAACAGAAGAAAGGCAAAAGTTAAAACATTTTAAAATTGAGACGGTTTTGCAGAAAGTAAGAAAGTGTATATAGGTAGGTACCACAAAAAGTTTTTATTATGTTACTAAAATAAGTTACTCTTAAACTTGAAGCTCCGAAACTAATACCTACATTAATGTGAAAATAGAAATCAAAATTTATTTTCAAGATGATTCGTTCTTTGAAGTATAAGAAGTAATGCTTGACGTGTTTTTTTTTGGCACATAATATTTGAAGTTGATTTATTTAATGTTATTTAATTATATGAATGGTGTGAAACTCGTTAATCTATTCATGAGCGTCGTTTTCACTACTTATAAAAATAACTTTATATGCGATATTTTATCGAAAACTTGAAAAAGACACTGTGTTACTGTTAGGTTGCAAAGTTTGAAGAAAATCGATGACCTGAAACTCGAAGGTTTGACGTTTTCCTTCTTAGTTTCAGTCAGCAGTTTCAACGTTTTTTATCAAAAGTAATCGAGAAATATACGTAACTTGGTAGCATCATTAAGCTTTTTACGTTTTAAATAGAACATTGTTTTTCCTTTTTGGGAATTACAAATCCGATTGGCGGGGTGGATTAGTCCCCATATTTCATAGTTCAGATAAATCAATATCGATTTCACCATAGCGTGAAATGCCCACTGGAAGGCCGAGCTAAGAAATTCTGTATAGTCCGCGATTTGAACCCAGAATTTCCGCTCTGTAGTCAGCCAGCGGTCACATCACTCCAAGGCTGTGGCTCAACTTGGGAGCATACTCTGATTTAAATAGGAATACCTATCTGTATTAGCAATACAATTTAGTTATATACTTACAGTTAAACTTTGGATTAATGCGATAATGCTTTGGCAATATCGTAAACATAAGATTCTCGTAGAAAACTCTGTCACTCTGTCTGTAACGCTATTAGTTTTTGATTAGTTATTTTCTTATTAGTCATCTAAAAACAAGTTTAAAGCCTCTTATTGGTGGTTTATTTTATTACCAATCCAAAAATTACTTACAAGTCGAGTTCCAACTAAGCACCCACTTACTCCATAAGGTTCAAGCTACCAAAAATTCTGAATATTTCAAAATTAACTGTACACCATCGTACAGTCACAATCAAGCAAATTTAACTTTTTAGGGGTATTTTTTGCTTAAAGATGAAAAAAAAAAGTGAAATCCAAACCACGCCACGTCATAAATAAATTTGGATTTGGGCTGGATTCAAATGTTGGAAACTTTGCAAACTACCTGTACAGATATCTACCAGAAAATATAAATGCAAGAACATGTTTTGCTGTGCTGTTACATTTTTTTTAAATAATAATAGTACTAGACCAAAATATTGCATTAAAATTCTAACCGCAGAAATTTTTTTTAACTTTCGCAGAGCGTGTAAACATTTTTAATTTGTACTATTAATTATATCCAATAAACAATTTGTATCACAAGTATTATAATCTATTATTATTTTACGTTCATCATTTATTTATTATTTTAGTTTTATTTATTAAGTTTTCGCTTATATTTAATGCAACAAGAGAATCAAACAAAATAAAAATGCTATAAAACAAAATTTACTAACTCTTTATAGTATAAATAGTTACGGCCGATATCTAATCCATTTACTTAACATAATTTTGTGCCCAGAAATTTTACTTACAAATCACATGTTTTTATTTGTTCCACTACATTTTCTTATGAAATTTTTAAGAGAATATTTTTATTAGATAGATTAAATAATTATAAAATTTTTGGTTATTGTTACAATTTTTATAAAGTAACGAATAACTTGGAAACTATTAAGTTTAGGTAATAGAGAACCTTGAATAAAAATGTATAAAATGGCTTATAAAAGCACATGGTGTTTGATTTACAAAGAAGGTAGTAATAATATTTCTAAGTTTTTAATCTTGACAGTTTTGCATAGCAAAAGGAGAGACGATTATAGCTTTGTGGTTAGTGCGTTGACTACTAATGTCAAAATACCCGCCTCGAACTCTGGCAGAGCCAGAGTAAGAACTTATCCTGACCGACAAACCACCGAGGTAATCTGCCAAGGGAACCCTTCTCGAAATGAAGTGTATTAATATTACGCTTCCCGGTCCTCTGCGTATGTGAAAACACTTCTAACGCACATCACATGCCTAGGAGGGAAGGATCACAATTCCTCCGCTACGAAGATGCGATGAGAAAGATAACAAAGTATATTTTAGAAATATGCAAAGATAACTAATCTTTTGGATGAATACGCTTGAACTAAAATTTGTTCAAACTTTTGGAAAATATTATTTTATATAACTAAACTAACAGTATTTTTCAACTAATTACCACCTGAAAACTGAAATATGTTTTGGTATAATATAAAAATTACTAGATCGCAATAGCAATAATAATAAATTAATAAAAAGAAGTATAAGTAGAGATTTATTTATTTAGGGGTTGTAAAGCAATTTTAATCCTTTCATTACAAAATAATGTTGTTTAAACTAATACTGAAGATTTGTGAATCGCAAAGTATGCCTCCAAGATTCACCCTGCTTAAGAAATCTCAACTCATCCCTGGCTTAAGCCAATGTTGAAACCATGTTAGCTACGCCAATGTATAAAAGGATTTCGTTTTGTCAGATCGAGGTTCTTAATGATAATCACCAAACTCGATCAAATTATTAACGGTTTTCCAGAATTTCTTGTATGCCTAGTGTTTGACGTCACAAAACATTTCAGAAAATGCTAATTCACATAACACGTGTGATTGGATTAAATCTTGAGACAAATACATCAAACTTTTGTTCTACTTCTTCTGCTTCTAAATAAAATTAGTTATTATAATTTTTTTTATACTGTTACAAATTTTAAAGATGTTAAAATTATTGATATTATGGATTCGTGATTATGCTGATTTTGTAACGTAATGGACTAGATGGAATTTAATTTAAATATTTAATTTTAATGTGGTTTTTAATACAATGAGAAAAATTTTTATCGAGGATTCAAGGTCACCAATCAATCTTGATAAATATTTTCAATTAAAAATTAATACAATTAATCGTTATCACTTCACCAGGTGAAGTTATTTGTATACGTTCAAGATTTCCTCCGGAACAATAGTACCACCAATAATTTATTATTCAATGTTTTAGTTTTCCATTGGATTTCTACGGAGATTTTTTATGAAAACATTTCCGTTTAGATGATTAATGAGTGATTAATAATAACAATTAGTTATCGTTAGCGCACATCGATGTTAATATAACTACTTATATAAATTAATTCAATTAGTATAATGTAAATGGTTTGAGTGTTCATAATAACTATAAAACATAATATAAATTGCAGTGATTACTGTATTTACTCGGTGTTCCCGTCAACGTAGGTATTTGACATAGCAAAAAAGTTTCTATTTCAGTTTAGTTTTGGACCAATAAAAACTTGTAAATGAAACATATAACGGGCTTCCGACAACAACTACAATAATGACTTAGTTAGTATTAAAATTAAAAATCATCTGAATAAAATGGGCTTCTTGTTAGGTCAATGTTATACCTGTTTACACCAATACCTAGATTCGATCAAATTCAGCACGATTTTTATTATATATTGTTAAGATATTTTAAGAGCAGAATATTTTTGTGGTACCCACATTACTTCTGCTAGAATTACTATTAATTTTATGCATTTAGTCTTGTTGGCCAATATTTATTATAGAGTTAAGTTATTTATAAAATGAAATTTTAAAAATAGCATGAATTAGATAGCACCTAATAATAGCGTGCTTTACTTGTTAACAAATTCACAAACTATTTTAACTATTATAAAGGTAATATAGGTAATCGCATTGCATGTTGGTTAATAATAATGTGTATGGTATGTTAGTACAACTTGAATAAGTTCCATGCTCGTTGAGTACCTATGTACCTACATAATTTTTATAACAATTAAGTGCAATTGATTATTTAATAAATTGTATTCGTTCACTCTCTTTCTTATGCTGGTGCTATCCTTACATTTAGTTGGTAATTTAACACAAAAGTGGTTTATTTTTCTCGTTTTGAAATTAAATAAAAAATCTTTTCAATCATTTTATAATTACGTGCATTCCAGAAATTTTAGAAGAACATATACAAATTGGCATGAAACTAAAGTAATAGCATAAATAACTTCTAGTTAGTAATAGTGAATTATGTGTGATAATTAATATTAGCAACAAGACAAATTTTAAATTTTAAAATGTTCAACCACAAAATAGCGATTTTCAAACACTTTAGCTTACTAATACGCAATATGCAATTAGGTAGTAGTTAATTTAATTAGCGTAAAATTAAATTTTTAATTAATGTACATTGTTTCAATAATTTAAATGTATTGCAAAATTTTGCCGCACCTGTTTGTCATCGCGTATTCAATTTGCAATGATATAGTCGCTTCCTACTTTCTTTTACTTTTCTTCGATTTTGCATAAGGTGAAATTATTTGTAAAATTTCAAGTTTAATATTATAGTATGCATGAACCATCATTATATAAACCAAAAACATAGTGATTGTTTATGTTTAATCCATGTGTGGAAGTAATTTTATAACTGGTTTCATTAAATCCTATTGGTTATTTCATAAATACATTAACTGTACAATAGAAGCACTTTTCCAATCAGGTCATACGAAGGAATAGCATTTCAATAATCGTAAGAATTTGATAAGGTTTAAACCTCACTCAAAAATAGGCGTCAACGTACCCGTTTACTGTAGAGATTTTAATAATTTAAATCACAACCAGGATTCCAACAACTGTCATCAGTAATCTTATCAGATCTTATCGGTGGCGTGTATAGAAGGAGATCCCGGAAGCGATTGAATTCATCATGATATAAATATTTTAGTAAAAGGATTAACGGGATTAAAAATAAATCCCTTACAATGTGTACATGTCAAAAAGTACTATGCAATCAGGCCAATAATGCATTTCGGAGCCTCACTAAAAGAGTTTGAATTTCAAATTATATTTGTTTATTAATATATAGAATCTCTAATATTCTTCATTAAGCCGTTTCTGAAGGAAGGACTTGTGTATATTAAAAAGGATGAATACCAACCAAGTTCTTACACAGTATTGTATGTATTTATTTTAAAAAAATAACTGTAAAAACCTATAAATATTAAAAATAATAATAAATAATACGTTGGAGGTGGGACAAATATTAAAATTTCGGGCGAATAAGGGAGAACCGGGACGTTATGGGCATTTTTCACTTTAGATTTTGTTTTCTCTGGCTCTATTCACATTAGAACCAAGTTATATAGACTGAAAGATAGGCCGGTGTTTTGGCTATGAATTGGAATATTTTATTTTATCAAAAATGTAGGTACTACTTACTTCATTTCTACGTGCATTCTCATCAACCTCGGCAAATTGTCCAAAACCTACCGGACGGAAGGACACAATGGACATAGGATGGGGACCTTATGGACACCTAAGAATTTAAACTTAGAAGACATCCGCACGTAACCAAGTTGTCAGATTATATCATTTTATAGTAAATTAAAGGAGGTACAGTCAAAATTGAAATAAATCAACAGCGACATACGATTCTTCATCTTCACACTCTTTGAATCGGGTTGAAGGTTTCATCCGTTTATAAAATTTTATTTTGAAATCTGCAACCAGTTTTTCTGTTACTTTTGCAACAAAATTCATCTTTTATAGTGTATATCCTATAATGGATAGAGTAGAATTGACAAAGCTAGACTAAAATTAACCAGTGAGGAATTGTATTTAAAATTTGATTACAACACCAGTTCAGAATAGTAGATTAATAAGTACTACTTATAGAATTGTCTGAAAAATTTTTTTATAGATTCCAAGTTATTGAGTCAGTGGCTTCTGTAATTACCACTCAAAAACTGATCAGCAACTTCAAAAACAGAAAAATTCAATTTATGATTCGTATTTTGACGCCAATCTAAAAAGCTTCTAGGTTAGAGGGCTAGGAGTAATACCAACACAACAAGTTAATTTCCTCACCAAAAAAAAAGAATCGCGAGATATCTCCCTATCTATATCGTCCTGGTTCTACCGTATCAAACAAAAATTTCAACGAAAATACAAGAGTTCTAGTGTATTAAATACATTTGTTTATTGTTTAAATTTTTATAGATAAGGACTATTTTTTTAAATTAATTATTATACTATTTTTTTAAATTCTATAATCAATCATTGTAAAAGTGACAATTCATAAATGTACATATATCGCACGTACGTTATAACTTAGCAGTATTTGAAATATCACAATATTTTGTACACCAGTGTTTGGAATTTTTGTGAAATAAGTCAGCGGTTAGCTAAAGAAAATAATTAAAGTCTAGGCTATGTTCGGTCATAGCCGTTAGGTTTAACGTTCCCTAACATTAGGGGAGACATATTCTTATAGACGTAAGGATGAAAATTATTCCATTAATCAGCGGATTACTCGAATATTGATTTTTAGTATTGCACCAATATTGCGCAAATATTTGTGCTACATAGGTAATTAATTTATGTTGGAAACGTTACATCGAGGTTTTTGTTACATTTTATTTTGAACATTATTACGGGACGTTTACGCCGATCGTTCCTTGACTCGCAATAAAAGTTTTCCGGTCTAACTTTTGTCAGGATATGGGTCATGGGTATGCCTCAATTATACAAGGGAACGTAGATGTTGTACTGTTCTATATATAACACACTAACAAGACTGAAGAGAAGGTGTCACTCTGATATATCAAGTAGCGCATCAGAGAGACTTACGTAAGCTTACCTTGCACGTTAAAACTGAATTTAATTCTGAATCTTACAGTTTAATGCTCTTAACAGAAGTAGTAATCTCTGGAACAAAACAGAAATAACTCAATATAAGACACAATTTCATATAAAGCAAAAAAAATAATATTGATGTATATTAGAATAGTTAAGCTTACATCGGCTTATCTTGGTATCTTCTGATACTCATATCTTTTAATTTATTATTTAAAATATCAAAACTTGGACCAAGACTAAAGTGAGTGCGGCTGAAGGCCTCTTAAAATTAATTATACTGTTATCATACTGATTTATAATTCTTAAACGTAAATGTTTACTATGTACTTATGAATTGACTGTAAAATTAACTACCAAATAACTTAATATAAATGACGATAATTATACTTGAATGGTTACCGCACTAGCCATCACACAAATTAAACAAAATATTACGAGTATATCAATATGACAAAATATTACAAAGAATACAAAAATGTAATTAAATATAATCCCACTTACATAAAAAATTTCAAAAATTGACTTGACTCCAACTCACTAACTTAATTTTCCTCTCTGCGTTGTTTTTCCATTGTAAACATGACGTGATAAATAAACTTAATGCGTAATTTTTTAGAATGTTTTCTAATATGAGAAAACAGAATCGACTAACCTATTTAACTTTGAAAAGAATGTTTTAAGATTATGTCGACGCATACAAGGCAAAACGACGTAAGCACCAATGAGCAAAATGTTGAGGAAGTACGAAAAGCCGTTATATTCTTGTGCAGATTTTTTCATGATATTTACACATGGTGTTGAATACTCCATTGGTGGTTGTGCCACGTACCGTCAGATTTGTAATAATCTGTTTACGGCAATCTGGCGCTTGCGCAACTTTAAATTATAATATCTTTGTAAATAATTTTGTTGGCGCTTCAACTTGTTTATTAGGTTAACAGATTTTGTTTAAAATTTCGAATGATACCCCAAACTTAATTTCCACCAAATTGTCGTTGTTTTGCCTTGTGTGTGATCGATGTGTTCCAAATAACATCCACGTCCAGTTTTTAACTGAAAGGAGAAGTACCCCATAAGGTCGATTTAAAATCTTCACTATAAATTGTCTTAATTTTCCATAATTAATTTCTAAAACAAAATTACGATAACTGATAATTGGTACACTCGTAGACTACCCAATAAACAGAAAGACTGAAACATAATGAATGGAAGACAACTCTAAAACTTCGAAGAAGGCGACTGTTTTGACGACTCTAACTCACCAAATATTATTTAATGAAACCGGGAAGATCAAATTTATAATAACTGAAGTTTAATCTTAAATTTCCAATCCTTGCACCAAAACGTGTGTTAATTTTAAAATGTAACTATTTTATTAACACGAAATTTCACGTAAAATTTTTGGTTTGGGGATAAACCCAAAAATTGATGAAAAATGATGCTGAGTTGATTAACGGACATCTTTAATTTACTGACAAAAACCTAGTTGCTTAGTTGAAATGCAACGGATAACTGATATTATCTGGTAAGACTCGCAAGTGATAACTGAAAACTGATGTTAATTTCCATGCAAAATGCAACGGAAAAGCGAACGAAAGTGTTATCAAACAAAGGCATTCGTCATTTCGTATTATATTCTATAGAAACAGAATAACTTTGCTTAATATGTAATGACATTATTTTAATTCAACTAAAAATTTATTATACGAGGTGGTATCGAAAAATATTTAAACAACAAAATCTTAACTAAATGTACAGGAAGCTTCAAAATTTACAAGAACTTATCATTTGAATGTATAATTTCACTAAAGATGAGTGGATCAAAAAATCAGGTGACACCATGTTATGTACTAGGGTACATAACAATCAATCGTACTAGGGTTTGACCTATTTCTTGCGCAGTAGAGATAGAGGGAGAACGTAACAAATGCTGTTGTGTAAACAGACCTGATCAATTTTCTTGTCTACACATTAGCTACATCTTATCACGATTGATTGCGGGAACTCTACTTACATTTTTCAGATCCATTGCTTGGGATTAAGAGTATTAGAAGATTATTTTGGAATGACGATTATTCTTGAGTTTTTATATTGAACATCATCGCATTATCGATTAGGATTTTGGAATTAATAATTGTTACTGATCAATGATCACATTTGAAGGTTTTATAAAATATTGTACATTATCAGAATTGCATTAGATATATTATTACATGAGGATTTAAAGTCATGAGACTTTCTGTTGTTGGTACATTTTGAAGTTAGATTAGGTATTTAGTCCCACTATAGCTATCTACATTCAATTGCTCTCGATGAAGAACACAGTCGTTACTCCACTTTTAATGTTAACGAAAACTTTTTTGTTTAGTTTGCCGAGTATTTTATATACCTAACGTTTGGTACTACCGCTAGTCCACTCTTTTTACAAAACAAAATTAAGTTGTAAAATGGTAGAGCTGATGCTTCTCGTTCACTGAAATGTAGATACCAGATTAGATTCCGGGTAAACTACTATGTAGCAATATTTAAAAATTAATGTTGCAAACTCTCTTTAGAATATCCATTTTGGCGTTAAGAAATTTTATTTAGGTAGGTACTAATCTCGGAAATTTCTGATGATATCGACTCCACTTATTTCATCTAATTTAAATTTTCACGCCTGGATTAATTTTAAGCAAAACCCAAAACTTAATCAATACTTCTTACATTATTCATTTAGGTGATTAAAAATTCATTTTAGATTTTCTAATTTTATTAAGAATGTAGTAATTATTTTAAAGCGTAGTTAGTTTCCTGCAGTCAAATTAAACAAGATTTGATTTCCTTGATAGACTTGGTTGAAAATTGGTTTGCCAACGTTGCGTTTAATAAGGAAATTTGAATATATTTACCGTCTGCAATTTATTTTATCACAATACTAACTGGATTACAATAAAAAAACAAGTACTATTTCAAATAGATAAAGTTGTTTAATTTAATCTTTATTTTTTCAGGGAAGTACAGGAAAAAGTGCACCATATTATATGGGATCTACATCAAGTTTACCGCGAGGTGGTCCGTTGCTTAGACCTTATTCTCCAGCTGTCAGTACTTTACCGTCAGATCGTATGAAGACATTACCTGCAGGTATTTCTCGATAAAATTAATTTAATTTGGTCTTGCTTAACTGCATTAAATTGTGTGTGACAATAAAGTACGATTTTTGACCTACCTAAATGTAAACCGATTTAACTCAGCATGTTTGGCATTTTTGTTGTACCTATTATTATTTACCAATTATTTTATCATATTTTTTTTCAAAATTGTTAGATTATTAAATAACAACATAAAAAAATTAATCAGACATTTTGAAGCGTGAGTTTTTTAGAGCTAATAATTTAATTGCTTGTATAAACTAGCTAATAAATACGCTATAATTTTCTTATTTCATCTCTCGATGATTTTTGCACTATAAATGGTGAAGACGTAATTCATTTTCAAAGGTGCTCCCCCAAAACCACAACGGGCATATTCGAGCGGGGCCACCCGGGCCAGCGATGGCTCTTCCCGATCATCAGACCGATTCGCCCCTTTCCAAAGGCCTGCTAACCCTCTTTTTAACTTACCAGGTGGGTTTACACCACCTTCCTAAACTCAAACTCATTTAAGTATTCATTAGTTTAAACAGTGCAATTTTATGGAATGGTAATTAGAAGGTATAATTAACATTTTATGTCACCGGCTATCGCATAAAATCAAATTTTGATGCTATTTTTTAATTTAACAATATTTTTTTGTAGTTGTATGTCGATTGTATACCTATCAAAAATATTTTAAATTATAGAATTCAAATTTAATATTGCTACAAAATTAGTTAAAAAATTCAGTCAAAATCAAAATTAAGCACCAATTTTCAGGTTGATAGTTTTATAAAGTTTTAGTGGCACATTAGTTGAATGTTTTTATCTGTAATTATGGTATACTACTACACATTTTTATACCTTTTTGTGTGTATGTCCAGTAGATTTTATTCACCCACAACCTTTTATACTTGAATTCACTTAATTAGATTTTATATGTGCGATACATTTTGACTAAATATAAATTATTTCAATAATATTTTGAAAAATATAATATACTTTAGATGGATACATGTCATCTCCTGAGAGAGGTTCTCGTGGTTATGAAGATCCTTATTATAGTCAATATACATCCAGATCGGGTTCGATAACTCCAGTTATAGACGAAGAAATCAGGTAAATTTTTGTTTAGGGCGTTATCGTTGAAGTGGTAGCTGATTACAATTTTGCAGTGATACAGAACTTCTGGATGAACAATATTCCTTATATGGAGTCAAAATTGCTCCTGGAGGGCCAAGAAGTGTGCGACCACAATTTCCTGGACCCGCGGCACCACCGTATGATGCCACGAGGTATGCCAAATTTTTTAATCATGTATCAACTGTACCAATATATTTTTTAAGTAGATTACGTGTCGAACACATGGAAAGACAGCTGGCGAATTTAACTGGTTTGGTGCAAAAAGCCTTAACCCAAACTCCAGCGCCTAGAGATTTCTTGGCACCGCCAGGCAGGGATGCGTATCGTTCAGGTAAACTCAGGATAAAGTAATTTTGTCGTAGTTTTTTTGTGATTGCTTTGTCTACTAAATAGATTTAGAAATGCATCGTGATGATAACAATGAAAAGTATTGTGCTAGAATGTTACGTGTTAGTGAATTTGTTTAAACAATTCATATAGGATTCTTCTTAAAGGTTTATTTTTAAATTATTTAAGCTGCGAGCTTTGCTAATGGAAGAAAAATTTTGTTTTTTTATATTATACAAAGTTTTAAAGTTATAACTTTTGTGTTGCTAACGAATTTGTTAGCAAACTTTTAATTCGGTTGTAAAATAAAATGTTTAGAGCTCATGAAATCCTTTAATGAATTTGTGAGTTTTTGCGTCAGCCGCAGAGTTGAACACTTATAAGAATGAAACTTGAAAACTTCGGTATAAATGTAAAAATTAAGCAGATATTGGTACCAGTATAGTTTTAGAAAAATTTTGCACTTGAAGTAAAAATAACTAACATGCCTTGTTGGTTTGCTTTTAAATAGTGTGTTTGTTTGCTAACTTCACCATTTATCCTACAGGCGATGAGTTTGATAAGAACTCCAGTTCAAGCTCAGCATCTTTACCAGGTTTGTATTCTCACTTGCTTTGTTATGCTTTTGTTTATACCGACAATGTTTTTGATGTTATGGCGGATATACCGAACACTTTTTTTATGTATATTTAAAAAAAGCTTGATTTACTAATTGGCACATTTACTTAGATGGTTTGCATAATTTTTGACTTCAAATTTTACAGTAATTACTAGAAATAGAATTTAAAAAAATATTTTTATTATAATTATAATAAATTAATTATTATGAAAACGAAATTTTAAATTTTCCTCGTTTAATTTTATCATTAGCAGTATTGAGTTTTGCGATAGATATTAAAGAAGAATAATTACACAATATTTGTCTATGTTGGCAGATGACTCTTATCTCCGTACAGACAGCATTAAAGCACCCAAATTGGGTAAAAGCTGTCGTAAGTTTCTTTTAATATTATAAGCATGTGATGTTTGCAATTTTATGACATCAATTTCAAATTTACATGATGGTAACTTTTACCAATTTTCTGTTACATATTTACAATTTACCTAATAACAATTAACGAAATTCTAATTTTAAGTTTTTATTTATATTCATTAATTAAAACAACTAAAAATAACTCTTTTCGCTGTTACCAGATAGTAACTAGAATATGTTCAGATCATTTTTAGAGTGAAAATAATATTGAAAGTTTTAATTAATGAATTTTCCGTTATTTTTAAGTGACAACTCGTTCCTGCACGACAAATTACATCCCAATATGTTTTAATTTAATTTTTAAAAGTCAACTTGAAATTTTAACATTATTTACTTTTAATACAAAATACTTTTCCCAAAATGCTTGTAAATTTTTAACCAATAATTAACTTTGTGTGCTTTCGATAAAATTGCTTGTATTATTTTTTAGATAAATCGGTTTCTTTTGAGAAATCGGTATCCTTCAGTGACGAACCGCCTGATATGAATTCGCCAAAGCAACACAGTCCACAACACACAGGTAAATTTTATCTCAGGCATTGATGCACGCATTTTTATTTCTTTTGTAGTTACTTAAACATTTTATGCTAATTTTCGTTTATTAGTAGTATTAAAATTATTTGTAGAAGACATGGGATCTTAGATTTTCTTCCTAGATATCATAGTATAGATTATGTAGTTTATGAAGTAAGTGATTCTTTACATGTCAGTGTGATTATTATTATTTACTTTTGAGTTGTACTTATTTTCAGCTAAGTTATATCATATGTTTATAAGAGAAATTATGAAGTATTAAGCTAATTAATCAAATTATAATATAGATTTCTCCAGTATAATATGGCAAATTAGTTTATGTTTTTACTTTTTGCTATTGCTTATATTGGACGGTGTTAAAGACTTGAATAATTTATTAGAAAAGAATATTATTTATTATTTCCTTCCAATTTTCAAAATGTTTTTATGGTATACATTCACACTTCAAAAGTCTGTTGCTAATATTTCTTAACGTTTTTATTTTTATATTAATTTCACTGCAATTTTATAATATTCTCATATATTTTGATGGAGTTCATTATTGTTGTTCGACAATTCAAGTTGTAAAATTGAAAGTAGTTTAATCAAAGCACAGATACCGCAACATCCAACTGCAAAGTCATCACCAATTAAAAGTGGCGTAACCAGAACCTCATTTTACGCTAATTTTTTACCTTGGAGCTAAAATAAAATTTAAATGTTCAGTTAGTGCTTCTTCTAGTCTAGTTCATAATTTTCTTTTATAAATGTAGTGCATAATAATCATGAATACCAAATTTGAAACAAAATGCATTATTTCATAATTTATGGAAATCATTCTAAAACGTATAAGGAAAAATTGAACTTTAAGGCTCTTTATAACTTCTGAACGTATGACTTTGACCAACAACATTTGATTAAATCAGCTTATTTTAACCTAAACAATCTATTATGAGATTATGACCAATCAGTACCTCATTTTTTTGAAACGCCCTGTGTAAGTATATATCATAGTTTTAAAAAAGATAACCGCCATAGCGACGAATAAAATAACTCAAGCGATGCAACTACACGAGATCTATTCGAACTCCCAATAGAATGTCTGATAAATTAAAACCCAAACGACGTCACATAAATACAGGTAATAACTAAAATGTAAATTTTTGTAGTTTAATTGAATGCAATAAAAATCAAGCTAGCATCATTTTAATTTTATTGCTTTAATTATAACTCGAAAAATTTTTAATTTTAGTTATTATTTATTTCACAAGTTAAAAAGTTATGTATTTTAAAAACCGGTAATAGAAAAAAGTTAAAATTGATAACGTAAATCATTACACCAAATTGCATAAAACATTCCCGCAAAATAACATTTCGGGTTTAACCCGTTGATTGCAAAAGCTATTTATTAAACAAATCTGTAAGAAAATATCATAGGTATGTGCTCGTAATAATATTATATTATAATAATATTCTTACTGTGTATCTATTACTTTTTTTTATATATGAAGCATAATTACAATATCGCTAGTGGTTAGCGATATAATAAGTAAAAAACTGAATAGAGGTCTCATTTTTCTAAGATGATGATTTTTATTATTTCTATTTCACTGGATTCAAATTTTACGTTTTGCGAGCGGTAGTAAATACGTAAACTAAACGGAATAGTAACTATAGCTGGAATCTTGTTAATCCTATCATGCACATCACTTGGAATATATAAACGATATAATTCTCTGACGATTTGCATAGCTTCCAGGTTAATTTTTTCGTTACATACGAGAGTTTTTTCCCTGGTTACGCTACTGCCGATAAAAAAGAAATTCAATAATATAAGTTTTGTAGTATATTCATGATCTCATAGAAAAGTTAGGATAGTTCATGTGTTCCCTTTTAAAATTTTAATAAACAAAACAAATCACTTAATAATATATTTAATTTACTGTGCCATTGAAAAGTTGTTTTTTTTACTAAGAGGACACTAATTAAAAATTAGTATGCCGTCCATCCCTTAACTTTTGTTCCTATTTACATAATATCACACAAAGTTTAAAATAATGAAAACATCCCAGGGCAAACTCTCCGAGGCAGTTTCCAAAATATTTTAATGATTGAAGCTGAACAAAATTTTTTTCTGACATTTGAAAATAATTCCATATTTTTAAAAATGGATATTTATTTATATAACTACACTTTTGCTTTTGTATAGGCATTATCACTTGCTTTTGCCATATTTTATGGGAAGTGTGAAATATTACATCGTTTACTGAAACACATATTTTCAATTTATTTATTATATAGGTACGTCTTTTCATAAATATATCGTCCTATTTATTTTCATAATAGTACTGAATGTTTTATTTCCATGTAAAATAGTAATAGTAGTAGTAGTATTATTTGTGCACTTATTTTATTTATATTGCATGTTCACTATTAATAATATTTTTGTTAGAAATTTTAAGCTTTAATAAAATAAAAATTTTGTGAAAAAAATTATGCATTTTATTATTAATAACATTTGGTATAAGGTTTCTTGCTTTGCATGTTATCTTATTTGGAACTAACGAGTATTTTTGTGGTGGCTGCTTTTTGTAGCGGATACTAAACCACCAAAACCTGCAATTAAATCTTCAACTTTACCTAGGACTTCTTCTCAGGGTAAGACGTTTTATTTTATTCCTTTAGCTACTTTCTTTTTAATGTTTTATTTGTCAAATACAGTGTGAATTTTTAATAATTTTACCATTAGCTGAAACAACATTTAAGCCTTTTTAAGTTTAAAATTTCTATGTATTATTAAATTAATTGTTATTTGCACTCTCTAGAAAAAGATCGATTAAAACCAGCACCACCCCCAAAACCTGCATCTCTGTCTCCAGGACAATATGATGGCCGTCATATTTACAGGGATTTGCAGTTAACACCTGAAATGTATAACCAATTACGTGGGTTGCAAAAGAAAGCCAAAGATTTGAGATCTGATGTAAGAAATTTAAGAAGAATGTCACAAGCACAAGCCCATTCCGTGAGAGAAACAATAAGAGATACCTTTATTAAAATTCGTGCGATGTTGGTAGCTGGTGGTGAACAAGTTTGGCAAGCTGGTGAGTTAACCTAGTCGAAGTTTATCGATGTAATCATTCCTTCATTTAATTTTAGGTTTGGATCAAGAACGAGTAAGGTTGAGTCGCGATGAAGATTTATACAAACAAGAAATGTTGAGATTAGAAAAAGACTTAACTGATTTAGAAGGTTCTGTGGAAGAGTTACGAGGAAATGTAATAAATCGAAAAACAAGAGTGAACATGTCTGACGTAGAAAATATGGCATTAGTTCTTAGTAAAAGTTCAAAAACGGTAGCAGATTTAAAATTGAGGTACTTTTACAATATTATTGTTTATTTGATGAAAAAAAACAATAATTTTTAGATTTCCCGGCCTACAAGACACCATGAAATCTTTTCTGACTTCAGAAATGGATAAAGTGGTAAGAGAAGAAAAGTTTTTGAAAGAAGAACCTGAAAGATTAGAAAGTGCTTTAAGGAGGTGTAAAAAATTGACCGGTACTTTGGTTACACTAAAAAGGTGAGCAATTTTTAAAATATGTAGTTTAGTCTTGTACAAATATTTTTTAGACTGGCAAGTGTCCAAGAACAACGATTGCCGTGTGCTACAGGTACGCCTGATGGACGCATATCCCCAACAATTACGGAAACTCCACCTGTAACACCCACATCAGGACAACACAGCAAAGTATGTACTGTTTATTAGTCTTAATGCAGTTGTTGTCTAACCTGCATGCTTTTTGTTGAAAAGGAATTAATTTATACGGTTTATTTTTTTTTAGAAAAAAAATAATGATTTTTGTTCTGAACGTATAAATTAATACCGTGAGATTTTCTTTCAGAAGAGTGCTCTTATATTTTGGCCAAAAAGGTGTTATTTTCATCTAATTATATGCAGTTAAATGCATTTCCAATGTTACCTTAGCTATGAATACCTTACCTATACAATTTCAATATTGTGTGTATTTGTAAATATTTTTATATTCCAAACTATTCAGCAACAAAATTTTTGAGTGTTTGTTTCTAAATTAAGTAGATATAACTTAAATTTAAAACAAATCAGGTGAAGGAGTCATTTATGAATTTGCATCACACTTGGCAATAGTTCTACACAAATTCATTATTGCAAGTCTTCAATTTGTAAAATGGATTTGTAGTGTACGAATTATAAAATTATTTACAAATAATGCTTTAAATTACTTTAATAGAGTAGAATACTTCCTTGTAGTAAAGCATTTTTTGTTTCTATCATTTGCACATTACTTTTCAAAACACCTTTTTACTGAGTGTTTCTGACTAATAATAAGTCTTCAGATAATATAACTAGAAGTAGTGAATATGTATGATCGATATCTTCAACTGTATATAATATAAGAATATTAGTTTTATAAACGCCATAGGTAGGTCGTTGTTGGGTGTATTTATCCACATTGTATTGGTAATTCAACTTGTTCCCTAGCTTTCCTTGTAGTAAATCTATTGTATTCTATAAACTAAATTAACTAAAAATATAATTATGATTTAATTTTAGTTAATCTTCTAATATATAAAAATTATATAATACTTATGTACATATAGTCTACTATATTGTGTCCAATATTTTGAATCCTTTATTGGCTCATTATCAAGACTTTCAAACAAGAAGTTAATGATGAACCTTGATAATGGGCACTTGAAAGAGGCTGAAACGTCGGACGCAGTAAAGTCCCAATCCTAAAAATATATTATATAATTTTTAAACTAATTCAAGTTCAATAAATTCACTAATACTTCTTAGATCTCTATTAACTACTTATTAGTTTGTTTATGTTTAACTTTGTATTGGTCAAGTAGTAGTTACTATTACAGCTTTTTCGTTTAATTAGTTTGTAGTATTTGTTGATTATTATTTTAATATAGGGACTTTTTCAAAATTACCAAAAAGTATCAATTTAGAACCAATCTAAACTCAAATGACGCAGAAATTGAACGTAAATTCCCAAAAATTAATTAGATATTCTCATTTTGAAGTTGAATAATCAATACTGTGATTGATTTGATTGAAAAACCTGACATCCAATTTCACTAATTATTTTTATCAAAAATAATGAAATCAAAATCTGTTAAAAAAATAATAATTGGTGAAAAAATTGAGATGTTTGTGTAACTGTTTCATTAAGTTCAATTCATCATCAGTTTCATTTTTATCATAAAGATGATGACAATTTTACATTTTTAACATGTACAAAAAAAATGTTAAAAACAATTTTTGAAACATTTTTTTATTATTTCATTTAGTATGGCTGGAAGTGGAGCTCTAACTTCAAGGAAGCCATAACCACTCACGAGTAAACTAACTCTCTCCGTATATAAATGCTTGCATATTTTTTTATTGAATCGTACGTGATATGATCATGAATTGTTTCATACATCTTTTCGCTGGAAAATTATATAATTTATTGGTCAAAGTTTTAATTTGGCAAAAATTGTTGTCCCAATTGTATCCTAAATGATTAAAAAAAAATTAGAAAAGGTATCTATTGATTATTGTTATTGGACCAATAAATTATGGAATCAACTTTGAATGATAGCTTATGAATTGATACTTTGACCTTTTCCTTATAGTAAGGTGTCATTGGAAATGTTTTAATTTCACTATAATCTCACTTGCAAGTTGCAGCAAATTGATCAATAGCAAAATGGAAAGAGCAAGTTGGAAATTCAAATTAATCAAAATTGCAATTAATTAGATGAAAAATTCACAAGTAATACTTTATATTAACTTTCTAACTTGCTTTATTATTTTTGTAACACATAATCACAACAATGCATAATAAATTATTTAAGCAATTCAAATATTAAAACTCTTTTAATTTTACATTAGTAGTAATTGACACTTTTGCTTGATTAATATTTATTTTATCAAATACAAGAACGTTTTAAGTACATTGCTGCTTCTTTTTTTTAGTTTTCAGACATAACTTATATTTTAGTTTACAAAATGTGTTGTTATATCATTTTTTCGTTTATTGGCTTTGTAGTTTGTCCGTAGCTTTCTGCTTATTTTGTAATAAAATTTTCAAGTATTGTAGTATATAAATTTTCGGTTGGCAAACTCTAACCTTACTATAAGGGAAACAATTTTATTTGCATGTGATAGCTTTTAATAACATGTTTTAATTTTCCATCGCTCCTTTCCGTTGTAGCTTTTACCATTGCATGAAAACGCAATTTATTTGTGCATGCTGTAAGAATGTGCCACTTTAAATGTTAAATGAAATGAAAAATTTCAGTAATAAATGTTGAATTAACAAGAAATGCAAGTTGATGTAAATATTTTAGTTGCATTTTTATTTGTGTATATTATACTGAGTTTTTCCTGCTTTTTTATTTTTGATTAATAGAAAAGGTCGAATGAATAGGTACTATCTAATTTATTTGAAAACTTATCTCATCTATGCAAAATTACAATATCCTAAACTCGAATTTGTAGTTGAATATTACTTTGAAAACTCGTGCAAGTTTGAAGTAGTTAAACTTATAAATTAAAAGGGAAGTTTACTAACATTGAATAAATAGTTAAACTTCTTCAATAATGACACAACCTTAGGCTTGGTAAACAAGAATAAGTAATTCTAATGTTAACTTAACTACATTATGTGCAAAATATTAATATCCACTTATTAATATTTCCTGTCCTTTGGAAACATTTCCTATTGTAATGCTCTACTATACAATAAAATCCGAGGTAGTTACATGATTTTTCAACTTACAATGTAATTATTTAGTTGTCTAAATATATAAAAAAAATCATAAAATTTGGGTTTGAAATTCCAAGTAGCTATTCAACATTAGATAAAGCTGAATTATTCCACTTCACAATTTTTTATAAACTGATTTGGTTCAAGAGCCTTTTAAATATGTAATTCTTTAACAGGGCCTTTCTTGGTGTAAGACTTTCAAATTTGAAAGGAAATAATCACACAAGTAGTTTATCAAATTTGCACCAACTTGGTGCTAAAATTAACAATCGCAAAAGTTTTCATACAATTGGTATTATACCTATTCAAAATATTAGTTTAGGATATTGTCAAGTTTTCTATCAATTATAAATTTGTTTCTAAGAAGAACATTTCCTATTAACATGAATCCCAAAATAATGCTATTATAGGTTTTGTCAAATCTAATGAATTATTTATAATTATCATTTAATATTTGAGACGTGTGGTACCTAATATATAAAAGAAAAAAGCTATTTACACTTCAGTAACCAAAGTAAATGGGTGTCATTGTTAATTTTTGAATCATTAGATCTTAAAAAACAATGTCAATATTGTAATTACTTATTATTATTAATTTATTGCTAACGTTCAAATGTCCCGCTCCTCTTCCCTGCTTAATTAAATTGAATTCCGTCAAAATGTAATCTAATAATTTCTATAGGTATTTTAAAGTCGCTAACCGGATTGATTGGGTTATTATACAGTCACTAGATAGATACAGTACCGCAACGTCCGGCCATTTTGGGTCCAAAATAACGCTTTCTCTCTCGCACTCTCTATCATCGGCCAATGAGTGCGAGAAAAAGAAAGCATTATTTTGGACCCAAAATGGCCGGACGTTGCGGTACTGTATCTATCTAGTGACTGTAGGTTATTAGAGTTTGTGGTGCCATCTAACGAATTTTTATTGAAACCAAGTGAAGATATAATTATAAATAAATAAAAAATTAAAGTCAGTTGTATACTATAGAATTTATGATTATAACTTGGTTCCATTTCAACAAAAATTTATTTGAGGGCACCACAAACTGTAATAACCAGATCAACCCGGTTAAATATTCCAATGCAAGTTAAGTAACCACCTAAAACTCGCATTGTTGGAATGTCAGTTCAGACACTTTACAAAGATTACAAGCAGCATTAAAACCCACTAAATGATAATTTAATACGCGAGTTATAAATTGTAATTTATGGAATCACAAGCTGTAGTAATAAAAATTAAGGGGTAAAATTTTTCAGCAACCAGCAAATAAAAACTTTGTTCACCACGAATAGCTCAGAATCTCCTGGGTTTGAAAACCTCCTAGTAAAATCATAAAATTTGACATTTTTAGAATTTAAAAGTAAAAGTAGAACAAAGATTGCAAAAGGAGGACCGTTGGTCACCTTAACTGATAGCAATTTATAGTAACTACATTGACTAATTCGTGATTTATTTCCAAAACGTTACAAAAATTTAAATAATTTCTAGTTTTCCAAAATCATTCTACATCTCTTTGTGCAAAATTTCTTTGCAAGAACTGTTTTACTCCTTTGAATATCGCGTAATTTCAAACTAAGATTCGGGGATTCCCAAATTGTAATTTACCAATAATATTCGATCCGACAGACGATCCTGTAACTTTAAAATATTATATTCAAATCCAATTAAAATCTTAACATTATATTAAGTCCAAATAAATTAGATAGTTTAATTTCCATATTTCGACCTTATCTTTTATTATTTAGTAATTAAACGGGATGTAAAATTAGTTTTTAGTTTATTTTTGTTATTATTATTTTAGTAATTGTTTCAGTTGGATTCATTCGATTATCGGTAGTTGTGGTGACTTTTTTTTGCACATTTACTTTGTTGAATTTTAAGGTAAACTAATCTGTTTTGTAAAACCAATTTTTTTCTTCTTGCATTTATAAAAATTATTCTGGCTCTAGGATTTAATTAAGTTGTTTATTGTTGCATGCTATAATATAAAATTTAAATTAATTTATATTTATGAAATGTAAACTGGTACTAATAATTTTTTATTATGCAAAGTTTACATATCATCGATTTTTTTTAATAAACTAAAGCAATAAACGCAATTAATTGTTGGTGTTGAAATCTTTAAATTCCTCTTTTTAGATTTTAGTAATAAAATTGATCAAAAACTAATAAAAAATTATTTTTGTGCAGCCCCCTTCCGGCGCACGCGTGGGGCAGGTCAGTTTCGGGGGAGACAGTTCCAACAGCACCGACAGTAGCCAGCGTCCGGAGAACGCACTCGACGCTTTGTTAGATGAACTTCAGACATTCTCGAAACCACACTCTGCTACTGTAAACACTCAAATGCCTCAGGCCGCCTATTCGGATTCGACCCCGTCTGATCCTCCCGCGATTCCAGTAAAAGGGATTGCTCCTTCTCATAGTGCCCACTTTAGTCACCCTCATATGTCAGAAATCGGAAGAAAGGGCAGTATGGATTCGGCTTCCATTTTGCCCACGCAAAATTTAACTGTTAGCACTGCAACAGGTAGTTTAAGGAGATTACATTCATATCCGAGTGGTTCCGATACGGATAACAGTCCGCCAATTCAACCCCCTAGAAATCAATTAGATGGAAAAAGTTTCACTAAACCACCAATACCTGAGAGAAACGCAGAATTGCTACACCACATTACATCAGGTCGACGAGTTCCTCCACCTCCGCCACCGCGCACCAGTTCAAAATCGCCTTTAGCTTCTCCAACATCGCCAAGTTTACCTCCCAGATCGCCCGCCACAGGTTTGCAACATATCCAAAACGTTCAGAATATGACAGAAAAACCGCAATCACAATTTGAAACCGCAACCCAAAATTTAGGTTTAAGTACTTTACGCCGCAATGTTCCTAATAGATCTAGTATAAAAGATAACAAAGCTCAAACACTTCCTAGAAACATAGGCTCTAATTTACAAATTCACACACAAGTTGTTGCAACGGGAACTGAACTACAAAACGTTAGTAGTAGTAGCTGCGAGAGTGTAAATTCTCAAGATGGTACAAAAAAAGGATCACGTAAAGAAGAACTAGAACAGAGACATCAAGAACTTTTAAAAAAACAAAAAGCATTACAAGAACAATACGCTAGACTGCAACAATTACAAAGAGGAAATAACACTTTAGTCGCCGTCGTTCCTCCCACACCGGACCAATTATTGAAAAAAACTGGAAGCGAATCAAACTTATTGCAAAAAATGGGATTACAAATGGCAACTACCCAAATGACTGGTTCATTAACAAATTTGCCTAGTACCACCGCAAATGCAATCACCAACCAACCTTCCAATACTGTTACAACTGATGACAATAGTAGCAGCAGTAGCACAACAACAAGTAAGGTATATGAAACAGATATACTGTGACCAACCATTACTAATCCTATGCAAACTGTTTGTTGATTACTACTATTGTACGTTATTAATTCTTAATAATTTTTATTTAAAATAATATGGTGGGGTATGATAGCACAAAAATATTTCTTTTGGTTACCAGCATGAAGTTTTGGTATACATGGAGTAAAAGTAAAACATGAATTTATTATAGACATTTGCTTGCTTCGATTTAAATTTTCTGAAAATTCTACTACCATAACATTGGGGTAGATTACGAGGTAATGCGGGTTATAATAATGTAAAAATGAAATTCAGATTGTTCATTTATGTTTGCAGATCAACTTGAAGAATTCATATCTTTGAATTATTTTTTCATCTTGAGGTAATTTTTGAGATCCATTGGGAGCCATTTTCAATTTTCTTAATGAACATTAAACTGCAACCATTTTATTCAAATTGTAGCTTTAATTTATTTTGATCTTTAAAAAAAATGTTAAAAAGCAAAAATGGTCCCTTTTTAATATCTTTCACCCATTTACGGTAAAAAATTCTCTAACTGTTTTTTATACTCTATACATTTGTTAACATGTTTATCAAATTTCAGCCGATAACCCACATAAAAATATTCTTTTGTATTGTATCAGAAACCTATTAAAAGTAGTTGCGTTTGCAAGTTTATTTTATGACTGCTCAAAAATTAAAGTTGGTTATTTAAACTATTACTACTACCATAGACCTTAGGTAAATAGAAATGCAAAACTTTTGTATGCAATAGAAATATTAAATTAAATAAAATTATTAAGGATTTTACCAAAATATTCATATCATAAAGACATGTTGGTCTAGTTGTTATATGTACGAAAAATTAGGAAAGTTGTTCAAACTATTCCTTTCTGTGTAACATGCAGTTGAACATTTTCCCCTTGAAATTGCTGAAATTAATGTAATATAGTAGTTGTAAGAAACATGACTTGTTGCAGCTTATTTAATACGAAGACAAAATAATTTAGAAATTTACAAGGCTCACACGATTATATTCTCGAATGATTTTTTCAAGGATTTTTAGTTCAATGAATTAAATTAATTTTTATTTTAAGTTTTTATGAATCGATATTGTAAATACTACTTATAATTATAATTGCATCTGTTTAAGATGTTATGCACAACACAACCACATTGATATGTAACAACACCACAATTTTATCATGTAGTCAGTCGATGATTGTTTTAAACATAATTGTATATATAAATTAGAAAAGGCATTAAAATTATTTCTAATATCGCATGGGCGGATCTACGAAATTGTTCCCCGCACCTGTTTATTTTAATTTTCAATCGAATCTACCTAATTACCTATCCACTTCCTTTTAGATCCGCTTTTGTAATATAAAATTCGTTTGTTAAATAATATAAATTAAATGCATAAATGTACCAAAGCCCTCTTCATTTTTATAAACGTTAAATTTTATAAATATTGCTCAAAGTATTTTATGTAACACAAAAAGCTAATCACTTTTAATCTTGTTAAAAATATTTGTGCCATTTTTGTTATAAAATTTAATGCATTGGATAGCGGCCCGTGTTATTAATTTATTTATAAATTGTTACCTACACTAATACTGTGACATTACCAAAGACTTGAGATGCAATGTAACATATTCTAACACTCTTAAAAATAACAGTATTATATACAGGGTGTTATATTAAAATAAGAATATTACAACGTTATACAATATAACTTAAGTCGGAAAATATCATTGTGTACACAAACTACATTTTTCACTTTACAATTTATGTAAACACACCCTGTACTATGTAAAACACCAAATGCTTTTATGAATGTAAAACTTAGATTTTGTATTATTTAAGTAAGACTGGTAAGAATCATATTGTAATGTTCTATTTATTAAGTGGTGGCTGCTAACGACTTAGGTGCCAATGTAATTACCGTAAGAAAAATAAATACAATGCTATAAAATTTTAGAATCTTTTTTTATTAAGTCTTACATTAGTAAGTAATTACATTGTGTTAACGAAGATTTTCAACGTTAAAAAACGTTGTGCTAAAAATCGGCCAATGAAAATTAATGTATTTTCAAAATATTTAGTGCAAAAATAAATGGAGCAAATTGTGAAACATAAAGGCAGAGTAAGTCATGTAGTAAAGCGTGCCTTTAGAATTTGAGATATTTATTGTATCGCCGCTCTTCCCGAATTTTTTTTAACCCCTCGCCTTTATTTGCTCCGAGCAACATGCATAGAAGATTTTTTTGGTTTATGAAGTATAAAAGATTGCCAAAGAGGACGGCTCACGAAAAAAAGGACAATCCTTTCTACAGGAAGACGGTTAGTCACTTTAATTTCATAAAAGAAATATTTTTTGTAAAAATAAGAGTTTATTATTCGTTAAAATAATATCTATTTACTAGAATGTGCACAAGTGCAAGAAAAATACCCTTCTGTAGATTTGTTAGAAATAAAATAAATAAATTTGCAGAAGTGTTTTTCGTGTCTTTATACAAATTCTAGTATTTCATTACTTGCATGTTGTAGAAATTTATCAAAATAATGTCTAATTCACTTCTGTTTTAGGTTGGTTTTCAATATAATCCAGTATTTGATATCCACTTGTCCATATTAAGACCTCGGCTTTAACTTCATGAGTATTATTTTTATCTAGTTTACCTTCTTTGGCTTCAGTTACTAGTCGTGCACACTTGTAACCCTCTCGACAACAAGCCAAATCATTACAATTCAATCTCAATATCGGACAAAAGTCATTCATACCATCTCCAATATAAACAATTTTATTGTACGTTACACCTTCTTTATGCTTCGAATCTATAAAATCTTCCAAAACTTGCCCTTTACACAAATTTCTAGCACACAATTTGCATGATTCTTGGTTTTGAAAGCACTGAATATTCAATAAACCATTTTGGAACTCTGCAGGATTTGTGAAAATTTTGTAAATATACTTATCCAGTTTATTTTGAACTAACCACGTATTTATAAAATGCGTATTGGCATCACTGATAATTATAATATCGTAATTGTACTTTTCAGCTAAATTTTCTATCAATTCCTTAAAACCATAATTAGACTCTATTTGACTTATACGTTCTTCGATTTCAGATTGATTAATATTTTGTTGATGAAGTAAGTCAAAAATATTTTGCATATATAAGGTCCATCCATTACCTTTGTATTTAGGAATCATTTCTTTGGGAAGCAGTTTTTGTACAACTGTATCCGAATTATCTGCAAGGATTGTATTGTCAAAATCGAAAGCGGCTAAACGTTTTGTAGTCATTGTCTATGAAAAAAATTTATAATTAGAGTAGAACCATTTGGTGAACTATTTACTAACTTTAAAGTTTAAAATATTTCTTGTGGAAAGAAAGGTAAATATTTTAGTTGTCATTAACTCTGCAGATTTTAAGGTTATGTTATTTTCATTTTTTCAAAACAAAAGAAATTTGGAATGGCATTGGAAAAAACAAAATAAAACCAAACGCTGGTGATACAAGTCAGTGGCGTTATGTGAACACATATCTAGGGGCTTCGTCCCCCCACTCTTAGGTACATTTTATGTGAAGAATAAAAAAATGGAAGAGAAAGAGAACCATTCGTACTACTCAGGTTTTGCAAAAATCAAACTAAATAAGATAGAATAATATCCCGAAAGAATATTAGGAACAAAAATCCTAAAAAAAGAAAAAAAATAATTATCTATATCAATTACCAATATTATAAAGAGGTAAAGTTTATAAGTTTGAATGTAGGAAGTAATTCAAGTAATCTCAGAAACTACTCATCCGATTTCAAAAATTCTTTCACTAATATTTAAAATGGACCTTCAGGCAGGGACGTGCCCAACCAACTTTTTTAGGGGGAAGCAATGCTATTAAAAATTGCCAAACTTTTTGTAGGTTTAGCAACCTTTTGTAAATTTAGACTTAATAAAAAAATACCAACTTAACTAATTTTTGAGTGTTTTTGCCAAATGTCTAAAATATTGGCACTTTGGGCACTAACTACACTATTACAAATTGATTGGTGGTACAATTACCAACCCACTTTTTACACCAATCAATTTGTAGTAGTGTAGTTAGTGTAGCACTAGGACTGTGCTACAAACAGATCTATTATATGCTGTATATTAGGTCTGTTTGGTATATTACACCAAACTACTCCGAGTAAGTTAGTATAAAAAATTGCAAAAATTGATTGGTGTAAAAAGTGGGTTGGTGTTTTTACACCAATCAATTTGAAGTTAGTGTAGCACTAAGACTGCGATACCAAACAAATTTATTGATGTTAATAATAGTAAGTCGTTGCTCCAACACGTAGTCCGAATGCCAGGAGAGAGTTCATGTTTGTTCCATTTATTCCATTTATTTGTCGTTAATCATACAAACTTAAAATCACCTCCCCTGGGATCGAGTTGCACACCAATCAAGTTTTCAACCTTGATGGGACGCCCGTCCATGGTTGAGCCAGCTATATTAATTAAATAATCCAATTTTTTACCAATTTAAAATTACTTCCCCTGGGATCGAGATGTATACCAAGTAAGTTTCAACTAAAAGGTACTTATATAATATATAAATTTTATCTTGGTTAATCCGAAGATTATCCATCCAGAAAATTTAATATTCGACTTTTACATTTTCAATAAATGTATTTCACAAAAATAAACGGGCAGCACATGCTACACCTCTACCTCCTTTTCCTCCTTCAGCGTGTCAATTTTATAAGGCACACAACGCACTCTGATTGGTTGTTGTTGTTGGTTTTTAGCAACTTCAAATCAACTCCCCTGGAATCGAGTTGCACACCAAACGAGTTTCCAACGTTAGTGGGACGCCCGTCTGCGATTGAATCAGCTATATAATCCTTATTATTTTTAAACTTGAGGACGTTTAAACGTGAACAATTAAAATTGTCCGTATTAATGATTTATTTTTTTTAATGAAGATTATTAAAGCGATTTTTTTTTTAATTAATACCGCTAAAATAGAGATCCACCGCCTAGCTGCCCGTCCGTGGACGAGCTTTCCACCTAGTTTAATTAATAATCTACAAGTAGATATTAAATTTTATACTTCTTTACAAACTCATTATAACATTAGTAGAGACAGAGAACATTAGTAGAGATCAGTACAATTTTTATGTTTCGGCTTTTGGCTTCAGTTCCAGCTACGGGCAAAAAGCATTAGTCAGCAGAGTTACAGTATTTATAAAAAATTAAAAAACAAAGCCTTTTTCAAACATCATTATAAAAACGTGGGGCTATGAAATTCGTACACCAGCGAGCCTGCATTCACATAGGGGATTGTATTTGGATGGTAGAATCCGGTACTGATGATAGGTTTAATAAACATTCAAGGTTGGTAATCTTACATTTTCAAACCTATCAGCAGTGCCAGATTCTACCATCCACATACCACCACCATCTAAATACAATCCCCTATGTGAATACCACTTTATCTATCTATAAATGTTTTTATTATTAAAATAATTTTTAAATTTTTAGTCATATTTTTTCAAGTTGTTTTAACTTGTAAATAATTTTAAAAACAAAAATTTAAAAAAATGGTACTACGACGTCATTGTGAACAAGCCTTTAAAAATTAAAGGCTGATTTTAAAAGTGACAGTTCTCCACCCATCTTGGATCTTGAACTCCAGTAATTTAAAAGTGGTGGTAACAAGTAAATAAAAGGTAAAAACAAGTAAATAAGGTTGATAGGAACCTGGAAGAAGATCTGTATACCAAATTTGATTTATTTGCTGGTCGAACTTTTATAACCATAAAATACATTGTGCAATACCTCTAATTTATAATGGGTTTACCTAAACGTCCTGGTTCCAAATTAGAAAGCAAATCAAAACGGCGCAAGAAGGAAGAAGAAGAATGGGTTTATAATAACGATGAAGACAGTGTGGGAGATGGAGAAACTCAAGGTATACCTGGTGCTGCAGCTCGTAATGCTGAAACTAGCGATCAAGTTCAAGAAGACGAATTTGGCGCTAAAGACTATCGTGCTAAAATGATACTTAAATCTGATCACGAATCTCGTCCATTATGGGTGGCTCCTAACGGGCATATTTTTCTAGAGTCTTTCTCTCCTGTTTATAAACATGCACATGACTTCTTAATTGCAATATCTGAGCCTGTGTGCAGACCCGAACATATTCATGAATATAAATTGACAGCATATTCACTGTATGCTGCAGTTAGTGTTGGTTTACAAACATACGACATTATTGAATATTTAAAAAGACTTAGTAAAACCAGCATTCCGGATGGTATAATCGAGTTTATTACTTTGTGTACTTTATCATATGGTAAAGTAAAACTTGTGCTTAAACATAACAAATACTTCGTAGAAAGTGCCTTTCCAGACGTTTTACAAAAATTATTAAAAGATCCCGTCATACAAGAATGTCGATTAAGAAGGATTGCAGATGTTGAAGATGAAATTGGTTTGATTACTCAAGTCGAGGAAAAGAAAAATTTGCCTGTGTTTGGAAGTCAAGCAGGATCATCTACTGAACCGGCCCCTGTAGAAGTCATAACGGTACCAGACGATATCACTAATTTTTATGAAAAAATGGATAATGAAGAAGACGAAGATGAATTATCGACTAAAAATTTTTCATTTGAAGTTAAACAAGATAACATTGAAATTCTTCAAAAGCGTTGTATTGAATTGGAGTATCCTCTTTTAGCAGAGTACGATTTTAAAAACGATTCCATTAATGCTGATATTAATATAGATTTAAAACCGTCGGCTGTGCTAAGACCGTACCAAGAGAAAAGTTTACGTAAGATGTTTGGAAACGGTCGTGCAAGATCTGGGGTTATAGTTTTGCCCTGTGGAGCTGGAAAATCATTGGTAGGTGTTACGGCTTGTTGTACTGTTCGTAAGAGAGCTCTAGTGCTATGTAATTCTGGTGTTTCTGTGGAACAATGGAAGCAACAGTTTAAAATGTGGTCTACAGCAGATGACAGTATGATATGTCGGTTTACATCAGAAGCTAAAGATAAGCCTATGGGATGTGGAGTTTTAGTTACCACTTATTCGATGATAACTCACACTCAAAAACGATCATGGGAAGCAGAGCAGACGATGAAGTGGTTGCAAAATCAAGAGTGGGGCATAATGGTTCTCGATGAAGTACATACCATTCCTGCAAAGATGTTTAGAAGAGTTTTGACCATTGTGCAATCCCATTGCAAATTAGGTTTAACTGCTACTTTGTTGCGAGAAGATGACAAGATTGCAGATTTAAATTTTCTTATTGGTCCAAAACTATATGAAGCCAATTGGTTGGAATTGCAAAAGAAGGGATTTATTGCTAAAGTGAGTTTTAGTTTTTCTGTGTCTTTTTCCACATAACTTAAACTGTTATACATAAATAGCTATTTTATTATTAACTGTGTAAATATTTGGTTTAAACATGAAACTTTTTTGTTTTAGGTACAATGTGCTGAAGTTTGGTGTCCCATGTCGCCAGAATTTTATCGAGAATATTTAGTGTGTAAGGTGAGCAAGCGAATATTATTATTTGTTATGAATCCAAACAAATTTCGTGCAACACAGTATTTAATCAAATATCATGAACGTCGAGGTGACAAAATTATTGTATTTTCTGATAACGTGTTTGCTTTGAAGCATTACGCTGTAAAAATGAATAAACCTTACATCTATGGTCCAACTTCGCAGAATGAAAGAATTCAAATTTTACAAAATTTTAAGTTTAATACTAAGGTAAATACAATATTCGTGAGTAAAGTTGCCGATACTTCGTTTGATTTACCCGAAGCTAATGTTTTGATTCAAATATCATCTCATGGAGGTTCCAGAAGACAAGAGGCCCAACGTTTGGGACGTATTTTGAGAGCTAAGAAAGGTGCCATAGCTGAAGAATACAACGCCTTCTTTTATTCTCTCGTGTCGCAAGATACTATGGAAATGAGTTATTCACGAAAACGTCAAAGATTTTTAATTGATCAAGGGTACAGTTATAAAGTTATAACAACTCTAGCAGGAATGGATAAAGAACAAGATTTATTTTATAATACTCGTGAAGAGCAAGGTCAACTTTTACAACAAGTTTTAGCAGCTAGTGATATTGATTGTGAAGATGAACGAATACCTGGGGAAGGTGGTGCAAGAGGAGGTCCCAGTGGTATGCGTCGGGCAGGCCATATTGGTTCTATGTCAGGAGCCGATGATGCTGTATATTATGAATATAAAAGAAATCTGGGTAATAAACATCCGCTGTTCAAGAAGTTCAGATAAATTTTGATTCTAAATGAATTTATTATTTATTTACTTATTTTGTGATGCCTATTGATAGATCAGGATATTCTATTTCTTCATAATAAATATCTCCAGCAATTCATAATAATTCATTTCATTGTGTGTTTGTGGCAATATGCTGAAAGAATCTGGAGTTGTATCGACAAGATATTATGTAAAAGTAAATTGCAATAAGCTATGTTATATCCAAAGTGTCGATTTAATATCGATATCAACACTTTCTGTTTACTGCTTTTGTTATTAAGTATGTTATTTAGTTATTAATAATATGTTTTTTAAATGTTTAAATTGAATATTAAAATTTCATTTGCATGGAGTCCAGTTTTAACTAGGAGCAAACTAAAATATTGTCTATTTTATTTTTTACTTTAAAGAAAATGATAAAATAATTTTTTTTTATCACGTTAGGACTTTACAATCAGTATTTGAAATGGAAAGTACCTGCTTTAGTAGAAATTTTTAATATTTTGAATTTTTAATTAATTTCTTTTATTGGTATATAAATATTTTGTGTTATATTTTTAATATTCTAAAAATATAGTGTATTTCTGAGTAAAAGCTTTTTATTGTTATTGTGTCAAAACGTATTGGTTGTGTCCTTCATATTCCCTTGGTGCAAAACATACGTTGGCGATGTCAAACCCCCAATTTTGAACTGTTGTTGGTGTAAAGACCTAATTGTCATAAAGAAGGAGATACAATAATCAAGAGAACCTTCTGTGTAAATTAATTTATTCCACAATCCTAATTTTACTATTTGTTTCCTATGATTTGAAATTAAAATCTTATTTGCGCTATTAAGATAATAGGGGTATTCACACTGGCTTGTGTATTGGTGTTGTATTTATACACTGTTGTAATATCCTAGAAACGTCTAGTAATACACAACTTTACTTGGCGTTGTTAGGATAAATACAACGGTGTAGAAATTAGTGTGAATACCTCTAGTATTATTAGGTCTGTTTGGTATGTTACACCAAACCACTCCGAGTAAGTTAGTGTAAAAAATTGCAAAAATTGATTGGTGTAAAAAATGGGTTGGTGATTTTACACCAATCAATTTGTAGTCAGTGTAGTTCGGGCTGTAAATCTATACACCTTGGGCTGCACTAGTACTGTGATACCAAACAAAGCTATTGTAGGTAGCGAGAAATAAGCTCCTCCCCCATGAAAAAAGCTCATTCATGATAGAAGTTTACTTTTTTAACGCTAGAGGTGCTATCGTTTTATGAGCCCTTAGATCATATATATTACATTATATCATATGTAATTTTTCTTTATGTGACATTATATCATGTAATATATATGATCTAAGTATGAGCCTTATTTCTTAGGTTTTTTATTTTAAAGTTTATTTCTGCAATATAAACCTTATTAATTTCAAATATGAGGTTTTTGGAACGAAGTTTCTTAACGCAGCTTGCGATAGCAGTTATATGGCAGAAATCGTCACGTAAAGAAAAAGCGTTATGCCCCTCTCTCTAGACGTTTGGTTCGTCCGGCGTAATTCGGATATTATCGTGCTATAGTCGTAGACATTTTATTGTTGGTGACACTCGCCAAGTTTATAAGCACACTCAAACATATTTGAGTGTGAATTTTATTATTTACATACGTAACAGCAAATACTATAGATTATAATACGTACAACTTAGGCATATAACAATAGAATTTTCGTAGCACGAAAAAGTGCGCTATCTGTTTGCATGAGTTAGTACTAAATCTAAAGCCCGTATAACACGCTGCATAATTTTACTTAAAATTTACATGTAAATGGTAACTAACCAATGAAAAACATTCGATGGCTACCAATAAAGCTCTTTCTATTGGTTAGTTAGGATTTACATGTATCAACACCTGTTAAGATTCAAATAGTTAAATCTACCGCCGAAGAAAGTATGAAAAGAGTAGGGCAGTAGAGGACTGCGCAGAGTATCAGTAATGTATGCACGCTAAGTTCATGGCGGCAAAAATATACGTGTGATTAAAAATAGAAAATGTAGTTTAATTTGTTTCGATATCTATTTTTAAAATACAAGCAGGTGAACCCAAAACAACCCCATTATCAACACCAGTTCTATAAAAGTATTTAAAATATCGAAATTATTGTTCAAGTCGCATAAGGCATTTCTGAAATCTTCATGCGGCAGTCTGCTGCAGACCTAACCCAATACATACATTGTGGAATTTTTCTCCGCTAAAGGTATAGGGTGTTTTTTTAGCTGCATGAGAACTTCAAAATGAAATAAAACATTAAAAACCTGACGGAATGTTTTGGTTATAATTTTTTTATGAAAGTACAGTTAAAGGCAATTATGATTTGAACATGACTTCCGGCATGTGACCACCACGACTAATGGTTACGAAGCGCATCCGTTCAGTCCAATTTTTGACCACTTTTTCCAATATTTCTGGCTTTATTTCATAAATGGCTTGCTGAATATTATTAGCCTCCAATGCTTCTAGAGTTGTTGGTTTGTTAGCATAAACCATGGATTTAACATACCCCCGCAGAAAATAATCTGGAGGTGTCAAATCACACGATCTTGGAGGCCAATTGAGGAGCAGACATTCTATATGCAGTTTGTCCAATGTAGAAAATACAAAGTGCAGTTTGTTCAATACATTTTTTAGCTGTTTTGCAAAACCGCCAATCGAATATTTGCTTCATTTATGGATACTTCATAGTGTAATTTACACTGTGTTATTGCAAAAATTACTTTTTTAATAACTTATCATTTAAACCTGTGGTAGTTTTATTGCTCTCGTGTAAATTTCAGAAAATGGACATACTGCATATAGAATGTCTGCTCCTCAATTGCTAGAACCACGTTTTGAAATAATGTCGTCACCAAATTGTCCTTTCAATAAATTGATGGTTTTGTTGGCTGTGTGGCACGTAGCACCATCTTGTTGGAACCATAAGTTGTCAATGTTTAGCTCTTGAAGTTTTGGAAACAAAAATGTATTGAGCATGTTTCGATATCTCACACCATTCACCGTAATGGTAGTTCCTTCCTCATTTCGAAAGACATATGGACCAATGATGCCGTTGGCGTGTATTCCACACCAAAGAGTCAATTTTAATGGATGCAATGGAGTCTCAAGATAATGTCCCGGATTGGTCTCACTCCATATACGGCAATTTTGTTTGTTCACATACCCATTTAACCAGAAATGTATCGTCACTGAACAAAATTTTACGGTAAAAAAAATGGATCCACTTCCAATTGGTTGTGAGCCCAATCTGCGAACTCACGACGCAATCGATGATCATCAGGCTTCAGTTCTTGAACCAACTGGATTTTATAAGGTAGTAAATGAAGATCTTTTCGTAAAATTTCCATGTAGTGGACGGACAAAGCCCAAGTTGTTGAGCACGATGGCGAATTGAAATGTTTGGGTCCTGTAGCACACTTTCACTCACAGAACTGATAGCTTCTTCACACAATTTCGCACATAATTTCGTCTTGCTGGTGTTTTTATATCATGCAACGAAGAAGCGGTACGAAATTTGTCTATCACCGCACGAATAGCTTGCTCAGAAGATCGAAAATGTCTAACATAAAATGGGCGAAGGGCTCTATATGTTTGGCGAACAGAGCTTTGAATTTTTAAATATATTTCTATAATTTGATAGCGTTGTTCAATGGTCAATCTATGCATTATCAAATGCCAAACCTTGCTAAACACAAATGTCAGAAAACTGTTTCTCTAGCAATCTTGATTCAATTGTTATCCCTATTGAAAGTTCTCATGCAGATAAAAAAACACCCTATAGTTCCGGACATATTGATAAAAATTCACTTAAATATTTAATTCGGGATATATGCGACAAGCACTGTTTTTCTATCAAATATTAATTTATTTCAATAAAAACATTTATATTACACTTTGTACGAGGTACGACAAGCACGAAATCTACTGTCAAAATGATTTGGTTAAAACTCTTACAGATAGTTGGCGCTAGTGTGCTGGGCTACGAATTCTCGGCTGAGTTGTACGTATTATAATCTACAGTATTTGGTAACAGGGAAACAGTAGTGAAATCATCTACTCGGCGCCAAAGAGTTTTATCAAATTTATAATTCATTATTTTATATCTAATTTTGATTAAATAAATATTTTTCCCACAATATTAAATTATCTTTGATTTTATGTCTTACTTTGCATTATTTACATTGAAAAAATGATAAAAAATAATTTATACGAATTGCAGAGAGAGAGAGAAAGTTGCATGGAGGGGGGACATAGCGCTTTTTACTTTTTCCTAAAACCCGTATGACACGATGCATAATTTTACAGAAAATTTATGTGTAAATTTTCATAAAAATATTATGCACCGTTGCATACAGCAAATCTTGTGCTAAATTTTCATAAAATAGTTGTAAATTTGGAGGTAAAAGGGCGTGTAAATGTGCGCAGTAGACGTTTTTCCGTCTAGAGTTTGAAGTACTAGTGTTACCAATTTGTAATATTGGAAGTTATTCAACGGTAAAAAGCTACCATTTAGCTCCTATCAGAAATTTTAGCTTAATTAAAATATATTATCTGACGGAAAATGTGATAATTTGTAAAAGTTACCCAAAAAGCCATTTCTTGTAAAAATTGCCTAAAGTCCGGCACTGATTTCTACTAAAAAACTTTGTAAATTTCAAAGTTGGCAACGCTGTTTTGTATAAAAAAATATTTAAAACAAGTTGTAAATTTGGAAGAAAATGTGCGCGGTAGATTTTCGGCAAAAATTGTTGGAAATCCGGCACTGAATGATACTGATCAACACTGATAAAAAAAATTTTGGAAAGAGTTGGCAACGCTTTTTCAAAGTATTTTTATTCAGAAATTTCTGTGCTTGTGGAAACCGTGTTCCAATCCAATAACAAAAAATGTCTTGGTCTCGCGAGCAGATATCTAATTCGCGTATCAATCCTCGCTTCGTCTAGGCGTGGTCTAGGCGGTTTTATAGCGCGAATCACGACTCGCGAGGCATATGCACTGCGAGCGGTCGGTAGGTCGGTCTCGATCGCGCGTCAAAGGTGCCTCGCACTTTTACACACACACTACACACTCACGCGGTGTAAACTTCGTGTTGGTGTTTCCATGTTATTCAGATACTGGCGGCTCGCCCTGCATCATGACTCACCATGCATCTATTCGTGGGATGCCTCGCGGGAGTGATGCGCAAATCTTCCGCGCCGTCTAATAGCACCTTTGCTTTAAGCCATCATACAATCGTTGAGTTTGGTGAAACCAAATGTCAACGACAAAAAAAAGCAAAATTTCATGGCCTAAAAACGAACTTTTTAGGAGATTTAGATAATTTATTATTACGCAAGCCCGCATGCTAAATTTATTATAAAAAATTGCAACGTTGCATACAGAAAATTATTTTAGCTGCATAAAATTGTGGTAAATTTACATGAAAATTTTCATGTAAATTTTCATGAAAATTTTCATGTAAATTTTCATGAAAATTTTCATGTAAATTTTCTGTAAAATTATGCATCATGTCATACGGACTTAAGTCACGAAAATTTATAAATATCAACAATCAAAATATCCATATCAAATTACATACAGAGTTTAAGAGGGGCTTTTTTTTCAGGGCCCTTTTAATTTAATCAACAGATGGCGCCTACTTAAATATTTTTATAAAATAAGAGGATTCTTTTGTATTTAAAATATAGCAAATTCATTGAGATAATACTATTCTATAAACAATATTCTTGATCTTAAGCTGTTTGGAGTTCGTATTGAGTACATCAAAACACACTCACTTACAAAAAATGATAATTAAACTTTAATTATGAATTGTGTTTTTATAAATAAATATTACGAACCCAAAATAGCTTAAGATCAAGAATATTGTGTATAGAATAGTATTATCTCAACGAATTTGCTATATTTTAAATATAGCAAATTCCTCTTATTTTATAAAAATATTTAAGTAAGCGCCATCTGTTGATTAAATTAAAAGGGCCTTGAAAAAAATGCCCCTCTTAAGAAAAGGCGTAAAGTACTTCGTTCCTGACGGGGGTCCCCCGACCGCACACTTTTTTTTAAATTTATTTTTAATATAAGAAACTATATTTGGAAAAAAAAAACACCTTTACACATTGAAATTTGCATACAATTTTTCGGATAACAATTTAATGTTACCTTTTGCAGGCGCGTGCTGAGGAGGTTTTTGCTACCATAAAATTTCTATTTTTAATTTTTTTTAGGCTGGTTGACCAGGTTTTGGACTGGAAACCAGGGTTTACCAGTTCCAAATACTTTATAATGATCATTATAAAGTATTTGCCAGTTCACTAATATTACCAGAGTAAATTGAATAGGCGTTCATAAAATCATTTGGGGGGGCAAAATAAAAAAAAATTTATTATAAAAGAATTTTAATCATTTAAAACCGAAAGTTTTAGAAAATTTTAAAAACTTGGGCTGGTGAAATATTAAATGTCTAAAAATATTTAAGCAGTCAAGAGGTAGGGGGGGGGAGGCAGCTGACCCTTTTGCCCCCCTCCCTCCCAATGGACGTCCATGTAGAGGGCCCATCGGGAAACTCCCGGTAGCCCGGTGGGTTAGCATGCACATACCTGCATTTTCCTATGAAATGGATTTCTTTAATTTCACTGTTGTACATTACATTTAAAGCACACTATATTATATTAATGCGGTAATTTTGACAGATTGAAAAACTAAAAACTTAACCTAAAAGTAATCGACCGGAAATTACTCGATTCTAAACTGTTCTAAACGCATTAAAAATGTTAATAAACAAAGAAGTTTATGTAGATTTTAAGGAGAAGTACGAAAAAGTCAAAAAATTACTCGACGAAGATAGTAAATTAGATCCACCAGACAAACCGTATCAATCACAATGCAAAGCCCGCAAAATATTACTGGGCATGAAATCCAATCTAGAAAATTTGTTGAAAACACCAAACAATGACGTAAATAAACTGACTGGTAAGTGAAATATAATTATTGCTTGTTCATAATTTCTAACGACTAAATTAATTTATTTCCAGGTATGTTGGGGGCTGTCTTGCTGTACCTAAGTAACGTTTCAATTATAATCGGCGAGACTTCGTCAGGAGAAAAGTTCTTGAATCAGTGTCACGGTGTAGTTCAGGCTAAGCAACACGAAAAAGACATTATTTTAGTTGCTTTAAATATGTATAACGAGTTTGGTCTATTATTGTCCGAAAGTGAACCCGATAAAGCTTTGGGCTACTTAGAGACTGCCCAAGGCTTTTACCACAAGGTTAAAGAAGGTAATTTAAAGTTTATTGATATTCATGACTTGTTTGTAAATTATGATGATTGCAATGAAGAATTGGCAGCTAAAAATCTAGAAAAGTTACACACACTCACGTTGTACTATTTAGCACAAATTTATGGTACTCAGAAGGAGCCCCTTAAAAGTGCGGTATATCTACACAATACATTAAAGAGACAATTGCAGAATGATGATTATGAATTTATTGATTGGGCGTTGAATTCCGCTACATTGGCGCAATTTTTTGTGGAAAATAACGGATTTCAGCAGGCACGACATCATTTAGCTGCCAGCTCTTACATGTTGGACGTTTATGAAACTAAATTGAATGAAATTGAAACTCACGATGAAGAATATTTAGCACAAATTGAAAACTTTAAGCATCGAAGTGCAGATGTTGCTCGGTGTTGGGCAAAATATGGTATAATTTTACTATCAAACTCTCGCGACCGTCTCATGCACCACTCAGATGATATTGATTCCAGGTGCACGTTAAGCACTGATTTAGGACTTGAAAATCCCGAAATGGCGGAATTAAATTTTCCCACTCTTAATTTAATGTCATATGAAATGGTGATTAGCGACCAATTTGTTCTTACCATAGAAGACGCTCGCAAAGTGTTCTGGAATTGCAAGACATGGTTAGATAAAGCGCACACTTACTACACCTTAGAGAATTTAGCATCCGATTACATACAAATAGTTCAGGATCACGCTCAATTGTATTTGAACTTGTCATTTTTTGAAGAAAATGTTGAAAATCAGGCAAAAATGCACAAACGAAGAGTTACATTATACGAAGATGTTCTTAAACAAGTCAATCCCACTTACTACATGCAGTACTGTAAAAAAATGTGGTACGAATTGGCCGATGCATATGGCGAAATTTTGCACATTAAATTGGATAAACTTAAAGAAATGCCCAGACCAACGCCTTCTTTATTAACAAAAATAAATTCACTCATTGATAGCAGCATTGAACAATACAATAATTTTTTAAATTCGTTTCGAGAACTGTCGACCAATGAATTACCAAAGAGAGTAGAGAGTGAGTACGAAAAGGTCTTTTTACTAACTTACTTTAACATTGCTGCACTTCACAGTCGTTACATTAGTTTAGACAAAAATGTTTTACTTAAACATACAGATGCAAATCTGGAATCACATAAAAAGGTTGTGGATTACTGTAAAATTAATCCGGAAGCGGAAAAATTAATTCCTAGTGAAATTGCTATTTCTCGTGAAATGGTAATTTTACTTCCAATGAAAATGTTGAAATTGCAGAATGAAATTAAGAGTGGAAATCAGTAATTGTATGAGTACAAATTTGAAATTTTGAATATTTTTCAATCTCAGTATTGTGAATGCACTATTTTGCTAAAACAATTTTTCTTCATAATAAAATGCTTGATGATTTATTTTATTTCTAACAACTAAATTAAAATTTGTGAAGCATATTATACTAATAGCATGTCGGCTACAACAGTTATAGTTCTATAATGCAGTGGCGGATTAACGCACAGGCGCATGAAGCGCGCGCTTGGGGCCTCCAAATTTAGGGGGGCCTCAAAATTTGTTTATTTAAACAAAACATATTTTAAACCGACTTCTTTTTGTAACATTTTTTTCAAAAATTGTAAGTACAAAACAATGCAAAACATTTTTAAATTGACATATAAGGTAATTGCATAGTTCAATCTTTTGTTGTTCTGCTTATTAAGTTATTAAAGATTATTCTTTTGTTAAGTACCTATTCTTGGAAAGGTATAGGTACTGTAAGTAAAGGTCTATTGTTACCCAAGTCATCTAACGGTTATAAGTGATAAAACCTCGTGTAATTGCCAGGGTGTATTGGAAAACCAAAGTGGTTAGACAAGGAGAAATAAAAATAACAATATAATATTGATCTATCAAAAATTTATAGTAGAGAATAGGTCTTAAGTAATAATCTACAGGTAGATATTAAATTGTATACTTCTTTGCAAAAATGTTATAACAACAATAGCCACATTCAGGACCGTCTTCAGGATTCAACGTTTATTAGAATAATTAATGAGAAAAATTGTGAAATTAAAAAAATACTTTACCGGATTACATGTTTCAATCTCATTCACGATTCTATTCGTAAAACTGATATCGTCAGATATAACTGGTTTTATGAAAATACCACTTTGCTTACTAATTTTACAAATTTATTAAAATTTCAAATTTAAAACTTTTTTTATAATATTATTTACAGTAAATTATTTTACGATGTTGTGGCGGCTCTGCTAAATATTTTAATTTTAATTCTGGCAGTTTGTAATTTTTTTATATTGGTAATTCCACCTTTTCTTATGAATGCGTTATTTACTATAAAGCATGGCCGCAGCTAGACATAAGTCATAGGAAGGGTTTCACCTAAAAAAATTTTTTTATATTATGGGAAGGGTTTTACCGAAAAAATCCGTTTTTAGACCCTTTTTTTACTCCTTTGCTATGCCATGGGGGGGTTAAACCCCTAAAACCACCCCTTATATACGGCCCTGCTATAAAGTATGTAAGTACACTACTGATAGCAAAAATTAGAAGAAAAAAATAGAGAGAAAAAATAATATTATTATTGTTAGTTTTAGAGTGGATGTGAGAAACGTAAAATTCCAAAAAGAGAGAAAAATGTAGGTTTATGTCCTCGCCCCCCCCCCATTTCTAATTTTGTATCCAAAGTAGTCTAAATCGTTTGTACCTGTTTGTGCAAACATTATTTTTGTTTGCACCCAAATAGTTTTTGAGTAACACCTGGTAATACAAAATTTCTTTAAAATTTGCAATTCCTGATTCAAAACAGTCTTGAACGTTTGTGTTTGGTTTGCGTGTGTTTGCCAAGTTTTATTTTTGTATGTACCCAGAGTTTTTAAGATTTTCGAGAAAAACATTAATGCCACTGACGCGCACAAATGATATATAATTTTAATGCCAAAATGAATGTGATTTTATTTTTTAAAGCTTTTATTTAACTTGATGTGAGCGTTGTCCGTCGTCCGTGTGAGATGGACTTTTTTTAGGGCATTTTTAACAAAGTTTTTGACGTCCTAAAGATCTGAAATTTGGCACACAGCTTTTACTTGCAAAACATTTTCATATTTTAATTTTGTTTATCTAAAATTTCAAAAAATAATCAAAAAATCGAAAAAAAAACTAAAAATTATAAAGTGCATGCGTCGCTGCGCATTGAACAGTTTTATCATACAGGGTGAAAAGTAACATAGATTTCCAATCGTATTCCAAACACATAATTAGAAAATTCTGGTGGAATTAAGCTATGCTAGTTTAAATAAAGAACTAAAAAATTTAATGATAATTAAAATTTTTTTAAAAAAACCTTTTATTTAAAATTATAAAGATGCATTAAAAAGTAAAAAATAATTTTAATAAGAACAAACAAAGCTTCTTGAAAACATCAATATAAAAGCGTGGGACTATGAATTTCGTACACAAAAAGTGAACCTGCTTACCCACCAATAAATAACCAGCCTCTCGCTTTTGAGACGGATTTATGATTTAAACATTTAGGTCTGTTTGGTACCACAGTCCTAGTGCTACACTAACTACACTACTACATATTGATTGGTGGTACAATTACCAACCCACTTTTTACACCAATCAATTTGTAGTAGTGTAGTTAGGGTAGTGCTAAAACTGTGGTGCCAAACAGACCTTTTATTTGATTTAAAGAAATATTATTATTTGTTTTATTTTTTGCTGTATTATGTGTGATTAGAAATAAATATTTTGAAACAAACAAAAAAATTGAAGGGGGGGGGGGGGAACTTGGACTTGTACGTCACCAATAGTTAAATCTGCCAATGCATACTAAAGTAAAAAACGGGCACGTAGAATGAAAATATTTGAAGGGGGCCTCAAAATTGAATTGCGCTTGGGGCCTCTCAAGTGCTTAATCCGCCACTGCTATAATGTACTTTGAAATGAGGAACAAGTGTAATTTATTGAGTAGAAATGTTTTTTAAAGTCTAATTTTGCTTGAAAAGCTTAATTTTTGGTGTAATAAAATAATTCAATTCTAAAATAAAGATCATTAATAAATTATGAATGTCTTTTAAGTTAAACTTTTAGCAAAGTTTAACTTTTCAGCAACTTTGATTCTATTTCTAAGATCTATCCCAGAGAGGAAGTTACTAAATATTGTAAAGTTTGTAACTTTAAATTTTATTGATATTGTTTGTTAGTTTTTTATTTGTTACTGTAAATTATAAACAATAAAAATTGTTTTAAATTTAAAATTGTAATTTTTTATAATTTCAAAAATTATATCTACATTATTAAGTGAAGAGTTCTTACTAACTGCTTGGCTAAAAATATTAGGATCTGTTTATTGTAGACCAATCTACAAACTTCAATTCTATTGCAAGCTTCAAATTCAATTTCATCACTAGTGACGTATTTTTATTTTTTTGAGGGCGCTGCGACCGTAGCATTTGCTATTCCGGCACTGGTTTGATCTTACTCACAAAAAGTTTATATAGGTAAAGTTTATAATCTCAACCAATAAGAGATGCGTTGTGAACAGCATAATTGCATAATTTAATGCTAATAATTTACAATTATTATAACCCTCTTCATAAATTTGTTTCAATAAAAATTCGTTAGATGGCAGGCGAAATCACTCTGATTACTCCAGTACTCGGAGTAGTAATGATTATTCGAACGCGGTGTAAATGTAAGTATAAAAATTTTAGCAATTTATTACAAAACTTTCCATCCCAAAATTATACGACATCTCCTCCCTATCCTTAGAGAATAAGTCCTGCAAGAATTGGAGAAGAATACCTAACATCGTATCCTTGGGATGAAGAATCAACTTTCTAAATTACAAATGAAAACCTACAAAATATTTTTTAAATATTATACTAAATTATTTCATGAATCAAATAAGTCAATCAAATTTAAAAAATGTAGTTAATTCATTACTACACCATTTATTAATCATAAATGCTGCCATTTCAGTCAATCTATAAAACAAATTCTATTCGCACCAAATTTTCTTTCTTTATATTAAATATTTCTTGAAAATATTTTCAAAATTTTTAATTTTCAAAAATGTTTCATAATTTTTCTAAAACTTGTTTTTCTTGTTTTTGGATATTTAATTAATTTCAATCGTTTCGTATTTGCAATATTCTGTTAATAATATAAATCTTCATAGACACTGCATACTTTTAGGTATATTAGGTGTAAAATATTAACTGTCGCACTTGAAAGTAAGTCAATATCTTCTGCAGTTATAACATACTTTTGTAGCGATAAATGTAAAAAGCGAGTTTGTTCCAAATTTACATTTGAATGGAAAGAAAATTTATAAAATTGTGAAGTTATTAAAAAACCTAAAAATCAATAGAAGATTTGTTCTGCAAACTTTTGCTCGATTTTGGGATATATAAGTAAATAGTTAAAAATTTAAAGAAAAATTCGTTTGAAATCGTACTAGTAGAACCAAAATAAATATTAAAATTGTACGGGAACGAATTCGCAGAAATTGTGCAGTTTTGACAAAGAAATTTGGCCATAGTCTCAATATTATGAGTAACCAATTAGCCTATTTTATTTTAAGAAATATCTGGGTCTAAAGGTATACAAAAAAAGGAAAATTCATGGTCTTTCACAAAAAACAAAAAGAAAATAGACATAAAAAATGTAAGCATTGATTCGGTGGCACGGTGACTATGAAATTATCTTTTCGGATGGAAAGCTTTTATACTTCAAGAATTAGACAACCCCCAGAAAGACCGTTTGTATACTGCTGGTATGCCTAATATCCATAGAAGCAAAATAAGTGTCAAGAGGTTCCAGAAGAAGTCGTTGTTAATAGTTTGGGGGTAGATTTCCAAAATAGGCAAGCTTCCACTGCGATTTATTGAAAATGTGTGAAAATTAGTGCCTCTTATTACTTTAACAATATTTTAATTGACCATCTACTACCCTACTGTAAAACCTTATTTGGTGTTACTAAATTTTGTTTCCAATAATATTCGGCATCTTCCTATAAGTTAAAAATGACTTCAACAAATTTTAATTGAATTTATTAGTGTTGCAGAATGACCTATAACATCTCCAGACCTTAACTTTTTGGATTTTTATATTTGAAGTTATATGCTTAGCAAATTCGGCAATCCAAAAAATATAAATTTGCAGAAGTTTAATAAAATTTTAACCAAAGTATGGCTGAAAAACTAGACGAAGTGGTGCGTGCCGTATGTAATCATTTTAACAGAGTCCGAAGAAAATGAACAAGTGGAAAGAACTGAATGAAATTCTTCAGATTACTTTACAAATTATAAATAATTTGTAATAAAATTTTTGTATATTTTCGTACAAAACTTTCTGTTTAATTTAGTGTTTTTGGTGCGACAGTTAATATTTTACACTCTGTAAATCCTTTGTTGTTAGTACTCAATTTCATTATTTTCTAAATTATTATAAAATTTCAATTATTATTTAATTCTTTAACAACTTTTTAATTCACGAAAAGGCTACATTTATAAGCGGTAGCAAAATCATAACTTCCATAACATTTCATTTCCAATTTAATAATTAATTTTAATTTTCTTAATAATTTTTCAAACCTAAATTTTCACAACGACAAATTCTTTCTAAACTGCAATTTAAATATCTTCAAATAATTCCATTTCCATTGCTAAATACGATTGCGATTTTCTATTTTATAAAAATTCTAGATTTTAAAAATTATTTTGTATCAGAAAAACTTTTTATTTTATTCAAATTTTAATTTTATTTTTCATTTATTTAATTGTTCATAATTGATTTTAACTTAACCGGACAACTGGGCCACGTATAACTGGGCGAAAGACAACTGGGCGATTAGTAAACTGGGCGACGGTCAACCGGGCGACGGACAACTGAGCGATGGAAAAACTGGGCGCTGGGTAAACCGGGCGATGGACAACTGGGCGACGGGTAAACTGGACAACGTATAAGTGGGCGACGCAACTGTAAATTTTGGGCATTTAAAAAAAAATTATTATGATAACCTCTATGGGTGAGAGGTAAGTACTCGTGACCCGAAAATATCAATTTTGAAACCTCGATGAATTCTGAATGAGCATATTTTAAATAAGAAAATTAACTCCAAAGAATGGCCTTAACAGCACTAGTTTTTTCAAAAATCGATTTTAAAAACTTCGATTTTCATAGCAAATTTTATGCTAAGTCGCTTGTGATTGGTGAATTCTGGCATTCTGTGATCGGTCCGTGCAAGTTAAATTACTCTTTAGTTATACGCAGAGAGGGGATAACCGGAGCGACACTAGCATTTCATATGCTTCAACAGTGCACTTTGAGCAAAAATTATGTTTTTTAATAGTAATTTTTATTTGCACAACCACCGTTCTTGTAGAATCCACGCAAAAACGAGTTTCACCTTTCAATGATCCACCTTTTCCTTAGCTCACGGGCCTAAGGGTATGTTTATAATAAGTGTAGTTATAGCCACCATGGCACGATAAGGATCCACGCGGAAAAGTATTAACAGTTTTCTTACACTCAAAACTCAATAAGTTTCATGCTAAATATTTCAATTCTTCAAAATGCTTCAGGTTGTCGCCCACTTACACGTCGCCCAGTTTATACGTCGCCTAGTTTATCCGTCGCCTAGTTTACTCATTGCCCAGTTGTCCGTCGCCCGCTTGACAATCGCCCGGTTTACCCGGCGCCCAGTTTACCCATCGCCTAGTTGTCCGTCGCCCGGTTGACCGTCGCCCGGTTTACCAGTCCCCCAGTTATACGTCGTCCAGTGGGATTCGCCCAGTTGTCGGGTACCGTGATTTTAATGTACCTACGATTATAATGCTGCATTTAATTTGTTCTTGTTATCAAATTTGCAATTGTTCATAGTTTTTATCAAATTTATTTAAAATGTTAAATTATTAACTCGTTGATATTAAATAATATTAAAACTTTATAATATCGAGTTATTTAAAAATTAAAAATCAATTAAAATATTTATTAAGCTTTCAGATAATTATTTCATCCGTCATTAGAATAAGATTTACAGAAATTACAGTAATTTAATATCTTTAATTTAATAAATAATATGTAAGATTCAGATGAAATAATCATCTGAAAGCTTAATAAATATTTTAAGTAATTTTTAATTTTTAAATAACTCGATATTATAAAGTTTTAATATTTTATTTATTATTAATAATATTTATTATTATATTATATATTAATATTTGGCTTTATTGGTTTGGCGATATCAGTACCGCAAATACGGCTGTGTCCCAAGAGTAATTAAATAGGTGATTTAAGCGATTGGAAGTGAATATAAGATTAAAAAAAGAGTGTTAGTGTAAACACATAAGTTGGAAGAGTGTACAGGAGTGTTCTGGAGTGATTCAGAAGTCATTGGAAAGAAAAGAACGAGAACAATATTAATTTGAGGTTATAAATACCACCAAGCACAAAGTAGATAGCATACTGATAAAGAACGAAGTGTAAATTGGGTTGCCTAAATAAAGAAGGTAATTTGAATAGAGTAAATTAATATCGACTGCAGCTTCCGAGGGGTCGACCCGAGGTGTAGTCTATATCGGTATGAGTAATAGATCTGGTTACGATAGTGAGGAATCAAACACGGACGAAAGCGGCAAAAAAAGGAGAGCTCAATACGAAATCTTTAACAGAAGCAAGAAACTAAATAGAACTCCACCTAAACAAAACGAGAAAATAAACGGGATGGAGGAATTGAAAACAATGATGTGCGAACTAATGAAGGATGTGAGAGATATTAAAAATGGACAACAAATGTACGATCAAGAAATCAATAAGCTAAAGGAAGAAAACCAAAAACTACAGGAAAGAGTCGAAACCCTAGAGAATAGATTACTGAAAATAGATAAGAGAGAGAGGAAGAACAATATTGTGATAAAGGGAACAAACATGAACGAGAAGACTGTAAAGAAAGAGATAGAAATATTCCTGAAAACAGAACTAGAAGTGGAGGTAATGGTGAGAAATGCAGAAGTCATAAAAACAAGATCTACTAAGTCGTTAGTGCTGGTTAAACTTGAGTCATGGCAAGACAAAATGATGGTTATGAGAGCAAAATCCAAGTTAAGGGGCACGGATAAATACATTGATGATGACTTAACACAGGAAGAGCTAAAGATGCAGACAAATCTGAGAGGAATTGCTAAAGTTGAAAGAGGAAAGGGAAGAGAAGCAAGGATTGGGTATGGAAAGGTTTTCATAGATCGACAAAGGTGGGATTATGAACAGAAAACAGGTGAAATAATTAAAAATATAAAACCTGTACCTCCAAAAAACTAGTAACAAAAGAAGCCGGATGGAAAATAAAAAAGACAAATGACCGAAAAAGGAAAAATGAGAACGGATTAACGAAATGGAAAATAGGTACATGGAACATAAGAAGTATTAACAATAAGGAATTGGAATTGGCAGAGGAATTTTTGAAAAGTGATATACAGGTCTTGGCCATTACAGAAACGAAAAAGAAAGGAACAGGTATTATGGAATTGGGAAATGGTCCAATACTAATTTATAGCGGAGTACCCTCAACTGGTAGAGCAGCAGCTGGGGTCGGATGCTTAATAGGAATGAAATTTAAAAACAGAATTCAGAACTGGATGTTTGTCTCAGAGCGAATACTAACAGTCACAATACAAATTGATCAAATAACAACAATAATAGTAGCGTATGGGCCAAGCGAGGATGCTAAAGGAACAGAGAAAGATCAGTTCTGGGAAGAACTACAAATAACATTGGAAAATGCGAAGGGAACTGTCTATATTGCAGGAGATTTTAACGGACGTGTAGGAAACAACATTGAAGGAAAAGAGGAAGCTATGGGACCTTATGGAGAAGATAAAATAAATAACAATGGAGAGAGGCTAATCGATTTTTGTATGCTAAATAGATTGATGATAGGGAATTCACTGTACCAACATAAAGATATACATAAATATACCAGAGAGGAACTAAGTAGAAATGAAAAATTGATTATTGACTATATACTTATCGAAAAGAAAAACAGAAAAAATTTGATAGATGTTAGGGTACACAGAGGATATGAAATAGATAGTGACCATTATTTGCTGATAGGAAAGAATAAAATAGACAACGCTGTACAAGAGGAGAAGAAAAGGAAAACAAATATCAAATGTAAAGAAAATATAAAGGTCTCCAAATTAAGAGAACAAGATATCTGCGAAACGTATCAAAGAATAGTCAAGGAAGAATTAGATAAAAAACAAGGTAGGAATGAAGATGATCTTGACGCTCAATGAGAGTCATTTAAAACAACACTGCTAATAGCGGCAGAGAAAGCTTGTGGCACAACAAAAATACAAACGAATAAGAAACAAACAGCATGGTGGAACAATGATATTAAAAGCGAAGTTAAAAAAAAGAAGGAGAAGTGGCTGAAATACATGACAAACAGAAATACAGAGACGTATGAAGAATACAAAATACAGAGACTACGAACAAAGAACTTAATAATGGACGCAAAGAGAAGATCATGGGAAGAGTTCGGAAATCGTATGGAAAAGAATAAAAACCAAAACCAGAAACTATTCTATAAAGTAATAAAGAACTTGAGGCAACCTAAACAAGTTACTTTGAAACAAATGAAAGACAATATGGGAAATATTCTAACAGAAGAGAAAGCAATAATGAACAGATGGAAAGAATATTTTGAAGAACTTTTAGAAACCAAAGACAAAACTATTAACAAGGTTAGAAATGAACCAACGAGGGAGCAAAACCAAGTAGAAGAGATAACAATAAGTGAGACTAAGAGGGTAGTGAAGAGAATGAAGCTAGGCAGAGCTGCTGGACATGATGGTTTGAAACCGGAATTAATAAGATACATGGGGGAACCAGGACTATTGGCACTACATAAAATTTTTAACTTGGCCTGGAAACAAGAAAGAGTGCCAAAGGATTGGGAGGTTGCAGTGATAATGCCAATTTACAAAAAAGGAGATAATAGAATGTGTAACAATTATAGAGGCATATCACTGCTGTGCGTGGCAGTTAAACTATACGAAGCAATTCTGGAATCAAGGCTGAGAGAGACACTAGAACCAACACTGGAAGAAACACAAAGCGGTTTTAGAAGAGGACATAGTATCCAGGACCATATTTTTGCTATTAGACAAATAATAGAAAATCAATTTAGACACAACGGAGTAATTTATGCGTGCTTTATTGACTTGGAGAAGGCATTTGATAGAGCAATTAGAAGAATTATATGGGAAATACTAAAAAAGAGAAATGTTGGAAATAAATTGATACTTGCAATAAAAAGTGTCTATAGAAAAACAAGAAACTCTGTCAGAACGGGAAACTGGAAATCCGAAGAATTTATAACGGTAGAAGGATTGAGGCAAGGAGGAGTGTTAAGCCCGGTATTGTTCATAGCTCTAATGGATGAGATTATTAAAGAAACAAAGGAAAAAACGAAAAAACTAGTAGTTGGTTACAGAAATTTGAAAAAAACCGAGGTATCGGAATTGGCATTTGTTGATGATCTGGTGGTGCTGGCGGGCAGTGAGAGTGACCTACAGCATAACATAAATGTATAGAATGAGGTCCTCAAAAGCAAAAACATGAAAATAAGTGTAACAAAAACGAAAACAATGATATTTGGGAAGAAAGAAAAAGTATTAAACATAAGCATGGAGAACGAAAAAATTGAACAAGTTAAGCAGTTTAAATATCTAGGTGTATTGTTAGAAAGTAACGGGAGTTATGAAGCAGAGATCAATAACCGACTAAGTGCAGCTGCGAACGTATATCATTCACTGTGTGGAACACTTATAAACAAAAAAGAAATATCAAAAAGAACAAAACTTACGGTGTACAAGACGATCTACCTGCCCGTGCTGACATTTGGCTGTGAGACGTGGCTTACATCTAACAGAACAAAGAGTAAAATACAGGCCGCCGAAATGAAGTATCTCAGAAGAATAGAAGGAGTTACTAGAATCGACAGAATAAGAAATGAAGAAATTAGGAGAAGACTAGAGGTAAGACCAGCACAGGAAAATGTCGAAAGACAACAGCTAAGATGGTTTGGACATCTAAACAGAATGAAAGAGGAAGTTCCGGCAAAAGAGGTATGGCAGACAAGAGCACAGGGAAGAAGAACTAGAGGTAGACCATCAAAGACATGGAACGATAACATTGGACAGATATTAAAAGAATTGGGAATAACGTGGAGAGAGGCCAGTGTGATGGCGATGGATAGAAAAGAGTGGAGAAACTTTATACAAAAGTGAAGTGTAAGGTTTAATGTAAAAATACTATGTATAAAAGTACTATGTAATACCTCAACACCTTAGGGTAAAGGAGGATTTGATTATATATATATATATTAATATAATATATAATATATTAATATATAAGTTTTAACTTTATTTTCTTTTATTTTATAATTTTTAAGTTTTTTTTTAAATGTAGTATTGTTTTTCTTCCTTTGGAGTTTTCTCTACCTCATTTTTCTTAGTTGCTTTCTTGAATATACCAGAAATTTTTTTCTTAGTATCGCCATTGTTCCACTTTTGTTTTTAAATAAAAATTTTGATTAAACTGCTTTCTTATTGGACAACTTTTTTAATGATTTCTTTCAATTTTATTTCCTCAGTTTGGAACAAATTTTTTTCTAATTCTAAACCACAAACTTGTTCGTTATAATTTTCTTTTATTGTTCTATTTAATTTTTCAAAATGATTCTGAACTTCAATACATATGAATCGCGAATGAATTTTTTAGTTTTTCTTTCGTATTTTTTATTATGCTTTTGAGATTATCTTTGTAAGATGTTGGTTTTAAAATTGAATTTAGCGCCAAACAACTTATCAGCGATGACACGGAAACGTCCTATAGACCACCACGTTGTATAATTTCCGACATTTCTTCTTCCTTGCGGTTTATATCTTCTAACTTGTGCCGGTATTCTTTCTTGTCTCATTCTGTCTAGATGTTGTGACCATTTGTTTTTGTTTTCCTTCAGTTTATCTTTTATACTGAAGATTCCCAATTCTTCCCTAATTTCAAAGTTCTTTATTCTGTCTTACCGCTCTTAAAAATCTCATTTCCACCGCCTGGATCTGGCTTTCCTGTCTTGTGTTTATTACTCAGCATTCACTCCCATACATCAGCACCGGCACCGCCATGGTCTTGTAGAATTTTAACCGAGTTTCTTTTCTTGTCTTGTTCTTGAGACACCTATTTATTGTTCCACAAATCTGTCCGAATTTTCCGACTTTGCTTTCAATATCTTTGTCATATCCGTAGGAAATGTCGCAGCCCAAATAGTTGAAGTTGTAGACTTGTTCAATCGTCTTATTATTGACCACGATTTTTGCTCTCGTTGGTTCGTTTCCCGTAAACGCCATGACTTTAGTTTTTGTTGTAGATATTTTCATATTATATGATTCGCAGATTTCGTTAAGCGTATAAATTGCCTTTTGTAAATCTCTTTCGGTTTCAAAGATAACTGTCATATCGTCTGCGTATAGAAGTGAATTGATTATCGCATTCTCACTGATCTGTATTCCAGCCGAAATTCCATGTTTCCACTCGTTGATGATGTTGTCAATATAAATATTGAAAAGTGTCAGCGATAAGCTACAGCCCTGCCTGAGCCCTTTATTTGTTGGAATTTCTTCTGTTATTTTACTGTTTATGTCTAAAACTATAGTCGTATCAGTGTATAACGATTTGATAGCTGTTATTAGATGGTACGGGTAACCTTTTTTTATCATTATATTCCATAACTTTTCTCTAATAATATTGTCAAAAGCCTTTTCGAAATCTATGAAAGCCATGAAGGTTGGACGGTTGAACTCACGATGTTTCTTTATAATTTGGCGGATGGTGAAAACGGCATCCGAAGTAGAACGACCTTTTCTGAATCCCATTTGTTCTTCTCTTAGTATTTGTTCAGCTATTGGTCTGAGCCTGTTGTTTAGTATTTTTGCGTACAGCTTATATGCATTTTCCAGCAAGCTGATTCCCCTGTAATTCTCGCATTTGCTTCTATCGCCCTTCTTTAACAGGGATATTACCTTTGCTTTTTTCCAATTATCAGGCATGATTTTATTTTTCCAACATATATTGTAAAGGTGTAGAAGTCGTAATTTTAAAAGCGGTCCACCATATTTCAGCAGCTCCGAGTTTATACCATCCATGCCAGTGGCTTTCCGGTTTTTTGTTGTTCTTAAAGCTTCAGTCAATTCTTCCATGATAATATCATCCAATCCCTTTACCCCCACTTTTGTAGACCAAACTTCTTGTGTTATTATATTATCATCAAACCATAAATCTCCGTAGTGTTTCATCCATGTTTCTTTTTCTATAGTATTTATTTGTATTGTTTCGCTTTGCGCCTTGTTGAAAGTTTTCATTGCTTTATATGCCAGGGTTTGTCTTCCGTGTATATCGTCTTCGATAACGCTGATGTAACTGTCCCATGATTCTTGATGGGCTTTTTGGACGAGGTTTTCAGCGTGGTTTCTTTTTATTTTGTAGTTTTCACAGTTTATCGTTGTTTGCTGTTGTAGATATTTCTCATAGGCTTTTTGTTTCTCCATAATTGCCTCTTTTATTTCAGGTGTCCATATCTTTAATCCTCTTTTTCTTCTGTATCTTTTTTCTTTCCGATTGCCTCCTCGGCCGCCTCTTCAATACATAGTTTGAGGTTTTTCCACTCTTCATTGATGTTGTCACTCGTTTTCGTGTTCTGGAGCTTCTCGTTTAGTCGTCTTTGTCACTTCTTCTTTACACCGCTCTTCTGTTGGTCTTGTCGGTCTTTGCCATTTTGTGTACATATCTATCCTTGTGACTACCAAAAAGTGGTCTGATCCAATATCATAACCTCTATATACCCTTGTATCTCTAACTTGCCCTCGTATTCTGTTGTTTATCATTATGTAATCTATGATTGATCTAAGTCCTCGTGCGGTCCAAGTATATTTGTGGACATTTTTCTTGCGGAAAAACGTATTAGTGATCTTTAGATTATTGTAAGAAACAAATTCTCTCAAGATTCTGCCGTTATCGTTGCATGTTGGTTCTCCAAACGAGCCTATCAGCTTGGGAATTGGATCGTTTCCCACCCTGGCATTTAAGTCGCCTAGTACAATGATTTGATCAGTTTGGTTATACCTGTCCATTATTGGTTGTAGCGTGTTGTAAAAGGATATGGATTCGTCTACTTTTCCTTCTTCTGGTGCGTAGACTGCTACAACAGTGAGATTACCTCTGGGTAATTTTATTCTCATGGTAATAATTCTGTCGCTTACGTAGTTAACATCTTTTATTTTGTCTTCCCACCTTTTGTCTATATAAATTGCTACACCTTTGCTCGCTCTTTCGTTCTGTTCAACTCCACTGTACAGCATAATATAGTTTCCTATATATTTGTTACCCTTCAGTTTTTTTTTGGTTTCAGTTATCGCAGCTATGTCTACTTTTTGTTTACTTAAAGCGTTTGCGATTTCTTGTTCTTTTTGGGCCAATCCACCTCTTATGTTTCATGTCGCCAACTTCATACTATCCGCAATCCATACTCTCTTTTCCTTTCTTCTTGCCTGTGTCGTTTCCATTAATCCCGTCCTTGTTCTGAGGCTTATCTGAGCACTGAAAGTAATAAGTGTTTTTATGAGAGTTGGCTACTAACCATACTGCTCAACCTCCATACCTGGAGGATTGGTTTTTCTGTAGGGGTTTTCTCCCTTAGCCAATATGTTTCGGTTTTAAGGCGCCGAAAACTCGCCTTTCATCCTTTTCCGTTAGCTACAGTCTATTACGACTACAGTCAGGGGGCACGACATGAACGTGGAGATAGGATTTGCTGGTATCTGCTAGGCAGCGGCATTTCTCGAGATTTAATAGAAGTATCTAATTGGCATCGATACCCCCCTCGAGGCCTTACCAACCCTTTGCCCCCCTTTGACATTTCAAAAATCCAATTAATTTTATACTTCTTCTTTACTAAAAGAAAAAAAAACACAAGAAAACTTTTTGCTTTACTCAAATTTTATTACTCTTCCAAATTTACATTAAATCTGGCAATTCACAAAACCGCGATCTTCCAGTACCGTAGGTCACTCGCGACTTGCGAGTTCATATCAAAAATTAAAAATTTTTTACTTTATCACACCAGGAGCATCACGTAGAATATTAATATTATAAATCTTTTCAAAATTAAAATTAAAAAAAAAAAATTACAAAATTTTAGCAATTCATTACAAAACTTTTCCATTCCAAAATTATCCAACAATATTTATGTGATGATTTGTAGTTTGCTTCTTGTGTAGTTGAAGTTTTAGATTGATTATCATTTCTGGTATGCTCCATTGTTTTATTTTGACTGTTTTGTTTGTATATATTTTTTTTGTTTTATTTGGAATCTTAGAATTTTACAATCTATCAAAAAAAGACAATAAGTAAAATGTATGGCATGCTGATCTAGTGACATAGAAGGAGATTGCCCAATGGCAAAGCTCCTTTAATTTATAACACCCAGGAGTGTTATTTCGGACAGAATCTAGTTCAGAAGCGGTGAGGTAAGTCCAAAAGGTCGTGACGTTTAAGCCTCTTGGTTCGGTGTGAAGAAAGCAGGTCCACAGCGAGGGAGTTGGGATGATCTCTAATTCGATCCTGGTATATATTACTGAACGATTTTATGCATTTTTCAACCGTGGGCATTTGTAGATCACGGGTAATTACGTGATTTGGTACAAACCAAGGAGCGTTTCCAATGGATTTTAGAGTTTTATCTTGAAATCGTTAAATTTTGGCTATGTTGGAGTTACTCGCAGCTCCCCAGAGCTGGATGCCATACGTCCAAATCGGTTTCATTATGGACTTGTATATGAGCACCTTATTTTCCAAAGATAGCTTTTAGTGGCGATTCAGCAACCATTGATGCTTTCTAAAAGAATGACCAAGTTGAAGTCTCTTGGACCAGATATGTTTGCCCCATGTAAGGCGTCTGTCCATGTGCATACCAAGATACTTGACTTCCTCCTTTTGTGGTAGTGTATTTCTATTAAGCTTAACCGTAGGACATGTATCTCTCCTTGTGGTGAAGGTAACGTGTACCGACTTTTGAACATTGGCTTTAATGCGCCATTTTCTTATCCATATTTCTAGTTGGTCGAGATGCTTTTGTAGGTTTGCAGACGCTATTGCTGGATTAGGATGAGAAGCCAGGATAGCTGTATCGTCCGCGAATGTCGCAATGAAAGTGCTTAGATTTGTTGGTAAATCGGCTGTGTAGATTAGGTATAGAAGTGGACCCAAGATGCTGCCCTGTAGAACTCCAGAGTTGACTGGAAAAAGTTGAGACATCTCATCTTGATATTTCACAAAGAAGTATCTATTTTATAGATAGGATTTCAACACCAGGTAGAAGTTGTGTGGAATGTATGATTTAATTTGGAATAATAGGCCAGGGTGCCACACCTTGTCCAAAGCCTTTTTGTATAATAAACAGTTGTGGTAGTAGTATCGTTTTTGACTTTATCATTGTGTGTTTCATAGAATGACTAAATTAACTCTTTAATGCCTTTATAACTCGGAAACCGTGCATTTTTTGGCTTAGTGCCCATTGAGACTTTTTATCAGCTTGTTATGAACCACAATATCCTACATTATGATTAAATTTGACCCAAAATCTATAAGGCCGTAGCGGGGTTCTTTGATAGCAAATTGATTGATTGGTACTATAATCACCAAGTTTGGTACTGATGTTGGTCGTTTTACCAATCAATGGGTTGTTAACAAATTTGTACAAGTGTCACATAGCCTTTAAAGAGCAGTACTTCAAAATAAGCCAAAGAAGTGGAAAATTGGGTATCTGAAATCTGAATGATTTTCTTCAAAGGACTAACAGTTTTTTTGGCGTGGCATTCACAAATTTCCAGATGAGTGGAAAAAATGTGTAGCTAATGATAGAAAATACTTTGAATAAAGCATTTTTAGCTTTTCGGGACATAGGTGAGACTCAATTTGGATTCTGAAATGGAATAGGAACTAGAGAAGCACTGTTTGCTATAGGAGTTTTTGTACAGAAATATCTTGATCATCTGAGGACAGTCTATATTTGTTTTATCGATTATGAGAAGGCGTTCGATAACGTGAAACATGACATACATGTACAACTTTTGAAACAGAGAGGAATCGACAGCAAAGACCTCCGCATCATTGAGATTCTGTGTTGGAATCAGACGGCGCATCTAAAGTTGGGTCGTCAAATAACTAAAAATATTGAAATACAGAAAGAAGTGAGACAAGGCTGTGTTTTGTCATCATTGCTATTTAACCTTTACTCTGAATATATTATTAAAAAAGCACTAGAAGACGTAGATAAATGGATTTAAATAAATGGCAAATGGCTTAATAACATACGATATGCAGACGACACTATCATTATGGTTGACAACCCGTCTGATCTTCAGTACCTTCTAGATAAAGTTAACACGGCAAGCAACGAGTTTGGTCTCCACATGAATATCAGTAAAACAAAGATAATAGTTATCAGTAAAGCTGAAACTCAGGATACTCCAATTACTGTCAATGGCAGTCAAGTCGAAAAAGTGACAAGTTTCAAATACCTGGGATGTTTACTAACAGAAAACTGAGACTCTGATAAAGAAATACGAAAAATGATTGAAATGGCACGAGGCGCTTTCCAAAAAATGAAGCAGCTCCTGTGCAATCGCAATCTATCACTGAAAACGCGTTGCTGTACGGTGAATTGTTACATAATTCCGGTTTTGTTATATGGCGCAGAGGCGTGGACGCTGAAAGTGTCTTCAGTTAACAAGCTCGAGGCGTTTGAAATGTAGTTATACCGTAGGATGCTTCGAATCTCACGGATGGAAAGGGTCTCCAACGAAGAGGTGCTTCGCCGCATGAACAAGGAACGTCAATTGTTCACCATGATTAAAAAAAGAAAAGCGGCATACTTTGGACACATATTTAGAAGCGAGAGGTATGCCCTCCTACAGCTTATAATGGAAGGCAAGATTAAAGGAAAGCGAGGCTTTGGGCGGAAGCGCTTTTCATGGTTGCGAAACTTGCGGTAGCGGTTTGAAATACATAGTGCCGCGGAGCTGATACGTATGGCACAGGACAGAGAAGAGTTTCAAATGATGATCGCCAACCTCGGATGGGGGACGGCACCTTAAGAAGAAGAAGAAGAAGCTTTTTGCTAAAAATAACGTGTTTTTTTTTTCATTAAAAAAACCTGGAAATTAATCTATTCAACTGATAGGCAACAATCAAACTTGTTATCAGTTAATTCAGACACTTTAAACAAAAAATATTAAAATTTAATAATGAAAATATCTCGCATTTGATATAATAGTGATGCAACTTTAACAATCGAAAAACTCTTGTGCACTCTTCGACGCAATTAAAAATATTTTATGCAGTCATGGACATAGAATGGCGGACACGGGCTACTGGCATTATAACAACGATCAAAAACCACAATAAAAAACCAAAAAAATTTACCCTGTGTTTCTAGCTTCTTAGCTGTCATCAGCGCCACACACTATGGTTGTTAACACTTGACCGCATAACGCACAAAAACCACGGACTACTGCTTTCAACATTGCAAAAAGACAGCGCACGCATGTCAAATTTTGCAAATAGCTGATGACAGCTACGAAGCTAGAAACACAGGGTAAATTTTTTTGGTTTTTTGTGGTTTTTGGTGGTTGCTGTAATGTCAGTAGCTCGTGTCCGCCATTCTATGTCCTTGACTGCATAAAATATTTTTAATTGCGTCGAAGAGTGCACAAGAGTTTTTCGATTATTAAAATTTAGATCGATAAATCCTAAACATAATGTAAACCACCCTGTAGACTGCACTTTCGTCTGAGTTTCACTCATAAGGGGGGTACAACAAAATTTTTTTTCTAAAACCAGAAACCAGGAAATGCAAACTGTGAGAAACTTGGTTTTTTAAACCGACTTCAGAAAAAGGAGGAGTTTCTCAATTCGTCTGTTTGTATGTTTTTCTTTTTTTTAATGGATGTTCTATTAAAAATGGATACACCCGTAAGAGTAGAAAATATGGAAAAATTGCACCCGTAAGGGTATAGAAAATAGGAGATGATTGATTTTTCATTTATTGATTTTTCACTTTTTCACATTATTCAAACAGAATAATATATAATAATATAATGATATTCTGTTGAAACTTGGCATGGATGAGAACTTTAAACCGAGCAAATTAATTAATTAAGGTAGTAATTAGTAGATTTTAACCCCTAAAAATTAAAAAATAAAAAACTTTTAAACAAAAAATTAAACCGACCTCAAAAAGGAAACTAAAAAGCATAAAATAAATATATTACATTTTGAGTCTTAATAAGTAATGTTAGTAACTAATTTTGAGTCGGTGCAAAACAAAAAATCAATGATCATTAAATTACTTTAAAAAAATTATCAAAACAAAAGTCACACACACTGCACCGACTCAAAATTAGTTACTAACATTACTTATTAAAACTCAAAATGTAATATATTTATTTTATGCTTTTTAGTTTCCTTTTTGGAGGTCGGTTTAATTTTTTGTTTAAAAGTTTTTTATTTATTATAGGTTAGCTGCGATCTATAAACCAAAGAAAACATACAAGTTAAAACAAAAAGAATGGATGTAACATAATAAATGCAGATCTTACGAGGCTTACATTTATTTGCTGCGCATTTTAAAATATTTGTGATCAGTTTTTACTTTACCAAACTACATAGTATGAGTATACGCAGTATACCATACGTAGTATGGAAAAATTATGTAATCGAAAAAAATTTTTTTTTTAGATTTTCACGGTTTTACAGTTCATGGGGTCAAACGAGTTAAAAGAGACCAAACATCAAGAAATGTCTGTGTGTCACTTAATTTTGTGTGCGCTCTAGCACCCAAACCAATAGAAATTTCTCAACCAAATTTTATATTTAGTAGGTACTTTTATATTGAGACTTAGATTTGATTAGATTTTGGTTAAAATCGGTCCACGGAAACGTGAGATTGGGGGTAAATGAGCGTAAAATGTGCATTAACAAGATGCCATTTTAAAAATTTTTTTATTTATTTTTTGTAATGTAAGGATCATGGGTATACTGTGCAAACCGCACATGGGTGCCGAATCATAGGAAGCGGCCAAAATCGTTAACTACTTTTTTGTAAACTGTATTAAATTAGCGTGCAAGACATAATGTCGTACCATACGATTAATGTATGGTAAAGTCATGTGATGGCCACATCTCTTATTTTTTAATGAGATGGTCAGGTATTTTAAATAAATGGTTAGTTTTTTAAACGTTTACTTAAAAACTGTACCAAATCTAACAAAATTCACGCCAATGCCACTTACAAACTTATACATGGGAAAGTTATACCTTGTAGTATAACTTGTTGGAACGACAGATTTTGATCGTCATTTCCATTCGATTAGCATGGAACACGTAGTATATTTAAATAAAAAAACTGAAGATTTTAAATTCATTTTTGATCCCGATTACTTAATATCCGATGCATCAAATGCAATTATAGAAATGCATTCTTACAAACATTCGACGACAATAAGCTATTAATCTAGTATTGAGCACATAATGAGCAACAACGTTTTAAAATAATTTGAAATATTGGTGGAGAAAAGCTTGATAAAAGAAGTAGTACCTGAAATAGATAGATTATAATTATCTCCAAATAAAAAAGTATTTGATAAAGCTGCACCTTTATTTATCGAGAAATGGCTTCAAAAATGCAAATAGAACTTCTCGAATAAATGCAGCTACATTGGTTTACATCCCATCAAAATTGCTACGAAGCATCATACTCTTACAAAATGTATTGCAGTCCTTCAACCTTCTTCTTCTTCTTCTATATCTTCTATCTATATATATAAAAGAAAGTCGTGTTAGTTACACCATTTATAACTCGAGAACGGCTGAACCGATTTTTATGATCTTTGATTTGTTGGATTTCTCGCCATCTCGAATAGCAGAATAACTATTAAAACATCGCAAAAAATCACGAAAAAACGATTTATAAAGAAAATTCACTTTTTGACCTAAAAGTTAGTTCGGTACTTAGTCGCGTAGAGAGCGCCACCTAATATTGTCGCAAGTAATGTAATGTACATCTGTACAGATAAATCCATTTACCAATGAAAAACATCAAATCCTGTATTTGGATTGTAGCATCGAGTTATCGATAAAAGGGATGATCCCTGGAAGGTGATTCGATTCACGATCAAATTAGTGACGCACTAATTGTATACTGTGTCTGATAGTGGGCGACCTTAAATATATTAGTTAGCTAACTGTCCAGATAAATTTATTCACGCTACCCAAAAGGAATCGGTTAAATTTAAAATTAACTAAAAATTAAAATAACAAGAAGTGATCTCTCATTTCTAATCTCTAATGCCCCCCCCCCGATTTCTACACAAAATGTTGTAGAAAAAATAGCTCACATTTATCTAAATAAAAACCACCAACGAGAATTTTTAAAATTGATAACAACGAAATTGTTGATGTGAGTATTCGATGTTCAAACTGTTTAAACCCTTTAATTTGACTACATTTTCAAACATCGCAAAAATCACGAAAAAACAATTTTTGAAACAAATTTATTTTCTGGCCACGATACCAAAAAGGCAACGCTTAAATTTGAAATGAAGAGGTTTGAAGTGAAAGATAGAAGAAGAAGATAGCTAGATAGAAGAGGAAGATATAGAAGATAGATGAAGCTATTTTTGTTACTAAATTTTGTTTAGAAATGGGGGGGGGGAATTAGAGATTAGAAATGGGAGGTCTATTGTTGTTTTTCTAATGTTTAGTTAATCTTCTATCTTCTTCTTCTATCTTCTATATATATAAAAGAAATCTATATATATAAAAGAAAGTCGTGTTAGTTACACCATTTATAACTCGAGAACGGCTGAACCGATTTTTATGATCTTTGATTTGTTGGATTTCTCGCCATCTCGAATAGCAGAATAACTATTAAAACATCGCAAAAATTCACGAAAAAATTATTGATTCTGTGGCGGTACGAAGTTCGCCGGGTCAGCTAGTATCTATATATATAATAGAAAGTCGTGTTAGTTACACCATTTACAACTCGAGAACGGCTGAACCGATTTTTATGATCTTTGATTTGTTGGATTTCTCGCCATCTCGAATAGCAGAATAACTATTAAAACATTCCAAAAATTTACAATAAAATTATTGATTCTGAGGCGGTACGAAGTTCGCCGGGTCAGCTAGTAGTATATAAAAGAAAGTCGTGTTAGTTACACCATTTATAACTCGAGAACGGCTGAACCGATTTTTATGATCTTTGATTTGTTGGATTTCTCGCCATCTCGAATAGCAGAATAACTATTAAAACATCGCAAAAATTCACGAAAAAATTATTGATTCTGTGGCGGTATGAAGTTCGCCGGGTCAGCTATTAGTTTAGTGATAAAAAAAGAAGATAGTTATATTTTGTGAAATATATGATTTTGATTGTTTGTTCTTATTTTTTCAATGACTTCCGGCAAACAAATCGTAGTATACCAATCAGCGTTCACGGTTCTTCAATCTTTTAAAGCTATGGTTGCCACAGGTCCAGTAACACTAATAAAACAAGTGATCATTTACTTTGCACCACTACATGAACGAACAACTTTTGTTGGTGTATAGGCTCATTTTGAAATACTACTCAAACACTTGACTGTTGCTTATTTTTAGGTTCATAGGAATAAATCCAAGTGTTATCATCAGCAACCCAATTTGAAAGACCTCGGTTGAATTTCTTGAGCATTTCTTGAAATCATTTGACACAACATTGCTTTTGAGATGCTCTCAAATTGTGTGGGATCTAACGACTGCAAAGCTTCCGTACATGTAAATCCGATCATACAAAATTGTGTGAATTGTTTTCATGTTATTGCCCAAGCATGCTTGAGCATTTCGCTCAATTATTTCACGTACAGCATCAACATTATAGTGGCAACAACAGAAGTTGCTGGACGACTTGCACAAAATTTATCACCGAGAGTGGTGCGTCTACGCTGGAATTTGGAAAACCAGCTATAAACAGTCTCCCGTACTACGGTTTTTCCTCCAAAATGTGTTGCTAATTTTAACAGCGACGTTGGCTATCTGTATAAGTAATTTGTGTGATAATTAAAGAGCGGATTTTAGTGCATTATGACTATCCTTAATATTGAAGGGAATGTAAAATTTTCTTAAAATGTGCACGATTTATGAAAAATGTGATTATTTGGCACCAAGTTTTTACGCCTTTTTTGCTTTATTGTGCCTATTTTAAATTTTTGTGGCTATTTAAAGTCTTTTTGTCTAATTTTTCACTTGTTTTAACAACACGAGCATAATACATCTTGGATAACACGATATTATATTCCGCGACGGAAAATAGTGCTATCAAGTATTTTTTTTATATAATATGATATCAACAAGGGCTACGGGCCTTGTAGGTCCACGGCTGAGTTGACGATAAATCGTCTTTATCATATTTTTTTAAATATATTTACGGAACATCCTTTTTACATGTAAATATATATTACAAGATTATACATTTAAATTCTTTTTTACTTTTTGATATACACGCGACATCTAAGGAGAACAAAACTATGACGGCCAAGACCAAATTACAAGTCAGCACTTGTTTGTGCTTTGCTGATTAAACGACAAAGTAGGATAATATTTAACGCGTAATTCACAAACGCGTCACAGATAAATTTGGGAGCCACTGATGGGATTTGAATCTATTATCTTTAGATTATTATAGCCCCATTCTCTAACCACTATACCAAATTACCTGATGTAATCTGTCATGGAAGCTTCCGCGTATGACGCAGCCGTATTTACGGTAATGACGTCGACACAAATATTTGATTTCACCATAGCGTGTAGATGCCTACTAAAAGATCGAGCTATGAAATTCTGTAAAGTCTGCGATTTGAACTATGAATTTCCGCTTTTTAGCTCAACCAGCGGTCACATTACTCTACGGCTGGGGCTCAAGTATTTTAATAAATAGAAAATAGAAATGTGAACTAGGGAATACTGCGTGATAAAATCTCAAGTAAGATCATTTAAAGCGGGTGTAGCCGATTACGCTTAATTTCAAAATGCGAATATTTGAATGCGAATATTTGAATAATTGAGGAAAGCAGAATACAAATGCTAGTAAAATAAAGAACAAGAAAACTTCCATTGTTTAAATTTAAAACCAATATTATCTCAAGAGACTTTACCAAATTTATACACATTGTTTTAAGCTTCGATTACGTATATTACCCGTTTCGTTTGCAATATGGTAAAAGTTTATTTTCAACTATGCGCAAAGTTGTAGACGAATTCAGAACAAATTTTTTTACTATTTTTTTATTAGTTCTTCCAGGTACTGCGGTCTGCTGTTAGTTTCATCCAGAAAAACTTCTAAACCCTCTCTAAACACTTTAAAACAACTATGTTTAAAAGTAGCACAATTCGGGGCTAGATTGCCGACAAATCAAAATTGTGTTTAAATTAGTTACAATTGTGTTAGAAAAGAGTAGTACAAGTATTAGGTACAATTGCACAAAAAAAGTACAATTGTTAACATAAATTGATTTGTAGATAATCTTCTAGACTAGACCAAAATTGTACTATTTTTAAGCCTACGATTTTTTTTAGTTACTAGTCATTCGACCATCACATCTCTGGACGTCCTGCTCTTTCTTTCTCTATACCCCAATGTTTCTATTTTTGCATTTCATTGTTATACACTTTCTGTCGGTTTTTTGCGTTATATGTTCAGTCAATTTTATTTTAGCAAATCTGTATCCTTTATAATGTCGATTAGTTTTGTTTTGATACTTTTCTACTACATAATTATATAAAAAGAGATATTTCTTTTAACATTGAAAGTGTCGATCAACAAATTTTCAAAATAAAAAAAAGCATTTAGGAATACTTACTTCTTCTTTATGTATTTTCAATAAAAGTTGATATTTAATTTCTTACTACTTCTTCTTCTTCTTTTTCTTCACTGAAAAGTTTGGGTTTATAATAACCTCTTTCTGCTTCCATTTTTTCTCGGCCTCCCGATATCTCTTCTTCTTCTCGGTTGACTGCTTTATTTCTGTAAATTCTTTAAAAAAACAGTTGTTTTGAAAACCATTTTTCAAGTCCATCAAAATACGAGCCTAGTTGTGCTTATTTATATTTACATTTCACCTGCGACATTAATCTCATCAGATCTACATAATACAATATTGGTACTAAAGATGACAAAATATGTTCATTATCTCCGATCCTAACGGGAGACATAAGAATAATTCCAATTTTTATTAGAATACAATCAAAATTTCTTCCGATCTGTGCTTAATTTTTTCCTTAATAGCATCTACGGTTTAATTTATGAAATAAGGAGAGCCGACAGAAAATGAATCACTAAGGCTCGAGCTAATAACGGTCATATAAAAATTCACATCTCGGATAACTCTAATCAAATGATATTTATGTAAAATTTTTATTTAAATTAAAAAATGTAAATTTTTTAAATCTTTTGATTAGTTATCGATTGATTAACTTTATCTATTTGATAAATTTAACCGTTCGATAAATATTTAACAGAGCGATAAAGTTAAATATCAAAGTTATCAGTTGATTAGAGTTATCCGAGATGTAAATTTTTATATGACCGTTATAAGCTCGAGCCTAAGTTAAATAAATCGAAAAAATAGTCCATCATTTTTTTTTTAAATAAAGTAAGTCGAAAATAAAGAGATAAGTGTTCAATAATTATTATTCTAATAAGTCCTTTTCTGACTATCAACCTGAACATAATATTTCAATAAAATTAACTTTAAATGTGATTGTTTTTAATATAAGACGCATTAGAATAAACGCTAAACACACTTTTTTCTTTATTTTTGATTCAGCTTCATTAAAAAAAAAAATTTGAAATTAGCAATTCATCAGCTGTATAGGCTCCCGTTATACGTTATTTGCACAACTCGGTATTTTCAAAGAAAACCACTAAAACTGATCATCGACAGTGGAATTAAAATGCGGAAATTCAATGTTGGAATTCTAAATTCTACGGAATTGGCACTTTGGTACACAGGTAGGATTAAAGAATTGATTATATACCTATGTGTATTTCATATTATGTTTCTGACCAATAATAATTGATGAAGTCATGGTCAAGAAAAATAATGTAAGTGAGCACACTTAAATTTATTTAATTTATACTAATGAGAAATAGCAAAATAAAAATATTGCTCAAAAACTTCGCCCTCGCTAACCTAATTTAAAATATTCCGATGTTTGGATTTAAAATAACATCTTAAATATTTCCACCAGGGTACACATTTAAAGTTACTTTAGCTTCATGTCTTTTAAATGTCTTATTATTAAGTTTTTAAAGCTTTTTCTTTCGCAAACTCGAGCGCGTTTATCAATTTATTAACAAAAATATCTTTTTATTTCTGAAACAAAACAAATTCAGCTAGGTATGTCTTGGCATTACATTAACAGAGGCAACATTTTTTTAATTAATGGTCATTTAAATAAATAAATTAAGAAATAATTAAAAATAAGACCATTAAATTTTGAATTCAGTGGTACGATTAATTCAAACGATTAGCGGGCATAAGTAGCGCCGCCTCAAGTCACATGACCGACGCTGGCCGCCATTTATGCTGTGTAAACACAACGACCGGGTGAAGTAAACGGTATAGTGCGTTTTAATTCGGATCTTATTAGTATTTGTGATTTTAAACAGTGCAAAATGTCAGAAGTTGAATCAGTAAATGCCAACAATGCAACTAATGAAGAAAATAATCAGGTAACAACCGTAATTATTTATTTTTGTGCAAGATAACGTTGCTAGTGTAGAGCAATGTGCACGTAATACATGAACGCGTTTAGAATGTGAACGTCAACGGTTAAACCTCTTGATGTTAGTAACTTTCAATAACTGCGTTTTGGATAGTCACAGTCTAAGTAAACTCACCAACTATTTATTAATACAAGTTTTCTGGTTATAATAAATAACTTGCATCTTTAATATCGCTTCTAATTTAAAATAAATAATCATTGTTATCATTTCATCCAGAGTTTTGCTTTGTAGTTGTGTAAAAGTCGTAAAAATTGCCAAATTTAGCATCGGCAGCATGTTATCCGCACTAAGTAGCGACATACGCTATTAGCTTGATTTCTCTTGTTCAAATTAGGATGTATTTAAACGTACGCGACCACTTGTTACATACAAATTTTTGGAGGGAAAATTTTAAAATTTAAAATAAATTTCTATCGGTAATTTATTTCTTAAATTTTATTGATTTGTTATGTTTAGAACGAAAAATCTTCCAAAGGCAAAAGAGGGAAGAAAAATGAAGCTCTCACAAAGGTAACCTATCTTTTTCGATTATGTTATAATTTTGATTAACATTGGTGCTTTGTTTAGGGTTTGGGGCCTGAAGTAGAGGGACGTCGTCGTACGCGGTCTGCTGCACGAGGTGTTCCAGCAACTCCACCTCCACCTGCAAAAAAAGAACGTAAAAGTTCTACAGCATCTTCAGGGAAAGGAAAAGGTAAATTTTATTGTATGTTTTTATTGTCAGAAGATCGTAATGTCTTTTTCTTTGTTTTAAGGACGTGGACGACCCAAGAAAGGTGCCGATGAATCCGATTCCCACGACGAAAATAAAGATTCGGCGGCTGAAAGTTCTGAAGAACAGCCCAAAATAGAAGAATCTTCCGATAAAAGTGAAATTCCAATTGAGAATAATTCACATGCCGACAAAGAAGAGTCTGCTAATAATAACGCCAGTGAAGCATCTGATGCAAAGGTAATTTTTCCTTTTTTTAAAAATCTATTGATAATATTTCAGCCAAGTATTTCTAAAAACTTGTGAATATTGTTAAATAATTCGAATGCACTTTGAATAATTTATGGAGAGAAAATGTTTAAAAAGTGAATAATACTGTTTACTTCCTTCTATTCCTTCTTAATATTAAAAATTCTATGGTGTTACCACATGTCATTAGACTTTGATCTTTTAAGTTGATGGTATTTTGTATACTTACGGTTTTTTGATAAATTTTTCAAGTGTCCTCTAAGATATGTTCATTATTTTTTACAGTATACAAATGTGGAAAATTTATCAGTTATCTTGCTAGAAAAATGTAATAAATACTGATTCCATTTTATTTAAAATTCATAAAATATTTAATGTTAGATTATTTTGAAAGAAATTAATTTATATTTTTGAAGGATCGAAAGTGTTACAAAAATAATGTAAACTTGTACTTTGTATAAAGGGAGTATCAAATCTTTGAGTAGAGTTTGCATAAAAAATTAAAAAGAAAGTGCTTAAAAACACCAAATAATACTAATAAAAGTACCTACCAACTTTATCAAAAAAGCACAAACTTTATTAAAAAAAATAAAAACAGAAGTATTCATTTAATGTTGAAAACAGTTAATAATTTTTTTAAATGTTCTGTAATACTAAAATTCACCTTTCTGTTACTTAAAAGTTTTTTGTAAGCAGAAAACTTCTTTTGACTAGTAATAGGTGCAAATTTTAATTTTACTGCAACAGATTCATTTTCAACATTTTATTCAGATATTGTTTATTCATTTTAAAAATCATTTAAGGTAGTTCTAGTGTGAAACCACTTTTTGATAGATTTTTTAAAATTTTTGTTAAGAATAACATGTACTAAGTAATTCCCAAGTTTTTAAAATTTTGACCGTTTAGAATCCAAGATAATTAATAACAAAGTTAGCAACTTTTAGACTCACCTCCCATTTAAAGCATAAAAAACTTTATGTCCACCCAACTTCTTTCTATTATAGAAAAAAAATCACTTTATAGAATTTTGCAAAAATTTAGGAGAATAAAGAAAAATGTTATTTGAGCAAATTAAAAAAAAAATAGCACCTTATCATTTTGTATTCGAGGTATAATAATTTTAAATATCATTTTTGTTTAATTTCAACACGTTTTTTTATGTTCAATGGTGATCCGGCATCACTGTGCATAAGTATGTGTCAATGAATGACAGTTTAATATGGGAGAACTGTCAAAACATACAAGTTCTGTAACCATAAATCGTAATTGTTAAATCATTTTTTGAGTTTTAAAATAATATGCTCAGTGCAACGGTGCTAGATCACCGTAACCGAAAGTATTTGATAGTATGTGTGGATATTCGTATACCTCTATCACGTGATTTCATGCTGGAACTACATTAAGATAATGGTAACTTGGTTACCAATATTAAAAAATTAAATTCCACCACCAAAGATTTTGAAAAACTCAAACTTTGAAATATTATGTAAAATAAGCATTGACGAAGTTCAAAAAATTAAAAAAGCATAAAAAATCTGAAATCAAATGACTTCTTTTCATATAAATCACAATAAAAATTTTTACTTGCTTTAAATTTGTAGCTTAAAAATTCTCTACTTATGAGAGTTTTGGGTACATCTGATGTAGTTAAAAACATTTTCAACAAATACTGCTACTAAATTAGAAGGCGTAATAAATTGTGTTATTATTGTAATTGTTGGTATAATATTGGTGCTGAAGTAATTGATAATCTTTTGAACTACATCAGTTGTTTCTAAACTCCCAGATGGTTTGCTGATACTATTTAATCAAAGTTTACAAATTGCAACTTTTTAATTTACAATGTTTTATTTACAATTGGTTAGTAATGGCCAAATTGCAAACGTTGGAAAAGTTTGACAATGAGCCATTACTGACCATGGGTGGTAAGTAAATTTCTTTCAGGTATAGAATGGCGAAATGCACTGTACTACAGTATTTTAGATACTTATTGGTAACGCGTTTTGATTTATTAGCAAGTAAAGTTGCATCTCTTAAGAACTTTGAAGTTCTTGAAGAATGACACTTTGGCACGATTATGATGTAATAAATCTCAAAGCATCGCCATAAGTATCCTGACTTCAGTCATTCTATATCCTAAATATACCAACTCATAAACTAAAGGAAACAAAAATATTAAAAATCTTGTTAATTTAGTAGAGCAATTTGTATTCTTTGCTTACTTATAAAAGTAGTTTACCAAAAATGCAATAAATTTCTAAATGATTGTGAATAATGTAGTACACAAATCTTTGTGAAAAGTTTCATTACATATCTTTAGGCTATAGGTAACTTTAGCACTTGGATCTCTGTAATCAATGTGCCCTCAGATGTAATGAACTACTTTCTGCCTCGGTATGTAATATACCAACCATTAAGGTGCAAAACATAACAAGGATGTGGGATGATGGGTGAGGATAGCAAAGATTTCAAAGACGTTTGAATATTTTTACTGATGATTATTTGTTCATTGTTGCAGCGAATTGACATAATTTAGTTGTTTTTTATAAAAATAGTTTTGCTTGTATCAGTAATTGTCCTACACGTGTAAATATTATCAATTTTCAAAATTATACTTTGTAAATTTTTAAAAGATTCATCAGTAACTTAAGTTAACCACAAGGAAACTTAGAGGTCAATCTTAAGTTTTTAATGGAAAATAAAGAAAGAAATGAAAATAGTAAACTGAATGTACATTATATTACTGCTAAAATATTATTAAAAACACTTGATAAAATTATTTGTTTAAATTGATCAGAGGTAAAACACGTAAAATAAGGCAAATAGAAATTAAAATTTCCTTTTCATTGCTGTTATCATCACGAAAAAGCATTGTTATTAGGTGTGAGGGTGCACCTATTGAATCTTTGATATGTGCAATCTCATTTAACCTTCCAGTATATGCAGGTGATCTGGCAGATTACGATTTAATTTAACCAGCAACATCCACATCCTTGATATGTTTGCACCTTGACAACGAAACAAAAAAATTAAATATTTCTGTTGGTGCAGAATGAATTGATATAATTGAAATATTGTTGATTTGATTAAAATTTTTGATAAATATTGAGAATTTTTATTTATCGTAGGAATCACAAGAAAATGGAGCTAAGGAAGATGTAGATGGAGCATCATCGTCAGAAGAAAAGAGCAACAAACCTGAAGATGCAAGTAAAGAGAACAGCGAAATAGGAGAGTCCAGTACGGATGCGATAGAAACTGACAAACCTGAATAAATCATATGTGTGTGAATATAATTTTGTCTTACTGTAGGTTTTTTGCCTATGTATCTTATAGTGTAATTTTACCAATTTCTAAGTGCAACTTCTAAGGTGAATATTTCTATAATTATCTTAAGTTATTAGTTCTAAGTTTTTGATTAAATAATAAATACGAAATGGTAATATTACACTTAAAGGTACGAGAGCAAATTATAAATAAAACATTCTGTTAATAATCTTGAAAATTTTTGTAGCGATTTGTAACTTTTGATTTTTATTTGTATATTTTTGTATTAACAATGATCAAAATCATTGATAAATATTTAAAAAACAACCTACAGAAAATTTTTTAAACAAACTACGACGTACATATTGAATATGTACCTGAAACCTTACAAATTATTCAATTACCAATTGCATTATTTTATTTGTGACATTGTTAAGACTAAATTGAGTATCTACTGCAAATTTACTCATTAAATTTTATTTGTTTCTATCAATACTTAGGTGCAATTGGAGTGTTATTACAATTTATTTACCCATTATTTTAAACTCCTTTTTAATAATATCTGAAGGATCATCACATTTTTATAACATTTCCATTCGTTTCTTTTGATAATCCCTGCACTCATAGACTTAATAAAAGTAGATGACTATTGTAATATTAATCTTTAAAGCTATTTTGATATAGAATGCCAGTATGGATGTAACTTTTTTTTTTGGAATTTGGTAATAGGAATTAATATGTAATCAAAATGTATGATCATTTATGAATATAACATTAAAATTTGCAATATTGTTTTTGTTTGTCAGTGTTAAAAAGTTGCTAAAGAGGTTCAAATGTGGCACGTAAGTAAAAATTTGTACATAAATTTATAATAGCGATGTTTTGAGATGTAAGTTTCTCTAATTTTTAAATTTTAATTTATATAATGAGAAATATTGTTTAAAGAATTAAATAAGTTTAAATAATTTTGTTATGGAGACAATTTAAATTTGACTGTACACCTGATGGCAGGTTCAATTTCGTATCACTGAACATTTTCTAACTTTATATAAAAACAATTCTACATGTATGTTACAAATAGTCTAGTGTTTAAGGTTCTGTATAGGTATTTATTAGAAAATTTTTGATGAATTCTGTGGGTTGTAATAACTTGTCATTCAATATTGTTTGTGGGATGTGTATGACTGACATCTTTAGAAAATAAATTGATAAATAAAATATACACCTTTGTTTTGAATTTTAGTTTATTTTATTTCAAAAGGTACGAAACACCAACATTACAATAAAAAATCTGTTTCTGAAAAAACGGGAAAAAAATTTGTAAAATCAAATATAAATAGGACAATCTTTTTTATATTTTATTTTTTTCATTCGTATTTTTACAAACAGATTTTGTTTAAAAGTATATTAGAACAAACACCAATCGATATAATATCGATTCCAAAAAATAGAGAAGCAAAAAAATTTACTTTGGTTTTGGATTAAGTTTTTGACAACAGGGTGGGTCGCGTTGACAATAGCGCTCTGTGCCAGCTCCCCATAGTATTAAAAATATTTCTATGTTCTTAAATATTAAATTTTTTTAATAACGGTTTTGGAATATTTCAAGTAGTATCGAAGAATACAATATCTATTTGAAGAAACATTTTCCATGTGTTGCACACAAAAGTTGGTTGATTATCGACAACCAACTTATGATTTAGGTTTACATGGGACTAGATGATTAAGGCGGGACCACCTTTATTATGTCATCAACAGGTGGCACACCAATAGAAACATTTGTGAGTTTTTAATACAATACAACTTGAGTTTTGAATACAGTCAACTTTCTCTAAATCAAATTCAGGATAGTTTGAGTTAGAGAAAATAAGAAAAACTGAAAAAACTATAGAGGGCGGATTTATATGCAGTAAAAAACATCAATATAAATTTTTTGTATGCGGTTAAAATTAATTTATGTATATTTAAACTTCAAGTTATTTTAATAATAACTCGATATTTTGAAGTTTAAATATAATTTAATATCAACGAGTTAATAATTTATCAATTTAAAAGGTTAAAATTATTGCCTAATATTGGATTCAATTTAAAAAAATGTCTTAAAATTCAGAGTTACCTGATTGTAGCAATAATATTTTTATTTTGTAGGTACCCAAAACTTTTAATTTGAAAATCTATTTTATTTATGCAAATAAAACAAAATGTTATTGTTACAATCGTGAAAATCTGAACTTGAATTTTGTGCTTTTTTAGAAATGATGTTATTTATTTACAAACCTGTAATTTCCAAAATATTCAATATCAAGAGTGCCAAAATCTCAGTTAACAAATTAATGATGACTTTTTTATATGACTTCTGTGAATTTATACGAATTTTATCTTACAAGACCACCAGACTTCCAAATTACCGATTTGGTTCATTTTTTGTGTGTGTGTACAGGTTTTGACCTAAAATGAAACAAGTGAAAATTATACGGCTCACTTCAGTCTCTCAATAAATTAAGAACTTAAAAAACCCCCGACAAAGAAAATCTTTAAAAAGTAAAAAATAAAATCCAAGCGTCGTCGCGTCGGGGACCTAGGTAGTTGACGTGTATTTAAATTTCACACTGTATCATTTTTAGATGTATTCTGTTTTTATTTTATTTACATAGCGGTCCCCCGACGCGACGACGCTTGGATTTTATTTTTTACTTTTTAAAGATTTTCTTTGTCGGGGGTTTTTTAAATTTTTAATTTAATTTTATTTGATGCTTTTTAAACTTTAAATATTATTAGTACGGTTTAGCTACAGCAGTGGAGTGATGTTTTCGCTGGTTGAGTATAGAGCGAAAATTCTGGGTTCAAATCGCGGATTGCACAGAATTTCTTGGCTCGGCCTTCCGGTGGACATCGACACTCTGTGGTGATCCCTGATATTTGTGTCGACGTCATTACCGTAAATATATACGGCTGCGTCACACACGCAAAGTTTACAAGGCAGATTAAGTAAGCAGGGAAAGGCCATGGGCCTTCTAGGCCTGTAGAGCTGACATATACATACAGTACGGCTCTGCCTTTATCAACTTTTTATATTACAAATAACTAAGAACACTCTCGATCAAGTCACCTTTCAAACAAAAAAAAACTAAATCAAAATCGGTTCATTCGTTTGGGAGCTACGACGCCACAGACAGACAGACAGATACACCCCTCTTTTTGGGTCGGGGGTTAATCAATGCTCGTAAATCTTCTCTCTTTATTGGCTCTACTTTTAATTTTATCTAACCAATCAAAGTGAAGATTTACAAAAATTTTATGCGTATTTTCTCAGAAATAACTGAAAAGTGCGTAATAAAATTTGTATCCGTTTTGTTTTTGGTCACCAAAAATGACTACAAATCGGTGATTTGGAAGTCCCGGTGGTCTTTGTTAGTAAAAAATTGATCATTGGTTGCTACAATCTTGTAATTTTGAATTTAGTAAAGTACAGTTATGACTTGATTAGATACATGCGAATATTTTTCGAAAATACAATCAACTCTTCCTACTTCGAATTCTTCTCTAACGCAAATTATTTATTGGGCACGTGCAACCGAATAAGGGTTTATGTGTGAAGTGTATGTAAAAATTATTAAATAAACCAAATTTATTAATTTAAATTGAAACATTCTTTAAACTGAATCCTGTGTTGGGCATTTGGTGTCTATGTACATGTAACACTTGCACTCAAAGATTGTCGTCGGCGTCTGCTTCACGGTATAGGCCAGGCCTGTTGCGATTCTTAGTCAGCCCATCGCTTTTTCGGACGTCATACATCTTTCTGTCCTCTCTGGCAGTATTCCATGGCGGGTTTTGGCAGCCGCTGGTCTTCCATCCTTTTTACATGTTCCCTCCATTGACGTTTGTAGTTCATCACTCTCTCTTCTATAAAGAAGATCTGCAATTCTTCTCTGATGTCTGTATTTGCTTTCATGTCTAATAACTAATAAGTAATAATGTATACAGCCATAATAGCAGGTGAAAAATTAAAAACTGTTAATAGAGCCAAATGGGATAAAAATCCTTTTTAAAGAATGAATTTGATTGATTATTATAGAAATTGCATTTAGATTATGTCAAGTTTGACCATGCATTTCTTATGGGAGCAACATGGGTTACATCATCGTAATGCAAATGTTAATTATAAAATATTATTCGCGATGCATGCAATGTAAAATTTTTGTTCCTTTAAATCGATTTTCTCCAAATTGGCTAAATTAAGTGTTTCTAAATTTTGATATCATGAAATTCTAATTATGATGTAATTATGTAAGTCTGTGATTACAGAAGTTAGCCCTCTCTTTGTTACTAGGTAGAGCGTAATTTTTTGTGGAAGGCAGAAGTGTAGTTATAAAAGTGCAGTAAAAATTGGTAGAAAAACATGTTTGGAATGGACCGCACAAATTTCCGTTTGCCTTCTACAAAAAATTACGTTCTAGGATACATTAGATAGTAATTTTTCAGCATTTTTGGTCAAATTATTACATTGAAAACTTAAAAGCTGTGATAAATTTTGCGAAATAAATCTTAACGCTTGAGGTAAAATGATTGTGGTTCAATGTATTTTGAACTGTACCTAAACATTTCTCTGACAAACTCGTTACGTCTACCTGACGTGTCATGATGCTGCCGTGTGATTCCCCAAACTTTATTATGTACCTCTTATAGTTTACCACCTTTCAAATTTTTTTCTTATTTTCTCTAACTTATACTATTTAAAAACTATTCTAATATTTTATTGATTATGAGAATTCGATTTAGAGAGCGTTGACTGCATTCAAAATTGATAACTCAAAGTATTTATGTTACAAATCGGGAGTTTCGTATCATAGTGCAAACTAAAGATTTCAATATTCCACAAAAGTTCTTGTGCCATATATAGAAGATTGTGTACAAATTTCAAGTCAATCGGATAATATTGTAAGAACAGCGTTGTACACAAAACTAAAAATGTAAGTTTAGAGAAAAACGCGTTCTTAGTTTTATTAACTGACATGTTACGGATAATATTGACACGTCTCATTTAATCAACTCTATAGCACTATGATGCTTATAGAATTTTGTTATAAAATTTTAAGTAATTACCCAATAAAGAAAATATGTCAGCTTATTGAAAACACAAGGGTGGCATTACTCATTAATGAATCAAGTTTGCTAACCTGGTTTGATTAACCCAAAAATCTAACAATTCTCAACTCGTGGTTAGTCAAACATTTGAAACAAATTTTTTGTTATTGAGTTCCTCTTTGAATTGCATTTCACGATATTTCTCGATCTGACCCCGCATTTTAATTTGAATTGAATATTATCATCCAGAGGTTGATAGTTAGTTTGAACAAAGATTATAAGAGCTATAAAGATGAATAACGCAATGTAAATTTATATGTATCAAAATTATTTCTTATAAGTAGATGGCAGCACTATTTTGCGTGATCAACTTTTGAAATGCCGGTATGTAGTTATTGTGTTTTGTCGTTATGTAGCTTTCTTTGGTTTATCATAGATGTCGCAAATATAATTTTAAATTCGTTTATTCGGTATTTTTAAGGTTGTTAAGAATGGCGGTGAGAAATAAGTTGTGGTGGGCACTTTGTCCTATGCTAAGTACATAAGATAAAGCAGGATAAAAGTATCCATTGCCAATTTAGGTAAAATTTAGGTTTGTAACTTTGCTAGAAGTGTGAGTTATCCTTGTTAGAAAGGAAGAAACGGAACGATACAAATACGATTTAATAATTTAGATAATATAAAACTTCAAAATATCGAGTTATTATTAAATTAAAAATTGTTAAAAGATTTATTTAGCTTTCAAACGTTATATCGTTCGTCATCAGAATAATATACAAATGTAAATGTGTTATTTAATAATAACTCGATATTTTGAAGTTTTATATTATCTAATATCAACGAGTTAATAATTTATATATTTTAATAATTTAGTTGTATATGCAACACATATTATACACTGCATGTACACTGTAACAAAATTTGTGACATATTAAAACCTATAGCTTTGGACATCTTCTAGTTTTATAATCTTTGGTTTGAACAACAATTCTCTGAAGTGCCGGTAGTTTTACGTAGGGCGAATAGTTTTTTGGTTCTGACATCACTATTTTACGTGCCAAGTCGTTTAGACAAATAGTTTAAACTATTTTTTATAAAAGCTATAGATTTTTGGATTCTGGATTTTTATGGGTGTTATTATTTTTAACAATAACAACATATTGGATGTTTAGATATTTCTACCATCTGTATTGCTTTGTACTACATTATTGACTCTCTTAGGATTTTGGCAGATCAACAGCAGTGTTCAGTGTATTTGCGATTGCGTCAGTCAAGTGTTACTTGATTTCCAATTTTCACTTTCTAAGCCACTTGTCACATTTCAACTTTATTGGAAATGAGTGTTTGTCATCAAGTCTGTAAACTTACGAGAGCTTCACCTAAGTAATATTGTCATTTTGGCTTTTGTATTCCAATTTTTGGTAACAAGTAAAGATTACTGTGTGTTGTGTGTGGGAAGTTGTTTATTTACGGTGGGCCCACTTTTTGACACCATATATTCAATCTGCTGTGTGCATATTTTGCACACTTATATTGGTATACAATGAAATTATTGGAATCGTGGCAGCTTTCAATTGTACTTGCCATTTAAAGTAATATTAACTTGCGTTTTATTGAAGTTCTCTAACTACTTTTTGTTTCAGAATTTATTTTTCAAAATTATTTTAAACTAATGAATTCCAAAATATGAAGTAATATTATTTTACTTACAGAATATTTATTTTAAATAAAAATGACAATACGTATTATAATGAAAATGTACTGTTTGATTTATACTTAAATTAGTAGTGGTATTAATTCTTAAATTATTGCTTAAAATTTCATCACATCGCCTGCTCATTGAGTCCATAATAGGCGTCGGCAACGCTTAATAGGTATCGACTTGTAGCCGATAAGCCAAGTATTTTAGCCACAATTCATATTCATTTTTAGAATCTTGAAATGTAGTAACAACTTTTAGATCTTTTCACAGGTTTTCTTTCTGATTAAGATCGGGCTATTGTGCTGGCCATGCCAATAAATTAACCTTATTTTCCTCCAAAAACGATTCGTTTTTGGCCGATGTGTGTTTGGAGTTGTTGTTATGTTGGAACGAAATTCTTGATTGGAAGATCATCCTTCCAACGTTAGGTATATATTTTTTGAGCGAATTTTGAACGTCATATAGTTCGTGATAGATCTCAAATAAGTTTCTTTTGAGACCTGCAGTTAACTATTATTTTGAAAAGTGTAAACCACGAGCCATTTCCGCTAAAATAATGACTAATTCAATTTGAAAAAATTAAAAAGTAAATCAAAATTATACAGTAGGTTGAAGTTATTTATTTACCAATGAGTATTTATAATTATTTAACATTTTAACTGTACTATAAACTACTTAATAAATATGTTTATCGGAAGAATTGGAAACATTTAATATCACTGCATAAATTGATAAAGAAACAATAATAGGTATACTGGAATCGATATTATACATATCCAATGTAGTCTTTAGAAGTAGTAGGTAAGTATAACATAATTATAAACTTCTAAAATATAATCTTTGTTTTTATTTTATATAAATACCTATATTTTAATTGGCAATCATAGCAATAATCATAATTTATTTACAAAAACTAATTTTCTATAAATGAGATCATTTTAGAGATAATATTGTAAACTACACTTTATTGCTTAAAGTAAAAACTGTTGAAAAGCAAATATTTGGTGTTTAATGTTAAATTTATGGTGTTAGATATATAACAAATTAATAACATTTTGCAATTATTTTATCAATATTAGTGCGTTGAAAGTTATGCAATTTATTAATTTGCTGTCCAAACTTCCATAGCTACACAGCTACAGTCAGAGAGTATCTTCCAAATTAGTTTTTTTAAAGTGAGGTAAAACTGGAAAATGTAAGGAAAAACCCTCGCAGGACGTTGATGGTTTCTCAATTTATGTACATAATTATCAAGATGATAAAAGTTTGATAAATTGTATTATGTTACCATTTTGTCATATTTCACATTTTTGTAATGAAGGAAGCTAATGGTTGGTTGTGAATTATACATTTATATACTGAATAGGTTATAACAGCACATCATTTTTTAATATTATAATATTTGTATTAACATTTTTCCCATTTCTAGGTACAAGTTCGAATTTCATCAACCACAACCTAATTGAACTAACTTTTAACATATTTTGTTTTGAATCCAGGCACTGATGTATGGAAAATATTTTTTTAATCAGTCCAGTGTATGTACATATGCGTGATAATAAAGTTAAATACCTAGTTACAGTTGATCAATAAATAAGCCAAATTACATTAACTTGTAAAACACTACATATCTTACATTATGATAACATTTAAGTAATACTTTTTTAAGTTTAAGTAGGCATCTTTAGTTTTATTTCATTCTTACTTATATATTTTCTAAAAGAATAAATTATAAATACAATTGATAATAGGGTATCCATAATAGCACAATTCTACTAAACAAGTGCTGACATGATTTGATAACATATTTTTTGCAAACAAATTGATTTTCCATTTTCCAGCTGAGTTTGTAACATTACGAAGCCATAATATAACCCCTGTCAGTAACAATGCATTTAATCAATACAATACCAAGTCAACAAGCTTGGGGTTCTTAGCATTTTGCGCATTGAATTAAGTGTTCCTTAACAAGTTTTATTATTACAAAATAAAGTTTACATTTTATTCATACATTTCTATAAAGTTCCAAAAAAGTTGCATTGAAATATTTTAATTTAAAAACTTGCATCTATCATTTTAGAAATATTTTTCAAATTTTCTTTCTTTCCACATGTCAACACGTTTTAGTAGAAAATTATTAACGAATCGAAAGTTAGCAACTATAATTAACTTAAAATATTATACCTTTGGCTTTATAATAGCTATAATTTAGGTGCTCAAGTAGCTTTATGTTTAACCGACAAAAAATGGAACTTATTTACTAAACAACACTTACAACATTTAGGCAATTGAAAAATTAATACTAACTTATTAATTACTATATGTTATATACAAAATTACATTTCACAGTTAGAATTTCAATATCTATCTACCTATCAAATATACAATACAGACATACAAGTATTTCTTATATTATGAGATATTTAGTAATAAATCAGTATATCAATTTAGTATGTAGGTACCTTGCTTTTTTTTCAATTTAACAATATGAAACATGTAACTTAAATGGAAGATACTAAAAGTGTATCAATATAAATATATTATGCATTGATTAAAAGATGGAAGTTTTTATACAAAAAATATTTTTTAGCTTTTTTTTTGTAGTATATTGGTATCTCCCTATCACACGATTTTTTGCTGAAATAACTGTAACTACTTGTGCTGTCTTTAAAAACATTTATATGTATTTTTATCGAGTCATCTATATACAGAGCAAATTAAAATTTAAAGAATACGTCTTGTGCAAAAAGAAGCTATATAATATAGTATATAACATATTATAGAAAGAATAAAACTTTTAAAATAAACCAAAAGTTTGTTTTCTTGTCATCTTACGAATAAGAATTAAATTTTCTGTTGTTATTGCTGGTATCCATAAATTTTAAAGAACCCTGTATATAACACGAGATGAGTTTAATTTACGATATATTTAGAATATATTCCTTTACAGCTACACAAAGTAGCTGTATTACTCACAAAAATTTTTTAATTTTAAAATCCACTACAATTTTTACAATTATCTAAAACAATTTCAATATGTTTAATACATCAGTCATGTAAAAATCACACATTATTATAACAACCTGTATTGATACAATTCGATTTTAAAATTTAACAAAGCGAACTATATTATAATATGTCTTACTAGTCATCCCATTTAGGAAACGAATCCTCATGAATGAAGAGGTGACTGGCTTTGTTGCTGCTTTGAGAAGCACTTGCGGCAGGACCCGGACTAGGTTTTGGGGTAGGTCTTGAAGGTGGTGGTTTACTAATTACAGAACGAGTGTTATTACTTTCAATATTGTACTGTTGTTCAACTTGATATTGCTGACTCTTTGGTAAATTTTGTTGCTGATTAGAACCATGTTGAGACCAGGACTCCCAGGTGTTACTTGGGTCCCAAATATTTTGACTGCAAAGTTATTTCATTAATTTTTATAAAATTATGAAAATAATTTCGGTACCTGTAATCGTATGCAGATGCTGGAGAAGGCGTAAACTGGGGTTGAGTAGTAAAATTTTCTACTTTTTCGTGATCCGTTACTGTTAATTCTATATTTTGGTCTACATCTTCTTCTAATGTACTGTGTTTGATCCCATAGTAAAAATATACAATGAAACCTAAAATGACAATAATTGAAAATTTTAAACTGTTAATAATTATTATTTCTGTCAGATACAAGTAAGAAAAGCAAACACAAAGAAAAATGTATTTAGTATATTTTAAATACAAAAGCATCCAAGTTCTGTAAAAAAATAGTTAAGTAAGCGCCATCTTTTGATTAAATTAAAAGTCCTTGATTTAAGGGTCCTTCTTAAAGCGTATGTCTTGTTTTAGAGATATTTTCCGGACAAAGTTAGAAATTAAGTAATAGTGTCTAGAGAGCATACTTTTCACAACGAGGTGATTTAAAGATAAAGTACTATGAAATAAAAGAAAATGAATGCTAAAATATTCTGTACAGTAAAAAACAAAAATCATTTAAATATAAGAGTTGCGATTGGCTGTACAGCTTAGTACACAACATATAAGATACATTTTTGGAAATCGGATCTTCAGAAATGTACATGTCGCCAGAAAATATTAATTTTAGGCAAATAGTATCTATCTGTCAAACCAAGATGTTGAGCAAATGTTAAGAATTTGTATAAAAAAAATATAAAATTTTCTTGGTTTGTTGGGAGTTACTTTGTGTAACAATCCAAACGATTCAGAATTGGGTGCAGAAGTTCAAAATAACAACGTTCAACATTAACTCAACCACGATCCGGCAGACTCAAGACATCGAGAGAACCGGAAAACATAGAAACGTGTACGAGAGTCTGTTTGAGATCAATCCGGCCTTTCCATTTAAAAGCGGTCTAGTGTCTTACATGTGCTCAGAACATGTCTAAATTGCATTCTACACAAAGATCTAAATTTACACTCTTACAAATTTCAAATTGTACAAGTATTGAAGAAGCCTAAGTAACTATGCTAAGAAACTGCAGTTTGCTGATGAAATGCTAGAAAGGTTTCCGAGCTTTAATAACATATTTTTTTCGGCCCGGATTTGTCCCCAATAAACGTTTTCTTTCGGGGATATGTTAAAAGCAAAGTTTACATCAGCAACCCAGAAACTAGAACTAGAAGAATTGAAAAAAGCATATGCATAAAAATAACATATGTAAAACATATGTTTTACAAAATGTAAAACATTTCACCAATCACTTGCCGGGCGGTCATAGAAAATTTCCGGTCCAAGTTACAGGAGTGTAAAAAAAATCAAGGTTCGCACTTACACGATGTAATATTAAAAAAATAAAACTTTTATTTGTTTACTTTAAAATACAATAAACAGTTTTTGATTAATACCGATTGCTTATATTTTATGGCCATTTAATATATTAAAAGATTATTGGTCCACCCTGTATTATTCTAAATTATTTTGATTTAAAAAAATAAAATTTAAGTTAAATTTAATAACAAAACGTCTAATTCTATTGCATTTATCAATATTTTATTTTTAAGATTTGTATTATATAGAATTTTAAATAAATTAAACAAAAATAGATAAATAAAAATTTTACTCTTAGAAATTTACATTAAATTTAATACTTAGTTAACTGACAATTTTAAAAATTAAATAATTTATTATCGACTTATGGTTAAATTACAGGGTTATAATTAATAAAATTATTATACAAATTAGATTGTTCTCGTATTGTATTGGCTGCAAGAACCTTCTAAAGGTTTTCATGAATTTAATCTTTTCAGGAATACTCCTGAGAGATTTTTTTTCAATTCCTCGGGTGTCAGTTGTGCCTGACACTTGGGTGTTAAATATTTTAGTCTAATGTATGTAGTAAGTCGAGCTAAAAAGTTGCAACTGCAGAGAACGTGCTTGGCGGATTTGACTTTGAGAGGTGAGCTATGTGAACGGGCTAAGGACCCCAGAGCTAGAAGCTCTGGGTTCGATCCCCAGCCCGGCTACAAAAATTTATCCAACTTCATTATAACCCTCTCCTCTCGGAAGGCAATGGCAAACCACCAAGAGTAATTTGCCAAAAGAACCATTTAATGTTAATATTAATGGTCGCCAACCTCCGATATTAGAAGACGGCATCTTAAGAAGAAGAAGGATTTGACTTTCGATTCACAAAATTTGCACCTGTCATTGACTTCCATCTCTTTTTTAGATGGTGTCTCATTGATGAGCAGCTTCTGCAAGAGAGTATTCTATGAACTTCTTTGCCTGTCTTTGTCCTGGTATGATGTACCAAACAGTTTTCTTGTTCTCCGCTTCCCATTTTTGAATTACCACTCTTCTGTGTGTTTTAGATAGCCCACAGAATAGTTCAGGTTTAATCGAGGGCGTAATTAAGCCTGATCTAGCTGATTTGTCAGTTATTTATTTTCCTCATAACCTGACACCTAGTAAAGGACAATTTTGTTGCGCTTGAACAGTGTTTTGAGAGATGCCTGCAGCTTGACTTTTAAACATTATAAATTGACTTTTTTGCCCTGTAATTTACTTTATAGGAATTCATGGGCACATAGTTCTATTGTTGGATATTGTTGGACAGTTGGAGGATTTTGTATCCACTTATGTATATTGTTCGACTTATAGCCATATTGCGGTTCCAAATAACAACCTCAAACGGTGTCTAAAAGTCAAAAGTTTTTGGAATAATATTCATCATCATCATCATCAAACTTCCTGAATTAGGCTAAAGCATATTTCCCAAAATCAGTTTTACCAGTCTTATGTTATCCATTTTGTCCATATGTTCACACCATCATCGCTGCCGGTACATCCTCATAGTTTTCATCAATGGTTCAATCGCAAGTTCTTGTCGTATATCTTCATTTCGGATTCTGTCAGCTCTGGTACAGCCCTTTGTAGCTTGTAGCTTTTGCCTTTGTGCAAAAAATTGCAGTTTTGCAGCTTGAATTCTACTCTTGTCTTTTTTTCTAATGACCCATGCTTCGCACCCGTAGTTTTGTAAAATTTCAGGCGAGTATCCTTTGTGGTTTTATTCTTTAAGTATTTATGGATTGAGCCGCATGTAGCAAAATCTATTTAATTTGTTTTGTATATCGTAGCTTTTCTCGTAGGTAACGTCACAGCCTAGGAAGTTGAAATGTCGGTTGATATTCAAAGGTTTTTTAAGCAACTGTGGCTGTAGAAAGTCCAGTAACTTTAAGTGACCTTTTTTTTTATCATTTTTGAATTTCATATTTTCATATTTATGTATTATAAATTATTTACTGTCACAGTTTAACGTCTGATTATGATTTAAGGCTGCAATTTTTACCATAATAAGTAGTTTTAGAGCTTCACTAATATTGCAAAATTGATAAAATGGCATTTTAGGTATCAATGACATCAAAAAAATTAGAATATAGTACGTATATTATATTTTTCACCGATTTTTCTCATTTCATTAAAAATATTGTAGCAATATGGTCAATTCTGCGCTGTTAATGATGATTTAAAAAAATCTTTGAAATGACCAAAAGTCAAATGAGTCAAAAGTCAAGTAAGTCCAAAAATCGCAATTTTAAGTTAAGTTTAATTTCGTGGATGATAACGGTGGAGCAAGGGTAACAAAAGCATGGTATTAAAAAATTGGCTTTTTATCTATATTATTACTTTTCTTTTATCGTCTTCTATAGATAGGGTGGGCCATGTAAAATTAAAAATTTAATTTTGCTTTAAAAAAATACTAATAGACATTTTTTTAAAATTATAATTTTATTGGTAAGGCTCATCATTAACATTTATGAATGAAACATAACATCGTTTAAATGGCTTCCACGATTTGCGTTACAGTGTCACATTCGATCTACTCAATTTTTTAGTACATTTTCGATTGTTTGGGCCTCTATCTCGTGAACAACAAATTTTGTGTTTTAAGACCTTAATGGACTTGGCATTGTTTGCGTTACACTTATCTTTCACGGTGCTCTAGAGATAATAATCTAATGGGGTCAAATCGCAGCTGCGAGGCGGCCAATAGACTTCCCAGCTGCGATTGATTATGCGGTTTTCGAACACAGTGCTCAAAAGATCTGCAATTTGACCCCATTAGACTATTATTTCTAGAGCGCCGTGAAAGATAAGTGTTACGCAAACAATCCCGAGTCCATTGAGGCCTTAAAACAAGAAATCGACGCCGTCGTTCATGAGATAGAGGCCCGATCAATCGAAAATGTACTGAAAAATTGGGTAGATCGAATGAGGCACTGTAAAGCAAGTCGTGGAAGCCATTTGAACGATGTTATGTTTCATTCATAAATGCCAATGATGGGCCTTACCAATAAAATCTTAATTTCGAAAAAATGTCTATTAGTATTTTTTTTAAAGCGAAATTAAATTCCAAATGTTACATGGCCCACCCTGTACATACGTATATATTGTCTTTTATATAACATATTTTACAATATTAAACTTTAAAAGAGTCCTACTGCAAATCTGTACTTTTCATGTTTCCCCCAAACTCCATTAAAGACAGGTATAATTTGTTAATTAATTTAATTTAATTTTCTTCTTCTTCTTCATCTGAATAAATTCAGCCTAAGCCTAGGGCTTGTTATTTCCAGCCACTGCGTCGTTTCCTTGGCTGTGAGCATATAAATTGTTTAACGTCCGATAGGTAGTTTTTCTAGACTTGCCTCCAGACGAGCCTGTAACCCTGGTTTTTATGTTAATGATGGCCATTCATTAACCCAGGTAATTTAATTTTAATATATTAAACTATTAATAATATTATTATTAACACTATTTAATATTTAATAAGTATTAATAATAATTATATTAATTATAACTAATATTCTTAATATTTTAAAATAAATGAAAAAGATTTATTTTTTCAGTAATATTTTAATTGACCATCTATAAAATCATTTAACAGGAAAATTATATAAAATTATAATTTTTAATAAAAGGCAATAAAAATTTTTTATTTTTTTTATACCTCTCATAAATATTTATACATTAGTAATGTTTATCAAACCGGCAGCTTTTTATATTATTTATTTATTATAAATACCTGCTTTAATATCTCCGGTCATACTTTTAATTTAGCACCAATATTTTTCAATTTTAAGTTCTGATTTCATATAATTGTTTATAATTATTAAATAATAATCGGATGATACCTTTAAACATATTAGCTTGAAATGTTTAATATCTAATTAATTTTTAGTGTTAAATTAACTGGAAAATGTTTTAATTAAATATCCTTGGGCATACTTTCATTTAATAAACGAATATCAATTTTTCAAAATGATCAAAATTTAATAAATACCTACTACTATCTACATTTTTTTAATGTTGGACATTGTTGTTTTCACAAGGTATAGTCAAGGACTGCGAGTTGCCTAAGAAAAGCAATGCTTTTTCGAGGTGTAAAATATAAAAATGTAAGAATTATGTAATATGTTCTAAAGAATAACAAACCTAAATAAAATAAAGCAAAATATTATGAAGCAAAGTGATTTCATTTAATAATTATAATTGACAACAAAAGGAAGCCCTAAGAAAGAGAAATAATTATATAACAATGTATTTCAGAGTTTACTTCTTTTATTGTAAGTAAAAATAATGATAGATTATTTTATCGTGTGATGTGATCGACCGCATTTTGTTAACTCATCATTGAAATTCAGCAACACGTTAATCCGATGAAAAATCACATTCAATTAAATATGTGTTGAAACACAATTTGCTAACTGGGAAAGACTACACACATACACAATAACTATGATTGATTTATTTCAGTTTTGTTATTTGAATTAAAGCAACACAAAAGATTCAACGATATTTTAAATTTAGCACTTACCTAAGGTCATCCAAATTGTAAATCGAACCAATGTTAAAATTGATAATTTAAAAATTAGGTAAATATTAACGGTTACGGCGATAGCAGGAACGAAGGGCAAACCAGGAGTCATAAATACCAAAGTATTTCTGTAAAAATGTATGTATAAAATGTTTATTTCTATTTATATTTGAGTACGATTTACCTATTCTGAGGTTTACGTGATATTGCAAGTAAAACACCTATAATTGCAAATAAGAAAAAGAAGAGAAAGAATGTTGTGGCTCCATTCATATTATGCATGCCACATACTATAATTAAATCAAAAGTTATTATCAGAAGATATAAAATTCCCACCATTTTCATCACAAACATTCCAGATTCTTCCGTGGGTGGACCTGTATCGACCCAAGGAAATATTGCTGGACAAAGATATGTTGCTGCCTAAAATAACAGTAATATTTTGAAATTATTGTAACTCAAAAATATCTAACTTACTTGTAATCTACGTCCTATATATCCTAAACTAGGTCCTACGGTGGCACCTACTACACCACCCGTGCTAGCTGCACTACTAGCACCATGTAAAGTGCCTAAAGTTAATTTAAATTAAATTAAATACCAAATTGTAATTAATTTTTACCATAGAATTTGTTTTCCGTTCTATCGGACACTAAAAATTGATCATCTCTCATCGAAAACTCTTCTTCTGGTTCGTCACCTGGCAAGGTATCGTCGCTATCTGGAGAGCTTTAAATAAAAAATAACTGTGGTTTATAATATTTAAAATTTGTTGCTATTTACCTTCTGGTAACCCTTCTCACCATCACTCGTTGTGTCGTTTGAGCGGGAATAGGTGATGGAGCAGGTGTAGTCAATTGAGTATCTACGGTAGTACCTAAAGCGTGCCTCAATGTATCTGGATGCAACTGATTACCATAAAGGGGTTGTCCGTTAGGTGTTTGAGCAAGATTTTCTTTTGTTGGAGATCCTTTTAGTGGCGTTCGTAAGCTTTGAGGAAGTAATTCCATTAAGTTAGTGGAATGGGGTTGATATCGTAAAATTAATACACATGTCGATACGAGAGTATATGCTAGCAAGGTACCTAAAAATAAAATATTACATAATTTAGTGCACTTAAAACGACGAAAATTTATATTTACCTATAGACATCATTTCCACTAAAACTTCTAATTGTATAACTAAAGAAGCTATTGATGCTGCAAAACCGGTAGTTAAAGTAGCTAAAGTTGGTGTACCCGTGCTGGGCCAAATTTGTGCAAGAGATCTAAAATGTAAAAAACATAAAATACTACGTACGACTGTATAACTAGTTAAACTTACCTAAAAATAAGGCCATCTTGTGCCATAGCATATACAACACGAGGCATTGGAAACATAGATCCAAACATACTCACGCTCAGTCCAGCCAATGCACCAACAGCTACTATGTATTTGCAATTGTAAGCACCAACCTGTCCAAACATTTTCACAAGAGCGGAATCTCTATCTACTTCAGTATAAGGTACTAAAATGATTTATGTTTAATTAACTAAGATAATATTAATGAAATGCTCTTACCTATTAATGTTAACATCATAGAACTCGTGACGTACGCTGTTAAAATTATAATTAAACTAGATATAATAGCTAATGGAATAGATTTTTTTGGATTTGTGGCTTCTTCTCCAGTTGTTGCAATGATATCAAAACCAATAAAAGCATAAAAGCAGGTTGCAGCTCCAGTAAATACCTGTTGACAAAGTATAAGCAAAATTTATTAAAATGAATAGATCAAGTTTTACCCCTGACCATCCATATGGAAGAAATCCATCATGTTTTGTCCAATTGTCGGTATCAACGTAAAATAAACCAGCTGCCATAATAAAAACCCATGCAGATAAATTAATAGCATTTAAAACGTTATTAAAAATTAAAGATTTCTTAACTCCTGCTGCTAATAATAGCATCATCAGAAGAGTTATTACAAAAGCTAAAAAATCTGGGGGTCTTCCTAAAAAAATAAAATTTTTAAAATGTATTTAACGTACAATGTAAGATATACCAAACATAGTTCCGACACTTGCTGCAACTGCTTTGCTTACAGCATCGTTAGTTAGAGCATCAAAGCATGCACTTAATGCACATGCACAGGCACTGGTACCTATCAGGTACTCGAGAATCATATTCCATCCGATTATAAATGCTATAAATTCTCCTACTGTAACATAGGAATACATGTAAGCCGATCCAGTTGTGTGAGGTACTCGCACTCCAAATTCAGCATAGCATGCCCCTGAAATTAGAATTAGGTACTAGTATTGATATTTGAATTGGTTAATGCAGAAATTCAATATGTCCATTTCAGTAGCTTTCAGCAAATTACATAAAAGTGATTGTTAAACTATTAACCGTTTTGTTTTAAAATGTCCTTTTTTTTCTTATGAAAATAACGAGGGGTTGTTGGCCATAACTCGTGACGCTGGCCAGACTGGTTAGTGAGTGTAGTCCGCAGATCGATTTTGGACTATAGTTATTTTACATCTAGTAAGTAACTTGATAGGCTGGCCTTCAGATTTGCCTTTAACCATTTTTTTGTTAATAGTTGCAATTCATCAACTTAAGAGGACCGCCGGCTTAAAGCGCCCTTTGAACCATGGAGGCTTAATCATAAAAAAATTTGACTCTCCTCAGGTTTGAATCTCCCCGCATTTGCAGTAGATTGTGTTAGCTGCAAGGGAATGACGAGATATTTTAAATTAATGCGATAAATGTGTAAATCAAAGCCGCTCAAACATGGATTCACTTTCCTTATTGACCGATTAATTGTTTGGTAAGGTCTAGATGTTTTAAGGATATTGGTGTATAAATAAAAATATTGAAATTATTGCAAGTACATAATTTTTATTTTAATAATATGTTCTTACAATATTAGATATTATGTACGTTATAAAATATAAACATTTGAAGCTATACGATGAAGTACTAGAAAAATATTACCATTTTACAATGTAGTAAGTAACATGAAAAATATTTATTATTATCATAAGTTATCGATATTTTCGCTTTTGTTAAAAAAATTCTATATATTCTAGAGAAAGCTTTTATTTAGTACCGAGACGAAGAAAACATTATCAACATTTCCTTTAAGTGTAAAATTTTGCTGCTTTTTCTCTAAACAAGGACACTTTGTGGTTGCAATAAATTTTATGTGCGTATAATTTTGCATTGCTCTAGAAATCTCTAAATTACTCTTGAATTCATTTCAAATTTAGTTATTTACTTATTCACAAACAAAAATCAATTGTCTAGTATTAAGCGTCGTGTCGTGTACCAAACAGTGGCGGTGATGGATTTGTTGCTCTTCCATCCATGCAAAAATTAAATGAAACTCTCAACACGACATGACAAGTGACAACAGTTTTTGGCAGTAAAGAATCATAAACCGTTGTCGCTGTGATGAATGTTTATAGCACAGCAGTATTGTGACATTCCAAATGTCAGTTTTCATTTAACGTTAGTTGTGTAACAATGTTAATTAATAATTAGTAACAACAAATTTATGCATAATTCAACCACTGTTACTTCATCTAAATTGTCGAACTGTCTCTTTCGTTTTTCATAATCTACCGGATGCTGAACGAGTTAGGCGAACATAGGATATTAACATGTAAAAACTTATTTTTGCAAATTCCTGCTTCCCTAATTATTTCAGAGAAAAATTGAAAAACACAAATATAATGTAGAAATATAAACTACGAATGATAAAAGCATTAGATTTTATCTAGCTTTTACGTAAATGGTCAAAAAATTCTTTTGAAATTGTTAAAACTTTTATTTATCAGACTTGCCATGTAAGTTTCCGAGGTAATTATTTTTGATAAGTAATAAAAAACAATTGCACGTTGTTGACAGTTTTGCACTTTATTAAATTTTAATTTCATAAAATGGAATATTACCTTGGAAACTTATACATGGCCAGTTTGATAAATAAAAATTTCAACAATTTCAAAAGATATTTTTGATCATTTACGTAAAAGCTAGATAAAATTCAATGCTCTTATCAGTCGTAGTTTTTATTTCTACATTATATTTGTATCTTTCAATTTTTCTCTAAAATAATTAGGGAAGCAGGAATTTGCAAAAATAAGTTTTTACACGTTAATATCCTATGTTCGCCTAACTCATTCAGCACCCGGTATACTGAAATATTATCTTAGCTTTGATTACAAACTTGACAATTTTATTTTCTAAAATCTTTACCGTGTAAACTTTTAAATATGTATGTATTGTCGTGTTCTGACGAACAACTCTTTAAATCCCGTAGCCGTCGAAGTCGGAGTTTTGCATAAACGAGACTCTCCCTCAGTAGTAGGTTCCAAAACTTATTTGCAAACTATCCACAATCAATAAAACAAAATTCTCAGGGATAAAATTATAATTTAATGTGACGATAATAGTATTCATAATCAAATAAACTAATGAATTGAGACGAAATTCTTGTAATTAAACCTTATCGATTCAATCGATAATTCCAAAATCTTGAAGAATTATTCTACAAATTTACACATTTAAATTTTCAAAATCAGTATCTCCAATTTGTAGAATAATCAACGTCATATTGTAATCTAAAGAAAACATCTGCAATGAAAATTTACAAAAATAAGAAAAATTGTTTAACGTTTAAAAATTAGCGCTTTTGTAACTGTTCATAAAAAAAAATTGGCATCATTAAATAACCTTTGTTGGTATGGTAACCATTACTAAATGCATAAAAACCGTTCGAAAAAGTTTATCGCGTAAATTTAAATTTCGCAATCAAATAACACAAATCTATTATTAAAATTGTTCCACTAATGTGTTTAATAAATTAAATGTGAAGAAATCCATTCATAATTGCGACTTGAAATGCAATTTTAACAACGTCCATTGTAGTTAACCTCAAAATTTCCGCGACATTGTAACAAATATCGAAGATCATCGTGGAAATAGCGTAAATAAACAATTTAAATAGTATTTACCAAGATGATGGCTTGAATAATTGATGATTGGCTTTTAAATCTCTTGCATCCACGATTGACAAAATGGTGGCCTCATGTCATGACTGGTACGTAAACTTTCCAAATCTTCAAAAATTACAATGAATTTCATAACACTCTTCTTTAGCAGCACACACCATCCACAAAAACCCAGTTGCTCATAATCTTCGTTAAATTAATTACCAATGGGTAATTTTCACACATTCCAAGATAACACTTTGAAGTCGTCAAGTCGTAGACTTCACTCTTTCATTACGCTAGGGCAACTCACCATTTATCTCGTTTCCTGCACAAAGTTCTCCCAGGAAAATCGTGTCGCACTCTGGTTGGTTGGTTTTCCAGCGAAATTCAAATTTCCCGATGCCAAATTCAACATTTTGAAGTCACTAAACTTTTAATTGTGAACTTCACTTTTTGTTTAAAAACACTGCATCGATGCTTGTAGCTACCATTATACCAACTCAATTTTTAAACGTAAGTTAACAATTTTGAAATAAATAAAAATTAAATTAGTCTAAAATTTTAACGTTATTATATTTGAAATGTTTAATTTTCAGGCTTTCTGGACTAATCTCCAAACCTAAAAATCTCGTCTCTGCATGCACTCATTGGCACATAATTGAAAAACAACAAGTGACTAATTTTCGTCTAATTAAATTTAAGAAAATCTCCAAAACAAAACCTTGACCAAATGAAATTTTAAATTGTGGATAATTTAAACTTTTGGTAACTACCCCTGTACATGTCATCATCCCCTTATTTTACGAATTCAATTTTTTATTTATAAAAAATTGTGAGTAAAATAACAACAAAAAAAAATTTCCCTAAACGTTAAATTTTCAAACTTCCCATTATTAAACTTATTTACAAATTATTTACAAAATCAAATGACTAATTCATCAACACAATCCCCTACATTATGTAATTTTAAATTAGTTATCAAAACTGATAAAATTCAAGTTTCATCTAAATACCTCCTAACTTTTCAAAAATTTAATTTTTCCATTGTGAATATTTAACAATTCTAAATTTTCACTCGTACCTCGTAATTTTACTAAATCTTAATTTTCAAATTGACTTTCATTTACTTAAATCCTTTACCGTGGCTTTCAAATTACTTAATCATTTTATTTTATTTCCCAATTAACTATTCATAAATTTCATATCAATTCACTTTTAATCTCATTTCATAATTCTTCATTAATATTCCCCATTTTAATTAAACCCCTTAAAATTATTAAACTCCAAAATCTCACAGTAACAAATTCTTTAGATAATTATCAACCCTATTATTAATTTTCAATTCCATTACTCAAGTACGATTTCAATTTTCATCATTAAATTTGTTGTAATGTTTCCACCTTAATTTTTAGAAAAACCTTAATTAATTAAAATTGCTCAGTACCTCTTAAAAACCTTTATTCTACCCATGTTCTAATTCTCAATTATTTATCACAATATTTGTTCAGGAATGTTTGATGCTCATATTCATAATTTTATTTTTAATTTTTATCTTAATATCAAATTTACAATTTTTTAATTTTAATTTATTTCATCTAATTTACAGCTATCCTTTAAATTTAACTTATTTTACAAAATTACTAAATTTACTTTATTAATTAATCATATCATTTACAAAATTTTAATATTATTCAAATTTTTACTAATATCTTAAACTTTTATCAAATTCCACTTTAATTGCAATTGTCTTAATTTTAAATTTCCTGATCTTTATTAATTTTAAGGTTTTTATGTACAAAATTATTTCCATCGCACCCTGCGATAGGCCCATTTTAACATGACACACAGCCATTCCTTTCCTGCAACTTTCTTCGTGCAAGAAATTATTTTACAAAAAATTATCAATTTTACTAATTTTGAATTTTTGTCATTATTATTTTTATCAAAATTTTCAAAATTTTCTTTAATAAAATAACCTAAATTTTGTTCTTCGTTATCCTTATCATTTACCTTATACGAAATTAAATTTTGTTGCTGTTCATCCTTACTATTTACTTGAAAAATTTTAAGTTCAGCTAAAGCCTCATCTTTAGAATAAATTTTTAAAATTGCTACTTTAAATTTAAATTTTGTTTTTCTTTTAGCTTTATTTATACCTGGGTATTTTGTAAACTTTAACCTCCTTCTGGCTTTTAACTTTCTTAATTTCATCCCCCTAATTTCTTTACGAGAGAAAATTTTTATTTTATTAACATTATTAACAATTTCATCACAAATTTCATAAATAATAAATTTTACATTTGCAATTACAGGTTCCAAATATTCTTCTTTTGTGAGACAACTTTCAGTAATCAAATTTTCCTCTACCTGTATTATTTGATCTACTTCAATATTTTGATTTGAAACTTCCTCTATCCCCTCATCATTTATTTTAAAAATTTCCCCTGTTATTATAGGTTCTAAAATTTCATTCTTAATGGGACAATCTACAGTAATTAAATTTTTATCACTAATTTGAATAATTTGACCTTTTTCATCAATTTTATTGTAATCTTTTTCTATCCCCTGATCTTTCATGTTTAAATTATCTATTGTGATCGTAGGTACTGAAATTTCATTATTTGTTATTATTTCCAAGGAAATTGTGTTTTCTTCCCCAACTTGTTTTTTGCAATTAGCTTCATTTGTTTGTTTTGTTGTTTCTGACAAAGTATGACCAATTTCTTTTAAATGTTCTTTAAATAATTTATTGTCCTCAATTAAATTTTTCACATTAAGTTCAATTTCACCCAAATTAGCAATTTTACTTTTAATTTCATTAATATCATTTTTTAGCTCTGTTTTCATTTCCGTTAATTGAATTTTATTTTCTTTTGATATTTCGGTTAATTGATCATTATTAATTTTTATTTCTGCTAATTTAATATAATTTTGTGTCATTTGTGTCATTAAGGTTTGAAACATCAATTTAACTTCAGGATCTGTTTCTCCTGTCTTTTGTTTTGAGTCACACGGTGTACTAGTCATCCCAGGTGAACCTGTTACATCCCCCTGTTCTACTTCCCTACTTGACTCATCACTAATTTCATGTATTACTCCTACATCCTCAGGTTCATTTTGTACTACTCTATCCTCGTGCACATTTGGTACCTCAGTCTCAAAAACGTCTCCCGATTGATTATCCCCTGTGATACTATCCATTTTTGATATTATTTTAATTAATCCCCTTACTTTTAAAAATCCTACAACTAACTCTATCAAATGAGGAATCCACTTTTGTTTTTCGGAGCCCCACGTTCGTGCGCCAAATAAAAGATGTCTGCGCACGAACTATTTTCGCCGCTCTACGTAAACTTTTTCGCAACCCCACGTACGTTTTTGACCAACCTCACATTTGCTTTTACCAGCCCCACGTTGGGCGCCAAATAAAAGATGTCGTGTTCTGACGAACAACTCTTTAAATCCCGTAGCCGTCGAAGTCGGAGTTTTGCATAAACGAGACTCTCCCTCAGTAGTAGGTTCCAAAACTTATTTGCAAACTATCCACAATCAATAAAACAAAATTCTCAGGGATAAAATTATAATTTAATGTGACGATAATAGTATTCATAATCAAATAAACTAATGAATTGAGACGAAATTCTTGTAATTAAACCTTATCGATTCAATCGATAATTCCAAAATCTTGAAGAATTATTCTACAAATTTACACATTTAAATTTTCAAAATCAGTATCTCCAATTTGTAGAATAATCAACGTCATATTGTAATCTAAAGAAAACATCTGCAATGAAAATTTACAAAAATAAGAAAAATTGTTTAACGTTTAAAAATTAGCGCTTTTGTAACTGTTCATAAAAAAAAATTGGCATCATTAAATAACCTTTGTTGGTATGGTAACCATTACTAAATGCATAAAAACCGTTCGAAAAAGTTTATCGCGTAAATTTAAATTTCGCAATCAAATAACACAAATCTATTATTAAAATTGTTCCACTAATGTGTTTAATAAATTAAATGTGAAGAAATCCATTCATAATTGCGACTTGAAATGCAATTTTAACAACGTCCATTGTAGTTAACCTCAAAATTTCCGCGACATTGTAACAAATATCGAAGATCATCGTGGAAATAGCGTAAATAAACAATTTAAATAGTATTTACCAAGATGATGGCTTGAATAATTGATGATTGGCTTTTAAATCTCTTGCATCCACGATTGACAAAATGGTGGCCTCATGTCATGACTGGTACGTAAACTTTCCAAATCTTCAAAAATTACAATGAATTTCATAACACTCTTCTTTAGCAGCACACACCATCCACAAAAACCCAGTTGCTCATAATCTTCGTTAAATTAATTACCAATGGGTAATTTTCACACATTCCAAGATAACACTTTGAAGTCGTCAAGTCGTAGACTTCACTCTTTCATTACGCTAGGGCAACTCACCATTTATCTCGTTTCCTGCACAAAGTTCTCCCAGGAAAATCGTGTCGCACTCTGGTTGGTTGGTTTTCCAGCGAAATTCAAATTTCCCGATGCCAAATTCAACATTTTGAAGTCACTAAACTTTTAATTGTGAACTTCACTTTTTGTTTAAAAACACTGCATCGATGCTTGTAGCTACCATTATACCAACTCAATTTTTAAACGTAAGTTAACAATTTTGAAATAAATAAAAATTAAATTAGTCTAAAATTTTAACGTTATTATATTTGAAATGTTTAATTTTCAGGCTTTCTGGACTAATCTCCAAACCTAAAAATCTCGTCTCTGCATGCACTCATTGGCACATAATTGAAAAACAACAAGTGACTAATTTTCGTCTAATTAAATTTAAGAAAATCTCCAAAACAAAACCTTGACCAAATGAAATTTTAAATTGTGGATAATTTAAACTTTTGGTAACTACCCCTGTACATGTCAGTATGTATGTATAGTCGGTTTTAAACGTCTTGCGACATTGTCCGATACCAAACTACCAACCTTGCGAATTGGCGCTTGGTTTTTTAGCATTTTACATTTTTTACCTACGACGAGGAGCCAGCCCGTCGGTAGAACCCCCAACCTGGAGGACCAAACGAGACTTTTAAATATTCATTTGTAAATACAATAAATAAATACAATTTTGATTGCAAGATGGTAAGTAACATCAACAATTTGTATAAAAAATATTTTGTAGGTAATTTTGTACATAAAGTTTCTTAGGAGATGATATCTAATTTTAATGATTTAGACATGACCATTCACCTAAAGATAAAGATCCAAAAATTCATTGTGAAACTATTAGAAAGTAAGAAGAAGCTCTTGTGGTGTTTAAAATAGTTTACTTACATTGGTAATTTGACTTCATGATATTGCAAAAATTTTTTTTGACACGATGTTATCTTTACTAATGTTTGAATTTTTCGAGAATTGGGGTGCTGTAGGAGTATTTTTTTTAATGGCGTCAAAATATCGAAAGCTTTGATAATTTTTCTGTATAACGGAAATTGAATTTTACAAAATTAAAATCTCCACCGAGCAAAATAGTTAATTATAAATTAATTTTATAATTTTTCACTATAAACAGCTCGTACATCTTAACCATTCAGTTGTTATATCCCTTAAGGCTGTTCTCTCGCAACCACTTTTTTATTTACAATTTTCTAACTTTATTTTTGAAAATAACGAGTTAAAATTTTTACAGTATGTCTGAAATGTTATTTACAGTATTATGTCGGAGCGCTTTTATCGCGAATAAATAAATCGCAAAAAAAAATTTTTTAATGCAATTTTAAAAAAATTTTGGCTCCGACATAATATTAAAAATAACGTTTTAGACATACTGTAAAAATTTGAACGCGTTATTTTCAAAAATAAAGTCAGAAAATTGTAAATAAAATTAACGCTAAAATGCGCGTATCTCTTGCATTCGCGATTTTTTTTACACATTACTTTATTTTTTATTGTACGTTTTTGGTCAGCTACTGTTATTGTACACCAAATAGTCCATTTTCTATTTAAAATCGAATTTTCATTCTAAGTGAGAACACAGCCTTAAAAAACTTTCTTATATAAAATTTAATTACCTACAGAGTCGTTTCTTTACAAATTGTTGATATTTTAGTTGATATTTACTGTTCTGGTAGTATTTTGAATTCAAGGTAGCGGTGTTAGTTTTTTCATTTGTTTAGGTATTTTCCCCCTTTTTTTTCATCCAACATTTGCTAATTTTAATTAAAAAAAAATAACCTTTTTATAGAATGGCTCAGATTTCATTAACTCTTGATTTAGTTCTAATTCAATGCTAAAATCAGTCTAATTTGATTGGCCGATGATTAAACCGTGGGCAAGTTATAAACAACTTATTCCACCCGAGACAAATTTTCAAGTTTGAATGATTATTCATATTTTCTAATAATTATGAAATTCTTTGTGAGAGTTGGAGTGTGGATGAGGGTCCATTAATGTGGCCAAAACAACTTTTTTTTTTATTGTAAAAACTGTCGATAAACACATGAAAAAAAAATTCTTTTGTCTAGCATTTGTTAACTATACTTCCACAGCTTAATTTGTTCTCCTTGTCTGGAATAACATAATATTTCTATAGGTTTACGCGACTTCTTCCAACCCCTTTTAATATCACCATATTATTTCCAACAAAAGCCACATGATTTAGCAGTTGGGCATTTATTCATTTCATCATCCCATTTTCAGCAGGTGGGGCAAAAATTGACGTGGAAGTGTTTGGATGATTCTTATTTGTGTAATTGTGTACCTATTTAGGCGATTAGTTTGCTTTATTTGTTAATTTAATCGAGGCAAAGCAATGTAACAATTTGCAGTTTTAATTATTTTTTTAACACAATTTAGACCGTGAGTCCTGAATATTTTGAACTGTATAAAAGAATTAAAATGAGCAATTGCATTATTATAGGGGTGAGTTAAATTGCAATGACTGCAAGTACTTATGTTGATATTAATAACTCTTGCAAATGCTTATTTTTAACTGAAATGTTCTATGTTTGAGTTGTAGAGTCTCTTGAATGAGCGAGTTTACTTTTTGCTTAGTTTGCCTCTATAATTGAATGTTCACCCATTGTGGATTTTTTATTTACGTTTACTTTAGAATGTTTCATTACGTGCTTCCGTATTGTATGTCACATGATGCGTCCTATATTTGATTTTGGAATGAACCATAATATACTGCATTAATTCCGACTTTATCTGGAAGATAAGGTCAATCCTTAAACCTTTCAAGTTTTATTTAGATAGATTTATTTACTTTAATATAATAAACCAGCAGTCTGGCGTAAATCAAACACAAATAGACTAAAGAGCGGAACACCGTGGTTCTAATCCTGGCTGCGTCAGATCCAAAGTCTAAAGTCGATCTGTGGACTATGGGGAAAGGCAAAGGAGAACCACCTCATTAACATTTCCTTGAATAAATATAATTTATTGCATAATTTATGTTTACTCATGACATCATCACACTTGCACTATGCTTTTTACTGAATTGAGTAATGATTTTTGGAAAAAAGACCTCTAGGTGAGTGGTAATTGTAAGTAGATTTTCAGGTAATGCGCTGAACATCTGTGTTTTTGTCTTGATAGTTTACTTTTTTTTTGTTCCCTAGATCTGAATCTGATGACTTTGAAAAGTCGTTCTTAAGTTATTTTTTGTTGAATCCGACCTTATGACTGTAGCTAAAGGTACACCAGATTATGGAGTATCGATTGCAGACCAGAATATTCTAATTATACTCATTACCAAACCATTTATGCAATTTATAGCAAAAGGTGCTCAGAAATTTTTAAACGGTGTATTGAGTAAGTAATTTTATAATTAATTTGACTAAAACTGAGTTTTTTTGGTCATATTTGGAATTATTAAGTAACACGGCCATGATAAAATTAGGTCAGTAATAATGGCATTAACCTCCCGAGACAGTAAAGTTAATGCCTTAGATTATCAAGACGAACTAATAAAACGATGATATTGAACCGCTCAGATGAATGGTAATAGATTAGTAAATTATTAGACGAGTAATTAGTAAAGTGTGATGAGTAAGTCATTAGATAGGTGTAATTAGACAGTAGTCTGTTTAAAGTAAATTAGTTTATAAGTATAAGTTAAGTAAATATTACATTGATGAAACTGAGCTACACAACCCTCAAATAAGACCAACGGCGTAAAATAGATCCCTGCAATATTTATGGGGAATATTATAATAGGTATAAATATACCTTGCTTCCGTGCACGTGGTTTCTGGAATATGAGCCACACCCGTTGAGCGCTAATAAGGGTAATAATTATGTACTTCATATATATTGTCGTGAAACGACCTTAAAAAGTCACTTTCCCCATTTTCAATTTAACGAAATTAAGTCGAAATCGATAATTTTGTTTCTATTTCATTTTGTTATTTTGATTTACCAAAGAGACTCAAAGAAAAGATTTGTAACTTTTAACACAAACAAAAAAATTTTATTTTTATTTTAAAAATTTTTGAAATCTAAATTTATTTTGTATTGCAAACTATTAAAATTTTAAAAGTGAACGCGCGATAAGGTGATTTGTAGAACGCAAGTTCGGGCGTTATCAAAAATCAAAAACGAGGAAGATAAAAATTTCCAGAAAGTCAGTTGACCGTCGTTGGTCGTGAGAGAGTCGACATTTAGTCATTTTTTGAGTTAGTTTTGGCAGCCGAAAAAGGCGTTAAATGGAGTGATTAACTAGTGAGATTGTCTTGGTCTTATGAAGACCAAAATTTAGTGAATTTTGGATTAGCGTTTTGACCAAGAGTTCGTTGGTCAACAATTTAGAAATTTTTTGGAAGAGTTTATCCTGAGTTTGAGCGGCGATTTATTTTTGGTTTGCCATTTTTTTTTTGATTTGTCATTTTTGGATTATGAGTAATTCTGGTTCCAAGAGTACATTGGAGGAAGAATTGATTGTTCGTTTGGTCAATGGTTCGACGTTCCTGCGTATCGAATGAGAAGTTTCTTCACCAACGAGTTACAAGGTAAATGAGCTCAAATACAAATTCTTTAACATTTTGAAAATACGCGCTAGTGATATTAAAAATTTGTGGCGCCGATAAACTTAAATTTGATTAACCTTTAAATTGGATTTTTTTTTGATTTCAAATTTTGTATTTATTGTAAATTTTTGTTTTTGAGAACACGAATACACCGTAGTGGGTGCGAATCGTTATTTTGCTATTCTCAATTGTTTGGTTTTCAATTGTAATAGCGCATTCGTATTTGCTAACACCAAATACACCATACTTTCAAAAACTCAAAATTGTGAGTTCAAAGGAATCTTTTTGATGAATTTTTAATTTAATTTTAAATAAATCACGAATTACAATTTATAATTCTTTTATTGGTTTTCGACTTGATTTAAAATTTTGTCTTAAAATCCACGTACCCTCAAGAAGATATTCGAATGTTCCCATAGTTACGAGCTACCGGTGCACTTTTTGGAGGTATCTCGCCGAGATCACTTTAATATACAGGAAATTCAATATTTTATATTTTTTAAATCATTTCAAAATTTATAATATATGAAAAACTATACATACATAAGTATAGTGCTTGCCAAGGAACTTTAATTTTACGTCAGCCTCACCTAACCAATTACAGAAACCGCTTTAATTGCATTTTTTGAAGTTTATATAGTAGGTATATACGATCAGGTGTGGGCTGACATATTACTAAAGTTCTAGAGCAAGGACTATAAATTTCAATTGAATTATAAATGGAGTACTTGATTGATTAAAAGAATTTTTTACGTTGCACATATTAAATTTTGTTGTCGAACTAACAAAAATTAGAAGACGTTGAAAGTTTTCTTAAACAATGTAAATGCCACTACTACTGATAATTGAGAAATATATCAAATCCGTCTCTTATACGTTGCATTAACATGCGAACGCCTTGAAACTCGTTTTTCATAAAATTATGAAGGTAAAAGCGTTTTAAAAATTACAAATATTTTATTAGCAGATATTTAGATGATACTTACCCGAAAATATACTAGCAACAGCTGCAATAATGAAACTAAATACAACTCCAGGTCCTGCATAATTTCTAGCTACCATTCCAGATACCAGGTACATTCCTGTTCCAACACAACTACCCACCCCTAAAGATGTAAGATCCAGCGTCGTTAAACATTTCTGAAATAATGTAAACAATGTTATTATACATTTTTTTTGATTAAAATTGAACTTAAGCCTATAAAAACGTAGTAAGATTTTATTATATACAATTTTTATTCTTTAAAATGCTTTTATAAACGGAATATAAAGTATATTTTTAAAATAACAAGTTATACTAAATACGCCGGGAAATTAAAAAGTTTAGGAAAAACTTAATATTTATTTTTTTATTTTGATTTTGATTTTAAATATTTTTGATAATAAATATTTAAAATTTTGATTTTAAATTTGGGAATAGATAATAAAATATAAGAGTTATAGCTAATTTTGAAAATATAATCAGTTAATCTATCTATCATTTTGGTTACTATTATCTCCTACAGTGCAACAATTAAAAAAATTTACTTCAAACTTGCAAGAATTTATACAATAATATTTTAGGAATTTTGGAATGTAAAGCAACTTTTAAAATATTGTGCATCAAGGTATAATTTCAAGAAGTTGGTATAAAATAAAGTTAGAAAGTTACAAATGATTTCCAGTTTACAATAATAATTATTATTATTCCAAAGTTGAGAGAAAAGTTTTCTTTGAAAATTATTTTAGAAATGGTACAAATTAAAATAACACCCTAATATTATTTTGTTCTATTATTAATGTTAAATCGATAGATATTTTATAATATCTATTTCGGTAGATAATGTAAAAACATGTGCTGCATATGAAAAAAGCGGTTAGAAATTTTTCAATTTAAAAATCATTTCCACCTAATTTTGTTGTATGAGATTCTACACATATTTAGATAATGCGAATATAATACTTTCTGTGAGAATATTTCCTATAAGCAATTTTGGAAGCAATTCTGACCAGAAAATTTTCATTTTATAACTTTTCTGGGAAAATTGTAGGTATAATTGTCTGTTTTATTATTTGTAATAATACTTAATGCCATGCCAAAGTGCGATTTCACAAAATGAAATTCGGTGGTAGAAGTCATAATAGATTTAGAATTATTCTTTCGTTCTCATTATTAGACATTCTAGGAAATGTAAGGTTTTATTTTTATTTCTTTTAAGAGTATTTGTGCAGAGGAAGGTATTGTAAACATTCGCCAAGAACTATTAATCAATTTGAACAAAGATATTGAACTTTGAATAACCTTAGATGCCTTAGGGTATTTGTAAAGCTTAAATCAATCTTATTTTGAATATATTCTTCTATTTTCCTATCTTCGTATATGCAGTATATCATCATCCGGAAATTATGTTCCTCTTATTATTTTCTTACAGAAAAAAAATGTAGGTACTATAAGGTAACTCTTACAAAATTATGAATTTCTTGATTTTAAGCTGTTTTTCCGAAAAAGAGTAGTAGTGATAGTAAAAGTTTTATTGCATATTTATTAATCACTTTATTAACACTTAAACCGCCGATCGTTTTGTTCAGAAACGTGGTACAGGTAAAACAAATTTGTTGTTTAATAAAAACTTTACTTAGATTTACTTAGATTGCTAGTTTATGTGTTAATACAATAAATTAATATAATAAAATACCTACACGTAGTAATGTCGTATCAAATAAATAGTAGGTATAATAAAATAGCAACAAATTTGTACTACTCTTATAAATGTCTTGAATATAATAATATGATATACTGGAATAATAATGTCAACATTATATTACATAGTGTAACTCTGTCATACAAAGACTTAAAACCTTCATTAAACAAGGGTAGCATAACGCTTGTAATAAATGTTACAATAAAGAGTAGTAATATCTCTGTGCCCTATTTATAACTGCGGTATATTGATTAGCATAATTTGGCGTTAACATTTGCAAGTCAGGAATTTTGCTTGAAAGTATATAGTTAAATTTCTGTTAATATGGATGAAAAATGAATATATGTAAATGTTTCGCTTACCCAGCAATTCTCAAAATTTAATTTTGTTAAGAAGGAAGCTTAAGTTAAATATAAAAATTTGAAAATGAAGAGCTTATTTAGCTTTAACATTTAAGTAATTTCAAAAATTATTATAGTTAAATAGAGGTTTCAATAATAAATATTTTGAATTGTTTATACCCAAGTTTAATTTAAACAACGTCTTTTATACTAAAATATTAAATTAAAATCAAAAATTTTTGATAATTACGAGGTGAACTTCTCTATATCGGCAAATATTTGTTCTTGCTAAAATTATTTATTAAAATCCAACAATTGTTTCGAGAGGGATAACCACACTTCTTTCTCAAGGTTCACAAAACTACAGCAAATCTTTGCCGATATAGAAGAGTTTTCTTTGTAATTATCAAAATTTAAATTTTAATCAAATTTTAAATTTTTGGTTATAGGCTAAGAATAATATTCAATTATAAATCCCAAAGTTTTGGAATTTTGGCCGTTTAGAGAATTCGAGATAATTAATAACAAAGTGTTCAGGTTTTACATGTTTAAATGGGAAGTGAGCCTGAAAGTTGCTAACTTTGCTATTAAATTATCTCGGTTTCTAAACGATCAAAAACTCTGAACCTTTTTGATTTGTTAGTAAACGTTATTCTTAGCCTATAAACAAATATTTAAAAAAGGCTATTAAAAAATGATTTTACGCTGGAACCACCGAGTTATAGCAAAGGAGCCGAGTTATAGCAAAAAACCAATCTCTCTAAGAATCAAATGTCACACTATTCTCATATATAAAATTAAAAATTTTTAATAGATTAATTTCTAGGTTAGCATATTACAAATAAACCTTGTGACATTACGATTGCCACATTTACTAAATTTGTAAATCAATGAATATTGGAAAAACTTGACTATTATTAATTGTTGCCAATTGCAATCTCAACGACCATATTTTGATTGACATTTCATCAACCATTTTATATGTAAAATTTTTCCATCTCTTATATTTTACAAAATAATAATAGATATTGCTACATTTTAGCAGTAATGTAATTCTTACTTTATTTTCAAAGCAAATACTGTTTATTTCAAAAAGCTTTTTTAAAATACACTCATATTTCTTTTAGGAAAATTACAAATTAAATGTTGCTTTTTATTACAAAAATATAATAAAAATATAATAATAAAGTATATCCAGCCAAGTAGCAATTCAATTTCTATCATAAAATTTTGTAGTATATCTCTTGAGTTAAAAGTTTAGTAATTACCGTAAAGTATAGCTCATGAGAGTATAGTATTATTTATTACTTTTAGAAAAGCATTGCTGTAGATACACTAATATCTATTATTATCATAGAAAATTTAAATTTCAGAAAGTTACATTAATTTCTATGTTATCTATCGTGGTCAATTTCTGCAGAAACTACAGCCTAACTGTATTGGTTTCTATATTTCAAACAAGAATTTTACCTACTTAAAGAAAAGCGAAAAATTGCCTAAGTTTGGTAACATTTTTTTTCAGTATTCTAGTAAAAAGAAACTTTAGGCTATGACGATTATATCTCTTGCATTTGTTTCCCCGAACAATCACATCAATGATAATATTATAGGTAAGGTTCTCTTTATTTATGAATCGAAGATAAAGTTAAAGAGGTAGCAGAAGATGTTGGCAGCAGCATTCTTTCATATTTTGCAAAATATTACTGTAAAAAATGATCCCATAGTTACTTGCCATGATTCTGCAAAGAGTCAAAATAAAAGCTTTTACATTGTTTACTCATGGCATTCATAATCTTATACATAAACGGGTGTTTCAAGTCTGTTGACCATAGATTCCCAGCAGTTGGGGATAGCTTTATGGATATAGACAGAGATTTTGGTTCTATTAAAAAGTGACTCGCAAAGTTCAAAATATTTTCACAGTAAAATAGTGTGTAACTCTGACTGCACAAAAAAGGAGAAAGATCCGTTTAATTTAGATCAGAATAGAAGATAAATTTGTCGATTTGAAATAATTATCTATAGAAAACTGAATTTGGTACCATAAAACAGCTGAAGAAAAATGAAGTGAAGTTTGAAATTAAAACTAATATAAAAACACTTGGAATAATAAACAAAATAAAAATATTTTTTTCGTTCACGTTTAATAGTAGCCAAAAAATTTGATAATATACTATGTAGCAGCAGTTCCCTTGTGTCAGAAAATTGCAGAAGTTGTTACATTGGCTTGAACTGGGCTGAAACTGATTGTAGAAATAAATATGACATTAAATTGGTTTTGTTCAATAAAAATTTACTTTACTAAAGTATTGTATAACTCTAATAAATATGCAAATTTATCTAACACCGAAAAAGTTCCAAACAATAAACTTTAACTGACTCCATTAGTGATGACGTCAAATCACCTAGAAATAGACAAACTAAACTATACAAATTGGAATCACTGTACAAGCAAATGGCCATTAACACTGATTCAAACTCGTATAGTATGGGTGTTAATACATGAGGTATGACTTATCACATCCATGCTCCAATAGCTTCAATTTAAATGTCTGTTCGAGTCAGTGTTCAACGTAAATTAAAATTATTCTTTTGATAGTTAAATGCAATTTTCATTCTAACTAATGCTTATAATTAAGCCGTGTTATGAAAATAGTAATTTGAGTGGTATTTATGTAAATGCAGTATCCATCCTTAAAATAAAATACCAAGCTCATTGTTAGTTATAAAATAATAAATTTGTTAGTTTTACAACTCAAAAATATTCTGATTCTTGCTTTTTCCTGAGATTTGAATGCTTTTTTGATGTGAAACATCTATAGCCGCACCTTGGGGGTAATTTTCTTAAAACGGCTCGACCATCACGTGACCAACTGCTTCCGAACCTTTGCGATCAGTCACGAGTCGCGACGGTTAAATTTTGTCTGTATTTGTTACTGCATTTTTATTTTTATAAGTGTTACGGAAGCATTACGGAAACTACACTGTAGGTAATTTATAAAATAACAAAATTTAAAGTTATTCATGTTTAATATTATGTCATTTTTTAATGCGTGTCATTAACCTTTACAGAAATTTTAAGGTTATACGGTGACACGTTTACCGCTTGTAATTTTTTCTTACAAATATTCTTTTTAAAGTGCTCGAAATATGAGTGACAGTGACGATAAAATAACCAACAAGAAACAAAAAGTCAATGTTAAGGTTAGTAATAAAAAATCTAAAATCAACAGATAATTAAATTTTACTTTATTTTTTTAGTACAAAAACGAAACAGCAACGATGATACTATGAAAGACACAAAGAATAAATAAACAAGCGTAAAAGAGACAGTAGGTTAAATCAAAATATTTTACAGTCGATTCCTGCTACCGCTGCTGAATGTAATCGTTCCAATTCCCAAATATGGAACAACAATCGATGCTGTATTTTCTAGATATCTTGATAACATGACCTCGACAACTTTTGTTACATACTTTAGTTACTATCGGCCAATCATTTCTTTAATACCCTCTAATACACCTTCAACAGCTACCATTACAGAAATCACAGAGTCAAATAATATTCCGTAGTTGCTTTAAAAATATTTCCTTTTTTTTCTATTTATAAATATATTCTGTAATTATTATTATTTTTTTAAATAAATAAGAAAAAAATATTGATTTTATTAACGAAACCTTATTCTTTTTTATTATTTTACTCTATATTTCTTTATTGGTTTTTATCAATTATAAATTCTAATATTAATTTAAATGTTCTGTAATGGTAGCTGTTGAAGGTGTATTGGATGGTATTAAAGAAATAATATTCCGTAGCTGCTTTAAAAATATTTACTTTTTTTCTATTTATAAACGTATATATTTAATCTGTCATTATTATTATTTTTTTAAATTATATAAGAAAAAATATTGTTTTTATTAACGAAACCCTATTCTTTTTTTTTATTATATTGCTCTATATTTATTGGTTTTTATTAATTATAAATCTAATATTAATTTAAATGTTTCACATCTGCCGGGCGTCCCGTGACGGCTAACTTTTATTTTATACCATCTGACGATTCGTAATTTGAACATAGATTTACTTACAAGCACAATAAATTTTTAAATTATAATATTAAGACAAATTTAATGTAATAATTATTATCAACTTTATTGTTTTATCATCTTTGATCAATCTACATATTATACGTGCACAAACATTTATTAAAAAAACAAACAAATGTAACAGCAATAATTTATTTTGATTGTGATTAGGGGAAATTGTCCAAAATGTACGAATTTTTATTATGGTTTAGACTTGAGATTATATTTTGAATTCTGTCGAGATAGTTGCCGATGAAATAAATTTGCGTTGAATAAAGTCAGCTTTGAATAAATTCATTGCTGATCCCTTCAAGTTTAAACTTAACCTTTTGTGTATTTTACAAAAATTATCACATTTTCTTTGTAAAAATCACTTTTATTTAGATATCTACATTGGCATATAATAAGAAAATCGAATATCATGTTTTTTGTATTCTTTCTTTATCTCCTAATTGTAAATAAATGATTTAAGAAAAAGTGTGTATATTATTTAGTGTAAGGAAGGTAGGGTCCATATGGATAATACAGAGCTTCGATTTTGCCAAATCATTTTTTTATTAGTTATGCAGTCGTTCTTTAACAATTACCTTATGAAAAATCATAAACAAAATTTACAAAATAAAAAAATAATATTTTTATTACATTAATGAGTTATGTGCAGATAAAATGTAACGTAGTTACGAGTTTTTGGATATTTTTATTCTAAAATTTAATCTTATTTTGTTCTCTCGTTCAAAAATACCATTTCAAACTCTTCGAAACATGCAGAGATTTGTATTTGCTTGCTATAAAAATTCCGTGGTTTATTTTAAATGTCAAAGTGCAAATTCGCCTTGATTTTGCAGATGCCTGCGCATTTTAAAGGTCAAACAATCACCAACTGACAAAACTTTGCTAAACTTAGTTCGAATATTTCGTCTATCTCGTTTTGTGCCAGGTTGTTTGTTTCACTCCTATCGTCTTCGTTTTTGCACTCCAAGATAGGAAAATGCATCAAGCAAGTCTAGTACCAACCGTTGAAGCAACCACGGCAATCAGTATGCTGTAGACCGTCTCGTTGGGAGATCAAGTGTTGCTATCGTCCCTTACTTCAGCCATGAATTAACCCCATAAGCTTTTGTTCGGGGGCTACTCAGAAGTTCCCAGTATCGTCAAGTTTTATAAAGTAACGTTCATCATTGGAAGACTCCTTTTATCGTGTACTTATTGTATAAAGTTAGTTATAAGTAAAATTATTTAGTATTTAATAAGTTTGGTCTTGAGGAAAGACACAGCCGTGGACTGATGTGACCGCTGGTTGAGTACACAGCAGAAATTCTGGGTTTAAATCGCGGACTATACAGAATTTCTTAGCTCGGCCTTTCGGTGGACATCCACACGGTGTGGTGAAATAGATATTGATTTATCGGAAATAGGTAATATAGGGACTAATCCACCCCGCTAATCGGATTTAGTTAAATGCAAATCGAAGGCTCGATTACACGATTAGACACATAAAAATCACTACGCGTCTGTTAAGACGGATAGACTGGAGTGGAAGGAATCGGATTTATAATTCCCAAAAAGGGAAAAGCAATGTTTTACTTAGAACGTAAAAAGCTTAATGAATAATAATGGTCTTGAGGAACCCTTCCTATTCATGTTAGTACCGTCTCGTCTCGTCATGTTTTCTGAAGTTTATGTTTTGGAAATTGGAGTACCAGCCTTTTTAAGTCTATTTTATCGCTCTGTTATCGACTTAAGGTTGCATCTTATTGAGTACACTTCTGCCGTTCTTCACCTGGAATATGCAGTTCTATTCTGGATTTATTTTACTTTATTCATCATTACGTCACATACCGCCACCTGTTCTTGAAGTTGTGTCAAGGATGAGTCATTCTGTCGCTCGAATAACAAAACCAACTTTATGTAAGTACTTTGATACAGTATCGTTCTTTGGTGTAAAGTGTTGTCTTATATTTTCGAATTAAAGCAACTGTGCCAGATTTGTCAACGTAATTTTTAGCGCGTTGAGCCTTCCGATACCGTTCATTTGTTAAGTAATTAAGTCAAGTTTTACCGTTTTTTTGGACAAATCATTTAACGTCGAGTTTGTTTAAGATCTTGTAAATATTGTTATAGATTTAGTATTAGTCATAATTATCATTTTTGACTGATCAATTTTAAGCTAGGGTTTATTTTTAAGGGAGGATTTGTTTATTTATAATAAATCGCATTGCAAGACCGAAGGTCTCGGCCATGAATTTTTGTATCGTATTTATCTTTATTATATGTTTTTTTGACATTATTTGAAGTCTTTTCTTACGTAACTATTTAGTTATGTACTTTGTTTTGTGTGTATTTTTCCAGATGTACTACTCGTCAGCAGGATGACCATCTATTAAACATAACGGTAGCTTGGTATGTGACAACGTTTTATGACGTTTTTATCTTGATGACCAATCATGTGCTTTGAACCTTTAGGTTGTAGGTTTGTTTTGAGCATGAGAAGTCAAAGTTACCGCAAAATTCGACCTTGGCGCCCTGTTCTTTTAGTTCCGATTTTAGTCAATTTAACCCGTAGAGCCAAAGAAACGCATTTATTTGTTTTGCTTAACATCCGGACCCTCCCCCAACTAAATCATTCGAGCTTGCTAACACCTATGACGTTTGTCGCAGGTGGAGTAGATGTCGCTCTGCGAGAAAAGCCTGTGGCAAACATAAGGAGAGATACTACCCGAAGTTATAGAGGGTCAATCTGTGGACAATTGTAGGAATCTTAACTAGACACTGTAGATTAAATCACCTCTACATGATGGGGTATGCAGATGACTCTATATATCGTGGATGCAACAAAAAGTAGAAATGAGTTAAACATGTATTTTGTTACTATTCGGAGTTAACTTCAATAAAAGGATCTGTGCTGGGAGATGGCCAGAATCAGTAACAATCTGTCTGCCAAAATGCTCGAGTTCATTCTACTTCAGGAATGGCATGATGAGTGATAGGATTGGGGCGAAGCTGAAAACTGGAGGTAGTACTATGGATCCGATTTAGAAGCCTAAGTAGTTGAGTTTATCTGGCAGTTTTGGAATTTTTTTTATGAATTTTAAGGAAAAAATTACTTGTTAATTAATAAAAAGTGAAAGTTTTGATTAAAAAATGTTCTTTGTCAAGTAGAAAGTTTTCATGCTTAATATATATTACAGCTCTACAGGCCTAGAAGGCCCATGGTTTCATTCCCTGTCTACCTTAATCTGTCTTGTAAACTCTTGTGTGTGACGCAGCCGTATCAACGGTAATGACGTCGACACAAACATCAGGGATCACCACAGGAGTGTAGATGCCCACCGGAAGGCCAAGCCAAGAAATTCTGTGCAATCCGCGATTTGAACCCAGAATTTCCGCTCTATACTCAACCAGCGATTACATCACTCCACTGCTGTGGCTTTTCATGCTTAATATGCTGTACAAATTTCATTTAAATTCAACCAATAGTTTTTAGAATATAGTTTACACCATATGTAAAAAGGTAGTTTTGAGAAAAACGAGTTTAAAATTTGGATTAATTATATTAAGTTTGAAAAGCAAAAGAAACAACGAGTATTTGTCGGATCGATTTGAAATTTTCACATCATATTCTTGAAGTACCTATTGTATTTTTAAAAATATATGAAAAATTCAATTCTTTTAAAATCTTGTCTGCACGTAACTTTTTAGTTATTTTTAAAAACAGGGATAGTTAAAAGCAATTAATTGTAAACATTCTATAAATTTGTAAATCAGCACAGCAAGCCCACTCGCATAAAAAAAACTCTTAATTGTTTGTTATTGACTCGGATTACTTATTCGAAAAAAAAAACATCTACCTACCTCTTTCAAAATAATAAAAAATTTTAATTTAATGTGGTAGAATTCTGTATACTAATAATAAAACAGCAAAATTCAATCAATATTACAAAAATGTTTTACTGACTTAGATTAACAAAGATTAACTATTTAAATCTACTATTTTTCTTACGTTTCATCAGTTTAAAATTATCCAAAGTAATATTAACAATAAAAATTATCTGGGATACGCCATTGTGTTTGGTTACCATATGATCCAAACGTAACCCGTTTCACGGTTTCTTTAATTTTTATGTTTCACAAAAGGAAAGCACATTTTACAGATGTAGCATGTTTTTCTCTACAACAATTCAAATTTATATTGCGCATGAACCAATTCTACACCCTACATTTATAAAAACAACACAAACACTAAGAAAAATTTAGCTGCACAAATGAATATCCTAACATATTAATAGAATTTATTTTCATGACAAAATGCGAAACAATAGGTTTAAATTTTATTTAATATTTTTAAAGTAGGTACTTACAGATTAAAATTAAAACGGAAGAAATAAACAAAGTTATTTTTAGCGTGAAATTCAAAACTTATTTTAAAATTCTGAAAGTCGCCTGGAAGGACAAAAAACGCAAATAAAACTTAATTGGCCATCTTTGGCTTTTATTGCTTATTTTAAAGTATTTTTAGTAATTACATTATGTATGCTGATCGATATATTCCTAAAAAATTTTACGTCAGCTAAAAATTGAAATCAATTAAAATTACTTTAATTATGCATCAATTAAATCGTACATTTGTACACAAATACAATTAAATAATCTTGTTATCAAAATAGAAAATTTATCGAGTAATTATTACTTAACTACTGTAAAACTTTTCAAGAATTAAAAGATACCTTATTTAATTAAAAATGAAGATATTCAGAATAATTATGTATTACTATAAAAATGTCATATGTAGCACTATGCACTACATCATATAAATTAAAATCTCTTCAATCAACATAATGTTGTGTTCAAGAATCCAATTTTTATAAATGATGAGCACAAAAAAGTAATTTCCGCAACGTACCTACCTCCGTCAAAATATATAAATTTAATGATTTTTTATCAAATTTTCTTATTCATTAAATAAAATCGAAAATAAAATTACTTAAAGTTTTTTCATCCATGCTAAATTACAATTTAAACGTCAATCGAAAAGCAAATTATAAAAAATATTTAAATCCAATAAAATGATGATTTAAAAATTTATTTTGTAAGATTGGTAATATAGGAGAATTTTGTTAATTACATAATTAACTTACATAGGATAAACTAAGGTATACTTGTGATATAGCAAATTTGGTGATGGTGGTCTTTTCAATCAATAGCAAAGTAATATTTAGTTTTTATTATCAATCAAATAAATTTTTAGATAAAAAATTGTTTTCTACATTTACTAGTAGTATTAAATCTATTCTTAAAATCTAACTAACCCAATTGCATTTTTCATACAATTGCCTTATAATAAATTTTTGTATGTATTGTATTGCACCAAACTTTGGCAGTGAAGTTGGTCACAACACCATTTTATCTTTTTAAGATAAAAAAAGGTAGCTAGACTTTGGTATTTAACCACAGTCGGAGAGGTAATGGGTCGCGCAATGCGGGTTTCGTAGGTTCTTAGAAAATATTTAGTGTATTTACCACGAGAAGCTCTTAGTGTCTTCAGTGACCCTATCTGCAAAAGATAGAAATTTGAGCGTCAGTTGATGATAAAAGTAGAGTAAAGGGAGGTAAAAGTCCGCATGGGGCAAAAGTCCCAAATTCAAATATCTCACTATATTTCAAAAATTTTTATCATTGTGCGCAAGGTGCAGTTAGTAGTCATCAATTACAGTGTCTATACCAAATTTTATCACGCAAAGTTGGATTACTGGAGAACCATGAGGTAATTACGATTTTGCGTATGCCTGATGTATCATTAGCTCTTGCAGAAATTGCGTTGAAATGTTGAAAATGAGTAGTAACCATAACTAGTATGTATTTTATTGAAAATACATGTTTCTTGCTATAAACTTATAGGATATAATCGATGTTAGGTTTGATGGTCTGGAAAGGTCATGACTCGGAAATGTTTTTGGCTACTTGGGGCAAGAGTCCTATGTTGCTGAACCCATGTCAAGCAAAAGTTTGAAGAATTAAAAAAGGCAAGAATTAACCGATGGCAAAGTGCTTTGTTTAGGCTGCAAAGAATAATATGAGAATTTATCAATGAGAGAGTGGATTCAATGCGATAGCTGCAAACAATGGTGTCATGAAGAGTGCACGAAATTGGCCAATTTATTTGTGACCATTGTTGAAATTTTTCTACATTTTATCTTTTTTATATCTTATACTTTTGTTGTTTTTGCTTATTACTTTTCATTTGGAAGAAATTGTTGATTTTAATTTGACTTAAAATAGCGCAGAGTCCAATGGCGGACTTTTGCCCCACCTATGGGGTAAAAGTCCCATTTTCCGCAACTTGTGTATTATGGTTTTTTTATACACGCTGTTTTCAAATCATGGCATTAATGTTATTTATAACAAAGCCTAAGTACTGTACAAACTTCTCATCCAAATATTGAGCTGATTGAGTAAAACATATAAGCGTAAAAAAATACAACGTACTAAGTGCGGACTTTTACCTCCCTCTACTCTACAACAACAAAATAGATGTTTTAATTTGCAGCCAAAAGATGTTAAATAGAATAGGTGCAAAATCACTTACGTGAATATTCGAGAAGAATTTCACACAAAGTCACCATACAAAAATGCGATCAAACAACTGGATCAATAATGTTGATCCACAAAAATTTCAATAAAAAGAAGTCACTTTTAAAAACCAACCAAACTTCTTACCAACCTCCTATTTCAAAATTTCCTAAAATTAATTTTATGGTTGCATACTTTCAGGCGTAAAATGCTATTAAGAATTAATTTAATAAATAATACACCCGAAAGCACACACAGGATGTTACAGTAGGTATTATTACAAAGAAGGGCTAATACGAGACATTTTCTAAAAATAATTTTAATTTTTCCTTTCAGGCTATCACCAAATTACCTGCTTGTAGTCAAATTATATATCTGGAAATTTGCTTAGAACAAAATGAGTCAAATGGAAGGAATATCCGGGTATGTCAGTCTGCAAAGCTGCAGCAGAAGTAAAACTTCATTCAACTTTGTTAAAACATTTGATTAATAAACGTATACACGATGAAAATCTTACCCAATATCTATTTTTAAAATTAGGTCTCTATTTGCGCTATCTGCAGAAATTAAGTTACGAATATATAACTACCCGTATATTATTGCTAAGCAAGAGTTAGAATTCAGCGTCACTTTAATGCAGATAAGAAAATTAGATTTTTCATTAGCACAAGGATGGATAAATTCAGAAATTTTTTATAAATGGCTTAAATTTCCTTACTAAATCAATTCTAAACGACGGCAGACCGGTAATTTTATTAAAGGATTAGCATGTCTCCTACATGCATCGTCAACTAACAGCAGCTTAGTTGATTCCAAATGAAATCATGGTAAATAATAAAGGTGAAAAAATAATTTGATACAATTTAATGAAATTCTAATTCCAGCTTTCATGAAAGCATTCTCATCAGGTATTAATTAAAGCAGACATTCAAACAAGTGGGATCATTTAATTTAATAAGAATATTATTTCAGCAGAAGCTACATGGCACCTTCAACATTTACAGAAAACACAAATGTGGTTCAGAATTTTACGTCAGTTGCAAAAACCCAGGTTTTTGTTAACAACTGATTATTAAAACCTTTAATATCAACAGTTCATTTACCAAAATCCAATATTAAAAAGAGAGATTCCAGGGTAAAATTATTGACTTGCCCTCCGCATAATATTGAAAACCCAGGATGTTCTACAGCACACAAAGATAAAATCTTTCTATAATACAAAAATGATCAAAGAAATTTTGGTTGTGATGGGAAATATATCGTGATATTTTAATTACAGCGTAATTTGCTACTGTGGATTTTTATATATCTGTGCTTTTAAACTGCGACCTGATTTCAACTTTCATAAATGCTGCTATTGCATTTGATGTCATTACGTCATAACATTTTTACTGTTTAGCATGTAGCAGCTTTTAGGAAAAGCAGTCTGCTAGTAGAATTCACTTAAAAGCACGTAACTCGTTGTCAGTGAACTTCATCGTATTCTCATAAAAAAATTAAAAGCAATACATGGGGTATCAGCCTGAGATATTTTAGAACTTTTTATAAGAAAAATGAACATAAGAACAATAAATTAAAAAATTATTTTTCATTTTATTTTTTTTTTACTGAAAAATTACGATTAGGAGTTTGGTTTATGTAGTAAATAAAAAAATTGATTCAAGGTTCCTACCACAGCACTTGTCAACCACAACCATACCAGAGGGAAATAAGGTTTTCATGGGTAATGGCTGTTTAATTTCAAATTCTGATTAAATTAGTTAGTTTTTTTTTATAATTTAGTGTTTATTTTAACAAAAGTTAGTTTTTTAATTTTTCATAATTTTGTTTTTGATTTGTTAACAAATTGCTTGGAATTAAAACCAAAGTTAAAATGTTTAAAAAATAATTTTAGAAATCAAAAGATCTTTCAATAAACATATGTTAATTAATATCAATATAATATTGTAATGTAATATATTATAATTATTACCAATGAAAATAGGTAACAATTCCAACAAGTAGAATTGTAAGCATATTTAATCTACGTTATAAGTAAAATCCCGAACAATATCCTAGCATACCCTAAAACTTTATATGTTAGAACTTGGGTAAAATTTTTGAAAGCTATTGTGGAAATCATTTGTGTTAAACCAACACCATTTAATTTAATTAATTTTAAGTGTAAAGCATGACTTAGTAATTTATGTTTAATTTTTTTAAATTTAAATTAAATATTTATACTTGGTAAATGGCCACTGAAGTTCCCTTCTTTTTAATGTTCAAGGACCACCTGTGTTAATTTATCAAATAATATTATAAATGTTACAGTATTATAAGATGATACTTTTCTCCAATATGAAAAACTTTGACCAATTAAAATTAAAGCCTATGCTTAGAATGAAATAATACTATATGACTCAAGCTTAATTTTATTCTTTGGAGGAATCTGATATACCAAACTTGAAGGCTAAAGAATAAATAGAAGTAGTTGAGTTTTTGCTGACAGTTATAAGCTTATTTATGTTGCAAAGAAGCTCACCATATTGATTTATTAGCAAAATTTACAATTACTTACTTAAAATTATGACACTAATTGATATATTATAATAACGAGAAGAATATAATTTTACTTAATGATACAGAATATATTTTTTAAATATTATATTTAAGAATAAAATCAAGACGTTTGGTTTACTTATTCAAAGCAACTAAAATCTATTGAAAAATGTCTTAAATGCTGTTAAAATGTTAATTCAAATAACTGTTTTTGCTATATCGATTACAGATGACCATGTTATTATTATTATTACATTTTACGGATAAACCATTTTACAACTTTATCATACATTAAATTATACAACGAAACAACTTCAAATTTGTGAACATCTCACCGATATAAACACGACATCGTGACGTCTCTTCAAATGCTGCAGTCATAAACTACGACATCTATGGACGAATCTTCGAATACTGCACCGGGTTATACACGACATCTAACGACGACTCATTGAATATTTACAATACGGGATAAACCTTAGATCATCTATACAATAGATAGGTCATAGCCGTATACCTGAAGCAGTTTGTTTTAAAGCTCAAAAATTTTTGGTAGGGTACGCGGGGTTTGTTTTCCTTTTGGTTAGCCCCTGTAACGGCTGCAACTAAATATACACATTGACATATTTTTATTGCAAACAAAAACTCAAATCATTCTCAAAACAAAGCAAAATATCGTAAACATGATGAAATTAATTAATACTTAAATAAATTATACTATTTAAAAATTGGTAACTATGAAATCAATTAATAGTTACACAATAAATGCAAAATTTGGTTACGTTTATTTTCAAATTTGTATTAATTTATTATTGTGGTTTATTATTAAGATTGATGATATTAATAGTGCAATGGGTCATTAATAAAGTTCCATTGTATAACCATGGCTATAAAACTGGTTAAATTAATATCCAAAATGTTTTTCAAATATTAGATTACATTACGGGTCAAAGGCAACTTCAGAAAAGTTACAAAAAAAGCTTACACACAAAAACTAATTAAATATTAATAAAATTTATAATTTGTTAATGTTTTTACTGTTTTGTTACACTTGTTAAAATGTCACTTTGCCCTTGAAGGTATGCAACCTGTGATGTACTATAAAAGGAAAACAAACTTTGTTGTTCTTTTTTGGGCTTCATAACAAATGGGTCTATGTCCTATCTATTGTATATATGATCGAAGGGATAAACCCACTAAACCATAAAGGCCAAACCGAATTACAAGTCAGCAGTTCTACCGACTAAACGTCATAGTAGGATGATAGTTTAACGTGTAATCCTAAACACGGCACAGATAAATTTGGGAGCGATCGGGATTCGAACCTATAATCTTTGGATTTATAGATCCACTCCCTAACCACTACACCAAACTACCTGTACACACCAAACTACCTGTTAAAAGGCATTTCATTCCTGATAGAATATAACCACTTTTTCTTTAAAGTTTTTACAATTTACTTCACCACTACGTTTAAATTACGTTTGAATTAGAATTCCATCTGTTGAAAATTGAAAAATTCTGAGTTCAGCTAGTTCTGAGAAAATGTACGTATAAAATCTTGTGGTATTCTACAAAATTACGTAACATTTTTTGTTTTTTACCCTCGATTTTCTCTAAATTAGTTGTATTTCGGATTTTAAATTTTTATCTAATAAAGTTGTAATTATAATAATTCAAAAAATGTATAATTGATAAATGGTGCAAAACGGTGACGACCAAAGACCACGTAGTCAACTTAACCAGACATAAAACCAAGATTTTCCTCTCCACAGTCTGTAGAGTGTAGACACTACGGTTTCGTAATACTTAGGTGTTATCGATCAAATAACTTGTGAGGTAAAACTTACAGTTTAAAGTAAAATTTTAATAACCACATAAATTTAATAAAACTAAACTTGCAAACAAGTACAGTGAACCCTTTATTAACCGACACAAACGGGAACCTTTTCCTATCGGTTGAATAAAAGTGGCGGTTAAGATAGGGAAAGTGCAAATGAAACATTACTTAATATACAATTTAAAATTGTTATCACATGAAATATTATTAGAAAAGTTAAAATAAGCTTTTGTTAAAGAGCAAGGTACGTAACTAGATAGTTGTTATTACAACGTGATAAAAAACCATATCAGCAAAACAGCAGTTACACCTGCTCATGAGATGAAGTAAGATTTCGCTCACTTATGTCAACTTACACAGTGAAATTCTGAGAAATGTCGGTTAAGAAAGGTTGTACGTCATAGTAGAACAAGGCGAGGTGCATTATATGGTTCACAGAAGTATGTTATCAAGTCACAAAACTACAACCAAGAAAATTAATTCTAATTTATATTAGGAATGCATTAAAGGGTTTACATTGCAATCCAGAATAGAAAATTAAATAATTTTTTTTTAGAATATTCAGTACAATTACTTGTTATGCTGACTAAATTTTCAAATATAAATTTACTTAAAGATAATTTTTAATTTATATTCAAAATCATCAATTTATGTTTAGCAGCAATTTATATTTGAGAAACATTTCCTGAAACATCTTGAATTATATATTAGTTCCTATAAGTATGTACCATTATCTTTATATAAGTGAGTACTTAGTTATTTAAATTTGATTCAATTATAACATAAAATTTCAGTTTTTATATGTGAAAATAATTGAATATTACCCCGGCATTTGTAAAAGGTCTTCTTATTCTTATTTTCAAGTATAATTGACTTTTATATTTCAATTACATCAACCTCATCGTCTAGAATGTATGGTTTCGACATTTAGTAATTGAAATAGAAATACTAAAATTTACTTCATTCACAAACTGTATTTTATAATAATTACCATAATAACTACTAAAATGGAAAATATACAAATATAATTAATTATTATAAATAGAAACTTAATAAATATCTACTTCAGAAACAATTTACAAATTTTGATGAAAAGTTTTTATTGTGTAATTAAAACTTTTCCCCAATTTTACTAAATATAAATTTTAGGTTTTACTTGTTAAGAAGCAAATGGAACTGTTTTCGGAAAATTGGCCAATTGGGAAATTACTGATTCCCACTGGCCATATATTATCTCTCCAAACAATTTATAAATTGTTTTAAAAGTCATCGGTTCATTAAATTTTATTGCAAATTAAATAAATATTTGTTTTCTCAAATTTAAATATATGCTGTAAAGCATTTATATAAATTTTATTTTCAAATTCTCTCAAATATAGAATATAGAATAGTTATTAACCAAAAACAATATTTATGTTTTCCAATTTTACTTAACTTGGTTTTTGAGCAGTTTTACTGGAGCATTATCTTAAAATTAACATAAGAATCCATAATAATTCTTTGCAGTTAAGTATAAAGGGGTTAAGCCAGAAATTGGAAAAAAAAATTATTGAAATTAATCTATTTTTAATGCTCTTTCAATACAAAATTATTTTTTAATAAGATAATTTAATTGTCTAAGTAAATAATTATTCGATTTACAGTCGAAAGAGAGTAGAAAAAAGATTAATTTCAGTAATAAAATTTTATTTCCTTTTAACCCCTAGACCTAACTGCAAAGAGTTATTCTTGTAACTACATTTTTTGAGCTTATTTAAGGTCCGAATTTGGTCGTAAAATTTAAAATGTTGTAGTCAGTTCTTATCAACGACTAAAATAATTTTATATTCAAGTTAGGTACATGAATTAAACAAGTTTAATAATAAGCTAATAAACTTTTGTGATTAAATATAAGATGTCCAGGAGAAATTTGTAATATAATGTAAATTGTAAAATGTATTACATATTAGTTAGGTTAAGTAATAAGTTTTGTCTCGGATATTGTTTAATTGAGAAACTGGATTATCTAAGTTCAAAACTAAATGTGCGTTTTAGTGAATTACAAGCGTACGGTACAACTATTAATCAATAATATGTATAATATTGTTATAAGCAATTAATCATGGCACTATTATTTTTTTACACAAGTAGCTACATTATTAATGGTTCATAATAAACCTTTATTATAATATTAAGATAGTGTGACATATTTTATCATTAACTAATGGCATGTTTTTTTTAATACCGATATGTTTTGACACTAAATTTAGAATTATGGCTGGCTGTAAATGGAGTTAGGCAAATAAGTTCTACTAAATGTTACAGCAGATAACAACCTAGGACAAAGTACCAAAACAAATAGCCAAAATAATATGAAAAATTGTTTGATAATAACGGGACTCAAATTATTTAGTGGCTATTCAGTCCCCCAACTGTAATTCTATTAGAAATCTATAAATATGGACGAGCTGTGAACCATGATCAACAATACATGGAACAAAATAGATCTAAAATTATGAACAACTTACGTAAGAGTACCTAGTATGTCCAAAAAAACGAAATTAGTTGTAAACGTAAAATGAGCTCACAGAAATTACTAAAGAGATTTTCCAAAAACCATAATTTATATTCAGTCGCAAAACCTTTTTTTAATAAGTTTACACAATTTAAATTTTTTTTACTTTTGATTTTTTTTATATATGTAGGTACCTACATACAAATATAATATATAAAATCCTCAAAACGTAAATTAATTAAATAATTTGAATTGTCCAAAAATACCCGTAAACAACAATAATTTAATTATCATATATGTAGTTAGAAACGAGAACTATTTTGAATTACAAGTAATTTGAAAATTTGAAATACAATGCTTACTATAAACGTATCTTTTCATTATTTAACTATTTTTTAAAAGAAAGTTCAAACTTACTCCTCTAAAAATTAAAGATTACTAAAGTTGGGATTTTATACCACTCTTCTTTTAAAGCAGTTTTTAATCTATTTTTATTTCTAATTTTTCAAATTCTAATTATTTTGTTAAGATAATCCCACAAATATTCCGTGTATCGTCTGGGCTTTGTCCTTTGTCTGAGCACATATATATATAATTATTTTACATCACTTACTGGTAAGTTTAGTATTAAATATCTATCTATACACATTTTATGGTCTATTGTATCATCTATAAAATATAGATTTCCCAATCAAAATGCGCTAATAGCACCGTAAACAAGTACTGATTTTAGAGTCTGTTTTACAATAGTTCATATAGAATTTTATTATCAAACTATGTATCTTTTTTAAATTACAAAAATATTTGTATTTTGATATCATCCGATTCTAAAGTTTTCTACTCGTATTTTTATATCCAATCAGTTGCGTTTTTAAATTTCATCATAAAGCTCAAGTAAGATCCCAATTATTGGTCTAATTCTCTTCCAGCTAACTCGACAGTATCTTAAAATTTCATTAATATAATTTTTGTTTTATATTTGTATTCTAACGTTTTCTAATAAAATATAAATAAAATGTTCGTAAATAATCTCTTCTATTTTTTACATAACCTTTCGAATTTTTTGTTGTTTGTATTTTCTGTTTTGCATAAAATGTTGAGTTAAAAAGTTATCCTTTTATCTCCGTCGTACTTTACTATTATACATAAATAATTAGCAATTACATAATTAATTTGTTTAGAAACTTTTAAATTAAGTAAATGAGATTTGTTTGTGTTTTCGGTTGCTGATGAATCTAATTATAAAATAATAATTTTTAAGCTATTTGGGATAAACTGTAACAACTTAACTGAAATGTTAAGAAAACATCTTGTTAATGTTATTACACAAAAAGCTTTTTAATTAATTTAAATTTTAAGTTTACATGTTGGAATACTAATATAAATTCACATTTTCACTTTATAATTTAAGTACCTAAGTATAACTTTATTTTGCAAAGTTACTACGTACATAGGTATATATTTTTAAATATATCCGTTTCTTAACCGGTCATGTACGGATAAAATCTAATTAGAATAGTGCGTGTACTAGAAGCAAATATACAAATAGAATTTTTAGAGAAAAAAATCAAATACATACTGTGAAAAAACCAATCAGAAGTTAGAGACAGTTTTACAGCAACGAGACAGAGTTTTCTACGACATATAAGTTGTTCTTTAATGATATTACTGGTAATCATATTAGTTGGTGATCAAAAATTGAAGGATTTTGTGAAAAGATTGGGGAAAAAAGAACCAAAACAGGTCAACGACCCAATCCAGGATGGAATTGCTAATGAAGGTTTATTGTTTTAAAACTCGTATTTGTTCTAACAGTATAAAATTGTTTGAATTAAATAGTTCGTTATTGCTTGTATCGGAATTTGTATTATCTTTATATTTTTTTATACCCAAAATTTACGATCGTAATTAATTTCATTGTTTATGAAAGTTGTTAAATTTTGAATATTTAAGTCTGGTCATAATCCCCAAAAGATCTTGATTCAGTTAATCTGTTTTATAAATTTCTATTTAACAAAATGCATAAATATAGTTTAGCTTGAGATAGCTTTTAAAAAATTATTTTTGAAATTAAGATCACCATTACTATTCCAATAATTAAGCTTTATTTTAGTATGGTTATTATTACTAGATAGTAATTTTATAGTTTTACTTTAATTATTACTCAAGTTATTGACTATACTATGTTCACTTAACAGATGCAGCTAAACCACTCCCTAAAATGTATTTAAGCCAATGGTAAACAAAACTTTTAAAATTCGAGCAATAGAAATTTTTTATTTTAATTTTTAGGGGGAGTTCAGCTGCATATGTTAAATGAACAGAGTATAGTGTATATTACATTAATTTTTATGCGATTTTAATTGTATAAAACTTCCTAATTTGTGTATTTATGTAGCTATTGCACAATGTTTTTGGCTGAATTAATTAGCTTTTTTTAGAAGGCAATCTCAAAGTAGGTAGTGATCATAAGCACATTTTTAAGTGGTGTCCTATCTAATTGTTGAACATTAAGTTTTGTCGTCCAGATTTTTATTGAAGTTATATTTTATTAAGTTTGAAGTCAAATAAAATCAAAAGTTAGCAATCAAAAACTTTGAAAAAATTATATGATATCAATTGATTAGTGCTAACTATCATATTAAAATTTTATACTTCTAACTAACGCGGTTTTAAAGTTATTTAAAAAAAATTTCAAAAAAGTGTAATTTTTAGCACTCATTACAAAAAGTTGCAAGTTACAATACCTACAATTATCGTATTTTCTTTTGAAATTACGTAAAGTTTATATACTACATAGACAAAAAGTATACTCTTTTCAGCAATTTAAAATTTTTATTTAAATTTTGTCAAATTTCTTTTAAAAGAGAATTTCTATTAATTTATATTATCTTTGTTACATACTTGTTCAATAAAAACGATTTTTTGTTGAAAGCTTTAATAATTTTATTTAAAACCATTCCCAAAAAATTTTTTATACAATTTTTTTTGACCATAAAATAATGGCTTTTAAATAATTTCTATTATTAAAGACAGTTGCATAATTAACAAACATCACAAGTATGTGGAAAATGACATAGGCTTTACACAGCATAAGGACATATAAACATTGCATTTTCTTTTGCGTCACTTTTCTCCGTAGAGTATTAATTCAGTTACACTTTAATATTTTTAAACTATCATAGTTTATTTAATTCAAAAATAATAATCTACCATAGTTTTCGATTGATATGTTTAATTACTTTAAAAATATTCTTTATAAAAACTTCATTATTATACTATACTGTTATATTTAATAATCCAAAAAATATTTAAAACATATCATTAAAAAAATTTGGCAATAGAAAACAAAGATGTAGGTATCTACAGTCAAAATTTCATTAAATTTGAGAAAATAGTTTACGAGAAAAAACATTGTAAAGTGGTTGCTTAAATTGTGTCTTTTTTTAAATATCTGCATAACAAAAACAGACTATATAACCTATAACTTTGAAATTTTAACATGTTATACAAAATTAAATTATTTATATGAATCTTCTTAGTGCATAAAATTCATTCAGTTACTTTTTGAAATATAAGACTTCAAACTTAGGGGGCAGAAATTTTTATTTTGATAAGTAGCCAGATCGACTAGACATCAAGCCGAGATTTTCCTATCCATAGCCTGTCGGTGTATGCTTTACTTTACACTAGTCTTAAGGAAGCCCTAAACGATCAATCTGCTTTATTAAACGATTGAGTCAATCGATTGACGCGCGCTTTAATCAATCTCAATCTGCCTATTAGTTTTTTGATCAAAACCCCCTAATCAGTGAATCAGTGGATTCATGTTAAAACCAGGAACATCTTGACCACTTAAAATGGTAAAAATGTTTTTTAGTACTTTGTATCCTATATTTTTTGTAAAATTGCTCTAGACGATCAAGCGCCCTCTTCAACCGCTTGAGTCATTAAAACTTTCTATCAATCAACGTCAATGCTTGCTTCAAGCGTCAAGCGGGTTTCTAAACGATCAATCACGCTTGATACAATCGATTAACTCAAGCTTTTGATAAAAAAATTGATCGTCTAGAGCATCCTTTAGTGGAAAAGCAGATATGACAAATGTAATTTTATTTAATTACTTATTTTAATATAATATAAAGGTAATAAAAGCTGGTTACCAATTGCAAGTTACAAACGTGATACATTTTCAACGTTAATGATTGTAATCACCATCAAAGCAGGCAACTGAAGAGATATTTCAATGCAAAAATCCAAGCGGGTAAACTGGATCATAAAACCAGATTTCACTATGTTTCTACCTTAACAATGGTTAATTGGAAATGCGCACGGTTTTTTTTTTAATTATTAAACAAAATTTTTTAAATTAGCAATTTAAAATTAAGCTTTTTAACTTACGAGAATATCATCATTATTATTCATTAATTTAGCTTTTACGTTCTAAGTAGAACACTGCTTTTCCTTTTTTGGGAATTACAAATCCGATTAGCGGGGTGGATTAGATATCATCATCATATCTACTCTATATCTACTCTATACTATAAAAAGATAAGCCCAATATGTAACGTTTTTATGTAACGTTTTTTTGTAACATTTTTATGAAACCGAAATGCTTATACTATATCTACTCTATACTATAAAAAGATAAGCCCAATATGTAACGTTTTTATGAAACGTTTTTATGTAACGTTTTTTTGTAACATTTTTATGAAACCGAAATGCTTATACTATATCTACTCTATACTATAAAAAGATAAGCCCAATATGTAACGTTTTTATGTAACGTTTTTTTGTAACATTTTTATGAAACCGAAATGCTTATACTATATCTACTCTATACTATAAAAAGATAAGCCCAATATGTAACGTTTTTATGTAACGTTTTTTTGTAACATTTTTATGAAACCGAAATGCTTATACTATATAAGATATAAAATTATTTTTACTGTCTCAACCTTTATACCATGGTATAAACTGATAAACTGATCAACATCTCAGGCAATTTGATCTGTTTAGTACTTGAGACGTTGATCGGCCGCAGCCGTCGTTCCCATCAACAAATAACGAGCTTTTATCTCCTAAAACATCAGCAGAACGTGTCAAGGAACTCAGGGAAAGACAACAGCAGCAACAAGAACTATCAAAATCAAATCCGCCAGCAAAAAATCAAAGGAACCTTTGAATGAATGCATAAAAAGCGAAAATCAGACAGTAGCTCAAATTGCCAATAATTTTCAAATAATAATAATACCTCATGATGCCGGAGATATGACGCAAAATCGTCGATATTGCAGTGCAATATTTTGGAAAAATTAATTTTGTAAAAAGATAAGACAAAATATGCAACGTTTTTATGCAACGTTTTGGAAGATTGTGATTGGTTCTTTCTCTTTAACCAATAGTAAAATTGCAGAACGTTTTCAAGAAATAAAAAAATACCTAATAGTAATCGATAACATTTATTTTAAATTTTCAAGCTGTATTACGTTATAATCCGTTTAAACGTTAATCCGTTCATCCGTTGAGATATATTAATCATCGGAAAAAAATGTTGAATGAAAAGAAGTTCTACAACTCAAAGTTATTTCGTTTATGTGCTATTAGGGCCGCGAAGCAACCCAGGGGGTTGGGCCAGGGGCAAAGCCCCCCTAGTTATATTATATTATATTATATATAAGCAAGCGCTAACAGGCCATGCAGGCCCAGGGCTGACTTTCCTGTTTAATTTCTCTCGTAAACTTTTGCGTGTGTGACGCAAACGTATTTACGGTAATGACGTCGACACAAATATCAGGATTCACCACAGAGTGTAGATGTCCACCGGAAGGCCGAGCCAAGAAATTTTGTGCAATCTGCGATTTGAACCCAGAATTTCCGCTCTATACTCAACCAGCGATCACATCACTCTACTGCTGTGGCTATATTATATTATATAATATAAGAATAATTAAAATATAAACAATTAATACAACAATTCAATGACAGTATATATTGATTTATTCGGGTCAGGACTTTTGGGCGCAGAGTCTTTTAAGTGCCAAAAATGTGTACTGCGCACATTTACGCGCACATTTGCCTCCAAATTTAAAACATGTTCTAAATATTTTACATGAAAATTTAGCACAAAATTTGCTGGTAAATTTGCTGTACCTATGCCACGGTGCATGATATTTTTATAAAAATTTACATGTGAATGGTAACTAACCAATGAAAACCTTCCGCTGGCTACTAATACGCTCTTTTTATTGATTAGTTATCATTTACATGTAAATGTTATGTACAATTATGCATCGTGTCATACAGGCTTTATAGATAAATGAATCTTAAAATATATTCCCTTTCCCCACGTAAGACTCCGTAAGATTTCCCAAATCCCCCCTCCAGGGGTGGGCAAAATACAAGATACAAAATACATTTTGTACTTTGGGCAATATATTGGAGGTTAATATTTAAATTATTGAATGTATTTTGTTTCGAAATGTATTTTTTTAAGCAGATGGGGGGGAGCAAAAATTAATTTTTATTTGTTTGTATTTTTGTATTGATGTTTTCAAAAAACTTTGTTTGCTCTTATTAAAATTATTTTTTACTTTTTAAGCTTGTATGACACGATGCACAATTTTACATAAAATTTACATGTAAATGATAACTATCCAATGAAAAACGTCCGATGGCTATTTATACGCTTTTTCTATTGGTTAGTTAGCATTTACATGTAAAATTTATGCAAAATTATTCATCGTGTCATACAGGCTTAAGATGGAGGGGGTGCCACCAATCGATCTTATATTATGAAATAATTGATCTAAGGTGCTACCCTTGCGTGGATATCCTTCCTTATGTATTAAGTATGTATTGGTGATTTTTGCGGAGTTGGTAATGCTGATAAAAATAAAACACTTTATAAAGAAAATCTTCACCGATACAGAATAAATTGAATTTTTTTTTTATTTTTCAACAAATAAAGATTAATATATTTTGAAATTTACATTGATATAGATAAATTACCTCCCCCCCCTAAGTCAATTGGCTGGAAACGCCCTTGTCAACGGCCCTAGGGACCGTCCATTAATTACGTAAAGGTATGGGGTTAGAGGGAGGTATTGTAAGGGTTTGGAAGAAGAGGGGGGGCAAAATGTATTTCAAATACAAATTTTAAAATACATTTCAAAACAAAATACATTCAATATTTTAAATATTTACCCCCGATATATTGCCCAAAATACAAAATGTATTTTGTATCTTATATTTTACCCACCCCAGGAGGAGGGAGTATGGAAAATTTTACAGACTCTTACATGGGGAGGGGGAATATTTTTTAAGATTTAATTATCTTGATTGAGGCTGGCCCTGCACGATGTTGTGTGGAAAGTGTAATGGTGCTACAACAAAATATGAAGATTTAATACAATGCAAAATGAAATGCGGAGTAATCTATCATATAAAGTGTATCGGGATGTCCCTGGAAACCATGAGTGAACTAAATAGAAATGGAAAGGTCGATCAGTGGATCTGTTACAAATGCGAAGGAGGATACATAACCTCAAACAATATCATCGCAAACACTACTGAGGACAATACAGACGAAACAGTTAAAGTTACTGACCCAGCGAATAAAGAATCTTTACCAATAGTATGGGAAAGTGTAGTATATCATAACAGAAAGCGATTAAGAAGCAGTCCAGAAGAACCAACTAAAATTAAACGCCAAACCTTTATGAAAGATTATTGGTTGAGCCAACCGGTGAGTACATCAAATCGTTTTGAACCGCTGCAACAAGAACAAGAAACTACAAATAGTGGGACAAACAATGCCTCTAGACAAGTTGAAAAGGTTGAAAAACCACCACCAATATTTGTGAGCGGAGTTGGAGACATAGGTCCATTATATGCTAAGCTGAACGAAATAGCAAGAGATGGATACACACTGAAAATATTATACAACAACCAAGTAAAAATTCAACTTAATAATGCCGATAAATATGCACCTGTAGTAGATGCATTAAAAGAAAAAAAAACCGAATTCTATACCTATCAAAGAAAACAAGATAGAAGTTTTAAAGTGGTATTACGTAATATACACCCAAGTGTCGATATAGTGAATTTAAAACAGGAAATAGAAAAGTACAATCACAAAGTACTTAGAATAACAAATATGGAAAATACTGCTAAAGTTCCGTTACCACTCTTTCTTGTGGAATTAGAATCAAGAGAAAATAATCGAGACATATACAAAATAAAACACCTAATGCATACTATTATCAATTTCGAACAACCACACAAAAAAAGAGATATTCCACAGTGTGCCAGATGTCAGGCTTACGGACACACAAAAAGTTTTTGTAACAAAACCCCAAATTGCGTTAAGTGTTTACAAAAACATTTTACAAAAGATTGCCCGAGGAAGGAAAGAGGTCCAGATGTGAGATGCTGTAATTGTGGCGGAAATCACCCTGCTAACTACAGAGGTTGTGAAGTACGTAAACAACTGATACAAAAAATGTTTCCACCACTTAGAAATAAACAATTAATAAATAACCAACAGACTAACCTCTCAAACTTAACATCGAGAAACACATATGCGCAACAAACAAGAGGAAATCAACAACAAGGAAATGCCCAACGACAAGAAGACAGAAGCACGCAATCCCAACAACAATCGACTGCACCAATGCAGAAACCTAATAATGATCTGGAAAACATGCTCATACAATTAATGAATAAAATGGACACCATATTAAACCTCCTCACAGCCCTTATAACAAAAATACCATAACAGCCTCACAGCTCAAAATCGCAGTCTGGAATGCCAATTGACTAGTACAAAGAGGTCCAGAACTTAAGACTTTTCTAACCAATCAAAACATAGACGTTATGATGATATCGGAAACACACTTTACGAAAAAGAGCTATATGAAAATACCAGGGTACAATATTTATAGTACACAACGTCCTGACGGAGCAGCATACGGGGGCACTGCAATCATAATAAAAACAACAATTAAACACCATGAATTAGACCAGTTTAAACAAGAATACCTACAAGCGACTAGCGTCTGTGTAAAAGATTGGATTGGGCCAATCACACTAACAGCTGTCTATTGCCCACCAAGATACTCAATAAATCAGGAACAGTTTAATCAATTTTTTAAAACACTCGGCAACAGATTCATCGCAGGAGGAGACTATAATGCCAAACATCCTTGGTGGGGCTCTAGATCACTTAATCCATCACCAAAGGGTAGGCAACTATATTTAGCACTAAAAAAGGAAAATCTCCAAACTGTGTCAACAGGAGAGCCCACCTACTGGCCCGCAGATCGCAGAAAAATTCCTGATTTGATCGACTTCTGTACAACTAAAGGTATACCTGCAAACAATATTAAAGCAGAATCATGTCTGGATTTGTCATCTGACCACTCTCCTATACTGGTGACACTTAGCTCACGTAATATACTAAAAAAAACAAAATTCTCCATCACTCTGTAATAACAAAACCAACTGGAATGAATTCAGAAACATTCTCAACGACCGAATTAATATCAATATGTCCTTAAAAACAGAAGAAGAAGTTGAAACAGCAGTAGAAAAAATTACCATAGCGATACAAGAAGCAGCCTGGGAAGCCACTCCAAAATGTGAAACAACTCAAAAAATACAGACCTGCTCGAAAACAGTTAAAACTAAAATTGCAGAAAAACGTAAATTGCGAAAAACCTGGCAACTAACAAGATCACCACACGACAAAGCGAAATTCAACAAAGCTATAAAACAATTAAAAATCATATTGAAAGAAGAAAAAAATTCAGCTGTCCAAGAATACTTGGAGAGTTTAACTGCGACAGAGGCTACAGAGTATTCACTGTGGAAGGCAACGCGAAAAATGAGCAGGCCACAAACTCACATTCCCCCAATTAGAATAGGACTAGGAAAATGGGCCAGAACAGATAGTGAAAAGGCAAAAATCTTTGCAGAACATCTTGAAAATGTATTTAAACCTTTTCCATCAGAAATTAGTGTCGATGAGGAGAATAAAATTATCGAGTCTTTAGAAGCACCACATCAAATGGACCTTCCTATGAAAAAATTTAAAAAAAAAGAAGTATTTAAGGTTATAAAGAAGGAACTTAACCCTAAAAAAGCACCAGGCTATGACTTGATAACAGGTAAAATTATGCAAGAATTACCTATGGAAGCAGTCAAGCTAATTACAATTTTATTTAATGCCATGTTAAGACTTAGCTATTTTCCACTCCAATGGAAGGTGGCGCAGGTGCTCATGATACCAAAACCAGGAAAAAATCCAGAGGAAGTAACGTCTTATAGACCAATAAGCTTGCTTCCGGTAATGTCAAAGGTATTTGAAAAACTGATAGTGAAGCGTCTGAAGGAAATTATCCAAATAAAAAAACTAATACCGGACCATCAATTTGGGTTTAGAGATAAACACTCGACTATAGAGCAGGTTCATAGAATAGTCAAAAAAATCAATCAAGCTTTTGCAGAGAAAAAATTTTGTTTTGCAGTCTTCATGGATATTTCACAAGCATTTGATAAGGTCTGGCATCCGGGTCTACTATATAAATTAAAAAAGATGCTGCCCTACGATCTATACCAACTAATCAAATCTTATATTAGCAATAGACACTTTCTCGTCAAAGTGCAAGATGAGTACACAGGAATATATCCAGTAGAAGCAGGAGTTCCTCAGGGTAGTGTACTGGGACCAATCTTATATCTCCTGTACACTTCGGATCTGCCAACAATGGAACAAATTACCACGGCCACATTTGCGGACGACACGGGTATCTTGATATCACATACAAATCCTAAAACGGCCTCAGAACTAACACAAATAATCATGACAAAAATTGAATATTGCCTCAAAAAATGGAGAATAAAAGCCAACGAGTCAAAGTCTACGCATGTGACATTTACACTGCGAAAAGAAACATGTCCCCCTGTAACCCTGAATGGCAAACAGGTTCCACAAACAGAGACCGTGAGGTATCTTGGTATACACCTAGACCGCAGACTAACTTGGAGAACCCACATTTGGACTAAGAGGAAGCAACTCAACCTGCAATATCAGAAAATGTACTGGCTGATAGGTAAAGGATCAAATCTCTCACTAGAAAACAAAATACTAATCTATAAAACAATAATCAAACCTGTATGGACGTATGGGATACAACTGTGGGGCTCTGCATCCAACTCCAACATCGAAATTTTAGAGAGATTCCAAGCAAAGTTGCTCAGAAATATGGTGAACGCGCCATGGTTTGTAACAAACGAGATTATCCGAAAAGATCTTGCCATCCCAACGGTAAAAGAGGAAATTAGCTCATTTAGTGCCAAGTACAAAGACAGGATTAGTGTACATCCAAACCAATTGACAGTTGACTTGATGAGTGATCAACATGATATACGAAGACTGAAAAGATTCAAACCCCCAGACTAAATTAATAGATTCAGACTATAAGCATTTATGCAGACTATTAACTTACCCTGTACATCAATAATTCAATGAATTAAAGTTGTAAAGGTATAAGCCACTGGGTTTATACCTAACATGTTAATATTATTCTTATCTTTGTGAACATAGACAGCAGATTTACTTAATGTTTGTTAAGACAGATTGTAAATATTCTGGGTAAATAAAAAAAAAAAAAAAATTATCTATAAAGCCTGTATGACACGATGCATAATTGCACATAAAATGTACATGTAAATGATAACTAATCAATAGAAAGGGCGTATTAGTAGCCATCGGAAGGTTTTCATTGGTTAATTACTAATAATGATAAAAATATCATGCACTGTTGCATACAGCAAATTTACCAGCAAATTTTGTGCTAAATTTTCATGTAAAATATTTAGAACATGTTTTAAATTTGAAGGCAAATGTGCGCGTAAATGTGCGCAGTAGACATTTTTGGCACTTAAAATCGACTTAAAAAAAGCGCCTAAAAATCCGGCGCCCAAAAATCCCAGCGCCCAAACGGCGGCGCCCAAAATTCCGGCGCTCAAAAGTCCGGCGCCCAAATGGCGGCGCCCAAATGGCGGCGCCCAAATGGCGGCGCCCAAATGGCGGCGCCCAAATGGCGGCGCCCAAATGGCGGCGCCCAAACGCCGGCGCCCAAATGTCACGTACCGTGATTTATTGCAATAGCCTTTTTATTATCATTATCATCCATGAATTCATTATATAATCTGTTTATACAAAACAATAAATAATAAGTATAGTATTGACTGAAAGAATAACACAGATGAATCCCGACTCAACGAAGCCTCTTTTTAGCAATATAAACATTCACTTGTTGATTTTGTTTACGATCACAAGAACGAGATTGCTACATACTCATTAACACTATTTTCGGTGAGGTAAGTTTAGAGGATCAAACCACTTACCAAGGTATTTGACATCTTTACTTTGTGAAATGAGATATTGTTTAATGCTACTGCAGGACATGTATCTTTCCTAAGAGTAACGTAATATGAGTGGATTTATGCTATTGGGTTGTTCTTCAACTTTATCATTCATTTCTTTATTTCATTGAGGTGTCCTAAAGGTATTTAGAGGCAGCATTTGAGTCTTGGTGTAAAGCCATTATCGCAGTATTATCAGCAAAAGTGACAGTCTCAGTTTTAGAGTTAGTTGGCAGATTTACAGTATGCAAGAAATATAAAAGTGTGCTAACCACACTGCTCTGCAAAACGCTTAATTTTATTGCAAACAGAGTTGAATAAACATCTCCGTACTTTATAAAAAAATGTCCATCTGTCAGATAAGATTTCAGTACTTGGCAATAAAGATAGGATAAGGTTATTTTGATTTTGTAGAATAAACCTATATGCCAAACTTTGTCAAACCCCTGAGAAATATCCAAGAATGCTGCAGAGAAGAACCTCTTATGAGTCTCTTGAGTAGTGGTTTAAGCCTAGTTACAAAAATTATTTGAGCTACTTTCCATTAATAACCCAATCTAAGAATGGCACTAAAAATTATTGTAATCAGTTTTATTCCGTCTGATGATAAGTTTTTTTTAGAACTTCTCCTGTTTTGAAGTAATAACCAGGTACTTTTTTTGGTTTAAGATTTGTTATACATGACTTGACTTCTGATATTTTTATATGTTTAATTGGGAAATCCAGTTGGTTAGGAGCATCTAAGGTTTGTTGGATATGTTCATCTTCTTCTGAAAGTTTTTATTGGGAATGGTTTAAAAACATTACTAAAGTGTTTTGCAAACATATTTACTATATTGCAATGATCTCAGTGTGAAATCCCGCTTTGTTTTTACGTTCAAAATACTATCTAAAACTGTGGCAAAACTTTTTAATAAAAACCATCAACATTTTTATAAAACAATAATTTTAACTGCTCCGATGAGTTTAATAAAATTATAGAAAACAATCCTATTAAATTACTCATTGACAGAATTCTGAGTATAAAAAAGTCAATGTGTAAATGTGTAATAGGTAAATCACAAGAGCTACTTTATAATTAGTAACTAAGAAAAAAACTAATTAGTCTCCCCTTTGACTTTCGTAGTGTTATATTGTGTAAAAAAAATAAATTTTACAAATTCAAATAATTTAAATAAATAAAAAGCTCAAAAAACAGTTTTGTGATGCGCTACTGATTTTTTAAAATTATTATTATAACTTATTAGTCAGACCATTTTCTAACCAAATCTCGCCGTTCTTTATATCGTTCCACGCATTAATACGGTTTTCAAAAAAGTGCTTTTTTTCCTTTATTCCAAAACCATTCTCAATCTCGTTTCTCAAGCTGGATCATGCAAACCGGCTGTCAATTCGATAAACCTCTAGTCCAACAGGTAAGTAAATTTCAATCTTACTTCTTACTTCTAAATAAATTATAACCAAAATTACGTACTCAAGTGGTCTTCAAACTTTTCTGAATTCAATGGTTGTTAAAAAAGGCGAATACAACAAGGAAACAAGGCGTATCACGCAAACAAATACCTGTTGTGCGATAAACAGTTATCAAAGCCAACCAGAATCAAAATATATAAGACTTTAATAAGACCGATCCTCACCTATGCGGCGGAAACCATATGCTTCAGCAAGAAAGAAGAAGAGGAATTGAGAATTTTTAAAAGAAAGATACTTAGAAAAGTATTGGGACTGCACCGAATTGACAAACAAGAACCAAGACCAAAGATGAACCACGAGTTTCTGCGCGAAATTAACAATGACGACGTTATAAGAATAATCAAATCCCTTAGAATAGGATAGATGGGTCACATAATGAGAAGCAATGAGGGTTCAATCATTAAACAAATAACTAAATAAAGACCATTAAAAGACCGCACCAGAGGAAAACCTAGACTGAGATGGTGGATCCAGGTTACAGATGATTTGGAAAACATGGAGATTTAAAACTGGCAGCGGAAAACAATGAATAGACAAGAATGGAGAAAAGTCGTATTTAAGGCAAGATCGGACATAAGAATATGAATTAATCAGAATATGTGGACTAATCCACCACAAAATATGGATTTGTAAAGTCTCTTGGAGACTCGCTAAATTCCGATAGGAATGTGAAGCGTGTATTATTTATTAATGGTTGTTTTAGCTGAAATATGATTCACTTTATTTTTAAACTACTTTTCGCGACTCTAACTTTCTTGCGTTAATTCGGCAATAACACTTTTAAAATAATTCAGTTTTAGTAATTAAACCTTTAATCCCGGTTTAAATTTTATTCTTAGGGAACTCACTTCAGTTCCTTTAATGATTGATGATAAACTTTAAACTAATTTAAATCGTGGTTTGGCCTCACTCTGCTTTTCAAAATAGTCGTCGATTAAAAGGAGAAATAATGTTCTTATAGAAAGTTTCCAAGTTAACTTTTCGTTATTCCCCTGCCCGGTCCGTGGATTCTTGCTATTACTTTAATTGATATTACTTTTAATAATTTCAGGAACGTACATTTTCAAAAAGAATGTAATTTTTTGTTTTATGTTACAATTTACTTTTTTATTTAATTTGGATTAATCTTTATTTGTTTTTATTTCAGGCAAAAATCCTTTTTGAAGTCAAATATCATTTTATTGGTTTTTCTGCTTTTTGATGTTTTTTTTTATTAACTCTTAATCTTATGAAAAGCAAAGACCCCCCTTTTCTAGCTTCAAAACACCACAATATTTTTATCCGTTCTAGTCCACTTACCATCTTGAGTTCTAATTGGAGGTTTGATTTTTTTTTGTTATTTTTCAGAGCGAGTAGTCAGTTGATTCCGTGGGTAAAATATTTTTGTTGGTTGGTTTTTATGATTCATTCGTTTTTATTTTAATTTTCTTAATCTCTTTTTTTTTTCAAATTTTTTCTGTATACGTTCGGGATAGTATCCTCGTTCATCCATCTTCTGCTCTGATGGGCTAGCTTTCAATGCCGCTTGTTACATTGCCCGGTTTAATTGTTTCACAGCTTTATCAACATCTTTTTCAGATTTTAGTAGGATATTCAAAATTAGTTCTTTTGATCAAATGTTTCAAAATGCATCACCATCAGTATTTTTGTTTGACAAAGCTGCAAGTTTAGACTTTATAATCACTTTACCTTGAAAAGTAACTTAGCAGAGAGAAAATGATCTGATGAGAAGTCTAGGTAAGATTCAATTTTTAGATAATTACATGCTATGCTTACGATACAGAAGTCAATAGCATCTGAAATTTTAGTTGTATTCGTTGGCTAGCATGTTGAATGACCGGTAGAAAACTGCTTTACGCTTCTTCTCTCCATTGAGAGATAAATAAGATTTAAATTGTTTTCTTTTGATGGTTAGATTTAGAGGGCAGTATACTTTTGCTAGGATTAGTCTACCTTTTCAGTCTTCTGATATTTCCACCACTGTGGCCAGCAGGTTGCGTTCAGTGCATTTGGAAATTTTGTGATTTTTAATTTTATTTTTAATAATAACTGCTGTTCCCCCTCGAGCGTTTTCTACCCGAATTGTTATTATTATAAGCAAGCACCAGGTGTCATTCATAAGCAGGGCTGAGTTGACGATAAATCGCCTTTTTTATGTTTAATTTGTCTTGGAAACTTCCTTCCACGTCACACATGTGTGACGTAGCCGTATTTACGGTAATGATACAAGTATCATATTTCACCACAGAGTGTGGATGCCCACTGAAAGACTAAGCTAAGAAATTCTGCGCAGTCCGAGTTTAGAACCCAGAATTTCTACTCTGTAACCTAATCAGCGACAACATCATTCTACTGCTGTGGCTACCCGCCAAAAATTAGTGTAGTATAATGGAGTATAAACCATCATCTGTTTAAGATTGTTTTGCGGTTGTTGTTGCATACTTGCTGACATCTGAAGCTGTAGGTGTTATTAGAAGATTGATGATACTCTCTATCATCAAGCATAGGAAATGCTATGTTGTTCCTGATTTCTGTTAATTCTTTATATTTAATTCCTGATTGTTATTTTTATGACTAATCACAACTGGTGTTTCATTTATAATTTGTTTCTTACGTAATGTTGGAAACTTTTCTTTATGAAGCTCTATAAATATCTGCAATATAAATTTCTTTTCGTAATAAGATCAATTAACTCTAGAATGCTTAAATTTTCCAATTTTATTATATCTTTCAATTAGAATGACCTTTTAAAATAAATCTTAAATTTCTGGACTGACACACAGATATTTTTTCCTTAGTTAGCTGCTGAACAATAGTCTCAGTCGCAATATAAAAAAAACTGGCAAACTTTACAAAGTAAAATTCCACTTTTGTGTCTAAGAAGAGTAATTTTTAGGTAGTTTGTCCGCTACAGAATCCGGAGACTATCGAGGCAGAGGTTCATCTTTTGAGTTTAAGCAAGTTATACTTCAGTTCTTTTTAAATTGTGTACTTTACCTTGTGATTTTATTGACTCCTTTTATCTTTTATCTTTTATCTTTTTTTACATTACATGGAATGTAATGTAAAAAAATATTTACTTGGGATAGTATGGTTTGCAATGCAAATAATTATGCAAAGTTAACTGCAGAACCTGCAAGTGGTATTATTTATTTAGTTTTTGAATTCATTTTAAACCTTTTAATAATGATCCCCACATTATGGGGTAGAAGATTGAATAATTATGACTCCCATATACATTTTGTTATAGGTAGGTTAAAATATCTACCAATGCAAATATAGTACTAGGCATATCATTATTTGTTTACTATTTTTAAAGAAAAGTTTAAAAATTAAATTTAGTCGCTTGCTGTATAGACGGTGTTATAGAATTTCTAATTACAGCAGCTGTGACAATAATTATAATGATGCGGGCATGGAAACTTGAAATTAGATGAAAACCTCCATTAAACAACAGAGGATTTTAAAAAGGTCGATTGGCTGCCGGGAAGCAATTAAGTGAACAAAAAGGTATTGAGATTTAACACTGTTTGATTTATTTTTGTGAGAAAAGAACAAATCTATAGGTTCTACGACATTTCCCTTTAATATTTACAAAAGATGAAATCACTATGTAGTGTATGGCTATTTGTCAGTAAACTCAAAAATGTAAGCAATATTTCGGTTTAATCTAGGAAAAATTTTTCTTTTATATAGATACTTAAAAAAACAAAAATCTGATTCGTATTAAATACCATCATCAATTTTTGAAATAAGTTTAAATTACAGGGTTGAAACCTTCAAAAAAAAAACTTATAATGTGGTTAAGCCATATTAAAAAAGAGATTAATAAAAAATAATATGGTAAAAATAAGTAAAACCTGAAAGTTTTAAAATACATTTCACAATACTTCACGTTCGGAAAGAAAAAGTTGGAAGGGATTGTGCCAATCGAATTTGCAATATCACAAAATGGAATGAACAATCATCATTTTTCACTAATTGTAGGTAAACAATAATAATTATAATACATGGCTGAACAAAGACAGGGTAATTGAAGCACCATTGGAATAATTATCTGAAATTAAATCACTGTAAGTAAAATTAAATTAAATTTATAGTCTTTTGTTTGATTTACAGCTTCAGTGTTTGAGATTTATGTAATTAGATAAAAATTTTCTTAATTTTGTTTATTCTTTATCTAAAATCTCAAACCCATCAAAATAAAATCGTAGTTACGGAGAGGCTAAACTATTAAGATTTAAATATTCCATTATTTTGTATTTATTTTGAGGCTTAATTTACTATAAACTATAGCACCGGTGCTCCTGCTAAGTAATTGCATTATTGTGTAAGCTGAATCAATGCCCATACCACTCTCTTTGTTTATACTGCTCTTATTTGTTTCAAGTTACTAGAATATTTGTCAAAGCTACGCAAACCTACTAAAAATATTAATATGAAGCAATTAATGCTACAACTTTCTGTACTAATATTAGAATTTTAAGATGTTTATAGAAAGAATTTATCAAAATTCTCCTGAAAAAAGACAAGAAATTTTTCAAGTTTTGCGCTGGAAACTTACATTAATCATAGAAATCAGTTTGCCACAAAAACAGTAAGAAAAGATTGTTGGCAGAGGAAAATTTTAAAAATTAATTTTTCCAAAACCTTTTCATGGTTTCTAAGCTTGACCATGTCCATCTTATTTATTATTTCAGTGCCAAATTATATTAAAATGAACTAATGTTAGAATACCAAAGCCAAAGTAGGTATACTATAAAACTAAAAATACAAGTAACTTAATTAAATGCTGATTTTAAATTTTAATCAATTTTTAAAAAAGAATTATTTTAAGTATGGCAATAACTATTTTCTAGAATTCTATAAATATAAAACACTTAAGCTGTCTACAGACGCTCAAGTTATATCCTAATATTACGTAACGGATATATTATGATAAGCCGAAGAAAATTTATATTTGTGTCTTACCTCAAATGGCTTGTGCGTCTGTCAAGCTTAAGGGAATAGTTGGAATACTTAAAGAAAAACAACTCAAAAGTTATAACGTTTTAAATCTGATGGATTATGATAAAGTTAATATTATCAAACATTTTTATACCTACAGAAAATTCAGAAAATGGTGGAAGAAATACTTCCAAAAATACTTTTTAATAACCTCTTTAAAAGCATCCACGTATTTAGAATCAGAATTTATCGAGCTTAGAGCAAATATAATAAAACGCCCTTTCAATATTGCATTGTAGTAAAATCTAGTTTTGCCATGACATTAACTTGCAATAAATTTGAAGATGGTTATTAATTCTATAAATCAAATACTTAAAAAATAAATTACGATGGTTGCTTAGAAATAAATCTAGATTAACTTAACACACAGGCTTCAGCTTTGTATTTATTGTGAATTGTGGTGACTTTAAGTTTAAAAGGATTTGTGAAAAACTGAAACATTTCTTACTTGAAAAGTGTAACAATATGAAATAAACTTTAGTTAAACTTTAGCAGAAAAAAGAAATGAATAAAAAATTAAGCACTTATATCTTTAAAACCACAAAAAGTTCAACTTGAAATATTAATAAACTTATATTATGAAAATTACTTACCGTCAATTTTATTTTCCTCTCGTCTTCCCTGTGCGGACGCGTTTGTTCTTGAAGGCTTTCAACATTCTTGGTGCGAATAAGTTTACTAAAAAGGGCTAGTCCATCTCGCCTAAGATTTTCTCGGTCCACCGACCACACTCCCAGTTTCATTCTGAAATAAGGGAAAGGAATAAAACTTTACCCTCAATTGAACCGAATAAAATAGATACTCTTAAGGAAATGAAAAATAGTCTGCTTGAATCTACACTTTTTAATATAAAAATATTCTTTCAATATGTAGGAATGCGATAAACTGTTTAGTATGTTGTATCGGTTATTTTTTATTTCCGTTTCAGCTTAAAATGGAAAATTATAAAACATGAATGTTTAGAAACTGTTTTTGCAAAATTTCTTTGTATTGCGAGTTTAAGATAATGAGAAACTTAGGACTATAATGAGGTTGTTTTATCCTTTCAGTTCTAACTACATAGATTAATTATGTTGGAAAACTTACCCACGAGCGAGGAACATGAAATTCTTTTACATAATTTAAATTTTGCTAAGTTTAACATTATAACAGTAAAGAAATGGGTACTGCAACTTCCACGCTGTACATAAGTATTATGCTGCTCATGTTTGTGATAAAACTAATTTATTATGAGAACTAAAGAATCAGTTCTTTTCAAAATCCTGCAGCAATCCTGACTCCGATTTTAAAAATTTTGAAAATTTTTGAATGAAAGAATAATAGAAAATGGTCCAAAAAGCAATAATAAAACAAAAAATTTATAAACTTTTACAAATAAGTTAAAATTTATAAATAAATAATTTATAAATAATTTAAAATTTTCTGAAGTTCTATTATGTAGAAGTGGTTAGTAGCATAAGAAGAACATTTCATTAGCTGTAGGTCCTGCTTTGTCAAACATGTGAATTTAAGGTTTTAAATTGATTTATTGATGATGATTCCTAATCAGACGCAGTGGAATTGTCAAAATCAACTCCCTGTGCGCTTTGCTTCCGCCGGTCGCTACTAATTAATAATATCCAAATAGAAAGTAGATCTCTCTTTTTTTTGTTAAATTTAAGCCAAAAATACTCCTAAAAGTGAAATTTGCTTAATGTTAACTGTAAGAAATCTCAAAAAATTGCTTTTTGATTTTTCTGAATTTTTTGAAAATTTTAGGATATCCTTCAGTACAAAAATATAAAGAAAAGTAAAAAAAATGTTTTTCCTTCTAAATCTAATAGAAATCTAATAGAAATTTAATTGAAAAGCTGAAATTTTGCATACGACTGTATTTTTTTGTATAACAATCTTTGTAAAACTATACCTCTGCAAATTTCATAAAGGGCATTTTTAACGTACTACTCATCTGGTGAGACTTTTTATACAAATATAGCGTAATTTTTTGTGGAAGGCAGAAGAGTTGCTATTTATGTAAAGTGGACATATCAGAACATTGTGTCATCACTGCCTTTCACAAAAAATTATGCTGTATCTACTTAGAAATATATGGGGCATTCCACACCAAATCGACCACTTTTGAACCCGACCCCTTTTGATTTTCCTGAAATTTTTACATATCTCACCAAAAACAGTTCTGTGAATTTTTTCAAAATTTTTTATTCAACCCAAAAAGAGTTACGAATTTTTAGAAAAACTGATGTTGTTTTTCTTCAAACGATCGTAACTATGTCAAAAAATGACTAATCGCAACTTTTTTTTTTGTTTTTGTTTGTCTTTCAACGTACTTTTTAGGAAAAAATACAAAAAAATATTCAAACTTGGATTCTACAAAATTTTTCATTTTTTCAGAGAAAATCATTGATTTTTCAAATTTCGACACTTTTGATTTTTGATTTTTTTATTTAAAAAAAAATCTGATTTATTCCGCGTATAACAACGCAAACCCCATAATGGGCCGACATTTCTTTCTATTGCTTTTGTTTAATTAAAAAATATTATTTGCGTAAAAATAAAACAAAATATTTTTTAAATAAACAAAAAAAAATAGAAAGAAATGTGGGCCCATTATGGGGTTTGCGTTGTTATACGAGAAATAAATAAAAGTTTCTTTTGAAATAAAAAAATCAAAAATCAAATGTGGCAAATTTAAAAAATCAATGATTTTCTCCGAAAAAATAAAAATTTTTGTAGAATCCAAGTTTGAATATTTTCTTTGTATTTTTTCCTGAAAAGTACGTTTAAATACGAACAAAAACAAAAAAAAAACGTTTTGATTAGTCAATTTTTGAAATAGTTACGATTGTTTGAAGAAAAAAAACATCAGTTTTTCTGGAAAATTTTAACTTTGTAAAAAATTTTGAAAAAAATTACAATACTGATTTTACGTATTATACTATCACATCAAAAACAGTTCTGTAAATTTTTTCAAAATTGTTTACAAAGTTAAGAATTTTTAGAAAAACTGATGTTTTTTTTCTTCAAACGATCGTAACTTTTTTAAATATTGACTAATCAAAACGTTCTTTTTTTTGTTTTTATTTGTCTTTAAACGAACTTTTCAGGAAAAAATACAAAAAAAATATTCAAACTTGGATTCTACAAAATTTTTTATTTTTTTGGATATAATGAGAAAATCATTAATTTTTCAAATTTTTCCACTTTTGATTTTTGATTTTTTTATTTCAAAAACAACTCTGATTTATTCCGCGTATAACAACGCAAACCCCATAATGGGCCGAAATTTTTTTCTATTTTTTTTGTTTAATTAAAAAATATTTTGTTTTATTTTTACGCAAATAATATTTTTCAATTAAACAAAAGAAATAGAAAAAAATGTCGGCCCATTATGGGGTTTGCGTTGTTCTACGCGGAATAAATCAGAGTTTTTTTTGAAATAAAAAAATCAAAAATCAAAAGTGGAAAAATTTGAAAAATTAATGATTTTCTCCGAAAAAATAAAAAATTTTGTAGAATCCAAGTTTGAATATTTTTTTTGTATTTTTTCCTGAAAAGTACGTTTAAAGACAAACAAAACCAAAAAAAAACGTTCCGATTAGTCAATTTTTGAAATAGTTACGATCGTTTGAAAAAAAAAACAGCAGTTTTTCTAAAAATTCGTAACTTTTTTTGGGTTGAGTAAAAATTTTGAAAAAATTCACAGAACTGTTGTTGATGAGATAATATAATATGTAAAAATTTTAGGAAAATCAAAAAGGGTCGGGTTCAAAAGTGGTCGATTTGGTGTGGAATGCCCAATATATATATAGGACTAATATAGGGTGAGCCATCTAATGAATATTTTTTTAAAATAGTGAATTTATTAAAAAGATTAGACATTTTCATTTAAGAATGAAACACAACATCATTCAAATGACTGCTACGGCTAGCTCGACAGTACCCCATCCGATCAATCCAATTTTTCAGTACATTTTCGATTGTTTGGGATCCAGTTGCATGAATGGCATCTTTGATTTTATGTTTCAAAGCATCAATTGTCTGTGGATGGTTAGCGTAATACTTATCCATAAGGGCTTCCCACAAAAAAAATCCAACGTATTTTAGAAAACTTTTTATCTCGTACAATCTTAATTTTCTTTTGCGACTGTGTCGCCTTTTTCCTTCTAACGGACCCTTTTGGGCTTCACAACGCTACGTTTTTGGGGGGTTACTGTTGCTTCGGCCATCTCGAACTGCGGAAACTATCACTCAAAATTATTCATCAAAGGTTGATTATCGCCTTACGCGAATCAACACACTACTTTGAAACGATACGAGGCTGTACGCTTGCAAGTATTATACATACTCACCCAAACTATCTCTACAATGTTCTTAGATGTTGAAAGAGGTGATGAAGGCTTTGCCTCCACAAAACTCTGCACGAAGTAATGCTATGCTATGAAGTTTTGTGGAGCACTATTAGTTGTAACTTAACCGTCGTATAGATAACATCGAGAAAATTTAACGTTTTAGGGGTATTTTTAATTTTAATTTTACGAAAAAAGTAGCGACAACGACTTCGTTTTTAAGAGCACTTTTTGGAAGGTTGGGAGGCCTCCAGAGATATAAAAAAAGTTACATCCACTTCTTCAAATTAGCATCTTTTTTGAGTTGGAAGGCCCTAAGTGATATTATTAGTTAGTAAGCGTTAGTCAAAATGGCTCAAAACGTTTCAAAGCCACCAGAAGGAGCGTAGTGAGTGATGTTTTGAGTCAATTTTGACAACGCATCTGTATCCGACAATAATCTATTATTGATAAATTTATTTAAAACCTAAAATACTTTACGTGGAGAAGACCTAGAGTCGATGTTTACAACGCTACTGTGTCTGATTAAAATTCATTATTGAAAAATCAATTTAAAACTTTATTTTTAAGTAAAAGCTAAAGTTTTAGTTAAAGTATTAATGAGTGGGGGCTAGTAACTCTATGAGGCAATATTGCACCGTCTGTGAACTGAAAAATTTGCTCCCGGTCGATCTACTGGAGGTGAGCGGGGTTTACTTATGGCAGAAACCAATCAAAGGCTCTTGAAACGATTCATATTTTTTATGTTTCATAATTGCTCTTTGGTCTACTTTATTTCATAATATACTTTAGAAATTTTTAAAATCGGAGCGCTGGTTGTCGTCCGACTCCCATAAATCTTTTTTTTAACAAAAATCCGTTAGATGGCAGGCAAAATCACTCTTATTACTCCGAGTGATCAAAGTAATGTAATATTTTAACGCAGTCAATATAAAATTGTAATGCTTTTTTTATAATAGCTTACATCCTCCCTGAAATGTCGTCAAAACTCCCAGGTGGATTTGGATTTTATTGTGGAGGGCAAGACAAGCTTGCACGCACTTAGGCCTCTAAACCGGGCCCATTGTACTACCTCCGATTTCCCAGCAGTGTATGTGGCGCGACTAGGAATAGAACTGCGGTTTTCCGCTTCCTAGCCTGCCAGTATATGCTTAACACCACTCCACTGGTTGACTGCCAGGTGATCGTGATCCACAATTTCAAACACGCTGCTTTACATCTACCGATTGTTTTAAAATTTGTCTTTATAATGTAATTTTAACAAAGTCTCTCTCTTGAACAATAGCTTATGTATTTACGTCCTATGTTTAATGTCATCGCTATACTGGATCAAAATGAGTTATTATAAAGAAATAATAGCTAATGGTGCTTTAAAATAGAGAAATCCCCGGTATAAAAGTATACATTTAAGAATTAAAGTTGCAATAAACAAACGTTTTTTTACAAGGTATGAATATAATTTTGTCACGTATGCTTTGTATGATTTTATAACAAAAGAGATATATATTTTTTATAAAAGCCAATTTTATTTGAAATTTTCTACATTTAATGTTGATACATGTCGATGTATAATAAGTACTACATAAATGTCTGAAAATCTAATAATAATTTTATGAATTTTAGCGCTTTTTTTTAAAATAAATTTTCAAATAAAATTAAGTAATTTAAAAATCTTCTGTTTTTTTATTATACCTACTAGTAATTCAGAATAATGTTTTCATCTCCATAAAATCAATGAGTTTATCTCAAATTGACAACAATTCAAAACAAGTTACAAAAAAAACAATTACAATGAATTCTCGCAAACTGCAACTGTGCAAAATGCAACTTTTCGCAAATTGCAACACTATAGTTTAAATTGAAACTAATTTTAAATCAAGTTCTGACAAAATATAACTTTGTAAACGAACTTCCCTATAAATTAAAAATTTTAAAATATTCGAGTAAACAAATAAAATAAATTAAAATAATATTTATTAGGAAATATATTGTTGAGGTTTTAGGTCTCATTAAGACAATTAAATATTGTTCGACGTTTTGAGCCATTTAGGTCTATTTCCAAGGCTGTGATAATCAAATCAATTATGGACCATTATGGAAATGGACCTAAATAGCCCAAAACGTAAGACAATATTTAATTGTCGTAATGAGATCTAAAACCTCAACAATATATTTCCTAATATATAATTGATAGGTCAACTATTAAATTATTCTTAAACGTATTCAATGGTAGAGAGAAGAAAACGCTACGAATATCAAGGCACTCATTGGCATTGCGCGAATTACTGGATTATCAGATGAAAAATATATATATTTTTCATTTGGTACCAGTAAAATGCTATATAAAGTGAACATGTAATCAATTATAACCAAATTTACAACTATACGGCACTGATGAGATCTAATAAGATCAAAACATGTCTGTCGTTGTTGTATTTTTTGCTATATTTGATTTGATTATCACAGCCTTGGAAATGGATTTAAATGGCTCAAAACGTCGGACAATATTTAATTGTCTTAATGAGACCTAAAACCTCAACAATATATTTCCTAATATATAATTGATAGGTATTTGTATTTGTAATATTGTATATTGAGAAATAATATTGTATAGCTGATATTTTTTCAAAATTGTTAAAATATCATACGCAAAACGAAAAAATTGCGTATAATAGTTAAAAATAATTTTTTATTAAGAGGAATCCTCCAAGTTGGAAAACACACTTTAGTAATTCGCTGATACTTTGCTTGTTACTGAAAAAAATTGCACAAAAGTACATACTTTTTAAAAGATGACACCTAAACCGACAAGTCGACCTTTGTCCAAGTGTCTTCTTTTAAAAAGTATGTGCTTTTGTGCAATTTTTTTTGGTGATAAGCAAAATACAGCGACTTATAAAAGTGTTTTTCAACTTAAAAAATTTCTCTTAAATATAATTTTAGATTTAATAATGTAGTAATAATAAGTGTGGCTTAGTTAGACGTTTTAATTTTACAAATTACTGAAAATATGGTTACAAATACAGCATAACAACAAAGTAACCAAAATAACATTTTTACAGAAAAGTTTCATGTGAAAAGCCAATAAAATTTTAAATGTTCTATAAACATAACATTCCTATATTGCAACAGGCAATTTATTACAAATCAGTATGCCACTGTTAAAAGAAGCACCACAATGTAAATATAAATGACATTAAATTTCTTACATCTGAGACACGTTCATTAAATTAAAAACATTCAACATTCAAAAAAGTGACAGAAGCTTTTTTTCGAAGCTGTAAAAGAATTTTACATTTTTTAAATCCTTTGATTAGTTATCGATTGATTAACTTTATCTATTTGATAAATTTAACGATTCGATAAATATTTAACAGAGCGATAAAGTTAAAAATCAAAGTTATCAGTTGGTTAGAGTTAACCGAGATCTAAAAGTCTATCTGCCCTTTATAAGCTCGGCTCTTAATTACTTTTAGCATTGGCACTATATTTTAAAAACAAAAATTATGGTTTGTGATATACCCACCCAAAATTGTATACTTCAAATTATATCACCTTTAACCCAAAATGTGTCTTTTTGAAGTTCAGCGGTTGTTAAAAAGTGATAATTTGCCTAATATATTGCAAGATGAGTAACAATCATGCTAAACACATCACAATATACCACGCTACAGCTAGAAACTGTGTATCCGTGCCCAAACTACCAACCTGGCGAATTGGCATTTGGTTTGTCAACATTTTACACTTTTTACCTACGACAAAGAGCCAGCCCGACGGTAGAACTCCCAGCCTGGAGGACCAACGAGACGGCCAGAATAAGTTGTTACTTACCCGGATTCGAACCGGGTATTGAGCGTTTGCAGTCAACTTGCTTGACCATTGCTCTCCGAGTGTCTCTACATTCAAATAATTCAAATAATTGCTTGCAATATTTCCACCTAACCTTTTTCTTAAAATCGTGCAAATTCTAATACCAAATACTCCTTTCTTTAACTCAACGATAAGCAGTTAAAACAATTTAAATGCGTGTACTTGAAATTCTGTGAGTATTTGGGTATCTCCCACACCTGAACTATTTTAAATAAATATTATGTTGTCATGACTTTTTATACAAAATATTATTTTCTATTTAATTGGTTCTAGGTAGTAAAATTCGTATTTGTTGTAGTTTTTATCGAAAAAGCGTTACAACGATTTAATTGGACAGTATTTATATTTACTGCAAAGTTTAGTGCTATACTAAAACTCAATTTAGGTAATGAAGTTATTTATAGACTCGTAAAAAATCGTAATGTTACCTGTGAAAATACAAATTATTAAAGATATGCAATAAAGTTCAAATTTTTGTTTAATATAAAAGTACTTGGAGCATATAACCAACCACCTCAACAAATCCTCTCATACGGTATACAGAAATAATCTTATGTTGTTGTCCGTATTTATTCTTTTATTTTTTCTTGGCGTTTTGGTAAAAGCTGCCACGGACAAGTCAGATAAAAGTATTAAATCATTTTCTAAAGTTAAAAAATATTTTCATCTGATCGATTCTTGTCAGCATTTTTTATAGTCTAACAAAGTATATTCGGTATTTTTAGTATTAACTTTTTAATCCCAGTCCATGGTACAAAGAGACACTAAACGAGGTATATTCTTATTTGATTTTGTTAAAAAATTTTACCAACCTGGAAAAGATTTAAAAAGAATTTAAATGTTATTAAATATGCAAAATATGTATAAATTAACAAAACCAGACAAAGGTAGATATCGTTTAGTACTTCTTTGTATTATTGACTACGATTAAAAAGTTAAAGCTATAAAATACCAAATATTTTTTGCTAGATTATTCCTAAGCAACGCAATAACTTCTATCTAAACGCCGCTTAATGGTGCTTATAATTTATTAATAATTTTATTATACTTTTAGAACTACGATTTTAAAATATTTCAACAGTAGGAAATTATACTCTCACAATTATTCTCTGGTAGTAATTTAATTGTAATAAATGTAGCTAAATTTCTTAAATCAAATTGTGAGGTAAAATGCAAATGATAAATGTTTAGTTGTAAAATATTTTAACACTATAGTACTTCTAAAGTGAATTTTCCTTTCATATTCACTTTATTTAATTGAATACGTTTATAATAAATTTAATCTTGTGATGTTATATCGTACCATATACTATTCTGTACAGGTTAATTTATTACTAAAACCTTACCTAAGAAAATTTTGGTCCTAGTTTGTATTAGAGAAGGCTAAAATTTTTCTGAAAGTGATTTTCTAATATGTAATGCATTTAAAGAAATTGACCCAGGATTTACGATTGGATGATACCTTTTAGATATTAATGAATTCGTAAAAGTAAATAAACTACGATTTGATGCAAATTATAAGCGAAAGGATATTTACGACAGCTATTTCACGTATTTCATGTTGATTTATCTAACAATATTATTTACTTTTACTTACATTTTATTAGTCTTAAGTAATGTTATACTGCTACCATCTTGCCGAAAAAAAGACTAATAATAAAGTAAATACTTTCATTCTCATTTTTATGAAATCTTAAGACTACATGGCATTTACGTTCGTTCATATAAAATTTGGTTGTAAAAGTTATGTTAAATATTTATACACGTTATATTCTATAATATTCACACTTTTACATAATTCGTGCATGTATTAAATTTAGCTTTTACGTGTAATAATGATAAAGAAAATATTTTGGATTTTCACGAAATGTTAATGTATTTAGTAAGAATGTTAGTTAAAAATCTTTACATGCTACCTTAATAATTAAATCTGATGTAATAATTTATTTTGTTTACGATCAGTCATAAAAAAATACAACAAGCAAGCAAAATAAGTTAACCAATATTGGCTGTTAACTAATGATTGCTTGTATATAAACCATGACATGTGTTTCGGTTTTGAAAGCTCTAGAGGTGGAATTAATATGCAAATAATACATCATATAATTAGTGTAATTTGTACAGTTGTTGGCCCCTAGATAGTTGTTATTGGTATATTTGGGTATATGTACCTAATATTTTTGTACTTACGTTTGGATATGTGTAGTAAATTACTTGCATCATGTTGTTATAATATTATTAAGTTTATAGATTTAGAAATGTATACAAAAAAACTAATTACCTATACCTAATCAATGTACAAAAAAAATTAAAGTTAGGAATACCTAAGATTAAAATAACATTTCGTCTAAGTTTTATAGTGTCAACAAAAGTTTGTATCATATAAAATCCTCCTGAAATTAGTCTTGCCAATGGCTAAAAGTATCTACTTTTTTTGAAAAATTTTAAAAGTCTAATTATATTCTATTTTATAACTACAATTAGAAACTATTAAATGTATGCTGAACCTTTTAATAGATTTTATATATTTTATAACACAAAAATACTGTTCTTCTGAAGAAAAATATTTATATCATGTAATTTAATATTATGTATTAATTATATCTATGTATTCAGCTTTGTAAACTTTCACAAAACATGATCACGCTCTTTTTTACTTAGTTCACATTATCGCGACTATACTGTATGTATTATTCTTATTATTTTTGAAATCTTACTCTGTGAGAGAATAAGAGAAGAAAAGTGGATGCCAACAAACCTGAGAAATTGCCATGGCTGGAAATTATTTTAAAAGATTTGCTTTATGTGAGAGTTCCCAGTTTTATTTTTATGTTTTATGTGTTTCTGAACACGTTGGTTGCATAGTAAGAGAAACGACTTGCCCGGAATTCAAGATAAAGAGCAGCATCAGAATTTTGAAAGTCACAAGATTACTGCAAATCTAGAAATGGAACACTGATTTAATAACCTTGATAAAGCTTATCATAAGATGTGGTTTATCAATTGAATGAAAAATTGTATTTCTTGTTTTTTTGGCAAAAAAATGTGAATAATCAACAAAAATTAATATTTGTCGTTACTTGTCATTAAAAAATAAACAATTTATAGTAGGTACGTACATATATTTAACAAGATTATGTGTTATTTATTTACATCGCGTGATCTGGAAATGTTTAATAGTTGAAAACTGGGTCTACTAAATATAATACATAATATGACAAAAAAATGTTGCAAAACATGAAGCGTACAACTTTGTGAAATTTCAATTCTAATATCCGTCTCTTCTGAGATAAAAAGCTCACAATATTAGAAATAATGCATAAATGTTTACATTAATTTATTATAAATCTCAACTTGCACATTTACAAATTTTTCATTTCTTAAATTTATATAACCTAATGTGTTATTTTTTTTCAAAAATACCATAACAAGTTTAGAAATTGTGAATAAAAATTTAAGAAATTTGGTAGTGAAAAGATTAGAAGATGTGATATAAACAAACAAATTTCAATCTGCTAGTTCTTAAACCGTGAAGAAGAAAATGAAATCGAATACTTACGTTTAAAGACAAAAAAAACTGTTTCAGTCTTTAATTTTCCTATGTGAAAGTGAAACCTGAATGTCAACTACAAAAGACGTATTCGCATTCAACGAAAATGAAATTCTTAAGAATAGTCAGCGATTCCATTAACGAATAAAATGATAAACAAAAAAACTTTTACAATTATATGCATATAAATACAATTTTCGTAGTAACTTTTCAGTTGAGTAAATCTTTGCAAATTTTGCATTCATAGGTAAAAACGATCTTCAATTTTAAGATTTAAGAAAATGTAAATATTAAAACTTCAAAATATCGAGTTATTAATAAATTAAAAATTAATTAAAAGATTTATTGAGCTTTCAAACGATTATTTCGTCCGTCATCAGAATAATATACAGAAATTAATATGAATTGCATGCAAAATCAATATGATTAGTGAAATTTATGAATTGCATGCAAAATCAATATGAATTTCTGTATATTATTCTGATGACGGACGAAATAATCGTTTGAAAGCTCAATAAATCTTTTAATTAATTTTTAATTTATTAATAACTCGAAATTTTAAAATTTTAATATAATCTAATATCAACGAGTTAATAATTTATATATTTATATGAAAATGTAAATAAACTCACCTGGTTGTATTACCAGAAAGAGTTTGATATAAAACTTTGATTTATTGAACAATTTCACGTAGTCTTACCTAAAGTAAAGAATTTGCTATAAACAAGCAGGAGGTTTGTTTCGTATAGTGAATTAAAAATCCAAACAAATGAAATATTTAGCTGCAATAAAAGAGTGAAATGCAGCAGGAAAAATGGAAAACCTGAAAATATAATATTATATTACGCACGTTACTGTACAACAAACTTTAAACAGTAAATTTTTATCGACATTTGTGCTTTATTACACATAATTTACATCTGCATCTTGGCTATGAATTATCGTTACTTTAAAGATTGTACCAAAATACAATCCCGGAATTTCATTTTTCAAACGTTTGAAATTTTTTTTGTAAAAATAAGAAAAAGATAAAATTTCATGGAATGGTACTAATAATAAAATAATAAAAGATAGGTATATAAATCAACAACATTTACATATTATTCAGAAAAATTTCAAACTGATGATGTCCTTTCAGACAAAGCTTATTTTTAGTTGGATGGGACTATATTAATAAGCAAAATTGTTGTATTTAGTTACTAAAAAATCCAGAAATTATTCGTGAATAAGCAATGCATCTGTAATCTAGAATTTTGATAAACAAATTATAAAAACAAATGGTCATGTGAACTGGTGGCCAAGATCTTGTGATTTAACACCTTATTATTTATTATTAGTTTACGTCAACAAACAACAACCATTATATGAATAATATAATTTGTAACATTAATGATATGCAGGCTAATTTATGCAAAAAAAAGTCAATGAAAATTGAATTGGGTTCAGCGAATTCATTAATGAAAACGCTTGAAAGCTTGAGACACATCATCTTCAGCCTTAATAACATCGATAAAAATATTGAAATTTTTAGCTCGCTTTCTTGTTTTTCCGCTTTTTTATCGTTAGTATCTAACGATAAACTTTCTGCATAATAGTAAAATTATGATTCAGAAAATTTGCGATGAATCAACGCATAACCATATTATTCCAGGTGGCCAAACTTAAACAGGAAAGTAATAACTTCTTAATTCCCTACTACGACGCATTCCTAAGACTTAATTCCTGCCTTTCATTGTTACGGTTAACAATGCAAATTTACATTTTTACTTTTTCTTTCAATAACTATAATTGCGGAATTCCCCTCTTGTCGAAAAAAATTCTATTAATGTTGCTGTAGTACGTGGTTTTAAGAATTGCTATTTAAAGTTATTGGGACTTTGAAGTCACAATTAACAATCAAAAGTTTTTTTGAATATTCTCAGAATGTTTTCGTAAATATGTGATATAGTTTGAGTATTGATATTGTAGGTACTCATCTTAGTTTCATAATTCTCACGGCATGTAATTATTAATTATTGTTAATAATACTTGTTTACTTGTGTCGTGTTATTCTGACGAAGGAATGAATAAATTTTTCCGAAAGCTTAAAAATAATTTATTTAAATTTTTTCATTTATAGTAATCCGTAATATTTAAAGTTTTAAAGATTATTATTGTAATATATTACCTATTAACAAAGATTATAATAAAACTAGAAAGATGTCCAAAGCTATAGGTTTTAATATGTCACAAATTTTGTTACAGTATCCACGCAGTATATAATGCGTTGCTATACAACTAAATTATTAAATCGTATTTGTATCGTTCCGTTTCTTTCTTTCTAATAAGGATAACTCACAGTTCTAGCAAAGTTACAAACCTAAATGTTACCTAAATTTTACCTAAATTGGCAATGGATACTTTTATCCTGCTTTATCTTGTGTATTTAGCATAGGACAGAGTGCCCACCCCAACTTATTCTCATCACCATTCTTAACAACCTTAAAAATACCGAATAAACGAATTTAAAATTATATTTGCGACATCTATGATAAACCAAAGAAAGCTACATAATGACAAAAACATAATAATTATAACCTAATAAATAACCGGCATTTCAAAAGTTGATCACACAAAAGAGCCATCTACTTATAAGATAATAATTTTGATACACATAAATTTACATTGCGCTATTCATCTTTATAGCTCTTATATCATTGCTATTAATTAAGAATCAAATAATAAATAATTAATATATTATTAATATATTATAAATGTAACTTAGAAATTAATAATAATAATAATAATTGAAGCTTCCTTCAGAGGGAATTTCACAAATCGTATACACGTATAAAAAATACTGACATTTCTTCTGTATTAATGAAATTATTCGCAAATTTTTTATTAAAAACAAATTAATGATCTTTAATTTTCAGTCTGTCGAAGCTATTAGGTTTTCAGATGAAAAGTGATTTTTTTTCGAATTTCGGATAAAAACAAATTAGTTTGTTATGAAATGTTCCAAGAATTCAGAAAACTTTTTTTTAGAATTGGAATTCAGTCACGTAGGAAGTTGGTCGATGAAAACCCAAGCGTTCTTTTATTTCAACCAGTTGCTCTATCATCACACTGCTCAAGTTTCATAAATCGATGTCAATGCGCATATATTAATCTCTTGCCATTAATTCTTATTATTATTTAATACCTAATAAGAAAGGCTTATTTATTTAGGTACGTATAATATAATTTTTTCTTATTTGTTAAGTTATAATTTGTAAGTAATAAATCCAGGAAAGCATTTTAAATATTTATGTTAACTTTAAAAATTTATTATAGTAGATGTACTGAGAAGTAGAGATTTCAAACAGGCAAAGCTTTTGTTAGACATCGCTGTATATCAGCAGCTGAATACTTGATGGTTTAGTGGAATATAGAATGTCCATATGAATCCAACTAGTTAAGCACTGTTTAAGTTTAAGACATACTTAAGTTGTTGGCAAATGTCAAAATTTACTAACTAGCAGCTACGAATTTTTCAATGTTGTAACAATATATAATTCACATATTACTTAGACCTTGATTCTTCTATTTCCAACTAGGCTAAGTCACTAATGCTTGCCTAGTTATCTCAGGGCCTTTTTACTAATAATCCAAAATTGTATCTTGCAGATGCGACGTAAATAAAATGTAGGGTGTCCAAAAGTATAAAAAAAGCTTGTAACATTATTTTCAGTTATTACTCAAAAATTAGCAAAATAAAATCTGTGTAGTGCTTTAAATAAAACAACTGTTGAAAAGCTATAAAAAGTAAATAAGCAAGTATAAAGAATTTTATGTTGACAGGAAATCAAGTTTTTGTTTTTGAGGTAATCAACAACAACAAATTGCGACAGTAACACTCTTGGCCGTGCTACGATTGCAATAATTGCATTTTGCTTTCATATAAACAGAAACTTTTGCGGCAAATTAAACTAATTCGGATTAAAATGTGGTTGAAATTTGTTAACATGGTGATAAAACCAAATAAAACTTTGTAGTATATTTGCTTCCACATTTGTAGCTTTCATAAAAAATTAATTTTATCAATAAAACCAAAATGTTTCAGTTTACATTAAACTACATAATTATGTTAAGTGTTTAGGCGTCAAGCAAGCGTTAAGTTTTGAAACTTGAAGTTCAATATTTACGTAAAGCAAAATGTAAACAATTTTCCAATTTCAAAATAATACCAAATTTTGCTACCATAACATTTACAATTAAATTTTTTATTTATTATAAACATTTTTGTGTACTGGTCATGATGTGTAAATTGAATAGATTAGAATTTAATAGAAAAGTAGTGGTAGCTTGTAATTGTATTAATATGTAGGGGAAGGTTGCTGATATCGTACCAGTGCAATTAAGGCACTTTTCCGGTCAATGACGTCGCTAAGTCTCTGGATTTAACTTTTATGTTTACTCCGTACCGTTTTATATTAGTTGATATTTTTCGCTTCTTTGTAGCTTGGTCACAAAGTAAGAAATAATTTAAAAATATTCCTTTATTTAAATTTATAACAAAAAATCAATTTTTTTTTATATACTTTACCTAATCAAAAAGCTTTATTAATAAAACTTACTATTCTACTAAAATTTTACATTAAAAAGTTTTAATAAGTTTGGTTCATTTTAAAATCTTTGAAGAGTTACATGAGTTTGAAGTTGAATTTTGGTATATATTTTAGAATTTTCTCACTTATTCAGCAACAAAGATTGTTCTAACAAATAATGTAGGTAATGCGTATGGTAAAATATGTGTAATGGATGAAAGGGCAATCTATTCTGAATTACAAAAGCATCAACTTTTGTTCTTTGTTGCATTTTTGGATTAAAGTCATTTCTAACCTAATCTTTAAAAGTTTTATTGATAATTTATAAAATAAAACAAATAATAATAATTAATCAAACTAACAATAAGTAAGGAAGATGTAGAAAATTGATAAAGGATACCAATAGTATCAATTATTATTATTATATGTTATATAAAAATAACGTGAATTGCTCTGTGATGCAATAAAACTATAATTTAAATCTTAAGAATTGATCGGAAAAATTTATCTAATTTTATCAAATACAGTAGCATATTCAGATTAAATTAGTAAAGGGAAGTCAATTTTGAAAAATTATTCTCTACCTCATAAAATGAAAAATATCTAGGGAAATAATGCATGTGTAAGTGGGTTATTATTTTCCAATTTTCTGAGTTAAAAATATGTAAAACAGCAGATTAATAATTTATTGTTTTATATAGTATATGTGAAAATTGTAAAACGAAGTAAATAAATGTTGAAAGATACAAGTATATTTTTCCGTTTAATTTTACACAAATTTTATCTCCGCATAAAATTTATTATATTTTTAACATTTCAGTGCGTTTTCAGTAATACCATCTATTTCTGGAAAAAATATTGTGACGTGTAATTTTAATGTTTATTTTATACGCTCATCAAAATGCTAGATTTGCTATTGTGAGATACACCAGAAGAGGATTTTTGAGATAAAGAATTTGAAAATGTAGAGTCTTAAAAAAACCTTAAAAATTAAATAAAATAATAAATGACTTACATTTTCTGCTTTTACTAATTAAAAATGTGCATGGAGTGTAATTTTTAGCATTAAATAAATTAAGAGTCTTGTATAACAACATCTCAAAAGCAATTTAACAAAAGTTTATGTCATAAATAAACTACCCACCCTTAACTTTTTAGTAAGTAGATATGTAGGTTTAAAAATAAAATTAAAGTTTACATTTTGTAAGTTAATAAAAAGCAGTGACTGTTCACAAGTAATTTATTATCTGATACCAAAACTGTCTTCAGCAAAGGTAATTAATCATTAATGCTAGCAAATTATAATGTAATCTAGGTAGTTTTATGATTGATTTGAAATAGATCACAATTTATACCCAATTCTAGTACAAACGACACGTCATAAAATACCATCAAAATTGACAAAGTTGAATTTCATACAAGTCGAATTAAATAATTTTTATTTGAGGACATTGTAGCAGGTGGCTGATAGGAAAACACCACATATTGCATTATAATATAAGATTATTTTTACTAACATAAGTAAGACATAATTCATATAAATTAATACTTTAATAATTAATACCAAGGCGCTTTGTTTTTATATTTATTATTTTCCCAACTTAACTCGTAATGTAATATAATTATTAAGCGATAATAACAAATCATATTAAGTTAGATTAATTGTAAGCAATAGGTACTAACTATAGTTAGCTCTCTAGTATAAGCTCTCTTATTCGATAAAATCAATCGTAACACTGGTGCACAGCATTGCGATATAAACTAAAATCAAATTATCAAAGGTCTAGATTTAAATTTATATAAGCTCAACTTATATTTTGTATTATTTTAATAATTTTCTAGATTTAATTTTATTTCCATTCACTAAAATTCAAGATTTTTTACCTTAGTGTTACTTGTATTTTCACTCATATGTATATTAATCTTAATCAAGTTTCTCTTCTTTCTTATACAAATACATAGAAGTAATAAAATATGCAATAATTAATGTATGTGATGAATTTACTTGAGGTTTCAATATTGAATTTTCAAAAATATAAGTAGGTACTTAGGTATCTATTACACAACAATTATTAAATATTAAATTACTAAACACGATTAAATTCCAGGGTTTTAGAATTGTGGTAAAAATATTTTGATTTTCTTCAAACTTCCCTAAAGCTTTGTAAAAAACCTTTTGTAACTTGTGAAAAATTTGCTTACTTTAGCTACTAGTTGTTTAAACTATTTATTACCTGTATGATCTTATAAAGCTACAAAATGTTACCCAAAGTTACACAAAATAAAGTTTTTACATTCTTCTTATTAAATTGTTGGGTAATTTAACGAATCACAGCTAATTTTAAATCGTCACCCCGTACAAAATAATAATTTGATAGAGCGGGTATGCGGTGGTAATTAAGAAGCATTTGTATTGCGATAATTTTGGTGTGAAATCACGCGTGTTTTACCCTGGCTGCTAGCTTCTACGGTAAACCCTGAGAAATTCTTACCGACGGTTTGTGGTTCAAATTTGTTTTTAAGATAACGGCAAAACTTGTTAAAAAAATCAATAAAGTTTAATAATAATAGAATTTTAATGAACTAAATATGAAATGATTAATCAGTTCAAATTTATTACTCATTTACAAAAACTTTGAGTAAGTAAAAAGTTTTAAGTTCAAAAGCGCTACTTTTTATTTACTATTTAAAAACATCGAATACCGAAGTGTAAATGGATTAATTTAAAAAAATATTTTACAATTAAATTTTCAAATAAAACCTGAAGTTTATCTATGTGCGTTACTGAACTGTTGTAATGAAAAGTTGAATAATATCTCACCAGATGTCTTCTGTGTGTGATGGTGCTGTTCTTCCAACTTTAGTGAAATTTTAGTTGATTTTCACCTCAGTTCAAACTCATTATTTGATTCAGATCATTAAAGTTGCTTTCAGATTCTCTCAATCTCCAAATCAATTAAGAAGTAAAATTAAGCTTTACTCATTTGCATCTATGACCATCACCATATAATTACGGTTTCGGTTGGTTTTCTAAATTTTCCAACTTTCAGCAAATTTTTTTTTTTTTTAATTTTTACCCCTGTGGCGGGGGGTTATATTTTATAGTGCATCAACTACTAGGTTATTAGCACTTATTTTTTTAATTTGTTTAGTGTGTTTTGGTTTGTTATTATGTTCTTTTTTGTATAGTTATTTTGTTTTTTGGTCGAGTTTTTCTGGTTCACCACGGCGTGAAAATGTCCACTAGAAGGCTGAGCTAAGAAATTCTGATGCTTCCGAGATTTGAACTCAGAATTTCCGCTCGTAACGCAACCAGCGATCACATCACTTCACTGCCGTGGCTAGCTAAAATTTAATATTCACTGAATGTGAATTTCATGTACGGACTACTTATTCGCAAAAATAATTTTAATTTCTTGCAATTACTTTGCAGAAAAAAAAACATAGAAATAATTTAAATTAGCAATTTAAAATTTTCATCAGTTTCTTGAAATTAACAGCGTACTCGGACTCACTACTGTCCCTTTTAATGGTTAGCAATCAAAAGCAATTTTACAATTTTTTTTCTAAACTAATAACGCAATTGGGCTTCACCGTAGCCTGCTCAACGGTTGGCAATCGTAGGATCAAATTTTCTTGATTCCTACTCTGGAATTTCTTATTTTGTTATCATTTTCTGCGCGGTTTACGAATTTCCCCTATCAACAAGTTTCCTATCATTTTACAAAATAAGTGTAATTTTTTGAGCTATATGTTACAATTATTCAACTTTTTATTTGATTTAGATTAAACTTTGTTTTTGTTTTAGGCAAATGCCCCTTCTGAAGTCAAACATCAAATTCTTTATTGCTTTTTTTGTTGTGTTTTGACTTTTATCAACCTTTTCTTATTATAAAAATATAAAACACTCTCTTTTTTACCCTTGCAGTACGACAGTACAGTAGGTGCCAAAAAAGATGACTCTGCGAAAGCAATTTTCTGCAAAGTAAATGTGGAGGGAAAACGTTCCATTTCTGAATTTATAAAAGTACGCTGCTTACGTTGTGCTTTTGAGGTTAATTTCATTCAAACTGCTAATATTATCTTTATTATTATTTATTTTATTAACAGAAATGCGCATGCGTCAAACATTAGATCTTACCGACATTAGACCCGTAAATTGCAGTTGTAGGAAAGAGTTTTGAAATTCTTGTAGTGAAGAATTGCACAGTCCCTTAAGTTGTGATTTGAATATTGAATTTAACAGAAAGTTTTGCGATGTTTTCAATACTGCGTTCTGTATGTTGAATAACACCAAAAAGTGTCCTAAATACAAGTTTGCAATTTAAAAAATAATCTAGATGTGATTGTATAACGTGTACAAGATGCAGTTTCTTATTTTGTTGTGTGTGTTTAGATGAATTGAGAGGTGAAACTAGGTTAACGGGCCAAAGACCAAATTCTAGCCCAGAGACCCAGGGTTTGATCCCCAGGCCGGCTACAAAATTTATCCAACTTAATTATGACCCTCACCTCTCGGAAGGCAACAGCAAACAACTAAGAGTAATGTGCTAAACAACCATTTAATTGGCCACGATGATTCTGTCAAGAAGTATACAAAGAAGAAGAAAAAGTTTAGATGAATATCATCAAAATAATTTCTATTGCACAAAAATAAAATAGAATGGAAGTTATAAATTTATGTTTTGTGCATATAGTCAATACCAAAGAAGCCAGTATTCGGATCACTTGAAAAGTATGGCTATGCAGAAAAATGTTTGTGCAATAAAATAGAATTAGGAACGTTAATTTTGAAACAGATTAGTATATGTAAGAGCAACTCCATTGTAATAAATGCACATAAGTGCTTAATGTATTCTTATCCTTTTGGTTATTATATGTTGAAAAGAAGAAAATCCAGTATAGCTTATTTATTGAAAAGGTAACCGAATAATTTAGACAAGTTTTAGAAAGTTACATTTGTATAAATGACATATGTTGAAGTGTTCTATCCTAGGTACAAAATTAAAAATTTCCACAATTAAAATTTTGCAACGTTTTTCTTTCTTCAAAAACCATATTTTACTTGAGCAAGTGATCAGTTGTCCTAAGTCAGTAATTTACACCTAAGATGATGGGTGAAAGGAAAACAGATTATCCAACAGGAGGGGACTGTCCATTTTCTGAAATGATGAAATCAGTTAAAGTAAAACAGCGTTAATTTTTATTTATTTATTTGTAAATTGTTACCTTAAAAATTAATTTAATATTGAAGTGGGTATAGCAGATTGCTGTGAATAGTGCGCGTAAAAAGTGATAGATGGAGAGATAAACGTTTTGAAAATGTCGGTCAAATTGATTGGTGAATTTTAGTGAAGCCAATTAGAATCAAGCACAAAAAGTCAAAATGAGCAAGCAGAAAATTTTGCAATTTTGAAAACGGAACAGTCAGTCGCTGGCTCAACTCCGTAAGAGCAAGGCGAAGTAAAATTGAGTGCTGCAAAGTAATTAAAAATTTGCGAATTACCTGTAAATAGAGCGAAGTAAAATTTTGAATTATTGTTAATTTTACCGAGCAGTGGTAAATTGTGTGAAGAATTATTGCTGAGTTAATTAAGATAGTGAATTTGAAGCTGGAAGAATTACCTGGCCATTCTATTTCGAGACGCATTTATTCCACTATTTTGGAAAAGTTTGGATGACACTGCAACGGATTTTAACCACGTGGAAATTTAAGACGGTAAAAAAAACTGTTTAAATTTAATTATTCAACGCGACATTGAATTCATTTTTCTGCAATTAGAAAAAGTGCATTTTAAATTTTGAAGTAAAACTTTATTATTAATTTACTCACCACGTCTTACTACAAAGTTTTATATGTTACTGCGACACAGTATTCAATTTTAAACATTCACTGCGAAACACCGAAATTATAATTATATAAACACCTGTGATAATTAATATTTTTGTAACCACGATTTATAAAACATTTGTTGCACTCGCGGTACATGTGCGTATCTGCGCAACGAGGTTAAAATTCAGCAGTCTGAATACAGCTGTGGTACCAACCGATAGATTTAAATCTAAATTAAAAAAAAAAAACAATTAATTTATTTGTATAAATTTAATTATAAGTTTCTTTTCATTATTACAAACGCTATTTTCGTTCATAAGAGACTAGAAAATTTTTGAAGAAGTAAATGTGTACTTCTGGACGAAAATCGTTTAACTTTAGCTTCAAATTGCGATTTTGTTGGTTTACATTGGGATGGTCTGTTTTCAGTTTATAAAATTTTTATATGGGAACTTCATTTGTTTAATTAAAATTTATTCTTTAACTGTACACCGAATTTTAATTGTTGAAACAATTTTTTTTTTGCTTTGAACCTACTAACTGAGGAGTCTTTCTTGTTACTCCGAACAACCTGAGCTCTGGACTTTTGAGTTGCTTGTTCGAACGGAACACGACAATATATTAGGAATAGGCAAAAACTGCAAAATTACAGGAAGCTGTGCGATTCTAGTCTCCGAGCTTTAGAATCACATATTTTGGAAAGCTACGATAAGAATTAGTGAACATATCAAAAAAGTGCAGGTCACACGATCAGGAAAGATGGAGATGAAATATTTCAAAAAAGGAAATATTATTACAGGATTTCATTGCTCATTAAAGCATATGAAGAAGTAAATATTTTATGCTCTAAAAATTTAACAGCGTGGTACAACAGGAAAACCGTCAAGTGTCGTATTTTTATAGTTCATTGATTTGTTATGAAATAATAAATTGAACTACTTAATTTTATTTTGATAATCTAATCTTGTTAAAATCTAACAATTATGGCCGGTGTTACAGCCGATATGATATTAATTAAATTATTATTAATCAATTAGTTTTTGAAAAGATCAAATAGTGATGAGTTAGTCCAGGTTAATTATGAACCAATGGAAAACGACTACATAGTAATGTTAACAAGGTTTTCTCTTGCTTTTGTTAACATTGTGGAAACCAATTAATGTCGCAATATTATTTATAATATAATATATTCCATAATTGAGAAAAACTTACTAAACAATCTCAAATTACATTGTTACTATCACAAAACTCGTCAAGTTTATCGAAAAATCTATATAAATAAAAATGTAAATGTTTTTTTGTTCAAAATCTTTTATCTCCCAAAGTTCTTCACTGATTGCTTAGAAATTTTAAAACAACGTTAAATTCAAATACGTGCGTATGTTAAAAAAGTAAAAACAAGCTTTTTTTAGACAAAACCATCTGTTGGATGCAAAAGCAGCAGACACTCTACTAAATATGCTAGGGCAATTGGAGCGTCATCTGTTAAACGTAACAACAACACGAGCAATACTAAACATTGCTCATGCCGAACAGAGTGCTTCTTGGCAGCTGCTGTCACTTAGCATTTTCAATTTTTTCGATTGCATTGGCATAGATTTCGATTTATTTTCATTTTAATTCAAATAATTTTATATAGATTACTTCTTGCATGGACAGTTATATGTTACGTGCTCTACAGTTGGTAAACCAGACAATCTTTATATTTGCACAGACAATGGAACAACAAACAATATTGTACAGCACAAGCATTGTGAAATTAAACATAATATTAGAAAAGCGTGCTTTTTCTTATCTTTCTTTTCTATTTAACCATAATACTCAACACACCTCTAAGCCCTTTGACTGCGATTTGAACCAAATTTGGCACACATGCTCACTATGACTCAGGTTAGGTTCCTGTGCAAAAAATTTTAAAAACTTAAAAAGAAAGAAAGATCACACAAAAATTTAGTGACCCTAAAGAGTCACAAATCACAGTATAATATTTAACATCAGCTATAATTTTGAAAAACAGAACAGATCCATTCCAATACGGAAAGGAAGTTGAAGCCAAGGTGAAATTGTTCGTCGCGATGACAAGAACCAACAATTGGCCACGAAGTTTCTATTGCATTTCTTTATCTTTAACCTTCCTATTACCATTAGTATTTTTGGATTTTTTCCTTGAAGGAAGAATTTATTTGGATGCAACTTTTGAGTTGGTTTCTGGAAGATAATTTTTTCACGGCCATTTTATGTCTATCTGTGGTTATGACTTTATTGGCAACCTGTGTAACACTTGTACTGAGATATCAACCAGTATACCAGTAGACGAGATTTCGTAGAGATCTTGTTCCGTCTTGAATTCAACACCTGTTTCTGGAGTAATTTCTGGAGTAACAACAATTATTGTTGTCAACGACTTGAAACAAAAAGATTTAACAGCTGCAATAAGTAACTTTGGACAGATTACGTTTGTGAGCACCTTAAAATCTTTTGGTGTGTTATATTTAACTTATTGTAGTTGTTTTGATTCAAATTTTTACACCCTTAGTGTTCATTGTTCTAGACACCTGTGGTGCATTAAAACGGAAATTTTGGTTTGTTCAGTAATATTCTCACTAGTGATCTCTTGTAGCTATGGTTTTAATTTAATAAAGCTGTGAATATCTATTGTGTTTTTGATACATTGAGAAGCAAAAGATCAAACCTATTACCTCGTCTCCGAATTAAATAAAGAGCTAGTTGCATTAAAATCAGGGCCTCTGCACGTCAAATTTTATCAGTTTAACTGGGTGTGTAAAGAGTTTTCTTCTCGAGGAGAATTTAAGCGCTTGCAACTTTCAGTGAAGCTAAGTTTTGCCATGTCGGTAACAAATCGCAGGGACAAACTTTGCAATTTGTTGGCCTGCAATTGTAAGAGGATTGTTTTGCTCATGTTCAACTGTATGTATGTAGTATGTTGAAGAGTAGGTGCATCTAACAAACTTTTAATATTTACTTGTTGGGAAACAACCAATGTGGTTTATACAGAAATTTTGTCGTGAATTAAGTATTTTTATTATTAATACTGTAATATGATAATAATAACACACAAATTACTACATAAGTAGTAGCTGTTGAATAATTTAAAAAGATAATAATCTTGAATTCTAAAAATACCTTATAATTGAAAATTTTCTTTTTAAGATTTATTTTCTATAATAGGGCAATCGCAAGATTGTTTTTGTGATAAAATTTGAAAATATTTTTCAAATTTATTTTCTCGAAGTTATGTTGGTACGGTGTATCACTGCTTTGAAAAACCCTGTCTGTGACAGTTATTCTGAAATTTTTATAGTAACCTTTTATCTCATCTTGAACTCACGTGCAAGAAAGTCTAGCTTAATTTATTTATTTTTATTTTTTTGGTAAGCATTTTTACAGTTTTTTTATAGTTTTTTTATAGTTTATTTTTTTAAAAAGTTTTTTTTAGTCATTTTCATGTTTGTTTTTCCTTTTTTCTAGTTACATACGACTGAAGATAGGCAATTACCTTGAAATAGCGCTATATCGTATTACTATTCTGTAATCATTTTAGTATATTTTTCAATTTTTAAATACCACGTTTTGCGTTTCATCACTCCCCCCTTTTTTCAAAATTTTTAATCATTTTTCTAATATTTTATCTAGTTTTACCTTGTCACTAAAGTTTCAAATGGTTTTTAAAGTGTTTTTATAAAATTTCTTGTATGTTGTTTTCTTTTCTTACGGTTAAAAATTCAAAATTTTTAACGTTTGGTTAAGTTTGTTTAATTCTATACCTTATAATTGCTATTGAAGGATTGATCTCTGGTTGGGTAATCTAGACGCGAAAAAGTATTTTATTTTATGTAAAACTCCTGGCAAAGTCCAGTTAGTATTATGTAAAATTACAAACCTCAATAGTTACATAAAAAAAATTTTTGATTTTCCTCATTTGGATTACTTGCACTTTGCTAGAAAAAAGTTATTTTTGAAATTCAAAAAGAAGTAAAGAGTAAAATAAATGCGCAAATGGTGTTAGTTCTACTTTACTAAGAATGTCACTTGGATTACTTCTGTTTCTGACTAGTCAATTAGTATTCCCGATGTGAACTATTGGTCACAAAATTAGATGGAGGGTCGAGTACACCAATTTATTCTAGGACAGATTACTTTTCAATACTTCTACGAGTCGGAAAATTCAAAAAAAGTTAGAAATCTTTATTAATTCTGTACTACCTAACATTTATTAACAGTCATTGTCAAATACAATAAATTGGACGTGCCTGGTTTGCTGATATAAACTCGCGGTATCAAAGAAATTAAAACTTTTCATTAAGTCTGGAAAGTTTTAATGGTTAACTAAATTATTAATTACTCTGTTATAGGGAATATTATGACAAGTTTAATGATAATCACGGGATGAATATCAAATGCTGACAACAGAAAGTACATGAAAAAAATATACGATACAAATGTAAAATTTAAAAGTTAAAAGAAAATTCAACATAGAACAAAAAATAAACAATCATTTTTGTTTTGTATTCTCTCAATTTTCTCATATAAAGCAGAAAAAAAATGATTAAATTTCTAATTAGTTTTGTTTCAGTTTTTACAACGTAAATAATTTTTGCAAGTATTAAAAATAATATACGATGGTGCATTTTTGATTTTTATGTCAAAATATGCCTTACAAAGTCAGTTTATTATGAAAGCTTTGTCTCGAGAATTTAACGTTGATAATAAACTGACATGACAAGCCTTGTGCTAACAATGGTTAACAATAAACATTTTGACGGTTCTTCTATATATCCTCAACTAGCTTAAACTTATACCAGAATCATCTTTGACGTGTAATAGCAAATTTATTGTGGCTTTGTATTTGATATAAGGATTACATAGCAGCAGCACACATATAATATGCTATTTACATTGACTTAAATTTATTGCAAATCATTTTATATCTTTTCGCATATTATGGCCAAATTAATACTATCGTGTCATCAGTTACGGATTTAGCACTTGAGAGGCCCAAGGAGCAATTCAATTTTGAAGCCCTTTTCTAAATATTTTCACTATTTCTACACCATACAGTGTGCATTCTACGCTCACAATTTTTACTCTGACATGCACTATATCGGTGGTTCAAAAAAGTGAGACATAAGAAAATAACAAGGAAAATTAGCCAATATAAAATTACAGCTGCCTGGCTGTATTTAGAAGGTTGTTGATGCTGATTGTATTAATTCAGTTTGTTATTACTTACGTCTTGAATATTATTAGTAATATTTATTTAAAGAGCTGAATTTCAAGGCCCACTTTGTAATAATGTAATAAAACCATTATTATTACATTTAAGAAGTAGTTGTATTTACTAACGAGTTCTACACCTATAACTCAAAGTTGATCCAAAATGCTAATTTATTGTACTAGGTACGAAAAAAAAGTTATTTGTACCTACGTTTTGTATCATTAAAATTATGTAAAAAGTATTAATCTCATCAAGCTAGTCATAGGAATCCGCAAGAATTTGCCTAAGTTGCAAGCTTAATTTTTTGTCATCTTTTTAATTGTAACTCCGAAAGCCCATGTAATTATTTCATTGAAATATTCAATTCAAAACTTTGATATTTTAAGATTATTTCCGTGCATTTAAAGTTCTATTGAATTCCCAGTTTTACTTTTATGAATTTTTTATTAAAGTATTATATTCAATTGTTGATATTCACTCTGAAAAAGTTTCTATCTATTGCAAATTCGAATTCAGCTGAAAAAGTTAGTAACCCGATCATCAAAAGAGTTAAGAAATAGTGGGCAGACAAAAGCGAATGTAGATATTTTTTTTTGTATGATTATTGCTACCTTCATCTTGTACAAAAAATCTTTACATTCATACAATATAAGGTTATTTGTATTTTTTGTTATACTGATACTTAGGGGTCGATTGGATACGAAAGCCTTTCGGAACTGCGACTAGTTTTGATCTTTTGTTCTTAACCCTACTTATTAAGTTTTCAGGAATTCAATTTTGCTAGCGAAACATAGAATGCTCATGAGGGGTTTTCTTCACCTTATTGGGTGTCAGTTGTATCTGTACCAAGTATTGTAGCCCGAATCGAGTTAAGGGCGCTACAGCTGCACAGAATGTGTTTGGCCGATTTGCTTTCCCATTCACAGAGTCTGCACCTGCCATCGCCGTCCAGTTCCATTTTTTTGAGATGATATCTTATTGGGTGATGCCAAATATAAGGTTATTAGAAAGTGCCTAATTTTGAAATAGTACATAAGATTTTAAATCCATCTTATAGTTAGTGGTATAGAATGAAACGTAAAAGCAAATGAACTTAACGTATCTTAAAATAACTTTTCAGAACGAACGTTTATAAAACTCACTTAACGATTAGATGTAGCAGTATAATCACGAAAGCGTTTTTGAATAATAATACTCAAAGGTCAAAGTGTATTTTATATTATTATTTGAAAATTTTTGTTCAAAGTTTTATAGTTCCGATGCATTTTTATAAATTTAAAACTACAAATATCGTAAACCTTATTATTTTGTTTTGCAAAAATATGCATAATTTATTTTTAATTTTGATGTTTTTAAATTTTCTCTATATATCAATTACTTTCCACGTTATTAAATTCAGTATCAAAGATTAAAATACAAGTTGGATGTTGCATGCTAGTTTTATTACAATGTTACGTTGAATTGTTAAAATTTAACCACTTTTTCTTGATTTAATTATAATATTTGAAATTATATTAAATTTTATATTTAATTTATCCTTACACTTCAACTAAAATTTAAATCCATATTAGGAAACATAAATTATGGATAATTTAGTACAAATAGCCTACCTATTGTATTCTGCTGAATTAATTTTTGCTCAGCTAGAGGGCGAAAGCGAGTGAAGATTGAAACAAACGGAGGGTTTTTTCCTTTATACATAGTCGTACCTACGAGAACCTGAGCACTGCTCAACTTAGCTTTTCTCTAATAATTCGATAGCTGTAAGAGATATCAAACATTTTTAAGTGGCCAAAAGCGTTCAACATAAAATGACAAATATTTTTCGTTTAAAATATGTTGAATTTCTTTCATCATTTTTGAGTTGTTAATTGTTAGGGACAAATTGGGATGTGTCATATTCGAGCTCTCTTGGTTATGACTATAATACCATTCTTGAAAATTAGTAAAATTATATTATTATGTACAAAACATAATAATATTATTTTGCAAAGGTTAATAAGGTGTTATTTTTTGCGTAAGTTCCAAAATATATTATCATAAAGTTAAATTTTTAAAGTTGTATGTATTGTTATTTACAAATTGTGGTTATAAGTATTACTAACATAAACCTCAATTTAACTTCAAGTGTGCCAATAAAATATTAATACGCTTTTGAATACTTAATACTAAATCAATTTAAAATAAATTGGAAATATATTATTATAGTACGTCCTATCACATCGTAGTATCTAATTACTGTAATAGTGAATTTAAAACTTATAAATATTTAAAATCAGAGACACTTGTAATATAAATCTAAATATTTATACCAACGGCGTTACGTTTTGGAGTACATACTTGCTGAAAAAGCAGTAAATGTATTCCAGTTATGTACATTTAATGAGTGCGCACTTCCAGGATAATCCCTGTTGGATACCTAATAATAATTTATTCAGATTTAAAAATGTGAAATTGAAGAAGCTAGAAGCTTGATGATTTTTTAAAATTAATGTTTTATTAAGAATAAGAAGATTTCTTAAATAATACGTCCATAAAAGCCACAACATTTATTTTCTACATCCCATTATTATCCTAATATTATCAATATCTCTTCACGTCATTGCTACATACAGTTTATTGATGTTTTGACATTTGTGTTGCACATAATAATAAGAGTAGATGTAATGGGAGAAATATTTTTATTGCTTTATGCTTAAAGAGACGGTCGTAGCGTAACAGTTAAGTACGTTGCTGTTGATTCAAAATGCCAGGTTTGATTCTGAACGAAGTAAGAACTTTATTCAGGCTATCTCTATGCAAAAAGGAGAGGGACTTCCTACTGATTTTCCCACTAAGGCGATTTATTAACATTAAACTGATAATTACCCTGTCAATTAAAATTGAATAGTTACCCATGAAATACAATTATTGAAATTGAAAAAACAACATACGTTTGACAATTTAAAATTGTATTTCATGGGTAACTATTGAATTATTATATTTGACTTATAATTCTGTGTTATAATCCTTATAATTTTGACTAATAATTTCCTCAAATGTGTTCCATTAAGAAACATACTTTCGTTAATTATTTAATCAAAATTATTACGTGATTATCATCGCGTGTAGTACATTATAGCTGATAATATTTTAAAATATTTTTATTTAGTCAATAGTATACCTATTAATATAAATGCAAACTATAGGCCACATATAATATACTTTAATTAAAATTTTTGTTTCTGGGTCATATAAGTAGAAATTTTTTCAAAATACATTCACATGCTTTTGTGAATAGCAACACCAATCCAACTTTTCCTACGGTTGTCGAGGGTTTCTTGATAAAATATTCTATATGACGTCATTGATGACATTTTGGGCTTGACTGTAATAGCCATGGCTTTAAGTGAAATAGCTGAAAATGGTGGGTGATCATAATGGTCTTTAAGTGGAACGCACCCTTAGAGATATATTGTATTTTATTTACATGTCAACATTACATACTCCAAGAAGATTAACTAAACTAGAAGGTCTAATTTTACAAAAAAACTAACATATTCTCCAAAAAAATACAAGATAATTACTTGAATAAATAAACTGTATTGCAGAGGATTTTGACACTTTTATTGTGCAATAAAGCTGCTCTACGCTGTATTTAAGTGGACATCCTTAGCTTTAATGTAGCAGGGTTCTGTGCATCGAAACATAAATTCTATATTTTCTCTCAATAAAAATACATAATATAAATAGTAACTAAATACTATAAATAACTGTAGTTGCACGAAATGAAGTTTGGTGGAAGTAAAAATAAAAGGGAAGATTTGAATTTCATAGTAAATATTACAACTCAAAAAGAATTTCATTGTAAAAAAGTATTAAATTTTTAATATACTGTTTTTCACTTTTTATGACGATTAAGATGATGGGAAGTCAATTCTTTGTGCCTTATATTGTATTGTGGGGTTAAATTGTTAGTCACAGGATTAACGTCAATTTGATATTCAGAAGATTAAAGACGAACTGCAGTTTTTGTTTATGCATAGCTATATATTTATAAGATTTATTTCCTGAATCTTAAAAGTTCTAAAATTAAGTAAAGGGGGAAATCCAGTCACAGTATGCCAATTCAGTCTTGTAATGATAATAAGAGGGCATTAGGTATCAAGTATAATTGAATGGAAAACCATTGTCGTCTCATCGTTCTTTTATTTTGCCTTACCACATTCTACTTAAAACTGCAAAAGCCATAACAAATACGAAAAATTACACGTAGGTAATCCCTTGCGAATTAAACTTTTTACAAAACAATTTCTGGTTGGTTATAATACTCGTATATACCTAAATATTATTTATCGAAGAAATTGAAAGCTGCGAATTACATAGTCAAAATCTAATAATAAATTGATTAGTCTCTAAATTCTTGAATATAAACAATTCATGAACTTTCATAAATTAGTTCGACCGTGTAATATCAGCATAATAGAGATTTTTTATATTTTCTTATCAAATATTCAAAGTATTGATTCATTTGATTTCGTATATCTACTCATTCGTTAAACTTATTTCTTAAACTTATAATTGAATATCTTTATCAAAATTAATATTACATAACCGTCTCTTTTAATAGAACTAACTAATCTTCTACGTTTAAGTATTAATTTTGAGGGTAAATTGTTAAAGCAGACATGAAGCGATTTTACGCATTTAATTTATTCAAAAGGCAACTAAATACTTATCGTATAGTCGTTTACCCCTTTACACTGTACCTAAACAAAAATGTTCTTGAACATAACGTCTTTTGTTACCAGGTAAGGTCTAAAAATTAAAAAAAAACTTCTATTGTAATTATTCGACGTTTTCAAAATTATTAAAATATACCAACTATAAATTACCTTCTTATTGTATTTCGACTGTACTTATATTAAAACAAAAAGTTTTCTAAACAAAAGTTTTAAAAAACTTTCAAGACAATGCGGTTTCAAGTTGTAAATTACAAACATTTTTAGTTAAACATTAGCTCACGTAGGTTTTTAAAGAAAGAGCAGAGCTTGATAAAAAATTTAAACTGCAATTTCTCATACAAAAGTATTAGGCAAAAAGTCAACTGCCTAACTAGTTTTTCCTGTCTTTCTGCTTTGCCCTAGTGGCTTTCCCAATTAAGCTGAAACGTTAAATCTTTTTGTCAAGTTTATAATGTACATACATAATAGAGGTAATGATAAGAAGGCTTGTCAGCGTTGGAATGAAAGAGCATTATCACCTGGTTTAAAACAAAATTTAATAGAAATTAAAAATTTGCAAAAATAAAAACCATTCATAATCCTCTATTGTGTAATTTAATTTTAAATATGAATGATTATCTTTTGACTCGTATGTGTAATTTTCCTTTTGTTTCTAAAATAATACTTAATCAAGGAAAACCTTTTAATGCCCCGCATTAACCTTGCATGTCACATTGATTAATAATTTATCCGTAATGCACTAGACAAGTTTCCCCTAAAAAGTAAACTTTTGGTGAAGCCGTAAATTTCTATGTAGTGTAATGTCAACTAATAACTGCTGGATATCATTGCAGCAAAAGAAAGTGATGCCATATTGACGTTATAACAAAATTTTCGTGTGTTTAAGCAATTTTAACGAAAGTTATCATAATGACTTATTTTAAATATTGTGGTTTTCTCCACAATGTGGAGATCTAAACAATAAATTTATTATAATATTCTACTTGACAAATCAACTAATAAAATTTAAGAGCATGTAATATTTTTACAACGAATATTTTACGTCTAGGTTTAAAAATCCAAGCAACGAGATTTGTACGTCATTATCAAATTTTGCCATTATTACAATAAATAAAATAAAATTTCATTCATTAAGCTTTTTACGTTCTAAGCAGAACATGGCTTTTCCTTTTTTGGGAATTACAAATCCGATTAGTGGGGTGGATTAGTCCACCCAAATTAGGGTGGATTAGAAATAAAATTTAATACAAAAAATATTAAAAACATTCCGATCAATCTATGCAAATAATGATAAATTGAAAACAATTTTTAAGTACTACACAATTTTTCCATACTTACTAGTTTAACTATGAATTTTTTTTCTACTATTTGCACACTAGTAAAACACGTACAAATTCAAAAATATTAAATTTTAAAATAATTAAAAACTCTATCGGGCAAACGACTTATAGTTAAAAATAATTTTTGTAATTTTTTACTTTGAATGGCTTTCATTGTCTAAACCATCAAATGTTTGATCTAACAAATTTTTTTATAAAAATTTAATAACCCAAAAAATTGCCCCAAATTGTTGTTATTTCTTAGCATTCTTGCAGTATTTGAATATAAAATCGTGGCGTCAGTTTATCTTTTATTTCAGTTTTTTTGAGTGTTTTATATATTGTGTGAGTTTGAAGGCTGAACAGCTATGGCCTTTTACTTATTACTTTCTAGTTAGGTAATATGAGTAATATCAAAAATTTAACTTCTTCAGTGCATTAAAAATAAAATTAGTAAATTTAATAATGGTGTTACAAGTTCTAAAAAGGAAGTTTAAACATTATAATTTTTTTAGATTAACTAAAACTGAAATAAAAATAAATACTTGTCACAGAGTAACATAATACTGAAAGTATCAATTATTTACAAACGCTTTCGTTATACAACATCTTCAGATGATTAAAATTGTTTTAGTAACTAAACAATAACACTAAAGTATTTAGAACATTTTCAGTAAGTTTAAAAAAAATAATATGTTAAATATTAATTTACAATACATTGACCACAATTCAATAAATTAATTTGATTAAAATTGCAATTTAAAATAAAAAAGTTTTTGCTAGTTTATAAATAGTCTACAATTTTATTTTACGATTTCTATTTACACTAAAAGCTTTGATTCGATAATGCTGATTACACCTTCTGTAAAATTCATACGGCCTTCATTTTACTAGATCGGTTATAGAAATTCCGAAGGTAAGTTAATGTATAATAACACTTTAAATACTGACGTAATATTTCGGAAAACACCTCGTCCAATGTGGTGTACCTAAGCTTAAAAATCAATATAAGGGTCGTTGGCCATATTGAAGAATTAATTATTGTATAAGATAAGCTTGCACTAATACTAAATTCTAGTACGTTTATTAAAATGGAATATTAAATTAATTTTGATGGTAATGACTATAGAATTAAAAATTAATTGCTTTACATACTAACGTAAATAACATAGAAATTCTTCAGTTATGGAAATTTTTATGAGTAGTATTTGCATAAAACTTAAAAACGAGTTTATTTAAATATGTGCAGTAATTTAGTTCAGTCATACCATACACTAATTTTTGAGAAATAACGGAATTAATAAAATTCTGATCGAGTTAAATAATGTTGATGTAGCTGTACTAATGACACACTAAAAGTCTCCGATATTTAGAAAATTTCAGTTCTTTTCATTTTATTGACCCTGAAATTGGTTTATCACAAAATACATTTGTACAAGCATTTACTCTTTTAGGGCTGTGCAGAAAAGCACATCTAATGGGTAATCCTATTACTTTCTTTTTGTAATTATAATTTTATTACAAATTCGAAAATAATTGTAGTTTGTTAGTTCTACATGGTAAAACTGCGTCAATTAAAGTAGATTTAGTTTTGCTTTGTTTTCCATGGGTTCATATGGATTTTTTAAATGAGGCAACTGATATCCAACAATAATTTAGCAGATGGTTTAAAATTAAATTTTATATTTTTATTTCTATACTATTACTACATTAAATCTTGAAAAGTATTTTCCGTGCTATAATTTGTGCTTGATACAATCATTGAAGCTTTACTACTATATTTTTTAGAACTGCTCTTAATTAATAAAGCTTTTATTTTCCTGGTTTCACTTTATGCAAATCTTCGTTTTGTAACATTCAAAAATATCAAATGGCATTTTGTATAAGTCAAGATGTAAAAATTGACCTACTTTGGTTTTTGTGTTCCGTTTTTGCAAACATTGGTTGGTCGATACGAACCCGTAGGCAGCGAACCTTAATGATCACAAAAGGTTCAGGAATAAATTGATTTGGCAGATAAGCTTCGATTTGCAGAACTTCTACTATTTACGTTTTAATTAGAAAATAAATTAATTAAAAATATTATAAAAACACTTATCACACGGTGTCTGCTGTACTAACTTGTAAAATGACATGAAATAAATAATAATTCATTAATATAAAACTTTTGTGATATATTTCGACAAAATTTGAATTCTGAAATGAAATATAGGAAATGTATACCGATTCAAAAGCATTTGAACATAAATAAAATAAAAAATCTCATTCTTCATGTAAAACTTATCTTGACGTGCTAGAAATTTATTGTTAATATTTTACCTGTATACTCGTATAGGTAGTTAATTTAAAATATAAAATTTTTGCAAGTTTAAATAAATTATAATGTCATTTTTTTAAATGTTTTTTTAGGAACAACGAAACAGGTGTTTCTCTAGCAAACTTGTAATTTAACTAGAAAATTAGTTGTAACACTAAAAGGTGAACATCATCCAGTTTTTGTTTGATATTCAAATAAATGAACTTACACAATGAGCTTATGTTGTGTTAAACAGTTGAGTATACAAAAGCCAGCATCAAATAATAGATTAAGCTGTTTGTTGACAATGCCGTATGTTCATGGTCTTTAACTAAGAAGCGATTGGGATATTTTTAATTTAGTTTAGTTTACTATTTAAAATACTATAACTTTGTTTAAAACCATTATTTTTTGAATACAGTTGAAAAAAAACTGAAGTTCTCTTTTTGATGTAAAGAATAGGATTTACATTTTTTATTGGCGAAATTTGTTGTCAAAATTAAAGTGTACCTATAATTCTGGAGCTGTAGTTAAATATTGACAGCGCTATAAACCGTGAAGCGAACACGGTGAAGTACAATGCACCCCGAAGCCTTGAAACTACACAAATGCAACAATTGGTTAAATATTGATGAGACAATCATGGTTTGTGCAAAGACAGTTAAAATATTTGGCTACCAAAACTAATCAACCAACAAGATTTCCTTTTTCTTAATATTCATAATTCTCAATAGTTAAAACATCACTATGTGACATCACTAGTGCTAATTACAAATGAAATTTCACTATAACTTGTCTTTAACACCATAACAAATTTTAATTTTATTAGGCTATAAATTAGTTGCATTTGTTTTCATGATCTCTGTACAATCACCATAAGTTCAATTTAACATCTATGCGAAATGTGCCACTTTATTTTATATTTAGTAAAATAACACAAGACATGGGTTAGTGTGACGCAGCTTTACACTATTTCTAGTTTTAATTCGAAAAGCATCAATTGGTAAATCAGATTAACCAGTACTTCCGGCTTCACGGCCACTTATCTGATTGATTCTGAGAAACCTTTTGAAGTTCAGTTTTAACTCTTTTAGCTAACTCTGCGACGCTGATGCTCGGTATTCGGCTTTGGACAGCTATTTGGATGGGCGGCCGTGAAGCTGGAAGTATTAGCTAATCTGAACTGCAACTGTCGTTTTCTGAATTAAAACTGGCAATGGTGTACAAGTACAGTTAGCCGCTCCCGAACATCGGAGATGCCATCAATGTTGTAGTGCAAAGTTTATAGAAAATTTTATTTGCTATTGTTTGAGATATCTCTGGATGTCAGCCACTTCTTTTGTTAAAAAATGCCATTTATTTCTGTTCAATATTTTGTCATAATTTTTGTCTTTCTTATATTGAATTGGTTTTTAGTAGGTAATATTTGCATGTAACAATTGCGATTTTCAATAGTTGCTTTTTAGTTAAAAGGACGAACAATTTGTGCTCACTTAAATATTTTGTATATCTTTTACTGTCTTTGAGTTACTACACAAAAAACCTGAATGAATCATACTCGAGTTATTCTTTGGCTCTTTTTTTGATTTTATATTCTTTCTTTTACCGCAATTAAATTAAATAAAATTTTTTAAATTTTATGTTTTTTTAGTTTTTTCCGTTTGTAGAACCTTTGATTAAGTTGTATCAGATTGGTAGTTTCAAAATATTCAACAAAAGGGAATTAAATGTCCATCGCATAATGCGAGGACAAATAGCCCAAGACCGTGATTATATTATGCTACAGGAACTGTTACGATAACCATGACACCATATTATGTGATACGATACACACATGACCTTTCTGATAATAATTGTTCAATACTGAATGAAGCAGTTTCTGCTATCATTTTATGCGTTCTGAGCATTTCAAGAAACTGAAATGGCCATCGCAAAGCGATTTGTTGCTATTTTAACCAATTTTAGGTTAGGAAATTTTAATTTCTCCAAAGTCTAATTTCAAATATTTAAACATCTCTGCCTAGTTGCCGTTATTTAATACCATTTTTGATGTAAATAAAAAATAAATGCTATGGAGTGAAAATACTTCAAAATTTTTTACCAATAAGTTTGATTGCCGGCTGCGTTTCTTATTTTTTTGTTGATTCTAAAGTATCCTTTTAAACTAATCTTCTGCTAGATTTTACTATAGCGTTTTTGTAATAATTAGTTTATTATTACCTCATATCATTTTAGATGTCTGTGAATTCTCTACATTACTTAAACAGTTTTTCGGTAAATTAGCACCAACTTGTTCTCTATGGAGTCAACTGAAAGGTTTTTTCTTGCACGTTGTACATAATTTTATATAAAATATCTTGATTTGCTTGACAAAGCATTTGATCACTTTATTGGAAATTTTATGTATTCGGGAGATTTTATTATTTGAAAGTCCTTTAGCATTTTAAAAAGGATTTTTTTAAATTGTGCTCTTAATATTTACGTAACTTCCAGATTTACTTAATATCGGCAATATCCCAATCTATTTTTTTTTATATTGTCATGTTGCGTTTTCTAAATTTACCATTAAAAAAAGATAAGATGATTGAGATATCGGGTTTTACGTAAATTTGAGAAGTTTTGTAAATAATTGAAAAGAGCAGATGATGTTTATTTTTGAATTGAGTGTTATGATTTCAATAATTCTGGTAATCTCTAAAAGAGAAACAGGTTACACTTTTGAATTTTCAAGCTGCTTATGTGCACGTACAACACTGTTGGAATTGAATGTTGTCGGGATAAACTTATAGTACATTTAATTTCTTTTTTATTATTGTAATGATTAAGATGTTACGTCGCTGTGAAACTAAACAGTAATTGAATTTTAAATAAAGTGTCGATAAACAATTTAATGGAGCTAACTACTACCGTTAGTGAAAAAGTGTGGAAAATTTTGTGTTTGAAAGTTTAGAAAATTTTGATTTTCGACGACTGCTAGGGGAACAGAAAAATAAGCGGAAAGTCGTAAGTGTAGCCGTTCTGATTAGACGTGTTTGAGTGTAGCTCTATAAATGTGTTTAACTTTGAGATTTTTTTTGGGAGCCAGATTTTGTGTTAAAAATTGGCAAGTCGTTGGATGACAATATATGATTTACGTTCTTAGCGTTCATTTTTTTTTGAAACAAATTGCGACATAAGTTTTGTAATTTCGTGGTTAGTGGGGATTTACAGTAATTTCGGTTTAATCGATGGGAATTATGATAGATAAGTTTTGAAGAAACTGGAATAAATACAATGATTAGGATCGTGGAAGCAGTTCATTAACCTATACCTCAATTTTAAATATTTGTGAAGCAAATTGATAAAAAACAGTTTAACAAAAAATAATAAATCAAAAAGTGTACATATGAATCACTGCAAATAGGGCTTATATTTAAAAAAAAAACTAAAATTTTACATGCATTTACAACAATTGACTGGGTTCCGCCATAAGAGTAACCCCGCCTATATCATAAGTTTGTTTTTTTAATTATTTAATACATCATTTTCAATTATTTATGTGTCCAGTGGGGCCCATCCAACTCGGCAAAAGTACTACTAATAAGGAGGTGGATCACCATCAATATGTGAAGCCCTGAAAAGTGAAATTTACTGTACGTTAGTGTAGCTGTGACTATACCAACCGCGAGTCGGTCACATAACATAGCATAGGATCAATTTGTGAACAAAGTTTATATTGAGGCAAAGCCTCCATTACATTTTTCAATACCTGAAAACATCTCAGGAATAGTTATTTGTGTGTATAAGTTATACTAGTGCGAGCATAGAGTTTCGGCATCGCAACAAAGTCGAGTGTTAACCTGCAAAAATACGATAATCAACTTTTTTATGATTTTAATCGAGTAAGTTTTCCAAAGTTTTGAAAAGATCGACGTTACCGCAACTCTCAATGAGACGGCATCGGGACGCCTAAGAGGGTCAAAAAGAGAAAAGACGACACCAGAACGAAAAAATGCTAGGCAGGCAAAAACATTACTTCTGACACACACGCCCATGGCAACTTCTTTAGGAAAACTAATCTAAGTCAATGCTGAAGCATTGAGTAAACACCTCAGCTATGACTACTCGAGTCATACAGGCATTACAGGGCATGGTTGGAAGCAAAAAGCCCTTTTATCGCATAAAGACTTGCCATCGAGTAAAGTATTATGGATTAGCCAGTTAGCACACGATGCTGAAAGTGCTTTCAAAGAATTTTATTTAATAGCAACCGTTAGTAAGTTTTTCAGTGGCAAACGAAGCATCCGTAAGGACGCATCCGTTTGAGAGTCGGTTCCCACTTCCGTGCTAAACCTAACGTTGCGTTGTGTACATGCACCGTCAACACAATGCACAATTATAGTCGCATTTTATTGAACGAACATTGGATGAACAAACATTCCCAAGTAGCATTTTTAGCTGAATTTCAGCAATTTTCTAGCAAGTAGCAGAAAGTTGCTAAAAAATTGCTGCAATTTAAAATTGATTATTAGGTATATGTATTGATCTATTATAACAATATAACAAATATTATAAAAATGCTAATTTTAATGTTATTAAAAAGTGCACATGTTTATGCGACCATTTAGTTACATTCGAATATCAATTGTGAATTTAATTTTGATTATTATTTTTAATACATTTTGAGTATTACTTTTTAAATTAAAAATTGTTTTCATTTATTTTAATTTAAGTTTTTTTTAAGGTTATTGAGCTAACCGACGCAACAAGAGAAGTATCTTTGCCAATTGAGATTAATAGTTTTCCTCATTTATTAAATTTTTTATAAAATTTTACTGATAGATTACAAAAAATTTTTCTATTACTTTGCTAGGATATCGAGATAGAAAAATCAATAAAAATTAGTTAAAAGGAGTTATTCAAGCTAATATTGATTTTGGATAGAAATAATAATAAGAATATAATATTATTTTAAAATAAAACCTAATTATTTTTAATATTTACCTTTTCGTTCGGGATTTACAATAATTTCAATTCTGTAGCATTCAATAAGCAGCTTTAATACAGCTTAAAGCATTAAGCATCTAATATTATTAATTAAAGCATCTAATATTATTAATAGTTTAATTTAATTCAGCTACCAATAAATCACTTTGAAAATACATTTAATTTCGATTTAATAATTTCATCCATTTATTTCAGTTTACTGGCGTTGAAATACTTAAAACGTCAACTTTAACTACAATTATTAGATTTCAAAATTTAGAACTTCTATAAGTGCAACTGAAAGCTAAATTTTCTGTTTTATAACTGAAGGCACGTTCGTATTTCTCAAATTAAGTTTACAACTTTTACCAGCAACGCGGATGCACAGAAACATTCGATAAATTTCTGATTTCAATAGTTTACTCTATACGAGTCTGCAACCCTTTCGGATAGTGGGTCACATTAGTAATTAATCACGACTTGATGAGGCGAAGAGAAAATTAAAATAACACCCTAACACGTTATAATTAAGTATTGAACTATCAATGTGGTTTGTAATTTTGTTGGAAAAAGCCTTTTTTTTATTTTACTCTTTAAAAAATATTATTTTAGCAAAATAGTTTAATTTTATGATTTATAAATAAAGACACTTTCTTTTATTTTATTTTGTTTTGAATGGAACCAAACCACATATTCTTTGGCAATAGCTAAGACTCGAATTCACGACTATTGGAGGATCAGCAGTTAAGCTGCCTCGCACTCTCGCTTTAATAGTTCTGAAAATTTTTGAAAATGAAGTTCATAAATAGGTAAGTACATAAAGTTAAATAAATTATTCTACACGCAAAAATCAAAATTATAATTATCTTACAAACTAATCTATTACATACTACTACAGTATAATATTTACAGCAAGTAATAAAGTTAGTTCTATAGTTTTGATTACATTTAACTATTAATTTCTTCTACATAAATTTATCAGCGTTGCTACAGGTACTGTGATTACGTATCTATTATGAGAAAAGTTTGAAGCCTTTAGCTTGATTTCCACAGCATAGATAATCAAAAATTATAACTTTAAAATTATACAAGTTATAAACATGTATAATTGTTATTCCATGTTGTATAAATTAAGCATATAAATTAAAAATTATCAAATAAGACATGAAACACTAAATTGATCATTCAAAAAAGTATGTGGTCCAGCATTGTATCTGAAGTTATATTTGTTCATAACTATAATAATTGAAAAGTATTACCGGGCTTCAGATTATAAATTATGTGTTTTAATATTTCACTGATCCAATATGAAGCTCTATACTTCTTATTTCAAAAAATTGTAATTATTGCTTGATCTATTCCAATATTGTTTCTCCCCAACAACAAAATAATTCTATCATTAAAAGATTCTTACTATCTTGTGATATGAATTGCATGCTTCGATGATACTGATTTCAGTATTAATATAACTTTAAACATAAAACATTTCTCTCACTCAATACTGTAATGAGTGTCAAAAATGATACTATATCATCAGAAAAAGATTGATCATTCTTCATGACTTTTCTAAGAAGAGATTAATGCTTTTGAAAAAATTTTCAGCTTTCTATAGAGTTCACTTTCATACATCCTTGACCCGGAACATTAGAATATCAGAATTGTAAATGTACATGTAATATTTGTTTTCTACATTATTTTATCAAATTCCAGTATTGATTTTTTACCCTTAAACAGTTCATAAGTGTACTGTAAAAATAAAGTTTTGTATTTTTTTGTATTCTGTATGTATAATAAAAAGAAATAGCTGCTGTCTCGGCTTTCATAAAATTTCAGTATAAATTGTTATTTTTTCGTAATGTTACAGCAACAAAATCGTATAACAAAACTAATTAAATCAAAAGATTGTTTAGTCTAGAATTGTTCAATTTTAAAAAGCTTTCTTTTTATAGACTGATATTAATTGTTATACTTATTTAATTATGAAAAATTAAATTTGTCTGTCTATCAGAGTAGAGATAATATGTTATATAAGCTACAAAGAAGAATTTTTGAATGAAAATAAAATGACAAATTTATTGACAAAACGTTACATCACGGTCGGCGTACATCTATATTTTTTCATGTTGAGATATAAACTGAAATCAACACCGAAACTAAACAATTTTTGCTCCAAACATTGATGTAACTTTCAGTGAAACGATAAATTTGTATCCTTTTACAATCACATATTAATGTATTCTGAATTTGAGAGGTGGCAGGCACTAGCTGTGCAGCGGAGTTAAAAATATTAAATAATTTTTAATTTAGAATCATACAAATATAAAGTGCGAGAAACTGTAGAATGGTAAAAAGCTAATGATAATAAAGGTAGCAAAATATAATATAGTTTATTAAAATTACTGAATTATTTTAGATTTTAATCAAAATAATATGATATATTAAGAAGTTAACTGTAGCACACATGATATAAGAATTATAAGTATTGATCCCATATTAGAATCACCTACTTATTTAATTCATTAAAACTATGGGTGTTTAGCCTATTTCTAGAAAACCAATTTTGAATTTCAGATAAACAGTAGAAACAACACCCATGGATGGATTAACAAGATTCCTATTACGTTCGTGCAAGTCATTTCTTATAAAAAAAGAAGCAGAACTAAGTGATGGATCATTGATTTCCAACTCTGATGATTTTTACTATTATAATAAAAATGCTCTATTTGCTTAAATTTTTGATAATACTGCCACAGTTTGTAAAATTTTTTTATTTTGCGGTTAATTATTCATTCCTTCTGATCGACTCTTACTTAAGAAGAGTTAAAGTTTAATTTTGTTTTACTTTTAATCACTATTATAGAAACAAATAAGTTTTTCAAAAAATATAGAAATAAAAAAATCACAAGACATTCTTTTAAAAGATAATAAAAATTAATGGAAGATAGTTAAACTATGGATACCTACTGTGAGTGAGTTAAATAATAAAGTTTGTTGTGATAACTAAAAGCATCTTGTGTCTTCAACAATTTCTTATTTACCAAAATAAACAAAGGAAGTTAATGGAATTATTACTTTGTGAATTATTGAGTTAATTCATATTCACTTAAAAAGCTTTACTATTATCATGGATGTTTTGTTATACCTATAGTATTTATACCAATTTAAAATTATTATATTATTTTAATGCAGTATTATATAAAATATTTTAGTAAAAATGTTTATTATAATTATTTATGCATATTTATTTATAGATATACACCACCTTAGCAGAGAATTATAGGGTGAACCATGTAAAATTTGAAATTTAATTTTGCTTTAAAAAAGATACTACAGTAGACTCGCGTTAATGTAAACAACAAAAATTAACTTTAATAATATTTAAAAAAATTGTTAAATAATACAACTTTGAGTGTTTTTTGTTCTTTATTATAATTATGCAACCTTTATTATAAAGAACAAAAAACACTAAACACTAGGTTGTATTATTTAACGATTTTGTTTTATATTATTCGGATTAATTTTTTTTGTTCACATTGATGCAAGTCTACAACTGTAATACACATTTTTTCAAAATTATGATTTTATTGGTAAGGCCCATTATTGACATTTATGAATAAAACACAACATTGTTCAAATGGCTTTCACGACTTGTTTTACAGTGCCTCATTTGATCAATCCAATTTTCCAGCACATTTTCGATTGTTTGGGCTTCTATCTCGTGAACTACAGCTTTCGAGTTTTAAGGCCTCAATGAACTCGGCATTGTTTAAGTAACACTTATCTTTCACGGCGCCTCAGAGATAATAGTCTAACGGGCTCAAATTGCAGCTGCGAGGTGGCCAATGGACTTCCGAGTTTTGGCTGATTATGATGAAGTTTTCGAACACAGTGCGCAAAATATCTGCGATTTGACCACGTTAGACTATTATCTCTGAGGCGCCGTGAAAAATAAATGTTACGCAAAAAATCTCGAGTCTACTGAGGCTTTAAAACATAAAATTGAAGCTGTCGTTAACAAGATAGAGGCCTAAACAATCGAAAATGTACCTACTGAAAAATTAAGTATATAGATCAAATGAGTCGTCCAGATGCAAACCTGGACATGGACAAAAAATTTTTTTTGAGTTTTTGGTATCTAGGGACTCATAATATTATTACAAGTCGTTAGATACCAAACACTAAAAAAAATTTTTTTGTCCATGTCTGGGTTTGCATCTGGACGACTCAAATAAAGCACTGTAAAGTAAATCGTGGAAGCCATTTAAACAATGTTGTGTTTTCTTTATAAATGTCAATAATGGGCCTTCACAATAAAATCATAATTTTGAGAAAATGTCTCTTAGTATTTTTTTTAAAGCAAAATTAAATTCCAAATTTTATATGGCCCACCATTTATATGGAATTTCCTGTTTTTTTGAAACTATGCCAAAAGATATTTCTTTGAGATCTGCGATTTGTACAAAATATAGTTCAAATTCTAAAATTTATAAGATTATATAAATGAATATTTGACACGTTACTGCATATTTGTGGAAATTGTTGACATACATAAGTAGTACATATTATACTCTCTAAATCACCTTTTTATTATTGATGAAATATTATAAAAAATTTTTTTTGTGAAGAACGAATGGCAAATACAATCCTGAAATGCGCCGGCTAGCAACGACTCTTTTACTTAATTGTTTATTGTTGTTTTTCCTTGGGAAACCAACGGTATTAAATATGTACTACAAAATCTTTTGAAATAAAATAAACTCACTGTTTTAAAAAGCCACAGCTGTGGAGTGATGTGACCGCTGGTTGAGTACAGAGCGGAAATTCTGGATTCAAATCGTGGACTATACAGAATTTCTTAGCTCGGCCTTTCAGTGAACATCCCACACGGTGTGGTGAAATAGATATTGATTTATCGGAAATAAGTAATATGGGGACTAATCCACCCCGCTAATCGGATTTGTAATTCCCAAAAAGGGAAAAGCAATGTTCTACTTAGAACGTAAAAAGCTTAATGAATGAACTGTTTTAAAGCTGAAATATAGTAATTAATAAAATTATACATTTTTACGAGACATACCTCAGTAATAATTTTAGCTTTTATAATACAATTTTAAGCAACAAAACCGCCTTTGTTGAAAGTTGCCAGTTTCAACATTTAATTTTCTAAATCTACATATAAAATGCAACTCTCAACAGAAAATAATTCTAAGAATTTGTAAAAAAAAAGAATTTTAATATTATTTCCAAAAATTTAAATACGGCACTAGAGTTGTTAGTATGAAAAGCAGCCGCTCGCGGATGAATTGTTTTCAACTTGGTTATCCGCACTTATCAAATATTCAAAAAAACGTTTTCCAAAATTATTTTAAAAAAGACATCCAGGCATGTTTAATGATCTTAGAATCGTACTTTAAGATTTTGTTATTATACCCAAGGTAAGTTAAATGTTTGATTTTAATCAAGATTATGCCAACTATAAAATTATCTACAACTTATTTTATCAGTCACCTTATTTTGTAGCTAAATTATTTGAAATGGCTCCGCAAAGATGCATAACCATAAAATACCATCTCTGTAAAGCAGGATAGTCCAGAATTTATCAGATGATTTCAATTTTCTATCATACAAAATTTTTACCAATGAACGTGCTTCCTGGACGATTTTCTATCTTTGAAAGCAATCTCTGGAATTAGAAAATACTTTTGCGATAAACACTTGCCAAAATTCACATAAATTGGTTAATAATTATAGATAGCAAAAGAAAATTTAAACTTCTTTTATACACTTTTTTAAATAATCAAGATTTAGATTTTAGAGAATGCTTGCCAATACTTTCAATTAAGTCCATTTTTTTGGAAAACAAAAATATGTTATATGCAGTTGAACCTACATATTTACAAAATGTGGGTTAAATATATTTTAAAACATGGCATTGAACAATTAAAAATTTTAAACATAGAAAAACTTAACTAAGAATATTAAAAAGCGTTATTATAATATTATTATTATTGTTATAATACAATTAACAATATAATATAAAAATCATATTAATTATAATTAATATTAAACATATCAAGAATACACAATAAAGCGGATTTTTGATCAGGTTTACTTACATCAATCTTTGCATTGAAATATCTGCCGGTTACCATCTTTTTTGTTTTTGTTTATATTAATTAACATTTGAGGGAGATGAGCTGGTAAGCCGGCGCCGGTAAACCTGCATTCACTATGTAAGCAGCTTTATACTATATAAGGTGTTGTTCTTGTTTTTTTTTGAAAACATATTTGAAACAAATCATTTCAGTGACGTCTACAATGTGAAAATCGTTTGTCGGTAAAATATATTCAGATGTGATCACTGATCACCCTATCAGAGAAGATTTAATGGTCTATTGCCTATGGATATCTGTAGACGAAACTACAAATTCTAAAGAGAAACATGTCGTCTATTCAATAGCAGGAAAAATTGATTCCAACTGTAAGTTATACTTGTTGCGTTATAAGTGTATAGTTTACTATAACTGTTTGGATATTACTGAACACATTGTTGCATTACAAGAAAATGAATGTGCATATTTAATAGTTTTTTCAGCATAAATCCTTATTTTTAACCTGCATTTATGACGCATATATCTTGAATTTTTAATGCATATAATTTCCTGCTTTACGTTATTAGTATGTAATAGGTACTATATTATATACAACGTCATTTATTACTTTAAGTTCTACAGATTATTGCTAAATATACTTCTTTTTAAATGGATTTTATTTTTTAATTTTTTTTAACCCATATTTGTTTGCAATTTTCTTTTTCACAGATAGTAAAAATTAAAAGAGACAAATTGTCATTTTAACAAAAGTTAGTATTGTATTTTTAAAATACTAATTTTAGATTTATTCATTATTAAAAAATATTTTAAACATTTTAGCGTTGGTTTCTCTTTGATAACTCTTACCAATTTTAAATTATTGAAAAAAAAACTGGGTGGATTCCAAAAAAGCAATCCAACTGCGGTTATAATAAAGTTTGAAATTTAGTTATCGATATTTTATTGTAAATTATAAAACTAACACAGATCGAATGAGAAATTTTAGAAATTATGAGTTGTTAATTCAACATGTAACATATCTGTCCACTTACTATTTACTTAAAAATCACAACTAATTTAATACAACATAAACACCGAAGTGTCGAAAAATAAACAATAAAAAATCAATTTTCGAGAGAATTGAATAAAATTTCTAAACACGTTTTTATTTAATAGAAACGAATTAAATGCGAATCAAAGGCACATGGTACTTCAAAATACAAAATTTAATTACAAACTTTCAATTTTAAATAAAACTGAAAGAACACTTGTCGAGAAAAGTCTGAAAGCTTCCTCGCCTTTGAAAATTTATATGTGACATTAAAAGTATTAAGGTAAATTAAATATTCGGTTGTTAGTGATGAAAGTAAGCGATAAATGAAAATATTTTATAATAAAACTTTTTAATATTCGCTGCTCATATAATAATATGTAGTATGTCTTTATATATCATAATAAAGAATCTAAAAGTGATTTAAAGGTTTATGCGTTATTATTTAGTTTGAATGTTGAAATAAAAATTAGTATACCTATTAGGCAGATAAGGATGAAGCTTTTTATAATATACTCAAAAATATGCTCCATCAATAAGTGAATGGTCACAGAATAGTGAAAAATTTTTAGGACAATTAATATTAATTGCAAAACTATAATAAATATAGAAAATTACAGACGTAAAATTTTGCTGAGAGTTTAATTTTTTACAAAAAGGCCGCGACGGCTTATTTTTACATTTAGAAGCTTACATGTGGGAGAAGGTAATATTATGACTGTTTAGTTGTTATCTGTTATAACTGTTAAAAATAAAATTAAAAAAACGAAGGAAAATATATTTCGGCACTGTTTAGCGCGGTATGTATTCATAAAAAATATTTTGCATCCTGTAAAAAGTTTTTAAATTAACAATACCGAATAGTGCAATAATTACAGTTATTTGAACTAAATATTATTTAAATGCTTAATATTGACTTAAAGAAATTTTATAAGTAAAAGGTTTAATTTCGAGTTTATTCAAATTGGGTCAAATGTAGTAGTACCTACCTATCTCTCATACACAATCAAAATTGTCACACCTTTTTGCTTTGCTGGAAAGTTTAATTTTACATTGGGTTTAGGTAAAATTGTTATCAAAGATTAATGACTATTCTACTCATTAACATACAAATGAAATGAAATTATAAATTATAGTAAATTATATTTTTTTAAATAGATTTTTGGTAAACAAAATTTATTGAGAAGTTGCAGTTTGAATAAAACATTTTGCAAAATTACAATTTGACTTTTATGTATTTTTTTAAAACTAGAAAAAACAACAACGCAATCAATTAATATCAAATTTTAAAATTAAGAAGCTTCACAATTATAATAAAATTAAAATTATTTCATAAGTTTTCAGTAATTAAAAGTTGTTTTCAGATATTTTTCTAATGCAATAAAATTGAAATGTTTTGCTTGATTTGTTGACAGTTAGTCCAGTGATGGTTGTTTGTTACCAAAGTGCGTTACAAATATAAATATTATATAACAATCGTACATTTTATTAAATGTTTAGTTTTACAATTTCATACAGCACATTCACAGCAATTTCATGGCTTTTCATTATTTTTTTATATTATTATGGATTACTATTTTTAATAATTAAAATGTTATTAATGAAATACATAGATCACTCATAAATGTACAACAATAACACAATGAAAATTTAATTCTACTAATACTAAGTAGAAACACTGTTTCAAATTATATAATAATCAACATGCTAATATTATATTTATCGATTATTTAAATAACATTGATCTATTTAAAAATAGAATATCCACAAATTTTGATAGTTTAATAAAACTATTGGTTAATAAGTAGTTTATTACAGATACATAATTATTTATTGATAGATATATTAAAATAGTATTCCTATATATCATAGGGCATTATTAAGAATTTAATTTTTAACTATAATATATTCAAATGAAATATGAAATTATATAAATTTATTAGTATTAATATAAATAAATTTTCTAAAAGTATTCTGTAAAGAACCCAATAACAACAAGTAAAATAACTGCCATTTTATAGCAGAAAATGAAACAGAAAGAATGAAGTTACATACTACGAATATATTTCCATTAACCTAAAATAGATCCATTATTTGAAAATAGCTTTCTAAAGCTTTTTCAAAAATTTTGTAATTAAATGTAAAATTTTTGTTTTTTAAAATATAATGCTTTACTCTGTTGTAGTATCTCAAAATTCACCAAGCTTTCCATGAATGCGAATTTCGTTTAGTCAATCTCATATTAAATTGAATGCACGATTCAACAATGAAAGAAAAGCATGCGACAGATAATAAATATAAAGAAAGTGTTGTAAAAACACACTCACTTGATTTGAAAATCCTTACGGATGTGTAATAATTTCAAAAGCTTTTAAGGCAAGGCCAAAATAAATTAGGAATATATTGGCACATTATCACACACGATTAAAATGAACGTACTCACGCTTTCAGGTCCTATCCTGAGCTTTCGGCTCGCTACTGAAGCTTCTTGTTTCGTGGCACGCCGCTATCGACCACGGCGCGTTAGTCGCCTAGACCTTCTGCAGTATAGATCGACATAATTTCAGAACAAATTTATAAATTGTCACAACATGTATTGTAAAAATCCCTTTAATTAAAAGTAATCAGTTTAAATTAATCAAACAAAATAAAAGAAAATTGATTGATAATATCATAAAATAATTTACATTATTTGGATATGTTTTAAATAATTTTATTTATTCTAGTAAGCACGATAATTAAAACGGATTAATAATTAAATATCAAATATTAATTTTTCATATAATTTCATAGCAAGTTACTTTCTGAATGATTCATAAATATTAACAACTAAACCTGCATCTGATTTGATGTGATCGCCAGTTGAGTTATAGAACGGAAATTCCGGAATTTAATCCTGGACTTGTCGGAATTTCTAAAGCACAGGATCCGCTGGATATTGCCACTTTGTGAAAAAAGAAATGTCATTGTATATTTGCATAATCAGTCCGATCTCTTAACAATAAGTCGAGCTCAATCAAGAAGAAAATAAGAAAAGTCTGGTTACATATATCCTACACCTACCTCCCAAATAAAAATGTTTTCAAGTTAAATTTATTTATTTTCTCTAAAAATCGTTGTTAAATTTAAAGCTGTTAGTTAAAGGCAACATTTCAACTAACTCAGTTTTGATCCAGTTTTCCAAATGAGAGTTTTCTTAACGGATTTTCCACAAATTATTTTAATCGAAATTTTAAATACTACTATGTTTTTTTTTGTTCGGGTTTATACGATTTTAATATCACAGCCGGTTAGGTTACTTCTAGTATTATTGAAAAAGGTTTGGTTCTGCTGAGGTTAGAATCCAACGCAGAGAAAAGAATAAGTTTGGTAAAAACGGTATAAGGGCAATGAAATACTACATTTAATTTTTTGACATAATCTTCTTGAAACTCACTCACATATGGAACATTTTTTAAATAAGTTTTCTAAAGCACTAAAAAAATCCTCACATCATGCATCAGTTCAAAATGTTTACCTTATCTTTGCAATGAAAAACCCAGTCTACTTTTAACCACAGGTAGTAGATTAGAAAATCTACCAGCTTTTTTTTTTATTTTTAACATAAGACTAATCTCGTAAAAATTATCAGTTGCAGAAAACTTCCTTGGTTGAGAGATACAGGATTGTTTTTTTTTTTATATAAAATGAGCTTAAAAGTGATAGTGGTCTTGTCATTGCTCGACTTTTCAATTATAAAAAATAATTATAATTTCAGGGATAAAAAAAGTTTAACTAATAATTTTATTAAAAATTTTAGTATCAAAAAAACAAACATTTTGATAGAATATCATCTATAATAATTAATCTAAGATTACTCTTTTATTTAAACATTTTTGTTTAAAGTTGCACAATTTAGGTCTATATTGTCGACAAATTCTAATATTGTGTTTAATTGAGGTAGTACAATATTATTATATTCTTTTCTAACGGTCTGTTGTTTGGTTAAAGAAAGAATTCAATTACTGTATATAATGTTAACATAATTTAAATTATTACCCTCTTATAGGTACTTAACTAAGTACCCTAACTTCCATCTAACTTTTCCACTATCTCATTAACTTTATCTTGATCTTCAATGTTTCTTTTTAATACCTTAAAATTTGCTTATGCAATATTTCCTCAGTCACTCGCTGAATGTGTTCTTACAATCTTGCAATTGTTTAGTTTCTAGACTTCTCCGAAGCTCGTCTACAGAAATAGATTTTTGTAGCAACTTTCAACATATTTTTAGCTTTTCTCGAGAAAAAAACTGAGGGCATATATTGTGTACATTAGACCTCAGACTTCTCCAGACTACCCCAAAATTTTCTAACTTCCTTAGACTTCCTAGGACCACTCGAGACTTTTTTGAGCTAACTCAAACTTTTTGGGACTACTTGAGAGTTTTTCAAATTACCCCAGACTTTCTCGGACTACTTCAAACTTCCCAGACTACCCAAATTCTAGTTTTAGAATTGGTTGTGGAGGGCAAAATTAACTCACACGAACTTAGGTCCCTAAATAGGGCCCATTGTAACACTTCTGGTTTTTAGCTTCACACCAATCCCCTCACTCTTCAACCTACTCAAGATGTGTACATTAGACTTCAGACTTCCCCGGACTGCCCCAAAATTTGCTAACTTCCTCAGACTTTCTAGGACCACTCGAGACTTTTTAGAGCTACCTCAGACTTTCTGGGACTACTTGAGAGTTTCTCAAAATACCCCAGACTTTCTCGGACTACTTCAAACTTCCCCAGACTGAACTTTAGAATCTTGACAGGGGGAGTGTTACTAATTTTAGACATGTCAAGCCAGAAGTTCCCCAATACAAAATCCTTTCATTGAAATAAATACCGGATAGTAAAAAGTACAAGTTCCGCTGTTTTTTTTTTCTTTTTTGTATCCACGACATATAGAGTCATATGCATACCCTATTGTGTGAAAGTGTTTATTTAATCTGCAGGGTTTAGTTAAAATTCCTGCAATTGTCCACAGATTGTATATTAATTTATTACAATTTTTATGTGGTTTTGATATATTATGTATCTGTTACTGTGAAAGACCGAAATCTGGTGAATGTCGAGATACACCGGTGAAAGTCAACATTCTCTAAGTTGCTTGGCGTATGTTCGAAATATCGGTCAAATATTATTTCTAACTTACACCGGTGAATGTCGGCATTCACCATGCACTCATGGAGTATGTTGAAAAGAATCATTTTTTTTTTAAATAAATCTAAGGTCTGTAAGACCATGGTCGACATCAGGGACTTGAATTCTTACGGTATCGCCAATTTGCTCAAGAGGACACTTCTTTTTTGAGATTTGCAACATTTTTGTTGCTTGAAGTAGAAGATTCTCTTTTGTGGAAATTCTTTTGAAGAAATTAGCTCGTATTGTTTAGCCAATGCTTGAGATGAAAACGTACTAGGTTGTGGATCAGTCTGCAGTTGAGAAGAAGACTTACTAAGATGCGGATCCGCTACATTGCTATTTTGGTTATCTGCAGTCGACATTCACCAAAACTCAGTTGTGTTTGTCGACATATACCGGTGAAAGTTTGAATGTATAATAAAATTAACATATGTTCGGTCTTTCACCAAGACATTTGGTATTTGTCGACATTCACCGGCGCACATACAGTGATTTGTCTAATCTGGGGGGACAAAATTATTTTCTGGGTTTATTCATTTCAAAACTGGCTAAAAATGAATTTTAAAATATACTTTAGCATTATTATAGCTAAGAAGCAGGTGGAAAGAAAAATATTTAAATTTGAAAAAGTTATATTGCAGAAAAACTGTTTGCCAACTTACTTTTGATTGCTATTGTACATTGAGGTACCCTCAGTTTATTAAATAAAAACAAATACTTGTTTAAAACTTGTAACAACAAAAATAAATATATTTATCAGAAATATCCATGAATTCATTCTTTATCAGAGCTGATGAAATCATGGACTGGGTTTTCATCAGGACTCAGAGAACATTGAAACATGGATATTTTCGTAATTCTTCTGCGTTTGTTTCTTTCTGTCAATTCATAAAACAACTTTTTTGGGCGGCCAGGTCCTGCGGGTAGACTCAGAGGTTTAGGTATGTTAATTTTCCGTCCAGCCATTTCTTGTTCTGTTTTTCAAACAAACCTTCTCTGTAACGGGAACTAGAAAACCTTGTCTTAAAATCTCTTTTGAATCGACAAACTTCTTTACAAAAAATTGCAGTGTCTTCGTCAGAAAATGGTCCAAAGTTGAACAGATAGGTTTCCAGGTTCTTTAGCTTTTCTCCAAAATTTTCACCTTCTGAATTTATGAGAAATGAGAACAACTGATGTCGAGTCATTACTTGACACTCTGTTATGCTCATAGTGCTCTCTTTATTGCTATTTTATTTTACAAAAAATGTTGTTTATATAGTATCATATTATAAATTCTGTTTGCCAACTTACTTTTGATCGCTACTGTACATTGAAGTACCCTCAGTTTGTATGCCCCTAAAAAAAGTGACTAAAAGTGACTTATAAATTTTACAGGGATAAAAGCTGAGAAAACAGGCTTTCCAATGATACTAGACTCAATGCCGGCACGAGCCGGGTTCACTAACTTTTTTACTTTTGAAATTTTTATTTTAGGAAAATCAAGGTCCAAAAAAAAGCTTTTTTAAACAAACCATGGAACCCGAGGGAGTGCTTATATCATGTAAAGCAAATATAAAAAATGTTCTTACTTATCTTCTCCATCGATATCCATCACAAATTGTACGAAAAAAATAAAACTTGACACCTTAGCAGCAATTTGAAAAATGTACTCTGATGTGTTTTTTATAAAGTCTGATTTATAACAACAAAGAAAAAAATATTGATACGTAGTGATGCATTAGGGTCTTTAGTTTCCAAAATTTTCAATATAACGGTTATAGGGGCGATTTCAGAAAATACCTTTTTGTCTCCCCAGATTGAGCAAATCACTCTATGTGCGACGAATGTTGACATTCACTAATTTTGGTCCTTCACAGTAACATATCTACTACACACATACATGATAGCTCTACAGGCCTAGAAGGCCCTTGGCTTCATTCCCTGATGTGCATGTACTTAGCACCGCCACTTTTGAAAATCACAAAAATTTTAATTGTGCTGGATTGTGTCCGGTGTGTGCCGCGTTGTGCCGTATTCAATTTTTTTTTTAAATTTTTTTTTCGGATTTTATGGAGGTAGCCTATTCTGAGGGTGGTGGTTAGCACCGCTATTTTCGATAATCTTAAAAATTTTAATTGTGCTGAATTGTGCCCGTTGTGTGCCACAGTGTGCCGTAAATCATAATATTTGAAGAGCACACGGGAATAACGATCAGGGTCCATTTTTCTCGAAAATATTCTGTTATAGCCATTTGTTAGCTTAAAACTAAAGCTATCTTTTGGTAAAAAAAAAATTGAGAAAAGTTATTTGGGTCCAACGTAAACGCGTTTTCAAATTTCTTAGGTTTACAGAAAAACGATCATAGTCCATGCGGAACTATACAAGAATGATCAGAGTCCAGTTTGTGGTGTGATCTATTTATAGCATTGCATGACCGTCATTGATATAATGCATTTTTTCAGTGCAAATTTTGTAACTAATAAGTGCAGAGGTATCATTAAATTAATTTTGTGTTACTGTGTTAACAAAATATATCATTTTTTTGTTATTTAAGCGTTACCAGTAATATTGAGTGTAAAAATGATCAGAGTCCCGCGGACCCCGATCACTTTTATATGCAACGTTTGGATGAAGTTTGTATTATTCTTAAATTTAAGAATAACTATGCAAACATTTCGACTCAAATTATTTTTGCAGTATTATAGTACACTACCTTACCCATTAAAATTAAAATCATATTTTTTAAGTAATTTAGTGATGAGTTGTGAGTCTGTAAAACTTAAATTTCAATTTACTCAAAACTTGACATTTGTGACTATGATCGTTATTCCCGTGTACTCTTCATTTTATTTTGATAAATACATTTTTTTTGAACCAAAACGTGTTTTATCGATGGTCGTTAGCACCGCCACTTTCTGGATTGAAAGTGGAGGGCAAACCATGGTTCACATGCACTCAGGCCACATAATCGGGCCCATTATGCATAATGGGCACCGCCACTTTTGATAATTCTAAAAATTTTAGTTGTGCTGAATTGTGCTTGTCGTGTGCTACAGTATGCCGTAAATTTTACATTTAAAACTTTTAAAAGTTTAAAAAACATTTGGGCCAAAACGTGTTTTATCGAATGTCGTTAGCACCGCCATTTTAGAGAATCCCAACTTTTAATTGTACCGTAAATTTTAAAATTTTATTTTCACAAATTTTTTTTTTTTTTTAAATTTTTGAACCTTTTTATTTCAGGTAGATGAAAAAAGTAAAAGTTTTTAGAAGTAAGGATTATTTAGATTATCCTTTAAAGTAAAATAAAAATAAAAATGTATTGGTAACTAAAAAAATATTTTATCGATGTAAATTAACCCCGCCATTTTCGATAATTTAAAAAAGCGTGCAGCTGTATGCAATAATCATAATTGATAATCATATCTTATATCAACCAATCGTAGATAATAAAAATAATATTAATTAAAGTATTATTGACTGGAATAAAATATCGCCGTTAATAGGAGGGGTGGGTGGGGGGGGGGGCGATATAATCTAGTCATCGATAAAAAGGACCATTCCTGGAAAATAACTCGATAATCTAATCGATCAATCTATCCGTGCGTTGGAAAGCACTTTAAGCCGGTGGTAGCAGGTGTAATTGCTTAAGGTAATAAGGTAATAAATTTGCAACAGAAATAAACATTGACATTGACATTTCAACAAAATCTGTTGGAAATTCGACCAATGCCAGAAATACTCTTTTATATGAAACATCACGTTACAGTCAGATAAGTATTAATGTATTACCATAGTTCTCTAGTCTGTACAAGTCAAGCTAAAATTCTACGTGAAGTCTGATGCGTACTAGTATGGCATGTAAACCAACATTTTTTGCCGATATTTCCCCAATATTGGTCCAATATTCTACTAATATTATAGGAAAATATTCACATCTCGATTGGCCTAAAATGGATTTTAAAATTTCGCCAACATTATATGCTACATGGGTTGTCAGAAGTACAGAACGCACGAGAATACAACACAAAGCTCGGAAGATCCTCAGAAAGTCAGGGTGCTCAAAAAGCTAAAAAATATGTGGATTAGTCTATTTTTTCTCTCATTACCTTTTGCTTTATGTAGAAACAATAAATACTGTAGCCGTACATGTGATTAATGCTAATTTTTATTTTTACAAAAGATGAATAGTCAAGAAAATTGAAAAAATTTTTCTAACAAAAATCTTCTTTCAAAATTCTTTTTTATCAAATTAAGTCTAAGAATTTCTACAAAAAAATACTCCTATTAGAGCAGTTGCCGAAACCATTATTTTACTCTCTGTATTGTGTAACTTTTTACTTTCTGACAAAGAAAAGATACTGTAGAAATCAAAAATTCAGCATTGTTCTTTAAACAGTTGTTCAAAATATATTAACGCAATAAGTTTATTACGCATAAAATAAAACATTTTAAAATTATCCAAAACGTTTCCCAGGTGGAATAGGTCTGTATATAGCTACATATGTTTCTAATTTACTAAAACACTCATTTTTATATATTCCTTCAAAAGAAATTTTATATCTGCCACTTGGTATTAAAGGTGGCAGTTTAGACTCGTCTATTATACAATTGCATATGGAATATTGAATATTCTAAAAATAAATTTCTTATTTCTTATTCTCATATTTCTAATAGTTTTCCAATAGCCAGTATATGTTATATTTGAACTTTTACCTACCTTCTTTAATGGACAGCTTAATCTTCCGCATTTTTTTACACAACTTTTAATTCCGGCAAAGTTGTATTTCAAACCTTTACAAAAGGAATATTCAAAACGAATCGGAAATATTCGGTATTCGTTACTTGCAAATTTATATGCCTGCACAATAACCTAAAAAATAATATAGGTAATAATATAATTAATGGTTATAAAAATTAAAATAAAGGTTTATTATGGCTACTAAATTGATGTGAAGATGTAAAGATTTTTACCCATTCGTGGAGTGCTAAAAGACAATCTTCATAAAATGACAATATTTAGTTTATCATAGATGTTTACCAAATACTAACTATATGAAAACTGTGTAGAAATATTAATTTATATATATATATATATAGTCGGTTTTAAACGTCTTGCGACGTTGTCCGATACCAAACTACCAAATTTGCAAATTGGTGCTTGATTTTTTAGCATTTTACATTTTTTACCTACGACGAGGAGCCAGCCCGTCGGTAGAACCCCCAACCTGGAGGACCAAACGAGAGAAATATTAATTTACCATTATCAAATTATAAAAATTACTAACCTCGAAATCATATCCCATATCCATATGTAAAAAAAGTGTAATATTTGTTGCAAAGTGGGTACGATTAAATTTGAAAGTTGATTGAGATAATTTACCATAACTTTCATTAGCATATGTTAAAAATTCCCTTTCAAAATTTACTTTATAATCGGTTTGAAAAAACTGAAACCAAATAAAAATTACTAGTATCTAGGTATATTATATTATTAAGATTTTTGCATGGTTAAAAGAACAGATAAAACAATACCATTTGTCATATTTCTATGTTATAATTATTGTTGTTATACTTAAGTAATTTCCTGTACAGGGTGGCTCAATTTCGATCCTTCTTATGGGGAAATCGGTAGCTATGGGAGATATCAAAAAATGGATGGCGCATCCTCGATCTCTTTTTTTGAGAAAATCTCAATGACGAAAACCAGAATTTGCTATCTTTTTTTGTTTTCGAGTTATAGCCAAAAGTTCGATAATTAGACTTTTCTATAAATGTCGATATTTTGGTTGTTTTTGAAGTTACCAAAAAAGTGTTAACACTTTCTTCAAACACTTTTTTAAGGGCAACAAAATAGGATAAAGAGATTTTCAATATCTACATTAGTTTTCGAGTTATAACAAAAAGTTGTGTTTTTTTAGATAGAAACCTTAGTTGGCTATGACATTTTTAAATGACGTTTTTTATCCTCTTTTTAATGGTGTATAACATGTGGTGTCTAATATTTTAGTTTCATCCCATTTTATTAAAAAATGTAATAAACATAAAGAAGAATGAAAAATTTAATATAACAGTAAATGTTTTTAGTGGATAACAATAAAAAATATTCAATACTTAACAAAAATTAAAGTAATTGTATTCAAACTGAAGTCTATTATTTTCAATACATATAACTTTGTCAAAACAAACTAAAAACTAAAAACTAATGGGTAAAAGAATTTTTTAGATGCCAATTTCGTAGTGTTTGTTTTGACAAAGTTATATTTATTATAAACAACTGAGTTCAGTTTGAATACTTACTGTAATTTTTGTTAAGTATTGAATATTTTTTATTGTTATCTACTAAAAACAGTTACTATTATATTAAATTTTTCATTCTTCTTTATTTTTATTACATTTTTTAATAAAATGGGATGAAACTAAAACACTAGATCCCACATGTTATACATCATTAAAAAGAGGATAAAAACGCCATTTAAAAATGTCATAGCCAACTATGGTTTCTATTTAAAAAAACACAACTTTATGTTATAACTCGGAAACTAATCTAGATATTTAAAATCTGTTTATCCCATTTTGTTGCCCTTAAAAAAGTGTCTGAAGAAAGTGTTACCACTTTTTTGGTAACTTCAAAAACAACCAAAATATCGACATTAATAGAAAAGTGCAATTATCGAACTTTTGGCTATAACTCGAAAACAAAAAAAGATAGCAAATTCTGGTTTTCGCCATTGAAATTTTCTCAAAAAAAGAGATCGAGGATGCGCCATCCATTTTTTTATATCTCCCATAGTTACCGATTTCCCCATAAGAAGGATCGAAATTGAGCCACCCTGTACAATGACGAAATTGTGTAATGCTGTTTACAAACATCCGTGCTGAATGGTTCCAACACAACTCCAAGCAATGTAAATTTTGTAAATTTTCTAAAGAAGTTAAAGGCATTCTATTAATAGCTGTTAGTATACATAGTTGAAGTTATATTGATAAACAGCTGATGTCGTTTCATGGTAACTCGCGTTACATTCCAAACCCTTTTGACAGTATTATTAACGCTATTCTGATTGCGATAAAAAAGGTGGGGAATTTTGAGTTTGGAAGAGATTGGCAAACGGCGAGTTTGACCGAATGGTCGTAATTTTCGCATGTAGATTTTTCTTTTGCAAAAAGTAAAAAAAGTGAAAAAATAAAATTTCGGTAAAGAAAATTAGTATTATTGTCTTATTATTATTGATGATTAATATCTTTTGGGTTTATGGACCAATTAATAAAGAATATACATAATATCTTCTACGTTTTGCTATTTTATTTTTATCTTCGTTGTAGCATATCAAATACCCATTTTTTGTTTGAAGAAATTGTTGAAAAATAATTTTTGTTCAAATTTTAAATGGTGGGGTTTGCGATACTTCCAAGTTAAAAAGGTGTAGATAAGAGAGCACCTGGGGGAATCGCTGAACAATTTGTGAGCGTATGGCCGTTTGTTTTTGAAAGGAGTTAAATTTTTCGATTAGTTTAATAATTACAATCAAGTTTTTTGAGAGCGGTAACAGTTAATCACACCAATAACTTTTGTGAGGACTACTTTAACATCTTGGAGTTTGTTTACACCACGTTCAGGGCAGTAATATTGAATTTTCTGGAGTGCTAAAACATCTGCAAATAAGCTGGAAAATTTTGTCTTGCACCATTGAAGGTCAAGAAGATTTACAAACTGGAAAGCAACGGATATTTTGGAAAATACCATTGGAGCTTTGTGATCTTTATTGGGATTAATTTTTCTTGGAGCATCCGCTATCACGGTTGTATCGCACCATCTGTTGACTCTTGCTGTTGGATCCGTGAGAATAAAGTTTCTCAGTAACATCTTTTATAGTTCCAATTTTTTTAACATCACTGTTTGGGTTAGTAGTTGCCAAATATTATTTTTTGTCAGTCAGTGCGTTGGAAATTTATTTGAAATTGAAAATTGCTTTAATAGGTACGCTTTGGTTTATTTAGTTGCATGTATTTGTTGCTTGATTTGTAAATTTACTTTCCAGTATATTTTCCATCATTTTTGGACGCCGATCAAATATTCCAAAGTAGAGCGCTCACAGAGGAAAGCATTTGGTTGGAATTTCTTGTCCAGGTTATTACAATTTGGTAATGATCATTTAAGCAGTAAATACTGGGTAAGTTTTTTTACATTTTAAGTGCTTTGCATGTGCTACAATTTTAACCGCATTTTAAGCGTTTGTTTCAAATTTTGCAAATTAATTGCGTTGCGATCGATTCAGTTCAAATAATTTTTGCGACGTGCTGATTGTCAGTCAGTTGTGAGGCACTACATTGGATTTAGATTTTTTTGAAGCCTTCAGCTATTCAATATTGTTTGTGACCTTCGAGGTCAACTAAATTTGTACAACACTGTTTATTGTTCGTATAGATACGTTTATCAATCATCTATATTATTGATTTTACGCCTATTGAATAAATCCACTTCTACTCTTCTGTCTCTGCGTTTTATTTCAATAGGCTGGCGCCTCAAGAATTTTTTTTTTCTAGCTGACGATCCAATTGAAGTGAGCCTCATATACAGTATAGCAGTAAAAACTCACGAACCGCAATTGTGCGACCCGAGCTCTCATGGCTGTGAAGGATTAGTCCTTCTAGCTAGCCTGTCCCTCGTTACATCTGTTGGACCATCGAGGCAGTAACGCAAATTTTTCTTAAATTTGTGGTATATCGTCAGGAAGAACATAATAAAAAAATGTTTTTAAAAACTAAAATTGAAAATGACAATTAAAATTCTGACAATAGTTATAGGTATAGTAACTATACAATACATCAGGGTGACCCAAAAAAAATGATAAAAAAGTTTAATCGGTTCTAAATAAAAAAAAAATTCTGTTGTTGGTATTTTGTTTTAGCACACTGGTATTGCCAGTTAAAAATGCCACTTGTATGGTAAACTGCAAAATTTTTTTATGTGCTTATTACTTATTTTATAGATGTCTAATCAAAAAGAGAAGATTTTAGAGTTACTACATCAACAGGGAATGCGCAATTGTGACATCGCGCGAAGGCTCGGCATATTGGCACCAAATGTCAGCCACAATCAAACAAATTGAGAAGCGTGTGGCTATACTAGACGTCATCCAGAGAGCGAAAGAAAGCAAACAGTCAACATGCCGAGAGTCCGTCAGATCGCCAAGAAACGACTCATGCAAAATTCCAGAGTCTTAAGAGTGTTGTGCAGTTGATTTTAACATAGGGATTTCTTAACATATTTGACTGTAAGTACATCCCTTATTAAATAACTTGGAAAAATTTTAATTACAGCATTGGAAAGCTACATTGTTTGCGCAGGTGAGTGAATTGTCACATTTTTTAAAAAAAATTTATAATTTCTTGCGTATTTGCGATTAATTGATCTCATGTTTTTAATTCATCACATTTTGTAAAATTATTATTTTATTATGGTAGTTTATTAAAATTTGGCTATTTACGCACCTGGAAAATGGTATTTTACATATACTAGTGTTTTTAAGTCTCCCTCAAGTTAATTTAATCAAGAGTTATTTCTCTTCAAAGATAATAATTGATATATTAATTTTGATAATTAATTGATATCATAATTAATATGACGGTCAGGTAAAACTTTTATCTTCAACCACCTATTGAAATTTTGCAAACAATTTGACACGATGATTACTTAAATGGAAAAACAAAATTTGAAAGTTTTCAACTGCACAACCCTCTTAATGAGAAAAATTGCCTGCGAGATCAGTGTTTCACGTGAAATGGCTCGCCGAATAGCCAAAGAGCACCTTAAGGTCAAACCTTACAAGTTTTAAAAACTTCAACTGTGAGCTTCGGCGCGTAGCCTTAAATTTTCGAAAGCGTTTGACGTTGTGTATAGCAGTAAAAGGCGGCCATTTCGAAACTAGTTAATTATTTTTGTCAACAATAATGTTAGTTATTTTTATTTATGGTGAATAAAGTTTTTATAATAAAAAGTTTTGTTATCAATTTTTTTTTAGTCACCTTGTATGAATTAAAGAATTACTAGTGCAGAAAATTACTATATATAAAGTTAAGACTCTTTATATCATCTTTAAAGTTTAAATATGTTTCACTGTTTTTATGTGGAACATTTCACGAATTAGTATTTTTAAAATAATTATTTTCAAAATCTAAAATTTTTGTTTAATTGAAGTCGAATGTGTGCTTTAATGTTTGATGATGGTGAATAAGAGCTGATGTGTTGATTATTCAGATCACTTCTTTTGTCACTTTTTTGTTGTGTCTTGCAATCATTCATAATTATGTTGGTAAATTCGGTCTTTTAACAATTGTTTGGTTTGTCCAACATAATAAACTATCACAATCCTTGCAAGGAATTTTGTAGACTTATTCAGATTGGTCTATAAACCCAAAAGATATAAACATCAAAAAGCAATTCATTACAAAATCGACGATAACCCAATTTATTAATTATTATTATTAATGTATAATGTCATACGAGTTACTAAAATGTAATATTTATTTTATATCAAGTTGTGAATATTAAAATCTATACCTATTCATTATACATATATTTATTATATTATTTCACAAGTTATTCATAATACTTTAGATTACTATAATGATACAATTTTTATAAATTTGTAGTTTCAATAAATTTAATTAAATGGTAGGAATAACATATCAAAAATGCGATTAGTTTAAGGTAGGCAACTAACCTTAATTTTGAAAATTAAGTACAAATCATTTGTACAAAAAGTGTGAAATTCAATTAAAAAAAAATTAATTTTCTATAAAAATAAAACTACACATATATTTTATAACATCTGTTTAACAATTCTAAGCATAGTTTTATTATAAACAAAACAATTTTACTAGTGCTATTTTAATAGGTATTTATACATAACTTACTTTCTTGTATAATTCATCTTCCGAAATTCCCAAATCCCAATTAACTAATTGTAATATTAAATACAAGTAAAGTTTAACTGTTGTCATTCTGCTGGCACAAAATTTGAGCTACTAAGTAATTTACCTTATAATGGATTCCAAATAACATAAAACTTAATGAATTTTTTTACTTTTTGTTGTCGTTTCCTAAACCGATAATCTTTTATTCAGATAAAACAAAACGGAAGCTGTATAGACAACAGAATTACATATTGTAATGGATAAATACAGTCTATTAAAATCCAAACAACTTTAAAAATAAAAAAAATATACGGCACTGTCAGAAAAATTAAAATTCTAGTAACCTATTCTTGTCCAAATGATCGAAATGATGTACTGACATACGAACCATTTACTTTTAGGCAACACACAAAATAAGCCTTAATTTTTCTCTTTTCCAAATTTTGTTGAATATTATCTTTCACACGGCGTTTTATTGCGTGACCTTGCAATTTTTTAAAAAAATTGTATTACGTAAATTTAAATTATCTATTCTATTCGACAAATCCAAATAGTATCAGATCCAAAATTCACCTACATTTTGCTGCAAAAAAATGAAAAACCAACTTTCTTTGCCAAAGTTTTACTATTTACATATTTTTTTCTTTTACTTTTTACAAAAATCTCTACATTGCAAACTTTTATTGGAGCACCCAGTCGAACTCGTCAATCACTCTCCTTCTCCAAAACTAAAAATTCCCTACCTTTGCTATCACAAATTGCGGGTCTACAAGTTCAAATTTTCAAAAATAAAAATTACAATAAACAAATAAATTATTTTATCTCAAAATGATACCGCAACTATATAATATATCAGAGGTTAACATAAAAGTAATACAGTGGAGTCGCGAAATAGTGAATACCGTATATAGGGAACTACCGGAAATAGTGAACACAAAAATTTTAACATTGGGTGTATATGGGACTCCTATATAACGAACAGCGGTAACCCCGATACAGCGAAATGCGTATTATAAATCGTGCAGTTTGAATGGCATCATTTATAGGGACTTCCCCCAACATTGAGAATTTACATTACGTATTATATTTACACTTTATTTCACGCGTAAAGCTGCGTTTAGATAGCGCGAGTTTGCTTCTCAAATCTGATTCGCGCATCAATCCTCGCGTCATGTAGACGGTTTTATGGCACGAATCACGACTCGCAAGGCATATGCACTGCGAGCGGTCGGTAGGTCGGTCTCGACCGCGCTTCAAAGGCCCCTCGCACTTTTATACTCACGCGCTGTAAACTTCGTGTTGGTGTTTCCATGTTATTCAGATACTGGCGGCTTGCCCTGCATTATGACTCACCATGCATCTATTCGTGGGATGCCTCGCGCGAGTGATCCGCGGATCTTCCTCGCGAATCTGACGCGCAAGGCATACTCGCGCCGTCTAATCGCAGCTTAACGTTAGCATAGAATGGAATTTTTATATGTTGGTGTATCGAAAGCAAATACAATCAAAAATAACTTCATTTTTCCTAATTAATAATTATATTTGTATCAATTTTCTTTAAAATAAAGCTTTAATTTTCCAAACGTGACTTTATTGTAAATTTTGTAAATACCGAAATAGTGAACAACCCCGTAAAAGTGAAAGGTCTTTTCCATATTTAATTCACTATTTCACGACTCGACTGTATTAATAAAAAGCTCGAGATGACAAACATGAAAAAAGGTGACTCTCATTGGTGATAATTAGAGATTGGATCGTTAGACAAAATGCCTTTTTTTGTAATTGAGATATTTCAGGTAGACGCGATTTTAAATCCGTTTCAGAGAATGTACTACTCTTCAAAAATGCATATTTTATTTTGGATTTTTTATTACCGTTTTTTGCTCCTTTTGCGTTAAACTTTTCAGAAAGATTTGATAATATTAACATCGAATGTCTTTTGACTAAATTGCGACACTATGGTATAATAGACGAGATTTACGACTGGTTTCGTAACTACCTTATTGAACGATGGCAATACATAACAACAAAATTCGGTAAATGTTTAGAGATGATAATGATTATGACAGGAGTACCCCAGGGCTCCATCTTTGGTCATAGTCTATTCTCAAGCTACACCGCAGATCTAATTAAGGCGATATTATACTGTACCATTCATATGGATGTAGATGATATCTAAATTTAATACCACTTTGCGATAAAAAACAAAAAAGATGCAAGAAACAATATACAGTCTGACCTCACTAAAATTAAAAACTGGCGCAAAAAAAACTCTTTAATAATAATCTTCTCAAAAGCCAAATAATTGGATTTAGATGTGTAAATGAAGAAGTCAATCTAAACTTACAAATACAAGATTTGGCATTACAAAAAACCCATGTTGTAAGAAATCTGGGTTTGGTGATAGACAAAATATAGAAATTTGACAAGTACGTTTTACTTATCACCAGAAAGGCTTTTAGCTCACTAAGGCAAATAAATTGTTTTAAAGAACTACTTCCTCGAGACGTGAAACTCACTCACAGAATTGCTGGTATTGAGTCATCTGAATTATGAGATTGTATTTAAGGACCATATTGTCGCTGGTAAAGCAACATCTCGTAACCCACAAAAACGGTAAAATTACATTTTTGGTTTTCCTGAATCTGTATGCTATTCTTGACCTTGTGTAAAAATATTGTATGCTACAATGCATTATATTTGAAGTTAATGACAGTATTGCAATATCTTATATCAGAGATTCCCATTGAAAGTAAAATGTTTTTTCTTTCTCCTGAACAATTTGCATTTTGGGGTTACAAGATATTGCTTTACCAGCGACGATATGCCACTCAAAAAAATGAATATAAGCTTTAAAAAATTCAGAATTCAGCGATCCGTTTTGTTACGATGTGTAACTACAGGGAACATATCACACCAATAATGAGAGATCTGGGACTCTTCAAACTAAAGAAAGAAGAACCCTGCACTTCGTGACTATGCTGCTTAAATTTAAGGCAATAGATCAACCAGAGTATCTCTACAATAGGTTGACTCCAAAGAGTGATATTCACGATAGGAATTTAAGAGACGTAGATCGAAGATACAATGTTTAACAACATAACTTCACAAAATACAAAAACTCCTATCTTACTTATCAGCATATGCACTGAACAATTTCTCAATGAAGTATAATAATCTCATCTCTACAGGATATCAAAAAAGTAGTCAATCTCACATTGAAAGCTCCAAGACTACCTATGAAAACATTAAAAAAAAAGCTAATACGGCATTGGTAAATTGGGCCAGACGGTCAGGGATTCTTCAAATCTGTCTGTCAATTGGGGCAAAACATTATAAGGGTTCCATGTAAATTGGGCAAAGAAAGGTTAAATTATTTTAATTGTTTGCCATTTGTTTATTGGTAGTAAAACTGTCAATTTACAAATTTCACTTTTTATTGCTATTTTTAACTTAAATTTGACGAAAAAAAAAAATTAGTAAAAATAGTTCGGAGCCGTCACGGATTGAAGCAAAGCAGAAGAGGCGTAGAGTCAATTTTGACAACGGAACTGTGTTCGACAATGATTTATAATTTCTTAATTAGGTTATTAGTTACTATTTTTGACTTAAATTTTACGAAAAAAAATTGTAACAACTACCCCCATCTTAAGAGCACTTTTTGGAATGTTGAAAGTAGGCTTAGTTGAAAAACCTCCAAAAAAATATATCGACCCCTGGCCCAATTTATTAGGGTAAAATTAAGCTGCCCACGCGGACCAACCGCTAGCTCAATTTACTGGTCTTTTTAAGCTAAATCTAAATTATCGATGCTGCTTTTTTTAAACCTCATTTAACCTAATTTAAAAAAAAAATAATTTAAACTTATATTAACTCAACCAATTACAGATCTGTCTCTGTCCTGACCAAAATTTTCAAATCTTTATATTTTTTGCAACTTTCTATGTTTTTACTAATTTTGAAATTCAGTTCACTGCTTTTAACTTTTCTTTTGTACCTAATATTTACCTTCAATTTCCATTTTGTATATCAAGTTTAAGGTTTATTTATGGTAAATTTTTATATCAGTACAATCCATAATTATTTAAAATAATAGACATAATATACAAAAAATAATTAATGCATTAAGTATTAAAAGTTTTGTCCTCCAAGTCATGTAAATTTTTACTTAAATTTACAAACTGAAAGATCTTATTTGAAAGATCTAAAGGATTTATTTTTAGATATATTTTACATTTACTTATTGATTTTTAATTATACAACAAAAATACAGAAAATGTTAACCAAAATAGCAAAACCCATTACATTATAATAGATATAGTACTCATTTTTAGTAGTCATTCACAAACAAAATAATCGATTAAAACTTCCATTAGTCTGAAATACTGTGTAGATAAATAATAATCACGTATGAATGAATTCTACATAGTTCCGAGGTAAGCATATTCAATTGACGTCACTTTTCACCATTATTTCAGGCGCCGCGCCGATACGAAGCCTCGCAGTAATGTAGTGTTTTATATTTACTTATAATATAATGTACGTTCATTAAAATGTATTTGTAACTATTTTTAAAAAACGATTGTAATATAATTAGTGAGCTGTACCATAAATCTCATTAAAACGGATTGTTAAAACTTATAAAATATCAAAGTAGCTTTCTATATTCACGGTAGTTAACCCCTAATATTTACCTTGAAAATGACCATTAGAAATCAATCAAGACAACACAATTTATTATATAGACACATTTCAGAAATTACACATTGTTCGAAATATAATTTAAAAACAGTGACCGCTCAGGAAGTCCGCATCCCTACCTCTTGGCTATTCTATCTTTTTGTCAATGATGGGAATTAATCAACCAAGAGGAATCGACGGATTTGCACGTTCTCCGATGCATGGAAAAGATAAAAAATGATGTTCTCATTTTTTGAAAAAAATTTTGAGTACCACAAAAAGCGTAATCTTTGGTCACGGTTGTGAAAATAAAAAAGCAAGATTCAAATTTACTTACTTGTTGGATTGAAGATCTATCGAATCTGGAGCCTAATTGAATGGTCTGGAACGAAATAAGGAGTTTTCGATTGGTTTTAAAATTAACTAAAAGAAGCAGAATTTAAAAGCAGATCTCCTGCTTGAAGCGAGATAAGGACGACGGACATAGAGTAAGAATTTTTCTGATTCTTAGTTTTGTTAATAATTTCAGTAGCGTACCTTAACAATGTTTTTTGTTTTTTTTTTATTATATGATTTTGTGAAAAAGTTTACACATTAACCTTTCGGAAGTCTAAGGTAAGGTAAGTTTCATTTTGGTTATTTATTAGCAAGTAGCGCTTTTGATCGTCCGAACACACCTCTATTCTATACGATAACTTTTTTGATACTCAGAATTTTGTCTATGAGTAAGATATTGATTGGATTATCTTCATTTGATTTAAATTTATTATAGCAATTAAAATTTTATTTTTTTAAAAATTTAATTGGTTTTCATGAAAAGCTTTATTGCTGTAATAAATAGCATTTTGAACCACAACCCCTGAAAAGATTTTCTTATGGTTTACCGTAGCAGCGAGCTAGCCAAGGTAAATTTTAGTTGGATTATTGTATTGTAATTAAAAATAAACTTTCAAAATTAAATTCAGATTTTGAAGTACTTGCAGTCTTTGAGGTCCAATGAGTTCAAAGTTAAGAAATCGGCACTAAAATTTAAATTTTTTGAACAATTTTGGGTTATATAAACTTTTTTGCACTAACATTGTGACATTTAAATAAAATCTTTACATTGTTAATGCTTGTCTACCAATTCATGTATCAAAATTTTATTGCTTAATTAAATATTAGTATATTATAATAATGTTGATAAACATTAGATTCCGTTTAAAAATTAATAAACGAATAATGTGTATTACTGAGAGGCATAACTTTGACAAGGTTTTTAAAAAAATTGTAATGTATTCTTTTACAGTATGGTTTTCATATCACATGCATTATTTAGCTCGGCCAGGACCTTGTCAAATAATTTCCGATTTGTGATAATAAATTTTATTTGAAAATTTGATTCTTTGATAATATCAATATAAAAGCGTGGGATGCTCTTTGTGTAAATATTAATAGCCCACGCTACGTATTGGTAATTACTACGTGGGGTATTTAATACAAAGGTATTTGATGAAAGACGGTAATTACATTGGATTTGCTATTTGTTTCATTATAGCATAGTAGCCATAAGTTTTTATTTTGAGTATTTTTTATGGAGGTACATAAAGTAACATCTGTTGTTTAGATTTTTTAGATGTATGTTTGTCAGAAAGATTTTTTTTAAATACTGATATTAGAGAAAGGTTGGCAGTCCGTAGTTCAAGAAATATACATAATTGATAAAAAATATAAGATGAATGCAGCACTTACACAAAATAACCACCCAACCATTTTTATTTAGTAAGTTTTTATTTACAAACTGCGCATCAAAGTGAAAAAGTTAAGCCGAAACATAGAAGAGATATGGGAACACCTAGGAAGAGATGCAAGTCGTAACAGGCAACCAAGAGCCCTAACACTTTATCTTTGCTAACGGGAACTTTTTGATCAACTTAATAGTTTATCATCTAACAAAATATTATCTTCTACACAGATACTATTGCTTTGTAATTGTGTATTTAAGTTGAATTTACATTAATTATTATTCCCATTACTGCGAAGAAGTCAAAACACTGCAGATGATTTAATCTTAGTTAAGGTACGAGTATCTAAGTACATATATGCACTTTTTGCATTATAAATTTATATTTACTTAATAAAACCAGTCTTCGTGTCTTGCATATTTTATTAAGTGAACTGGTTTTCAGATATTTTTTCTTCCTTTGCTGCTGTGGAAGTATCTGAGTAAAGAAGGGTTGCCGTCTTTTTAAAAGTATCTACTTCCCAGAAGTATCTGAATCATTGTGTGCGTTCAGCGAGCTCAACTGCTTAAAGTCATCAGTCAACTATGATGAGTATGATGACACTCAGCAGTTTGAATTTTGCTGAACGATGTGCTTACAGTCAGCAAACAATGCCTAGCAACTTTACTAATCATAAATTGAAAAAATGCAGCGTAAAATTTTTGCGCTAAGTTGTAAGTAAGCGTTCCTTTCAGCGAAACCTTATTAGTCAACTTCTCAGCCGCTGAGCTTCGCTGAACTCGCACATTATATCTGTTGTAGTTTGTTGTGACATTTAAAATAGATTTGGTTAAAAATTACTATTTGTTGCTGTTTGGAAAAAAAATTATTAAATTATGAGACATTATTATTTAGTAGTATAAATTTATTAATTTACCTAGTTTTGTAGCTGAAATTTTACATACTTTCAGCAATTTTTGCAATATATTTTATTTTTCAAGGTATTAAAAATTCTTCTTACATAATGTAGAAATTACAATTTATAACAATTAAATGCCTTGTATTGATACTAAAACTAATTATATTTTTCTTCTTGCATAATACAAATAATTTATTATATAAAATGTAAATACAAAGTAAATGTTTTTGGAACGAATTATTGTATAATAATTGATTGATGACTGATTGATTACCAATAAATTTGAATTAAGATGAACGATACCGAAGAAGGTTTAATTACACTACAAAACGAATCGTATTGATATACGAAAATATAAAATTTTATAAAAAATAATTATGATATTAAAATCTAAAAAAAACAATCAAAAAAGCTTGGGCGTGTATTATGGAAGTGTCTACGAATTAAGACTAAAGTTAATTGAGATTATTAAGAAAAACTAATTAATAATTTAATTTTTACATCACTGATTAAAGTAGATTCGTAAAACTTCGTGTAACGATCTTCTTTTGCTATCATTAATATGAAAGTAACAAAAGGCAAATAAATGCTTAATGACGTTTAAAATAATACAAATAAACTTACAATTAATTTCCCTTGTATAGGGCTACATTATAAAAATTCCACTCTAAGAATTATTCTTATCCTATTATCTTAACTACTTACTCTTTCTTCTTAAAAGCAGTATAAATAAATTACGTATTGTTGTTATTATTAATGGTTTATAATTTCACTGCTATAAATTATAATTTTGTTGCTTCTATTTGATGTGATCTAAAAATTACTTGTATATACATACATTTTTGCAGTAATTAGGTTAATTTTACGTAAGAAGCCGCAATTCACACAAGTGAAAGTTTTAATTTTTAAAAATTGACAAGTTCAACATCACCAATACTTAATAATTAATAAGTTTGCTGTACGTCAGTTTTGATTTAGGGTGTGTGAGAAATTACAAAAATTTATTATTTTTTAAAATTTTATTATAGTTTTCATTTTTATTATAACTACTTGCATTCTACTTTCGTTATATAAATATTTAAATTGATAAATTTTTAACTCATTGAACTACAAATTGCTCTTAATTTGTGTCGCTTGCCCCGCTGATCTACGATGGGATGGCAGACAGGCCAGCTAAGGAATTACACCTCCGTCCAGTACCAGAGCATGGGTCGCGCATGCGCGGTTTGTGGATTCTTTAACGTTGTAGCTCAAACGATCTTTGGCAACTAACTAAGTAAGAGCCAAACTACACGAGCGTTGTTTCCGTCGCGTATTTATCGTCGCGTAGTTTCCGCTCGACCTATAGCAACTACACGGGAGCGTATGAGAGCGATATTAACACGCCGAGTACAGTTCGCAAAGAAACTTTTGTTAATGGTGTTATTTAAAAATGAATACCACTACGATTGGTTGTGTTTTTGCACTAGCTATTTATATGATTTTAAAGAAAAGAAGAAAAATTTCTGTTGCTGTACTCTTTCATTTTTATATTATACAGCGCTGAATGTTTCTCAATTTTGCTAATAAACTTTACCGTGTCAAACATTTTTTACAGACTGTACACTCGCTGGCGTTTTACGCTTCAATATAGTTTGCCAGATTCAAACACTGCGTTTGCGTTCTCAGAAATACGCCGGCGAGCCTCGACGGAAACGGAAACAACGCTCCCGATAGCGTACAACTCGCTGACACCGACGGAAGAGCGTTTTCAATATTGGAAATAACGCTTGTGTAATTTGGTTCCAAGGAAAAAATAAATCGGGCGCCAGTCCTCTAAATAAAACACGATAGTAGAATTGGTGGTTTTATTTATAAAACAAAAGTCGAGTCGAAGGTGGGGTTGACAATGCTCGATTCCAAAACTCCATATAGGAGACACAAAAACACATAACAATACAAGTTAAATCCAGGATACCCTGAAGGGATACCCTGGGACAATAAATCAAAATAAAAGAACTAAAAAATACAAATGAGTTGCCATGTGAAGACAACCCACAAAAAAAATATAAATCGCGCATCTAGGAAACTGCCCAACGCAGACATAACACGTCGGTAACACTGACTACAAAATACTCATTCGCAAGAGATATCATCAAGTAGAATTAAATACAGCAATTGCCTTTTCAACTTACCCTTCCACTACAATCATTACGATTCAACATCGCTATTCTTTTGGAACCTCTGGAATATTAATGGTTCATCGAGCAAACTGAGTTTCAGATGTAAAGCTAAAAATAACAAGACTGCAATAATTAAACAAGAATCAATTCACCTGCGAACGGTAACATCTCAATGTCGAGGTAAATTATTGAGGTAAGCTAATTTCCTAAATGCGCTCTTAACAAAATAAAAAATCCATGGTTTTCCGGTCATCCCACGTAGTTGAAATTATCAAAATCACAGCTGATAGGGCGGTGACGTCAAACGAACAAGGTCAGCTCAAGCAGACTGATAAAAATGAAAACCAGGTGCGAAAAACTTCATTGAAAACATCCATGGAAAGAAAAGTAAAACGCCCTCATGGAAATGGTTCTATCACGCTGATTGAACAATAAAAATATATCAGCTCCACTTTAACTACGCTTTCAGAAAACCATAATCGAAAGTTGTTAACCAAAATGGACGAACACAGAAATAGACAGGTGGTAATAAAAAGCTAAAATTTATCAAACTTCGCTCAAAATGAAAAATATCAATGTAATGCTTACCCACAAACAGAAAACTGAAGGTTATTAAAAAGATCACTTTATTAAAATAAAGTTTGTGGCTTTTAAAACTCAAACATTACACAAAACAAAAATGATACTTCCATTTTAGATGGTGATAAACGGAAGAATGCCAATTTGATAAATTTTCGAAATATTAACGCTTGCGCGTGATGGATATACACAGGATGATGCGTAGATTTCAAACCAATTTAAATAATAGCATTTGGAATGCTACATAGTGATGATAAATAAATAAAATATTTTTAATTTCTTTTTATTTTCGACGAAGAAGGTATTTACGTTTGAAAGCTTAATAATAGTAGTTTATATCACAAGGGCGATAAAATTTTTTTTCATAATTTGATTTTTTACTTTATAATTCGATATATTTTAAAATATCATATTTATTTACATTTTTTACATTTTATTTACATTTTTTAAGTTTAAATAAATAAACTGAAAAAAAATGAAAATATTACATTTAGTATAACGCATTTTAAATACCACTATGTTTTAAAAAAATTTTATAATTTATTTAAAATAAAATAGTAAGTAATACAATAATAAGTACAAGTAGTACCACATACATATAGGCCAAACCAGATTTCAGAACAAACTAGTTTGTAATTGAAATAAGTAATCAGTAAACACGTTAAGTTTATTTATTTAATTAAAATAATTATATATTCCAAATTTTTAAAATAAGGAAAAATATTACTACGGAAGCTGAAAAACAAATTAAAAAAAAACTGCGGTTCGGCCGGAAAACGGGTATAAGTTAAGAAAGCAAGTTTCGAGATAATTGCAGTTTAAGTTTAAATTGTTGCATTTTTGATAAGTATCTAATACTTAAATAAAAATGGTTTTTACTTTGGCTTCCTTAAAGAAAGTCTTTTACATTCTTTCTCAATCACAGATTCGGCTATTCTTATTTTGAAACTATACGTAACTCATTTCACCCAATTTGTGACTTAGGCACCAGCATAATATGCAGTCTGTCATATTTTACTAGTACCTATATATTTTTCAGGTTAATAAGTATACAAGGCTACCAAATGTACTTCATTCTCTCTTTCAGTGACTAAGGTTTTCGTTATTTATATGAAGAGAGTTACATCGCCAGACATACATACTTCACATAGTTCATAAGACTTTATTCTAAAATTCTAAAGATTTTTAAAAGCGCGATTGAAATAAAACTTTTTGTTATTTTAATATTGTCCTTTCTAACCAACGGTATTTACGCATAAGCATAACTCGTCTGTGCTTACTTCCTTATAAAGGCGACTCAACGTCGCGTCGGGACGTAAAATCTGTGTCGACGGTACTACTACATTTTTATCGCAATTTTTAAGCTGTGCTTGAATATATGGAGCGGACATGGCACGATTTGAGTATGAAAGGATTTGTTTAAAAAGAGTTTTATATCTTCTCGTTTTGTGGTAATTTTGGGCCGTTTTTCCGTTTTTTCGGAATTTTTTCGGCCGTTTTTTCGGCCGTCATTTTCTATTCTATTTTAAATGCAATTATTACATTAAATATTAAAATCTCATTTTTTTTTTGATTGACTCCAGTGTCAGCACTGTTGAATGTAAAATTCTAATCATTCCAGATATCAAAGTGCATATATCGTAAGATAATAAAAAATTAAAATTGACTGCTACAATTAACTCGTTATGAAAGAAAAATCTTTGCTTAAAATTTTGAAATTTTAAGAATTTGCATATTTCAGGCTACAATTTGGATATGTTTGATAAGAGACAAAAATTGAAATTTACAGGATATTTAGTTGTAACCGTTAACTTTAAAAAATATGCTGGCTTTACCGATTTGTTCATTTCATATGAAATGACTCAGATAGATGATTGAAAAAATTCCAGAAATTTCACTATTTAGGAATATTTTTGACTTAAATTTAATGAAAAGAAAAGTAAGATCCACTCCTTCTTAGTAGCACTTTTACGGAATTGAAAAGCCATAAGGAATATTATTAGCTAATGTAGCGTTAGTCAAAACGGTGCGGAGCCGTCTCAAAGCAGAGCAGAGAGCAAGTGTAATATAATATATTACGTTACATAATAATAGTATCAACAAATATGATATTATTGCATCTGAAAAGTCAAAAAAAGTAAAACTTTTCGAAGAAAGCGTCAGATTAGAAAAATTTGTGTTGGCTCACTTAAAACAAAGAACTAAATAATATGATGTGTAGTTTCCAATTCTATATAAATATTTTGTTATAAAAAGTAAAGTATAGTGTAAATTAATTAGACAGGTATATTATGAAAATAATGAAGAAAAAAACTAAATTAGAGTGTTTTTGTATATTATTTTACCTTGTTTAGTAACTTAGTCGATTGAATCGCAAACTTTCTGGTGGTGCTGGTTTAAAGTAAAGAAAGTAATTTTAAACATAATTTGCAATCAGTTAATTTAGTTTAGGATATAATACTGTCGTAATTAATCTATAAAATAATGATTATATTAATGTTTTTATAAATAAATATTAACAGAACTAGTTATTAGATTTTCGTAGAAAATGCGTTTTAATAAAAACAAAACAAAAATGTTGGCATATGGTTCTAGTTATGTTAGCTACTGCAGGTAACCTATCAAAAATTTATTTTATCATAAATAATTTTGCATTTTTAACGTTAACATTCAGCAAAGACATTTTCTTAAATACAGTAATTGTACCTACTCTACACCTACATATAACCGGTAAATAATTAGTAAAAGCTAGCGTTTTATGACAATCAAAGTGGTTTTATTTGCAGTTACTATAATAACAGCTCCAATTAAGATTAATTGAAGCACAATTTAATATCTACAAAGTTATACATAAATTTCTTTTTTTATTTTATATTATATTGCGTATGGCTTTTGATCCACTTATTTCCTAGCAGGACAATATTAGATAACTACAATAATTATATTATCAATAAACTAAAACTAATATATTTTTTATAACTGTCATTATATAGCTGGTAAAAGTAAAAAGTGTTTTCTGCAAATTTTAGCAGAAAAAATTAATGGATTATTCCATTTTAATATTTAAAGGTTATTACCTTTATATTATAATAATTATTAAAAAAAAAATTGTATGAAAATCTAAGAAAAAATTATTTCCATGAACATAAGAAAATTGGGCACATATTAATGAAAGAAATTCGAACTCAAGCTTTTTTTTCGATTAATTTTGTTAGGTCCGTAGTTTAACATACTAAAAAGTCACCGTGTCTAGACTGTCTGTGTTCTATACCGATTTCCTAATCTAAACGTAGAGTGTAGAAAGTCGTCAAAATGTCAAGTTTCCGTCAAAGCATTGTTAGACATAATGGGGGTTATGAATAAGAATGAGCATGAAGTATATACTCAAAATTTTGAATTAAAAACCTCAAATTATACCAATAAAATTTATATGTAGATGATGAGCATGAGTAGGTACGCTTATTATAATAGTATCTACTTATATGCTCAATTATTTTTGAATTTTATTCATACAATTCCGAGAAAGAAATCGATGTAATTTACAATTACATCGATCGGTGCTAACGTGCAATAATATTTTATATTATACCGGGTGCTGAATGAGTTAGCCGAACATAGGATATTAACGTGTAAAAACTTATTTTTGCAAATTCCTGCTTCCCTAATTATTTTAGGGAAAAATTGAAAGACACAAATATAATGTAGAAATATAAACTACGAATGATAAGAGCATTAGATTTTATCTAACTTTTACCTAAAAGGTCAAAAAGTTCTTTTAAAATTGTTAAAATTTTGATTAATCAGACTAGCCATGTAAGTTTCCAAGGTAATTATTTTTGATAAATAATAAAACTTAATTGCACGTTGTTTACAGTTTTGCACTTTATTAAATTTTAATTTCATAAAATGGAAGCAAAGTATACAATTAGTGAAAAAAATCAATTTTTAAAACTATACTATTCTGGAAACAGTATATACGTATGGTACGAGATCTCTTTGCTGGTTTATACCCAGAAAGACCAATCCCTTCTCTTTCGACCATTCAAAATGTTATTAATAATCAAAATCAATATAGATCTGTATTTAAGCCATCGTGCAAGACATGCAGAAATAAAACATTCAATTATTATTTCACATCTAATAACGGCTTGACCGTTTGTGACAGTGTGATTGAATTTATTATCAGTGGTACCTATGCATATCTGTGCTTGCATTAGACTAGAGCACCCTTGAAGTACTATCAACCAATACAAAAATAACAAAATTACGGCTCACAGGAACATTTATGTATATATATATGTAAGTACATACAATACATAGACTTGGAAAATAAAAAATCTTAGAAGAATGAATCTGGTCAATCTAACATGGTATAGAATATAGATGATGATCATATTTGATGATATTTTGTAAAACTAGTTAAATCGTGGGATTCCATGCATCCTTGTTCAGTTTGCTCCTGAGTATATAGTATATAGGTACATATATCATGGATTCCTATTATATACCTACATGTATGCATCATAATCTGGAAAATATACGTAGAAAAACGCTATGTAGACTTTCATTTATTTTATTAGGTGGTCTGTGTAATAATGTAATTATAACGTCAACATGGACATTTATTTATGTTGCCATGCCATAATATGAGTCTAATACGATATTTAATTCCAATTTGAACAATAAAGTACCGGCGTACTTTAATCAAGAAGTGTTAATAGACTTATATGGTCTATAAAATCCAACTTCCAATACACGTCATAGGCATTGATGACTTCAGATTCAAACATCGTTGCCACAATTTTCATAGAAATTTGAGGTTATAGGACAGAAATAAAACACCTATAATGTCGATATAAGTTGATATTTTCATAAAAATTTAATATTAACAATATTTATATTGTTGGTGTAACATTTTGCTTATAGGTTTGATTCTATTCGATATTCCTAAAATAGTCACTTCGGCAGAAATATCAGACTACGATGATAGTGTTAAATGCAGTAAAATTAATGAATTTTAGAGAACATCACATTTGAATTTTTACAAAATAAAACAAAGTAAGATTAGATGTGATTAAAGAAATTTAGTAACGTAAAAAATATTTAATTACCGTAAACTGTGGCCACTCAACTTTTAGAAAACTTAATCAGTATTTTTAAAGAAATATTTGCTACGTACACACAAAAGAACGTGAAATTGGTTCAAAGTAGCCATCGTTTAGGGGACCTTCTGATCTTCGATCAAGCTGGTGATCTCCGAATGTTATGTGTTGATCTATAAAAATAATATTAGTATAGAAAATATTTGAATTTTATCGATCGATTACTTACGGTTTTCGTACATTCTGTAGATAATATTTCTAATGGCATTTGCTTCAAAATCATTTAAATCAGTTATCGGCTTTGCATTTGATCTCTTCTTACAAACTATGAAATTTTCGTTTGTTTTAACAGTTTGCAAAATTTAACTTACAGTTGATAAATTAATTAATAAATTATTTTTATGTTACATCGACAAAATATTAAAAATTATTACCTGATGTACATCTGACAAACGGGATTAAAAGGCCATTATTGTCTCGTTCCAATTCAAAATATTTGATTAAAGAAGTCACAAATAGTTTACCTCGTTTGTCAATGTTTTGAGTCATTTTTACAACAATAATTAATATTTATAACAGCAGTGTAACTGGTATAAATGCTTTTTCGAGTACAAAAACTTAGAAGTTAACTTTACACTTTATAAACAACTCCACTACTGACAACAGTGTATATGACATATCATCAAAACAAACTGCCAGACACAAAAATTACTAAATAATTAAATTTCGCATTATGAGATAAATTGGAATTTAATTTTTATGTGGTGGTTATGATCGACGTCATTGAATTTGAATCTGTGACGTGTATTGGAAGAACTGTTGTAAATACCATATTTATAATTATTTATATACCTACTGTCTCAACTCATTGAGTGATATAAATGTTTAACTTTTAAAATATCATACAAATTTTGTTTTAATCATTGTTGCAATGAAAAATAAACGCCTTTTTTGCAATACAAGACTTCCATATTATGCAAACAATAAAATCAACTTCGTACTATCACTAATCTTACTTCGTATATAAATCGTAAAATATTCATCATTTCACAATTTCAAAGTGTAAATTTATACTAGGTACTAAAAAAATTATTGAATTATGCATTACAATTTTCAATTGTAAATAATTTTCATACAATTTGTGGTAGATATGAAACCAAATACAAACTGTTCTATGTATTAAAAATATCCAATTATTTTCATAAAATTTTATGGTAGTAGGTACTATTTAAATGCAAACTTTAACAGTAAAACAAAAGTTATTATATGAAATAGTAATATCGTTTTAGTAATTTAAGCTTATAATATAAAATGTATATTATACATTTTAGTGTCAATTTTATTACATGCACTTCTTCGCTTTATTGCACTTCTATGAATATAATAGAATAAATTAAAAAAAAGAAGGAATTTTGTGATCCGTTGTATGTTTTATTTAATTTTTAGACAAGAAATGGTTTCATACTTTTTCAAATTTTGTTTTCTTGGTTTAAATTTTTATTTTGCTCACAATGAGATTAGGTTTAACATTAATTTGTAAAATTGGTTGAAATATTTTTAAAAAACATTTAACAAATTAATAGGTACGTAGGTACACAAAAGCTTAAGTAGTACAAAATCCATTTTTTGTTTAAAACTTTAGAAAATATATGTACCTTACACAAAGTTTTAATTATAAAAAATCATTATCCTACGATTAAATTGGGCTTAAAATTTGTATGATTTGTCAAATTTTGCTTTTTCACTTTTATCAAAACAAATTAAATGGAACCTCCAGAACGAAAAAGTTCTTGTATTTAATAATTAAAAGCGTATTTGTTTAAGCATTAAAAAATATGTAGAAATTCCTTTTGTAATTTTCTTGTTACGATCTGTAAGGTATAAATCAGTACAACACTACTTAGAAATGTAATATGTAAGTGTAAGTTTGGTTGTCTAAACAAATGCCAACTTAAGTGTATTGTAAAACGGGGAATTTGAAATTCAAAGTTTTACATCAAAAAATTAAATTAAATCAATTTAAAAAATGAAAAGAAAAGAAAACGAATAATATCCGCTTTAAACTAGCAGGCAAGGTAAATCTAATTTCAGTTAAATGTTCAAATTATTATGACGTTCAATAAATTTTAATATTATTTTAATTTAATAATTATTATTTGCAGACTTGGAATAAATGATGTGCAGTTGTAATTTCTCGCACTTGTGTTGCAAAGTATTACAATCCGTACTTGGTACATAATAATTAATAACTGTTTATTTACAAAGCAAAATATAATAAAATATCTAAATGATGCTGTTGATTATTCGGAGCTCATATATATTAATAATATTGTTTGACAATGCTATTGAAACAATGAATGCCAATTTAAACGATATTTTATTGATTTAGGTTACTTTTTGTTTGAAATTGGCACTATGAAGCTGCAATTAGTATGAGGTCAGCATTATATCATCTTCAATGATTGTTCTTAATTTTTTAAACAATAATAATTACACTTTAATAATAATGCAAATATTAAGTAATAACTTAAGTCATTTCAAAAATGATTAATAGAAAAGTGGGCATCTATTGATCAGTTACATTGCAAAATCGACAATGCATTCACTAGAAAGAAGTGGTATCGAATTTATAATCTTGTTAAAAGTTAGAATGCGCAAAATTGTTTTTGAATACAATTAAAAGACTAATTTACTATTACGATATTAGTGATAGCTTTTTAATGCAAATTTATTAAAATTTACATTTTAATAGCCTAAAAGAGATTCAAATTATAAGCACTTTGAAAAAGAAATAATTTCACTTAAGGAAAAAAAGACTTATAAAATTAGTAAATGTGCGAATATTATTATGTATTTTCCAAGCGAGTTTTTAAGCCAGATGAATAAAATGTAAGGAGTCGGTCGGTTTCTGTGTGATATGCACGAATTGTATCAAGTCTTGCTTGAGGCTTTCAGTTGCCTTCGTGATATGTTCGAGTTAACTGTCCGACCGTTCGCTTACTGTTATGATTACAATTAAATTTGTTAGTGCTACAATTTTTTTTGTATTAAAAAAAAAGAATAATATCATTGTTACATAATGATAGTACTATAGGATGTTTCAATAGTGTGTGCCGTTTAGTTTGTAACGACCTTTAGTGAAATTAGACATATATCTAGAAGTATGTGAATATTGTTTTAAACTAAAGTTATTAATACTTAAAAATATTGCACATTGAATAAAACAAGGTTATAATAATTCGAAAGTCATACTTTATAATTTTAGACAAATCTTTAAATAATATTAGTAACACATCAAATATTTCATAAATATTTATAATAAATTGAAGTGGTATGCGATATAATTCGTCAATAAAAATATTGTAAGTTACGGTTAACTTGGTAATTTATCCACAATAAAAAATTTCATTTTATTAAAAGTAAAACAACAATTCGATTAGTAAACTATTAAAAAAAACACAAATATTTAATTTACATCGACTTTTATAAAATATACACCGACTAATGTTATGGTTTGAAAAGAACAACTGAGTTGGAAAAAGAGTCTCGAGTTGACAATAATTAATTATATGTAATATTTTTCTGTTCCTTAAGTTATGGTATAATATTGCAGCACTTCTTTATTTGAAATGTAAGCTATTATTATTATGTCACGAAAGGTAGCATGGAAAACCCTTTTAATAGAACCAATATATTTTCTTGTTTCCATAGCAACTTAGGTTATAGTTAAAAAGTCTTGAGTATTTGTAAGATACCATGAAGAATCAATATTTGTTTTCAGTCAAAGTGTATTATAACCTAACTTATAATTCAAATCTAAGTTTACCTTGTAACTGTTGTAACAATCACTTACGAAAGTACAATATGGAATAGTATATATGCATTATTTATAGTTTAAGATTTTTAGAAGTCAAGGTTAAAGAAAATGAAAGATACCGTTTGTGCAGATTCCTATTCATAAAAATGTCCTTTACGACATAGTAAAAATAGTAACCTTTGCACTCTTCGGAACAACCGAGTAAAACTATGCAGCTGGGAAATTACAATGTTTAGCCTTCATCTAATTAAAAAAGCATGTGGTACTATCAATAACAAAGATATAAATTAAAAAAAATTTTTTTAAACTTTGTCCTCCCCCCAATTTAGGAATTGTTTTAGAAAATAGCATGGTGTTCATTTAAGACTATTTGTATAGAAGACCTTTCTATGAACCAGATTATTCAAAATAGAGTTTCCTTGAACTGGTGCTTTCTTGTAAATTAAAGTTGTCTATTAAAAACATAGTTAACTTTCAGTAGTTTAAAGGTAAAGAATCATAATAAAAGGTTGCAAAATTCTAAAATATTTTATTACTGTTTACCCCAAATTGAGGTTCTAGAAAAAAAGGTTTGAAGAGTAAATTTTTACAATTACAACCGTTACAAGATGTAGAATAATGTAGATACTTCCCCCAATAATAAAAAGACAGATATTTCCTCTCGGGAGCCACAAAATAATAAATAAATTCGAAACGTCGAACTAATGTTCGAATCACACTGTTTTCATTATAATTAAGATTTTAACACAGTTTGAAAAAATTTTGAAAGTATCTACGTTTGGTTAAGTTAGTGTAATACTAACTGGTTGATTGAATCAGCGATCAAGCAAGACGTAAAAATTTTATAAAAGAAAGAAATTTTGTTGTAATTTTTCAAAAGTAATTTTTTTTACTTGTATTATAAGTATAACTATTAATTATTACAGAAGAAATACAAGTGGTGCTCAAAAACTTGTAGCTTAATTTTTGATTTAATATTAACATAATATACTGATCATTTCTAATCTTATTTTAGCATTTACATGGCAATGACATTTTCGGAAGTCTTCTTAATACATTCAAAGAAATTTTCTCTAGCAGCATAATATATTTTTTTTGCTATAGAATTGCTTATAATTCATTTATCATTAATTAATTCGATTCTATATATCACAGGTTCATAGTGAAAGTAGAATTTTTAAGTATTAAAATTGGTGTTATTATTTTGAGAAAAATCGTAAACGGAAAATCTCTACGAATTATATACCTACCATGCTACCATATACCAATTATTCTCAGTAGGTATTGTTTAGTTTAATTTACAAAATTATTACGTTCAACGTTAGTACTTCGAAAGTTATAAATTTAAATTTTCTACCGAATTACTTAATCGCTTACAAATGCAACGATTAATGCTAACAAATTTATCATTTAAATTTATTGTAAAGTAAAATTTATATGCAATTTTTTTGTTTGGTTCAATTTACATTCATATAAAGTAAAATGAAAAAGCATGTGATAAGTTGATTTTTATTTGATCGATAATTAGTCGAAGCGATAATAATATTTTTACATAATAAGTCGACCTTCAATATTATAATTAGTAAAATTTGATGTATCTTCAAAGTGCAAATTAAATTAAAATCAAGGATATTTTAGAACATCCGTTGCTTAGCAAACAAACATTTATGCTTTTATATTATATTTGAAAGAAAATGAACAAATTTTCTATAAATTAAATTACATCGTAATGGTTTTTTGATGTATTAATAATTAATAATAAACAATTTATTTACGGTTTGTAGGTATTGTTTTCATTTTGATACATATCTGTTAACTTGTAATATAATTTATGTACCTACTACTATTAATATCCCATTGCATTGGTACAAAATTAAGAAAGCGATGTTTGATAAATTGTTTTAATATTTAAATCAAAATAATATTTTTTTTATACTGATTGGCTTGTGATATACTTTTTACTTTTTATTATAATTATTTCTGTTAAGCCCCCCCTAAACGTGCCATCAAGTTTGTTAGATTTGTATGCACATTCAAATCGAAGTAAAAAATTATATCGAAACTAGACGTTCATACAAGTATATCTAATATGTTTGGTCCAAGTTGTGTGCCCAAACATGAATGTGCGCTACATTTAAGATTATGCTTGTATGTTATGTTTGCACAATCATGTTTGAAGATTGAAAAGTAAACTGCAACATGTTTGAATTGACAAATTTGTTGTCACAAACATAATGTCCCACTAGACGTAACAACATTTAATATGTTTTGTATGAACGGGGAGGTTTGCACATTCCAGAAACTGCATGTAGTTGTGATACTTGATTGTACAATCTAAACACACAAGCATTTTTAAATAAACTGCAGGTTTTGATATTTTGTTTGAACGCATTTCAATTAATTGAAGTTTGAACGTGTAGCGTGCAGTCATGAGTGATTTAAGAAATTTTTCAAATCAATTTATAGAAGAATTTATAGAAATGTATCGAGATTTGCCTTGCTTATAGCAAATTAAAAGCAAGGATTATAGCAATGGACTATTTCAAGCCTATGTTATTTTTCAGGATTTATGTAGCACATAATGTTGACGAAATATTGATCCAATATTGGGTCAATATCAAGATGTGAACATTTTTCAATATTGCTTTCCAATATTAGCGGAATATTATAACGATATTGGCCTAATATTAGAAGACAATATTAGTTATCATCTTATCAATATTGGTGTAATATTGCGCAAAGCTCCAGTTAACGTTGCCGCAATATTAGAAAACAATATTGAACCATTATTGGCTAAATCTTGCAATATTGCACCAACATTGTGTGCTACATGGGGAAAAATTATTCTCAATGACTGGGGTGATATAACACATTTAAATTTCGATTCTTTGAAAGATCTTCCAGTAGCAAGGAAGCTTAAGGTTACTGTTAATCTTTCTTCTGCAGTAATCCTGCAAAATTTTATCAAGTAATATTTTGAATTGATCTTCCTCCATACGTATGTAATTTTTAAGATCTGCCGTTGAAGAAATTCTTAATTCATTCAATAAGTTCATATGTGAAAATTGATGTCTTTTCATTAACCATTCTTTACACCACAACCTTTTCAGTTTATTTTTCTTTTCACTAAATGTTGTAATAGTTATTATCGCAGCTGCAATTTTTCTTTTGCTTGACATGTTGAAAGAACGATTAAACTAAAATGTTACGTGTAGCTGAGATACTTGCTGTCGACCAGGTTTGTTTTAAATTATGTGTGCGCACTTTTTCAGTATGATATGTTGATCAACTACACTGTCAAACATATTTGAGCAAACATCCTATAAAATTTAGTGGTACAGATTTGTTGCTGCGTCTAGGCAAACATTTTGTATGTCACACATGGAAGTCAAAGTATTTATCAAATCATATACCTACACGTGAATGTAAGTTTGCACAAACTTGTATTTTTTGACAAGTTTGTTCTAAAGATGTACAGTGTAGGTTTAAATCTTGAATCTGCAGTTTGTATGCACAAACAAGTCCGACAAACTTAAACGTACGTTTAGGGGGGGCTTTATGCACAAATCACCGTTTTTAAAATGAGTTAAACGCTTTTAACTGAGATGATCATTTCACTACGTTAATTAGTTGTTCCTTCAGATGGTTTCTACAAATTTTAATCAGAGTGAGATATCTTTACCATAATCACATAACGTTGTATGTTCAATGCAACAGTATTGAAGCATTGAATTAACATTACCATTGTATAATATAACCTATAGAATTTAACCTAAAATCAGCATAAACTCCAAACAGCTTCTGCACCACACATTTGAATCTATCACAATGCGGTAATATTCCAACATGCAACTCAGTATTAAACCGCAAAACCTAAATTGCAAGCCAGTATTTCTAATCAAGTATTAGTAATATTGATTATTATTTAATGTGCAATTCTAGACATGTTAGAAATAATTTGGAAGCAGTTGGGAATTAAACCTGTGACTATAGAGTCTGTGGTCACAGGTAATCCCAAGTGATTTCAATCACTAAGCGCCAATTTTAAATTAATGTTATTGATCGGGTTTATGATTATGATCTCATAATACTCACATATAGAAATAAATATTAAATATTTCCTTTATTATTTATTCATGTGCATACAATACAGCTAAAATCAAGTATAGGTACTTTAATTCCCAAATTTGAAAACAAAAGACTCATTAAAGTGGATTAAAAAATATTTACGTACGCTTTACACTTAATTGCGATTTGTATTTCTACGAAATTAGGCAATTAATTTATAATTAACGAAACTAAACAGTCGATTGTTGTGGTGTTATGGTTATATTTTTCACTCGAACAAATTAACAATACTTTACACGTAGTTGTATTTCCGATAACTTAAAATAATATACCGGGTGCTGAATGAGTTAGGCGAACATAGGATATTAACGTGTAAAAACTTATTTTTTCAAATTTCTGCTTCCCTAATTATTTTAGAGAAAAATTGAAAAATACAAATATAATGTAGAAATATAAACTACGAATGATACGAGCATTAGATTTTATATAGTTTATACGTAAATGATCAAAAAATTCTTTAAAAATTGTTAAAATTTTGATTTATCAAACTGGCCATGTAAGTTTCCAAGGTAATATTCCATTTTATGAAATTAAAATTTAATGAAGTCTAAAACTGTCAACAACGTGCAATTGTTTTTTATTACTAATCAAAAATAATTACCTCGGAAACTTACATGGCAAGTCTGATAAATAAAAGTTTTAACAATTTCAAAAGAATTTTTTGACCATTTACGTAAATGCTAGATAAAATCTAATGCTTTTATCATTCGTAATTTATATTTCTACATTATATTTGTGTCTTTCAATTTTTCTCTAAAATAATTAGGGAAGCAGGAATTTGCAAAAATAAGTTTTTACATGTTAATATCCTATGTTCGCCTAACTCATTCAGCACCCGGTATGTAAGTCGATCAAAACTTTGAAAATTAGGACGAATCCAGTACCTATAAATAATATATAAATTTTAAGTTAAATATTAATACATAATAATCTTGTTACAACGTATTATTAGGGGTTGTACGTTATAAATAGGGTAATTCTAGAAAAAATAAACATATTGAAAAAAAATATTTATATCTTTTATTTTTGGATATTATAGAAGAAAATAAAATTTATTAATAGTACACTTACTAATTTTTACTATATTATTTAATTATTATAAACATACAAAATAACGCAAAACTTAAACTAAATTTCAAAAACAGAAAATGTATGCATCGCCCCATCTCTCCTATGTAAATGATCTGGTAGAGAGGGACCATGCAGTTTAATTTAAACAAACATGGTACAAACCAATTACAGGTTTTTAAATTTTCAAAAATTAACATTTTTGCACACAAATGTCACAAGTTGGTGTACTTAGTGCACTTCTTGCATCCAACAGAATTTGCTGCGTAATATTCAATTAACAGTTTTATTAATTTAAATTTAAAAACCAATTACTCCCGGAATCATTTTAAAAATATTTTCTTTTTTTTACTACAAAATTATACAGGGTGTCCCAGAACTGAACATCATCTTTTAAAGGGCTCATAGTCCAGCTATAACTGACCAGAATATTAAAATATGACCTTATTAAATAATTGTTAGTTTTAGAGATATCGTCACTTTTATGGATTTTATGAAAATCGACACCTTACATTAGTTATCGTATGCCACAGGTACGAAATTCCATATTATGAGATTCTAATTGTGGTTACGTAATCCTGAATAATTCGATATTGAATAATGATTTAAATAAACCTAATATTTAGTGCCATACTTTTAGAAAAAAAAGTTGTTGCCCGATTCAGGAATTTTCTTTTTAGAACGAAGTTCGTTAACGCAGCTTGCAATAGCAGTGAAATGACAGAAAACGTCACGTATGGAAAAAGCGTTATGCCCCTTCTTTAGACTTTTGGTTAAATTTGGCATAGTTCGGATATTTTTGTCAAGCGCTGGCCGCCATACTTGTAAATAATAATAAATAAACAAATGAATTGTTTTTTTTGTAATTGTTTTAATTCATATTATGTCAGTTACATTGACTGACTATTGTAATTTTGTAATGGAGATTCAAGAAATGGAAGCTGCAGCAAGTATAGTATGTATAATACAAATATAGAAAAGTAAGTTAATAAAATTTTATATTTTGATACAATTATTTACTGTTTACATGCGTTTAATGAATAAAACTCTTTGATTTTATTCCTTATTTTTCATTAATTACATTGAGAAGATGATTAGAGAGATTTTTAGAGAATCAGAGAGACAGGAAGAGAGAGAAAAAGAGAGGAAGTCTGGTGGAAGGGACCTTACGCTTTTTCCTTAAGTCACGAAAATTTATAAATATCAACAATCAAAATATCCACATCAAATTCCATTCAGAGTTGAAGAAAAGACGTAAGGAACTTCGTTCCTAACGGGTGTCCCTCGACCGCACACGGTTTTTTTATGTACAACTTTGACGCTTTGTACTGTAAAAAAATGTATCACACTAACCTAAAAAGTTAGTTTAAAAAATTACTTATTTAGTGCAGTTTTCAAAATAGTATAAACATTTGCTACAAGGGTATTCACACTGGTTCGTGTAATGGTGTTGTATTTATACACCGTTGTAATATTCTAGCAACGTCTAGTAATACACAACTTTACTTGGCATTACTAGGATAAATAAAACAATGTTTTAACACCTACTATGATAGAAAACACTATCGTAAGCTAAAACTAATCATTTTACAAAAAAAAGGTTCCTATCAGGCCTATCAGCCTTCCAAGGAATGACGTTCAGTTCTGGGACACTCTGTGTACTACCAGATGTGCCTGCGGCTCCGTCCGCTCCCTGCCCGCAAGCCCTTTTATTTTAACGAAATAATATACAGCTTTTGTTCACCCTGAAGATCCATTCTAAATATTGCTAAAAGAATTTTTGAAATCGAATGAGTAGTTTCGGAGATTGCCTCCTACATCCAAACTTACAAACTTTACCTTTTTATAATATTAGTACCTATAGATATAGATTTTAATATTATAATAAATAGTTGTTTTATAAATTAATATCCAATAGTGCAGAAATATTAAGATACTGGAAAACAAAAATAATTATGACTCTGGACTAGAGTGTTTCTATTATTTAATATCAACAAGTTAATAATTTAAAATTTTAAACATTATAAAAAATAAAATATATTTTAAATTATTGCATTTTGAATATTGAAAGTATTCTTCTGATTAATTGCTACTTCTATTAAATACCTACTTTTATGAATCATAATGTTAACGATACTCTATAATTTACTAGCTTTGCCATTTAATCAATTTATTAGAACACAAAAACTTTATAGCATCTAATATTAGTAATAAATGGAAACGGAATTTATTAATTCGGTCTCAGCGCTCACCATTGAATATTTATGATCTCGACGAGTCAGTCAATGAATGAATATGCGACCTTGCACCAATCTTTGGCAGTAAAGATGGTCACAATGCCACTTGATCCTTTTATGATACAAAAAGGTAGCTAAGCTTTGGTTCTTAACCGCAGCCGGAGAACAAACGGGTCGCGCACAGCGCGTTTCGTGGTTCTTGAAAAAATGAACTAGAGTATTCACCACAAGAAGCTCTTAGTGCCCACAGATGACACAATCTGCAATGATGGAATTTGGGCGCCAGTTGATGATAAAGAACTTATCACCAACAAAATAGATTTTTAATTTGCAGCCAAAAGATGTTAATGGAAAATGTGTAAAATTACTTACGTAATTATTCGAGAAGAAACTTCACACCACAAGCTATCACCAAAAATGCAAATCGCACAACTGGATCAAGGATTGATCCAGGAAAATCACAAAAAAGAAGTCACCTCCAGAAAATTCGACCACTATCATTTCTTGTTCGATTGCCAATCTCGTTGTTGCCAACCTTTGTTTGCAAAATTCCCAAAGTTACCAAAGTAACCATGGTTATTACAAATAAGGTGTTACAACCTCGCTGTTCTTCTCACAAGGTGCTCGAGTTTAGCATGTCTGTAATAATATGGATAGATCATTTTTTTTAGATTTGAAATTTTAAAATAAATATTGAGTTTTTAAAGCATTTATCATGGCAAATTTTTACAATAAATTGGAAATGTTAATAATCACAACTGAAAGAAAAAGAAATAATGTGCAAAACTAAAAAGGAAATTCTACATTATATTAATGGAATAGTACAAAAAAAAATATTTATAGAATTATTTTAGTTTAATGAAAGTTTACTGTTTAGTATCAACAATATGCGGCATTTTCGCATAGTTAAAAATGACTCAACGGTGGTGCCAAAAAAATGTACTTGAATTTATTAGTATTACAGAATAGCCTGTAGCATCTCCAGATCAACTCTTTTAATTTTTGTATTTGAGGTTATATGCTTAGCAAATTGAGCAATCTAAAAAATATAAATTTTGCAGAAGTTTAAAAAAGTTATAACCAAAGTATGACTGAAATACCAGACGAAGTGGTGCGTGCCGCATGTAATCATTTTAACCGAGTCCGAAAGAAATTCCAAAACAAGTGGAAATAATTGAATAAAATTTTTTAGATTACTTTACAAATGTATAAATAATTTGTAATAAAATTTTTATTATTTTTCATACAAAATTTTCGTATAATTTAGTGTTTTTATTACGCCAGTTAATATTTTACACCCCGTATATCAAGGAAATCAAATCTATGCAAACATTCAAAATAACATATCAAAAAACAGCAAAGTAACATACTCAATATAATAGAACTTTTCTTGCACTATTCACTTTATACCATATTAATTTTTAAAAATTTATTGTAATTTTTGTGTTTCTACCAGTTCTGATGATTAAGATATATATTATTAAGTAAATAAATTACAAACACTAGGTATGTAATAGTTTAAATTCTAAACATAATATACAAAAAATATTAAAAAAAGTTAAGCTGAGAATTAGGTTGAAGGTTTAATCTTGTTATAATGCATTATAAATAAGTGTTACAGTTGGGTCGACTTAAAGGTAGCCGTTCAATAAAACGAAACTATACAATTTGATTATCCTGAAGGAATAATTCTAATAAAATTAAAGTCTCATGTATCTAAATCACTCAACGACTTTGAAATAATTGTGGTGGATAGTAAATCAACAAATACAACAAAATCAGTAAGTTAGCAATGGAAAAAATAATTTCAATTAAGTAATAAGTAATTCTATTGTCCTTGGTTTCTGATTCTCTGCCATATTCACGTTGCCTGTATCCGGAATATAAGTAAAGCTTAACTGTAAAATAAGAACCGAATACACAATTAACAAATATTAATCACCAGAAACGTTAAAGATTCTCAAGCAGAATTTAAATTGCTGATTGTGATGGTTTTAAGTTATCTGGATTCTCAACAAAATTTTTAGAAAAGACTATAACCAAACAGATTCTTACAACAGCTAATAACAACATCTCTAAAACACACTACATAAAAGCGTAAATAAATAAATTTCAAACAATTCTCTGTGCACCGATAAAGTGATTATAGCAACGTCTATTAAAATACATACGCCAATTAAATACATACGACAATTATTGGTACATGTTGATAAATAGGAATCGAACAAATCTGCAAAATCAAAAACTGGTAAAAAGTTTACAAAATTTTAATTGAAATTTAATTCTACATTGGCGGAGGTTCTTTATTAAAAAAGGCGACTAACCTTGATTTCCAGCGTCTGCTGCAGAGGAATCTTGTAAATTATTTACTCCGTTTCTTGAGTATTGGTTAACAAAAGAAAAATTAAACGGGGAGCTAATGGACTAAATAAAACACTAACAAAAATAAGAGGTTACTTCATTACTATAAAACACATAAACAACAATGAAGCTAAGCTGCAGGCCTAACTCGACTAAAAACTCATGTTATCTGAATAACTAAACAACCAAGATTGTGTTCTCTTTAAGTTAAAAATATTTACAACAATTTTAAATCAACTCACCACTTCTATTAAAATTTGTAAATAACCTTTTTAATTCTTCCAGATCCTTCAAAACTGCTTAAGGTTCTTTTTCTCAATTTGCTGAAATGTAGCAAAAAGTACACTATAATAATAGTAGTAAATAAATGAACAAAGATTAAATACCTAATCCCTTTAAATTCTTCACATTAATAATAAGAATAATGATTAAAGAAGCAAATCACCCAAAAGCGTTAAATTATATTATACTTTAACCTTCGCAATGATAAATTAAATCTAAAAAAGCTTAGCTACAAGCTGGAGAGTTAATGAGTTTCAAACAAACAAGCTTATAAGTAAAGAAAATGGTAGTGGTTTTTCAAAATTTAATTAAACAACTTGCTTTAGATTTTAAGTAACATTGTGAGTTTCACATTTATTATAATAATTTGTAAGAAAACTTCCTCTTCTTTGTGCCATTTATAGATATATTTTTGATTGGCCAACTAAAATATTGACACCCCAAGGAACAAAGCCGTAACTCAAGTTAGGTCAAATTTGAGTTATGATTACCACTGTATTCCTGAGAAAAATACCTTTCTTTTATGTTAAAAAAATTTTTCTCTACGAGCAATAATACCAGAGATAATCAGTAGAAAGAAGTTTTATCTCAAAGTTGTTTTTCAATTTTTTTTCAATTGGGCAGTAACAAAGCCGGTATTTAAATTACATTTTTTTACAACTTAGCATTTCTGATGATTTTAGGGGGATAAATAGTCATAATATCAGTTGCGTCGTTGTTTTTTTTTACTTTTATGTTTTTATTTAAAATTTTCAAATCGCTCTGTTGAAAAATATGTAAAAATGAGTTACGTCTTTGTTCCTTGGGGGTGTCGATATGGGAGTTTTCAAATGACTCGGAGGAAGACGAGTTTTTTGACAAAATTTTGTCTTAGTTTAGAAGGTATTTCATACTCCTCAAACTCCCCAGGGTTACAAAGATCAACATAGTGGATGTTCTGCCATTGATTTTATTAAATCACAGTTGTTTCATGTAGATAAATTTACATTAAGAACAGGGGATCTAAGGGGTCTGAACCTTTTTAAATTACATTTTTAAAAAATTATCTGTATTGAATGAATCTCTCAGATATTATCTTTGATGTGGTTTATTGGCCTATGTGAAGGCCATCACATTTAATTTGCAGGTCGTAAACTTGGTTTAGATTATTATGGGTCCAAGGTAGCTAACGCGGGTCCAAAAATACAAATTTTACGATTGAAATCTCGATGAATTCTGAAAGAGTATATATTAAAAAAGAGAATTAGCTATGACAGAATGCCTTAAATGCACCTGTTTTTTCAAAAATCGAATTTAAAAACTTCGATTTTCATAGTAAATTTTAAGCAAAGTCGCTCGGGATTGGTGAATCAATTCATTCTATTGACAGTCCGTGCACTTTCAACTGGTCTTAGCTTTGCGCAGAGCGGGGATAACCGGAGCGACACTTGCATTGGGATGCAGCAACAGTGCACTCCGAACGAAAATCATAGTTTTCAATACTAAATGTGTCAGGAAAAATGGCTTAAAGCGCCCGAGCGCAGCGAGGGGTGCTTTAAGTCGATTTTTCTTTGCACAACTACCCTGCGTTTAGAATCCACTCTCACGAGTTTCACCCCTCAACGATCCACCATTTTCCTTCATCCACGGGCCTAGGGGTATTTTTAAATTAGTTGTCGCACCCTTCGGGCGCTCCGGACCATTTTGATGAAAACCACCATGGCAAGAGTAGGATCCAAGCAAAAAAGTAACTACCGTTCGTTAAATTTAAGTAACCCTTTTTTGAAGTAATTCTTGTCCTAAAAAAGGAGAACGCATTCCTACCATAGCGTAAGAGTCACTGACAAATTTGTCAACAGCTACACTCTTATGTATAGGAACACACGTACCGTCAACACAATGCCTTGCTTAACCAATCACGAGCGATTTACCTTCGAAAATCAAGATTTTTTAAATTCGATTTTTGAAAAAACAGGTGCATTTAAGGCATTTTGTCATAGCTAATTCTCTTATTTAATATATACTCTTTCAGAAAAGTTCGAGGTTTCAATCGTAAAATTTGTATTTTCGGACCCGCGTTAGCTACCTTTCCCCAAAATTTGAACTATCTACATGTACCGCTTCTTCATCTAGTCTTTATTTTTACTAATTTTATTGTGACAATTTTTGCTTCTCTTTATGTTGTTACCTTTTTTTAAGGCTTTTTAAGCTCGATAAATAGGAGTAGTTTCTACCTATAATTATAATTCAATATGTTTATTAAATTATCTAGATGACCTGAAAAATAAACCCGCTTTAATGTCTAAATCAGACATGGTACTTAGAATATGAGCAGTCTACGTCGAGCTAAATTGCCATGATCACGTCAAGTAGTATTTTAACTTTTTTATTTCCTTATTGAAAAGTAATCTATGTTAAAAATTGGAATCAAAATCTATGTTCAAAGAAAAACAAGTAACTATTACATAAAATTGAAGCACTAAATAATATTTTAAACTCATTATGGAAACTAAATTTCTTATTTTAAAATTTGCTTTATACGCTATTTATAAGTTAAATTTAATTTATCAATTAATATTTCCTACTCGATGGAAACCATATCTAGGTTAATCGAACGAACCAAGCAATATTTATTTTAAAAAATTTAAAATTCATTAGTGGATACCTATTATTACTTGTGCTCACTCATACAATGCTCACATGAACAACGGAAATTTGATAAAATTCTCTTGTACACGTCAAACGAGAAAACAGTTGTATTAAGTAACTAATACATAAGTACTGTTATTTATTTAAAATTGCTCTAGTAAAATATATTTATTTTTAAGTTATATTGTTTATAAGTAAATTCAAAATTAAACTCATTGTTATGATTGTTTAAATGGTTTTATCTGAGTATGTAAATGTTTTACTACTTTGCATACGAAAACAGTTTTATTTTAAACTAAATTTTACTTAATGATAATTTAGTAACAGCCGCATAATAATAAATTGCAGTAATTCAATAATAAAACTTAATCTTTATTTTAAATATTACATTTTGTAGTAGTAAATCTAAATACCACTAATATCATTCATTTTACGGGTATTAATTAATTTAATCGTGTTTATTCGCAATTATATTAATAAAATAATTTACAAATTGGAGGTTAAAAAATGTCAAGGTAATTAACTTCAAGAGTATCACTTGAACGAGCAGTCATTAAAAATTGGGTTGATTTCACAATAAAAAAGGTAACCAATAAAAAATCACTTTATTTTAATTCAAGATCGACATAATGTAAATAAAAAATATTAAAAAAAAACGCAATATTTTTTCATTTATTTAATTGCGTTAATAGCACCATTGAGGGTGAATTTATAATATTATTTAAACAATTTAAAATTTTTACAAAGGAAAACGAAAAAAAACTGAAACTTATTCGCACTTTACACATAAACTAATTTAGTCTATGTACCATCTGCTTATTTTATTATATTATTGTGCTCGTACATGTCGAGAAAATTGAAGAAATGCTTAAACGAAGTGTAGCTTTTTATAATCTGAATAGAAAAGTGTAAACACTTTAAATAAACGGTGCTTAGTATTCAACAAGTTTTCAGTGTTTTTTTAAGTTTTCACTCTGTTTACTTAACTTTATTGTGTCTGCATTTTATTTTGGCTTTTGCATATTTTTAAATATTTATGTAGGTACTATTTAATTTAACCAAAATTTACGATGAAATTGACAATTTTTAGTTTTTGTTTGTCACAAAATAATTATCAAATTTTGCAAAAAAAATTAACCTTGAACCCAAATAAATTTTTTACATTGGCCTGCAATTGTTATAAAATATTTAATAGGTATATCTTAATAATAAATATTATTTGCTTGATTAACAATGGAACTCATCGATTTGTACCTACCATTTTTAATACATATACGTTTTGATCATAATTAGCAGTAAAACTTAAAAACCCTTAATTCAGCTATTTTGGAGAAAATCCATTTTGAAGGACCAATTCGAATCATTACTGTATAAATTTGCTTTTGGATTATGTCAAGGTTTACCATATTATTTTTTATGAGAGCAAGAGTTGTATAATCGTAAATCGAGAAATTACCTACAATTTTCATTCTTCACAATCGATTTTCTCCAAATTAGCTAAGCAAAATAAGCTAAGTAGTAATAGTTGATGTGCAGGTCTTTGATGACCAAAGTTAGCCTTCTCCTTGTGAGTAGTAACACAAAACAATGTAAACAGTAAAAAAAAATTTTCGTTATCTCGGGTGTAAAGTTACTACTTTACGACCAGTTTTGCGGTCGTAAAGAAGCTCTTTTCGTCACAGGCTACCCAAAGGGGAACCGACCCGAACTTTTTTCAGTCCTAGGACAGAAAAAACACTTTTTGTTCGGGTAGGTGAACACATGTTTACCGCACAATTATTAAAAACTTGACAAATGACTTGCAACCTTCACGCCATCTGATACACATCCAACCACACGATAGTTATCTCAGAGCTATTATATAGTTCGTTCCAACCAGCCACTTTTGTACCGTTACGAAACGGTTCGGAAACTGTTAGTAACGGTTTTTTGCGCATGCGTGAATTTTGTACCGTTCCGTGACGATGAAAAGAGTTAGCGAGGTTGGAACGGATTTAGGACTGATTTCTGGACCAATATTTGAATTATTTGAATATAGAGTTTTTATCAAAAATTAAGTGCCGAAAAACGATATTAGTGCTTCGAAATTAATTTTAATTTCAAAATTTTAAGCCTTTACTAGATAATTTCATATTTTACCTTCTTTTTGAAGCATATAAAAATTGAGGTATTTAAGACAAGTTAATTAAAACAATTAATTAAAAATTAAGTAAAGGTTAATTTTAAAAAAATTATTGTTAGATTTTGTAATTTTACAAAAAAAATATCGGTTTTATTTATATTTTAAAATTTTACTTTAACAAAGTTTATTTTTTTAACAATAATTATTTAATTTATAATTAATTGTTTATTTAACATGAAAATAAACAGAAAATTACATCAATCTAAAAATGATAATCATAAACACGTGACAGAGTACGCAAAATGCGCAGGTCAGTACAACGATCACCGTTTGGTAACTACTTCAAACCTAGTATCGATATGATCGTTTCGTAACCGTACCATGAACGATCACAAGTTTGGTTGGAACGCGTACCTGAGCGTCCCACAAACGGTTCACAAACTGTGCACTACCGCTTGGAACGATTTTAAGTTATTGCGCATGAGCGGGACGATCTCGGGGATGGTTTCTACTTCGGTTGGAACAAACCTTATATATATGCTATTATTGCAAAAAAATCGTGAATTTTGTCGGATATTATCCCCAAAATTACAAAAAGTTGTTCATAGTACTCGGACGGAGTAGAGAGTTCCAGAGAGTTGGAATTGGAGTTTTAAGTCATTGACACCTTCAGTTAAAAAATTGGTAATTAAATTAAGTGCTACATTATATTTATTTAAAAAAACATAGATTTAGATAATATCCGACAAAATTCGCGATTTTTTTTGCAATAATTGCATAACGTGACCATCCGTCCGTCAATCCGACGGACCGTCCATCATTTCAACTTGCTGTCCGTTAGACCAGATTGTCTGTCGTTCAGAATTTTTAAAAGAATATCATTCTTTACTTCACCAAAGAGACAAACTTGACAAATGACTTGCAACCTTCACGCCAGCTATCGATAGTTATTTCAGAGCTATTACATTATATATGCGAAAAAATCGCAAATTTTGTAGGATATTTTTCCCAAATTAACCAAAAATTGTTCATATCAATCGGACGTAAGTGTTTTTCACCCTTCGGGCTATTATTCTCTTTGCCGCTGCGCGACTCGTATTATAAACTACGCCCTCAGGAATGAAAAACAACCCGTTACGTCCTAGTAATATAAACTACTATTATTTTATTAAATACTATTAGACCAGTGCACCCATCAATTTTTTTTACATGGGATCAGCGTAATATGTATATGATACCAAGTTACCGTACCAAATGTTAAAACAGTAACCGCAAAGTCTAACATCAAAATTTTTTAATAAGAAAAAAGATACGTACGACTTCCCAAGTGAAAGTTTGATTTGGTTACAAATTAAAAAGAATTAAATATTGAATTGAAAGAGACGGCTGCAGCATAGTGGTACCGCGAGTTGATTTATGACCGCTAAATACCTGGTTCGAATCCGGGTGAAGAAAGAACTTTATTCTGCTCGTTTCTCTGGTCCTCCAGGTTGGGGGTTCTTTGTCAGGCTGGCTCCCCGTCGTAGGTAAAAAAAATTTAATACCTTGAAGACTCTTTGATGATAAAGTTTGATATCATAGTAGTCAGCCAAGACCCATCAGAGTTGTAGCGCTGCGCGATCGATCAATTGGTATGTACCTACTGTTTTTGCTACAAAAGAGATGCTAAAGCTCATACGCTCCAAAAATTGAACTAAGTAAAAAAGAAATAATTTGAAAAGAAACCATAGTAGAAATTGACAAAGAAGAAAGTAGTTTAATTAAAGTTTTGATTGAAGTCATTTGATTTGGTCATTTTGTTGAAGTAGCAGTACAGGCGTGCGAGATGGAAGGAAAATTATTAATATTACGACGACTGCAAAAAAAATAAAAACGATTGGAATTACAAATTGGTATACTATTTGAAAAATAAATTTGTTAAAATAAAAATTAAATTAAACGCCAGTTATCAACTGAATGGTCAGCTAAACCAGCAGTCTGGCGTAAATCAAACACGGATGAACTAGAAAACGGAAAACCGCGGTTGTAATCCTAATTGCGTCGAATATTTGCTGTATTCTAAAAAGTCTAAAATTGATCTGTGAACTATGGGGAAGGCAAAGGAAAATCACCCTATTAACTTGTCTTTAGTAAAGTCTTCTTGGCTTAGCCAGGAGAATCACTAACATCCGGATTCGAATAGGCACTTAAAAAAGGAGAAGAATCAACTGAACGCACAAATAAATTCTATTTAACTAAAATTCAATAGTTTTAAAATTTAGTGATAATAACAAAATGATAAAATAATCTTTAAAACAATCAAAAAGTACAAATTTAAGAATTCATAAAGTAATTTAAATAAATTAAAATTTTTCTGATAATAACAAATTAAAAAGTGGAAAATTACAACGTTTAATGATGAAAATTTTGAATATGTGTTTATAAAAGGTATGGAATGGATTTATTTGATAAGAAAATTAATTTTTATGGAAAGAATTCGACATTAATATAAAATTGAAAAAGAATAAATTATGCAATAAATATGAAAAATTATTAAGTATTGTTACTTAAATAAGTAGGTACTTATCACTTGAAAAATGTAGCAAATTTATTGATGTTTGTGATAATATAAATTATGTAATTTGGAAAATAAAATTTGGAATAATGAAGAATTTTAGTAAATAAAACTCAGTCTGAATTGCGATAAATACGAAAAATATTTAAATTATTAAATTCATCCCCTCCCCAACCCCACTTAAGGGGGAAGTCTACTGTGACAAGAAAAAAAAAAAACAGGCCGATTTTGTACGTTAAATTAAATCAAACCGTCATCTTTATTATAAAATTCAAGTATTTGTAAAAAAAAAATTCAAGTCGAAATATTCAAAATTGCCGTCGTGGCACTCCTTCAACGCAGGTCCGTCTTTTTTTAGCGGTGTACATGAAATCTCACGTCTGGATCATCTAAACAAACAAAAAAATCTGGTTATCATTTACTACATAGTATTGATTTTGAACTTAAAAATTTTTAGCTATCATAACCGTGAAAATTTGGACTGTCCACGTGGGCCCGCTGTCTACATGTGCCCCTCCCGCCCCTATTTCACCAACCAAACATTATATTCTGCCAATTTTAGCATAAAAAATATTTCGAATTCCTAATAAATATAATCGCCATAAAAATTTTATAAGGCTAGCATTACACTATATTTACACAATTTTATGCATTTTTGAGATAATTGCGCGGTAAAGGGATGCAGACGTGACTCGATTTATTGGAGCCGTCCTACATATAGAATATTGAAATATCTAGGTTAACCTGAATTTATAATTTGTAGTTACTACTATATAATAATTTAATTTGAATGAATGGTATGTTTATTACAACAAATTATAATATAATGTAAACTATTTTATTATTAATAATTATTACTATTAAATACTTTTTCACTTCTGTTGCAGGATGATGGAGTTGGGTTCAGTTTTCACAATTTATACATAGATAACATTAATGAAACTACTACTTTCAAGTAAAATAACTTCACTTACTACGATGTTGTCTACAAATGTATTGTGCATCAAAACCCGCAGAAAAAGAAGTTATTATGTATCGGAAGCTTCGGATTACATTCCACGACCTTCAAAGGATAAAAGGTAGAACTGATTTATAAATTTCAAACAATCTATATTATATTTAACTATTTGATAATAGGTAGTTTGTGGTAGGTTTAAATTGTTCCAAGAGTACATTCCTTTAACCCTACATTTAGTTTGAAATTTCAATTTAAACTAAATCCTTTCCTAGTGTATCCGTTTGGTTACACTCTGCAATTTAAAACAGAGCTGAAAAGACACAATAAAAAATATTTTACTATGTATTTGTAAATATACTCAAACCAGAGAAACTAAGCACCTGTCAAGTGTGACGTTTCCTCTCCAAAGTGGTATTCATCTTGACTGACGTATGATTGGCAAATTAGAGACATTTAAAATAAACTATTTCTTTTACGTAAAGGTTTTCAGTGTATCAAAATCGTAACATTTTTTGATTTTTTTAAATTTAATTCCCAATGCACTACAATCTATTCAAGAGTAAAAACAATTTTGATTTTACTACAACAGTAAAAAATTAACTTTTGTAGTTTTCAGTTTATATTGCTTATATTTTGTTTACACTTTTCAACATAATAAAATTAATAAAACTAATTATAGTTGACAAAAAGCGGCATTTTTACTTGTTTTTGTGGTGGCCCAGTTACCCAGGACTATGGAATAATTTGAACACCATGGGTTGGTTATGTTAATGCATTTAGTATTACTCAAGGTAAAACTGCAAGATATCTTGCAGCGTAAGTAATCTATAATTCAAAAATCGTACTTTTATTTTTAAAATTTACAAAGGTATGAGAAGTAAAGTGATACAAATGATCATGAAACTTTATTAAACCGTTTAGAGGAAGAATTTTTTATTGGATATCTCGTTGAGAGCTACTAGCTCTAGAGTCGTATATTTCGCCATTTGAGCCTTTCTTGCTTTTGCTTTACCAAATGTTCTAGTACTCTTAAACAGTTTCCGTAAGTGGAATTCTTCTGGGACAACTGAAGTATAGCAAATATAAATTACATGAACGTCAGTAAGAAAAATAATATGCAAGCATTTTTTCTTACTTAACATTTAATACAAGTTTGACAAAAAATATTTATTTTTTATTATGTAATTTTTATCATACCTATTGAATGGGTAATGTGAGAAAATATAAAATAAAAAATTTCACAAAAACGAAATAAAGTAAAGGTGCAAGGTTAAGCTGTTAGATAAGACATTCTATATTATGTACATCGGCTATGTTCTCAGATTTAGAGTAAAACGGAAGGCAGCATATAAAATTCAAATTCTGGTTATCCTTAACTAACTGGATATAGTTTTATCCACTTATGATTACGAAATTAATCTCCCCAGGTTCCTATTATTACACGAAAATATAGGGTGTTTTTTTAGCTGCATGAGAACTTTCAATAGGGATAACAATTGAATCAAGATTGCTATGGAAACAGTTTTTTGACATTTGTGTTTAGCAAGGTTTGGCATTTGATAATGCATAGATTGACCATTGAACAATTTTCGCAGATTGGGCTCACAACCAATTGGAAGTGGATCCATTTTTTACCGTAAAATTTTGTTCAGTGACAAGGCACATTCCTGGTTAAATGGGTATGTGAACAAACAAAATTGCCGTATATGGAGTGAGACCAATCCGAGACATTATCTTGAGACTCCGTTGCATCCATTAAAATTGACTGTTTGGTGTGGAATACACGCCAACGGCATCATTGGTTCATATGTCTTTTGAAATGAGGAAGGAGCTATCGTTACGGTAAATGGTGTGAGATATCGACACATGCTCAATGCATTTTTGTTTCCAAAACTTCAAGAGCTAAACATTGACAACTTATGGTTTCAACAGGATGGTGCTACGTGCCACACAGCCAACGAAACCATCAATTTATTGAAAGGACAATTTGGTGACAACATTATTTCAAAACGTGGTCCTATCAATTGACCTCCAAGATCGTGTGATTTGACACCTCCAGATTATTTTCTGTGGGAGTATGTTAAATCCATGGTTTATGCTAACAAACCAACAACTCTAGAAGCATTGGAGGCTAATATTCAGCAAGCCATTTATGAAATAAAGCCAGAAATATTGGAAAAAGTGGTCAAAAATTGGACTGGATGCGGATGGAAACGGATGCGCTTTGTAGCCATTAGTCGTGGTGGTCACATGCCGGAAGTCATGTTCAAATCATAATTGCCTTTAACTGTACTTTCATAAAAAAATATAACCAAAACTTTCCGTCAGGTTTTTAATGTTTTATTTCATTTTGAAGTTCTCATGCAGCTAAAAAAACACCCTATACCTATATATGTCGCCTCGCCTTTTTTAAGTAATTTGAAAAATTATTGAAACATAACACACCTGTAAGTAATGTGTACCCATATAACTCTATAAGTGTTGGAGCTTGTGTGAGGACGTTCTTAATAAAGGGCACTGCTTACTTTACAACGACCTCACTGGTGATATAGAGTAAACTATGAATCCAAATCAGACTAAATCCACGTTTAATGAATGACTGTAAAAGTGAATATTCCAAAGTTGTCCAAAGGATATTTAAAGAGGAACTCTTAGACAAAATTTATAAAGAAGTTCATTTTGACGCTATTAAAACTAAATAGTAATAAAATAATTATATTTGTATGTTTCTGATTTGAAGAAATAATTCATAATTATACAAAAAATGGTAATCGATAGGGTTGTGGGTGTAAAAATGTTTTTGTAATATAGATTAATAATTTGAGTACATAATAACAATCAGCAATGACTACATATTTTATGGGTATTTCGTATATTAGTAGGTACTATATAAAATAACTGATTTGGATTATCATATAATTTTTTTAAACATCATTCATATTTTTTGTGCTCCAATATTTACCATACCTAACATAACATTGTGTATTAAAAAAAATTATCTGTTTATGGATATTCAGTTAGAAATAAAATGAAAACGTTAAATAATCATAATATGCAAATGTTCTCGTATTTGAACAAAATTGGTAAAATAAATTATTATTAATTTTAATTTAAATAAACAATTAGGTACGTACCCAAGGACCATTAAATTGGAACTGTTTAATATCAACTCGTGATATAATTCCAAATAGAATTATGTCAATTCAAATTCTGCCTAACAAATTGATTTAACACAAATTTTATTTATAAATGTATCAAAACAATGACTTTTAATTTATTACTCCGTTATTAAACTAACTGTTATTAAATTATTGTAGAGTTGATCATACCCATACCATTCAACCTTAATTATTATTGTTTCTGCAAAGAAGCTACCGCTTAAAAATTTAAAAACAATTTAACTGATTTTTGTAATACGAATACAGAATGGAGTTTGCAAATAAATAATTTATGGTGGTTTATTAATTGCAGGCAATCGCTTAACACTAAACGAACAATTTTTTTACACTCGTATAAGGCGTGGTTTTCTTTATAATATTATAGAATGCAAGGCTGTATACGTTTCTATGTTAATTACATATCACATATATAAATTTATTGGTTGGGTATAATTTTAAACCTATCCAGACTTGTAATTAATTGGGTTAAATTAAGTCAGTTTGATTTCCTATACAAGCAAATTCAAAAATCTTGGAACAGTTCAGTTTTTAATAAATACAAAAACAAAACGTCCATAGTTTGGATTTTAATTAATAGCATATCATTATTAAAATAATTTGAGATCTGAACGGAGATTTAACATTCCTATTAAAATTAGATAAAAAGATCGTAAAACTTCTATGGTGCAGTATACGATAAAAATCTACTTGCGATGATGTGCTACCAAAGCAAACTCACTTTCGTATAATTCAGAATAATTTAACAGAAACTAACTTCCTTTATAATTAAACGAAATGAAAAGGAACGTTGATCATTTTCGTAGGTATTACGATTATTCCTAATTATTTACAATCTAAATGCCATAGTAAGTTTTGGATATTATGAAAAAGTCATAGTTAGGTAGGTACTCAACGTCATTAACAAACATAATATTTATTTAAACTATATTTTGTGTAAAGGTTATAGTGCAACTAACTCAAAAAATTCCTATGGGAGTTTATAAGCAAAAAGTATTTTGTGAATTAATACGAAAAAGGAAGTAACTTCTTGAAGCACTGAAAGGAGGTATATTTAGATTTTACATTATAGTACAATGAACTTTGGAATTAGCAAATATGAGCTAAAAGTTATTAACAAAACTAGAAGTAAGAAAGTACCTACCTAATCTTTTAATAGTTATTTAAAAGTAAGGATAAGAAATTTAGTGACTGCGAAAGAATTTTAATTATACAGAACCAAAATAACATAGCAATTATCGTATCAATAAGAAACAACTCACAAATAAAATTATTACCGGTGCCAGTGGTTGAAAAAAATATCTAAGAATTTTATATTCCGTCTTATTGATATTTTAAGTCTTCAGAGAATATAAATTGAAACTTTTCATGTTTTGCTATGAATTTTTATACTTTTGAATTTGAACACTTTACATCCTTTAGGTTAGGTATATCATTTTTTTTATCGTGAAAATAATAATATTATACAATAACAACTACTTCAGGAAGGTTATAATTTTAATTTTAAATTAATTAAACAATATTATATGCCTAACTTACCTGTAAGAATCCGTGATACTTTCGTAACATACCTATTAATGCATTAATTAAAGTAACTGCTACATATTTAAAATCTATGTTCAATTACATACTAGAAATTAATATGTTTAGAAAAATTAAAGGTGGATTAGCAAGTATGAGAGATCTTTAATCACTTATAAAGTTTATTACAAAAATATGTAATTAGAAGATAACTGTAAATTTCATTAAATCATGATTTTCTTCATGAAAATAATAATTCATTAAAATATTAATTCAGTAGAAGATTCTCTTGAAGTAATACGTAGTAGTATAAAATTGTGGTAGGTACATTATGTATTATATTATGCGTAGTATATAAACTCAAGAGGGAATACTAATTTATGCCCTTATTAAAATTATCATAAAACCAATTATTTACGTAGAATTTATTTATTTTAAGCCGAATGGAAAACCAATAAAAATTTTCTTTCCTCAAAATGCTATCTGTTTTATAAAAAATACTCAGAAAGAAATTAAATCCGATTCTTTTTTATCTCATATTGCTTTTGATCATACTTTTTGACATTTTTATTTGTTTCAAAAGATTCGTCTTTAAAGTAATATCGCGTTGTTAAAATTTATACTCCAATTACGGTTTCTACAAGTACGGAACTTTTTCGAAGATAAAGAACGGTTTCATTTTTGTGTGTGAAAGTTAATTTATTAAATTAATATCATCGTATTGTTTTTTTAACTATTTGTGTGAGAGTAGCTCATAGTACAAATGTAGGCACTTGTATAATTTGGCAATTATATAAAGAAAATAAGTTCGGTATGCCTCTTAATTTATACAATAGGAAACTAGTTGATATACTAATTTATGGAAACAAATATAAATGTTCATTATGCATACCGGATGACAATCTAAGGGAAACATGGGACACTTGATCTTTAGGAAGATTTGATTCTTAGGATTTCTGGACTTTTTTTACTTTACCATACCGAATTGAAAAGTTATGTAATCAAAAAATTTTTTTTTCAGATTTTCACGAATTTACAGTCCTTGAAGTCAAACGAGTTAAAAGAGACCCATCATCAAAAAATGTCTGTGTGTCAGTGTGTCTGTATGTCACTTAATTTTGTGTGCGCTTTAGCGCCCAAACTAATAGGAATTTCTCAACCAAATTTTATATTTAGTACTTTTATATTAAAACTTAGATTTGATTAGATTTTAGTTAAAATCGGTCCACGGAAACGTGAGATATGGAGTAAATTAGTGATGCGCATTAACGAGATGCCTTTTTTTTTAATTTTAATTTTTTTTTGTAACGTAATAATCATGGGTATACTGTGCAAACTGCACATAGGTGCCGAATAATAGAGAGCGGCCAAAATCGTAAATCGTACTTTTTTGTAAACTGTATTAAAGTAGTGCGCAAAACATAATATCGTACCATAAGATTAATGTATGGTAAAGTCATGTGATGGCCACATCTCCAATTTTTATTATTATTAATGAATAAATTTCCATGCCACAAATAAAATTATTAATGGCAATTAGTGAAGTATTAACTCTTCGCTCCTTCTTCTCTGTAAACAAAATAAAAAACGTCTTCCCATATATCCCACTTATAGAAAAATAATGTTGTAAGTCAATTTTCTAAGATTATTTTCTTCCCATCCTCCTCTGTTAAATTGGAAAGCAGAAATCTTATAGGAAAACCATAATTGACATATTTAAAGCTTATCAGCTGATCCAATCATGATAAATATGTGAAAGTTATTATGTAAATAAATTAATATTTAAAAAAAAAGTTATGAAGCAGCTACGATTCAGCTTTAAGAAAATCACAAAATAAGCATATTTACCGATATTGCGGAAATTTAATTATCTGTTAATAAGTGCTAAAGGAATAACAATAAAAAAAAGAACTTTAATGGATATAGAGCGCTTTAGGTCAAAATTAATGTAAACAAACATGATATGAAATTACAGTAATTTTAATACACCGGTTCCGGTGAAATAGAATTCAAATTATTCAGTTATACGCCAAAGGCGCTTTTAATACAAGTGTGTATTTAAATATTATTGATACTTAAATAATTGTGAATATGTAATACTCAATTGGAAATAAAATAATATCAAATTTTTATTTGTAATATATTTTATGAAAATAGCAATACCCTATTGCTCGAGGAGTAAATAGGAATTTCAATATTCAAATCAATATTTGAGGAGAATCTCTGAACACAAAATATAGTTGTGTAGATAAATATAAATCTGGTAAAATTCGTTCTTTGCTGAGTAATATACATGAAAAGAGTTTTTAACCGTGGAGAATTCAGGTAGTTTCAAAGAAAATAGTGCTGATATCTTTCATATTACTGATGCAATATTTTACCACAACTAAATAATTATAAACATTCAAATTTTAATTGCCTATAATAACATCAGTCGTTTAAATTAGTGTTGGTTGGATTACACAACTGAAAATGGTACAAAAAAGTTGAAGTGTAGTTCCTATTTTAAAAAAATAATATCTATAAAATTTTGATTAATATGCGAAAAAAATTTCCATTTTCCAAGTCTGTTTTATATACCTACATGTATTATATTGCAGTGTTATTCTGTTGTATGTGTAAAAGTTTCAGTGTTTGCATAGTTTTCATTCGCAATTCCAATTGAATTTTAACCAAGTTACAAACGTTTCATGTTGTTGCTCGATGTATAACATGCAGAAATGATTACAAAATAAGCGAAGCGCTGCAAGTAACTGCAATTTGTTACACTTTGGGTTTTTATTATATAATTAATGTCAAACCACCAATAGAAATATTATTTTTAACATCCAAAAAAAAACAAAGTTGTTTATCATAATAATGCAAATAGTAAGTTCACAGAACACTGCCTATCCATTGGAACAGGTTAGATGAATCTACTAAAGAAGTTCCACTACTAATTAAAAAATGACTGGAAAAACTTTCGTTTATGGTCTTTTGTTTAATATATTAAATAGTTGAAAACTTGTTTATTAAATCAGATTTCGCCTTGTAAAGAATGTGCATACGCTAACAAAAATGAATACAATGTAAGTCGTGCAAGTTCTTCTACCTTGAACCAATTACCACAAATTCCGCTTTGACTCCGTTTAATTCTCTTAACAGTTATCTTGGGTTGATGGTTGTACATATATAAATTTATTATAATTTTAATGCAGATGTTCATGCAGTACCAAGTACTACGATAACAACCAAATAATAGGAAGTAAATAAAGTAAAATTAAGGTTATGTTTAATAAGCGATCAATTAATAAAATATGCCTTGAAGATGACCTTATAGTAATTACTAATTACTCATCTCATCTATAAACTGCTCATCATTTTATTATATTATTTTTTTATTAGGTGGTACTAAAATTTGTTTGGTGTTTGAAGATGAGAAAACGGTGACTTTATGAGCAAAAAAGAAATAGTTTTAGATATAGGAGGTCGTTTTAGTGAAAATGTCACTTTTGTTACACTTTTTAAAAGTGTTAAAATTACATTAACATTGACCCAGCATAATATGAAATAGTAATAATCATGAGAATGTAATTGATATGTTTACAAAATATGCTATAATAGTAATTTGCTATATCGAAATTTTAAAAGGCAATCACGACCGATGTGATAAAGAAAAACAAATTACCTTATTGTTACCGTTGCCGAGACATTATTTATTTTTTACATCTGGCAATTGAGTTGTTTCATTTCTCAATTGCAATTGCAACGTCTGAAATTCAAATCAAAATGAGTACTAATGATTGGAGAGTTTTTTTATTGCGGATTGACGAGAGAATGAATAAAATGTGCAATCTAAAATTAGTTTTAAAAAACACAATTATCAACAAATTACTCCAATATATTGTCATGTTTTGAACCTCCTCGTATGAGATTACGACAAGGATGTATGAATTTTTTTTAAATCTAACTCTACCCTGAGAAGTATGTCCCAACAGATGGATCTTGGTTATTTGTTTTTAATTTTAATTTCTGCTTTTGGTTTGCCGGACGATAAAGATGCAATAAATCAGTCATCGGAATTCCATGTTTGTCATTATTTTCTCTTGTAAAAAATCATTTGAAGGGATGAGAATTAGATCTTCTCATCTGAACAGCTTGGTTCACGGAGGCAATTCCTATAGGCATGCGGAATGATTTTAGTTGATTTTAGTTGTTAATTTGTCCAGTTTTATTTTTGAAAATTTTATTTATGTGAAGCGTATTTGTTTTATTTGTAAATTGAGTTGTAAATAGTTAAAAGTTTGGAAGTGGACGAGAGACATGCGCACCGCGCAACAGTGAAAATTTGTAGAGAATTGCAACGTCAGGGGGGAAGTGCAATTTTGGAAAAAGTAGGCGAGCAAGCACAAAACGGCTCAAGAGTGGCTTTTGAGTATTCGCGCCTGTAGGTGTAACACGTATCCTATGTGGGCGATATAAATGCGAAGCAAAGTGTTTAATGATTGAAGATAAGTTTCGTAATTGTGGTTATTGTACCTGAATGAAAATTGAGACTGTGGATGTGGAATTTAGAAAAGCCAAGCAGTATTTTTTAAACAAAGCTGTTAGAACATTTTGTACATGTCTTGAAGCGGTTCAACGTTGGAACGCCACGATGCTTTCCTATGGATGGTAAAATTTTTAAACTTTGTTTTCAATTATTTTTCGTGAATTGCATCGGAATATTTTCCTACGTTTTTGAATTCCCAATTTACATTTTTGTAATTCGTGATTTATGAGAATTACAGAACTTTTACTTTATGCGCGCATCTGTCTGAGGTTGAATTCGTTGACCACACGACGAACACATTTGATGCATAGTGGACAATTTCAGTTATAACAACAAATGTGCGATTATTTTATGTTTGATTTTGAATTGAATTTTGTATGATTTTGTAAATAATTTTATGTCTCGTCCGATAACTGTGAAAGTGCAGGGCAGTTTTGATTTAATTAAATGTCACTTTCACGGTTATTTGAACTGTAGGAATTTGACTGTAGTCATAATAGGCTTCAGAGAAGGTTTAATCTTTTGTTTAATTGTTTATGGGATGACTGATTTATTCGTCGAATTACATTTTGTTTGCTATTATTTTATGAATTTTATTTTTCCACCAAATGATAAGTGTCCATCATTGGGACGTATGATTCCATCACTGAGCTAGCGGGTAAATTTTCATTTTTTGCAGAGATATGAAAGAAACCTTGGCGGGAAATCTTCGGTTTCCCGCAAAAGCTTTTTTATCATTGCAATATGCACATGTACAGATAAAAAATACTTCTTGGGTTTTTAAATATTATTATGATGTTATAAGGATTATCCTGCCTGTATGTTCCTTGACGGTAAATTCTTCAACTCGGACCAAGTATGCGTTGATTTGTTTGCCTAGAAATTCTCTACCGTGTATTATTTGAACACACTCATTGAACACACGGGGATGTGTTCAATGGGAATGATGTTCATTTTGATACAGGTGATTGAATCACCTGTAACAATCTGAATGTAACCTTAGCGATGTTTTTGATGCAATTTGAGGTTTTTCCGATAGTCTTAGTCCAGGACATGATGTTATTACCCCATTCTTTATAAAAACAACTCACCATCTTCATCAATATTTATTTTCAATTCAATAGGTATTATTAAGTTATTTTCTTTATCGTTTTCGTCTGATCAGTTCTCTAAAATCTCAAAAACCGTTATATAACATTAATTTTTAAGGAAGGCAATCGTTCTGATATCTATAAATAATTATAGAAATTTTATCAGTGATATTATTGGTCAGTATACGAGAAACTGTCGGTATCTACTGTTGGCAGAAAACGTTAAGATTTACAAAGCAATTAAATCTTTAAGTGACTGCCCGTTATTGCAAGAGGATTTCGATAATCTCCTTTGATGGTGTCAATTTAATAATCTGAATTTAAATTTTGAGAAGTATTCTATGATATCCTACTCTAAACATAATGTATTTGATTACCAAATCAATGACAGGGCTCTTATTCGTGTCACTGAGATTGAAACAAAAACTGCCCTCTGAATTTCAACCCCTAATGAGAGGGTTGACCAAAAAAGAGACCAGAGTCTGCTGCAATCCGGAGAGAACCTCTCCAGTTTGTTTGCCACGATGTTATAGACCAGCTCACAATGGTTGCGTAGGCCAGGTCGTGAATCCTGAAAATAAGGGTAGTTTGGGAGAAAACTCCAATAAAACCCAAGAGGTAATAAAAAGCTTTTAATAACAATAAATTTGAGGGTGTATTCACAATTCCAAGAATTGCAATGTGTAGCTGTGTTCAACAATACACACAGCATCAAATTTGAAAATCTACGGTCCACAATCACAAGTGAACCCACTTCAAATAGACAAGTTCCAAAAAAATAATCACTAAGGATTACCAAAATGTGATTATAAAAAGCCGAAATTGACACGTCGGTCACATGAAATGGAAAAATTAAAATTACTTACGTCAGCGCTTGGTAAGTTTACACAATTTTACAATTTATTGGTCCACAATCACAAGTGAACCCACTTCAAATAGACAAGTTCCAAAAAATAATCACTAAGAATTACCAAAATGTGATTATAAAAAGCCGAAATTGACACGTCGGTCACACGAAATGGAAAAATTAAAATTACTTACGTCTGCGCTTGGTAAGTTTACACAATTTTAGTTGACAGGTCGAAAATGCTGGAATCCTTGTCAGTAATCAGCAGGCAACAAGTGACTGAACACTCGCAAATGAGAAACTTTGCTCGCTGATGTTGATGTAGCTGGACCAGTGAGAGACGTAAATTTACAGATGGTGAAAAGATTTCCAAAAGATCTATCTTCCAACGAAGAACAAAAATGGATGATTGTTTTGATTGCCAAAACACAACACTGAAACGTAGCTCTTCGTGGGAGATCGGAAATGATCGCTAGTATGCGCCTCGCATAAAAAAAACTGATAACAATTTGCGCAGTATAGAGTTTCCTCAGATGTTTTAACATATGTCGTTAAAAACAAACAGTAGCCGAGCGACAGATGGACAAGTGGTCACACACAAACTTGGCACGATAACTATGATTTCAGAATACTGGATATTCGTCCAATCCAATAAAATCGGCACTCAAAATGTTGACCACAAAAATTCAAGCTGCTTGCTTCAGAGTCGCTCTCGGAGAACAAAAAGTTCAACCCACCAACCTTTGCAACAAAAATCCCTACATTCAATTTATAACGCAAGCATTATAAATGAAAATAAAAATGCAGGATCGGATCGAGGAATATCGTGAAATGAAATGAAAAGTAGAATCACGTAACAAATGCAAAAATTTGTTACAAGATTGATGATTTAAATGTGCGTTTGGACTCTGGATGACCTACAAAAGTTACAATGCAAAAATTTGTAACAATGTATTCCGCACGTTAGGTTTTACTCGCAGACAAGGCAATCATTTTTCTGATAACATAATTGAAAAAATTTTATTTTACGCTTGTTTGATCCCAGTTGGAATACGCCTCAAGTGTTTAGTCTTCCTTTTACCAAACTTATATTGGTAGATTGGAAGCAGTAAAACAAAAGTTTTTTAAGTTGGTTCAAAAAAGGGTCTCACTTTGGACAAATTCTCCAGTACAAACAGCTTCCTCGCCTGTAACAAGAAGCTCGCAGGTGACAAGAAGTTTTTGGAATATATGCGCTTGGTTGCCGATTTATGTCTTGTCTATCGTCTGGTAAAAGGAAAAATCAATTGTCAACGTTTGTTGAATTGCTTCCAATCGTATGTATCTATTCATCACACAAGACACAAGAATGCTTTTAAACCTTTCCAGCATACAACTAATTATGGCATTCATAGTTCTATCAACAGACTGATTCGTCTCTTATACAGAGCTAATAGAATTGAACACTACAATTGGACACAAAAGTCATTTATTTGTTTCAAGTCCATAAGTACCATGTTGGTACTTATTACAAACAAAAGAGCATCAGATGAGATATCTATCATATTAAAAACATAATCAGTACACAACTGAACACTGATGACTAATAAAATTGATGGTAAACAACCATTCCAACACATTTTGTCTAGTACAAAACTTTCCACCAGATAGCGTATTACTTATTTTAAAACGCGTCTATACTATTTTAAAAAATGGTTGCCAACTTTATAAACATAATAATAATGTTTTCATTTAATAAGCAATTAAACTATTAAACAAGAATTGTTTAATACATTCACATTAGACAATAATTCCTGTATTTTACTAATTGTTGAAACAAATTCAAAACTTATTTATAACTAAATAGATTAAACATGTGGCGCAGATAGCTAATTAGAGACCCATGGTTATCGAATTATCAAACATTAATATAATAATTTACATTAAGTTTATTGCAGAGACTTTCTACTTTTTACAACTTACGAAGTATAATGTTGTAATTTAACAATGTTATTTTTTACCCGAATCATTATTACAAACAAAATGTGACCTACAAAGCTTTCAGTAGGTATACTTTAGTATTTTGGTATTAATTATGTTTTCAAATCATCAAAATACAATTTAATTTTAAATAAAGGAAATAATTTGGAAATATCGGAAGAGAATTGTGGAAAGCCATTTTGATTAAAAGCTAAATCATTTAACATATTAGTTGAAATTTGAAAAGCATATTTTAAAATAATATTGTTAGATGAAAATGAATATGAAATTTATATTTGTTGTAATTCCTTAACTTAAAATTTGAAACTAGGGTAGATCAATAAGAATCTATGTTAAAAATGAAAATAAAAGTTTTTTACAAGTTTTGTTTATTTTTCAATAACGTACTTTTCCAAAGTTTTTGCCATTTCTTTAACTCCTTCAAAAAAATACGCTACATCAAACTCTTCAAAATGCTTTTTTGAAGTGATTTAAACTGAATTATTTTTCACCAAGCCATGTTTTTATGTTTGAGAATAGAAAGAAGTAAAAAGCAGTAAAATTAGCGCAGTTTGTCTAATTTGACTGCGACAATACCAGATGAATATGTTCTGATGTGTTATCTTGGTGAAACAGCACTATTTTCTGAGCCAAATGAGAACGTGTGTTCTTCAATTACTTATCGAATGAGTCCAATAAAAGTCACGGTAATACTGCCCCTTGATCGCTCTTCTTTCTGCAAAAAGTCTATGAAGATTATTTTTCTGGAATCCCAAAAAATCGTGGCCATGACCTTTCCGACCCATGGGACCATCTTTGCCTTCTTCGGATCAGATTCACTCAAAAAAATCTATTGTTTTGTTTTTACTAGGTTTTTAGTAACTAAAACATAGTAGGTATAGAAAATAAATCTTAAAAAGAAAATTTCAAGAATTAGGTGTGATATTAGTAGTATGTGTTGTAAAATATAGAATTAAAAAAAACTTAACCAAAGGTTAAAAATATTAGAATTTTTAACCGTAAGAAAAGTAACAACATACAACGTAGTGTCGATGATATCAGTTTTACGGATAGAATCGTAAATTAGATTTAAACATGTTATCCCTTCAGGTGACTTTATTAAATAGATATAGTACTTGGAAAAATTTAAAATAAAAGAACTGAAAGAAGGTTTGTGGACCAAGAGACCAAGACAGAATAATAGAAATTGGATATCAAAAACGACGTAAAGCGTTATAAATCGATTTATATTGTATATGCATTTCATATGAAATAATTAATGTTGCTAGTATATGATTATGAATACCTTTACCTTGTACAATAGCACTTCGCTGAAGCTGTACTAACTGAAATTAAATAATTATAGATACAATTAACACGACCGCTAACTAGAATACACTGCTGTAATAATCTATTGTCACAAACTTGACTTGGCATTAATGCAGTATGGCATAATAGTCACTTGTGTAATGTGTTTTCACAGCTACATTTCAATATCAACAGCTAGGGCTAAATAATATATCCGGGTTTCAGTTTAAAATTTTTTAAGCCGAAAAGTAAATCAAATTTGTTGCTTAAAAATATAATTTATTTTTGAGCAACAAATTTCATTTTTTAGAAACTTTTATCAAATTTCAAATTATCAAAAAAGAAAAATTTCGAAATCTCATGTTAAAGTGGAAATTGAAAATTTAAACAAAAAGCAAACAAAATTTCTTTAGCATTCTAATAATACCTGAAAATACATGCATGAGCTTTAACTTGGGTGTTCCACTTTAAAAACAAAAATACATTTTTCTCTTAAACTTAAAAATTATAGAGATAGAACGTATTCTCGGGTTGCACTTTTTAATATATTTTTGTTAATTAATAAATTTAATATATTTATATCGGGTGTTATAACCGCAATTAAGCAAAGCTTTTATACGCCTACTTCGCATATTTTATAAAGATTTCAGAAAATTAAGTCTACTTCTGAAACAATTTCTAAGTATTTTAGGTTATCTCCGCCTGATTCGTAATTACGTATTATCTACTTTAAAGGTTTTAAGTAATTTGTTTGCCAAAAATGTATATAATAAATAATAAAATAGTAGTATCGAAGGTGTGGTCATGTGAAATACATTTACAATGTACAATACAACCATATTTCTCCTTCTTATGAATTCAGGATCCTAAAATTTAAGTACGTTTTATGCTATAAGAAATTACCTTATACTTAGATAGCCTTAAATATTGAAAAATAAAAAACTTTTAAAATTTAGTATATCTATCTACATGTTAATTTTGTTATGGCTGCGCTTGGCTCTTAATTCACATTATGTATTTTAATCATTAAACTAGTCTTTGATATTATGTACAACTCTTTATTTTGCTTCGTGAACCATGCTAACATAAAATGATTATAACCCACTCTATATACCGGGTTATTGCAAATGTATCACATAATAATTTAGATTTTCATACATTTTTATGATTATTTTGATTACTTTATAGGAGTAAAGCGTAAGTAAGTGAACGCATATTATGTAAATGTGCTAATACGAGGGTTGTCCGTAAAATAAAGCTTCTTATTTTTTTTACAAAAGAAAACACGTATATTTGCAATGAATTATACATTGCTGGAAAACCTGACCTTTTTACTATTTTTCTGCATAATCCCCGTTGCAATTAATGCATTTTTAAATGCAGTGTAGAATTTTTTCTATACCCGTGTCATAGCACTCTCTCGTTGCGGCGCGTAAGCAGCGTACGACTTCTTCCTTCAACTTCTTGTTAGTTCTGAAATTTGTTCTACCCATATGTGACTTTATTGTTGGAAAGAGATAACAATCACTTGGTGCTAGGTTTGGACTATAAGGGCGTGTGACGTTATCCGATCCAAATCATATCTAAATTGGTTGATGTTGATGAATCACAAAACGTAACTCACACCTGGCGGTGTCTGTGAATGGGAGCTCCATTAGTAACGGCTATCAAACCAAGACTAAGTGTTTGCAGAAAGCTCAGAGTGGTGGGGATTTGTAAGCGAGAAACCAAGCTACACGCCAATGTTCTCAGATTTTGGGTTAAAATGTTTCTTGTAGCTCCAGCGTCTTGAAGACCTTATTTTATGAAAAACCCTTGTATACAATTACCCCAAAATTGTTCTAATATCTTACCTATTGAAGAAATATTGTAGATTATTTCTGTATAATAAGGAACTATTACTTTGAATCAGTAGTTTCCAAAGTTATATTATACAATTTTTTCAAAGATGCTAAAACTTTAGATGTTGTCATATTCTAAAATCAGCTCTTAAAGCACGTGAAAGATTTTTATAAAATTGATCTGTGGTGTTATTTTCCTGGTATTTGTGAACCAGCGAAGTTTTTATTGTTGTATTTTTTATTCACAATCAATTATTATTTTGTGGTTAAGGTTAACACATAATTAATTTGTAATATGTTAGTAGTGCTGGTGGCGCCATCATAGGTAATGTAAATTGCCTATGGTTGTGCGTTCTCCTTCCACACAAATTGCCCAGTTCTGAATAATAACTTTGTAGATAAACCTACTGATTTTAAATGATAATTAAATTACATTGTAATATGATTCGTCACTACACAAAAATTGTAAGCAGTTATACAATTACAATTTAACAATACAAAAAAAAAGGAAGCTGCAGCCAAATTTTGAATTTTTTGCGGTTATTTTTGAAACCTTAACAAATCATTTTTACAGAACATTTGGAACAAATGTAAAACAATGCAGAACAATAAAAAAGTGGATATTTCACAATAACCCAGGTTGGCGTAAAAAATATGTTTTGGCTCTTTTAATGATTATTTTTACAAAATCAAAACTGAATAATTTATAATAACCAGGACAAATTTAGTATACAATGGAGAACAAAAACAAAAATCATTTTTTTTGAAAAAGTTGAACACATAGTGTAGTTTTTATCTAACCGCATTATCTATTAATCTTGGTTTACAGAGACTTCAACTTCTTAGTTTTGCATAAAATTATGAGCTCTGTATTACTAAAGATCATAAACAAATTAAACTATTAATCAATTGCTACAAAAACGTACTAACAGTAAGTACCATAAGTTGGTTAACTTACAATACACCAACGGAAAAAACTAAATTCACCAATAATACCATGACATTTTAAAGAAGATTTTGAAAACTGGCAGTGTTAAAGATTTTAATCAAGAAGAAACTCTAATAGCGAAATAACCTTTGCAGGAAAGTGTCAAGCAGCACAATAACCGTGAACAAAATGTCCGAGGATTACAAGGGATAAAATGGCCTTTTACACTTATGATTATATATTTCATTTAAATGTTTGGTCTTTTAAATCAAATTTATATTTCTTGCTTTAAACCATTGATTTATCATACCAATTTAGTAAGGTCATCTGAAACGATAAGGATCAATCCAAGCAATATGTGGTTCAATTTGGATGTTCAACTATTAAAAAAAAACATTTTTTATTGATGTTCAATCACTCTAATATTGTGTGGTTGTTTACCATAATTATTATTGCAAAGGAAATTATTGCTTTTATTTTCGTGTAGCAGCCACATTTTGTTTACACGGTGCAGCGTTTTTCTTGCAATTTAGTGGGCTTGCGGAAACTTAAATAACTCAATTTCTATTAATTCTATCAACATGAGAAAAATTAGTTTACAAAAAAACTCTTTAAAGAATCTCTGTTTTAGATATTTTCAGCTAAATGCAATTCCATAGGGTAAAATTTTGGTCTTCATTCTTAGCTCTAGTTTAAAAAAAATTTATATATTAAAGTATAAAAACTAGTTGTATTCGTATACCAAATATTAACCCTGGAATCACCTTTATTTACAATTTACTTACAAATCGTCGAATAATTTAGAAAATTTTAAGAAAAACAATTTTTTTTGGAAATTTGACAACTATTATCATTACAAAAAAGCTTTGTTGGACATATATAAATTTGCGTTTTGTTGAAATTTTCTCGTGTCAAAATAAATCGGACCACATTGCTTGAATTGACCCATAAATCTTAATTAATCAAATTACAATTGGATCCCTTTCTGCAATAAGGAACCAATAAACTTTTTGCCTGAAAATGATTTAGGTCCATATTACATTCATATCTGGAGTTTATACTTTATCAATTTCACACAAAAATATTTAACTTTTCAATAACGTGTGTTTTAGAACCAATTTTAAAATTATGAAAATTTTATAAACCGCTAAGTTCTATGTGTGAATAAATTATTAATGTATAATTAACTTTTAAATAATAATATTTAACTTAATTATAAGAGGAAATTATATTTTGTGGAATTGATTCAACAACAGAATCAGTGGGATAAATTTTAATAATTTGTAGGGAAGGTTATACTTTAAGTGTAAACATTATAAAAACATAGAAGGTTTTGTTTTATTAGTTACATAATTGCGATAGATCAAAGTTTAACGAGAAGTGTAATTATCGTCTTGATAAATTCACAGGTTAATTATTAATAATAATTTATCATTGAAAAAATGAAACAATGTAATTATATGACGGGAGTGTATGCGGATTCACAGGAAGGGGTAGGCCACATAATACATGGTTAAATGTTGTGGAAGAATGTGTGAAAAAGAGAAAATTGTAAAATTAATGGTGTTAGATATATTACGTATACTAATTATAATGTAGTAGGTACTATGTAAAATAAAACCATATATTTGTAAAAAAAAAAAGGTAAAAATGAGTTCTTCGAGCTGTGACATTTAAATATTTTGTTTCAGTAAAGAACTACTAAAACTTTGCATTGTGCATTGTGCTCTTTAAAAAAAAAGCTAACGATGCTATCGTAAAATAAATAGGTACTAGAAAAAATATTTTGTATGTACCTACTTCAAAATCTGCGTCATAATTTAAATTGTTTCGCACAATTTAATTATTGAGTTTTCTATAAAACATTATTCTGAAGAATATTGAATTTATTCCGTGCAATTATCTACACGCTGCTATCAACATCACATTTTAATAAGTACCTATTATATAAAAATGTTTCGTGGGGCAAATGTGAAGTAATTGTGATATTATGTTCCGCGTAGCTAATATGTAACATATTACAAAATTAACTTATTAGAAGTGCAAAAGCTCGAAATGTCTGCAATTTAGACCGAATAATTGCATATAATACATAGAAATGTTGCTTTTTTATTAATTAACTACAACTGCATTGCAATGAAAGAGCATTATTTTGTTTGTCACGCTATTAAGTTGGTTTAAATCGATTGTGTTATACGTATGAAGTATACCACATTTTCTTGTACAAGTATTATTTTGTATGCACAAGACTTTGATTTAGTTATGTACCTAATGAGAGACATGTAAATCTAATTAAATTACCCGTTATTATTAACGGACCTGTAATTTAATGTTATATGTTATCGAAAGTAGGTTTTGTTTTTACATTTCTGCAGGTGTTTCTTTTTGAAATGGGCAGCTTTTTTGTAGTACCTACTTTTCCCCCTTAATTCCCAAATGTGTTAGTAGTATTCATGATTTACTTGCTTTTATTTTTTTGTGATAAATACCGTATATGGGAAGCAGTTGAACTGTAGGCTAAGTAATTCCTTTAGGTGGTTGTAGATCTGCGTACTAAAAAAAACCATAAAAGCAAAATAATTTAAAAGGGATGGAAGTCATAAACGGTGTCAGTCTCTTACAAAAGCGAGAGATACGAATTTATTGTAATTATGATGGCATACCCAAGCAACCATTTTAATTTTACCAAACTTGATAAAAGCTTTAGCAAGCGAACAACGTTCACAAAGGCTTTATAAAAGACAATATCAAGCGACGCTGCTTTAAATTGTTACTTGGGTTGCGTCTACAGCAGGTTGAGCTAGAAAGTGTTCATCACCAGTATTCCTGGTGGTATAAGTACAGTCGCTAAAAACTATTTGATTTTATATCAGTTTTCTTCTTGTCGCAAGAAAAGTTTAACAAAAATTGGGGCGCTATGGTTAATCGCATAAAAAAAATCTACTGGAACAAGGTTCAAAACCGAGAAATCAAACTGCATTTGGTTACCTATAGAAATATTATAACAAGTTTGCATACTAAACGCCTTGTGTTAGGCAACCAATCGTATCACCTAAAATTTACCTTTGTATATTTCGCAGGTAAGAATGAATGGCTGTTAAATTCATTTAAAAGTTAGTCGCGTTTGAAAGACTTCGTTATAAAGTCGGTTAAATGTATTTCCGCTTAAACCATACATGCAACTTTATTTGTTAGACGTTGGTCGTAATATACTTACTTACAAAATCGTGTCACGCGATGTAAAATGAACAATTTTATTAATTAATTTAATTTAAATAATAAATATTATAAATACATACAATTAAGCCTTTGGTTATGACAAACTTGCTTTACGAGCAAAAAGTTAATAGTGAAGTTTTAATTTGACCAGCAATTTACAATACAAGGATTTATATCAACTAATGAAGGTAACATTATCATGTTCAAGTAATTAGTCTTAATAATTTTCAGTTTATTGAGTGTAACGCAAGACGAGCATTATTATTTATCTTGTAAAATTGATATCTCTCGATACCATGTCAAGGGAATTTAGACGTTTAAATTAAAGTGTTTTAAACCGTTACTCAAACTAAAGTCAATATATTGCTGAAACAACATTTGATATTGTTTAATACATGTTTTTAAATTAGAAAAATTTCTCAAAATGTATTCCACACTCAAGTGGTCCAATAAATTTGACATCATAACGAATTTTTTATGATAAAACGTTTGGCAATACAATTTCTACATATTTTTTGGATTGCTTTTTTATTATTGTTGCCCTATCTGTAAACCAGAAAGTTATTTTTACTCCAAATAATGTTTATGATTAACAATGAAATTTTGAATAATTGAGACGATAACATTTCAAAACCTTTTTGGCTTTATTATAAAATATGTGAAAAAATGTTTAATTAAACCTATCTCGCAATGAAATTGAATAATGCAAATGTAAAGCAAACCTTTTTTTTTTAAATAAATAACAATTGCTTTCATTAGACCAGGCGTCAGAGGCAGAAAAGCAGCTAAGCTCTCATTAGACTAAACTGAAACTCATTTGTTATCCAGCATTGTACTCCTCAATCATCACAATGATTTAGTTTATTGCATCAAATTAATTAAATTTAATTGTTTCAACGTTAAACGCATGATTAATTCTTCTGAAATCATCGCCAAAATTTGAACCATTTGTTTACAGATGGGAGAAATTAATAAATCTATACCAGCTTTGTTAAATAGGAAGTTGAAAAAAAATTCTAATGTAATTCTAATAATATAAAGAAAACATAAAAGGTTAACGTTTAACATTCTTTTATATTCCGTGTAACGTCCTATCACTGGAAATACAGGAATTACGCGTTTTGCTCTTGCTAATGATTCGCTGCAATATTGTGTCGGGTTAAACCTAACTAGATTTGTAATATCGATTTTTCTACATCAGCATTGTGAGGTTGGATAAAAACCATCATGTCTTTCTAGTACACTTCGGAGCTGATGAAAATCGACTTGCTCGTTGGTGACTTTTAGGCACTAATCAACACTTTTTATAGTTACTTATTTATGTACCTGCTATAAAATTATATTACCTATGTAAAAAATTGTTTTTTTTTTTTTAATTTTCAAATATTTAATATTTATTCTAGAAAGCAATTTTGGAACAGAATGAAATGTTGGTAAAAGACGGTGTCACATTAAAACAAATTTATTGTTAAATTCTTTGACGTGCTTTAAATGCTATTAAAAATTAGGTTAACAACAAATTTAAAACTTATATTTCCAAAATTTCTAAAATTTAAATCCTCGAAGTTCAAAAAAACTTATTTATGAATATTGTAGAAAAAGAGAAAATTATTCAGTTTGTACAATATAATTTTATCTATACAATCGTGGAAAATTGTAAATAATCAGTTATTTGTTTTCCTGTGGCTGTCTTATAAGTTATAACAAATAAAAATTTATCGTTTAATTAAAATTATAATAATGCTATTTCTGATGAAAGGTAAATGCACACATTTCTATGCGAAGTCGCTATTTTCTCTTCCTTTGCAGAAAGTCGTTTAAAATAATTTTTATGGCCACCACATTTACATGTTTTCCAACTAATGCAATGTAATGTTGAAACGAAACTGACTAATATCCACATTAAATTGCTTTTTTCTTTTCACATTGTAGCTACCAGTTTTCTAGTAGCAATAATTTTTGAATAACACCTGCTTAACCAAACATAGGAAAGCTGCATTTCCCTTATGAGATTCAAAGCTTGGTAGCTTAACAGGATATTTTCGATTTACTGTGAATTAATTGAAAAATGTTTACCTGAGCAAACAAAATATGGGATCATCGATATCTAGAGAAACCCAGACACACACAGTCTTTTGTTTTATTTAAACAATATAACATGTATAATTGTCATCATCTTCTTTGTGATCAAGAACAATCACATTTTTACTTTTTTAGGTAGTATATTTGTATTTTAATAATAATTAACTCTCATGGTAGGTAATAGCTACAAAATAATGTCGTTGATCTGAATGTTAATCAAGGTTATACCAATATGAAATTTTTATTTTTTGTATTTTGATTTCAAGGTAATGCAATTTATATTACCTACTATAAGTCAACATTCATTTAAAATAAATTGTTTGTTTTTTTATAATTATTTATTCTCGGTGTGTGCAGTAAGTAATCGAAGTTGACTGCAAATTTTAATAGAACTTAATTGAATTACTCGTATAAATATATAAAAGATATATTTTTAATACAACCAAACTACGATTTTCATCCATTCTCAAGTCACTTCAGATTGAAAATGCAAGCAAATCATTATTTTTCGTAAATTTTGTAATAACAGAAGTATTTCTTGGGAACAAAAATAAAAACGTGAAACCGTTTATTATTTTAAAGGACAATTATTTATTTCGGACAAGGTTTTAAGACCCGCTGGTTTTTCATTAATTTATTGAAAAAACATCAATTTACTAAATCTTTATGTAAAAATTGCGAGAAGAAAAATAATGATTACTAATCGCAAGCGAATCTTAAATTCTTTTTCAATTTATTAAAAGACTAAGCAAGAACAAATTGTTTTTTTAAATCAACCAGTTTCTATTAAAACAAGTTTTTATAGCTTTTTTCTCAATTCAAATTCCAATACCCGTATCTAGTAATTATTTTTACATTTTAGATTACTATTACATAAAAAAATAATTGATGTAATTAAGAAAAATGTTTTTGTTGTTTGAGCTGAGTTATGCACAGCCTTAAAAACAATAAATAAATTAAATTTTTAAGCAGAATTTTTATTCCAGAATGGTATTTGCACTTGAATAGAAATATCTTCTACAACTCTCTATATGCAAACTTATGGAATATATTTGTTGCATTTATAATGCAAGACTTTCACATCTTTCAATTACTATTCTAGATTTACTAATGTAAAGATGCTGATTCCAAATACTAATAACTTTAAACTTTAGAATTACCCACTGTGATTGCGACTGAAAAATTGTTCTGATTAGGTAATATAACATCATGTTTTGCGTATCATGTACTTTATTTTATAATTTTCTGCAAAAATATAATATTTAATTATTGTAGTGCGTATAGAATTTGGAGACTGTAGCAATATTTTATCATTATAATATTAAATTTATATAAAAATTGTAAGAAATAATTATAACAATTATCGTAAGCAAATCTTAAATTTTTATTCATTTAATTATTATTATCTTTTTCTCATTTAAATTAATTAAATGGATGTAGTGCTTTATGAAACGTTAAACAGGCGGTGGAAAATTTTTAAATTAGCAAGAAAGTAATGATAAATTTCTTAAAATTGATTATAATACATTTATCAACAAAATTGCAATAGTAAGAAACAAATTTTAAAATTAAAATCGTAAAATTAACTATTTTGGTAAAGTTGAGAGGCGAATCATGCCAATATTCAAAAATAATAAATATTTAGTGCAAAATTAAAAATTCAATTTTAAGATAAATATTATAAACATAGTAAGAATTGCAGGGTAGCTAACTATGAAAGATTGGATAGGGGTCAAATCTATACTATAATTTTTATATAGGTACCATTCGATAACTTCTTAATAATATCACGAAGATTTTTTCACTCGAGACATTAATTAAGCAATCATAGAAGTCGTGACTTAATCATATGATCTCTATACCTATTATGTATACACTTGTAAATTTTAGCATAATGCTATTAATATCTAACATAAATATATAAATACATAATTATAAGGTGCGCTTCATTATTCTCTATGGAATTTTTACAAAATAATCAAACTAAAAAATGTAATTAATTTGAAGTAAAAATAGAAAAACTTGGAAATTTCTTATTTTTTAGTCTAGTCAGTTACGCGATGGAAACATACCAAGCACGTCATGATAACCTTCGCATGGTAAACTGGGGTCCCTGGGACTCTACGACATCTTAAAAAGCCTGTAAAATGTTCAATTTTTTTTTTAAATAAATAAACACCTTTGTAATTGAGCCTCTTTTAACCTCTTTTTTTAACCCTCTTGACATTTTACACAATATGGTACTGTTAATTGTGGTATGCCCTTCAATTTTTATACGATTTAAGCGAGTGTGGGGTCCATGGGACCTCAGTATATCATTAATTCTGGCCTTTAATAACCATAATTTAGTGAATTAATATTATCTAAATTGATAAGTTTTTAACTCGTGCTAATTAATTAATTTTAAAATATATCGAGTTTACATTTCTTGATATACGTATGCAAATCTCTCTTTCTCTCTCTCTCTTGTATGTACGGAGTTTGGTGATTATAATGAATAAATTTTTATTTTAAAAATGTTATACAGGTTTTATGTAATGAAATGTAATGATTTTTTTAAAATTTATATTGTACAACACATGCATAGTTTATATTATTAATTAAATGTTAGTTCAATTCTTTTTCGTTTCTGAACAAATAAATTATTTACTAAAAGCCTGATTTTCATTAAGGGAACCAGAGGAACCAGAGGGAACAGTATCCCACCTAAGTAACTAAAATATAAGTATTCCATACGAAGGATAATAATAATTAAATATATATGTTTGAATACACAGTAATTAAATTACAAAGTACCGATAAATGTAATAACGTATTGTTTCATTATGCATTGTAACGTCTAAAAGTTGCCAATTGCTAAACATCCTCATATATCAGCGTATTTCGAAATTATTGATTGTTGCATTCTAATGCTAGATTTACTAAAATAATTAGTAAAGTAGTCATAACATGACACCAAGCTGTTGGGTATCAATAATTAAGTTATTCATGAATAATTTGTTGACTCACCCTAAAAATAATCTGTTGATATTATTAATTAGTCTGATAATAAAAAAAATTCTACAGGTGACAACTGTATAATGTATTATATTGAAAACATTTTAAAAATTTCATCGGAGTGCAACACTAGTTTAAATAATTGCAAAGGTTAAATTGCATAAAATTTGTCATTTTAAAGAAATTCGGTTAGCAGGTACCTATTAAATAATACAGTATGACGAAGCATTAGTTTATTTGTACCCACTTTTATTTAAAAATGCATAACATTTTATTGCAATTATTTTAGTTCAAAATTAAAAAAATAAGTAACAAAAAACATTATGTTATATAAAAAATGTAATAATACAATTTAGGGTGAAAAATAAATAAACACTAATTCGTGACAGCAGGATTGTTTTATATCAAGTAAAAATGTTGGAGAAAACTTTTTGTAAATGGATTTACCAAACATTTCGTCGCTGATGTAGAAAATAAAATTTCCCAGCTTCTCGAGTTAACTTTAATTTAAAAATTAGCAATGCAATAGGTCGAAGTACTATTATACGCACGTCAAAATGTAAAAAACCAGATAATATATCTTCCTGACGTATTGCCAATTTATTTTATTCAACGGTTCTTTTCCAAAATATATAGGTATTATATTTAATTGTTACTTTATGAGAAAAGAATTAATTTAATTCTAAAACAATAAAAGTTCGTACATTTAGCTTACATACCACACATAATATGTGTGATTCTATTGTAACATTTATTTTTAAAATAATGTGCAAATTAAACCTTAATTGAATGTGTAGAAATATAAATATATAGTAAAGTAAACAGTTAATTGAATATTCTACATTTTTCCTTTTAGATTCTTTCAATTGTTAAGAAATTAATTAAATTAAGTGCTAAGTATATTACGTGTCTTATAATTAAGTATTTTACCTAATATACAGTATGTTGAACTAACTTTCAGTTTTTCCAGTAAACATTTATTTTTTAAATTTAATATTGTACAATTTTTATTATATCACTTAAAAATTTACATGTATTTATTTTTAATTTTATTTTAAATCAAAATTTTTTTTAAAAATTTGATTGGATGCGTTTGATAGCAATATTTAGCGATAAATTAAGTAATTAGTGTTTTTTGTACATATTTATTTATACAAGCCGTTGATAAAAATGTCATGATCGGTTTCAGAAACAATAGTTAATCACTGATTAGTTTAAAACCGGTCTACTACAACCAATAGAATTAAGGTTTAATAATCGTTTATTTGGTTCATAGTTGATCTGAATTAACTAATTTGTGAATAATTATGTCATAAGAAAACACACGTTTAATTCTAATGTGTAGTTTCGCTTTGACGAGTCCAGAAGTAATAGTATGTATTTCGTTACACAAAATGAGCCATTTCCTCATTGGTTACATAAGTAGCTAAGTAGCTATTTTATAATGAAATTGTACTAGCAGTGGAAGAAAACGTTGAGAATAAATTTTGATTATTGGGGTTACTGTATTTCCCCCTGATGAATTAGTTGTCGTATTTTTTTTATATCTAATTTTTAGATTTAGAAGCACAATAATTTAAAATAAACACTCGATATCGTTCAGTAACAAAAATTTTGTTAATTAATTTTAGTGTTTAATTAAACTTTGTTAATAAGTAATAATGACCTATTCCTCAACAAATGTTGTGGTTGCAAACTTAAACCCACGGAAATGGGTTTTCCAAAATGTCACAATTACAAAGACGAGGAAGACGTATGTGAGATCGTTCCGATAAAATGTTCTTTTGAGGTTTACAATTTTTGGACCAGATTACGTGAATTTCGCGGATGTTTACTGCAAAAGTGTTTTTTTTTATTACAGAAATTGATTTTATGATTAGAAAATCTGAGAAAGTGGTGCTTTTTGTCTTTGAAGTGATAATTTTAGATAATAAAAAGTTAAAATAATCTGGAAAATTTTAGACCATCCTGTATTTAAGAGATTATTATTATGTCGTGGTACATCTTCACCAAGTCAACTTCAGTAACTTACCTGCAAAGCAAGAAAAAATCTGAAAATTTAGAAACATAAAATCTTACATAATCTTCAACAATTATCAACATTTTACTCACCTCGGATGTTATAAAACTTTATTTTATGATTTGAAATTTAATTAACATGGTTGGATTGGCTGGTCAGAATTTCTTCATAAATTATTTTTAAACAATTTATAAGTGCGGTCAATAAAATTCAAAATAATTATAAAGCAAGTGGGCATTTTTCACACTAATAAATTTACAGTGTCGTAGTTAAAAATTTGCAACGACATAAACAATTTTGTAAAATTACTTTTAACATTTTTCTATTTTTTTTAATTTGATAATTAAATGTTTAAATTGGCAATTGTGAATAAGGGGAAATTTTTTTATATCTTTTCTATGAATTGCCAAACTCCCTGCGTCGGAGGTGTTTAATTTACTCTCATCACAAAAACTCACATTTAATTCGAATTATAGATTTTTATAAAATATTGTATTCTTGTATATTATTTGTGCAATTAAATATGTATTTATCATAGGTAACAAAAATTTAATTGAAGGTCTTTCCCACAACAATTATTTTTTATGTAAGCATTTATAAACAATAAAAATGTGAATTTTAAAGTATGCAGTTTAAATTATAAAAAGAGTTGGCATATCATGACTATGCACAGTATTATTGTCGTATCAAAGTGTATCAAGAATAAAAATGTTTTATATCCAATAACAAATATAAAATTTCAGCTATTGAAAATTTATAAAAATTTTAAGTCATACTACAAGGTATCATTAACAGTAGGTAATAAATTAATGACCGCGTTTGAATATTCGAGTGATTTTGCCTGCCATCTAACAGATTTTTGTTGAAACTATCGATACATAACCTTAAATTTGCTTATATCGACAGTTTAAATAAAAAAACAATTTAATTTAATTTGTCACTGTCATTGTAAACAATTATTATAACCCTCTTCATAAATTTTTTTAACAAAAAATCTGTTAAATGCCAGGCAAAATCACCACTTCGAGTACTCGGAGTAATGCAATATTTGAACTCGGTCATTATTATATCGTAATACGTCAACTGTTCTCTTAATTTCAAAACTCATTATAGTAAAATACCATAGTATGTTTTTCATTCTGAAAATATTCCCCATTACAGGCAATACACTTTTTCATTGAGGAACCATCTTTAAGATATATTTTCTAGGTTTCTGAAGGTATTTCGTGTTTTCTTCTTTTTGAAGGAATCGGACAACTTTATTGGCCAAACCAATAGGCATTTCTTTCAACTTATCTTTAAGCTGTGAAAATAAAAAGAAGTCATTGAGTGTCAACGAATACTGCACAAATAATTAATTATACCGTAAAACCTCAAAAATATTTATTTATTATATTTTATATTGTATATTTTTTATCTGCATTTTAACGCGCATCAATTAACTAGGTTATTAGCACTTTTAAATGTTGATTTATGATTATTTTTAGTTTGTTGAGTATTTTTGTTTGTTATGGGTTTTTTTGGTTAGGTATTTCGTTTGGTTGTTTTTTATTTCACCACAGCGTGTGAATGTTCACTGAATGTCTTAGCCGAGCTAAGAAATTCTGTGAGATCCGTGATTGGAACCCAAAATTTCCGCTCTGTAACGCAACCAGTGATCACATCACTTAACTGCTGTGGCTTAATATATTTTTGGACAAACTGCATAATATATAATCTATTTTATTTTATTCACTATTAAATTTCTCATCAATCTGTTTTTACTGAAAGAAGTTTTATCAATAACTAAGTGCGTACGAGTTTATTTTGCTCTCTATAATAAAATCCAAAATCAACTGGAGACAATCAGCGATCATTTTACTGCAATTCTGAAAGTAGTAGAAATGAAATATTAGTTACTCAGTATAATATCATTGAATAAATAGATCATCGATAGGCACGTGTTTCGATCTTGTCAGACCTTGTCAGAATAATAATAATAAATGTAAATTTTAAATGAGAGCACACACTTGTTATATATTAAATGCAGTCAGAAAATTATTGTTTTTTTTTTCAAATAAATTTCATTTTCTTTGTATGTATTAACTTGTTAATTTATGATTTTGCACATATCGGTAATTTTAATTAGCGTTAATAGGTGGACAGAATTATTGTTATAGCATACTAAAATGATTTACCTTTAATAAGCAAATATAGCTTCCTGCAATTGTGAGTAGCATGCGTGCTTAAATATTATGTACAGAGGCTTAAGCAACATTTCCTCTTCCGCAGTTGCATGTCCTCTAGGTTTATTTACATTTCTAATAGAATATAAAAAGAGAGAAATAATTAACAAAAGAATTAAAAATTATATAAAATTTATTATGTGCAATTATCACTTACACTTAAATGTAATTCTAGAAACAAATAAAAACATAAAATATACAACAAACAATAAAGAAATATGCATGATTTTTAAAACAATAAAGTATGATCTTTACAAGTTACTAAGCACATCTTCGTACATAATGAAAGAAAGTTAATAAATACTTTCTATAAATTGAGCACTTCCCTAATATGAAATCTTACTTTTAGTTTTCGCTAATAAACGCCATTAGCACCATAAACGCATCTAATTTTCCTTTTTAACAATTAAGAATCTAATTTTAAATATGACCGTTACGGGTGTAAAAATAAAATCTTAATTTATTACAGATGGTTATGTTTAATAATCAAGAATAATTAACTTGTGCCATATTTAAATAGGAAAAATGCCATAGTTTTGTTTAAAAGCTTCGTAAGATATCATAAATAGAAATTGAGTATTGTCTGCTTACTTTACAAAATAATAGTTGTTAATTAAGTACCCAAGTGTGAAAATCTAGCTAAATTAAACACAATTTAATAAATCAATTTATAAATTTTCTGTCTAATCAAGTTTAAAGCTGAACCGTGTAATTTGCAACATAAAAGTTTAAATTAATCAATTAAATCTAAAAAGTTTTATAATGTTACAAAATTATTTTAAACAGAAATTATAACGGCAGTTGAGTAACTATACGAAAAGTAATCGTTTTAAATGTAATTTAGGATACTTTTTTTGAGCTTATTTTGTAAATTTTAGGTTAGTTATCACATTTTCAATGAAAGTCGAGAAAATAATATTGTAGTTCTATTTTTTCACTAGGTACTACTTGCAAATTTTTTACAAAATAATAATTAAAAAGCTGAAGTAATATTATCGACAATACCATTGATACCTTCTTTTTTAATTATCGGTATTATTCCATTGTTGTTTATCATACACATTCACTTTTAAAAAAAAATATAACAAACAAACCAAGTTGCTTAGTTCCGTTACGATTTTATCATATCCGTAGTTTTTTTGATTGGTAAAATTGATACATTGTTTTTAACAATATTAATAAATGCATGCAATTCATTTTAGGATAAAGAAAAACTTAATTGTAATTTTTTTTTTTTAAATTACATTATACCTTGTTTTAGCTGTTTTGCTTATATCTTTTTTGTAAATCTTGTAATAGTATTGGTAAGTTGCAAAAAACTGATAAAATAAATATTATTTAGTATATCACACGTCAATAATTTTCTAGGTAAATATGAAAGAAATTGTTAGCAAATTGGTCTACGCTGAAGGTTAAATTTATTATTATGAATTAATATATTTATTTAATCTATAATTATGTTACGGTTAAATTGTTAAGTATACTTTTGAAAAGAATTAGATATAGTCGACCCTTAAAAACTATCACCACATTCTTATATTTTATGTAAAAAAATGTTAAATAATCTTCAACGAGGGTTATTTAGTAAACAAACTTTCGATGGATATTTAATATTATGTATTTAATAATATAAACAATGTAAAATCAATCTAGATAAGAAAATAACTTGTAGGTGCTCGTATTGCATGGAAAATCTTGTATTAAAAAATTAAGAAGCAGCTAACATCAAGCCTAAAGATTAAAACCAAAAATAAAAATTAGGTTTTACAGCTAAGAGAAATTGTAGATCTTAGTTTCGCATCGTCAACAATTAAATTTATGATGACTTACCTTAAAGTTTAAAGCAAATGAAGTTTTTAAATCTAAAATTACTCAATTTAAACGCCGATTGAGGGTACATTAAACATAAAACAGCATCAAAGCTTTAAAAGCAATCGAAAAGCAAATCTTCGACAATCTAGATGGTCTTGATACAGTTAACCTACTTATTCAGGAGCGACGTTATTAACAAGTTGAATTCAAATTAATTTAACGCTCAGTGTTACCTCGCAAATTAAACTAATCTATCAAATTTGTTAGTAATTAAAATTAATTACTTTAATATTGTCGTATTATCTTTGTTTTAGCAAACTACTATTTTCGCAACTTTTTTTCAATATTTATGTTTTATGGATATTTGTAATTTTTTATTTACCATGTATAACATGAAATCTTACGTTTTTCGAGTAATTAAAGTGTAAATTTTAATAAATAGCTCAAAATTGTAGGTACATTTTGCTTACAAAAAATTTTCGGATTCGAGTTGTTTTCATTATTTGCATTTTCTGAGTACATTTACCATAGTAATGTATATTTTTTTTATACCATCAGAAAAACAGAAACAAAAAGAAACAAAAATCACACCAACTTTTTTAAAAAAGCAGATTTTTTGACGTGAGAATTTTTGATTGAAAATTAGGGTGCTTTTTCGATATTAAGTCAAAATAAGGTGAAAAAAAATGAATATTTTAAGTCAAAAAAATTACTGTATTTTTAGGACCTACAAAGGTAAGTTTTCACAAAATTTGATGAAAAAATTAATTTTTTTGCAAAAGATCAAAATCAAAAACCAAAAGCTCGGTTATTTGAATTTTTCACATAAATTTTGAAGTTATGTGAAAAAAGTGTCAATACAAAAGTTGTAGATCTTTTTAGTAGCTACAACTTTGCCATTCAACTTTTTTTCATAGGACTTGCAGTTTTGCCGGAAATCGAGATAAACCGTTTTTTACTCTTAAAAACTCACCCCCTCCCCCTTTCCAACCTCAGATCGCCCGTAATTTATTTTTTCTTTCATTTTTGTTATATTATCTACCTTTTCCAATGGGTTTCATCCTACTATAATTTTTTTTGGTCTCAAAAATTATCGACCCTGGTCTATAAAGTGTAATGTTTTAAATTTACCCGCTCTAAAAGTTGGGGAAATTTGGTCGAGGCAGGACAGCTTGATAAGACAACTTCCAGGATGGGTGTTGCGGGGAGAAGAATCAGATGAATTGTTAAAAAAATTATTCAATCAATGATCTGTGAAGTATTTTAAAGTCATCCAAGTGGAAAGTATTGAAAGATTGGTTAATTTTTTTTGATTTAATAATTGGAAGTCACATGGAACGTTCTATGGATAGACTACCAAAACCCTTGAGTATTTCAACTGTAATATGTTTAGAAAATGATTAATGTTTAAATAATTATTTTGGAAATAATAATTTGGGCGGTTATCCACTTGGTAGCAAAAATTTATCTATAACTTACCAATAACACTTTATGGGCTTATTTAATCATTTTTTGGAATGACGTGTAATGATTACGGTGCACAAAATTGTATTCTTGAAGGAAATAAATTATTTTTTTAAATTTTGGTTATAAACAGTGGTGGAACAGTAGAGCATATTTTAGTTAGATAGAAAGAATACATTTTTATAAAAATTTTATATTTTTTATGTACAATTTTGATGATTTATGACTTCATTGTAAATGCAAAGAATAGTGCGGTTAATTTTATGATAAATGTTTTTTTTTTGCATTTACAAAAGAATATCATAACATGTTATGACTTTCGCATTGTAATTTACACAAAGAAATCTGTTAAGTTGCTATTTAAATTTTTATCAGCATAAAAATTGTTCATTTTCTTATCGAATTAAATTTATCCATCGGTTACAAAAGGTTTATTGATGTGTTTTATTAAAATTTTGGTGCTTTATTAAAATTAGTTAAAGAGTAATTAAAAAAATTAGAGTCCTTGCTAGTCGGTGTAACCAGAGATTATACTTCCAAATTGTAATTGAGAATTTCACCCAATCTTTTGCATTAAATTTAAATAAGGTGATTAGGATAATATGATATGCAAATGATGGGAAAACCAAATCTACTAATGAAAATATAATAAACTGGCACAATATTGATATTAATAGATTTTAATGGATTTTATTTTCCTATAACTTGATATAAACTAAGTTTTAATGTATCAAATACATTATATTAATATTTATAGGTATAATTTCCTCATAATTCTCAAGTCCTATCAGAGATCACTGCAGGAAAATAATAGTAAAATTTAGGTTAATGCAATTTAACAATAAATATAAACAAATTCATAAAATGTTATTTGCTCCATTAAAGTTTTATATTATCATTAAACTGTATCAGTCTTCATTTTACAAAATAGATTTATATATTACTTTAGATGTTTTTAAATTTCGAAAAATAGCCTTTTAATATAGTACCAGATAGAGAAGGTATATAAGGCAAAAAGCACAAATTATACTGGTAAAAATGAGATAAACCTAAACCAACAATGAGTAATTCACGCATATAACGCGACATGAACGCTATAAGCGTTATAAAAGCCCATTTCGAAGGTTAAAATGTTTAACATGAAATTAAATCGTGAAAAGCACCATTTAAAGTATAATTTCACTATTTAGGAAGTACTTCCGTGCATGCGACATTTATTTAACAAAATACTTCTCAAGTTTTATTTTACGAACATTTCTTTATGATTATACTAAACCCTACGTTGGTTGAGTTGAATATACATACCAATTTCAGTTTATATCGTATAATTTTTTTCGTTTTTATTTTAAATTTGTTCATCTGCTTTTTTATCTGTTTCAATTTCTTATCTTTATGTTTGTTTAAAAGTTTTACTGCATATTGTGTAATCTTTATAATAATTATAATATATTGCTACTACATTATATGAAAATTGTTCTATAGTTATTCACTGTTTTTTCATTAAAAAAGATCCCATTATAGTCAATAATTGTGTGTTAGAATACGTTCTCAAAATAGCACCCTTAACAAGTTATAATATAATATATTATTATAATATTTTAAAAACTCGGAAACTTATATTTCAAAACTTATTTATTATAAAAACTTCATCGCTGTTCATCCTACAAACTTGCAAAATTTAGTTAGAGAAGATAGCGACTTTAAATGTCAATTATTATCCATAAAAGTTATAACATAAAAATATTAAAAAACTCTACCGAAGAAAAATTTAATATGTTTAGTATAAATTTCACCATCAATTTCGATCCAAATTGTTAATTTCACGTTAACAATTTTTGTCGAATTTTTGTAAATTTTGCTAGATTTTCTATTCATGGAGTAACACTTCTAAATTATAATTAAAATTACCATATTTTATATAATTTTCAATTTCTCACACAAAAATTTTGATTGTTAATTTATCATTTCCAAGTGATTTAATTAATTTATACCTTAAATTACTACATAAATTTGTTAATTATATAAGTGCACGCTTTAATGTAGCATTTCTAACGAAGAGTAATATTTCGTATACAGGTATAATTATTGGATGTCTTGCAATACAGCAGTTAGAGAAAATTACGGTTATACAATATATCCACAAAATTTCTGATTTGCATAATAAAATAAATTTTACAAAGAAACCTTGATTGCCTCTCTGTAATAAAGTTAACGTATAATTTAATTAATAAAAATAACTACTTAGATAAAATTGAATCAAGTTCAGGTAATAAATACGTGTTGTGATACAATTTACAACGTCCTTGTATGTTGTAAATACAAGATCTCGCCATTTAATCGAAAACGTGAGGCTCCCATCTTTGCTCGCAATTACCCACCATAAGAACAAGAACTATAACATAAAATAAATTTAGTTAATGTGCAATTATACTCTTAAATACATTGCAGTACGCCACTTTTTCCTTCTTCAATGGTTATTTAAATAACTTCCCACTCCATTAGTAAGAATGCGTTCTATTAAATTAAAAAAATAATTTCCTAGGAGTTTCACATTTGAACCAACTTAACTTTATGTTCGTATTAATATGTCCACTTAATTGAACAATTTTATTTGTTTATAACGTAAGCTGGAGATAAATTATTTTGTAATGACTTGGTCTAAATTACAATACGAAACTGCATTCCTGAAGTAACCGTTAATCGCAATCAAAAATTTGTTGTTTGTTAGGAGGGCAACGGGATATCTACAGAGCCACGGATAATGTTGATTATTTATTAAGTGAATGGGATAAAATGATCTCGTAGTTAAGCTACAGGTTGAACAAGGCCATGGACGTTCGTTCACCTATAATGATTTGTGGTCATAGAAAAATATGCATATTATTATTTTTCGTGAAGCACAAAAAGGAACCTGAAAAATTTTAACTTGCTTTTTAAGAGGTTGTACTTCTAAACGATTAATAGCTTTCTCAAACTTAAAAGTTTGCCGAAAAGTAAAATGGAAATAAATTCTATGAAATATTTTGAAGGTATGCGAATTTACATATGTAATTATTAAAAAACTTTAAATTATTGTTAGCAGGGGGTAAAAATCTTTAAATTTATTTTAAAGGTGAAATGGAAAATCTAATAACTATTTAAGTATATAATATTTAAACTATCTCCATAATCGTTAGTTCGGTACGTGCTTTTGGAAGCTTATGATCAGAACAACGCAATGTTTCAGTCGCTTCGTATTATATTAAAGTATATTAGGTTATCAAAAAAATTATATTAAATTTTTTCCAGCCTCGTAAAACCTCTCGCCTTCTAACCTCGCTTTAAAAATGTAATATTTCAATATTAGAAATTTTATTTCGATTATACACACTGCCCATTGCAACCTTAAAAGCACAAAATAAGAACCTATTACTTTTTTATTTGATTATAATTATTTAACAATAAAATATTGTTAATATTTTAACGGAAGATATGCGGGGCCTTTATTAACATTGCAAAGAAAGGCATGCATTTATAATATGTTGATGAACTTTCTCCGTTTGTCTCTTATTTAAAACAAAATATGCACGAAGAAATTAGCGTGTGATTACAAACCCATACTTTACCATACACATAATGTAGCTCACATTTTGGAAGGATTAAAAAAATAACTGGAGTAAATAAAAGTGCAAATACATATACAATACTTTTATTTACAGAAATTACTTGTACAGTTTCCTAATTAAAGTTTGGCCTGTGAATTGTGCTACTGGAGCAGAAATCTTCTTTATTTTAAAACTGAATTGAGTAGGTACTTTTAATTCCGTGATAATGATAAGAAAAATAATATTACTAATTTATTAAATTATAATAAAATTTTTCTTCGCGACTTATTAAAGCGTCGAATAACGAATTAAGAGGTAAATCAATTTAAAAATCTTTCTTAACTAGGAAATTAAAATTACACAAAACGAATCAGCAAAAAATTAATTTTGATAAATACTTTTAGCGCTTTAAGCATTTGTAACGTTAAAAATACCGTTTGAGTTTATTTTACTCTTGGTAAGATATTAAAAGTGCCTAGCTGTAAATATGAATGTGTGTGCAATTTGAATTTTTCAAAATTTTCAAGGAATTAGTAGGTACTTAATGTTTTTTTTTTAATAACAGGTAATAATTCATTATTGTTATTATATAATTATATAGTGTATTCTCTTCATATGGAAATATTAATTATATTTGTATTATTAAAAATGAATGCGCATGCGCGATATCATACTTTTTTATTTTTTATACCGAAATTGGAATTATTATACTTTACCACATAGAAAATATTTGTCACAATCTTCCTAAGTAAGACCGCAAGCTAAACAACATAATCTTTACTTTTAACCTCATGACCTTCCAGACCCCTGGTCAAAATAGAACAACATGTTGATAGGTACAGTGGGCCCCGCTTAATGTGATCACATTAGGACTTGGGGTTTTTGATAACAATAACCGATTGATAACAATAAAGAAAAAAAATTTATATTGCTTATTTATTAGTATGTACTACATCTACAATAATTAATTAATAATAGTCACTCATTGTGAAGATTTTTATGTATTTAAACGACGGAATTCATAAAAATATAAAAATGTAATGTGATATCACATAATTATGTGACGGTGATACAAAGAATCACACCGTGGGTTTATTTACATCCACTCCGTCTTTGAAAAAAATGAACCATAGGCAGATTTTCTTGCTAACACCTGACTTGAAATTATGTGGGTGACTTTGCACAATATAAAAAAATGTTTGTAACTGAAATTCAACTCCTTTGCTCGTGGGAGAAAATAATCTTAAGACTAATATGATATTAATCTTGATATTGTTCCTGGCAAAAGTGATAACAATATCCGAATGATAACATTAACCGCGATCACATTAAGCGGGGCCCACTGTATATCTATTTGAATTAAAAAAAAAATTAATAATTCAAAAACACACATTACGTTGATCATTAGGATCAACGGCTTTAGGGGCTATGAATCACCCTCCAAGCATAGACAGAGTAATGGGGTCTGTATATAGTAATCACAATTAGTCCCCACTCACAAGAAGGGAAGTGAAGGTTTTATATTTGAATCACCATTTTTTATTAAATCTACTTTATAATTTACCAGAAAGCTTTTAAGATAAGAAATTTACCTTATAGGTGCGTTCTCTTATTGGTTCATTCATTTATTACCAACCAAAAAATTTAATCAAACTAAAAAATATATACAGCTTCAAGTTCATACCTACAAGTTCCGTATATGGCACATAATTACTCACACTTAAGTAATTATACCTATAAATAAGTAATACATTATTATTTTGTACTTGAATTCTATTATTATAAAAGATTTTTGCAGAAATATCTTCACTTGTCACAGATCTTGAATTATTGCATATTTTTCGATGTAGGAAACAAATTATACGCGATCAATATTTTCTGAAAGCTGTGTGCTTGGTAACTACATCGCTTATGGAATGAAGTGCTAATCCAAACGGGTAACAAGTTCGATAAATTTTAATAATTTCCGCTGCCTTGAATAATAAATTATTGTAAATTTGGATAAAAGTTGACTAGAATATTAAAAACTAGGAGGCAATGCTACTTTCAAGTCGCCATGATCTTCCAGATTGTGAAGGCCGTTGTTATTCGGCTTTAAAGCTTTAGTAATACATTGAAGTTGAATTTATTGGGTTGGTTCTTGCTTCAGTTGATATGCAGGAGATTTGAGTTTGTTGTGATGTTCAATTCGATTAAAATTTTCCTTCCGTAATTTGTCTAAGTTTTTTGATTTTGTCGAGGTGCTACAGCCTTTTCACAATTATTGGATTTTCATACAAGTAATGTTGTTTCATTTGTGGTTGAATTAGTTGAATTATGTTTAGTCCTGAACTCTAACTCTAAACTCGTATTTGGCTTTTATGTATTGGCACGTAATTATATAGTAAACAATAAATTTTATTATGTCATATTTGGCAGTCATCTTTCCTTGTAAGTTAGTTAAAGAAATAAAGAAATAATTAAATTATTTATTATTATTTTAATAATAATTACTGTAATGCTGTTATTATTAATATTGTACCTATAATAGAATAAATTCTAGAGAAAAAGGTATTGCTTCTGATAATGAAAACCATATTTAAGCTAAATTATAATTTTTTTATATAATTTTTGTTGATTTATGAATGTCACTTAATACACATATGAATAATAATTAAGTAATAATAATAATAATTAACGACAACCACTTTTTTAATTCCTTCAAATCAATATTAAATTAATGCATATCCATTAAAAACTTTCTAATTTTTAAGAAAATTTTGCAATATTTAATCAATACTCACTTGATATTTATACGTTACGTAAATTAAATACACTTTTATTAGCTGTTATATTATGCCTTGCATTTTTAAATGTTGATATTTTTATTTAATTTTTAGGTTACTGATATTTGATTTCTCGTTATTCTGCTGCAAACTGTTTTTGCAATTGAATGATTGATTGTTGAAAGGGTTTTAAATCCACTTTTCGAATTAAATTTTTTTAATGATATATTATTAATTAAAATTATGTCTCTCATCGTTTGGTGTTGAAATAAATGTAGTCAGATAACTGGAAATACTAGTAACTCATGTAGGTATAGTATATTGCAATGAAAACTAAAATGGTGATTTGGCCATCGGTTTAACTGCTATTGGAATGGAAATGCGTTTGATCCTCGTATTATGCTACTTTTTTTTCTTAAAAATTATGTAATCGATTATCTGAATTAATATATTTTAAGAGCAGGTTCTTTGCTTGGAAACTAACGCGATTGGTTGCGAATGCAAGGTATCGGGTTCAGATCCAGGGTAGGGTAAAACTTTTTTATGATTTGTCTCCATGATTTGGAAGGCACGTTAAACCGGTGGTCTTCCTGGGTTAGCAAATTGTAAATTTTTAATTATTAACTTAAAAGCCAAGGTTACAGGCACAACTGAAGGCCAGCCTAGCAAGCTACTTACCGGATGAAAACAACTATAATGCTCACAGAAAAGTCAATAGTGTCAAGGAAACTTGACACAGTTGTTGGTGGAACATATCAATTGATTTCAAAGTTACAAAAGAAGAAAAATATATTTTAAAATACTGTAATAGGAATGATGGTTGAAAGGAATTAAGTCACAGTTTTAAAAATTAAATAATATAAAAATAAGTAATTTTAAAAATTTAAGTTGGTGGTTCTCCTGGGTTAATTGCCCTCATTAACATAAAAACCAAGGTTACAGGCACATCTGAATGCCAGTCTAGCAACTTACTTATCGGATGTTAAACAATTATAAGCTCTATGTACCTGTTATTAAGTGTACCTGTGCACTTGATAATGGTAATAAACAAGACATGGTCTTAATTAGAGGTCAGAAGAAGAAGAAAAATTATTTCTATTGGAAAACCGATACGTAACTAACTTTCCTACAGAACACTGATTGCATTTACCAATAAATAACCCGAATATATCAGAAATAAATCAGTTTTATTCAAATATTTCAGAAGTTACGTTTGCCCTTCCAACAATCGCCCATTCAATTGTACTATTACCTATATTGTGCTGCTATTACTGTGTAAATTACACAACATGGAAAGGAATTTTTTTCTCTACACTTTACTCAAAAAAAAATAAAAATTACTATTTCTAGAAAAAGATAAGATAACCCACAATACAAGTGAATAATTTGTAATGCAAGTTTTATCGGTACCTATGATTAAAAAAAAATTCATTAAATATACTATCAATTCATAAATTAAAATTAGAGGATCCACAGTCGTGGAGTGATGTAACTCGCAGAATTTCTTAGCTCGGCCTTCCAGTGGACATCTGCATCAAGGCTGTGGTGAAGTGCTAATAACCCAGTAGTTGATGCACTTCGAGACCCCCAGCCACAGGGGTTTTTAAAAAATCAACTCCCAGCCACAGGGGTTAAAAAAAAATTATATGAAACTAATGGATTCAAACATTTATTTTTAAATATATTATGGTTCTTGGAGAAGCACTACATTTTAGTTCGTAGTTTAGGGGTATAAATAAATTAATAGTCATTTTATTTGTCATTAAACCTTTGTCGGTAATTTCAACATATAAAATAAAGTTTAATGATACGAAAATTTAATTATTTTTTCCTTTCCCGGAAAATGCAATGTTCTGTTAGATCATCGTTAAAAGTTTAATTGATACAATGTAATGTGTGTAAGACCAAGTCTAGATTTTATGTTAGATTAATTAATTGATTACTGCCTTGTCGTATACATATAATACTAAATACATTGTTCTCCATAATGTAACACTTGCAATTTTTTGAGTATCGAGAATTTTTTGGAATTTTTGATAAAATACTGAAAAGATAAGCAGCGAAAATTTGTAGCTACATAGTATATTATTTACAATATAATAATTAAAAAACAGTGTTTTATGATTGGAACAATTTTTATCCTTATTATGTTACATAATCAACTAGAAAATGAATATCAAAAAACTGATTTATTATGATGTTATTTCCTTGTATTCGGATTATATCAATTTTTTTAAATAATTTTACTTAAGGCGTGTCATTGAGTATATATGCAATAAGAATTTTTTTTCTAAAATAGTAAGAATCGACTAGTAAATATGCATACTACCGTTAATAATAACGGAATTAGGTATATAAATTGAATCAAATAAGAAAACAACGCTTTAATTATTTAAATTGCATCAAAGGAAACGTAATAATAATTTTTAACACATTTTCTAATTGAACAAAAGTTTTTGTTGGAAAAAGTCCAATTAATTAAAAGAAAATTCTCAAGTCGATATTTAATATTTAGAAAAGTACCAATTGGCCACATGTGTAGTCTCCGCAACGCTTTTATGAGTTTCATTGTAAAAAAAAATTTATTTTAGATCTTTATTAAGATTTGTTCATCTGGAATTATTCCAGATGTCACTAATTTCCTATAAGCAAGAAACGTGTGCCCCATTTATTTTTATAATACCTACAATTTGACAATTTTTAACAAAACTATTAATTATTATTATTATTTTTATTTACACTCATTATTTTTTACAGGTAATCATTCCAGAAAGAATCTTTTTGCAACTAAAAAATGGTGAGATAAAACAATATTGGTGTTCCAGATAGCCTGAATTCAAATGATGAAGGCAGTGTTAGATAATAATTATATTAAGGTGCTTATTTAACTGTTTAGTGGGTTCGAAATGAACGCTACGACTAATAACAGTAAAATTTGATTTAATATTGGCTATATCAAAATTAAAAAATAATAACGGACGCAACAAGTATAACCGAAGACAAAATCACGATAGTACTTTGTTTTGTTGACGGAACGTATTCGTTAACAGTTTTATAGATCAATCTCAATGCGTACTTATATAGTTGATTAAATAATTTGTTATACGGTTTACTTTTTTAACAATACGTAATATAATTATTAAATTTTTGTAACGAGTAAACCATTTTTGGTATGATCCAAATCTTTGCCTGGAAGGATTGAAGGATAACGGACGCTTTTGACAGTTTTCTCATATTGCAATATTGTGACCCAACAAGAACGCCAATAACATTTTTTCAGTTAATAGGTAGTATAGCTATAACAATTTAAAATAGAAAAATGTAATAACAAACTGAAATGAGAAGTAAGTGAGAAAGTCAATCCAATTTCAGAAGTTTTAATTGAAAGTCTGAAGTGTAAAAATAGGAAATCCTACAAGTAGGAAATATTTAAAATTATGGGGTCAATAATCTACCACTGTCATTACGAAGCCTCTAAACGTCTAAACAATCGCTTCTATGACAGTGTTGCTGTACTTCAGCCACATCGCGTAACGTGGTTTTTAATAATTCAATTATTATTTCATAGTAATATTCCTTTTCTATTCGGGTTTTAATGCTAAAGCGGTCGGAGCAAGTGGAAAACGCCAAACCACAAAGTTACATGCAATACACCACGTTTTTATTGAACTTCCCGATTAGGTCGAATTCGATAGCCGTCGAAGAATTATCCAAATAAATTAGTGGAATATTTGCAATTTCTATTCAAAGGAAGCGTTTAATGACAACAACAAAACTAAATGGGTGGAACTTATTTATTTAAAATTGTCCTCAATTAATTCCAACATCCTCTGCTCAAGTGTATTCATTGCAATCCATTTACATATTACATCGTATAAATAAAGGTAATATTAAAAATAAAATTTATGAAAGTAAAAGCTTAATCTATAAATTCAGAGCTGTAAGTTTTGCATAATAGTTTATCCCCTTATTACTTCTAATTTTTTAATCTCAAAATTTGAATTGTTTGTCTGAATTTAGTCATGCAATGAAGGTCATCAGGTGTATTGAATCTGGATTATGTATGGTTAACTTATTAAATAGTTTCTTTTCTTGGTCGTAACGCAAACTACTTCCTTTAATTTTTTATTTCGTAACTTAAATTACTAAATTAGCAGCAACTATTGTGATTTTAGTTTTTTTTATATTATTATTTGTTGACATTCCATTAAATGTGATGTTGTTGTACGTAGGATATTATATAATCACTGGTTGCTAATAATAGCAATTCAATATGAAAATATAAATAGGAATAATTTATACCTATAATTTTTTTGTTTTATAATTATAATTAAATAATTAATAATATATTATTTATGCATTTCTATAATTCCTTGTTTAATCAATTAAATCTATTAATTTATTATTCATAATGCAATTTGCACTATACATCAGCAGGAATGTGCCTTTTAAACGTTCGAAAAAGCTTTTTTTACATATACCAACTACTTAATCGTGGATTCGGTTGCAATAATAATGCTTTCTCCAGTGCAGTAACACCTGAAACAAAGTTCATCATACTGTCAATATTTCTGCAAATTGTAACTTATATTCAATTATTCTGAGTGTCAATTGAAGGAGGTGAGTTTTAACACGTTGAAGAATTATAATGTAATTTTTGCATTCTGCAAGTGTTTCTGAATATTTAGTTTTGAAAACATAATTATTTCAAAGATGGTCTTCCTGTTTGTGGTAATGTGCTGGGCATATTAAAATGATGACAAATTATTTTGTTAAATGCTCATCATTAGCGTCATACTACTATTTAAAAGCTCGTGCCAAACTCAAGGAAGAGCAAAAGTCAAGTCACATTACTTTTGTAATGGATGGGTAGGACACAATAGACTTAGCAAGGTCATAGCATTTTTTAATGATGTTTCAACTTTAATTGTATTTTCTTGTTTATAATGGATGTTTAATTTTTACTGAATAATAACCGAAAGCTGTAAAGTGCAGTTTGCAAAGTAAAAAATTACCGCTTTTCTTAAATTTTACAGGCATATGCTTCTATTTCTAAATATTCTATCAAGCAGCGACAGCTCGTATCGAATTAAACATTTATTGCTTTCATTTTTATTAATTATTAAAGAGAAATGAACGATGCAAACACAAATGGCATTTTTTCTGTTTATTCATTTAATATTTATAACAGTGTCTGTATTCATCATAATAAACATTTATTATAATTTAATTTGATTTATGATAAGAAGTAAATAAATCCAACAAAAATGTATGATTTAATGCTTTGTACTTTATACCGACTGAAAAAAAAGCTTTTTTGATTATTTTAATTTATATTTTTCTACCGACTTGATATAGAAGTAAAAGAGTTGAATTTTAGACCATAAGTGATCGACATAAATTTGTGCTCTAAGGGAACAGCCTATAATTACTATACCGGGTGCTGAATGAGTTAGGCGAACATAGGATATTAACATGTAAAAACTTATTTTTGCAAATTCTTGCTTCCCTAATTATTTTAGAGAAAAATTGAAAGATACAAATATAATGTAGAAATATAAACTACGAATGATAAGAGCATTAGATTTTATCTAGCTTTTACGTAAATGATCAAAAAATCTTTTGAAATTGTTAAAATTTTTATTTATCAAACTGGCCATGTATAAGTTTCCAAGGTAATATTCCATTTTATGAAATTAAAATTTAATAAAGTGCAAAGCTGTCAACAACGTGCAATTGTTTTTTATTACTTATCAAAAATAATTACCTCGGAAACTTCCATGGCAAGTCTGATAAATAAAAGTTTTAACAATTTCAAAAGAATTTTTTGACCATTTACGTAAAAGCTAGATAAAATCTAATGCCTTTATCATTCGTAGTTTATATTTCTAGATTATATTTGTGTCTTTCAATTTTTCTCTAAAGTAATTAGGGAAGCAGGAATTTGCAAAAATAAGTTTTTGCATGTTAATATCCTATGTTCGCCTAACTCATTCAGCACCCGGTATAAAAAGTTATTTATGGTTCTATACCTAGTACATACCCAAATTGAAGGTTCTTACTGCTAGAGATATTATAGTGAGATGGATCAAAGTTAGCTGCGGTAAAAAGAAATTTCTCGGTGCAACAGATATACGTACAGATTATAGCTTCTAGAAAAATTATGTGGAGTGTCGTTGGAAAAAAGTTGAAGAAATTTTCTTATGTCTTTCTGTTAAAAAAAGCAAATTATTCTGAAACTGTGTGGTTAATCGAGCCCAAGAAGTTTTCTTATCCCTAATGGGCCAAGGAAAAGCTAACCTCAAAGCAACCCTACGTCGAATTAAAAAATGTAGCGTGGTTTCTGATGAAAGTATGACATAGAACTTCAAGGTCAGCGCGCGGTACGAGCAAACTTGATATCACCAGGTGTTAAAAACACTACCATGATGATGAATTCAATTACGCTGCTAATTAAATTATCCAGCACTTGCTCGAACTTTCTACCAGAAAACCATTTCAAGTTCAAAACATAAAATTTTAACATAGAATTCACTCTTCAGTGGAATTGAATCGACTCAGAAAAATGTGCTCTTGTTCAAATCCGCAAAGAAAAATAAAGACTGTAATTTAAAAAAAAGTCCATGACGTCATTACTCTAAAACAATTGACGGTAAGAAATTAAATTTGATAAAAATATGTGTATTTAAATTAAACAAAATCTACCTTTCCAAAAGATTTCTTCAAAAAACTTTATTTAATTTTTTTTAATGATTTTCTGCAAACCTCTCTGTATGTAACGATTCACATTCCAAATTTAGGTTGATTATCGCCTTCGCGCGGGTCAACACTCCACTTTGAAGTGCGACAAGGCTCCACGCTTATAGTATTATGCATACACACCAAACCATCCCTGCGATGTTCTTAGTTGTTGAAAGAGATGATGGAGGCTGCGCCTCCACAAAACTCTGTTCACGAAGTGATGCTATGCTATGCATTCCAAATTTTAGCCGTTTGAATTAAAAACAAAAAGAAAGAAATGAAAAAAATTTAATTACAATTTTTACAAAAATTAAAATTTGAAATTTTTTCTTTCATCGTAGTAATTTAAATAAATGAATATGAAATATCTTTTTTAAAATGACAAAATGTTATTTATACATTTATGTTCCCAAAATTTCAAGTAAATCCCTCAAGCCTATCTTAAATATAGTATTTTCAAAATAAGTCCAACGATGCCTCGAAGCCAGCCATATAAAGCTGGAGATTTGCAACTGCTGGACTTGAAAATGATTACCTACTTTAAAAATCGCTTGGCGGATTTATTGAAACATATTAATAATTGATTAATATTAGAACATAATTGATATTTCATCACAAATTTTATGTTTTCAAATTTTAAAATAATACATATTTTTTGTTGGAATAACTGGTTTTCAATTTTTTTAATGTTTTTTAAATGCCAGAATGTGTTTTGTATGTGCTACCAAAATTTTTATCCATTAAGCCAATTTTTTGAAAGAGGTGTATTTTTTGCACTACAAACTCCGAGCATTTATAAAGTGTAAAATCAAAAGGCCCCCAGGTGCCCCTCCTGGCTACGGGCCTGCCTTCGATACACTAACACTTTTAGTGATAATTAAGGATGCGTTCAGACAAAATTTCATTAAACTATTATTTAAGTTATTTAAGGGGTAGTATTATCTACCACTCGTACTTAAATTAAAGGATTGTCAAGATTTCTTGTAGCCATGTTACGAAAATGTTATTGAAATACACTAAACAGTTTCGATTAGTACATATTTCGAGGTACTTCTATAAAATTTTTAATAGAAAATTGTGCCAACAACTGTAGTTAATATAGCCGTTCCTCCAATTTTCATCACAACTTTCAGTGACCATAATAACTCTGGAACGTCTCATTTGAAATAAAAAACCAAACAAACGAACCGTGTGAACGAAGGGCTTAGAAAAATTTTGATTAAATGAAAAATGGCGACGATTGTCCCAAAAAGTTTGAGTTTCAGAATAACAAAATTCAATATTTTGACTCAAAACAATAGTAATTTTGATGCAAATGAAAACCCCTCTATTTACGATTTCCGAATAATAATAATATACCGAGATCTTTTTTGGCTATTTAGTCGTAGCACCAAATCCGGGAACATAAGATATTAATGTATTAAAGAAAACTGCACGGAATTTAACAGATAACATAAAAATGAAGCGTTTAAGGTACGGGCGAATCATCAAAATTGATTTTAAAGTTTGCATTTTTTACGTAAATTTTGACTTTATTGGCGTACTCTATTAATGGTTCATGTGTACTTTGCCTAATCTTGTTGCAAGGTGTGGTTAAGGACCGCGGCTGCAGTTGTTGTATAGTTGCAAGGTGCAACGTCGCGTCGTTCTAAGTTCTAACATCGCGGTTTAGGAGTACTTTTGGCTTAAATTTGCCAATTTAAAAAAAACTTTTAGGGCAAATTTGCAAAGATGCGTATTTTTTTTTATAATCGCTTTTTGATGGACTGTTTACTATCATCCTGTACCTTGGGTAACAAATTTTTGAATTTGTTACGTAGTTCTACTTTTCATTTATTACAAAATGCTTTTTTATGCCATTCCTGCTTTATTATTTGCGTTTATGCGTATTTAAAAAGCAAGTTTGGAGTGAAAGGGTTGATAAGCTGAACACAGCCTAGCATAATTAAGTTTTCCCGAGCTATTGAACAGATAATCATGTTGGATTATGTTGGTTTTAAAGGAATTTTTATGTGCCGATTTAGTGATCATAGACGTATATGTTTGGGTTCGTCGTCTTTGTCATCGTGTCAAATTTGTGTGTGACTAATCATCCAGCTGTCTTGATATCTTTTGACTCCAGTCTTAATGATCATTGTCAAATCTAACGATCGTTGTCGATCTTCTTTGTTTAGCAGTTTGTGGTTGTTGTTGTTTGAAAATCAAGAACTAACCTACAAAGTTTGTTTGATATTCGGCTGCGTTCAACATCAGCAACCAGAGTTTTGTGTTCGCGGAAGTTAATCAATTGTAGCCTACTGATCAGTTACAAGTTTTCAAATTTCACCTGCATATTCTATTTCAATTGGAATAAAGTGCCTGTCATCTATATTAGGTAAACTTATCGAGCGCTTACTTAAGTAATTATTTTTCTTTTTCAATTAATTCGTGTGACCACGTGTTATTATCTGGATTTTTGTATTTATTTTCGGATAACCCTTAGTGGTTATTGAGTGTAAAACTTGTCCTTATTTTAATAAAATGATAATGTTATCATAATATTATAGGTACATATAATATAAATGCACCATAGCCTTTTATTATTCTTTTACCTTTTAGTGGAGTATCCCCCATAAACTACCCATCTTTCCTAGCCTAATGAGAGCTAGTCTATAACATTGTGGCTAAACAATCTAAAAAGGTTCTCTTCAGATTGTGACAGACTTAAGGTTTGCTGCTCAAAGGGTAGTTTTTGTTTCACTCTGAAGATTTTAAATTCATTTTCAGAGATTTCGTGTTATATGCTCGATTTTTTTTTAAATTTTAGATGAGGTGCTTCAGAGTTCATCGTTACCTCAAGTCATAATAAAAATTGGAGCAACGCGGCCATAATAGTTCCCCTAGTTGTCATGATTTTCTCATTACAAAATTTATACTAATACCTAGAAACATGTACTAATCGATACTCTTGAGTGCATTTCAATAAAATTTTGTTAACGTGACTAAAAAGTTTCTTCATTTTCTCAAGAATAAAAGCCCATAATAAATTGAATTATTTGTGATTCTTTTATTAGAAATAGTAAACTTTCAGTGTATATTTGAATAACACAAGAAATATTCTAAATCTGTATATTTTTTATCCCATCTTCAAGGTACTTTCGAGAACATCAACTTTTGTTGCAGCTACTTAGGTAGAATTTAGTTAACATCTTTGAAATGCCACATTTTTGCCAACAAAATTTAGGGTTTCTATTAAAATTCAAAGCTTTTTATAATGCAACCTAAATAGCAGCAACAAAATTAGCTATTAGAATATTATGCAAAACATGACGATTCATATAGTTATTAATTCTGCAATATTTAATATCAGTTTAAATAATAGTCGAGTAAATATCAGAATGAATGGTAATTTGAATAGTTTTCATCAGAGTATCTGATTCGTGAAATTCCGTCTTAAATAATCCATAACATCATTAATTTTGAAGAATAAGATATTGCCTAATTTTTAAGTTAACATTTTGGTAAAGTAACTGATAAATAAATAAAACATTTTATTAATATTATTATTGACCTATTTTACACCCTTATAATATATCTGTGGAAATAACATAGTATATTACGTATCAAGTACAGAAATGGACATTTTAATAGACAAGGCAGATAGTTTACGAAAAGAGTCGAAGGCAAGTTCTGTAACTTGTCCATTGACGGTACAATAGTTCTTGTTACATTGTAATTTGCTCTCGAAATTTGTACAAAAAGTACTTAATAATTATCTTTGTTTATTATTTACTTTATAATATGTAACGTAATGTTTCACTGTCATAAACATAATTCCAAAATGAAAAATATTTTCCTAATTGCTTGAAGAAGAAAATTTTATCAATTGAGAGAAAATGTTTTTTCACTTGTGCAGATATCTAACAATAACTTGTGGCCTTTAATTATTGTTAAAAGTAGGTACAAAAATAAAACTAATCCAGTTTTGAAAAATACCACTTGCTTTGAAAAATTACAGCCTACAAATTAAATATTAAATTTAGCTACTCATTCAGAGTGCTGCTTATAATAAATTAATATCTACTGCTGGGTGCCTTCAAACGTGGAAAAAAGGTTTCTTCTAATTGACACTATTCTTATTCGTTACTATGAGAAGCAGGATAATCTTATAAACCGTTTTACCGTGATATTTACTTGTGTTCGCGTGTTAAGCTCTGATTAGACAGCGCGAGTATGCCTCGCTCGTCAGATTCGCGAGGAAGATTCGCGCATCACTCCCGCGAGGCATCCCACAAATAGATGCATGGTGAGTCATGATGCAGGGCGAGTCGCCAGTATCTGAATAACATGGAAACACCAACACGAAGTTTACACCGCGCGAGTATCAAAGTGCGAGGCACCTTTGACGCGCGGTCGAGACCGACCTACCGACCGCTCGCAGTGCATATGCCTCGCGAGTCGTGATTCGCGCCATAAAACCGTCTACACGACGCGAGGATTGATGCGCGAATCAGATTCGCGAGGCAAACTCGCGCTATCTAAACGCAGCTTAAGGTCTTGTACTGTTTAGAGTAATTTTGCGCGTAAACAGTTCACGAACACGAACTGTTTATGCGTAAAATTGTTCTTAATTAGAACAAGGCCTGAAGCATGCCACCTGATATAAATAAATTATTAGCTCATAAAAACTATTAAATAAAAAATTACCAACGTCTAGCTAAACGTAATAAAATTAAAATACCTTCCGAAGAAGTCAGATAAATTTTTACCGAAAGCTTATGAATTTTATTAGTTTTACTTACTTAGCTCAGATCATTCTGTGGCTGCAGAAATTTGGTTGTTAAATGCGACGTACATCTTCTTCATATCGATGATAACTCATAATTTAAATTAGCAGCTCTTTATTTGAATATTTTGTAGATTAGAAGTTACATCACTCGTATTTTAGAATTTTTTTAATTTAAATGCAAATTTAATACATTACTAAGAGGATATTAGTAATATGTAAATATTTTACAATACTTTTTATTGGTATTTATACGTAATATTTTTCAATACCCCAATTTTTGAAAATAAATGGATGAACTACTTAACTTAGTCAAAAGAAAGTTTTTTAAACCCGTTTTTTTTTTAATTCCGATAATTTTGTGTTTATTTAATATTGAAGTATAAGTAGTAGGTAGCTATTCGAAGTGGTAAAAAATAAATTTACTTGAACTTGAGACGAGAATTTCTCGAATCAACTCATAGACAACCGATGTGTTTCGCGACCTTCATTAGTCCGTGTTCTTCGCATCTTAAAATCCGGAGTTTATTCATTGTCGTCCGCAACTACTCACTCGCATCACCAGTTATCGTATAGTTAGTATAAGCAATACACCTGTGCTAAGTTTGCTGTGACGAAGTATATACATAAACGAGAGCAATAGATTACACTCGATAAAGTTATCGGTAAAATTTGACAAAATATCAAGGTGAATGAATGAAAGTGCAGTGTTTGGATAACATACGTATTTAAACTTAAAATACACATTGATTGGATTACTTATTTACTACTATAATTTTTTATACATTGGTAAGTTTATTCATTAATAATTACAAGTAAATAATATTCGACAATTGTGAAAGTTATCTTGTACTTTCTAAATAAATACAATCTATAATATGAAACGCGTTTTAAACGCTAGGATGCCGCTGCAATAATTCGATAATGATAAAAAAAAAGAAAAGTGTAAATGGACTTCTTCATATGATTACTGAAATTAGAATTTCTAACACGTGTCAATTTTAACATTTTTGTTGGTACAATACGTGTGCTGATATGCCCACACTTATTTAAAAAAACATTGGCTTTTAAAGGAGTGCACCCCAATATTAAAAATATTATGTTTTAAATTTATACCACTACAATTCGATTTAATTTTGTGTCACAAAATTTAAAAATTTTCAGGAAGGTCCGAAGAAAAATTTTGAAGAGGGAACCGACCAATAAAAAGACACAATTTGTTTATTACAAATTACATAATTAAAACAAAACACTTAACATATTATTGTATAATGTTTATCTGATTAATGCAAAAGTAAAATGTAAATTGTTCATTAAAATTTAAAAAACAAAGTTTTAATTAGTAACTTTTAATAGATTCTAATTTGGATTTTCCTAAAGGGGACCAGTTTTAAAGCACGAAACAAACATGCAGATAATGTTATATTTAAAAAGTGCGTAAGTAGGTAAATAATAAAGAAATAAAATTATTATGGTTTGCATTATCACCAGACCCACGTGAAAATAAGTTCTTAAAACCGTTTAAATAACAAAACGTTAGTTTATTTTTCTGTTTTGTGTATAAAATGGATGCAAATTATTAAAATGGCAATCATATCAAATCACGTTAATTTTCCACTTACGTAGATACATACCATTAAGTTGTAAGTTACTGCTAAATTTCCTTCTTATACTGTTGTAGTATATAGTACTATATAGTATAAGTAAGTTATTTATTTGATATTATATACAGTTTAGATTTTTGTATACCTACTAAATATATCTAAATTCAACGTTTCTTGCATAACAAGTTTACACATATCACGAATAGGTCGTTCTATGGCTTCAAGCTTTTATTACCAGAAGTTATAATCACTCAACGTTATATTTTAATATAAAAAAATTAGTTGAATAGCCTCTATATTAATAAAACATTTTTTTCTATCATAATTACATAAGCTAAGGCAACTTCACCTACCTAAGTAATTGCAACTTTAATAATATAAAAGTAATTTATTCTAATAGAAAAATTTGAGTAATTTTTAAATTATGTTCGAATCGCTCGCCATCGTAATAAATTTAAATATTCTCAATTCTCATTTAATAAACTAAACGAGCAACAAAAATTTGCATATGCGCAGAAATAAGTAGGAACTTGATTATTATTTAATATCTTCTTCTATTATGCAATGTTGAATTGCACTATTCATTTAATTTCATCTTTTGCTGTCACAATGCTAAGAATAGTAAGAGCAATTGAATTGTTCGAATTGCTTATGTAAGACTTAAACGCAAGAATTTTTTATTTACTACTCTCGAAAATTAGATCAAGTTTTCTCGCGAATAACTCAAATGATGTAACGCAAAAAAAGGAAACAATAGGCAAAAATAAGTGACAGTAAAAGTTGCAGGACTTATTCTCATAGAGATGTTAAGCATCCAATTAATTATTTTGAAATTATGTTTCTTTTAGTGTTAGTTGATTTTTATCGATGATACATGTGACCTTACAGAATTACATACTGTTTCGAGAAAATTGGAAAGGTTTCTCGTGGATATTCAACAAATTGGATTTGTAAGCTTGCTGTATTGCGTTTCAGCTAAAGCTATAGGATTCGGAATGAAAAAAAATCGTAAACCTGCAATAATTGAAAAGAAAATGTTTTTGTTGCGTTTAGTATCATCGTAATTGTACAATTTAGTCATTAGAAAAGTATGCCATGGCTGCTTTTAGGAATATTTTGTAGTTTGAAAGTCCTTCAATTTGCATTGTTTACCATTTTACAACCTACCACAAATATAAATAGCTAACGCCTTTGTTAAATTCTGTAAGTGTACGTACTGGAAGCATCTAATGAATTATTAATTCTTTTTGATTTGTTTACCGTGGGTTACTACGTTATTGTTGACAAGTTAATATCTTACAAATTTAAATAAAAAACTAAAAACAAATTGTATTTACGTCATGTAATTGTTGTGGTGATAATAAAATTGTTGCATATTACATGCAATTTTCCGAAAGTGCCATCCTCCATGTTAACTACATAATTTTATGTTTTATTGTGTAAATCGAAGGATTAATGACATCAATTTATGTACTACATTAATTATTATAATTGCGTGTTAAATGAAATAATTTTATACATTATATTTTATTATATATTCATTGCTAATTAAATAACATACTACTCCATACCACTTGTAAAACTTGTAGAAGAAATAATTGAATACCTATACATCCAACGTGTAAATTTTTATGTTGAACGGTTTCTTCTTGATGTAAGAATTCGAAGCGACCAACGTGTTTTATTAACCTTATAAAAATTTAATAAAAATTTTAGTTTATTTCAGAATAAATTTTATGACACTATCAGAAACGTGCTCGTTAAATTAATGAGAAGAATTCGTTCCTATCATAATAAAATCTTTGTGACTTTTATTGCAAAACTAATTTCAGAAAAAGTCACAAAACATAAATAATTTTGGAATTAATGAATAAAGATTAAAATATTTTCGAATATTCTGCCTAATATTAATTGTGAGAATCAAGATATTAAATCGGAAATGTAATAAAGCAGCTCGTTATTATAGTGAGATAGATATATAATATTATTAGGAATGAGCTGAAATACAATTTTTTAATTCCACTCAAGCAGTGCAATTTTCACAGTTACTCTAAGAACTGAAAATGTAGTTTCAAAATCGTAACAGCAATCAAAATGCTGTTTTACGGATGATTTTTATTGCTTGGTGCTGCGTATCCCATAGGTTCCACTTACCCTCGCGTGTAACCTACCAATTACTATTTATCAATAGATATGAGTTGTTGAAACTGTCGCATATAAAGCCATTATGAAGGACATTAAAGAACAAATTTAGATAATTATCTAGCAAATATCTTATGACTTATTGTTTGTATTGACTTTGTAAGTGTATTTTTATACATTTTCAATTAGAAACAAACGTGTTCAAGTTAGTTCGTAAGTGTTTAGTAGTTAGATACTACAACAATTTTTTTATTTTTTAAAACACACTATAAATTGCCTTGAGCATCAGCTTCATTACTTCTAACTATATTGTAAAACTCAAGTTTTCTACAGTTTCTACTAAATTTGCAACGCTGTAACAGTGTCTTCCAAACACTTCAATTACTCTTCTAGTATTTCTTTTACCAAAAGTTTCTTTGCTGATTAATAGTTTGCAATATTATTTATCACAAATAGCGGAAGACTTTTCAACGATAATATTAAATTTTCCACAACTTCAAATTCCCCACCTTTTTCAAAAAGTGAAAACTAATAATTATGGAAAATAACAGTTTATATCCGATTTTCTAGTAATGTAATCACAAGAAATATGTCCGGTTTATTTTATTTCATCTATGACATGATGGTATTGCCCGCGGTTATATTAGAACATTGAATTTGATTTCAAGATCAGAAACTTCAAATTTTCATATCAACTAACAGTAATTACTTTCTATTTTTATTAATCGATTGGACGACATTTAGTATGGCATCAAGAGTCTACCTTATTGGAAACTTTTCCTGCTTCCGGTTTTAGTAAGAGACTAGACTGATTAGGTAAAATCAAACTCAAAAAACTAGAGAATGATACTTTCAGCTTCGTAAAGCGCACTTCCCTTAGGAAATAAAGTGACTTATGTATTTTATTTACTATCCGTGTTTTCGTGTTTTGTTTGGTTACACTACAATTAGTCGATCTCGATTAGTAAAAATTTTGTTCTCAGGTTGAAAATTATGATCGGTTTTATTATGAATGCACATGCAAAATGTTCGTTAGCAGTAAAGTGGAAGAAACAATTTTATATTAGGTTTACATACTAATGACGAAAACACTCAGAATTGTACTCTTTCGTTTATAGTTTCTTGTGCAACACTGCATTATTAAATTAGCTTTGCATGACAATGAGGTTAAATTAACGGAACTGACCGCTTGTTCACCTGTAAGGGTCGACAAGTCCTGACCTACAAGGCCGTACCTTAACTTTACGCTTTCTGCTTCTGCTCACGGTTTTGCTGCAACTTGAAATGATATATCGTATTTCTTGAATGTTGTCGGATCGTAACATATACTTTCAGGAAACTTGGCATTCTAATTCGTTTTTGAAATGCTTATTGTTAATATTACCAACTATGTTGTAAAAATTAAAATTAGAGTTTTTTTGTGAAATTGGTACAAATGTTGGTTTATGATACTACTTGAATATATTACTATTTAAGGTAGGTAGCTCCAATAGTCGTTAAAGTTTCACCAAACTATGTTGTATATTAGTGGTTTGATGTTGCAATTCCTGGCACACTTTAACTAATTGTTATTCATTTGAAATCATTAATTACCTAATTAATTTCTTGTTAAAACAATCACTTTATGTTACTCAAGAACAAAACTCTAGTTAAAATATTGTAGGTAAAAAAAATCAACATTTCTTAATGTCATCAAATCACAGTTGATATTTAAAAATCCATTTCGTTGCAAATTATATATTTATTAAGGAACACGCTAATTTTACCTTCTTATTATATTTAAACGTTTGCAATTCAACTTTTATCTAATTTCCTAAACGATTGCGTAAGCTTATTAAAATATTGAACCCGCATGAAAACATCAATTACTTTGACACTAAATTGAGGCAGATAAATGTTGTTTCACAGAATAATAATAATTATGATATTACTATAGTACAATTATCCCTAATAATTCAATTATTCTGGGGTCTATGCTGATAACTTCCGTGATATTATAAATAGGTCGTATGTATATCTACAATGTATGTTCTATTTGGATAATCTATATATTTTTGATCAGTTATAGAACAAATTTGACAACACAAAGAGAAAAATAAATAGGTGCCTATTATATTTTATAATAAAACTTTCTTACATTTTGTATTAACGTTTTTATATAGGTATAATATAATATGTAATAGTTATAAGTTATAATTATTCTACGTTCAAAAGGGAATATGTAACGAGAACGTAAATTATGTTATGCAATAATTACTCTTTATTATAGGAAATAGTTTAAAATTTTAATGTGCATTTTACTAATTAAAACTTTTCAAAGCGATTTACTATGTTTTGCACTGAAATGACTTAATTGCGTTTCAAAAAGTTTGTACAATTTATGCATTATTACTACTTTTTTTTACTGCTACTCTTTTCACATGCCTTTCATTAAAAATTTGGATTTAATTGTTTTATTTTTTTGTTTACTCTCACTAACCGTATCACGTCTTTGAACATCCGTAGTTGAATAACTTCATATCTGTTCCCAAGTTAAAGGATACGTGATCAAATTATTTTTGTTAAAACAATAGATAGGACAAAATATACTTATGCATGATGTAAACAATTTATTAATAAAGGAAACAAAAAGTCTGTTATAAATTCTTATATACAGCAGGTATTACTAATGTGTAGATAGAAATATGTTTTACGTGAAATCTGAACCACGGTAGAAAACAATCATACCAATAAAATTCAAAACATGGCGATTGACTTCCGGTATGGCAAACGGGAGAGTCGTAAAAAATTTGAATAAAACTAATTGCATAATTATTGTTTTACATTGAGAAGGTCAGTGATATCTTTATGTAAATTACGAAAAATCGCTCCAAGTATTGAATGTTAAATTTAAGTGATAATATAAATGCATCAAAAGCTTTTAGACATATCAGTACATGGACATCGTTTTTACTACTTAGCACTTTATAAGTAAACTATTAGGTCAATCTTATTTTGTTTAATTTAAATCCTATCAGGAAGTACAACTAAATAACGGACAACGACTCTTCACGTTAACATGTAGTATGCAAATTACGATTCATTTCTCTAGTATAACAATTAACGTTATTGAACGAATTGATGAATACAACATAATTAAATGCATTGTTTTTAAACTTATATCATCAATAACAAAAGTCTTTTAATCATTCAATATTATGTTATAATAGAAGTACTAAGAAGTTGATTTACAGTAACTCTTTGGATAGAAAGAAAAAAGTTTATTGGATTACGCAATATTTTTTATTATTGTTTAATAGGAAAAAGTAATTTTTGTACAAGTGAAAGTGTTGGTGAAAAAACCACAACGATATTAATTTAGTTTTAATAAATAGTGCCATTTGAATAAATCATGAGGCTTAACTCAACAGTAGGCTCGACTAAAAAAATTACAATCTATCTACCACATGTTTAAAATCAAGTTAAATGCGATATAAAAAGTGAGTCGCTTTAAAGTGCATTCAGGTTATCTTTCAGTAGGTATTTTGTATGGGTAGGTAGGTAATGGACATCCTGACTTGCAGTAAGATGTATACCAAAGATTCGAGCAAAGAGTAGGTCGGAAATACCTGTAATAGCAATGCAGTTTACTGAACCAGGTATGATTGTCGTGAGGTCTGATTCTTGTAAAAGTTGTTCAACATGTCAGAAAATTTCATATTAATTAAGAATTTATTAATTTTCACATTTTGATACGTTGAATTTTGATAACTATTTTAAATTACCACACCTTCAACTACCCACCATTCGGAAAGCTTAAATGATGATGTTTTAACAAACTATAATTTGTCAAATTGTTGTGGTGATAATTCCGAAAAACTACCAACAAATTACAATTATGAGAAGTAATGACAGTCGAACTACTTGATGCTCTATTTATTTAATTAATCATTATCTGACTTGAACAAAACACTCCCCAAGGAAATCGAATAATGGTAATTACCATGTAATCACAAAACCCAAATTTAGACAAACTACTTAAAAAAACTTTCACAATAAGTAAGTTAATAACAAGTTTACGGATCATTTTCAAAAGGCGGTACTATTTTGTTCAATGAATCATTTTTTTTTCCAAAAAAATGGACTTTTCTTTTTTTTATTGCATGATTAATTGTAAATGTATTGTTAAAGTTTCGCCGGTTAATTAGTAATTTTGTTAACTAATAAAAATACCAACTTGAAGAGAACGCTGCAGACCAGTTAGTTGATCATGAAATGTGAACGAACTTATTAACTTGATTTTATACAGTGGCATCTAGACAATAAAAAGGTAAATGATTACTATGTTATTTCCAATAAAATTTGAAATATATACTTGGATTACCTCTTACATTTCATTAAAATGGTTAATTAGTTTGAAAAAATTTCTTAAAAATGTTTTAAGTGAATTTATTTTCTTGACATGTCAATTAATTTACAGTTTTTATTTAGATAGTTTAATTATCCTGGACAGTTGAGACATTTTTTTTCATTTTGCAAATTTTTGAAAAATATAATTCCACTGAAACGTAACTGAAATAGTTATATAAAGAGAAAATTTATTTTACATTTTGCATAATAGAATAAATTCTCCGACTGGTACCAAGTCGCATTAATTACGTTTATCTAGAATTTCTATAGTAGTCTATTTGTTGTTTTCAGTTTTAAACTTTATAAATTGTTGAACTTTGAGTTTAATAAAGTAAATTTTAAAAATGTCTGTGGAATTTGAGGTTATCTTTGAAGTTGTAAAACGCTAATGAATAAAAACTAAGTGCATATATAAAATTAAACCGGCAACTTTCATGTTTTTACATTCCTAAAAGTAAATTATCCATAAAATGCTAGTAATTGAATGCCATCATTTTATCATCAAAACTTTTAGGAACCCAATTTTTCGTTGTTTCTAATTTTGAGTAACTATTATAGTGGGGTTCAATAATTAATTAATAAATACTTGTTGCAGCACGTCGATATTTTTTAGGTCAATAATTAATTTAACTAAGGTATGATAACTATTATCAGGCAATTGTTTTTGAAATGGTATGATTATGATGAAATTTTGGTACATTTCAAAATCCAAATTAATGCAAAACGTAATTTTACCTCTGCTTTTAAAGGTTGTAGTAAAATTTATTAGTGGTAACGGTATAATATTATCTATTCGATTATTTACCTTTTAATTACATAGATTCTGGCAATTGATTATATTCAATCAAATTAATTTAAAATTCCATGAAAACTTATTAATTTAAATGTATCAGGAAATCGTTAGAAATACCTGTAATTTGTACCTGCAGTATTAATTTTATATGAAAGCAAACCAATATTAAACTCAAGTTACTTATCCATTCTATGCATTTTATTTTTCAAACCAATTTATTATTATATTTTTATGTAATAATTTTTTCGGAGTTGCTTATTTCGATCATATAATAGTTCTTGGTGCAATAAGTATAAAAAGGGCATCATTACTACATAAACACCGTAATATAGTAATTTTCACATGTTTTGCGTACAAAATTTCATCAGATTCGGTTTGAAAAAGTATAAAGGATAAATTAAGATAACAATCTTTGATTTATAAAATTTTCTTCTTCTTCTTCTTCTTCAACTGAATGAATTCAGCCTAAGCCTAGGGCTTGTTATTTCCAGCCACTGCTTCGTTTCCTCGGCAGTGCTAGATCTATGAGCATATAAATTGTTTAACGTCCGATAGGTAGTTTGCTAGACTTGCCTACAGACGAGCCTGTAACCCTGGTTTTTATGTTAATGATGGCAATTCATTAACCCAGGAGGACCACCGGCTTAACGTGCCTTCCGAAGCACGGAGACGTCATAAGAAAGTTGCCCTTCTCCGGATTTGAACCCGGTACCTCGCTTTCGCAGTTGATCGCGTTACCTGCAAGGCAAATGACCGTCTCTATAAAATTTTAAAGTACTATATTTTTAAGTACTATAAGTAGTTCATTCTGAAATATTCACAAATACGCAAGAGTCCATGACAGCATATCGGAATACCTGGGGAAGAAATGGAGTCTAACAGAAGGAGGCTCAATGAATTAATTATTTTTTTGTTATAATGTTTATTTTTTTATTATAATGTTTTACCTGTGAAAGAACGTGCACTTCTTTGCATGCAGTTTAAAGTAGTTTGAAAATGGATTTTCAGAAAAACTGTTTATTTCAGTGTTGATTAGTTCTTCAGTTTGTGGATCAAATTTTGAGCAAATTGTATTCACTACGTTCCATTGACATTTATTTTATAAATAAAATTTATATATTAAACAAATCAAAGAACATTTCAGAAATTTATATGAGCATTGAGTGGCTTAGTACATATTTAATTTCTTTTTGATTTTTCTTCTAAATCTTAATTTGGTATCGGCGAAAAACTCCATACCTAGGCGATTGTCCAGGCTTCAAATTCCTGTCAGTTTTGAACTGTGTAAACCATATGTGGTCCTGTGAAACTCAACCAAAAATAGAAAAGGATTTCTCACAAAGTATGACTGAAAAATTTTTTAAACCCAGGATAGAAGGACTTTCAATATGGTTGTTTAATATATTCTAAAAGAAAACCAACTACAAATATGACCTTTTATCCATTGTTTACATACTTAGATATTTTAATGTCTTCGTACTTAGAGCTATGTTAGAGTAAGTTGTAACAGATATTTAATAAATTTTTTTGTGTAATAAATTATGAAGCCCAGCTTTTTGGACGCTGTGTTTTATCAAATCATAAGTGTGTTCAAAAAACTTAGTTTGCGGTTTGTGATGTTTCTGACTTTTTCTAATACGGTCTCCGCGAGTCGGCACCAGAACCTGCAATTGCTTTGCTTACGAGTAAAACTTAAAACTTTACATTTTGAGATATTAATGTTCATAATATTTAATTTTCACCATGATTCGAGAGCAGATAAATCTTTGCAGATCAATTCGTAGTCAGAAATTGAGTCAACTTTTTTGAATATCTTGACATCGCCGTCATAGATCAAGAACCAGCAATACCTAAAAACATTTATTATATCATACAGTGCGAATAACAATAAACATAAATGAGGAACCTTGTGGTACTCTTGATTTAACATTAATTTTTTGGAGAACTTATCCCATATACAAACTCTTTGAATTTGGTTTGAATCCATGTTGTTCACCAATTATAATATTCTTCACAGCAGTATCCAAAATTTCAGTAATTATAAGCTCTCAGAAAGTTTAGGAATGCAGGACAGGATACAGTCTATAATTCTTTACATTGGATTTTGCAGCTATTTTTATATATTGGGGTCACTGTAGAAAACTTCCAAATATTTGGTAAAATTTATGCTTGTCAAACAACTTTTTAATGGTTGACCTAATTTAAAGCTGTACTTCAGAAATAACGAAGGAATACCGTCAAATCCAGGAACAGGATTTAAATCCAACCCATTCGACTTATTTGAAATATTAGTGTCATTGATCTTAAGCGACTAGATATCGATGCAATTTGTGATGAGACCGTCGCACGAGGGATTATCATTATTCACATTACTATCTCTACTATCATGATTACAATAAACTGATTCAAAGTGGTCTGCCTTCCATGACCTTCCGAGTCATCGGCTGAAATGTCGTTGAAGTACACACTAGAAGGAGTGCCGTTGCTGTTTTTTGAAGAGCTTATCTTCCAAAAGACCAAAAACCAATTGCTGTTCACATTGTTGATGTGGATCAGTCTATCGAATTCAATAAAAAATTTACATTGCTCTTTAGTTTCGTTGAAAGTTAAGTGTCTCACCGTGGTTGGACTAAACTAATGAGGAAAATTACTAGTTCATTTGCGTCTGTTTTCAACGTACTAGTCAATAACAGACTGATTTTTAAAATACATAGAAAGCATTGACTCTATCATTTACAGATGTAAAACCTTGCAAGAATTGCTATTCAATATGTTTAAAACGTGCATTGGTGGCGTTATATCTAAGGTATATTTTTGAAATCTATGCATTAGATGAAACTACTGAATCAATTTATGTGATTGTAATCAGCAACGGGAGATGATTTATATCAACAGGTGCTATTAAAGGAAACGATTACCAATACATTAATTACCATTAGGTATTGAATTAAACCACAGAATAATAAGTATATATAATCTGTGATTGAGTGAGAAAAACCAGCATCGGTTAAATCGTCAAATGAAATATCTTAAGAGAATACGTCAGTATGCTAGTAGTAATAATCGTTATGTTTGACGTCATCATGTATAGGTGATGTCTTGGGTTTTTATGATTAATAAAAATTATTAGGTACTCTACAATTTTAAATCAATCGTCATAATTGTCAAATTACGAGTAACTAGCGGAAAGTAAATTACTTTCAGCATTTCGTGACGTATGAAAAGTACTCATTTTACTTATTTTAACAGTATATTATCTATATTTTAATTACTTTTTACACCCAACACAAAAAGTAGTTCTTTTTCTAACGTAAATAAAATATTTCTGAATTGTGGTACTGCAATAAATAATTCTATCATAAATATTATTATTTATTTTCAAATTATAAATTTGTAAACTTTTAAGATAAATCAATATTAGTTGTGCTCGTACCTCATTACCACCTTAAATACAGAAATATTGTATAACTCTAGTATAGCTGAAAATGTGACAAATATTGATTAAATTTACTAACTAAAGATGAAAGTAGTTGTAAATATTTAAATCTTATATTTACAGTTAACGATGTTTAAATTAAACATAGAAACAAGTATTTAAACACTCTAGATGTACGTACCGTTAAAACACTTAATTGTATTAATAGCAAACATGGATATAAACATTAAGGTCGCTGAAAATGCTTTGATCACGTTTTTTGTACTGTGCAATAGCAATTATTCCAAAATATTTACTAACATACCCTCAAAATATTAAATTTAACTTTGGTAATTAGGCAGCTTTATGTTTGTAGATAACAATAACAATTCTCTAACCACGAAATCAGCCGCAAGGTTGGGATCTAATAAACCCATAATATATAGCTCTATTTAGTAACCACTGATTAATGTATACATAACCTAATTTTTTTAATTTTCCACATTGACTTAGAGACCGATCTAACTTCAAATTTTAATAATTTTTGGTAAGCATTAATTCATTATTGATTTCAAAACCAGCTCAAACAGTTAGATCTTCGAAAAAACGTTTTCTCGTTTATCAAAATGGGAACCTTTTGAGTGTGGTTTTTGATTCTTAACTGGATTATTACGATTACGCTGTTATGTGATAATTAAATTGCCTAACCGTACCCAAAACTTAACAATTTGTAATGAACAGCTTCCTGCTATGTATATTTATTATTTTAAATTAAGGTACCTATAGGTAAATTAAGATTGTATTATGGGTTATACAAAAACTGATATTGGAAAATTATGGTGTTTGAAAAACCCATAAAAATATTGTATTTTAAAACATTAATGCTTGCAGATTTTATCCCATAATTTGTAGTACCTATATTAGCAATTATTCTTAAATGTAAAGTACCACCTGCGTACAAATTTTGGTAATGACGGTATTTATGCATGTTCTATTTTTCGATAAATTTAAATTCTTAACTAGAAAGTTTATCAATTTACCTTGAACATTTTCTGCCTTTAAAAATATTGTATTTTAAACACAGTATGTTATAAATACAATAATTATTTATTTAAAAGCAAAAGCATTCTTTATACGTCAATTGAAAATTTCTTGATAATTACGTTGAAATATCGTAACAAAAAATGTTGCACTTAAATTGTTAGACACCTGTATAAAGGAAACCGGGGAAACCTTGCCCTTGGCATTTACGCTGTGTAACTGCACCTATTGACTAATTCATAAAACGATGATCACCAATTGTAGACCATAACCTTTCAACATTCTAATCAATAACAATAACGTGCGTTTGATATTTATTTATTTTTTATTTGCGATTTGATTTATTTTTAACAACGTTAACGGTAGCTTTTAAATTTTTGTTACGTAACCATCAGGTTTATAGCTGATACGAACAAGGTTTTAACTACTATTCCTCTAGTGCTAACATTGGATGAATATCAACTAGACAAAATGCACAGTGGACAGAATTAATATTGGATTAAATGATTGCAATGAATTTTTGCAGTCCAATCAATTTTATGGTTTTCAAGAACGTATAATTGTTTCATTTATATGTTTCGAATCAAGCTAAGCAATTATTTTTTATTTGTTATGATTAATTACATTATTTAAAATTTGTCGCACTTATAAGTAAAAATGAAAATAAGATGCAATTAACAATGATGCTGATATTACACAATCGATTCAGTGGATATGGTACCATTTCGTACATATTGATTGGTAATATCAAATAGTTATTTGAATAATAATAATCATATAAATAAGGATATACAAATACACTCATAAAATTTCCATCTTAATGATTCCATAAAATTCGATCGCTAACTTTCAGGTCAACAAATTTTCACTGTCCCCATTGTATTGCAACTTTTGTTTTTAGAAAAGTAAATAATTTAGGCGTGACTAACATAAAAGTACCAAATGATTAATTTAGGTTAAGAAGATTGGATTCTAGGATGGTCCGTAAATTTTATGACATTTTTATGCGATATTGACAGAGCGAAATGAGGAACCATTTAGAAGGTTAGAACTAGCAGCACTGTTTACTTTCATTGAAAAATTGCTCTTTGTACATCAATTATTAAACTTCAATTACACTTTTGTGTAATATCCGGACTATTATAATACAAACAGATGTATCCATTAGATATTTGATAACAATTTGAATTAAAATAATTTTTTGTTAATATCATATTAGCAATCGTAAGAAGTTATAATTAGAAAAACCGATTGTAGTTTTTTTAATGATGGATGAGTCCGATATGCGGTTTGAAAACTAATTTTTGCAGTTGATAAGTTTATAGAAAGTGATTAATTTATCATCTTGCTTTTTTGAGTATAATGTATTGCCCTGACCTATAAGTTTTTAATTAGTTTTTGATTCCAATTTATTACAAAATTGCGCATTATATAACCGAGAGAAGTATTTAGGTGATTATTAATGTCTTACGTTCTCTATTTACTATTCAATAGTAGTACACACATCGTGAAAAAATTGATAGTTTTAATTAAAAGTAAATTGTTTTTCATGAAAATGGATTATTTTATGTTTCATGGTTTGAAAATGAAGTATTTAAATTTCGTAATAGATAAAGTTAATTTTTAGCAACTATTGTATGATCAAGTGTAATAAAACGAAAATATCGTGTGGCTGCATAATGTTGAAATTCTATGGATGCCCAGTTAACTGGCACTATAAATGCTGTTTGCAATTGATATTTGCAGTAGGTAATAGATATTCTCAAAAACTTTAAATTGGTATTTACAGTAGCACGAACACGAGTACCTTCTATTGAAGTTTTGCTGACAATTTTACAGGTACCTACACACATTGTTACAAAGAGCGAACATTGCAAAACCGTATCAATGTATTTTTAATCTTAATTTTATTAATTTATTGATGAAATTTGCCTTTCATTAGTTTGTGTTTCACATCGAATTTTTTATATCAGCTGAACACATGTCAATGTAGTAGTCACCCTCATTGGGCATTTGTTCCTATAACTGATGAAATATAATAACATTTAAATGTTTATTTATTCTCTATGAAACGGGCATATTTCTGCCCAACCTGTATAGGGTTTATGAGCGAGGTTAATCCTCAATAGCCACTTAAGACTATCGAGCCTGATTAGAAAAGTGCTCCTATTGTATGTATATTCAATGTACTTATAAAATAATATTCTAAACATTGTGCTGCATCAATCTAATAATTAGTTCAATAAGTTCAATACATCACACCAAGATAATATTTGCGTATCAAATAATTAAAAATTTAATTCTAAAATTAAAAATCTGCTGTAGAAGTATTGAGAACAAGGATTTTTTATCATTCAATATATACAAATTGTACGTTATTTATTTTTTAATGGTCAGTTAATATCTCATATAAGGCAGTCTTAATTATTAAAATAAGTTCAAGTTTTGCAAAAAGTTCTTCACCCTCAAATTCACAAACGTTTCAAGGTATTAAAAATTATCGCTAATCTTTGTTTTTAAACTAGTTTATTTAAATAGGGTTGGAAAAGGCTTGTTATTTGTTAATTATTACGTAAGTTTGCAAATTTGCAAAATGATAGTACAGTTTTCATGCTTGGGCAACAACTTAAATTATCGTTTTTAAAACTTTCCATTTCCATTAGTACTATCTAAACATTTATTTACTTTGTAAGTCTTAGTAATTTTGCCGATGAGAAAGATTTCCTTATTCCAAATCTTGATAATCTGAAATACACTATTGTTTAATAATCAGCTTAATTTTGCTTTGTTTGGCCACCTCTGCATCAACAGAAAGTCTCTCGTTAGCAATATCTGATTTATTAATTCTTTTAAAAATTGTCCAGTCATGTATTTCCATGTGATCCTTCAAATCTCTTTTGCAGCAATTATGTACACTCACACCTTGTGTTTGTTTTGACATATTTATTTTATGAATAATTTTGTTATTATTTTCTAATATCTTTATCATGAGATGTTAAAATGCTCTTATTTATTATATTTTATTTTTCGCACGTCAAATAGTTTCAATCTCATTTAGATTATTTTTAACTCCAAACGATTTAATTTTGAAAGGAACATCTATGGTCTGTTTATCTTGTAACAGCTGCAGTTATCACGTCGAATCGTGCGTTGAGTTCCGCTATTTGAATATCAACAAGTTGTAATTATTGCATACATTCGTACCGAAGTGATGTAGAGAGAATACAAAGATAAAACATTTAGTGGTTTAAAAAAAATTTTTTTAACTGAAAAGGGAGTTAATGTGTTTAGAGAAACAATGAAATTAATTTACAGACCGTACAAAGGAAGAGCCACCCCACTGATGCATAACATGCAAAGATCTAATTACTGTCCATCAAAATATAATGTCCAAACTGCACAAACTTAAAATAACAATTTATTGAAAATATCAAAGACTATTTAAAAGCACTTGCTCGACCTTAAGTTAATTTTAAATGAATCGTACAAATTTTATAAGCTACGAGAGTATGTAATTTTTTTTTAATAAGTTTACTGTAAGTTACACCTTATAAGTAATAAAAAACATTTATATTTAATATCGATAATTATTGGTCCTTAGGACATTTATACGCCTTTCGTGACCTAAAATGAAGTTGAGTAATAGCATTATGTAACAGGTAGCACATGGAACTTATAAATATTATGTAGGAGCACATAATGTAGGTATGATAATGTGAATTTTTCAACTCAAGGTTGGCAGTTACAGGGAGATAAGAGGAAGGTTAATGATAAAATAACACTTTATGCGGGTAGAAAGTTCTCCTACAAGTTTTCAATTAATTAATTAATGAGTTTTACTTTATTATGTATGTATGTTTGTGAATATTCTCGTATTTAATGCATTGTTTGGGATCAACAGTACTAGGACGTAAAATCGTGGTGATACTTGAGATTTGCAATTGTTCCTCTAAAAACAGCAATAACGAATATCGAAGTGAGAAAACTTTGTATACATATAGTATTTAAATAAGAAGAGATGTATAATTTAAAATTTTTAATAAAATGTGGAAATATCAACAAAATTGTATCTGAGAGGAAGACTCCATAAAATTAACAACCTTTCTGATCATTTTAAGCAACTATAGGTATCTGTAGTTTAACAGAACCAATGAACCAAATTAGTTTACGAGTTACAATCTGAACACTCAACATAAATTAAATAGAACTTCCTAACAAGCACAAAGCAACAATGCAGACAACTAAAAGTACAAGTAAAAATTAAAAGGGGCATGATTTGGCAATTAGAGACAAAGTATGCTAATAAATTAGACTAACAATAAGTATTATACTTATCGATAGATAATAACTTAATTAGATTACAATTAATCAATAATAGACCTGACGGTCGAAGTAAAGTTGCGCATTTAGTAAATATAAATCAACTTAAAGTAAAGGCATTAATGAATATCAGAACTAAATACGCAGAAGTAATTATTTTCCACGTACTTCTTCACGGCATCACATTATCATTCATGAGCACTTAACAATATAACATCTCTATTTGAAAATGCTACCATTACCAAGATTTGACGTTATCTCACTTGAAGCATTTCTCTTTATATTATAAAATTTATTCAAATTAATCAAAAGTTGAGATAATAATGAGAAAAAAATAGAAGTTGAAGAAACAATAATTATAATAACAAGAATAGGTTAGGAGTGGATTACACTGAAAAAAGAAAAAAATGAAGATCGGTAAGGGTATAAAATCTGGAATTGAAAGAGGTACTAAGAGGAAGGCAGTTGAAAACAAATTATTGGCTTGATAGAGAAGTGTTGAACTTATTAGGATGCTAGAAACAACCTTTCGAGTATTAGTGAATCCGCCAGATTATAATTATTATAAATAATGTTATTTTTATTAATAGAGCAATATTACGTGAATCATACCTGTTCAAGGGTTCAACAAGTTATGAATCAGTCGAATTTTCGCATTTATGATAAATAACAAAATATTTCGTAAATCTCAGATCAAAAGCTTACACGGCTGTGTATAACATAGATAGCCTTAATATTTTGGTCTATCAAACCTAGAATTCAACTTTACAAACTGCAATCTTCTCATCTGAAAGCTTATTTAAAATTGTTACAGGAAAAAAATTATTTGAACAAATTACTATCCTATAAAGTCCTGATTTTAAATTATTTGTCCTTCATTTCTCATGGAAGAATTAATTTCAAAAATATTGGAAATGTTTTCTATCAAATTTCAACAAATCAAAAAATTTACAGCAATGGCAATAATAACAAATATAATATAATATTACGATGGTTCATATGGTGTAATATTAGTAGTACTCATCAGTAAACTGCGATTTTGGAATATTTAATTTTGTTAGTAAACAATGATGTGATTATTATGCAGAAGATATACTAATTTTTATTATTAATTTATTATAATTACATATAATAATTATTATTACAATGTTTATCTATTTAAATAAAATTTCAAACATAACTTAACTGAAATGTTAACATATTGTAATTTTAACTGTAAATTCAAACAAATTCTTTACTCGGAATATAAAATTAGAAACAACATTATAAAAGAAATAGGCAACAATAATGAAAATAAGAAAAAATGCAATCTCTTATAATTTAGACGTTGTGTATCTAATCAGTACTATTTTTAGTGCGACTTTTATTTTCCTTTTATCAACAGTAAATCTTTATTACCGAATTTTTAATTATTTCATATTTTTATGGTATGACTTAATTTTGTTTTGATTTCTGTCATTATTTTAATAACTTTTACGATTATTTAGTTCTTTACTACAATTTTTCTAAATTACTTTATTTACATTTACCTAATGCCCAGTCAAAATAGACATTGACCCTTGCATAAATTCCCAAGAAGCTGAAAATTTACATGAACGTTAGGGATACCATTATAATGAAATTGTGAAAGTCCCCATCGATCCCATGTGTGCAAAAAATTTTATGAGAGGTCAAAGTTTGCAAACATGGGTTTTTTGAATTTTTTAGCGAAACGGTTAGTTTTATGAGAAAAATAGTTTTAGCCATATATTGTAGATCATTTAATTATCTACAAAAGTTATTCTTACACTTTTTTTTCTAAGATTCACCATTTCTGAGAAAAAGCGATTCTAAAATTTACTAAATTTGTATTCTCCATAGTACATATGTAGGTTGCGTGGAAACGTGTGCAAATAAGGAAAATTAATACAAATTTAGTGAATTTTAGAATCGCTTTTTCTCAGAAATGGTGAATCTGAGAAAAAAAAGTGTAAGAATAACTTTTGTAGATAATTAAATGATCTACAATATTTGGCTGAACTAATTTTCTCATAAAACTAACCGTTTCGTTAAAAAATTCAAAAAATCCATGTTTGCAAACTTTGACCTCTCATAAAATTTTTTTGCACACATGGGATCGATGGGGACTTTTCACAATTTAATTATAATGGTATCCCTAACGTTCATGTAAATTTTCAGCTTCTTGCGAATTTATGCGAGGGTACCCCTATTTTTATATCTATTTTGACTGGACTATAAATAATTTGTTTTGATTTTAATTTTCCTTTGTTTATAGATTATAAATACGATTGGCAAATGAGATATCAATAAAATGAAAAACATACCTGCAGTAGGCCATCGTTATATCTTTTTACAAAACATTAAAAAAAGAAAATAGAGTTTTAAAAAAATTGGTATTTCGGGTAACTCAAAATCTAATAAAAATTTTATTTCTGTATTAAATCAGATTAGCATAGGGGGAAGGAGGATGCAATGCGTACTGCGGGTGGCGGAAAAGTGCGGGAGAAAATATAAATAATTATTAAAAATAGAGCCATAACCACGTCTTTATTTCAAGAGCTCGAATATGTCCAAACTTAGGTTTTCTGCAATAATTCAACAATGCTGAAATATATGAAAAATGTTGAAGAGGTCTAAAATAATTGACAGAAAAACTTGAATAAGTCTTTATATTAAATATTTTTTATATCATTCATTGATTTAAAAATATTAGCAAAAACCTGGAGTGTTATACTGAAGATCTTGCGTGGTTATGATTGCTTTTATAATCTTAATAATAACAGAATGCACATGGTGTATCGTTTTTGAAATATAAATAATAACGTGTTTTTATAATTTGTAGCATAATTGAATAAAAGGAACGTTTACTTGAAAAACTATACTTTCTACTAGTGACGAGCACTAAGTTGCAGAACATCCTATATATTATAAGAATAACAACAGTAAAATAAGACTCATTATTTCGTACTATCTTTGGCACATCTCTGGTAATAAATTTTGATTTGAAAACTTAGGCCTTCAGGTTTCGAGAAAATACATACTTTATCTAAAGAAAACTTGTTTATTTCAAAAATTGCATAAAATGCCGGCAATATTTATTATACCTACATAACATAATACTTTATCATGTTGAACAACATAAAGCATAAAAACCTGAATTTAAAATTCTGTTGATGTAATAAACTATAAATAACAATAAAAATTACGGAAAAATAAACATAAGAAATAAATAAATATATTAAAGCTGAATGTATTATTATATTTATTATTTTTATGCAGATCTTTGAATGCGACTCCAGCTATGATGCAAATTACTGAGGATACTCCACCTGACATGCTGGCTGGGGCAATGGATCTCACAGTCCATCTGCCCACAGAGACAACTGTGAAGATGTCCGTGGACAGAAGGTACACATATTAAAATTTGATTTGTCAATGCACATACAACTAAATCGGTTATTTTAGTACTCCAATGATGGATCTTCTGGTTCAGATAACTACAGCGCACCATTTGCAACAATCTGGTCATATACTGCAGGCATTAGAAATGGCACCTTCCTCTGGACGCCTAGACAAAATTTTACCTTACAAGCCAAACACGCCGATCGGTGTATTAGATACTCAACACGTTAAAGTTATTCCAAAAAATAGGTCCATTCCGATACCTAAAAGTGTATCGGGAGGGCACCAACCATTTGAGAGTACGTTTAGATTACAGGTTCACTTACCTAGAAACCAACTCTATGTTATCCGAGTGAGCCAAAACGTATATCTGGAAGACATTATGAAAAAAGTGTGTCATGAAAAAAATCTCGATTCTTCTAAATACGAATTTAGGCATCCAGGTAAGAAAGAAGTTTTACTCCAAAAATTAATATTTTTGTAGGTACCTATACCTCCCTTGTATTATCTCAATAATATTTTGTAACCTTAAAAGGAAAATATTGTGTAATGGACAGTTTTAGCAATTTTATGTAATGTAGTCATTCCAATTATTAATTCTATTCTTATCAAATTTTATTTAAAACTTTAGATAACATAATAATGGAATGTTATCACGCCCCCGTATTTTACATCCATTATCTTTCTTATAGTGTTAGGTGTAACAACAGGAAAGCGTAAGAAAATATACTTTGTGAATATTGATTTATTCTTTTATATTAACTTATTTTTTAATAATATTACTTTTTTTGTCGGAAAAAGATAATTAAACACATAGTTTTTGCCAACGAACGTAATTCGTAGATACCATATACGTAGATATAAAAATTTTGTTATCATATTTGCTTATTATAAAAATAAATGTAATCTCTGTCACAAACAATAGACTAAATAATACGCATTTTATATGTTTTAAAGCAAATATTTAGAAAACGAATAGCACACGTATTAAGGTTGTATTGTCATAATAAATGTCTGTAATTTTTTTACCAACAATATTTTAGCTTCCTGAAATGACCTAGTTTCAGTTATGTTTTTTTTATTTTAGCAAATTTGGATGAAGTTCTGAATCCCAAGTTAACATTAAGCGATTACCAGATAACAGAAGTGTATGTTGTTTTTAAAGGAACCATAGGGTTAACTCAAACGTTTTCTGCAAACGATATAATGGCATCACGAAAAGAAGAAGAAAGGAAGCAGATGCAAGCAAGAACTGGAGGTGGAGTCTTGAGCCTTATTTTTAAAAGAGGAAAACAGGTAAGACAATAAAATTTAAGCTAATTGTATTCAAACTTCTTCACCTATCGCGATTATATTGTTATATAATACTTGGACTTAATAACGTGCTATTGCAAAAAAAAGGAGGTGTAATTGGCAAATTTTACATCAGGAAGAAGATGCATACCCAGTAATTATATTTTAAATTATATAATTATGAATAAAAAAATCTTCGCATTATATTGTTACCTTGCCATTGTAAAGTTATTTATAAAATTCCCACTTGAATTATGCATTTTTCTTGTAAACATTTTTAAATCTTAACGAGTTTATGTCATAATATTTTTGTATTTTCCTGAAATTTAATACGAAATTTAAATATTTATTACAGAGTATGGGTTCAGGGTCAATTTCGAGTGAAAATCGTTCAATTTCTCCTAGTCATAGTGACGATTCTCGTTCTGTAACGCCACCTGCAATTCAGCAACCACTGTTGTCTTCCAGGATACAGCCTGCCCCAATTTTAAAAGAAAAACCGAAAGCACCTCAACGTAAGCGGCGCCCTGCACCTAAACCGCCTCAATCAACTGAAAATAAAAAAGACGTCGTCGATAAAGCTCCAAGCGAAATAAGCAACGTATCTGAGTCAAACACCATAGACTCAAAAAAATTGGATAATGGGTTAACAATTTGTCATTCAAGAAATAGTAGTGATAGTTCCGGATATCACGAACCTTCGGTATTGAGTGATAACTGCAACACCTCTCTACCAAGGAGATCAAAATCGACACTAATTAATGAAGTTTTAAACGAAGAAAGTCAATTTGAAGAAACTGTAAGTGTTAGGAGTCAAAATTTAACTACAATGTCGAATTTTTCTAAATCTACCAGTAGTATTGCAGGTAAACTACAAAATATTTTGTTGTTTCCTTACAATTTTATAACGATTTTGTAGGTCGAAAGAAGAAAGCCGCTCCACGTCCACCTTCAATTTTAAAATCGGAAGATCTTACATCAAGTTCTGAGACTGTTACTGTTTCAATTGCTGGTTCAATTGTTTCTGATAAAACAGGTAACATACCATGTTAATAATTAATAATTCTACAGTATTAATTACCGAAAACGTACTGTAAAATTTATACAAACTATTTTTATTGTAGATATTACGGAGACTGAGTCAGTTGCTGCTGAAACTGTGCCTACGAATGTAGAAGCTAAAAGCTTGGATGATATTGCAGTAGACGTAACAAAAAGTAAGCTAGATCAAAATACCATTAGTGCTAATAATTTATTAGGTCAAAATAATGAAGTTCTGAATGCTTTACCTGCAAACAATACAGAAATGTATTCAAAAAATCAAACTGCAAATTTAATTTCCTACATTACAGAAAATATTTTTTGTGATAAAATTCCAAATAACAAACCTGAAAGCATAATTCAAAATCACCCTGATACAAATTGTGGTACTCTTGAAAAAACTGATAAGCTGAACTCTTCAGTCAGTAATTTAACTGATGATAAAAAACATTTCAATTTCAATCTCATAACTCCTCAACCATTTGTTAGACTTAAAATTACTCCATCTGATTTAATGACCAGTAAAATTATACAAAATAAATTAAAAGCGAATGAAAAAGAATCCGCTACTACAACTGAAAATGAAAACGAAGCTTTTAACAAATTTGTACAAAACGTAGATTTATTTTTTTGTAGTAGTACTCAAATGGGAGAATTTGTGTAGATAGTTTTGGGTTTTACTATTTGGAATAAAACATATTATATTGTATTTTTGCTTATTTGCATGCAGTAATTGATATAAATGCTTGCTGTTTGAATATTTAAGGGTTGGTATGTATCTGTATGAGCATTTATTTGATTTGCTTTTAATCTTTCTTATCTAATGAACTAATAATTTTATTTAAAATTGCTTGTATGGTATTGATTATTAAGTATTTTGCATGCTAGCATCTCCTGTGCCAATGCGAAGAAAAAAGTTAGTCAGAGCACCTCCCAAACCTGCACCTCGAGTTAAATCTCTAACTGTAGAAATGCCAATTCCACAGGCTCATAACCCATCCATACCCAATGATGATAAACTACAGCTTAACGCAGAAGACAGCTATAATAATAATATGCTTAACGAAGCTTACTCTATTGACGCAAATAAATCTGTAAATAATGATAGCAATGTACAAAATAATTTAACAAGTAAAATGGATCATTTGCAATTAAGTGAAGATAGTCCAACAGTTTTACCAAAATCGATAAAGAATGATGGAGAACTTATAGAAGATATTTCGCGTAACGACTTCGGTGTAGAAGAAATACCCGCGTCTTCAAGCGTTGAACAGATTTTCATAGATGTTGAAGAAAAAACACCCATAAATGATGTATCAGAAAATAAACAGGCAGTACAAATAAACAATTTGTTAATTTTAAATAGTAATATAAGTAATATTGACGATGTAGCTTCATCCAATTCTAATTCGATTGGAATATCTCAAGAACCAACAGTAAAACAAGCAAAACCACTTCTTTTAGAAATTTGTGACTTTGAAAAAGCAGAATTAGAATTACTACAGTTCAAGAATAACTTGGATGAAAAACTCAATCTCACCAAATGTTTACCTGAATTAATAGAAACTGAAACCCTCAAAAATGATGATGAGTCAGATATAAAAATTTCTACAGAAATGCCGAGTAGTGAATATGATTTTATAGAAATGTGTGATTTGGCACTGAAAGAAATAGAAATGTTGAAGTGCAATTCACACGACAATTCAAAAGTAACTTCTTCTAATATTTCAAAAGTCGGTACGGACTCTGGAGACAATAATAAAGTACCAGTTCCAAAGCGAAGGTTGCGAAATAAAAAAAACAAAATTGTCTCACCTGAAATCAACCTTATTGATGAAGAGCTCTCCTCTTCTAGTGATGTCAAAGTAAATAATAATGAAATAGCTGAAGATGCATTAGAAGTGTGTAAATATTTTGACGATTTAATTTCTACCAACGAAGAAATTGGAACAAATGATAAAGAGATTGTTTTTGAAAGTATTCAGAAAAACAATGACCAATTAGTTGATGTAACATCTTCAGAAGTGTCTAAATTCTCTGAGGGTATGATTTGCGAAAACAGAAATACTGGAACAAATAACAAAGAAAGTTTGATAGAAACGTCTCCTTCTTTGGAAAGTATTGATCTAGAACAGTCACTTACTCATGATAATGTTAAAGTAAATAATCAATTGGTTGATATTTCATCCGAAGTAGTTCCATCTTCTGATAACAAAGAATACGCAACAAATACTCCTGCAACAGGTAAAAGCAACAGTGAAAATCCCCCAGGGATTATAAGGCGGGTTTCAAAAAGTGGAAGTATATCGAGTAACTTAAGCTCACTGGATTCGATCGAGCGTGTAAGTGGATTTAATAATGGTTCTTCTACCGCTGCTATGAATGATGATAATTCTAGCATTGCTAGTTCTAAAGATTGTGAGAACAATTTGGATAACATAAGTTCAATGGAAGACCTGGATAGTTTTGAAGCTTCTGATTTAAAACCATTAGAAGGAATCCATTCACAAACTAGTGGCAAAATTAACACATCAGTTTCCGGTTTTAAAAGTAGTAATAGTGATGATAATTTACATGGTGAAGGTAATCTTACAGAATGGGATGGTACAAGAAAACTTAATAATATTAGTACAAATGTAGACCTAGGTGATAGTGCAAGGATTTCTGGAGACCACAACGATACAGGCATGTTTAAATAACTAATACATCTCACCGATGATAGTCGATTTGCTACACTCTTCTCTATTATTTTATTTTTTCTAATATTTTATCAACTTTTACTAATCAAAAAATGTGTACATATTATGTAAGTCAATTTGGTTGTGGTGTTTTTCAAACTTTTCCTGGTGTGGTATGTTTACTAATACTTTAGAGTTTAGAAATTAATAATCTGGTATATCTTTTGTTAAAATTTCTTCAAAGAACATCGATTTTATAAATTAATTGAAAATTTCATAAAATGTAAAAGATTTGTGTACCTAACTAAAAGCGCTTTAATGGAAAAATGATTTCAGGCGATAGTAGATGGAAATTTAAAATTTTATATAATATTTCAATATGTGCTAACAAATTCTTTCCAACTTTTAATACCATATAAAAGGAAATCTATTGGAGTGTTTTACAGCAAATCGATTTTCATTTAACACAGTCTATAATTCATTATTATCGAGACATTCATACAAAATGAAAATAAATCTTGATTAACTGTTTTAATTTTTGTGAATTTTCAGAATCGGCTGAGGTACGTCAAAGATTAATTAATTCTTCAAATAAAAACATTGATCTAATTAAGCGATCGTCCATATCTTCCACGACTTCACTAAAAAGTTCAAATTCAGAGGTTATGGAATTTGAAAAATTAAATGAAATAGTCAACGCTAATTTAAATTGTGATAATGATCGTAATACAGCTATGATGCCAAAAAATGTAACAAAACTTGAAAGTAGAAATTCGATAACAAAGTTAGCCCAAAATTCCGAAGCGGGAATTACAAAAGAAAATCATACTAATATTAAAGACGTAGAAAGTCAGATTATTTTAAATTGTAGTCCGAGAAGTTCTGTATTAATTGAAGCACCAAGAGTTGAAGAAAAGCCTAGCAAAAACGAAAAAGTTAAAAGCGAAGCTATTGTAAAATCGGATGTAGTGGAATTTGATGATTTGGATCATGAATGGCAATATCAACTTCCTTCACCACCAAAAGCGTTTCGTGATTCAAGTCCGACCGATTCGCCGGACTTAACAAATTATGATACCATTACGTTGCAAGATTTCAAGGAACATTCCATTTTATCGCATTCTGAGTTGTTTGAAAAACTGGGACAGATTAAAGATAGTCAATATGAAAGTGAAAGTATTAGTAATTTTAGTAGTGTTTGTAACGAAGAAGAAAAACCAATTCTCAGTAAACTAACGCTAGAAAATTTAGAAAAACGACAATCTTTAGTCTACAACCGTGAACTTAGTACTAGTCTTAAAAATGCTCAAGAAAATAATTTCACTAGTCAAACTAATCAGACTAGAAATATAGATGATACAAATATCAAACGTTCCAGCGTTGTTAACGAATTAGAAAAGGCAATAAAAACTAATAAACCACTTGTAAGGCATAATAGTTGCATAACAGACACAACACTTAAACCATTTGTCGATCACAATTTACCAAATTTTAAAATATCAACTTATGATACGTTCAAAAGAAAAATTAACATTTTTGAAGATGAAAGTATTAGAAGCAATTCTGACAACTCTTTTAAATCATTAAATTACAACGAACTTTCTAATAGTAAAAGCATGCCATATGAATCTGTACATTGCTTTTCGAATAAGTCTCCCATGAGAAGTCAAAATTTAAGCATTGCAAAGTCCATCGAAAATTTATCAATTGTAAATATTGATTGTGACGATGTCGATTTTAAAAAACCATCAGAATATAGCAAGCACAACTCGAACTCGAAAAATTCCTTCTACGTTAAGCATAAATCAAGCACACTCAATAGTGCAGGAAGGTCGGAATCGTTTTCAGCAAACAAATGGATTCCTCAAAACCCCGTACAAAGGTCAAAATCTCAAGTGGCTCTTAACAAATTTAATGAAATTGAACAAGATATCACATTTGAAGACCCCCCTACTCTTACAAAATCCAATAGTCTTTTTGACGTTTCTGGTCTTCAAAGCTTAGAGGTAATTATTTTTGTTTTTGAAGAGGTTAAATATAACAAAATCATTATTTTTAGGTAATACGTTCAATTCAAAACAAACTTAATACACCTAATAATTCAACTGAAGATTTGTTGGGTCACAAGGAAGAACCTAAGCAGAGCAGTGCGCGAAGCTCTGTTAGTCTTGATCCTGATAGTGCACCAGTTGTTGAAAAATCCGCAAGCGAAACAACGACTACTAAAACATACCGTTATCAAGGACCACCATCAATAAATTTAAGTACTTGGTCGGAGCGACCTAAAACAAAAGTTAGTCTTAAAGAAGATACAGATTACAAAATTAAAAATGTAGAAAATTGCAAGATTAATAGAACGTCCAATGCTGTAGAACTTAATAAACAAGCAATTGGTTCTGCTGATAATGGTACTAGGAGGTTCAGCGATTCTAATAGTTGCACATTTAAAGTTAATGAAACGGTGCCAATTCGAACAAATCAAGATTCTGGTAATGTAACAATCAAAGTAGGAACTAATCAGTTCTCAAAACACTTCAGTAGAATAAATAAGTTTGTTCAGAATATGGAGAATCCTTTCGTCAGAAAACCTTTGGGAAATATTAACAAAATCGAGGCAAATGTTCGACCCCATTCTATGCCCCAAGATTCCGATTTTGACATTTCTCGAGTACCAATAGTTCGAGCGGTAGAATTAAAAAAATCTATCAAAGAAACTTCCCCAAGTAATACATCGGTAACACAAATTAACGCATTAAATAATGAAATTACAAATAACAATAAGTATTCCGATATTTATCAAAGTACAGACCGTCTTCAGGAAGTTAACGGCCTTAAAAATCAAACAACGAAATCTTCAGTTTATCTAACTTCAGAAACTACACATAAACCCGTTACGCGGGGAAATAGTTTTGCATATTCTAGAAATTTACCAAAAGTTATGGGTTTTACAGATATCAAAATCGAAAATGACAATACACCTAGAAGTAGGAAATCGTGGAACGTTCCTAGCAATTATGAGCCTTTACCTTTAAAAGTTAAACCTGAACCTCCTGTAAGATCGTCTTCCTTTTTACCTAATTCCAATGTGCCTTTTTCCAATCTAACGTTAAAAAGAGTGGAATCAAAGAAACCAGATTTATCCACAAATAGTAATATTTACGGAAATGTGGTGTTAAGGAATACAAGTTCGCAATTCAACCGTGAAGAACCTACTCAAGATGTACCTAACAACGAAAAACTAAATCAACTTCCACCAGTTAGAAGAATATCTAATGGAACAAGTAACGTACCTCCATGTCCTCCGCCATTAAAACCCATAGTTCCGAAAAAAATTATTAAACGTTCCGAATCTTGTGCAGATCCACGTGACGAATTATTGAATTCCATTAGAAATTTTGGTGGTCAGAAAGGATTGCGCCATGTTAAAGCTATCTGAATTACACTTAGGCACCACGTACTTTTTGTAAAAATTGAAGAAGGAGAATAAAATTGTATAGAATGTATTGTTATTGTATTTATGAATTTTGAGATGACTGACTATAAAAAATTGATTTTGAATTTAAAAATTCTGTAAAAATGAAGGTACTTTATAAAAAACAATGTTATTTTTAATTGTAGATATATATTTTTATACCGATTGTATAAAATATTATATGGTATGAATTTGTGTAAGAATTAATAAGTTATTTAATACCTACCTACCTACTATGTACTGTCTTAATTTAAATTTCAGTAGCTCAATTTCTTTACATGAACTGATTATTGTTATATTGTATAGTCTTCTATAATGTTGAAAATCTTCTTTATCTACCATTTTAATACTGAAGTTCATTACAACTGTTGTTGACTTGATGTAGAATTAATTTCTTAAGGGACCAAAGGTAACATAAACTAAAGCTGTAAAACTATTTATTCTTCTTAAGGTACTCAAATTGTAACATACTATTATAAAATATATACTGTTATTTACTTGAGTAGTCATTATTTCTCCTAAGAATTATCATGAGAGAGAAAAGGATCGACAAGAAGAAACAAACGAAAAGGTTGTTTTTCCAACTTTTAGAATGATGGATTTTTCCAATTTTCAGAATGATGCATTTTTGCTTTTTTTCGCAGTAAGGGTAGCTAGTGGGGGGCGGGGGTCAAACTTAAAATTCAGATAGTATTGTTTTGAAGATCTAAATCGACTTGTTTCTTCTTTTTCTCAAATTTACTTAAAAACTAAAGTTATTTTAACTGGCTATTTTTTAAATGAACACTCGGTGTAAGACTGACCTATTATTATTATCATTGCAATGTTTTGAATGAACCTGAAGAACATAAACAACAATATAATAATCAATTTAACTCGTAGATTGCAGAACAAACATTTCAGTGGACTAATTAAACTTTTTCATAATTTTAAAATTAGTATCGGTACACTTGAAAAAAGTTATACAGGGTGGCCCTTTGAAAACGAAACAGATGGGATTGTGGCCAGCAGAATTTTTTTTTAAGAAATGCAAAAACACGTTAATTTTATCATCGAGGGGGACGACTTTCACTTTCGTATTGTTTCATCCCTTTGCGTTGCGATGACAACCCCTAAAATGTTAATAGGGATGATATGGCAAGTAACACTTCATTTGAAAGGTCTTGCTTCCCTGAATTCAGTTATATAATTTTTTTAAAGTTTTATCAATTATTCAACAAAAAAATTGAAGCTGCAAAAATGCGAAATAAATCTGATATTTCAAGACATTTAAGAATAAAAAAAGGAAAAACGCTTGAACAAGTTGATTTTAATTTTAAGGGGACTACTTTTACTGCTATAGTGCTATTTATAAACATTGACAGTTCAACCCTTGAAGTGAAGGGTGAACCACCCTTACAGTCTTAAATGCAATCAAGAATTGAAACAATTCTTTCACCATTTTATAAATTTCTGTAAGTATCAAAGGTAAAGTTTCAAAAACGAATTTCACTTTTCTGATAAAAAATAGACCCATTTATTCATTCAAAATTCCAAGGGTAGTTTGCCCTTTACCTTAAGGGTTGAACTGTCAATGTATATGAATAACAGTAAAAGTAGCCCCTTTGAAGTTAAAATCAATCTGTTCAAGCGTTTTTCCGGGGAAAGGTAGCTACTGTGGTCCCGAAAATACAAATTTTACGATTGAAACCTCGAACTTTTCTGAAAGAGTACATTTTAAATAAGAGATTTAAGGGAGATGCAATGCCCTAAATGCACCTGTTTTTTCAAAAATCGAATTTAAAAAAGCTTGATTTTCGACGGTTAAACGCTCGTGATTGGCTAATCAAGTTCGTTTGTGGGAGGTACGTGTGCTGCCATATATAACAGGGTTACACTTGAACAATCAGTCAGTAACTCTAGCGCAATGGTAGGTATGCGTTCTCCTTTTTTATTTAATTTAAAAATTTAAAATTATTTAAAAATTACTTCAGAAAAGGGTTACTTAAATTTAACGAACGGTAGTTACTTTTGCCGGTAGATCCGGCTCTTGCCATGGTGATTTTGATGAAAATTGACTCTCAGCACCCTTCGGGCGCTTCGAGCCATTTTCATCAAAATGACAACTAATTTAAAAATATCCCTAGGCCGACAGATCAATGAAAAGGTGAATCTTTGAGAGGTGAAACTCGTGACAGTGGATTTGTAACGCAGAATAGCTGTGCGAAGAAAAATCGACTTAAAGCACCTCTCGCTGCGCTCGAGGGCTTTAAGCCATTTTTCTAGCACATGTACTATTCGGAAAGGTGGTTGTGCAAGGAAAAATCGACTTAAAGCACCTCTCGCTGCGCTCGAGGGCTTTAAGCCATTTTACCAGCACATTGAGGGTTGAAAACCATGATTTTCGTTCGAAGTGCTCTGTTACTGCATCGCAATGCAAGTGTCGCTCCCACTCCGCGCAAAGCTAAGACTATATCTGGGTGCACGTACCGACAGAATTAACCAATCCCGAGCGACTTTGCTTTAAAATTTACTGCAAAAATCGAAGTTTTTAAATTCGATTTTTGAAAAAACAGGGGCACTTAGGGCATTGAATCTCCCTTTATTCTCTTATTTAAAACATACTCTTTCAGAATTCATCGAGATTTCAATCGTAAAATTTGTATTTTCGGGACCACAGTAGCTACCTGCAACCGTTTTTCCTTATTTTATTCTTAAATGTCTTGAAATGTCGGATTTATTTCGCATTTTTGCAGCTTCAATTTTTTTGTTGAATAATTGATAAAACTTTAAAAAAATTATAGGACTGAATTCAGGAAAGCAAGACCTTTCAAATGAGGTGTTACTTGCCATATCATCCCTATTAACATTTTAGGGATTGTCATCGCAACGCGAAGGGATGAAACAATACGGGAGTGACATTTGTCGCAAAAGTTGTCCCTCTCGATGATAAAATTAACGTATTTTTGCATTTCTTAAAAAAAAATTCTGCTGGCCACAATCCCGTCTGTTTTGTTTTCAAAGGGCCACCCTGTATAGTTAATAATCATAGAATGATAAACAAAAGCCATTGTATTCTACTAAAAAAAAATTTGGGTGAAGCTATCGATAAATTAATATTACTCTCATTTGTTTTAAAATTGTGGTATTGTTTTATTTTTTATTGTTTAGCAATTGAATTTGAAAACGTTTTAATACCAATAATAACTTGTTTGTTAATGTTTTATGAGGTTAATGAACATTAATTAATTAAAATCATATATTTCTTTTACGTTTTGTTTTTTATTGTAAGCTTGGTCAGGAAGTAATAACATATAAAAAAATTTATAAATTGCAAATACCAACAATAAAAAGCGACACGTAGAACAAATACGTAATTTTAATTAATTAATGTCCATTAACCCCAAAAAATAATTAACAAACAAATTATTATCAAATAGACGATAACTATTCATTAATAACAATAACGTTCACTTAAAATAAGAAAATCAAAAAATATCATTTCTAAAATGTCAATGAGTTCAAATTAATAATAGTAAAGTAAAATATGCTTTTATAATACGATATGCATTGGTATATGAATAAGTTTCAAAGCATCTTTTTGGGAATTGAGGAAGATTTATGTCAAGATAATGGTTAAATATTTTTATTCAAAATATTGTCCATCTAAAGACACCACTTTGGCTCATCTTTCAGGCAGCAAACGGATTCTGCTCTCAAAGAAGTGTGGTTCCTTTGAAGCAATCTATTTATCGAGCCAATTTTTGCTTTTGCAATAAGAACGGAAATGCTGCTGCGTGCATGGGCCGAAACAAATAATAACTTGGGAAAGCAATGTCTGATGGTGAATACGGCAGGTAAGGTATAAGACATTTTAGTCCGATCCTTCTAAGTAATATTTTTTACGTAATTTTAGTAAGATTGCTCCAATTCTGATTCTTCAAACTTCTCGGGAGCTCCAGTGCGCTCTTTATCACTGACGTCAAAATCGTTATCTTGAAAGCGCCTAGACCAGTATTTGTAAGTGCTTTGGGTTGCTCGTTCTCATATTCAATCGATTTAAAATAATTACTGTTTCTTCACACTTCAACCAAATGTTATCGACTAATTATAATAGCTTAATTATAATGCTATCACAGGCAAGTGCTTACTTACGAAAGAAAAAAAATTATTTATCGAAATAAAATATTATGATTTACGGCACGCACACTGTGGCACACAACGGACACAATTCAGCACAATTAAAATTTTTAAGATTATCAAAAATGGCGGTGCTAACTTCCACCCTCAAAATAGGCTACCTTCATAAAATCCTAAAAAAAATTAAAACAAAAACAAATACGGCACAACGCCGCACATACCGGGCACAAAGCCTAGCACAATTAAAATTTTTGTGATTTTTAAAAATGGCAATGCTAAGTACACGCACAACAGTATACCTCATGTGCCGTAAAAATTGTTTTCGTTATTCAGGTCGTATTTGGGGTTGTTTTCATACCTGTTTTTAAGAGGTAAAGAGACCATTTTCGTCTCTCTTTTTTTTCGGCCACGCTCCATGAACGTTTTGAGATTTTTGCGTACATGGGGTGTAGCCGAAAAGTTTTTTCATGTCATGGGGCGTAGCCGAAAAACTTTTTTTGTTTGAGGGGCGTAGCCAAACACAGCACGAGGGGAGAGGCATACAAAATAAGGAATGGTACAATACAAATTATAAAAATACATAACTTTATTTTTGGATTCGATTAAAAATCGGCAATGTGCAGAGTAAAAAAACTTGCCTGTCGTTAAAATTTTTAAATTCAACATATTTACTGAATAGCAAATCTTGCATTTTGTCGTCTTCATTTATGATCTTCAAAATATGCGCCTCTCGGCGCATAAAAAATCCTGTAGGGGAGAGTAGAACGCGTAGATCGACTATCGTGGCCCAAAATGTAGTCTAAAATAGAAAATTATGTATAAATTAGCCTCACAAATACTGCTTTTTGCCGAGCACGATGGTACTTACCACGTGCAATCTATCGAAATTTTTTAATTTTTTTGCTAATGGTCCATGAACATCGATAGATGCGACCACAATGTCGTATTTATTGATTATTTAACAATTATTTTCGGGCGATGGTACCTACCACGTGAGATCTATCGAAATTTTGCGATTTTTTTGTAACGTCTTCATGAACATCGATAGATGCGACTACAATGTCGTATTTATTGATTATATAACGATTATTTCTTGGTTTTTAGGCATTTTTAATTGAAAACACTGACTCACAAACACAATACACGCGTCCGACTTGCACAAAATCAAAAATCGAAATAAACATGGCGTCCCAACATGGCCGCCCTCTAGGGTACCAACTGGTGCCAACAAAAACACCATAATTACAAGAAGAAGTAGGTTTTACACTACCAAGATGTCAATTAAAACGTGTTATTTTTTATAAAATTTATGGAATTATTGCATAAAAATTGTAAATTTTGTCAGATATATTTCCTTCAAAACGAAAAGCATTTCATATCACACGGACGTTAGGGTCTTTTTGGCCATCGGCTTCTCCTGTTCCCCTCGACGACTAGGCGGCTTCGCCACCTAGCGGCTCGGCTCAAAAAACACGCCTCTTGCCGAAAAACGACTCTTTACGTCCTTATGATATAAACTACTATTTAACCCTCTTCGGTTTTCTACTATATAACTTGCCGTTGCGCACGGCACAAATTGAACTTAAATTCTTAGCTGTTGCGAAAATATAAATTGTATTAATCGGACAACTTCACCTCGTAACGATTAAACCACGTTATTTTTGTAAATTCGACGTAGTTTCTAAAGATTTGTACCTCTTTTGTTATATTTTTAATCTCTTCAAATACAAACCTAATTAATCTGGAAATATTTACACGATTACGATCGCTATTATTATATATTAGGTGTGGGTTTTGGCTATAGAAAAGGGGAAATAATTATGCCTCCACAATTTTAAATGAATATTGGTCTACCTACATACATGAGTAAATAAATCTATTAACTAATGTATATTAAGTAATAAGGCTTTTCCTATGTGCTACTAATTTTCTATAGCCATCAACGATAATACATTATCAAAATAGGGTGAAGTTGATCGAAAATATGAAATACAGAACCTATTTATAAGATTTGACATAATACTTTATTCGTTTTCTCTAAAAAATTTTAAATTCTATAAATAGATTATAGTAGGGTCATTTAAAATATAAAGGGCCAAAATTAAAAATGCTTGAAAATCGTTGACAGATGTTCAACAATGCAATGAATCAATGAAAATTAAGGACACCTGCACCTACGGAGTGATAATAAGTGTCGGAAAGAGAATTAAAAGATTTAACTTCTTATTACTATTTACTTTTACTTTTTTAAATGGGAAAGTCATGTGTTGTGTTACATTAAATGTTTTACGTTACCATACTACATGGTATGAGTATACGTAGTATACCGTACGTAGTATGGGAAAGTAATGTATTTATGGCTAATAAATAACTTGAAACTGTAATATTGCAGTTGATTATACTAGGGGAGACCGAGGAGAGTTGAAACACTTTTGACATTTTGCTTCATACAAAAAAATCCATGAACAAAAATTGTATGAAATTAGAGCCAATCGATTGTTCATTTCATTCACTTTCAGATGACTCACAAAAAGAAAGAATTAGTTTGTATTCTGTGGCAAAAAATTGACTTGAACGTAACAAGTCATTTTGTTTCAACTCCCCTCATACCGAGGCGAGTTAAAACAGGGGCCGAGGTGAGTTGAAACAGTTGATTTTTAGATATAATTAAGGGCTGCAAAGTAGAGATGATGATATAATTTAATTATATTTATTACAATAAATCATACAAACATACAATAAAACATAAAAGCTATACAAAAGATCTGAAAATAAATATTAATCAATTGAGCAATTATTGTAACGTGATCGTGGTTCAATTTTTACTTTATTTTCTCAAAATATTTGTTTCATGTTTAGGTATGTTTTATAATTTATTTTTATATATCGTCCCCCTTATGCCATAACCACGAATGTGATATTAGTAGTTTTAAGAAGAGCGCAATTAAACCTTTAATTATACATTCATAATGTTAAAATTAATAAAATTAACTTGTTGAAACCTTTTCTTTACACTGTGTTTCGTATTATCTACTCATTAATTTGATTAATTTTAAATTATATACGTATGTTTAAAGCTTTAATTGCGCTCTTCTAAAAAATTATTAATTTGCACATTCGTGGTTATGGCATAAGGGGGACGATATTATATCTACTTTTTTTCGGCGTGGGTCACTTGAAATTAGTAAATGGGTCACTCGGTGACCAGCGGGTTATAGGTTGCCGACCACTGATCTAGAGGGTCCATCGCTTATAAAATAGCCCTTAAATCTTTTCCGCGGAAAAATAAACATTGGGGGATTCTGGATTTTATTGTGGAGGGCAAGACAAGCTCGCACGCACTTAGGCCTCTAAACCGGACCCATTGTACTACCTCCGATTTCCCAGCAGTGTATGTGGCGCGACTAGGAATAGAACTGGGGTTTTCCGCTTCCTAGCCTTCCAGTATATGCTTAACACTACACTGCTGGTTAAACATTGGGGGTATATGATTCCCAAGAGCGTTTCCAGCTAAAGCTACATAGCTATAAAATAAAACTTATCAATATTTTGTCATATTCACAGTCAAAATGTCGCTCTTTAGATTTGCCGCCCTGGACAAATGTCTAGTTGGCCGCTCCTTAGAATGGGCCCTGAACCAGAGCATATATGCAACTATAGATTTTATTTACTTTGATGCAACTTTCTCTTTGAAATTTCTCTTTACAGCCATACAAAACTTAAACGAGGAGAGTTGCAACAGTTGAACATACTGTTGCAACTCACCTCAGTAACAAAAATCCTCCCAATTTTTATTAAATTAATAATTAAAAAGCAGACCACAAAAAAATTATCTGTATCAGCGGTATGAATGGAATTGTTAGTTAATGAGCTTTCGAAACATATTTAACCCAAACCAAAATAAAAACGCATTATCAAAATATAGGTAGGTACCTTAAAAAAACGTGTAAAACTAATTTTTCACTATTTTTACGACGTAAGAGCCAGAACAACCTAACCGCGAGTTTTTGGTCACGGACACAAATTGGATGGCCCACGGGCGGTAAAAAAAGGCTAAATGCTAGCATTTTCAGCTCGCTAACTGTTTTAAGTTCTGCGAAATCAGCGATGTTTCAACTCTCCTCTGTTGCAACTCTTCTCGGTCTCCCCTACATTACCCCAAAAAAGGTTAAGTTGAAGAACAGATGTTATTATTTTAGTTGCAACATTATTTAAAATTGCGATTGAATTTATCTAAGAGTGTACAGATTGATACCGATAATAACAATTTGCCATAGTATGAGATAAGTTACGTTTTATGGTATATAAATGTAAGGCTTGAGTTGATACAAACCATTTAACACAACTTTATTACATTCATAGGCATTAGTTGTCACTAACCTATATTGGATAAATAAATTCTAAGTAGCTAAATAAAATTACTCCACGTGCGATTTATCAAACTCCTAGCAATTGCATTCAAATAAAGTCCATTAATATAGAAAACCCGTTTGCCATTGCTAGCAATTTTTTTAACATAATAATTTCATTTTTTAACAATGCCGCAACAAAATTACCGTAGAACAGCTCAAAAAAATCCGTAATGCAATAATTAAGCTAAAAGATCAAACCAAATAGTCAAATCCGATTTCGGAGTAATATAAGCCACAGCCATGGAGTGATGTAACTACTGGTTGAGTACAGAGCGAAAATTCTGTGTTCAAATCGCAAACTATACAGAATTTCTTTGCTTGGCCTTCCAGTGGGCATCTACACGCTATGGCTAAATTGATCTAGAGTATCGAAGAAGAGAAAACGAGGAGTGATTCACCTCGGTAAATGAATCGTAAAGACTTCCAAGGAAGTAGGCATATTCCAAATGGAATGGATACCTGATAATAATAATAAATAAGTAGCCAATTTAACTTCGTTTTTGTAGAAAGATCTTTTTATATAAGATAAGTTGTAAAACGTCTTATAAAAAACCTTACAACTTTACAAAAATTTCAAATTATAAAAATAATTTCTCATGATGATGACTCGTTGGAAAAAAGGGACTTTTCTGTGGAGAATTGCACAATCTACAAATTTAACACTGATTATTTGACCTAGAATTTAAAATTTATTCAGAGGTGGGATTATCAATGACTTTTTACAACTCATTTGAAATGCTGATTTTATGGTTTAATATTTTCACCTTAAGAATTTCACCAAAATTTGGATTTCTTGTATATTTTGACTGGACTAAATTGGAATTTTGTGTTTTCGATAAACAAAATCCGAAAAATTTGTGGAAATTTTATATTCTTTGAGGTCTTATTTTCAAATTTTATATCCTGCTTCCTGAATTATTTTCACCACGGGGTTCTAGATGAGAAGATGGTTTTTAAATAATTTTTTTCTATCTCAAGTCGTTTTCAGGAATTATACATTTTAACAAAATATTAAAATTTTAGATTAGAGGTTGAAACTTGGAAAGTGGGAATAATAAACAAGATTAACACAAATTAGCGCTGATTTTGTAAGGAATATGTTAATTTTAACGTGCGTTAAAATATATTAATTTTTAACATAATTTTGAATTCTGTACGTTAAAATACGTTAAATACGTTAAAATGCTTAAATTTAATATCATGCGTTAAAACGTTCGGTAATATTCGTAAATAATTAAAAATTAATATATTTTAACGCACGTTAAAATTAACATATTTCTTACAGAATCACCTATATCATGAGTTAAAGTAAGTAATTCTTTTTTCACAAAGAAATACTAAAAACTCCAATATTTTAAATTAGTGAGATTTTTTTCTAAAATTATAGATTACAGCAGGTAAGTATTATAGGTAAGTCGAGCTTATTTATAATAATTTTGAAGGTAACTTTAATTGTAATCTAAAATGAAATCTTGAGAAGATACTGATAATTTTGATTTGATTTAAATTTCTATTTAAAATTTTGATTATGGTTTTTAAATCTAGAAGTAAAAAAACAAATCAATGATATTAATAACTGTTTGATAAATAAAAAATAAATAAAAACCAAAACAAATGGAACTATTTCTTGAAAGAAAATAATTTTAACAATCAAATTTTTTTCAGAAAGTGATACTGATAAGCCGGGTGCAAATGTATAATGGTTAGTCAATGTATTCTCTTCTTTTGTAATCACAAATGAATGAAAAATTAAATATTAATTTCTCTTATTTATCCATTAGTCAATATGTATCAGATGGTGGAATATTTGTGGGCAAATGAGCATTTTTACAAAAAGATTTTATAGTAAAGGTTAGTAGTTTGTCACTTTTGTCAATGTTTATTTAAAGTTAATTATGTAGGTACATATTATAAATATTACATACAACAATTATACAGCTAGTATCTGCTTTTCTATTCCCAAATCGCCAAGCGGCATTTGGTTTTATAAGCATTATACATTTTTTACTTACGACAATTAGCCAACTCGACGTAGAACCCCCAACTTGGAGGCCCACGAGACGGCCAGAATAAAATAATTACTTCACCCGGATTAGAACTAGGTATTGAGCGTTCATAGTCAACTCGATTGCTTATTACTTTCCGACCGTCTGTATTGGCTTTTGCCAATATATTTTACTAATAATAATAGTTCATAAGATAGGTCTTCCTAAAAAGTATTTATTTTATTTAAAGGTTAATTAATCACTAGGTACTTATCTGTGAAGCATCCAAATATTTGGGTTCACAAGTTTCAACGGTCCACATGTACCGCACTCTTTCCTACATAATAACAGTGCAGTTATTGATCAAGTCTAAACAATAATATTTGACGATATCCGCATTTAAAACTAATACAACCAAATTTTATTTTTTTAATTAACTTTTTCAATCATAAACCGGCTTACAATTTCAGGCCACAAAAACATTTTAGTATTCCCACGGGAAGATCTGACACCAGTTATAGATTGGTTGGCAATTTCAAAATTGATTAAAATGAAATAATATAAATTTTATAAATTTGTACTAGTAATATTTTATTTACTTTTTTTTTGTCATTTTAATGCTCAAATTAAACTTACATATTAGGTACTTATTCAATTCATCACTTCAGCCTTGGAAACCAGAAAAATACTTTTATTGTTGCCCACATATTGTAGATACTTATAAATTACAAAGAGGCTTTAAAATATTTCTTGGGTGTTTATGTATGTGATTCAAGTTCTGTTTTACTATTGCGGTTTTATTAATAGTTGAGAAAAAAATTTGACACCTTCAGGAACAGTTCGCGTATATGAGACTGCAGTAAATCAATATATCAAAATCAGTTTTTTTTACATTAAATTGTTTTGATTTATGTACCTATCTATAGAAACTTATTTCATACGCATAATAGCGGAAGTATATAATTTTATAAATTTTATGTATGTATATTGAAGGTAACCCAATTGCGTAATAAACCATCGGATAAAAACGTCCTATGACGAAATATTTAAATATCTAAATTAACAATCGTATTAACCTATTCAGAGTGTCAAATTTGTGTTAATATTTAGGAAACGCCAAAAGCTACATTGTCCTTGATCCTTCTGATAATACTAATATGCTCAAGAGATATTTTACTATGGTTTCTTTGTAATCGTCCATCGTGATCGTATAGAAAATTTACTATATCGTCTTCAAGCAAAATATGGGTTTATTAAATAATAAATTAAATTAAATAATAAATATTAATAAATTAATAAAAATATGGTATTATTAAATTAATGTAACTTTTATTGTTTTATAGTAAATAGATATTGATTAACTGGTTAATAAAGTATCATCTAAATGAATACATGTAATAAATATTTCCTTATTAATGTTCATTGAGTTTCTAGAATTATTTACTAGATTTAAAAAATTGCTTGACGCAAGGAAAATCAACTTATGGTATGATTAAATCATTTGGTTGCGTTGGTCTTTATTATATTAAAGACATAATATTTAATAATTTCTTTATTTACTGAAGTATTTACTGGAAATATTCTGGTGTCCAAAACTAATTATAACGCAACTTTTATTTATATGGAATATATTTTTTAAACCTTCTCAGCAGGATATAATACTACATTATTACTACATACAGGATATCTTTATTAGTCCAAACTAATTAGAACAAATTTATAAATGTGTTAAATTAGTTACGCCAGTAAATAATACTCACAAATTACAACTTTGCAAAATACAACGTTTCACTTATTATTTTGTCCATCTGTTTGTGTGAATTTTTTTTTAGTTCTTTTTGAAGTGAATGGTGTTGAAATTTGGTAGATCATTTCACTCTTGAGATAATGTTCTTGTTTCTCGAAAATTATAGAAAATTGGAATTAAACCTTTAACGGTGCGCTGTTATTAGAACTACTTGTATAAGAAATTAAATTTTGTACAAAGAAATCAAGTAAGCCATAGATTTTGATTTCTTAGTAGTAAACCATAGATATTCTCTACTCTCAAATCATTGAAAATTAACAAAAAAACTAACGAAAGTATAGACAAAGTGACGGAGTTTGGGCTGAATTAGCACCCTCCATTTGGGAAGTCACAAAACAAAAAGCATGTTGTAGAAAACTCTGTCATTTTGTCTCTCTGCCCGTAACCCTATTTAAAGCTTCTAATTGTTTTCTTCACCAACTTAAAAAATATCTAACGCCACTTATTTGTCGTTAATTTATTACGGACATAAAAAGAATTACGCACCTCTGATTGTTACCACACGGAATTTCCGACCGGTCAATACGATAATAGCCTAGAATTTAAAACAACCTAATTTTTCTTCTAACTATTTTTTTAATAATGCTTACAGAAAGTATAATGTAATTCTTTAATGCTTAAAGAATAGAGATGTTGAATAGAAAAGAAAATTTGCATGTAGAAGGATAAGTTGAAAGACAATTACTGTATTTTATTTTTGATGATATATCTTCTAGATATTTGGGGCTTAAAAAGAGGGTTATCTGGAAAGTTTTGAGGGAGTTTTGAAAATTGGTATTTTTATAGATTTTGAGGTGCTTTTTTCGAATTTTTACTTTGCCACCTCGTATCTTTGCCGCTCGCGCCGCCATCTTGAAAAAATGGCGCCCAAAAACAGTTTTTTGCCAATATCTTCTTTCCTACTCATTTTACAATAAAAATAGTTATATAATAAATTAAACTACAGAAAATTTCCTATAATTTATTTCTTAACGTTTTTTTCGTAAAATAAATAGTTTTAGCGTACGAGCGCCGCGAAGTCAACTCTAACGTGCATTTTGGTGCAAAAACTTATTTTCACACCATTTATGAGGTAAGATAGCGCGGTTTTTTGTGGTATCTTTAGTAGACCTAATATATATTATATAAATTATATAAAAAAAATAAAATTTAAACAAAATAAAAAATAATAAAATAAAAAAAAATAAAAAAATAAAATTTAGCGCTTTCAGCTTAGCATTACACATCTTACAAACACCTCTTTAAAACATTGTATTTATGCAGGCATAGGTAATCTATATTTTGTAAATTGCATAAAAAATTATATTTAAAAAACAAATAAAAAATTATAAAATTTTAAATACACAAAAAAAAATTCAACGCGTTTTTCTTTGTTTTTGTTTCACTATCCTTGATGGACCAGGTTTTGCCAGTTCATCTTCTTCAGTACCGAGATAAACGTTACAGATAAAAATTTCTTCCACGTTATCTGCTGTAATTACAGCGAAGCTGATAATCCTCTTGTTCCTCAATTTCGTCGTACGTTTGCTCAAGAATAGTATCTGTTTTTTTTCTCTTCATGACTTATCGTGTAGTGAAACTTGCGAATTATTACAGATACCATTGCAATTCGTGCTGTAACAAAAACTGCCCTCTGAATCTCAACCCCTAATGAGAGGGTTGACCAAAAAAGAAACCAGAGTCTGCTGCAATCTGGAGAGAACCTCTCCAGTTTGTTTGCCACGATGTTATAGACCAGCTCACAATGGTTACGTAGGCCAAGTCGTGAATCCTGAAAATAAGGGTAGTTTGGGGTAAACTCCAATAAAACCCAGGAGGTAATAAAAGGATTTTTAATAACAATAAAATTGAGGGTGTGATCACTATTCCAAGAATTGCAACGTTTGCTGTGTAAAACAATACACACAGCATAAATGTGAAAAATACCAGCGTAAGCTGTCAAAAGGTGTTCATGAAATACTATGAACAAGTCTCACCTCAATGGTAACCGCTATGGTTACACCACGATGAAAAATATTAGCCAACAATACACGTCAGTAAATACGAATAGGAAAGATAAAAAGTACTTACTCGATATCTTGTAAGTTTACAAACTATAACAGGTGACAGTAGTTTATTCGTTCCAATCGCTTCCTAACGTGTGGCTGCTAAAGATGATAGTAGAAGATCATGCTTCCAATAACCAGGTTACACCTGACGCTAATGTGGTAAACCCAAAAAGCACTGCTCGTAGGTTATATTGAACGCTGCTGGACCAGTGAGAAACGTTGAATTGATGGGTTGAGTAACAAAACTGATACCCAGATGATAAGACGATCTCCTAGAGAGATCTATCTTCAAAACACAGCTCCTCGTGGAAGATCGAAAAAGATCGCATACGTGCCTCGAATTCAGAACTGCTTAGTAATTTGCGCAGTATAGAGTTTCCCCAGATGTTTTAAAATATGTCGTTAAAAACAGTAGCCGAGCGACAGATGGACAACAGGTCACACACAAACTTGGCACAATAACTATGGTTTCAAAATACTGGATATTCGTCCAATCCAATAAAATCGGCACTCAAAATGTTGACTACAAATAAAACAAGCTGCTTGCTTCAGAGTCGCTCTCGGGGAACTAAAAGTTCAACCCACCAACCTTTGCAACAAAAATCCTTGCATTCAATTTATAACGCTTGCATTATAAATGAAAATAAAAATGCAGGATCGGATCGAGGAATATCGTGAAATAAAATAAAAAATAAGACCACGTAACAAATGCAAAAATTTGTTACAGTGCAAATAATGGAGCACTTTAATCCAGCCTTTCTGTATCTACAGGCTCCCCGACATCTCTTTTTGCATTTGCAAGAAATAAGTTTTAGCAAAGTTTCCGGAGCTGGGGGATCGAGTGGGGTAATAGGAATTAGCCCATTCCTTTTCTTCCATCCTTATTGCTCTGCACTTTGTTCAACACCATACTACTGCTGAACTTGGTGATAGGATCTGTACGAATATTGTCATGCTGCTGCTTCTGTTGGTAGCAGTGATGAAATATTATAAATTTATTTTTATATGCTGACTTCCTGAACATGTATAATTGTTTAACGACATACTTTTCACGCCATTGTAACCGTATAATGCAAGGAGGAAGCGTTCTCCAGCTTCAGCAATGCTCTCTGGGTTAGCATTTTGGTTTTTGAATACCCGGACAAGCTTGTTAATCTTCTCTTAATCACTCTTTAATCAAGGAAAGATGAAATGTGTTAATGTACTCCGACTAAACCCGGATTTAAACAAGATTGTCCGGGTATTCAAAAACCAAAATGCTAACCCAGAGAGCATTACTGAAGCTGGAGAACGCTTCTTACTTGCATTATACGGTTACAATGGCGTGAAAAGTATGTTGTTAAACAATTATACATATACATGCTTCAGGAAGTCAGCATATAAAAATAAAGTTTTAATATTTCATCACTGCCACCGACAGACGCAGCAGTACGACAAAATTCGTACAGATCCTATCACCAGGTTCAGCAGTGGTATGGAGTTGAACAAAATGCAGAGCAATGGGGATGGAAAAAAAGCAAGAATGGGCTAATTCCCATCACCACACTTGAGCCCCCAACTCCGGAAACTTTGCTAACACTTATTTTTTGCAAATGCAAAAAGAGATGTCGGGGAGCCTGTGGATGCAGAAAGGCTGGATTAAAGTGCTCCATTATTTGCACGAATTGCAATGGTATCTGTAATAATTCGCAAGTTTCACTACACGATAGTGATGTAAAGGAAGAAACAGAGACTACTCTTGAGCAAACGTACGACGAAATTGAGGATTACAGCAAAGCTGACAATCCTATTGCAGATAACGTGGAAGAAATTTCTATCTGTAACGTTTATCTCGGTACTGAAGAGGATGAACTGGCAAAACTTGGTTCATGAAGAATAGTAAAACAAAGAAGAATGCGTTTAATTTATTTTTGTTTATTTAAAATTTTATAATTTTTTATTTATTTTTTAAATATAATTTTTTATGCAATTTATAAAATATAGATTACCTATGCCTGCATAAATACAATGTTTTAAAAGGGTGTTTGTAAGAGGTGTAATGCAAAGCTGGAAGCGCTAAATTTTATTTTTTTACTTTTTTTTATTTTATTATTTTTTATTTTGTTTAAGTTTTATTTTTTTATATAATTTATATAATATATATTATATTATACTGAATATAATAGAATAGAATATTAGTACTGAAAAAACCACAAAAAACCGCGCTATCTTACCTCATAAATGGTGTGAAAATAAGTTTTTGCACCAAAATGCACGTTAGAGTTGACTTCTCGGCGTTCGTACGCTAAAACTATTTATTTTACAAAAAAAAAACGTTAAATCATAAATTATAGGAAATTTTCTGTAGTTTAATTTATTATATAACTATTTTTATCGTAAAATGAGTAGGAAAGAAGATATTGGCAAAAAACTGTTTTTGGCGCCATTTTTTCAAGATGGCGGAGCGAGCAGCAAAGATACGAGGTGGCAAAGTAAAAATTCAAAAAAAGCACCTCAAAATCTATAAAAATACCAATTTTCAAAACTCCCTTAAAACTTTCCAGGTAAAACTACCAAATGACTGGACTACTTGCAAAAAATGTAGGAGAGAGTGGGTAAGATTCGTACACTTTTTACTCTAAACCTTGTAAATAAAAACTAATAGCTATTTCAAAGTTATTTTGATGCTGCTAGATTATCTACCCATCTGGCTTTAATATTATTCTACTTTAGTGATGATATAAAACAATATGGCTAAGCTATGATAGTTACTTCTTACTTTTGTACATAGTGGAGAGCCTCCATACATAGTGGAAGTAATGTAATTTATATCGTTTATTGTTTAATGTAAAAAAGTCTTTTTTTTTAGAACTTTACCAGCACAAAGCATTTATGTATGTAGTCAAAATTGGAGGTTTATTCTCAAAATCAAATTTTTCGTCAATTGGAGAACAAAAACTTGAAATAATTTTATTTATTATTTTCCATTATAACATTTTTAAAATAAAAATATTAAATAAATATTACTATTTACATAACAGACTAAAACGTCAACTCATTAACGATAACAAAACACTTTTACAATTTAAAGAAAACTTTTAGAGTTAAACGCATTCGAAAGTACATCCATAAATTACTTATGCGGAGCGAAAACACGCATGAACTCTTTCCGTCGAAGATGACGGCTGCACTGCCAGCCTCGTGCCGTGGTTAGCCTCCACGTACAATTGGGAGTCACGTACACAAATATAAAAACGGTAGCGTATTGGACAGTGTAGATATGGCTACTGTACGAATCCTCCTTCTGTACGAATCCTACCCACTCTCCCCTATTTGCCGTTAATTTTACTGACGCTTTGTGTCTGCATTGGGCAGTTTCCTAGAAAGGCGATTTATTGTTTTGATGAACTGTCTTTAGACGGTAATTTATTTGTATTTTTTAGTTTATTTTTATGTTGATTCGATTGTCTCAGGGTGTCTCTTCAGGATTTTACTTGCTGGTTGTGTGTTTGTAGGTGTGTTCGTTGACTTGGCCCCGCCAAGTTAATATTTTTTTTCAAAAAGCTAGCTTAGGTATTCTTATAGCTAGCAAACAAGTATGAAAGCTATAGCACCATTATAGTTTTTCCACAAATCGATATTGAAACCGATTCACAGTGGGGTATGTGGATTCAAAAAGTGGGATTAAATGAAATGCTATTTCCTTGGATTTATAAGTTGGATATATATTTTTAGGGCTCTCATTAGTACCTACATATCTAAAAAATACTTTGCATAATTGTTTGCACATTTATTTACTTAAAAAATGAGTTTATTTGTAAAAATTTAATTTATCGGCAAAAAACACAGGAAGAACTTTAAAGCTTCCAAATTTGGAAAGTATGTGTAAATATGTTTCAAGTAAAACGTGAATATAACAAAGCTCAGCAAAAAAATAAAATTTTTAAGTCTCATATATCGTTATTATCCACAACAAAAACCAAAGTTATTAATCTACCTTATTTTATATTCAAATCTTCCGTTTTTCGGGTGAATGTCAGTGGCCCCCCCACTTTCGAATTTTTGAATGAATTTGGTGTAAAACGTTGGAGCATAGTTTGAGCTTGAATGAGCTTTCCTTACCTTTGTTTGATCCTCAAAGGTCGCAAAGTCATTTGCGAAAAACAAGTGGGGGGCTGTAGACACGATGGCTCTCCACTTTCGAATTTTTGGTTAAATCTGATGTCAAACGTTAGAGCATCGTTTGAGCCTGAATGAGCTTCCATTATTTTCGTTTGAGTCTCAAAGATCGCAAAGTTATTCACGGAAAACTAGTGGGGAGGGGGGCTGTAGACATGTTTTGCAATTTTCTTACTCGTTTTAAATTTGTATGTACAATACTAATTGATGTTTATCGATAAAGCTTTGTTTGAGCCTGAATGAGCTTCAGAGAGCAAGACTTTAAGTTAATTTTTTACAAAGTTATGGATAGCTGAAATTTTTGAATAAATTCCGAGCAACATTTACTTCAAAAAAATATTCTTGTAATTCCTACTGAACTCTCAAACTGGAATGTTTATGCCAATAGAACTCAAAAACCAAAATACTTGAGTTTGATCACTAAATTAGTCTTATGTCCTACGCAACTCCAAATCCGAAATTTTTAATTTCCCAATTTTACATACAGTCAATAGAATGCAGAGGCTGCGGCGGTTAATTTAAACTTTACAGTTTCTATATATCTTGAAATATTTTTACAAATATTTGACGTTTGCCCCTACCTTTAAGGCAGGTGCTTCATTTCAATGTTATCTATCAAATCCTCTTGGGTTTTTGTAAATAACTATAATAATTTCTGGGTCTAGTTAAGGTACTCAAAGCAAAAATTTAAATGAACACTAAAATATATTTATTAAATATATTCACATTTGTTCATCGCGTCCATATTATTAATTACATTCATTACAAGTTTGTGGGGAACTTTGGACCAGGAAATAAATAAAAAACTTTTTATTTTGATCAACGTTTCGAAGCTATATTTTTCTTCTTCTTCAGGATCTAAAAACAATCATTTACACTCACATTTAGGCCACATCTAGTATAAAATTTACCAAAAAATCAGTTCCAAAATAACATTCCTAGGAGAGTACATCTACAACTTATCCTTCAATCAAATATTTACGCAAAATTTACACACACCAATTAAAAATCTTAAAATTAATAAAACATACGTCAAACAGTAAAATTATCATTGTTAGAACAAAACAGAATTATAACCCACAAAATTATAATATCTATACAAACACCTGTTGATACTCCCATATATAGTATAACTCTAATAAATCGCTCCTACACAAAGAACATTAACAAATTTCCTTCAACCCTATAATTGAGTTACCCTCCAAAAACACTACAAAACTCCGTTATAGATCCCGCTAAGTTTCATGGCATCCTCTCTAAAATTTACACACTCATTGGTTTTTAAAAAGAACATTTCACTAATATTTCTTTTTAATTTTGAGGTTTCAAAATCCAAAATTTTGACATTATCAAAGTCAAAGTTATGCCCGATATCCCTATGATGCACCATCAATGCGGTAGAATCATCTCCATCCTCTTCCCTTCTTCCTCGTTCTTTATCCTTTCCCTCATCTGTCAATCTGCAATCTCTTTTGTGTTGGTATACTCTTTGTCTTAGGTATTGTTTGGTCTGCCCAATGTATGTTTTATTACAGTCTACACAAGAAATCTCATAAATCAATTCAGAAAGATTTTTCTTTGAAATGGTATCCTTCAGTCTGGATAACACACTATGGTGAGTCTGCAGGCTGTAAATACCCAGCTTACAATAGTTTTTAAGTATGGTTTGCATTCTCTCCGTCAATCCTCGTATGTAGGGGAACCTGAAATATGGGAATCTCTCTTCGGTCTTACTATTTATATTAACACAATTATTTTCCTTAGTTACTCTATTCCATTGGGAATTGATGAACCACATTGGATAATTATTTTGTTTCAAAATATCTATCACTTTTATTTTGTTGTCCTTATGAAAATGTGGATGTGACAATCTCAACACTCTTTTTATAAAGCCTGTCACCAGACCGGTCTTTATGTTAGTGTGATGGTAAGATTGATAATCAATCATCCGATTGGAGCTCATTGGTTTTGTGTACCAATTAGTGGCCACTAGTCCTTCAGGTCTTCTGATAACTGTGATATCCAAAAACGGGATTTCACCATTTTTTTCCTTCTCCATGGTGAACTTAACTCTATTGTGGTATTTGTTAAATATATCCAGAAGTTGTTCCTCTTTTCCATCAGGAACTGCTGATAGCGAATCATCTACATATAATTTGAAAAACAGCACTTCAAATGACAAACCACTCAACACTTTATCTAATAAGGTCTCCATCACCAAACTTGCCAAGACTGGACTAATAGGGCTACCCATGGCTAAACCATCTAGTTGTTTGTATAATTTCCCTTTCAATGAAAAATAGCTATACTCAAAACAAATTTCTACCATACTCAAAAAATCTCTCTTGCTCAATTCTGTGTATGCTTTTATTATGTGCCAACGCTTGTTTATACAGCTAAACACCATTTCTTTGGGGATACTGGGAAATAAGGACACGACATCAAAAGACACTAATCTATACCCTAAAGGTATTTTTATTTCCTTCAGTGAATTCACCATATCAATAGAATTCTTCACATTGTACAGGGACATAGACATGACCTTACTAAGGATTCCGCTAATATAATTAGCAATGTTGTATGTAGGGGATTTTATGCAGCTAACCACTGGTCTTAAACTCACTTCATTCTTATGAGTCTTTCTCAGGCCATACATCTTAGGGGATACCGAATTATGTCTGATAAGTGACTTATATTCATTAACCGTTAGACTATTATTCTTTTTTAATTGCATTAAAAATGCATTTATCTTAGTTTGGTACGAATTTGTGGGGTCTCTTCCGAGTTGTCGATATAGTTTTTGGTCTTTGACGATTTTTTCCATTTCGTCTTCGTATTCTGTTCTGTACATTACTACAGTATTATCGGTATTTATCAATATTACAGTATTACATCGGGCATGACTTTGACTTTGATAATGTCAAAATTTTGGATTTTGAAACCTCAAAATTAAAATGAAATATTAGTGAAATGTTCTTTATAAAAACCAATGAGTGTGTAAATTTTAGAGAGGATGCCATGAAACTTAGCGGGATCTATAGCGGAGTTTTGTAGTGTTTTTGGAGGGTAACTCAATTATAGGGTTGAAGGAAATTTGTTAATGTTCTTTGTGTAGGAGCGATTTATTAGAGTTCTACTATATATGGGAGTATCAACAGGTGTTTGTATAGATATTATAATTTTGTGGGTTATAATTCTGTTTTGTTCTAACAATGATAATTTTACTGTTTGACGTATGTTTTATTAATTTTAAGATTTTTAATTGGTGTGTGTAAATTTTGCGTAAATATTTGATTGAAGGATAAGTTGTAGATGTACTCTCCTAGGAATGTTATTTTGGAACTGATTTTTTGGTAAATTTTATACTAGATGTGGCCTAAATGTGAGTGTAAATGATTGTTTTTAGATCCTGAAGAAGAAGAAAAATATAGCTTCGAAACGTTGATCAAAATAAAAAGTTTTTTATTTATTTCCTGGTCCAAAGTTCCCCACAAACTTGTAATGAATGTAATTAAATATATTAAATTTTATTTGAAAGATATTTTAGATGCATATTCGTTATGGCCATTACTTATGTGCATGAAAGGATCAATGCGGTTTTTGCTACTGGCCGCTCACTCGCAACTCGCCAACAACAAATTTATTCTAAAAAAAAAAAAAAAAAAGTAGCAAATAACCTAATCTCTTACGTTTCCAAACCTGCTAGAGCTTGCGTAGTCTCTTATTATTTTAATATATTTTATATATTTTTAATTCTAAAAGTTTTTGATACAGTTAAAAACAGTTAGTTTGTCTAAAAATTGTGATATGTTTATTTTGTTTCCATTTATTAGATAAAATTTATGGTCAGTGAGTGAGCACTTGATAGCGGAAATCTCAGGATTCATTCTAGTGCGTCAGTGGTGAACATTATAACGGATGAAATCCAATATTTCAGCCTTTGTGTCAAAACTAAACAAAAAATTTTTTTTTTTGAAAAGTTGAACAAGTGAAAAAACTAGAGTTAACCAAAAATTTTTAATTTGTGCTAGATACTTATATATAAATTGTTAGTTTTATATAAAATCGAATTAAAATATGTATAAAATCGCAAATAGTGAGCACTTCCTACAATACTTGTCATTGAACCCATAAGCGTCAAACTATGGAACAATGCAATATACCTATTACAATACATGTTGTGTCCCTTATGCAAAGTATTACGTGTATTTCAAATTGTTTGACATTCATAAAGGACCAACAACAACTTAACGTGAGCTGCCAACCACGAGCAATGTAATATATTTACTTCCTTGCAAGAGAAATTACCTGGGTAATTAGTTACCGTCTTCAGAGGAGTCAGAATTTACTTCTTACTTCGTTCTGGCTTGAACCTATTATTTCGGCATTAGTCAGATTATAGCGGTCATTGCAATTAACCGCTAATCTATAACTGTCTTTTTTTAATTGTACCTACCGTTTTGACCATGTTACAAAAATTTAAGTATTATATGCGATGATGATGGTAGGTGACACAACGAAAAAGCTTTGTAAGTGGATAAAAGATATTTACACATTACATTTCAAACTTCTATAATTAAAATTACATGCACCAATGATTTGTAACCAGAAAAATAAATTATCTATTAATAAAAAATTAAAAGTGATTTGAGCATAAAAGCGATTAGTAGGTCTTTTACACATTAAAAATTATGTAACTGTATTATATGGCATGTTAAAAATATGCAATACGTATTCTTTAATTATACTCATTTAAATTGCTCTACGCTTGACTGTATATAAATAAAAAATATAAATTTTGCTTGCATTTTGTTACCACAAACTCGTATAAACAGGAAAATGTGTATGTGACATTAGTTTATGGTAAAATATTGCAGTTTTAAATTTCGAGTGAAACTGATTGCTACAAAATATTGGGTAAACATTTCCCATTAAATAAGTACCTACATTTATTTTTAAATATTATGGGAATTACAACAAAAAATGAAATAAGTTAGTTTTGAAAAACAATTTAGTTTCAAGAACCATTTCAATATGAACTCTGAAGATAAGTTAACATATACTATGTATTAATTAATTATTTAGTTTATCCTAGTTTTATCAATTTTATTTTAGTAAAGTAACCTGGTGGTCAAGACGGACTAAAACAGAAAAAAAATTGATGATATGGTTAATTATAAGTTTATTAATCATTGCTTCATTGGCAGCATCGATTTTTATTATGATTGTTAGAAAAAGTACAAATAATGACGAGTGAGTATTACTATGTTATATTATTTCTATATTTTCAATATTTTACAAAGGCGTCCTGACGACATCTGGTAAAAATTGTTTTTGAAATTGTCAATTGCGAATTAAAAGTAAAAGTCAAATACTATGTGGTCTAAGGTACAAAGCCCCTACCGTTATTCGTGGAACACTAGCAAAATATTATACTGGTTATCTGTTACATAAGATATCAATTTCATAAAAATTGTATAACTCTACAATAACGATGAGGCAGTGAAAAAATCCTATTTGAGGTACAAGTCTTTCCCCTACCAATAAATTACAACTTTCTTTATGTTTTTTTCAAGATTTACTGTGAACTTGTTTATTACTTATATAAAATTTACACTAAATAATTTTCAGGGTTTGTTCTACTTCGGGTTGCATTCATTCCGCGTCTTTGATTATTAAAAATATGGATGAATCCGTAAATCCTTGTGAAGATTTTTATGAATTTGCATGTGGCTCTTTTATAAAAGAAAATGTAATTCCTGAAGATAAAGTATCAATTGATCTATATGACATTATAACAGATAAAATTCGAGATCAACTGAAACTCCTGTTTGAAGAAAAATTGTCTGTCAGACCTACTAAGTCAAATAATTTAATTAAAAAGATTTATGATATTTGTATGAATACTACTGCTATTGAAGAAGATGGTTTAACACCAATTAAATCTCTGATTAAAGAGGTTGGAGGATGGCCACTTTTAGAAGGCAATAATTGGAATGAAAACGAATTTGATTGGAAAAACACTGTGTATACGTTTAGAAAAATTGGACTTTTTCATGGTTACTTTTTATATCTTTATGTATGTCCTGATGAAAAGAACTCTACTCGACGCGTTTTTTGTGTTAGTTTTATAATTTTTGCAACATGGTACATATTTTTTAATTTTATTACTTTTAGTTAGATGAGGGATCTTTAGGTTTAAATCGAGAATTTTTAGTAAAAGGTATAAACGATACAATAGTTCAAGAATATTACAATTATGCTGTAGATATTGCTAAGTATTTCGGAGCTCATCCAAACACTGTATTAGATGAATTGAAAGCAACTTTGGAGTTTGAAATGCAGTTAGCGAAGGTAAATGATAAGATTAAAAATAAATTATATTTTAAAATGTGGTAAGTTATTACAATATTTATTTATTTAATAGATTAATCTTCCAAAGGAAGATAAAAGAAATTCAACATTACTTTATAATCCCATGACTCTCACTGAACTTAACAGAATATATCCATGGTTTCCGTGGTTTGAGTATATCACCAACATTTTTGGTATTGAAAAAATTAAAATAACCGATAGAGATATAGTGATCGTAGCTGATCCAAAGTATATAAATAAATTAGAAGCATTACTTCAACAAACTCCTAAGCGGTAAAAGAATTGCGTTGGATATATTTACATAATTAAAGCAAAATAAATTTAGTGTTCAAGCAAATTACATGATTTCACAAATGATTGATTCAGTAGTAAGATCTTCAAATAATAAACTTAGGGAACGAGAACAAAAATATATTCAGGTTTTACTTGGTTCTTCCGAGCAAGAGGTGCGTTGGAAAGAATGCATAGATATTGCTACTTCAAGGTAAATTGATTGTATTGCATATTAATATTACATTAAAATTACATTTTTAAAATTTATAGCATAGATTTAGCAACAGGTGCTGCTTACATCAAAAATTTTTTTAATAATTCCGCTAAACAATATGCGGAAGAAATGGTTTCTGATATACAAAATGAGTTTATAAAAAGTTTAGAAAGATTACAATGGATGGATGAGTTAACTAAAAAGAATGCTATTGAAAAAGCACTGTCAATAAAAAAGTATATAGCGTTTCCAGATGAGTTATTAGATGACAAGAAAATTGAAAAATTTTACTCCAAGGTAATGAATGAATTTTTGTTAAATTATGCAAACGTAGCAAAATGCGGCTTTTAATCATTTAATTCACTCGAATTGTAACATAACGCAATCGGAAAGGCACCTGTCAACGTAATTTTTTACAGAAAAATGATAGAGAATGCTTTAAGTCACTCAATATCTATCAAATTTAGCCATATTTAATATCATGCTTCTACTAAACGCTACTTTTATTAATTTTTAGTTTCACATCAACACAGATAATTTCTTAAAGTTGGGATTGTCGATATCATTATTTTATGAAAATTATTATAACAACCAATTACGTGAACCAATAAATAAAACCGAGTGGATAGAACACGCGTTTCCAACAGTGGTTAATGCATTTTATGATCCCTCAGAAAATAGCATAGGTGATTTTAACAGCAATAAAAGCTGTATAATTTTTAATAATCTCGATTTACAGAATTTCCGGCTGGAATTCTTCAAGGATCTTTATTTGGCGATGATCGACCTCGATATTTAAACTATGGAAGCTTGGGTTACGTGGTAGGGCATGAAATCACTCACGGTTTTGACGATCAGGGTAGACAGTACGATAAAGATGGTAATCTTAATGATTGGTGGAAGGAAGAGACCAAAGATGAATTTATTAGAAAAGCCGAATGTATCATTAGCCAATACGGAAATTTTTCAGTGCCAGAAATTAAAATGAATGTAAGTATGTCCAAAATTAAATTTAATATTTTATGTTACCATAACATTTTTTATTAGTTAAATAGCATAAGCAGTCAAGGAGAAAATATAGCCGATAACGGTGGAATAAAACAAGCGTACTTAGCATATAATACTTGGCTAAAAAAAAATGGACAAGAATTAAAGCTTCCAGGTTTGAACTACACTCCCCATCAATTATTTTGGATTTCTGCTGCCAATTCCTGGTGTAGTAAAGAACGAAAAGAATTTTTAAAATTAATGGTTACTGCCGGATATCACGCACCAACTAAATTTCGAGTTAATGGCCCATTTCAAAATTCAAAAGAGTTTGCTAAAGATTTTAATTGTCCAATTGGTTCACCGATGAATCCAGAAAACAAATGTGTTATTTGGTGAAAAGTGTATTGAATGCAATACATTTTGAAAATCTCAATTTTACAAGTTATTTTATTAAATCACTTATTGGTTCAATAAAAAGGACTAAATTTTCATTATTATTTATCTGCATCTTTCTTAATAATTTAATGTAAATTAACTTTATAAAGTCTAATTTTATTAACCGTTCTTAGCATACGTCTCGATGCCAATGTAAAAGTTTTTGGATTTAGCACATAAGAATAATAAATTTTTTCTTATAACCAATCCAACCATTCGATTGCTACAATTTGGATTCTTATCCAAGCCATCTACATATTTCGTTCTAATACCAAATACAACATCGAAAGGTAATTTAATCTTCGTACAACGACTAGCATATTTTCACCAAATTAAGTTGATATACAATAAAATATAATATTATTGAAGCATCATCGTCATCATTTCATAGACGTGTAGTCCGTTACGCCACTCTACTTATTATTTTTATTATTAGAGCAAAATTATTCCAAATATTTGAATGTCAGCAATTTATTTCAAATTTTTCTTTGCATTCATCAGTTTATTTTATCAATTTCTAAAAAATATCTGACAAAATTAAAACATTTTGAAATATTATGAAGAATAAAAACGTGATTACATTAATTAGGTTTTCATATCAGTAGTACCAAGTAGTACCTACTTACGATACTCTACGCTGATTGAATTTAAAACAATTACTATTAAAAGTATAGCGTTGAAATAAATTTAGTCATTTCATTATTACTTCATTTCATTACTTAATTATATTTAATACTTTACCCACGTCGAATTACGCCAATAAAAAATGTGAATTTTTGGTAACTAGACTGATTTAGTTGTAGAATAACAAGCAGTCTTAAAGTTATATACATAGATATACACAGTTGGGTGCAATTAGTTTTAATGTTTAAATTCAAGGTTAACTTATTAATAAAAATTAAGACGGTAAGTGGTAATTGCAGTTTGCTTCTAAATTGGAAAGAAAAAATTTATTCACAGCACATAGGAACAAAAATTACCTTAGTATTGCTTAATTTAAGTGTTATTTATAAAATTTTGATACATATATATATAGATGATAAGCAATAGGTACAGCAACATTACCAATGGATAAACCCTACAATGAGTCTATCTATAATAAATTGAGACATAATGAAAGATTGCTTATATTAAATTTTACGTAAGCAATCCGATGGTTAAAGTTGATGCAAATATTCAAATGCAATATGAAATGATAATGATACCTAGCGTATAATGGGTCGGAAGTTGGAACATAACCAAAAGGTTAAAAAATGAAAGCCATTTCTATTTCTAAGTAATTTCAATTTATTTCAAATAGGGTTTTTTTCGTTTTATAGTTTGAAAACCTTAAATTACTGCTGCATATCATAATTTAACCAGGCTTTTTTATGGAAAATAGCAAGCCCAAGAAAGCAGTAATTTTTATATACCTACTAAAGTTTTTTTTTTAAATGTTTTTTTTAATTATTTATATAAGTTTATTTCAATAAAAAGTTATAAATTCAGGCCCTTTAAATTAACAGGTCCGAAACAGCTGCCCCTTCTGTCTCCTTTTTAGCAGGGCCTAAATGTAGTGTTACTAAATTTGTAAAAATATAGTGTTTAACTGTTTACTTTGAATAAACGATACCAAGAAATTATTAAGGCTAGGATATTGAAGAGTGCACGAGGTTATACATGAGTAATTCAAAAACGGATGGATGGATTGTCATAAATTTTTTAAAGTATATATATGATGTCTTAAGGACGATCCTCAGATATTTCTTTTTTTTTAATAAACTTTTTTTTAATTAATATTTTCAAAATAACCCGTTTGTAATTTTTTTAGCAAAAATAAAGTTGGTGAAATGAATTATTTATAAACAATTAAAAATAAAAATAAAATTAAAAATAGGGGGGCGTTAAATCAGTTTTGTTATACATAACTAATTTGAAAGCGAATGATTTGATACTTTTGAAATTTTGGGATAATATTTATGGTACCAATGCGCAAGGAAACAGCTATTTTTAAACATATCAGTTTTATTTACAACAATAGTAATAATTTTAAAATCATATATAATTTATCAATTAATTAAATTTTACTAATTAAATTAATACATAAGCGTAAACGAATACATATGTAAATTTTCAAAAGTTTATTTTACCTAGAACATACTAAAAATGTAATTATAACAATAAGGCAATTCAATCACCCGGGTAGCAATAATTAAATAATATAGTTCAACTATTATTACGCAGATGGTTCTCCAATCGCGTATTGTTAATCATATAGGCAGATATCTATTTTACCCTTTGAGTTTACCTAAGCTTTCTACCTACACTTCTAGAAAAGTTATAGAGTTAAATTTTAATTCAAGTATACTGCGCAAACGACCTTGGGTGCAAATTCCACTTGTTTTATCTCTAACTTTCTTGTTATACTTGATAGTAGAATCATGGATAAGCAAATCTTGAATGTAAAAATTGTACCCTCTACGCGTTTAAAATTACATAATTTGTAATAGGTAATTAAATTTAATTTTAAAAAGTGCAATTATGAAATTTATTTATTAGTTTAAAAGTTTCCGGAATCTAGTAGTTTTAGTGACATCACTTTTTTTTAACTGGCATATTCGTAAAATTTAACCTTTTTGACTTATATTTCAGTTGACAATTCGTACTTAAGTAGACCAGTTTAGTTTACACAGCATTGTAAAAAATTGTACTGGAAATGAAATTTTTATTTAAAAATTTTCGTGCCATGATTTGTTACTACTGTAGATGTGGTCTAAAGCCAAAACAATCTATCGAACGGCTTGTTTTGGTTTTTGGATATGAAATACCATCCAAGACTACTGTTTTTATACCTGGTTTTCCGAATTCCAAAGTAGACGCGCCACTCTCAGTGATGAATTTCGTGCAGGTCATACTTCATACGGCAACTTCTGTTGTTGCCATTATTGTTGATGCTGTACGTGAAATAATTAAGCCAGCTTGGCATGTGACATATCGAGAAATTCAAGCATGCTTGGGCATTGACATGAAAACAATACACACGATTTTTCGTGATAGCCTAAGAGCCAGTGGCCGGCCGACTTACGGTATTTTAACAAAGCTGAAATTTGGTACATTTACTCTCTTATATATGCTGAAGATGAAATGGGGACTCTTTAGTCCGGCCAGTGGTACCTACGCAGGGACGTGTCTAACCAACTTTTTTGGGGGAGGAGAAATTTTAAATTTGCCAACTGAATTAATTCAAAATTGCCAACTTTTTGTAAGTTTTGCAGGTTTTAATAAATTTAGACATAAAAAATGCCAAATTGACCTACTTTTGGATGTTTTTGTCAACTTTTTGCCAACTTTCTGCAACATTGGGGGGGTTAGGGGGAGCTTTCCCCTGGGCACGTTCCTGTACCTATGGTCACTCTGGGTCGAGGAAGTAAAAATTTGACTGAATTCGGCGTCATAGTTACCAGGTTGCCTCTTGCTTATTTTAAAATATTTTTTTATTATTATAACTGAAAAACAACAATAGTAAACAGCCACGATAGTAGTATAGCCATGGCAGACACTTTTGAAAGTCGCAAAAATAACAAAAAATTTACAATATTTTAACAAAACTGATATGTCATTAAAAAAATTATTTGACATAATGTCAAATATTGGAAATGTTTTGTTTTTTTTGCGACTTGCAAAAGTGTCTGCCATGGCTATACAACTATCGTGGCCGCCTGCCATTGTTATTTTTCAGTTATAATAATAAAAACATATTTTAAAATAAGCAAGAGGCAACCTGGTAACTATGACGCCAAATTCAGTCAAATTTTTACTTCTTCAACCCAGAGTGACCGTACGTCGACTACCCGCCACCCCAAGCCGCAAAATTATTTTTATCACAAAACATATATACTCTCGGCACTTGCTATGTTATCTTTGAAAATGATTTACTTAAACCCCGTTCACACTACATGATTTATCATATGTGATGAATGATGATAATTTATTATAATTATCATCACTTTTCACATGACTTCTCATATGAGGGATTTTTTTACGTTCAGACTATACGATTTTTGATATAGAAGTTATAGCTTTTATGATTGGCTGTTGTGATGGTATGATTTTAGCCATGACTTTTCTTATGACTAAGCATCGATCTTATATTACACTAGATGGGATACAAGTACTAATATTGAAGCCAGTTTTTAATTGTTTACCTGCTATTTGTTTACGAAGTCCCTGGAACTGATTGGTACTTTCAAGTTTGTTTATGTTTACCTGGTCTTTCTCCACCAATCAGATCCAAGCACTTTGTAAACAAACAGAAAATAAACAAAGAAAAACTGGACAACAATCAATGCTATTTGAATAGGAATCCACCATCTAGTGAAATAACTGATCTAAGTGAGTAAAAAGTCATATGATAAATCATGTAGTGTGAACTACCCTTTAGAAACATTTGTGGTTTTAACAAATAAGTTACTGAAAATTTTGCGAAGAATAAAAACAGAAGCATGAAGCTAATTTTTAAACAAGTAAATAATAAATAAGGGTATTCACACTGGCTCGTGTATTGGTGTTGTATTTATACACCGTTGTAATATCCTAGCAACGTCTAATAATACACAACTTTATTTGGCGTTACTAGGATAAATACAACGGTGTAAAAATACTAGGGTTATATACACGTCAGTGTGAATACCCCTATTGTCTTTTCTAAATAATTGTTTTATTAATACTAAACATTTTTTCATCTTTTCGTAAAGAGCATTACGCGTGTTGCTGACTAGTTAATACATCGTTATCTCGTAAACGAATTAATTATTACCCCTTCTTTTCTGATTTATTTCTATTCTAATTTATATAATTGACGAAAACCACCAGATAATATTAATATTTTTGATAAAAAACTCAAATAATATATTTATTACCTATTATTACAATTTATTGTTATTTATTTGTAAGTAGAGAATTTTAAAATATTAAAATTTACATTTATTAATTTTTACAAGTTAAAACTTTTGTAATGCACACAGATAAAAGGATAGTTATGTTTATGTCTTATGTAGATAAGTTAAACGTTTTTGTTATGGGATTTGTTATGGTTTATGTTATGGGTGATTCATACGTTATCTTATCGTCAGAAATTTATTTCATGGTGAAATCTGTTGCAAAAAGAGAGGGAGAGACATTTTGTGAAATAGATACACTTGTAGAAAACAACATGAATTCTGTTTTAAAATAGATTTCTGTACTTCAACGGCGACATATTTGAACCAAAAGTTGTACTAATTTTTAGCTAAATGTGTTGCCTATGTATTTAATTATATTCATACTAATATTCGCGCGCCCCCACGCGAGCCTAAATGAACACCTGACTTACAGATCCGAGCCTTAAGTGCTTCAAGTTGCAAGACAACAGTTGAGAAGAAAATCTAGCATGCGGTATAAAATTGTAATTTTTTAAAGAAACGCGTTTATTTCAGCTACAAGTTTAACTATGGGCTTTCAATAAATTGAAATTAATTAAATAATGAATTAGTGCAGTTAAATAAAATCATAATATTTAAAAGAAGTATCAATAAGAAACTTTTAAAAATTAATAGGGTTATTTATATTGACGCCCTAACTAATATGTTAAGTTTTAGGCTCTGGCCACACGTGCAGTAAAAGGCCGCTGGCATCAGCAGTAAAAGCGCAAGTAGGCGCATTTTTAAGGTAATGCTGATACAAGTGCATTGTTAAAGCTGCGACATTACCTTTCATTTACCTTGAGAATGGGCGTTCCTGCAGTTTTACTGCTGCTGCCAGCGTCATTCTACTGCACGTGTGGCCAGAGCCTTAAAGTCCATTGTAGAGAAGCTTACGAGAAAAGGGGGGGTGGCGTAATAGTTCTCCAAAACAAGTTGCTTACTCTTCAAAAATATGTACTGTCCTTGGAACAATATTTTAGCTTAAATTTTACTATCGGCGAATAACATGCCGAGAGTAGAAATCATTAAAGAAGGTGATGAAGATTAAAAAACCCCATTAAAATGTCTCTATTCTCATCTCCTTTTTGGCACTTTAAAAAATGTAATATCTGTTAGCTTGGGAAATTAAAAAAAATTATGCGAATAATTGTCATAGTAGTTAGTCAACAATCTGAAACGAAATTATTCCAAGAAGCAATCATTCACAACGTTAACCTCAAGAAACATGAACTTGTTCTATTTCCATTTTTATTGCTTACGAATCAAGCTGAAATGAGAAAAATTTAGAGATTAACATTATTTAACATCTTACACAATTTATATCAAATTTTTAATTTGCATGGAACATCAAAAAATATTATTGTTGCAGGATTTTTTTTATAGTAAATATTTGGAAATTTGAAAGCAAAGCTAGTCATATCGAGTAATTCGTGCAGCTTACATACATGAAATGTATTATGGAAAAAATTTACGGAAAAATTCACAGAACAAATGCTTAAATTTAAAGCTTAAATTGACATTCTACAAAACATGAAAACAATGAACGAACAATTTCGTATGATGAAATTGTTTCATTACTTTCATTATTAGATTTGCAATTGAATTACCATTTTTTTCAACAGTTCCTTTCATCGAAAATAATTTACTAGTCATATTTTAATAGTTACCGCCTCTGAAAACCAAAACTTTTATTTGTTGAAACCGAAAAAGCAAAATGTTTCACAGAAGTTTAGTTTCCAGCAGGACAAACTGACTTAAATAATTCTGTTTCTACTTTCTTTCGGTTGCAACACTACATCTGTGATCTTTCAAAATGTTATCTTATAATGTTATCATTTGCTACAATTTATGGTAATCTTCAATTATAAGTAGAGTGCAGAAAAAAATATTGTTAAAGCTAGTAAGGCAATATTTTTGGTTATAAATAGGGGACAAATCACGAAAATTTCTTTCCTTGTATAAAACTGAATATTAAGAAAATGGGTTTAGAAAAAAGTTTAGAGCTGCCACGAAACAATTCCAAAATTATCACTATTTGCCTCAATAACTCCTTTCATTTGTTGTCATGTATTTCATTGCAAAAATTGATTCAAATTGAATCAAGAAGATTCAAAAAGAAAGAAATTGGTGTTGAATTGTGTGAAATTGGTAGCAGATAACTAAGAAGCAGATTAAGAAAATATCCAAATTGAAAAAAAATTATATAAGAAAGCAACAAAAAACTGGAATTTATTCACTAATGCAAAAATTTGGGAAGAATGCTTATTATTTTCTATATTATAATACATAACTAATAAACAAACGCAATGAACAACTTACGTCGGGTGTAGCCATGCACATAAGACACACTTACGTGATCGAGAGCAGGAAAAATGAATGATGTACATATGCGATAAGATAAAAAAACATCGTAAATGTGCATTTTCAGTATGAATTTTATTGATTGTACCAATATTAATAGCAAAATTAATAACAAAATGAGAGGTAAGCTAAGTGTCCGGGCTAAGGACCGGACCCATTATGAAGTAGCAATCCACCGAGAGTAATCTGCGAAGAAAGCCATTTAATAATAACATATTACCTATATATTGGTCACGACGTTCAAATACGAGCAACGACTACAAAGAAGAAGAATAGCAAAATTAACAAAAGTCGTCCAATCTCATTTATAGAAAACTATTAATTATTTATGTCCAACTACATTATAACGACATGATTATAATATCACTTAGCGGCTATAAGGTGCTATTTTATGGTACTAGTCCGTTTTATTTTATTGATAAAGTTAAACGGCCGCCTGCCAATGTCAATAAAATAAACGTCAAAATAAAATAATTTCATCGTTTTATTTAAACACTATTTTTTATATGCGGAGTAAGTTTCTTCGTACAAATGTTTCGACTTGGTTGGAAGAAAAATAGATTCATTTAATAGAATAATAATATATAGGTGATGAAAACACCAAAAAAACATTTGGAAAAATCCAAATTGAGAGGCAGAAATAGGTATATAATTCAAGCGATGATAATATGATACAGGAAGAACAAAAGATACAGGAAAGTCTGAACAAATTGTAAAAACGGATAGAGGAAATAAAAAAAAACGCAAAAGTTGGTAATGGAAAAGTTTTTATAGATCTGAAACTTTTACGTTAAAAAAAATTAACAATAATATTATTAATAATATGGGAGAGAGGTATTTGAAATGTAAAAAGTATAAATGATAAAATATCAAATTGGCATAAAAAAATTTGAAAAGCGATTTACAGGTCTTGACCGTTACCAAAACATAACGGATTGAAATAGATATTATAAAATAAATTTGGAAATGGACTAAAACTAATAATTTATAGAGAAGTTTCTACAATTAGTATAGCTGCATCTGGTGTTAGATGTGAGATAGGAATGAAATTTAAAAACTTAATACAAAGTTGGTTGTTTGTCTTAAAACGAATATTAATAGTTTTATTAATTAAATATTAATTTATTGTGGTAGCGTATGAGCCAAACGAAGACGCTAGTGATAGAGAAAAAAACAGTTTTGAAAGGATCTCTAATTAACAACAATTTCAACAGGTGTATCGAAAACAACGTTGATGCAAGTAAGAAGTCAAAAGTCCTTTTGGAGAAAAAAAGTAAACGATAATGGAGAAAGATTGATGAAATAATATCTGTTAAATAAGTACATTAATGATTGAAAATTCGCTATACCAACACAAGAAAATATATAATTATACGAAAGAAAAACTGAAGTAGAAGTTAAAAATCGATTTTAGGAGTTACTAGTAATTTATGGAATGAAGAAACCGCTCTTCAAATTTATTAAATAAAAATTATTGAAATCTGTTTTGGCATAAAAATGATCTTGTGAAATGTCAATAAGGGCCGTGAAAAAGTTAATAAAAAAATTTATTAACTTGAAAAATTGGAAATTTGAGTTAGTGCCGAAAATTGTCATCGCGTAAATTAGTAAACTCAAAGAAAATGTAGTTTATCAATCTAGTAAACATTTGTATTCTAGGTACAATGTAATTGTTATCAAATAGACGGAAAAGGAGCCATTAGACTAAGAAAAGTTACATCAAATAAGAGGAATACTTTAGTGGAGCGGGTTTTAGATAAGCTATTAAATTAGAATTTTATAACATAATTTGTGCAATTTTTAAAGTCACTCCTTGCACGTCATTTGACAAATCAAAGTCAATAAAATTAATCGAGGTTAAGTAATCAGAATAAATTTATCAAGTTGGATAATTTAAGTGCAACCATGAAGTTAATAAATAAAGAAAACCACAACCAGCATATTAATTATTTCCAAGTGTTGTGACTCATCTGAAGAGGCGATATCCACTAAGCAATATTCAACAATCAATGTTGAAAATAAGTTTCTGTATGATCTTGAATGATACAAGTTTGAAACTACCTCTTTTTTAAATCGATAAATACATATTTCCCATTGGATTTTGGAAATATTTTTATTATTTTATTAGATTTTTCTTTTATGAAGCCAGTGCGCCTACAACAACATTACAATTATATTCATTCGGTCTTGCCTACGTTTTAGTATAATTAACCTTCTCTGATCCTGGATTAGAAAATGTACAAGAAAATTACCTACAAATAATGCGAAAACATCATCAGTAGCATAACCTCAGTATAATAAGCTTCTATAACGGTGTACCAGAGGTCTGCAGATGTGCTCCACGAGACATCGCCAAGCATGGAGAGTAACATTTGGTTTGTTGGAATCTACGCAATGAGCCAGCCCAAGCATTATATATTCAAATTCAAAAAATAATTTTAAAAATTCTAACTAAATGATTAGAGGATTTGGGCTTTGAATCTATTAAAAGATAGATACCATAAATTCCTCAAGCAAACTTACCAATTTTCATACATATTGAAAGAACCTTCTCGAGTATTAAAATATTATTGTCATTTAAACTAAATGCAGATTTTCAAACAAAAATCCGGAAACATACCTCCGTACTTGTCCGTATTGTTCTGACCAATCTCTTGTCCGACCCTTTAATCCCACATAATATAGGGAAATATAGTGTAATATAGGTATTTAATGTGCCATTAAAAAACATGGGACGATAGTACGATTGAATTTTCAAATGCAACGTTGCGGTATTATGTATACAATTTTAGTAAATACCTAACATAACATGTCAGAACGCATAGATTAATTTAAACAGTTGTTAACTACTGTCAAATTTGTTTCAGATTAGTTATTTAATTTAAGCAAAGTAATTAGCACAATACAATACCGACAACAATTATTTAGTCGAATTGAGCAAAACCGGAAAAGGATTGGACTACTTTACTGCGTAAGTGGAAATGTATGAATAGTTTACGTATTGCCCGTGTGAAATTTTATATTAAAATTGTTCGTGTATCATAAGTGAGACAGATATTACAGTATAGGTACAGATAACATAATATGTACATATTAGTTGAATATCTTTTACAAAATTTATTATATTTTATTATTTCTGTAACTTATTAATGTAATATTGAATTTGAAATGGTAATTATAATGTACATGTGTATTATTCATCAATAATTTTTGTATAATAGTTATACATTATAATATTATATTACTGTAATAATAAATACAGTGGAGTCGCGATCACGTGAACTCACTAAAGACAGATTTCTCCACATTTTTAAATTTTGCACCAATAACTCAATAATATGAATTAAAAAAAATGTGTAATTAATGGCGTGCCGTTTTACTATTGTAACGTTTTAAGTTTTATCGTTTAAATAAATAACAATATTGATGTAATTAGAAAAACTTATTTATGTTGTTCGTGATGTTTTAAATACTACATTTAGATTGATGTTTTACCAGCTTAACGTCAATTACCAGTTGTTAAAACAAAAATACTAAAATTGTTGGAATGTAAAAAATTCGGCACGCCATAGTAAAGTGTACTTTTTTAATATTCTGAAAGTTTTAAGTTTAAAATTTTAGGTCTACAATATTTATATCAACAAAATTTATTAATAATTTTACAATTCAAGAAAATATGAATTCCGAAAAGAAAGAGACTTCCACCAGGTATGTAGTACGTGCTCATTTAATTTATAGTTTTAAGATAAAAATGTGTTGAATAAACTTTAAATGTATTGAAATTAATTTTTATTTAATCAGTAACCAAATAACTTGAGCAAATTTTGGATTGGAATAAGTATGCCACTTTCTGTGATCATAGATGATGTCAAAAAAAACATTTTTATATAAAGAGCCACTTGAAAATCTGCAAAAGGAAACTTAAATTAAATCGAGTAGAACTAAACACATACTTATAGCTTGTCATATTGAGTAGAATATTTTGAAAGTGTTTTGTCAGATTTTTTATAACAGTGGTTACACTAGTTTAGTGTCCAATTCTAAAATGGAAACGTAGGTTAGAGCAGAAACGTGTCACAAAGTTACTCATGTACAAAAGTTAAGAGTAATTACTGAGAATATTGTTGCTAATTTCTATAAGTATAGTATTCTACTCAAAGATACCGCTATACAAGAAACTCGCAAGGTTTTATTTAAAGAATTGGTTTAATTATAAAGACGTACAATTTATTTAGCCACAGCAGTGGAGTGATGTGATCGCTGGTTGAGTATAGAGCGGAAATTCTGGGTTCAAATCGCTAATTGCACAGAATTTCTTGGCTTGGCCTTCTAGTGGGCATATACACTCTGTGGTGATCCCTGATATTTGTGTCGACGTCATTACCGTTGATACGGCTGCGTCACACACGAGAGTTGACAAGACAGGTTAAGTGCCAAACTACACGAGCGTTATTTCCGTCGCGTATTTATCGTCGCGTATTCTCCGCCGTGTTGAAAACCACACGTTTAAATGGAGCAAACTACACGAGCGTAATACACGCTGTGTGGTTTTCAATACGCAGAAAATACGCGACGATAAATACGCGACGGAAATAACGCTCGTGTAGTTTGGCTCTAAGTAGGCAGGGAATGAAGCCAAGGGCCTTCTAGGCCTGTAGAGCTATCATGTATGTATGTATGTATAATTTATATAACTTTTTAATTCTTAAAAATAGTGACTATAACCTCTGTTAATTCAAATACTGAAAATAATTGTATTTCTTCTGATGAATCATAACTACTATGCTCGTTGGTTGTCAATTTAGTATATAAAAAACTTAAAATAACTAAAAGGTGCAGCAAGGTTTACACCAGTACTTTTGCAATGGTCACTTAGTCATCCATAAAATAAAAAATCCTTCTCTGTATTTCTTATATAAATTATCATCACGTTTTCTGCCGGCAAATATTATTTGTTGAACCACCACTCGTGGTCAGGAAGTAGGAAATAATTGATCATCAAATAATATGATAAGAGGTCTTCCTGTTCGCCATCTTAGGAAGAACAGACAAAAAATTTTCTCTTGAAAGTTTTTGAAAGTGATTTTCTTAGAGTTTTGTTTAAATCTAAACAGGATTTTGAAAGGAATAGATTCATTGATAATCTGAATAATATTTTTATTTTGACCCAAAAAATTTATGAAAAATTTGATTGGTTTTACGGTACATTTTATTGAAGCCATACTTACAGAACGATTGAAGATTCAAGTGTATTTTTTCGTATGTACTTCTCTTCTGGAATACTAAAATATTGTGTAACGCAAAAATTGAAAAGTTTGAGCACAGTTGAGATACAATGTTTGGTTATTGACTTACATGGAAGTATTAATTCATTACCTGTATAATAATTTTTGGAACAAAATATAATAGTCAAAGTGAACCAAATTGTATTTATGAAACCAATCAGTTATTTTTAGAGTTGGAAGAAAACGTAACGTTTTGTAAGAACAGATGTATGTGCTACAACCAACGAATTGGAATATAGTGATTTTAGTGACGATCTAGTGATAAACATCTCTACTGAAAGCTGAGCTAAGTCAACGGGCTAAGGACCGGACTCTAGGTTAGATGCCCTGGGTTCGATTCCCAGCCCGGCTACAAAATTTATCCGACTTCATTATGACCCTCTCCTCTTGGAAGGCAATGGCAAACCACCAAGAGTAATATGCCAAGAAAGCCATTTAATAACATATTAAATTGGTCACGACGCTTCTGTCAAGAAGCAATACGAAGAAGAAGAAGTGATAAACAGCACCGCATTGTTAAAAAATGTCTTCAAGTATGTACCTATATAAAAACATTGTATTTCTTTATAAAACTTTTGTTATTTTTCCGTTATACAATTTCATTTATTTTGTTTCGCTTCATCGTAAATGAAAGAAAGGGAGTGTAAATTTTATTAAATTTTTTTTTTGCATTTATAATAAGGTTGCCTTATGTTTGAAAGTTAGAATTGCAATTTATTAAAAGAAACTCGTTAGGTTGATAGGTTATAATTATCAGGTTAAGTTTGTTTAAATTCTTTTACAATTAAAATTTTTAAGTTTTGCTTTATTATTGAAGTGTTTGATTATTATTCTAGTGCCTACATTCAAAGTAGTTTAAGGAACAAAGTAATTAAAAGAGTCATAGCTAACTGGTTAAACAAAGATTGTGCATTCTGATCTTCCTCAAGAAGAGTTTTCCCCAAATAAATTATATTTATTTGATGGCAATCAAAACGGTACATTTAAATGGCACCCAATGTGGGGCATAAAAGATTTTACTGATTAAGAAAATTAAAGAGAATAAAATCTAAAAATTAAAATATTTTTATAATCTTTTTGAACTTGCTCTCACCCTGAGATATTTTTTTTTATAATACGACGTTAGAAATGTATAATATATTATCGAAACCTTTAACATCGGTTTTGTGGTTTATAGTATTTTTATTAATTTTCTTGATGTAGACTATCATCATCATTAAATCATTTTGTGAACAAGTTCATCTTTGTAGTATTTCAAAAAGTTGTTTATTAAACTATGACTTTTCTTATTGTAAATATCAAAGCTAAAATAATATTCTTTTTTTTATGTATATACAAAGTAAAAACGTGTTATTGTCTATCATAAAAACATCATAAAAATTCCCAAGTAACACACCTTCGTATATTAGACGTATGTTACTGTGAAAGACCGAAATCCGGTGAATGTCGAGATACACCGGTGAATGTCAACATTCTCTAAGTTGCTTGGCGTATGTTTGAAATATCGGTCGAATATCATTATTTCAAACTTACACCGGCGAATGTCGGCATTCACCATGCACTCATGGTGTATGTTGAAAACAAACTTTTTTTTAATAAATTTGGGGTCTGTACGACCACGGTAGACATCGGGGACTTGAATTCTTACGTTATTGCCAATTTGGGTCTGAGGAAATAAGCTTTTTTTGAAGTTCGCAACATTTTTGTTGCTTGAAGTAGAAGATTCTTTTTTTCGGCTTCTCTTTTTGAAGAAATTAGCTGGTGTTGTTCAGTCAATGCTTGAGATGAAGACGTGCTATGTTGTGGATCAGTCTGCGATTGAAAAGAAGACTTACTAGGTTGTGGATCCGCTCCAATGGTATTTTGGTTATCCACAGTTGACATTCACCAAAGCTCAGTTGTGTTTGTCGACATATACCGGTGAAAGTTCGAATGTATAATAAAATTAACACATGTTTGGTCTTTCACCAAGACATTTGGAATATGTCGACATTCACCGGCGAATGTTGACATTCACTAATTTCGGTCCTTCACGGTAACACGTATAATAATGGTCTAAACCAAACGTCAATTACGTATATAATACGTGTAATTGAAAACGTATTTTAAACGTTAAAATGTCCGCGTAGATTTCTCATTTATAGACGTATATAATAATACGTATAAAATAATACGTAGAGACGGTCGGAGAGCAATGGTCAAGCGAGTTGACTACGAACGCTCAATACCCGGTTTGAATCCGGGTAAGTAACAACTTATTCTGGCTGTCTCATTTAGACCTCCAGGTTGGGGGTTCTACCGACGGGCTGGCTCCTCGTCGTAGGTAAAACATGTAAAATGCTAACAAACAGCGCCAATTTGCAAGGTTGGTAGTTTGGTATCGGACAACGTCGCAAGACGTTTAAAACCGACTATATAAATAAAAATAATATAAATAATAATAAACAAATATTATTACGTATATTATTCGTAGTACGCTACATAGATAACACGTATATAAAACGTTGAAATGTGACGTCACTTTAAATGGCTGCAACTTTATTTTTTGCATAGATTTTCAAGTGGCTACCTATCAGAATTATATTATAAGGTGGTTATATAGCATGGCCAGTATTAGTGGCACACCGCCCTCTAAAGTACTCGAGTTCGCCCTAAGTTTGGGGTGGCTTGAGGAATAGGAGGCTGGTGGGCTGCTAACATCGGAGGTAGCATAATGGGCCCGATTATGTGGCCTGAGTGCGTGTGAACCATGGTTTGCCCTCCACATTCAATCCAGAATCCAGAAGGTGGTTATACAAATGTATAAAATTAATATATTTTAACGCTAACTTTCATGTTAGATATTGCACAAACTTCTGATTAAAATTTTATTGTGTTAATTGAATTGAATTGGAAATAATCAATAATTATAATAACTTAGAGGTGACTCAATTATGTGGCAAAATTGCAACATCTTTGTCATTATTATTATCTCTGGATATAACCGATTTAAATTTGAATTATTTATATTTAGATAAATTAGTTATATTTAATTTTAGAAAAAACTGGTGGTTAAGAAAAACTCAAACCGAAAAGCTATTATTAATACTATCCATCTTTTTGTTATTGATTACCTTAGCATTACTCATATCTATCATAGTAGTGTCCCTAGGAAGGAAATGCTTAAATCCGTAAGTACATGTACATAATAACATACGTTACTATAAAAATCAAATACAGTAGAACCCAATTATAACGAACCATCAAGTAACCATACATACGTTATAAATAAATTTATGTTTACGTGTTTAAATATGTAGGGGAAAGGGGTCGGTTGTGGAAATACTTTCGTTTTTGGCTCATAACTTTTGACCAAGTGCATATTATTTGGATTTATAGGTACTTATAGAAAGCTAGAGACCTTAGCTAACTGCTAATAAATGACTTAAACCAATTCCGTCAAATAGAAAATTTTTTTAAAGAATTTTGTGAAGTGGTCACTTTTGGTCAACGCTTTCTTTTGGTTCGGTTGTGAGCACCCTTAGAAAATCTGTTAGAAATGGGAAAATATAAAGAAAAACAACGACAAATATAAAAAAATTAATAGTTTTTTTTATTTTAGAAGCCTTCACTAGCATTATTCATCGTCTGAAGCACAATGTTTGCATGTGAAATAGCTGACGCGCACCTACTTTAGATATGCCAATACACTTTACATAGACAACCGAAACTCTTACCCTATGTATGTTTCTTGACGGAACCTTAATTTAGTAGGCTATTAACAAAAATACATTACAAATGGGTACATTATAACGGGGTTGTACTGTATCTATTAATGTAATAAGTTAGCCAATTCTCGAATTTAAGAAATATTTGAAGTTTTAAAATTTGTTTTGCTCTTCAGCTAAATTTTATTTGTATAGTCTAAAGAAAAAATAAAATGTTCAACTTTTTGTAAATTGACTACCTATGATTTTAAATAATAAAATAGCCACGGCAGTGGAGTGATGTGATCGCTGGTTTCGCTACGAGCGGAAATTCTGAGTTCAAATCTCGGACGCATCAGAATTTCTTAGCTCGGCTTTCCAGTGGACATTCTCACTCCGTGGTGAACCAAAAAACCAACCAACCAAATTACCCAATCCAAAAAACATAAACAAACAAAAATACTGAACAATTTAAAAATTAACATTTAGAAGTGCTAATAACCCAGTAGTTGATGCACGTTAAAATGTAAATTAAAAAAAAAATAATAAAATGGCACCACGTCATAATAAGAACAATAACAATGTATGAACACTTCTTTATGTTGAAGTCATTTTTACCGTCGATATTGTGCATAATACTTATATAGTAAAAATAATATAAATGAAATATTTGAACATTGTAATCTTTTATTAAATGAAAAATTGCCACTTTGTAGATTTTCAAAATACAATTTAAACAAGTTATTGCAAATTTAAAAAATACATTTTAGTTTAAGTATTTAATTTTTAAGTTCTAGAAATGTATGTTCAACTCCAGGTTGTGTACATGCAGCATCTTCTATTCTTAATAATATGGATATTACTGAAGATCCATGTGAAGACTTTTTTAAATTTGCTTGTGGGAAATACCTACAAAATACTATAATTCCTGAAGATAAAACTTCCATTAGTCCTCTTTCAGCAACTTTAGATATTGTAGGACAGCAACTTAAACTTCTTTTAGAAGAACCTCTTCACGAAAATTCTACTAAGCCATATCGTTTAATTAAACAACTTTATGATACTTGCATGAACACAACTGCTATTGAACTTGACGGTTTATCTACAATTAAAACAATGATAAAAGAATTAGGAGGGTGGCCACTGCTTGATGGTAACAATTGGAACGAAAAGTTTTTTGACTGGAAGAGCACTATGTATAGATTTAGAAAATTTGGATTTAATCCACATTACTTTATATCGGTGTACGTATGTCCCGATAAGAAAAATTCTAGTGTGAATGCGATTTGTGTAAATAAATCAATTTTAGTTAATAAATTATTAAATAAATACTTAACCAAGTTACTTTTAGGTAGATGAAGGAGAATTAAGTTTAAATAGAAAGTTTCTAGTTAAAGGTATTAACGATAAATTTGTGAAAGCATATTATGATTATGTAGTTGATATAGCCGAATATTTCGGAGCTAATAGATCTGTAGCAATAAAAGAACTTAGAGATACTTTAGCATTTGAAATGAAACTGGCTCAGGTATGCATAACTTCGCAAAATCATCTATATCATTTCATATGAACTGAATAGGTTATTTCACCAAACGAAGATCGTAGAAATTCAACAGCTTTATATAACCCCATGACAATTACTGAACTTCAGTTACAAGCCCCAACCATTCCTTGGTTGGAATACATTACCAATATTTTAGATATTCCAGATATTGAAATAACTGGTGAAGATATCGTTATTGTAGCTGTGCCAGACTATTTCAAAAAATTGCATGCAATATTTGAACAAACTCCAAACGAGTAACTAATTTATACCACATATTAACCACAGATTTTTTAATTTAAAAGTATAATTTTTAGAGTTCTAGCAAATCATATTATGAGAAAATTAGTTACATCTACTGTATTTTTCCTTAACGATAAAATGCGAAATAGAAACCAAGATTACCTAAAGATTTTAGGTGGTTCATCAGAACGTGAATCCAGATGGAAGGAATGTACCAGAATTTCTACTGAAAGGTAGGAACAGTTTCGTGCTCTTATATAAAATTTATTTTGTAAACATTTTTAGTTTATACTTAGCATCGGCGGCTACATACGCTAAAAGATTTTTTAACATGGAAACAAAACGATACGCTGAAGAAATCGTAACAAACGTTCAAAATACGTTTATAAATATTTTAAGACCTTTAGATTGGATGGATCCGGTAACTAAATCAAAAGCTGTAGAGAAAGCGGAATCTATAGTCAAGTATATAGCTTTTCCAGATGAACTACTCGACAAGGAAAAAGTAGAAAAATTTTATGCAAACGTAATAATTACTCCAAATAAAACTTTGACTGGTATATAAAATCTTTTATTTTAGCTAGACATTAATACAAATAATTATTTAAAAGCGTATAACGTTATAAATGTGTTCTACGAAAATTTTTATAATAATCGACTCCGCGAAGCAGTTAATAAGACTGAATGGATTTCACATGCTTATGCACCAGCAGTTAATGCATATTATAATCCAGCACAAAATAGCATAGGTAATAGCACCAAAAAGAGAATGCAAAGTTTCTAAAATCTACATTTAACAGAATTCCCAGCTGGAATTCTTCAAGGAGTTTTTTTTGATGTGGATCGACCACATTATTTAAATTATGGAAGTTTAGGTTATATCGTTGGACATGAAATAACTCATGGTTTTGATGATATGGGAAGGCAATACGATAAAGATGGAAACCTCAATAACTGGTGGAATAACGAAACAGAAGCTTTGTTTCTTAAGAAAGCTCAGTGTATTTTAAACCAATATGGAAATTATACTGTGCCAGAAGTTGAAATGAATGTAAAAACATTAAAATTTTGTATTTGTTTAAAGCTTAATCACATTATTTCTTGTTTTAGTTAAATAGCAAAACAGGTCAAGGAGAAAACATAGCAGACAATGGAGGAATAAAAGAAGCTTATTTAGCTTACCAAAATTGGGTTAGTAATAATGGGCCAGAACCTTACCTTCCCGGACTAAATTATACCCCTAATCAACTATTTTGGGTTGCAACTGCAAGTACGATGTGCTCAAAGACTAGAAAGGAACAATTAAAATATTCTGTTACCATTGGATATCATTCTCCGAGTAGATTCAGAATCAACGGTCCGTTAAGTAATTTAGAAGCTTTCGCAAATGATTATAAATGCCCTTTAGGATCACCTATGAATCCAGTTGAAAAATGCATAGTTTGGTAGATGATACTAAATAATTTGTAATTTGTTTTAAATAATAATCTTGTTAATTTACGAATAATGAAATAAATTATATTTTGTTTTTTATATTCCTTATCACAAAATTTTATTTTTTAAATTAAATGTTATCTTGATTGCATTTTATTGTGCAAGATAAACTCGCATGCACTTAGGCCATTAGTCGGCCTTGTACTATAATACTACTCCAGATTTGTTACAGTGAATACTCACCGGAGAGCCAAGTTAATAAATTCAGCGAAACCTTTGGCCGTGCTGAAAAAATTTACTTATCTTGATGGTAATAAACCTCGGAGCTTTGCATTTTGGTAATATATCTTCAGATGTTACAAACTGATTTCCACCTCAATTATGTAATATACTATGTTATACATTTTTTATGTTACTTTCAGAAACTAAAATGTCTCATTGGTGGAAGCTGTGTATCAAATTTTATATAAAATCAAATGAAAAATTCAAATGATTGACAATAATGTTGAGATTCAGTAGAAAATATAGATGTTCGTCATCGACCAATATTTTAAATGTATATTATGTTCTCCTAGTTTAATATTTTACAATATTGTAATATTGACATTTATATTGTACTCTCTAATCGTCTTTCCTGCAGTGATGTAAAAATATTGGGAAATTGTCAAAAGTACGAATAAGAAATAGAATCTTTGAATGCTTTGAATAGTTTCACAATTTAATGCATTGTCCAGCACTCAACATAACAAAAATAAGACGACAATATAATATATTATCTTATGGTTCTAAATTCTATGGTTCTATAACTATATATGTAGTTATTTATATCACATTGTTGTACTTATTACTAATTACCTGTTAATACTGTTTATTGCCATATTGTACTTTATCTATTAAAAACACAATGAGTTTTCATCCACTAAAATTTGTAATTCAGTTATTTTATTTTAAAGAAAATATGGAAAAATTTTACATTTATTAGGGTAATTTTGTTTTCAGGGTTAGTTCTTGCATGGGAAAAAACTGCTTTAATACCGCAGCTAAAAATAAGACGCATTGTGTCTTGTAAATTTAGCATCCCATTATATCGCTTTTTTCTCAAAACGCTTATTCTATACGTGGCTAAAACTATACCTCTAGCTATAATTGTCCGATTTTTAATTCAAAATTTCTGTAATACATTAACTATCAATGTACACAGCCGCTTTTTTGATTTTTAAAATGTAGGATATTTTTAGCTATCGAATCTAAATAAAACTTTTTTTTTTCAAAAAACGGTAATGTACAAAGAGATTTATATAGATTACGAAACATTTTTATTTTTGTTCTTTAGATTAACTTTTCTCAAGTTATCAATCGGGCCGTTGGACCACATTTTTTATATGAAGGCTCGATTGTAACTAATAACTTTTGTGACGTTAACGTGAATCGTAGATAACTAAACTTCAATTTACTAAACCTTGTAACCTTACCTGGACTCCTAAGTCTCTCAAGCGGCATTACGGTTCAGCTCTGAGCAGAACACTTTGGGGTTGCAAGCCGAGGAGATCCTTGACCCTATTAAAAATACTATACAAAAAAAAGAACAAGCCGCGTTCTTATAGCCGCTTGCAGATGTTGGTGAGATCTGAAAGCACAAAAGTAGTGAAATAAAACTCCAAAGCATAAGTAGATGATGTTAATAAATTGAAACACATGATAAAAAATAGTCAAACCAATAAAAATATACAGTAATTTAGCTAGACGCAGCTGTAAATTATAAATACCGCGTTAAATCTGATTCGGCGCACAAAAATCATACAATCGGAATCTTTGTTCCGATTTTCACAAATAGAATAAAAAAATTACGAAGATAATTTATCTTTTAACTTCTCCTTACTTATGTGCACTACATCGTACCGTATTTCGCTTTGTTAATACCAAAAAAAAAACAGTAAAAATGTAAGCGCTTACCCTTTTGAAACGTTCGCGACGCGCGTCTTGTATACTACTGCTCTACTGAATGCAACCAATTCATCAACGGATTGCTACTTGCACGGTAGGAAATGACAAAAAAGAAGTCCAGCTGTCAGTTGTAGAACCTCACTGGTATAATATCAAACATAGAGGTTGTTGATGTCGTTTTTGGAAGGTAGAAACAATAAAACCAACAGAAAAGATACTCAGATTCACACAGGTGTACGTGATAAAAATTCGAATTTTGTTTCGAATTCGTGTTAAAACGATCGTAGGTTGCTCTACGCTTGAATCAAAATAGTAGCCTTGAATTTATTGAATTGTATCCCACACCAGGTGGAATATCTCGTGGAACGTCTCGTTACCCTCTTGACAGCTCCCTTGTAAAGAATAATCAATACGATTGTGGAATCCAAAAACCGGAGTTGAATTAGCTACGTTAACTCAATTTGATATCGTTTGCCAAATTCGTACTTTTCTATTGGATATCGTCGCTAACCTTAATTATATAAATATCGCCTTCTATTTCCCATGCTATCTTATCTCCACCCATTAGCAAAATCTGGCAATTCGTATATTCTTTTAGTTGGTGAAAAGTGGAAATCACTAAAGTTTTGATTTATATTGTTTATACAATTGTTCTTCTTCTTTGCTTCATGGTGTAGGCATTGTTGCCTGTTCCGGTACCCATCTCTGCCTCGGTCTTCACTCTTCTTTGTCCTGGTGGTTTATATCTTTTTGCTGCTAGTGGCAGTCTCTCTTCTTTCATCCTTTCCAGATGTTCGCTCCATCTCTTGTTGTTTTCTGCGATTTTGCGTTTATACAATTAATGTAAATAAAATAACATGAGGTGTTTCAAAAGTTTTGCATTTTTTTTAAACCTGAATTAGCCAAATTCTGCTAGGGCAAAATTCAAACGTTGCACTACAATTTTTTTAAATAAACGTTTACAACAATTAAGTTCAACTTATGCTTAATATGTACACTCAAATCCAAAACAATACATGGCAGTCGTCTCTCAATCGGGGTGAGGGGACCAAAACTAAATTTTACAAAAGTTCTGCCGACTTAATCAGACGGTTAGGTAATGTTTGTATAGCTAATGTAAAAAATTGACAGATGTAGTTTCGGTATATTTAAAAGTTATAAGAATTTGCGTTCGGTCTCGCTACTGTTCCCTTACAGTTTAAAAAAATTATTGAAGTAATTTGTTCCCAACCGAATTTTCATCTTCCATTTTTTTTACATTATCATCAAACACCATGCAATCGTTTGGTGAAGAAGTTCTTTATTTCTGTATAATTTTAAAAAGGTTTGAGTTTTGTGTTTAGGAAGTATCTAAGTATATCTTTAAGAATAAAATTTTCAGGACTCCTGAAATCCAACAGCACCTACATTTATGCAGATTATTGCCAATTTAAAACTACATAATAGAAAACTTAACTTAGGTATTACCATTATTTAATTCTACCCAATCATGATGGCCCACGCTGCATTATGACATTAAAAAAGTAAATTTTCGGATTTCCTAACTTAATCTAATTGTCAAATAAAAAGCAGTCTTATAGTTATTTGCGTAGATTGAAGTTGGTGCAAATATTTTTTAAGTATAAATTATTCGTGATTAAAGTTAATAGTGAAGTTTTATCTCTGCGTACCTAACATATCAATTTACTTTTTATATTTACATTTATAAAAATGCAATTTTTATTATTCAGTAAGCTAGATGAAAAGTGACTAATTTTATTTTTTTGGGTATTAATATAAGTACAACTTTTAAATTATAGAAACAATTACTATCTACTTATCATGAAATACTTGACATAAAATTTATGTAAATTTTAAACTTTAAGATCATGAATTTTGAAAATAAAAATGAAAAGTTTAACAGGTACATGTATATTTAATTAAAAGTGCCATACAAATATAAAAAAGTTAACATTATTTTAGAGACTCAAAGTGGTATTCAACCAAAACAACATGTGAAAAAAAGTTATTGATACTTTGTGTAATAATATTTTTAACTTCTATTGCATTGCTCATATCTCTTATAGTGGTGGCTAACCAAATTAATGAATCAAATAAGTAAGTATGAAATTTGAGATAGAATTATTAATATTAATTAAAAATAATTTTTTTAATATTTTGTACCAAATTGTTAAGTTTAAAAATAAAACCTACTTTAAACTTTTTAGTGCTTCAAACTATTATTTTCTGTAATATTAAATTAATTGCAGTATAGGAAGTAATTACCATTTCAATACGTAATACCTACTTTATTATTAATCTGAATTAATCAATTTAAAGATATTAAATAAATTCTCATGCAAATTGAATAACTACTTTTTGAAACGTACATTTTTCTACGCCATGCCATATCCTAAGATACAATTATTCTTGTGCAATTTTTCATATAATTTCATAATACCAATTTAAGAATATTAATTAATTAGTAGTACAACTAATTGCAATATGCTTTAAAATTGCGTGGCATTATCGAATATCGTTAACTTATTGATGTTACAGAAATGTTTGTTTAACTCCAAGTTGTATCCACGCAGCATCTGATATAATTAAAAATATAGACACATCAGAAGATCCATGTGATGACTTCTATAGCTTTGCATGTGGAAATTTTATAAAACAAAATACAATTCCAGAGGACGAAGTTTCAATTGGACCTCTTACTTCAATAGAAGATGTTGTACGCGACCAACTTAAGCTTCTTTTAGAAGAACCTCTTCAAAAGAACTCACCGAAACCTCGTCGTGTAATTAAAAAACTTTATGACATTTGTATGAATACTACAGCTATTGAACTGGATGGTGTATCAACACCTAAAAGTATTCTTAAAGAATTAGGAGGATGGCCACTACTTGAAGGTAGCGATTGGAAAGAAAATTTATTCGACTGGAAACAAACGATTTACAAGTCTAGGAAACATGGATTATCTACTAGTTATTTTTTAACGGCATATGTGTGTCCCGATGAAAAAAATTCTACCAGACGTGTTCTTTGCGTTAGTAAACAAATAATAAAAGTTTGCAATTCCACTGATAATATTTCTTTAGTTAGACCAAGCTCCATTGAGTTTAAGCATAGAATATCTTGTTAATGGTATGGACGAATATGCTGTTCGTGCTTATTATGATTATATGGTTGATATAGCTGAGTATTTTGGAGCCAACAGAACTGTAGCGTTAAAAGAAATTAGAGAGATTTTAGAATTTGAAATTAAATTAGCCAAAGTGTGAACAATACAACACTCTAATTTTTCAACTATATTTATAAATATATTTTTAAGATTTGTACACCAAAAGAAGAACGTCGAAATGCAACAACTTTATACAATCCTATGACAATTGATGATCTTCGTAGAGACTATCCAATAATTCCTTGGTTGGAATATTTCACCAAAATTATAGATATTCCTGATATTGAAATTACTGGCGAGGATGTTGTTATTGTTGCTGCTCCAAGTTATATAACAAATTTAGATACATTAATTGCACAAACACCGAAACGGTAAATGATATACATACATAAATGTACACACTACCCAGTCAAGGCAGTAACATCAAAGTATAAAAGCAAACGTTATGTCATCGCTTTATTTGTGACTGAAAAGGTATCTGCGTTGACTGGGTATCCTCTCAACAATAGATTAAGCAACATAAGGAATAACATTTATAGAGTTTTAGCTAATCATATTATGACAAGTTTAGCTGAGTCAATGGTGTTCTTTCTCAATGATACATTTAGAACCAGAGAACATGAATATATACAAGCATTGGTTGGATCATCAGAACGCCAAGCCAGATGGAAAGAATGTACTGAACTAGCAAGCGGAAGGTAAAACAAATTTATCAAATTTTTGTAAAATTTATTGAATTGTTTTAGTTTGAATTTAGCATCGGGATCTTCATATGCTAAGAAATATTTTAATATGAGAGTAAAAGAATATTCTGCGGAAATCGTGGTTGCAATACAGAGTGTGTTTATAAAAAATTTAAAAACCTTGGATTGGATGGATTCGGTAACTAAAGCCAATGCTATTGAAAAAGCAGAGTCTATAACTAAATTCATAGCATTTCCAAATGAGATACTCGATGACGAAAAAGTTGAAAAGTTTTATTCCAACGTAAGTTGTATAATTGAAAAAACACTTACCTTTTTTGAAAAATATGTTTCAGTTGGAAATTAATACTAATAACTATTTAATGGCATCGAATATAGTAAACGTCTTTTATAAAAACTATTATAACAGTAAATTGCGTAAACCAATCAATAAAACAGATTGGATAGTACACTCTTATCCCACTACGGTTAACGCATTTTATAATCCTTTGCATAACAGTATAGGTAAAAATTATATACATAATATAAGAGTTTTCTTTTTTTAATAATCCTGAATTTAATAGAATTACCAGCAGGAATCCTACAGGGCATTTTCTTTAATCCCGATCGACCTCGTTATCTAAATTATGGAGGTATAGGATATGTGACGGGTCATGAAATAACTCATGGTTTTGATGATCAAGGTCGACAATATGATAAAGAGGGTAACCTGAACAATTGGTGGGACCAAGAAACTGAGGCAGCTTTTATTGAGAAAGCTCAGTGTATTATAGATCAATATGAAAATTACAGTGTACCAGGAGTTGGAATGAACGTAAGTTAATACGTACCTATTAATTGTGCAGTATAAGAAAATTGTATATTATTTGTTTCAGTTGAATGGAATAAGTGGTCAAGGAGAAAATATAGCAGACAATGGTGGAATAAAAGTGGCTTATATAGCTTATAATAACTGGGTAGCAGAGAATGGTCATGAACCTCGACTTCCAGGTTTAGAATATACACCTCATCAACTATTTTGGATTTCGGTCGCAAATACATGGTGTGGCAAAGAAAGAGATGAAATTATTCAACTATCTATTACGTCTGGGTATCATTCTCCAAGTAAATTTCGAGTTAACGGACCGTTAAGTAATTCAAAAGATTTTGCAAATGATTTTAAATGTGCTTCTGGTTCTCAAATGAATCCAATAGAAAAGTGTGAGGTGTGGTAATGTAACTTTTTTTTATTATATTCTATAGTTTGATTTTATAAATGTATATTGATTAAAGTAAAATAATTAAAAAAATTGAATAGCTGCTGGTTTCATTGATATTTTCTATTTTATATTATGTTATAATCTAAAAGAGGTTGTTTGGAAGTGATGTAATTTGGATGTCGCTTGTTGGGATATTTGGATTGCAAAAACTTAATTTTTTCTTTCATTATTTTTCAGTAAAACTTCCTTTATTTTTTGCAGCTGACTCAAACGTAGACAAGGTAAGCAAGCATACGCAAGAATTACCCTGTTCACCCACTTCTGTAGTAGTTTTAGTTTTTAAAAGCATTACCTCATTAGGTGCAAATGTTTCAAGGAAAATCCGTAAACACTCTTAGAGATCTTGTATGCCCAATCTCAAATTTTAAGCTGTCGCTCATGAAGTCTACTGAGGTTTCAACTTTCCGCGTTATGGCAAGTTTCTTTATCATGAGCTAAAGTTATTGCCCCTTAGGTGTCCATATCCAAAAACTGACCTCCTACACCATGGTTTTCCACGAGTTAATGTTTTTTGTCTATTTGTCCCAAAATTGATGCCTTATCATCCACATGAAAAACAATCTACAATTTTAAGCAAAATGGCTGATACTTCCTGCTTACCCTGTTGACCTATTATTGAAGTGACTGACCTCCTGCATCATGAAATATATTAGTTATGATTGTTTGCCCCTTGGTTACTTATTGATGACTTATCATCCACTATGAATGCAAGAGTTTAGTTTTAACCAAGATGCATCTTGGTTAAAACTAAGATTTGCCATGGCCATGGCTATCTTCTGCCCATCTTTTAGCCTATTATCAATTTAAGTGGGGGGTTTTAGAAACCTCGGTCTCGGTTTTCTGAGTTGGTCAAGTTTTACTGAACGACTGGGCTTTTACTTCTGTCCTGCTTGGGTATTCTTCTCTCAAGGATATAATATAGTCCCTGAAGAGCCCCACAGCCCGTTTAATCAAGTACACTAATTAAACAAATTATTATTATTTTTTAGAATCAATTACTTCCAACAATTCAATATCAAATGTTCTTGGTTGTTTGGGTCTTCCCGTATTTTTTATTTATTATCATCATACGTCACAAAACGACTCCAAATTAACCTAATATTTCTTGCATAAATCATGGCCTAAGATATCCAGTTGTTAAAGATCTTTCCAGATCTTTTATTATAGTGAAGCTTTACATCTTAAATTAAAGTCATCACTCTTTTAAATTTTAAGATACTCCCTCCACTTTTCTATTCAGCCATCGTCATCATAGAACACAGGAGATTTGACCATCTATAGGTCTTTCAGAAAGCGGTCTACAGTTTTACTCTAGATGGCTACTATCCTTTGCCCAACTTGATGACCTGTCATTCCTAGAAAAAGCAGTGTACGATCAGAATGGCTGCTATCTCCTTGCTCATTTTGTTGACTTATAAACCAAAAGATTAACTTGCAGTACTATGGATCTCAATTAAAATCATCACCCCTCGGTTTTAAAAACTTGATGACCAATTATCTACGCAGGAAATAAATAAGGGTTTTTGAAACATACTCAGTCGACATTTCTGTAGCAAACGTGAAAGAGGCAGTAAGTTCATATTTGCAAAAAAAATAGATACTTTACTTCTATTTTGTCTTTTCTTTACTAAATTTTTTACAGTGTTCCATTAGCATGTATTTAGTGCAAAAAGTAAATTTTATATTCAGGTACTTTTCCATTAGAAATATATAGTTCCCAATATGCCCCTCGACTCGTTCAGCTGAGAGTTCTGAGTAGCTAGATGAGATTTGATAGAATTTCTATATTAAAATACTAGATGAGCCAAGTGATCATTGGCCCTAATTGCACTCAAAACAATTTGAGTATTTCACATAGGTATTTATACTCTCTTAGAGTTGAGATTTTTTTTATGTATCAAATTCTACCTCAAATCCCGAACAATATACGGCCACAAACAAAGTTGATGTTGACTTTTACCTGCCCTGATGACCATTATTGGTAGTAACGATTGAGGTGTTTTGCAGAGTGAATCCTCAGAAAAATTTTTTTTGGGTCACCTCTTTGTAAATGTACTTTGCTTGAAGATACATCTTTTTGAGTTCCCAGAGGTTCCTTAGAAAATTCACCTCTTTAACTTTGCAATACAACACCCGAATTATCTAAAAATCATGTTATTTTACGGAATTTTGCATCTCGTCTTAATGTATAAGGTAACTTTAACTTCTAGCTCAACTATATTTGTCTTAGCAATTTTTTGATTCAGCCAAACACGACAATTGTAAAATTTGTAAACAATCTATTACGGGGGAATAAAAACATGCTCAACTCTAGCAAGGCATCTCTATTTTTTGTCCGAGAAAGTGATACTGCAATATTTTAATAAGCTAAATGCTTTTAAGTTTAAAGTTATATTAGTAGAATTGTTCACCTTCTTAATGGATTAATATTATATAAAAGAATAAAATATTTTAAGATTATAAGAAATAATTTTCACTAACTTTACGATGAAATGAAATTATGCAACTAAGATTAAAGAATTTTATATTAGTCAGTAAATTTAGACAGCTGTTATTAGCGACTTGTTACGAAAATATCTTTTTACTTCATCGTGGAATCTTGTCTTCTTTTTACATATTATTAGGTTACTTTATGTAACCCTAAACAGCGACACAATTAAAAAAAAATTAAAGAAATGTAGGTCAAGTTATAGTAAAAGAACAAGTTTTCTTACGGATCAAGTGTCTTATTCTTTCCTCCACTCACATCACTATCCCAAAAAAAATAAGAAGAACTTACTAAATCTTAATATTTTTATATGCCGCGTCAAAATCACAATTTCTGGATTCTAGATTTGTTGTGAAGAGTAAGATAAACTCACAAGCACTTAAGTCTCTAAATCGGGCTCATTGTACTACATCCGGTTTTCAACTTCACTCCAATTTTGTGACTCTTCAAGTCACTCTAGCTACAGAATAAACTTTGGGATTTTGGCAGTGGGGGTGAACTGATTCTGGCCATGTTTTTGTCAGAAGTCCCCCCACCCAGATAATCTTATTAAAGTTACCTCCAAACCGTAACAAAGTACATAAATGTTCAGCTGTTTTTTCTTTTTTTTGTGCAGGTGTTTATTTAATCTGCAATCTTCTTCTTCTTCTTTATTAGCGTTTTTGTTTACATCCATTTTTGAATATACGCCTCTTCAAGTTTTTAACTTGAAGGTTTAGGCCATATCTTCCCACGCTGGCCTAGTTGCGGGTTGGAAAGAGTTTTATAGTCCACAGATCTATTTTGGACTTTTTTGCTCACAGCACATATCTGACGCAACCAGGATTAGAACCGCGGTTTCCCGCTTTCTAGTCTATCCGTGTTTGATTTACCCCAGACTGCTGCTCCTGTGCTCCAGTTAAAATCTCTCCAATTGTCCTCAGATTAACTCTGGATAGCTTCTGATAGTATCTCAAAATTTTTTTAGGTGTACGTATTGCAGCTTTTGCTTGGTTACATCCAGTTTTTTGTACCTATCTGCAAGTTTGCAGTTTTAGGGTGCATTGTTTAAAGGAGTGCATCGCTAGAGCTTTGATGAAGGACGTGACTATCGGCTTGGGGCTACAATGAGGACTATTAAAGCCGCTTCTCGCCAGTTTATTGTCAGCTCTTGTGTTGCCCTTGTCACCTTTATATCCTTTAACCCAGCAAAAAGAAAATATGCAGTCAAGTACCACGCAACTGGTGATATTAAAACCCCAAAGTGCCACAAGGGCCACTTTACAATCCGAAAGAATATGAATATTTTTGTCCCGGATACACGTACACCTATATTAAACTATTTTTGAGCAATCTAATATGCCTATGAGTTCCACTTGAAGCTTGAAATACGGATGCATATGTATCCAGCGATAAACTTATGCTTAGGTCAAGTTTGCAGAGTATATTTCTGCGCTTGACTCAACATTATCTTTGGAGCTCTCCAGGTATAGACGTATTAGCCAGAATCTCCTTTTGTATTTAACAGAACGTCGTGTTTCCGTTAAGTATGTATTTAGAGTAGATTCTATCTGGTTTAAAATACAACAGAATTGTTTTCTTGGAATATTCTTCTAAAATCTGCATATGGGCCGTAGTTCCTTGTCTATTACTTTATATCTTCCAACTATGCTGCCTAGAGCACCCCTAACCGCCATCTCCTCCTACACATGAAGATCAAAAGCTGCGGTTGGTGCTGTTTGCAATTGTTTGCACAATTTATTATTTTAACTAAAAACTTAAATGAAATTATTTGGAGCCATACTTAGATATGCTTAGGTTTTGCTGATCTAAATTTAAACTGAATTGAAAGATTATCTGACTATATTACATTTTTAGAAGAACAATGCAAAATTAAAAAGAAAGTTTGCAATCCACACAAACCAATTAACGGAGTCAAAGGAAATGTATGGATTGAAAATTAAGCATTAAGCATTGAAATTTTTCTACCAAATGACAGTGATGATGTAATGGTGTATTTACCTATCGCTTTCAATACTCTTGAATGTAAATAATTAGTTGTACTATATAAATAAATGAAAAAAACTGCGTTGTGAAAAGCAAACGTAGTTATTACTTAATTAGACCTATTCCTAGCCCACACTGCATTATGCCAATAAAATACAAATTTTTGGATTCCCACAGTTTTGTGGTAATGAGCTTAATTTATTATGAAACTAAGAAACAGTCATGCAGTTATTTCGGTAGACTGAAGTTGGTGCAAATTTTAACGTGTGTAAAATCGGAATTTGCTTGCTAAGTTTTTTAAGGCAGATAAGTTTTTTATTTCTACTAAACATAAAGGCAGTTGCATTATAGTTTCTCATGTTTTTTATTCTGGAAAGTGATTGAGTAAGCTCAATTCGAGAGTGAAAAATAAGTAAAGGTAGAAATGAATAATACTATTATTACATCTAAATATTAAGTATTCATTTTCTGTTGTTTTATAATTAAAATAAAAATGTTATTTATTAATAAATAAATTAAAATTTTAGACATCACAATAATAATGAACTATTTGACTTGATAAAATTTATTGAAATTTTAAACTTTAAGAATATGAGTTTTGAAAATAGTAAACCGACGTTTTCCAGGTACGTGCAAATGTAATTAAAACAATAAAATTTAATCATATTAAATAATCCTTATTTTAGGGGTTCAAATTGGTTCACAACTAAAACTAAATGTGAAAAAAAGCTATTGATATTCTGTACATTAATTTTTTTAATTGCCATTGCGCTGCTTATCTCTCTTATTGTGGTAGCCAATCAAAATAATGAATTCAACAAGTAAGTAATTAGGAATACGTACACATACGAGTACAAGTGATTTTACATTAATAAATTATTATTATTATAATACTAATGGAATCTTGAAATAATAATTATAACAACAAATTAATTAACAATTAATTAATGAGATTAATTTAAATATAATATAGTAAATAGTTTATTTAATCGTATAAAAACTGGATTAAAAATAAATTATTGATGAATAATTCTTCTGCAAATCTATTTACTTTTCAAAGTCTATATTTTGCTGCGCCACGATTTTTAATTATTATTGTGCAATTTTCAATAAAATGTCATGATATACGTATTTGATTAATAAATCAGTCGTAATAAATTAAGAATTTTAATAATTATTATCTGATAATAACCAATATTTTTAATTTTATTTTCTTATAGAAACATTTGCTCATCCCCTAGTTGCATACACGCATCATCTGACATTTTTAAAAATATAGACATATCAATAGATCCCTGTGACGATTTTTATAACTTTGCATGTGGAAAATTTATAAAAGAAAATACAATTCCAGAAGATAAAAATTCAATTGGACCGTTTGAAGCAATAGAAGATGTGGTACGCGATCAGCTTAAGATTCTTTTAGAGGAACCCCTTCAAAAAAACGCCTCGAAACCTCGTCGGTTAATTAAGAAACTTTATGACATCTGTATGAATACGACAGCCATTGAACTTGATGGTATATCGACACCTATCGGTATATTTAAAGAATTAGGGGGTTGGCCACTACTTGAAGGTGGTAATTGGAACGAAAATTTATTCGACTGGAAACAAACAATTTACAAGTCTAGGAAACTTGGATTTTATACTAATTCTTTTATGACCGTATCCATCTGCATCGATAAAAAGAATTCTACCAAACGAGTACTTTGCGTTAGTGCATTATATTAAATAATTTTAGTTAAATTCATAAAATTTATTTTAGTTAGAGGAAGCCTATTCTCTTATTGATAAAGAAATCCTTACAAAAGGCATAGATGACAAGCTAGTACAGGCTTATTATGATTTTATGGTTGATATTGCTGAATATTTTGGAGCTGATAGAGCTGCAGCTTTAAAAGAAATTAAAGAGCTTTTAGTATTTGAAATTAAACTATCCAAAGTGTGAACAATACAACAATGTCTGCAATTTTTATTAACCCTTAAATATATTTTTAAGATTTGTATTCCAAAGGAGGAACGTAGGAATTCTACAGCTATATACAATCCGATGACAATTGATGATCTTCATAGAGATTATCCAATAATTCCTTGGTTAGAATATTTTACCAAGGTTTTAGATATTCCCGACATTGAAATTACCGACGAAGATATTGTTATTGTAGCTGTTCCAAATTATCTAATGAAATTAGATACATTAATTCGACAAACACCAAAACGGTAAATGAAGTATTACCCAAAGTAAATCAGTCATGATAATGCGATATCACACTGATAAAAACTGGTAAAAACAAATTGATAATAAATTTTAAAAAAAGTTTAAAAGTGAATTACTACTTTAAAAACCAAAATTTTGTTTGACAAAATAATTTGTATTTGCTTATGAAAATATTTATTTAAAAATAAAAATATTTTATCAAAAATGCAATAAATAAAATTAAATTACTGAAAGATTTCAAATAAAATATAATACGGGTACATATTGTCACATTTTGATTTCTACCCTTTTGTTCAACTCTTAATGCTCAGGAAAACAAACTAAGTAAATAAAATTTTAATTTTCACAAAATATGGAATTTTTGGTAAATAATTTTAAAATAAATAATGATGTTTGTTTATTGGCAGTGTTTTTTAGTTCAAAATTTTTACCTATATTTCCTATAAAGAAAAAGTGTGGATCATTTAAATGTTAAAGCAAAATTTCAACCAAAAGAAATTAATTTTCACTTCTTTTAAAATTTTTTTAACGGTTTATTCTGGGTGTCAAGGAAGAAGCAGATATGCGTGTTTAAAATCTTTTGCTAATTTTTATCTTAATGTTTAACGTATTAAAGTAAAAATTTAGCTTCTGCTTACCACCACAGAATTATATGTTATTACCTTTGTGACACAAATAATCATGAGTGTGGTATCGCAAATTACACTACAATATATCTCACTTGCCAGTTTACTCAATATAGTTCATTTTCTCTCTCGAGAATTAATAATCCATGACTTTTTTTAAACCGGTGTAACCGGGAATTTTTACCCCGGTGAAATTTTACCCCCCGGTAAAAATTCCCTAGTGAAATTTTACCCCCCGGTAAAAATTCTCTAGTGAAATTTTACCCCCTAATTATTTTTTACTGGGGGTAAAATTTCCCTAGAGAATTTTTACCGGGGGGTAAAAAAGTTCAAAATAACCTCAGTGAATTTTTACCCCCTTAAGAAATTTTATAGGTAAATCAGAATTTTTATTACTGTTTATGTATCAAATTCGATTATATTATATTCTGAGATGCTAAAATATCTTCCTTAGATTTTGGAAGACAAAGAAGTACAAAAGCTAATCACTGAATTTATGAAAACTCAAAAACAAAAAGTGGATCTGTTTTCTGTTGTTCAGAATTACATGAATATCACAAAAATTCAATTTGGGCAACAGATGTTGAGATGCTTTTTACTGCAGCACTCATAGGGGCCGACATATCGTGGGTATTCTGCGAAAAGGCACTAAGTCGATATTCATAGTTTTGAGATAATTGCATTTGAAAGTTTGTATTGAAATAAGAATTATATTTATTAAGATGTCAGAAAATTAATGGTTGCGAACGATACAATGCTTTATCATCTTCAATATTCCCTCATTTGTTATTTAAAAATATTTGCCTATTGGTCAATTTAAAAAAAAAGTGTAAAAATGTATGACTTAGTGCATTTTTCTTAAATAATAAAGGTAAAATTAAGATTCAGCAGCAGTTTTTTCCCATTTATCACATTTATTTCTTAAATATTTTGTCCAGAAATAGTACATAAGGTAAAAAATAACAATAAAATAAAAAAAAATTAAATATTTTTTAATTTTCCCTGAACAAATTTAAGTGATTTTGACTTAAAACAGAAATTATCTTTGTTATTTTTGGAAATATGATTTAGTCGTTTTCGCAGTTTGTTTAGCGTTCACCAATCAATACAACCCCATGATTAAGTCAAAACAGCAAAATATTGACTTAGTGCTTTTTCGCAGAATACCCACGATATATTCGTTTACTAAAATTTTAAAAAATCCTGCATGGATAAGGTTTCCAAGTTCAATGCACCTTTCCGATGAATCTAATTACAAAAATCTACCAATATATTTAAACCATAAAAATTCAAATCATTTTGAAGTAGGAATTTCGGTAAAAAGAAGTGTATAAATAAATGTAATTTTTAAAAAAATGTGTTAAGCTTTTAAATTATTCTATTTTATTCTTCAAATATCTGAGAAAGATATGTTAGCATTTTGCAGTAAATTCATATAAATTTTGATACAAAAACAGATATAAAAATTCTTATTTACCTATAAAATTTCTTAAGGAGGTAAATATTCACTAAGAATATTTTGAGCTTTTTACCCCCCGGTAAAAATTCCCTAGTGAAATTTTACCCCCTAATCATTTTTTACGGGGAATAAAAATTCCCTAGCGAAATTTTACCCCCGGTAAAAATTCTCTAGTAAAATTTTACCCCCGGTAAATATTCCCTAGGGTAATTTTACCCCCCCGGTAAAAATTCCCTAGTGAAATTTTACCCCCGGGGGTAAAATAAAAGGGGGTTAAAATTCCCGGCTACACCGGCGCTACGGCGATTTTAAATAAATTAATTTATTAAATTAGCCGATTCGTAAAAGCTCGTCTAAAAGAATCCTTAATGATCATTAATTTGGCAGTTTTTTAAAGTTATAAAAGGATTATAATTTTTTAGAGTTCTAGCAAATTATGTTATGAAGAATTTAGCTTTGACAACGGTGATGTTTCTTAATGATAAATTTACAAACAGACTACAAGAGTTTCTGAAAGTTACAATCGGTTCGTCAGAACGTCCAGCAAGATGGAAAGAATGCACTGAACTGGCTAGCGGAAGGTAAAACTGATGTGTCTTATTTTTGTAAACTATATTGAATTTTTCAGTTTAAATTTAGCATCGGGAGCCTCATATGCTAAAAGATTTTTTAATACAAAAACAAAGGAATATTCTGAAGAAATTTTAGCTAATATAGAGAGCGAATTTATAAAAAACTTAAAAACTTTGGATTGGATGGATTCATTAACTAAAGCAAATGCTATTGAAAAAGCTGAATATATAACTAAGTACATAGCATTTCCACATGAGTTGCTGGACGATAAAAATGTAGAAAAATTCTATTCCAATGTAAGAAATTTGAAAAAACAATTCCTTCCTTAAAAATATGTTTCAGTTAGAAATTAACACAAATAATTTTTTGAAAGCAGTACATGCTATAAATTTATTTTGTAAAGACTACTACAATAGTAAATTGCGTGAACCAGTTAATAAAACGGATTGGAGAACACACTCCAACCCCACCATGGTTAACGCATATTACAATCCTTTAGATAACAGTATTGGTAATTAAATAAAGGTGTTTTTCAAGCCTTATTATGATAATTTTAAATTTAATAGAGTTACCAGCAGGGATCCTTCAAGGCATTTTTTTTCATGCTGATCGACCTCACTATCTAAATTATGCAGGTATCGGATCTGTCATGAGTCACGAAATAATTCATGGTTTTGATGATGAAGGGCGACAATACGATAAAGAAGGCAACCTTAATAATTGGTGGAACGAGGAAACTGATGCAGCATTTATTAAAAAAGCTCAGTGTATCATAGATCAGTATGGAAATTATACTATGCCAGGACTTGAAATGAAAGTGAGTTAATAGCAAAAACAAAATTGTTTACCACCTCATGTTCTTATGTAGTTTAACAGTAAATTTTTTTGCACAGCTAAATGGAATAAGTGGGCAAGGTGAAAACATAGCAGATAATGGTGGAATTACCGTAGCTTATACAGCTTATAATAATTGGGTAAAAAAAAATGGTCCAGAACTTCAGCTTCCAGGTTTAGAATATACACCTCATCAACTATTTTGGATTTGGTACGCACATACAGAATGCACCAAAGAAAGAGATGAGACTGTTAAACTATATATTACAATTGGATATCATTCTCCAAGTTATTTTCGAGTTAATGGACCATTAAGTAATTCAAAAGATTTTGCAAACGATTTTAAATGTGCTTCTGGTTCTCGAATGAACCCCATAGAAAAATGTATAGTATGGTAGGCATAATATTTAGTTGATAGTTCCTTTTATAGTTATTTGATTGAATTATGTAGGTTAGCTTTCTGAATTATAATATTCACACATAACATACACTAATTATATATTTTATTTTTCTAACTTTTGTAATTTATTTTGTTTTATACATAATGAAATAAGGTGGTTATCTAAGAAAGTGATATACTTACGTTGTACCTACCAACATAGATACCATGTTTTTTGGTACTTGATGTATACCTTCAACGACATGGTAAGTATTTAGACCTTTTATAATGTTACCTACATCAGCAGGCATAACTTAATGAGTAAAAATTGTTACGTCATGAGAATAGAATTAAAGAGCTTATTTAAGAACTAAATCAGCCTAGAACTAAACAATAAATCAGTCGCTGTTTTATTGTGACTTACTTCGTTCTAACCTCTAATAACCAAATATATCTAAAAGTACAAGAAGTTTATTTACTACTAGCGCCATTTTTCAAGTAAAAATTAAAATATTTTTAAAAGACTTTTTATGTTATTGCTTGAAATGTTTTGATGCTTAACTCGATTTTGGAAAATGTGTGTTTTATCATGTTCTATCAATAAACCCTTCAATTAAAGCCAATAATTTTTATCACTTACACTATTGCCCAATGTTTTACAGGTTATGTTAGTAGGCTTTGACAAAGCATAATATAAAAAAAAGCACTGTCTATGGAAAAAACGTGGCACTATTGATTTAAATAACAATATTTCTTCTTATTGGAAATTAGAACCCATTACTCAACAATTCATTAAGCTGATTAAGTATAACATAGACTAAGATTACAAATAATAGAATTTTGACGCTTTCTACCAAATTATCTATTATCATTTGCCGACGAAGTTGATTATATGATTAGCAGTATGAATTCATAATAACTTAATTGTTAATTATATAGGGTATCCTCAAGGTTGTCAAACTATTTATATTATTATTAAGTATATTAATAATTTTGTGACATTATAGTCATTTTGAAATTAAATTAATTCAAGAAATGATTATTAAAAGCATGAACCAGAAAAATTTGCAGTTCCTTCAAACAATCCAATAGATATAAAGAGAAATGGGTCGTTAAAAGTCAATGTCATGTTACTTTAAAATATTGAAAATTATTTTAACAAAAAACTTAGAAAATAATAAGATGTATATCTTGTACGTTTCAATACCATTAAATTTCAACAATTATTATAAATAGAAATAAAGAGCTAATACGTTGTGAAAAGTTTCATTACTTAATTGTATCAATTTCTAGCCCACATTGCATTATGCCAATAAAAATATACATTTTTGGATGTTATTAGTTATTAGTGGTGCCTAATAAGTTACTCATGAGCGTATACGCTTATTTTACTATAGTAAAATAAGCTTCAGTTTTAAAGTTATTTGGGTGGATGAAAGTTGGGGCAAATATATTTTTAATATGTCAACGGTGAGAAATAACTCTTAATTTTTAATTTAAAATGATGTAGTTTTACAATCGTGCATAACATTATAATTGCACCTTTAATTGCAAAGTCTACGCACCATAAAAATCACCTAAAGTTTTTCAATCAAAAGATCATGGATTATGAAAACAGTACACCAAAGTTTTCCAGGTAAACCCAGATTTAATAAAAAGTGACATAATTATTAAGTCAAGATTATTTTAGAGAAAACTCAAATTTTTGCTCAACGAAAACTAAATGTGAGAAAAAATTATTACTGGTCTGTATAGTAATATTTTTAATTTCTATTGCACTGGTTATATCTCTTATAGTGGTAGCCAACCAAAATAACCTATTCAATAAGTAAGCACTAATTTAATTCAAACGTTTACATTTTAAATAATTTTATTTTTATTTTTTAGAAATGTTTGTTTAAGTCCGGCTTGTATACTCGCAGCATCTGACATGATTAAAAATATAGACACATCACAAGATCCATGTGACGATTTTTATACTTTTGCTTGTGGTAAATTTATAGCAGAAAATGCAATTCCGGAGGATAAAACCTCAATTGGACCTTTTACTGCAACGTCAGATGTTGTACGCGACCAACTTAAACTTCTTTTAGAAGAACCGGTTTACGAGAACTCATCAAAACCACTTCGATTAATTAAGAAAATGTATGACCTCTGCATGAATACGACAGCTATCGAACTTGATGGTATATCAACACCTATAGGTATAATAAAAGAATTAGGGGGATGGCCACTATTGGAAGGTAGTAATTGGAATGAAAATTTGTTCGACTGGAAACAAACAATGTACAAGTTCAGAAAAAATGGATTTGATACTAGTTATTTTATATCTGCATGGGTGTGTATCGATGAAAAAAATTCTACGAGACGTGTACTTTGCGTTAGTAACATAAAAATGAACGTTTTTAGTTTTCCTCATAACATTAATTTCAGTTAGACGAAGGTGATTTGCATTTAAGCAGGGAATTTCTTATTAATGGTATGGACGAAAAGCTTGTTCGTGCTTATTATGATTACGCAGTTGACATAGCTGAATATTTTGGAGCAAATAGAGCTACAGCATTAAATGAAATAAAGGAGACCTTAGAATTTGAAATTAAACTGGCTAAAGTATGAAAAATTTCATGTAGATATTTAGGATGTAACATTTTCTAAAATAAATTTGTTAACTTAAAAAATGTTTAGATTTGTCTGCCAAAGGAAGATCGTAGAAATGCGACAACTTTATACAATCCTATGACAGTTGATGATCTTCATAGAAACTATCCAATAATTCCTTGGCTAGAATATTTGACCAAAATCGTAGGCATTCCTGGTATTGAAATTACCTACCAAGACATTGTTATTGTTGCTGTTCCAAACTATTTAACTAACTTAAGTTCATTAATTCGGCAAACGCCAAAACGGTAAGCGATGATAATATACTATAATATGTACTAATTATAATTATTATTATTAAACAGCAATACATTCTTTGCGAATTGAGCTGACCCTTTCGGGACTTTCAAAATCCTTTTTGAGAGGGGGATTAGTTCTCATCGATATATAGTACAACTATTTTAAAGTTTGATTATTTTGCAATTTAGGGTGTGTCTTCATTTCATTTACAATTGATTTCCATAACTTTTGATCACCCCAGGCTTGTCCCCAGTTTGTCATCTCTGCAACTCTCAAGTCTTCCGTCACACCGCTTCACCACGCAGTCTTGGCCTCCCTCTAGTTCGGGCTCCATCCAGTTTCCATAACGTTCCTTTCCTTGTTATCTCCTTATCGTTTTTCACTCGTTGCTATTCTCGTTCTAATATCGTTCTTGCTATTGTTCTTATCTGTTTCATAATACTTCTTTCCAGTGGTGTAAAGTCATTGTCAATGTATGTATTTCGGATCCCATTAACTTGAATTTGTTCTTTAGTACTTGCAACTATCTTCAAAACTGTGCATCACGATTACACATCTCTTTTGGTTGATCTTAATATCTTGATTTCTAATTCTGTTCCAATCTTTTTTTTAAACAGTTCTTCACAGCTACTTTTAATTTACGTGTCTCTCTTTCATCTATGGTTATTCCGCTCAGAATTAAATTGTTTTTTATGTTTTCTTTTTCAAAGTTCTCTATTTTGTTTTCCAATTCCTTATTCCTGCTTACAAGTTCTTTTATTTCTTATTTCATCCGGCTTGTGCTTTGTTTATTTTTATTTTTTTATGATTTGCAGGTCGCTATCGGTTTGTTCAGCTCCATTTTTGACCTCTTCAATGTTTTTTCTTAGGGTTCCCATTTCATCATTCATTAAACATCATTTCCGTTAAGTGGCTCATTTGTCTTTCAAGCCTCTTTGTATCAACTCGATGTTTGTTTCTTTTGGTAGGTCTATAAGTATCGCTGCTCTCATGATCTGTACCCTTCTCTACACTTTTAGTGTTTATTGTTGGAACCGGAGATCTATTGATTTTTTTACTCCGTCTGAAGATATCATACAAGGCTGTTCTTTTTTATTTACCATTGTCGGTTGTTGTCTCATTATCCCTATAATGTTCTTGTTCTTGTCTTGTTATGCTATGTTATTTTACTAATTATAATATTCATCTATAAATGCTCCCCAGTGCATCCGTACTAATTACAAAAATTGTTCTAGAGTTCTAGCAAACTATATTATGAGAAATTTTGCTTTCGCGACAGTATATTTTCTTAATGACAAATTTAGAAACAGACAACAAAAGATGACAAAAGTAGTGATTGGCACGTCAGAACGTCCATCCAGATGGAAAGAATGTACCAGACAAGCTACCGGAAGGTAAAACTGGTACTAGATATTATTTTTACAAAATTTATTGGGTGCTTTCAGATTATATTTGGCATCGGGAGCTTCGTATGCTAAGAGATTCTTTAATATGAAAACAAAAGATTATTCTGAAGAAATCTTAGATAATATACAAAATGCGTTCATAAAAAATTTGGAAACCTTGGATTGGATGGATGTCTTAACTAAATCCAATGCCATTAATAAAGCAGAATCTATAACTAAGTACATAGCATTTTCACACGAATTGCTTGATGATAAAAAAGTTGAAAAATTTTATTCCAAGGTAAATAAAAGGTAAATAAAATTACTTCTCGTCTTTGAAAAATATATTTTAGTTAGAAATTAATACAAATAACTATTTTAAATCATCAATTGCTGTAGATTTATTTTATAAAAACTACGGCAATAGTAAATTACGCGAACCAGTTAATAAAACGGATTGGAGAAAACACTCTTTTCCTACGACAGTCAACGCATTTTACAATTCTCTGGATAACAGTATAGGTATGTAATTAATATGCATATATTCTAGAGAACTTTTCAAAGCATTTTTTAAAACTCTCAAATTTTATAGAATTCCCAGCAGGAATCCTGCAGGGAATTTTCTTTAATGCTGATGTACCTCGTTATTTAAATTATGGAGCTATTGGATATATTATGGGTCACGAAATAACTCACGGTTTTGATGATCAAGGGCGACAATATGATAAGGAGGGTAACCTTAACAATTGGTGGCACGAAGAAACTAAAATTGCTTTTATTAAGAAAGCTCAATGTATCATAGATCAGTATGGAAATTTTACCATGCCAGGAGTTGAAATGAAGGTAAGTTTATATTATTTTTCTTTTATAACTCATTATAAAATGTGCATTCTTTTTCTCAGTTGAATGGAATAAGTGGTCAAGGAGAAAATATTGCTGACAATGGAGGAATAAAAGTAGCTTATAAAGCTTATAAAAAGTGGGTGGAAGAGAATGGTTCAGAATTTGGACTTCCAGGTTTAGAATATACACCCCTTCAGCTATTTTGGATTTCGGCCGCAAATACCTGGTGTGGAAAAGAAAGAGATGAAACTGTTAAACTGCATATTACAGTTGGATATCATTCGCCAAGTATTTTTCGTGTTAATGGACCATTTAGTAATTCCAAAGATTTTGCAAATGATTTTAAATGTGATTCTGGCTCTCGCATGAATCCGATAGAAAAATGTTTAGTATGGTAAAAGATAACTTCTCTACAAGCATAATAATTTTGTTGATTGTTATAATATAATTTATTTTGGTAAATAGAAGTAAAGAATTAATTATAGACTCTAATGTATTTTTGTTTATTTAAAAAAATGATATTTCTGATGTGAGATGCATCCAAGCAATTAGTGTAAATATAATACAATCAAAATTGATTGATTTCATTGTATCTACCACACGTTTATAAAAACGACTGGTTATGCACCTTATTCAAAGAATCTAATATAAAATCAACTAAATTTGTGAAAATTACGAATTTTGGTAGTTACTGCGATTGTGTCGCACTCGATGTATGTACAAGTACATATAACATTTTCGTGCCAAAGTAGATAAGCCACCGAATGCGATTTTTATCAGACGTTTCGATTGATTTGCAATATATCGAACATTCCGATTTTTCGTAGTAATTGCACTAGGTATTTTCCAGTACACTTTGAGTATATTTTACTTGGGTAATTATCGTGTTCTTTTCTTTAATTGTTAGTTAGTGGGGACCTACTATTTTTTAGTCACAATCTCATCTTGTTGGATATTTAAATTCCTTCTTTTGTTTGTTTTACTTGGAGGACCTTCAATTTTGCCAATAATCAGTATTTCTACATTCCAATTACGTTGTTTTGAATTGGATACTTGTTTGCTATTATTGTATACCTACCTCAAGTGTACTGATTATAGTGGCATTGTATACCTGTGAGCAAGAAGTGGGATTATATTTCAAGCAAACAAATTTTTTTTTGTTAATTCTAATGGTAAGTTGAGCGTTGTTTTATGGTCTATTCCTGATACTACATTGAAATAATCTAAAATATTTTTAAAAAGAAAATTTTTTACTAGATTTGCTGAGATATTTTTGTATCATAATTAAATCATTTTAATCTCTGTAAAAAATGTAATAAATCTGTATCTCGCAGCCAAGCAAACCTTCTGCAACTAAAGGTGAGTAATTTTTAAGTTTATACAGAATGTTGTATAAAAGCTTTGTGATAAAAATGTATTTTTCACTTTTTATTCTTTTGTGCTTCGCTACATTACTGAGAAATCATGTGAACTGCAGTTCTGAGACTGTCATAATTTTTGTAGTTGGAGCAGTTTAAAACTGTACGGCATCGTAAGCTACCCTCATATCCCTGTAAGAGTATCAATGTTTTATTATACTATATAATCGTTTTGATGAGCTAAAATAACAGCAAAACAATATTGTGATAGATTATATATATTCACATTATTAGATTTCTTAACTTGATATAAAATAAATGCTACTTTTTAGTAACTCATATTATATCGTTTTTATGTATCAATTTAAATTTCTCTTTTTTTAACGTTCCTATCGCATTATTTCTAACTAGCCAGCAATGGCCCTGCCTTATAAATAAACGTAGCTGGTAGTTTTTTGTATTTACTCCCATGGCATAAACAAAATTTTTATTTTAGGTAAAACCTTCCCCATGACTTATGTCTAGCTACGGTCCTATGATGCAAAGTACATACATCGATGACAAAATAAAGAAATTGCTTACATATGTATTATAACGCACATTCCCCTAGAGCGCATGGACTCCCAAAGGCTCATAAATCTAACGTGTTTCTGAGAACTGTTGTATCCAATCTCTAATCGTTCTTTTGATGAAATTTCTTGTTGTCATCCCGGAGTTTTCTTTTGTCATCAAAAACTGTAAATCTGCTATGAAGATCATTGCTAGTCCTCACATCCCTAAAGACTACTATGTGCTGGTGTCATTTAATGTTGTCTTCCTATTTACTAATGTAACAAAGGACGCCGTTACAAAATCTTTAAAAAATATTTAAGATTAAATCTCTCAATTTACTCTCAGTTTGTTGGATACGTTTGTGGAGTTGGTGGCTGCAATTTTTGACTATAGTTATTTTCAAAATAACGGTAGTTATATCAGCTATGAGTGATACGTGCAGTTCTGTTTTCTATAGTTTTGTGATGCATGACCTTTTGTGCATTTTCTTTGATACCGTAGACTTTGAGATTCTCTTTTTGATGTATGTAGATGACATCTTAACTTTCGTACCATCCAATAGATTGATAGAATACCAGAAGATATTAAAACCAATTTGACAGATTTTTAAACTTCACCTATGAGACAGAGGTTGACGGTGCCATCTTTTTCTTGGATTTATTTGTGTGTAGAAAACCTAATGGCTTGTTATTTACAGACCAACACAAAAAATCGTCATCCACCGACAGGTTGTTAAGTTTGCACTTTACTTCCCCAGTGTGTCAAAAGTTGGGTGTTATTTACACATTGAAGAATTGCATTATATTCTGCGTCAGTTTTAAGTATCAAGGGTTGAGACTCGTGGAGCTGAAAAACCAACTGGCCAAAAACAATTATCCGGATGGTTTAGTTGACTTGTCATTGTTTGGTAAAAGTGAAGTAATACTTCTTGTTACACCCACCGTTGGAGTCTTCTCTGGCATAGTCCCAAAGTTTCATAGGATTGCATATCATCCAAGATTGGCCAACAAGTTTAAATCTTTATTAAAAAAATTTATAGACGAAGATCAAGCATTCAGAAAAATGAAAAAGATATATTACCTGGAGAGAGTATCAACGTTATATATAGAATTATCTGCGAACGTGGCTGCACCTATGTTGGCCATATTTGAAGATATTATATTGCTTAGAAATTAATTTTAATTTTAAAATTTTAAATCTATACCAAAATAGTTTTATATGTTTTAACTATAATTAACTTTTTTTAATTTATTTAAAAATATTTATTAACTGCATTGTTTTGTATTTTTAGCATTTTAAGCTAGAGCTCAAATTAAAATTTTACATATTAACATTGAATTTAGGTGAAAATGTCTAATAAGTAGAGACAGATTTTATTTAAATTTTTCTAGAAAAATTCAGACAGGTAAAACATTTTTTGAAACTTATAAAAATAAATAAAAAGGAATTTTAATATTTTAATCATTTTATAACTTAGAAGCAAATTGTAAAAACCTCATTAATTAGTCATTTGCCATTATTGAAAATTGAACAAGAAAATAAATATAAAATCAAGGAACAACTTATCGGATTAGATGAGGTTAAAACATTCTATGTCAACTACAGTTGTTGTCATGAAAGATGAAGCTTCGTCATAAACGGCATTTGTATGAAATAAGACGAAAATTGTAAGTCAAATAAGTGTTCGATATAATAAATTTAAATCATAATAATTATTATAATCATTAAAATATTCACAACAATACTTAGTTCTAAAAAGATGTAATATATTGGACGTCCAAATATAAATAAAATAACGATATTCAAATAACTTAACTTTAATCATTAGTATAATATAAAAGCTGACGCCATGTCATACAAAATTTGATAATTCTTCTTCCTTTTATAATCATTAATACCAACATAACATTACACTATAAATTATATACAGTACCTATCAATATAATATATACAATATATTACAATACTCCTCCCTTTAGAAGGATTTGCAATCTACAATTTTTTTATACAATAATTTACAAAAATTTATGTTATTTTACAATAAATAATTTTGAAATCATTCATACCCTAATCTGTCGGGCTTAACAATATTTCGCCTTGGCCTATGTTTTGCTATTGAATAAGGGCTCACAGGCTTCTCCGACTTTGGTACTACCTCCTTGGTACTATCTGACAAATTAATCTTACATTTCTTTTCATCCGCAATACTATTACCACGATCAATAAAGTTATCTTTGAAATCACCGTGAATTACTTTCTGTTTATTATTACTATTTGACTCGTCTTTAATGTCAGAACCTGCAGTCAATATTTGATCTACGTGTCTTTTCCATATAATATCTAATGATGGAATATAGCAACTATAAATTTTATCACCCAAAATACTAGTGATCTTCCCACGAATCCAAGGTCTACCAGCAGAACGGTAATCTTTTACGTAAACATTCTGCCCTAATTCAAAAATAACTTGTCTTTTCCCTTTAACATTTTCGACCTGTCTTTCCCTATTGTTTTTATCACCCGTGGGAAAAAGTCTAGCAAACTTATCCTGTAGTTCACGACCAAACATTAATTTAGCAGGAGTTTCTTGTGTGGTACTATGCGGTGTTGTCCTATAACTAAATAAATACCTATTAACTATAGTTTGGTATGAATCATGTAAATTGTTCGTATCTGATAACGCTTTCTTCAATCCTACTTTAAAACTTTTTACAGCATTTTCCGCTGCTCCATTAGATGCTGCATGATACGGCGGACTCGTTTTATGCTTAATGCCGTTTCTATTACAAAAATTCTTAAATATTTCTGATGTAAACGCGCTACCGTTGTCACTCACTAATACTGTAGGCAAACCAAAACGAGCAAAAATTTCTCTTAAAATTTCTACTGTTTCGCGACTATTAGCGTTTTTTACTTCAAAAACTTCTGGCCACTTAGTAAATGCATCAGTCACTATCAAATACATTCTATTTTTGAATGGTCCTAAGAAATCTATGTGTATCCTTTCAAAAGGTTTCGTAGTAGTGCTCCACTGTTTTAACGGCGTTTTATTTGGTAACGGCCTATTTTCTAAACAAATTGAACATGATCTACTTATATCTTCTATGTCCTTATCTAAATTTGGCCACCAAAAATATTGTCTAGCTTTTGCTTTCATCTTGGATGAACCAAGATGCATGGAATGCAATTCCTTTAAAATTTGTGGTCTCACCTTTGTAGGAATTACTACCCTATAACCCCACATCAAAATTCCTTGTTGGACTGATAACTCATGACGTCTGATATAAAATTTATTATCAGTTTCATTAATATTACTTTTCCAACCATTATTAACGTAAAAAATAATCTTTGAAATTTCAGTATCTCTTCTTGACTCAAATTGTAATTGTTTACAATTTATTGGAAAATTAACTTGAACAAAGTTTAAATAATTGTACTCAATTTCACTACTAAAATTATCTTTAACTTGTAACGGCAAACGTGATAATGCATCTGCACTTACATTTTCAGTTCCTTTAATAAATTTAATACTAAATTGAAAACTACTCAAATAAAGACACCATCTTTGTAATCTACTCGTAGCCATTGATGGCATTCCCTTTTTATTTCCAAAAATTGCTAATAACGGTTTGTGATCTGTCAATAATTCAAAATGTCTACCCATTAAATATTGTGAAAATTTCTTTACGCCATAATAAATAGCTAATGCCTCCTTATCTATCATGGAATAATTCTGTTCAGTTTTATTCAAAACTCTAGATACAAAAGCAATTGGTCTTTCATCACCATTAGGAAAAATATGACTAATCACCGATCCTATTCCTTTACTAGAAGAATCACATTTTACCCTTACCGGTAAATTTTGATCAAAATGACATAATACTGCATCAGAAGCTACAGCTTCTTTAGCCATTTTAAATAAATTTTCGCATTCTTTCGTCCAATTAAACTCGGTATCTTTTTTTAACAATGCATAAATAGGTTGCATAATACTTGCCAAATTCTTAATAAATTTACCATAATAATTGATCATTCCCGCAAAACTTTTAATCTCTGAAATATTTGACGGGCGTGGTACTTCTAAAATTGCTTTAACTTTTTCTTTATTTTTTTTAATACCTTCCGCATTAATAATAAAACCTAAGTAACTAATATCTTTCTTAAAGAATTCGCATTTACGTTTACTCAGAGTAAAACCAGCATTTTGTAACTTACTAAATACCAGCCTTAATCGTCGTAAATGTTCATCGTCATTTTTACCTGTAATCAAAATATCATCTAAATATGAAACTACACCCTCTACACCTTGTATGGTTTTTTCTATGATTTTCTGAAACAATGCACAAGCCGGTTTTGTTCCAAAAGGAAGACGCTTTACTGCATAAATTCCTTTATGAGTGCTCCATGCTAATAATTTGCTTGTCTCTTCATCTAATTGTAATTGATTATAAGCTTGACTTAAATCTAATCTAGTGAACAACTGACCACCTTGTAGTGCCACTAATAATTCCTCTACCCTTGGAATTGGGTATTGAATATCTTTTAAAAATTTGTTGACTGTAATCCTATAATCAGCGCAAATACGTAAATTACCATCTTTTTTCAAAATAGGTACTAACGGTGTACCCCAACTACTGTTTTCTACCTTAGCAATGACTCCTAAACTTTCTAAACGATCTAGTTCAAGTTCAACCTTCTTTTTAAAAGCAAAAGGCAAGTTTCTGGGTTTTAAAAATACTGGAGTAGTCTCCTTATCTACTTCTAATCTAATTTTTTGAAATTTATAGCAACCGATACCACCTGCAAATAGACTCTTGAACTCCCCAAGAAGCTCTTCTACTGTTAAGGGTTTTTTACAATCAATATTAAATAAATTACCTTGCTTACTTATTGATAACTGAAATAAATGAATCCAGTCTCTACCCATTAAAGACGGTCCATCATTATTTACTACTAAAAGTTTACCAATTTTAACAACTCCGTTGATTTCAATTTTAACCTTTAACATACCTAACGGTTTAATTATCGTACCATCATAACAATATAATTGTACCTTACAACTATCTAATTTAAATTTATGAAATAATTTTTTATATGTCAACATTGAAATAACAGACAATCCAGATCCTGTATCTACCTCCATCCTTAAATTGATATCATTGACTTTAACCAATGCTTTTATTGGTTCTAATTTAAAAACATTATCTTTATGAATTAAATTGTAAAAATCTGCTTCAGTAGATACAAAACTGTTTTCTGTGGTATCATTATTACTATCAGCCAAATAATTTTGTTTTAACTTACAAACTTTTGCCAAATGTCCTATCTTTTTGCACACCTTGCAGCGATACGATTTATATTTACACATTGAAAATTTGTGATCACCTTCTCCACAATGGAAACATAACGGTTTTTCTTGATATTTTGGTTGGTCATCCAATTTTACCATTTTTCCAGTTTTCTTTACCATCTTTCCATTCTTCTTTGTCAAAGCAGCCTTGTCCATCAATTTCCTCCTTGGATTTATTGATATTTTATTGATTTCCTCAACTGTTGTTACCATATTAGCTTCTTTATTTAATGCAATTTTAAGTAATTCTGCTGTTGTTAATTCATGGCTCTCTTCACAGATTCTATCCAATACTGGACCTTTCTTTAACCCAGTTATAAAAATTAGCGCCATTATAAAATTTAAATTATTTCCACATTCGCAATATGAAGCTTCGCTTTTCAATCTTAAAAACCACTCACTAATGGAGTCTCCTGTTTGTTGTTTCATTTCTACAAATGCAATCCTTTTTCGATTAATTGGTACGCTTTTAGTGAAATGTCCATCCAACAACCTTGATAATTCTTCATAAGTTTTTGTAGACGGTAAATCCGGAAAACATAGGTCTCTCAATGTCACATAAGCTGTGGGACCCATTAATGTAATTAAAGTTGGTACCTTTTTTTCAATCGTAATATTATTGACTAAAAAATATTGTTCGAGCCGTTCTTTGTAAGATTTCCAATCGTCCTTAACCTGAAACTGTTCCATAGCTCCAATTACACCAATATAACTCACAGTAGTTGCTTCTGCCATTCTGACTTGATCTTAACATGGACTCTTCTAACCGTTTTAAAATTTATTAATCGTTTTAATCCTCGTCGCCAATTGTAATATATTGGACGTCCAAATATAAATAAAATAACGATATTCAAATAACTTAACTTTAATCATTAGTATAATATAAAAGCTGACGCCATGTCATACAAAATTTGATAATTCTTCTTCCTTTTATAATCATTAATACCAACATAACATTACACTATAAATTATATACAGTACCTATCAATATAATATATACAATATATTACAAAAGAACTAACAAATTTTAACAAGTTTATAGCAACACAAAACTTCTAATTAACGTAATATAAAATAATTAATTACAACTAAATGGAAATATAACCTAAAAACCAAAGTAACTTGTCAAAATTATAGCATCAGTCAATATGAAAAACTACTTTCATTAAAATTATTATGCAAGCTATGAAATATTGCATCTATCTTTTTCGATCTCATACGTTGCATATCATAACATAATTTTCGACGTATAAGATTTCTAAAATCAGACACTTAAGAATTATTTATGTTAGTGTGTCTTTGTTGCACTTATGACTACAATTAATTTGAAAAAAAAAGATTGTTGGTTCTTAATTCAGATGGTTGTGACGTAAGCTTCATCTTTCAAGATTACAACTGTATCAAGTATTTCAAAGATTGACTTATAACGTATTTACCTGGTTACCAGAAAAAATTTGTTACGGTTCAATTTTGACATGTTAACATTTGTTAAATTTTGAATTTTGATTATCAGCAAATTAAAGATTTCTATATGCAAATTTTGTTAATATCCGCTAAATGGCATTCATTACATGCATTGTACTGCAAATTTAAAATTATCACCTGACTTGGTTGATAAGGTTTATCTTGGCAAAAAGTTAAAAATTTAGTAAACGATTGTCCGACATTGTAAATTTACGTTTTACATTTTGCATTGTTTTTGGACTTTCGAGTGACCTGATTTTGTTGGACTAGTGTTTTTTTTCCAACCCAATTATTTGGGATTATTTCAGTCATCTCAAGTTTGAGATTTCCCTTGGTTACCGGCTTCTTGTGAAGTATTTGCTGGGGAAACCTTATCTTCATTTGAAGGATTTTAAAGTTCGAAATTTCTAAGATCTTTTATGGAAATCGTTGCGAATTTTATCTGGATATCATTGGACCCTCGACTAACACCTTGAGGTAATTAAATCATTATCACAACTCCAGTTTTTAACTTTGTTTCATTTAGGGTTTTTTTTGTATGGACGTTTTTTTTCTTATGGACGTTTTTTTCTATGGACGTTTTTTGTATTGTATGGACAATTCATTTGTTGGACGAGTCCATTCCAAATTTGAGAATTCTCTGATCCAGTTGGAAGAATCAACCTTTTGTCATATTACCTATTGCATTGTAATCTTGGAGACATCAAGCACCTCGTCTCAAGTTGGTCTTACACCTGCCAATAATTTGTCCTGCTGTTTGACATCTTTCTCTCCATTAACATCGACAACCAGAAGACATCTTCAAGATAAGATATCTGTTTGTGCCGTACCTAATTTTTATTTTGTCTGTGTACAATTTTTATTACTGCGCGTGGTATTTTGGGCTTAATTATTTTGAGGTTTTTAATTCAATCACTGTGTTTGCGATATCTGTGGATTTTACACAGAAGCGTGTATAAAAACTGTACGCCAAATATAGCTATACGCGGTGATTTTATTCAAAAGGTTATTTTCATAACTTTTTCAACTTGTAATTTGGAATATAATTTTACTAAACTCAATATTTTCAATCGCTCAATATTACTGCGCAAAGTTTGTAAATTTTATATTATATTAAACCTGAAAGTGAAACGAGATAGCACGCTTTTGATACCAAAGGTGATTTACCCAATTTCCCTTACTCGTTTTCTTTTAGTGCACCATATTTTTGTGGTTTTTCTAGTGGGTACTATTGCGGTGATATACAGGGTGGTTAATACCATTTTACTATCTTTTATCGCCTTTGCTTCGTGAAGCATAACTTTACGGCGCCCCCTGTATTATCCACTTATCATCCAGGTAAGGGAATAATTGGCACATCATTTTATCTCTAGCATCTACGAGCTAGCAAAAGGGGCATCTTCCATCTTTTGCGATTACACAGCCCTGAGATTTGTGTATCTCTCTATTTTAGTTACAAATTGCAAAATGGCACAAAGTTGGGTTGAATCTTGTCAAACATTTAAATATTGTTGTTAAAAGTTGTTAAAGTGTTACTGCTATGTTTACCTTGTTTTCTTTGACGTTTTGGGAATTAGTCAGACTTATGTAAATATATAACCTTTTCTTAATTTCACAGCGTGTCGATGCTCATTAGAGAAGTGTCACTACTGGGCCTATTAAAATGTATCTATAAGTTTTTATATAAAGATACCTATAAATAAATAACATAATATCTCGAGTTGTGCCTCATCAGTAGCACAATTAATACATGTGCTCAAAAGTGTATTATTACGACTTGTATCGGTTTATGTGTGATTGTGGACGATTTTTCAAAGTAATAATTTAATGTGAATTGTCTTATGCTTGAGATGTTTTTAATGTAATACTCATATTGAAGATCCAATAAATGTTGTAGATACGTGTATAGTCGTAAATTTCAATACTACCACTGTAAATCGATAAGAATTGATGGGAAATATAAAAATCAAAATTATATAAAAACTTTTTTAAGCTATAAATCTGCTTCAGTAAACAAGAAATACCAAGCAAAAATATCCTTCTGGCGGTGATAAAAATGCTAATTAAATAGAAAATTAATAAAGCTAAAACTTTATTTTTAAAATTATTGTTGCATAATTAAAATTGCAACATTGTTGGTCAAATTTTATGCAAATTTATAATTAGCTGTTCTTGAAATTAATATTTTTCGAGTTGTGTCACTGTTGCAGTAGAAGTGCGTATTATAATTATTTTTAAAATATTTTTCAGGACCAGTATGTTCAAACTTGTACGTCTTATTCTATTGCAATTTATCCTTCATGTAACTGTCATGTTCAAACTTGTCACTTCTCTACACCACATATATATGCAATTTGCAAAGGTTAAGCGTTGGTTTTTGAAATGCTCTTTCAAGTGCTATTTCTATTAAATAATAATTTAGCACCCCATCGTATACTAAAAATTTTTGTTATAATAGAATCCCAAACACTCTAATTTTGCTTTCCTTTTCTTCCAGCGTAATTTTTACCAATAGTATCAATTTGGCAAAGATTTAAAACTTTACGGTAATGTAATGCCTGTATCATTTACAGTTACTATCTTTGTCGCTTTTTTATGTATCGGACATATTATCGCCTTTCTTTAAAAACTTTTAAATTTCTTTTCTCAGATCAAGCAGCATTCTGCATACTTGATCTCCACAAGTCTCTAAAAAATAATAAAATACAGAAAAATTTTTTTGGTCAAAAATAATCTTCTAGTAATTCATCTATTCTCAGTATTTCTTTCTGGTTTTCGTTCTTATTGAGTAATTCTTTAAAATATTGCCTTTCTCTCTATCGCTTTGCATTGGGTTTCCATCACATTTCCTATTTTTGTCTTTATTTTTAACACTTTTTGAACACTTGTTCCAACTATTTTCTATTACAATTATGGATAGATAAAGTTTTAAAACTATTGCCAGAATATTGTAACATTTAAGAGAATTCATACTTAGTCATTACTACAACAATTTTGGACAATATCTTGAAACGTGTTTAATATAATGAATCAATTGTATAATTGAGGAAGACACATAGAATAAAAAAGTTTTGATTAAACTATTAAGTTGATTAAACGAATACAGCACTAAGATAATGTAATCACTTCTATGTTGCTCGGCTACGATAATAATTTTGTAACACCCTGACAATAATTTTTATAGTTAATGCTTTAATTTTGTTTGTAATTCTTAGCAATATTACCATTTCAATAAAACGAGGCACTAATCATCTAATGAAAATATTTCAAGAAACGATTAATTCCAGAGAAATTGCAGCGCAATACAAACAATTCAATAGACACAAAAAGAAATAATGACATACATTACAAATACGTCACATTGCATTGAAAACTACTTTAACAAATGATGAGAATAATGATGTAATTAATGTACCTACCCATTCCTTTCAATATTTTTTAAATTGAAACATTTATTACCTTAAATAAAAATAAATATTACCTACACTACATTGTAAAAAAAACTTACTTAGTTATTACTTAATTATACCCATTCCTTTGCCCACGCTGCATTATGCCAATAAAAAACTTGAATTTTTGGATTCCCACAGTTTTGTGATAACTAGCTTAATTTAGTGTTAAAATTAGAAGCAGTCTTGCAGTTATTTGGGTAGATTGAAGTTGGTGGAAATATTTTTTAAGTGTAAATTTGAAGTTAAAAATAAAAACTAAAATGGTGAGAGGTACTTTTTAATATTTCATTTAAAACTGTACAGCTTTTCTTTACCTACATACCTAATTAATGAAACTGTAATTTTTTTTTGCATATTATCAAATGTTTTTCATTTCGGACACTACACTAAGTACAGTTTCAAATTTGATAATTATAAAAATAAATATCAGGAAGACTTTAATTTTTCTTTCAATTATAAAAAAAAATAAACGTTATCGGTATTTTAGAATCACCAAAATAAAAATCATTTTAGAACTAAATACACTAAATTTTGGAATATATTAAAAGTATAATATTTGCAGAGTTTTCGTCATTAGTTATAATTTAATGACATTTTCAGGCAAGGAAGTTTTTAGGACATTCTTGGTGATTCTAAAATATTGATATAATTAAAAATACACAGTTGCACTGCATAAATCACAAATCAATTAATTATTTTAGAATAATAAATTCAATACTAATGAAGTGAATATGTTAAATTTTAGACATAATTGTTATGAAATATTTTACATCATAAAATTTATATAAATTTTGAACTTTACAAACATGAATTTTGAAAATAGGAAACCTACATTTTCCAGGTGCGTGCTTATTTAATAAAAAAGTGACATACAAATATAAGGTGAAATTTGTTTTAGAGACTCAAAGTGGTTCTTAACGAAAACTAAATGTGAAAAAAGATTATTAATACTATGTATATTAATTTTTTTAATTTCTATTGCACTGGTTATATCTCTTATAGTGGTAGCCAACCAAAATAATACAACAAATAAGTAAGTAGTAAAATCTTACTTTTCTGATTATATATTATAAGTTACATTAACATTGTTAATGAAAAATGAATTTCTTAAAAGTTTTGACAACGTTAATTAACTCAAAAATAAGTAACGGTATCTCCATGAAAATCAATGGTCATCATAATTAATTAGTGAAAGTAAGATGTAATCACAAATTAAACTGTAAGATTTTTGATGTTATGAATTTGCATTATTTAGTTCGGTCTAATTTTAATAGAATGCATTTTATGCTAATGGATTTTCAATAGGTAATAAATATTCTTTTGAAAATCTGACACTGTACCGAATTAATAATATAAATTGCTTAGCAGATATACATCGTTAGGTACTAAAATAAATGTTTACTTTTTTAAACTTTAGACATGTCTGTTCAACACCAGGTTGTATACACGCAGCATCTCATATCATTAAAAATGTAGACACATCAAAAGATCCATGTGACGACTTTTACAGTTTTGCATGTGGAAAATATATAAAAGAAAATACCATTCCAGAAGACAAAGCTGCAATTGGACCATTTTCTACAACATCAGATGTTGTACGCGATCAACTTAAACTTCTTTTAGAAGAGCCCATTCAAAAAAACTCTCCGAAATCTCGTCGAATTATTAAGAAAATGTATGACATCTGCATGAATACAACAGCTATTGAACTTGATGGTGTATCAACACCTAAAAGTATAATTAAAGAACTAGGGGGGTGGCCACTATTGGAAGGTAGTAATTGGAACGAAAATTTATTTGATTGGAAACAAACGATGTATAAGTTTACAAAACGTGGATTTTCTACTAGTCATTTTTTATCGACATACGTCTGCATTGATGAAAAGAATTCCACCAGACGTGTACTTTGTGTTAGTAAAAAAAACTGAATATTTTTAGATTTTAAACTGATAAAATTTAATTTCAGTTAGACGAAGCCTCTTTGAGTTTAAGCAGGGAATTTCTTATTAAAGGTATGGACGAAAAGCAAGTTCGTGGTTATTATGATTACGCAGTTGATATAGCTGAATATTTTGGGGCCAATAGAGCTGCAGCGTTAACAGAACTTAAAGATACTTTGGAATTTGAAATTAAACTAGCCAAAGTACAATGAGCATAAGCAATTTTTTACAGTTTTTTCAACTAATTAATAAAATTTTTAGATTTGTTTACCAAAAGAAGATCGTAGAAATGCGACAGCTTTATACAATCCTATGACTATTGATGATCTTCACAGGAACTATCCCATAATTCCTTGGTTGGAATACTTAACTAAAATTCTAGATGTACCTGATATTGAAATAACAGACGAAGATGTTGTTATTGTGGCTGTTCCTAATTATATTATAGAGTTAGATGCATTAATTCGACAAACTCCAAAGCGGTAAAGACATAGACTTCGTATTCATCAGTTCACCTTCATAAATGAAATAATTTTTAGAGTTCTTGCTAACTATGCAATGACTCAGTTAGCCTTGTCGACGGTGTTCTTCCTTAATGATAAATTTAGAAACAGACAACAAGAGTTCTTGAAAGTAGTTATTGGCTCGTCCGAGCGTCAAGCCAGATGGAAAGAGTGTACTAGACTAGCTAGCGGAAGGTAAAACTTATTTATTATATTTTCAAAAAATGTATATCAGATTTTTTTTTAGTTTAAATTTAGCATCTGGAGCTTCATATGCCAAAAGATTTTTTAATATAAAAACAAAAGAATATTCGGAAGAAATTTTAACCAATATACAAGATGTGTTTATAAACAATTTAAAAACCTTGGATTGGATGGATCCGATAACTAAAACCAATGCTATTGAAAAAGCGGAATCTATAACTAAATACATAGCATTTCCACATGAGTTACTTGATGATAAAAAAGTTGAAAAGTTTTATTCTAACGTAAGTAATTAGTAAAACAAGCTTGCCTTATTTGAAAAATGTTTTTTCAGTTAGAAATCAATACAAATAACTTTTTAAAATTGTCTGAAGTTGTCACTTTATTTTACAACGACTACTACAATAGCAAATTGCGCGAACCAGTCAATAAAACAGATTGGAGATCGCATTCTTTTCCTACCACAGTTAACGCATTTTATAGTGCTTTAGATAACAGTATAGGTAATTTATTAATGTAATGCTTTTTTTACATCCAGGGTAGCTCAGTGACTAATACAACGCTCTGGTAATGAGCGCTCTTGCTCATTACCTCGCTTTGCTCTTTGCAAAATAATTCTGTTAATTTATATTTGATGATTGGCATAGCGTGGGAGTTATCGATTTTTTTTAGTATATAAAATTAAATTTATATAGTAAAATAACAGTTATAGTACTTTAAATTTTGATCATCTTACAAACTGTATAAGGGAGAAATGAGTATTACAATGAAAAAACTTACAATATCTAAAAAAAATTGGCAATCGAAGGTACAAGCTGTAACTAATCTTCAACTTTTCTAAGTATTTTATTTTAGATTTGATGTTATAGAGAAGTGAAGGTTCTAACTTTTGTTATAAAATAAGCGTCTGCCATTTTACTGTTTATTACATAGTCTTTAAAGTAATATACCGCAATGCTTTCTCTTTTACATTCAGCTCTTCTCATTATTTTTTTATTCAATAAATCTACTTTTTTTGAATTTGAATCTTGTTTATTTTAAACTAATTGAGTAGGCGTGGTAAGTGTGCATTAAATTTACGTTGCCCTGCGGTTGTACAAAAACTACCTAAAAATTAAATTTACAGAAACTTGATTTTTTTGCGTTTTTTCATTTGTACAAGATGTGTCGTAAACTTCCGCTAATTATAATTTTTCTAATTTTATTTATTTTTGTTTTAGCTGCAATGACAATATAGTTTCTGTTGTGGTGTTGATTTCTACAGTGCCATTGTTTTTAAATATTTTCCAATGTTATTGATACCATTAAATCAGCTTGTTCTCAAAAAATACGTAACAAAAACACATTGATCTCGTCAATAAACAATTCAAACTTTCATTTCCTGAAGCAAACCCTTACAATGTTGCCTTTTGTCGTTAGTTTTTTATCAATTCAATTTTAAATTATAAATAGAAATCGTATAGGATTCAAATTACATGCTAACCTATTAATCCTTTCTTATTATTTTTTTAATTGCCTTTTTATTATTTTGATAATTTTATAATTTGTCTGACTACATTTATTTCATGGCAGTACTTACTTCTGATGTAGTAGCTTTTAAGTAAAATAAAACTGTGTAGAAAAAATCACAAAGAGTTGCTTGTGGAACCCATTTTTAAATTGCACTAAAGGCTTTTTTACTATGTATTGATTAATTAAATTTAATTTACCTAGCTTGCTGAATTAAATGTCAAACATAAAAATTTGTATTTTAATGTTTTACAATTAATTTTTATCGTGGACAACTTACCTTGAGAATTAGATTTATTGGCAATAATTTATTATTGTTAATAAAATATTAAAACTTAAGTGAATTTCTAGTTTGCATAAAAAAAGTTTTAATTCAAACATTTTTAATCAAACCGAAGACACACTACAGTACTAGCTTTAAAATAAATTATTATATATTATAATGTTATAAATAACCTTAAAATTTAGTATCAGGTTTATTATTTTTAATTATTATTTATTATTTTTATTGGGTATTTTATTTTACTACAAAAAAATTAAAAAAAAAACTAACATATTAATCTACTCTGCAAAAGATAATTCATCAATTATAAAACTAAGAAAAAGCAATTATTCTAAAAAGAAAGCAATTTAATCTCATTCTCCCTACCTTTTAAACAAAGTTTTTCTCAAAGAAATGAACAGCTTATTCCGGAAAGGACAACAACACTGTTCTAAAAACCAACCACTTAACCTAAAAGTTTTAAATTGGTCATTGGGTCACCCCTTGACAACTTAGCAATTTCTAAACCTTTCTTTTAATAGAATTTCCAGCTGGAATCCTACAGGGCGTTTTCTTTAATCCCGATCGACCTCGGTATTTAAATTATGGAAGCATAGGATACATTATGGGTCATGAAATAACTCACGGTTTTGATGATGAAGGGCGACAATATGATAAAGATGGTAATCTTAACAATTGGTGGCACGAAGAAACTAATGCAGCTTTTATTGAAAAAGCTCAGTGTATTATAGATCAATATGGAAACTATACCATGCCAGGAGTTGAAATAAACGTGAGTTAATATGCATTATTTTTCTCATATTAAAATTGATGTAAATTTTTGTTTTAGTTGAATGGAATAAGTGGTCAAGGAGAAAATATAGCAGACAATGGTGGAATAAAAGTAGCTTATACAGCTTATCATAATTGGGTGGAAGAGAATGGTCCAGAACCTCAACTTCCAGGTTTAGAATATACACCCCGCCAATTGTTTTGGATTTCAGCAGCAAGTACGTGGTGTAGCAAAGCAAGAGATGAAATTCTTAAACTATATATTACATCTGGATATCATTCGCCAAGTATTTTTCGAGTTAATGGACCATTAAGAAATTCTATAGATTTTGCAAATGATTTTAAATGTGCTTCTGGTTCTCGAATGAACCCAGTAGAAAAATGTATTGTATGGTAGGGTGAAACTTTTTTGTAACCATAACTAAGATTGTTTTTATAATTTATTGATTACAATTAGAAAAATCCAAGAAAATAAACTAGCTATAAGTTTCAAGTGTTTGTGTTTGTTTTTATTATAATTTATTTGTAAAACCGATTATGAAATCTTTCCAACTTTCTTTTATATTATTATTTTAATTAAGAAGAATCTTAAGATTATTCAAAATTACGACATTTTTATAGTATATTGTTAAAATTTTATATCATAATTATGTAGGTCCTACAAATTTTTTTATTGGCGAATGTACTCACTGCTAAATATTTTAAAGTAACAAATTACTATTTCTGATAAAACTATTAAATTTACATAGAAATGCATATTAAAATTCAATGTCAGTTTAACTGTTAAGAGTATTTAAAAATATACACTACGAAGAACTCGTTATAAAGTGATTACAACTCAAAGTGTTATCAATTGTATCGGAGTATATTTTTGGAATACATAAGTAGGTAAGTGATTTCACTTTCTTAAAAACGAAAACATAACTAATATATTGCTGAATTCTTATATGTATTTAATTAAGGTAGAAAGTAATTTGTAGCGTTGTAGGCTAGACATCTACACAAACAGCAATATTTCCACTTGTTTTTACAACAATCGCACATCAACGTTTAATTTAAAAGTCTCCAATAATTTTTTTAAAATTTTATTATAAATGCAGTGCTGTGATTGAACACATTTTCAAGTAAGTATTATATTATTTAATATTATATTCCGAATTAATTAGTTTTAACTGTAATTTAGTAACTCTTACAATTTTGTATATCCTAAACTATTTAAATTGCTATTCTTTGTCAGCTAATCACATTATTAAAAATTATCCCACACTTTATTAAAGCAAGTAATAAAAGTTGTTTTCTGGATTCTTAAACGCCAGCTTTCAAAATTAGTTAAACGGTTTTAAACAACCATTAAATTAATTATGGTTAAAACAAGAACTTTCATTCAAATTATTTTAATTTGATAAATTAACATTAAACGTGGCTCTTCTTTTCATTTCCTTTTAAACTTTTAGATTTATACATCCGTAATTTACTGCCCCATAAGCAATGAACACCAAGGAAGATCCAAAAAGCAATTCTGGCAAGTAAGTGTTACTTCTGTTTATTTTGAAAATTTATTGAACTTGAGTCCTTTCATATCGCGATACACGTATAAATGATTTCAAATTGCAAATAATTAAATTTAGAATTATAATTATTTAACAGCCACGTTTGCTCAGTGGAAATATCGACATCATTAATATGTGCTTGTGATTAATAATCTCCATGTGAAAAGACCCTAAAAGTTTCTATAACATTTTTTACCTTAAACTGTTTTAGACTTGTACAATGGTATACCAAAAGAACAAAAATGGAACAACTTTTATTGATTGGATTTGTTGTACTTTTCATAATTTTCTTAATTATATTTGTTTTGGGCATCCGTAACTTTAGCAGTGTCAGGTAAGGAACAATTAAATAATAATAGGTACCTACCTAATATTTATTTCATTATAATAAAATTCAATAATGTATAAATACTCAATAATATATTAAAATAAATAATAGCAACACTATAAATCGTAATGATCTTCATATCAGTTTGTTTATTTCAAAACCTTTGAAAGTTTGGTTAAAAGGTTTTCTGCTTTCTATCAAGATTTGATCTCATATAATGCCAAATTGTAGAGATGAGTTTTACAAAATAGCTTAGTAATTTATTTACTTTTCAAAATCCCAAATACATAAGTTTTTCCTTCTTTGAAATCTGAATTGAAATGTGTGAATTTCTTGTTTTTGTAGGAAGTTTAGTAAGGACATGTAACAATTTTTCAAATATGTTTACAAAACATTAGAAGTACTACGAATTTAGCCAGGAATTAACTATTGGTTTTTGTACTGCTTGTATTTGAATGATTTTTGATTGAATAATAATATATATTTTCGAAGTGGTACAATATAAATATAAATTATAATTATGTTATCAAAAGTTAATAAATCAAATAAAAGTTCTCTGAGATATTTCAACATAATATTATCAGAAACCATTATTTTGAAACTTTGACACCCCTTATATCGGTAACAAAGCTTTGTTGTCTAATTTGTTTATTAGAACTTTTACTCATTTAGATTCATTTTACTCATGCAGATAACGCTGCAATATTCTGCAATATGCTGCAGATAATATAAATCAAATTTTCAGCATCGATAATCCGACAGAACTGGCGGGAATTGTGTTGGCATTTCTTATACAATTAATTCGCTTAATAAATATTTGAGAAGTGAGCTAAGTCAACGGGTTAAGGACCAGGCTCTAGGCAAGAAGCCCTTGGTTGAGCTACAAAATTTATCCGACTTCATTATGACCCTCTCTTCTCGGAAGGCAATGGCAAACCACCGAGAGTAATCTGCCAAGAAAGCCTTTTAATAATAACATATTAAATTGATCGTCAACCTCCGATAGTAGACGGCACTTTAAGAAGTAAAATTAAAGATGTGGCCATCACATGACTTTACCATACAATAATGTTATGATAGTATGGCCAAACGAATGACATCTTGTTAATGCGCATCATCATGCGATGGTGAATCAAGTCACCTGCCAAAGATAATTCTTTTTATCGATAACTCAATTGATAATTCAACAAAAACTGATCGAACAATTATTGATTCGATTGATGTTTGGTCTCTTTCAACTCGTTTGACCTCAAGGACTGTAAATCGGTAAAAATCTGAAAAAAGTTTTTTTTTCGATTACCTAACTTTCCCATACTACGTATGAGATACTACGTATACTCATACTGTGTAGTATCGTAAAGTAAAAATGTATATTTATCGGATGATTTTATACCTACAGTCAACTGCTTCATGGTTTGCAAGAGTTGTGTAGTATTGGAATTCCTCAAAACTTCTTGTTGAAGCAATTTAATTATGCTTTGGGCACTTGACGCCGTGGTTGCCTTGAGCAAAACGTTCTTCAAATTCGTATATACGGCCTCTCAGGGACGAGGTTTAAAATCTCGTGGGTTACCAAATTGCCAATATCCATTGAGGTGCTGTACATCTGGTTTGCGGGTGATGTAGCACAAATTTGTTTCCACCGTTTGCAAAGTTTCATAACTCAAAAACTAAAGCTCAATGAACTAAATGCCGAGAAAGCGATAATTTTTTTGGATTCTTGAATCACCAAAAAAATTGGAATCTTGATTGCCAATAACTGCGATGTCTCGTTGTTAAATGAATTTAAAATAGTTGAAAGTCAATATCGACACAATTTACTATTTAACCCCCGAGGCAAAAAGAGGGGTGTTTTAAGTTTAACATTTGTATCTGTGTATGTGTGTGTCTGTCTGTGGGGCCGTAGCTCCCAAACGGATAAACCGATTTTGATTTAGTTTTTTTTTTGTTTGAAAGGTGACTTAATTGAGAGTGTTTTTAGTTATGATTAAAAAAAATCTGTTCAGCCGTTTGAAAGTCATCTGCTGTTTTCTAGTTGATGAAGATGTACTTGTAATATAATATAAAGTTTAAAAAGCTTGAAATAAAACTTAAATTAAAAATTTAAAAAAAACCCGACAAAGAAAATCTTTAAAAAGTAAAAAATAAAATCCAAGCGTCGCGTCGTCGTGTCGGGGGACCGCTAAGTAAATAAAATAAAAACAAAATACAACTAAAAATGATACAAGAAATAAAATTTAAATACAAGTAAGCTACCTAGGTCCTCCGATGCGACGACGCTTAGATTTTATTTTTTACTTTTTAAAGAATTTCTTTGTTGGGGGTTTTTTAAATATTTTAATTTAAGTTTTTTATTATGTGGTATTAGCTATACTATAGGTATAAAATGGACCAAGACATTTAGTATTTTTGTGCGGCATTCTTAAAATTTGAATTTGGTTTATTTTAAAAGTTTTACACAAAAGGATGAATTCGAGGATGAATTTTACCAAAATATTTTGTTTGATAACAATTCTTGATTTTAAAGAACGTTATAAGCAAGACAAGTCAAAAGAAAACATTTTTGTCTTCACAATTTTAGGTGAGCAACCACTGGTATAAGAAAAACTTTATTGGATTTGTAATATTAATATTCTATTTGTAAATATTCTGGAATCCTATAGAATTAAGATTTTAAATTTGATAAGGTTGATGATGCGTTTAAATTATCAAAACGTTTAGAGTTTTATATCAGCCAAAATAGCAGAATATTTGCAAAATGAAAACTTTCAATAAATGCAATTTGATTGATAAAAATTGTAATTGAGAAGTCAAAAATTATGACAGAGATGTCTGTTTTTATAAATAATTGTAAATTATTATTAACTGTGATTTAATTTTTTTTAAATTTTGTTAGATTGCCACATCTGTCATTAACAATTTCACCAAATTAAAATTTCAAGTAATAAAAGTTACGCCATTTTGGTACATCTGCACCTCTGTGCGAGTTTTCAATTTTGGCCTTGGTTTATTCAGCCTACGCCTTTCAGTTGATTGATGTCTGGACTGCGTATCATATTCATAAGCCCACGTCTCATCTCTAGTAATAATGCATTTGATAAACGTTGAATCAAATTCGACCTCTAAAATCATGTATTTTGCAGCGGCAAGTTGTCCATATTTTGCTTAAAATTCAAGTCATTCGTTACCACCTTTACAGCGATACGCCTAAAGGCCAAATCATTAATCAAAATGTCCTGAAAAGATCTATAAGCAATATTTGAATTCCCTGCTAGCTCTCTGGAGATTTGCGGTATTCAGCCAACATTTTTTTGATTTTATCAATGTCTTTGTCGATTTTCGATGTCGACAGCTTTACACTGCATTTATCATAAACACTTCTAAAGATTTTGCACCACACATAAACTTTTGCTTTTCACCATCGATTAACACAAATTTTTAATGCAAACTCGTTGATGCCAAGTTAATTCCATTTTCAAAATCGTAAAAATTTGAAAATACGCACAGAGGTAGATGTGCCAAAACGGCGTAACTTTTACAAATATCAAGCCATGTCGCAAAAATTTGGTGAAAATATCAATATCAAATGTGGCAATTTAACAAAATTTAAAAAGATCAAATCAGGTGACCGAGGTAGAATGTATTGAGAAATAGTGAAATCGACTTACGACAGTATTTTACTGGATATTATTATTAATTAAAGGTTTTTTATTTTTGAAGACCAAAATTTTTATGTGCGCTGCTTTCGGCAACCAACGTAATTATTCAAAAAAAAGTCTAGCATAGATAAAAATGAAAGTTTGAAAAAACCTGTAAGTTCTTCTGTCAATGGTTACTAACTATAACATAATAAAAAAAATCAACTAAACTAAAAATTACCAAGTTCAGGAGTTTGCCGATTTTGCACGTAATGCCCCATGTACATACGCTGCATAGAAACTTGTGCAGCAATTAATATGTACTATATTAGTCTTCCTTGATCTTTGCTAAACGCATCTTAAAATACCATAACTTTAATGCTTGTTTCAATCTAATATAATAAAAAGAGAAGTTTAAAGATTTCTAAAGAATGGAGGAAGTTTTGAAAGCTTAGTTATTATAAAAATTTAACCTTTCTTTTTTTTGGTGTACCTACCTATTTATATTTTATTAAAATTATGTAAATATTATTGAAAAACATGAATAGTATTATCTATTGTTTTATCCCATATTTTGTTCTGTTGCAAAAATGAGTTTAAATAAATTTTAATTTTAGTAAAATTTGTTTGACTCCAACTTGCATTCACGAAGCATCGATTTTATTAAAACATATGGACGAATCGGTTAATCCATGCGACGATTTTTACGAATTTGCATGTGGAACTTTTTTGAAAGAAACTTCTATACCTGAAGATAAATCATCTGTAAGCTCATTTAGTAATTTAGCTGAAAAAGTACTAGATCAGAGGAAACTTATGGTAGATGATGATCTTCCAAAAAATATAACTAGAACACATCGAATGATAAAAGAAGTATATGATATATGTATGAACAAAACTGCTTTGGAAACTGACGGTTTAAAAATAGTTCGTGAAGAATTAAGTAAATTAGATGAGTGGCCGCTGTTGGTAGGTCAAAATTGGAATGCTAATACATTTGACTGGAAAAAAGCGGTTTATAAGTTCAAAAAAAATTTCTTCCCAACCGGCTATCTAATATCAGTATACACATCAGCCGACAACAAGAACTCTACCCGAAGGGTGGTCAAAGTAATATTGTTTTAGTTGGAAAATTTTTCTTATTAATTTTGTTTATTGTAGGTGAGCCCTGGATATTTACCTCTTTATAGAGAATATATGATAAATGGAACGAACGATAGCCATGTAAAACATTACTATGAATTCATTATAGATATAGCGGTATTATTTGGTGCCGATAAAGACAGTGCTCAACGAGATTTAAAAGATATAATAGATTTTGCAACAAAACTTGCTAATGTAAGGGTCTTTATATACCAAAAAATTGATTAAAATTAAAATTTTATTTAACAGATTACTTTAGAAAGAGAAAAACGTAGGGATCCAATGGCATTGTATAATCTCAGAACATTAAAGGAATTAAATGAACAATATCCATACGTTGACTGGGTGGAATATGTGAATAATGTTTTGGTTATTCCAAATTATATATTTACTGAAAATTACACCGTTATTGTAGATGATTTAAACTATTTTAAAAATTTAGGAAAGTTAATAGACAACACCCCTAAACGGTATAAATATTTAAAAAATTTAAAGTAGTATTTATAATAAAATTATTGTTGTTTGTAGTGTTTTAGCGAATTATTTTATGACAAGATCTCACGAATCTGTTGTAAGTTTTCTTCCCGAAAGGTTTAGAAAACGTAGGGAAGAATATTTTAAAACATTTTCAGGTACCTCAGAAACAACTCCACGTTGGGAAAGTTGTTTGGGATTTGCAACGAGCAAGTAATATCTGCATACCATTTGAATGCTAAAACTCTCTTAACTATTTTTGTTTTAGTTTTGGATTAGCAACAGCATCAACATACGTAAAAAAGTATTTCAATGAAAAGGCCAAAACGAGTACGTTAGATATGATTTCAAACATAAGAAAGCAATTTGTGAAAATTCTGCGAAGTTCAAAATGGATGGATGAAGTGACCAAAGAACGTGCTATACAAAAAGCAAACTCAATAGTGGAATATATTGGTTATCCTGACGAATTACTGGATGATAACAAAATTGAAACTTTTTATTCAAATGTTGGTGATATAATATTGGAGTAATTATTTATAAAATTATTGTTATCATTTATTCACAGCTCACTGTTAATTTCACCAACTACTACCAAGCTGTCAAGTCTTTACAAGTATTTTACATCAATTATTCAAATAGCAAATTTCTCAAACCGATCAATAAAACCGATTGGCTATCTCATTCTTCTAGCACAACTGTTAATGCATTTTACTCTTCTTTAGAAAATAGCATAGGTATGTACGATGTAATAAACTTCAAGTAGTTATAAATTAACGAAATTTAATATATTGCAGAATTTCCAGCCGGAATTCTTCAAGGAACTTTCTTCCATGCTGACAGGCCAAATTATATGAATTATGGAGCTATTGGTTATGTGATAGGACACGAAATAACTCATGGTTTTGATGACGTTGGAAGACAATATGATGTAAATGGCAATCTTAAAGATTGGTGGTCTAATGCCACCAAATCTGCTTTTATAAACAAGACCAAATGCATTATATATCAATATGGAAACTATACAGTTCCAGAGGTAGATATAAATGTAAGTGTACTGAAAAATGTTATTAGAAAAGAATATAAATATAAAAATTTTCAGCTAAATGGTATAAATACACAAGGAGAAAATATTGCGGATAATGGTGGTATAAAGGAAGCTTACCTGGCTTACAATAAATGGGTGGAACAAAATGGTCAGGAACCTAAACTTCCGGGTTTAAAATACACTCCTAAGCAATTATTTTGGATTTCTGCTGCTAATGTATATTGTTCTAAAGCGCGTAAGAAGGTTATTAAGAGCCAAATTAAAACTGGAGTGCACTCTATAAGCAGGTTTAGAGTACTTGGTCCTTTTAGAAATTCCAAATATTTTGCGAAAGACTTCAATTGTCCTGTAGGCTCTGCGATGAATCCCATTGAAAAGTGCGAAGTGTGGTAGATTAGTATAATATTATTGACACTCTGTTACTGTTATAATTTCTAATACAACTTTGATATATTGTACAAACATACATAATGATTACGTAGCAAGTCTCAATATTGTGATTTATTGTAAATATTTTTTATGTTAAATATTTTTTTAATTTACCTAACTTAAATTTAATTTTATAAGTTAAAATTAAAAAGTAAAAAATGATTTGTGGCTTAAACGTCAAAATGCAATAATGATGTAAACCATAAAACTAGATAATAACCAAAACTTCTAATATTATATACCAAAATCCAAGATAAAGCCTCAAGGCCAAGATTTTCGCCCCCCCCCCTCCAAAAATTCTTCAAACTACGTAGATGAAGATCCAAATTAGATCTAAAATCTATACAGCGATATCCAACGATAATAAGTTATATTATAGTTTAAACAAAAAATCCGCAATTTGCCATTTTGCCAAATTTGGAGAACCTGCGAGTGCTGTCATGTAAACGGACTCGTCCAATTTTCGTTTCTGCACATTAGCGTTTTCGCCGGGAGGATTTAATATCTAAACCCTAATACTTGTATCTACTTTTGTGATGATATAGTTAGTTCATCATCACTACATCTTCTAAAGAAAATAGTTGATTTTATATGTTCAATTAATTAGATAATATTTCAATTTTAATTATTACTATTATGATGTTATTCAAATCGAAAAAGAAGCCATTCAAGCAGACATGAGATGGTTCAACTAATTTATCACTTTTGTAAACTTTAATTTATTAATTCATGCATTGTCTACCACCAGCATTACACCTCATCTTAACACTGGTATAATTCCAGCTTTTACATACAAATAGTATTTACTTCTAAATTAAACATAAATTTGCATAAAAAAATTGGTATAATATCAATGTATAGCTGGTATGTAAAGGTTTTCATAAAGAGCTCAACGGATTGCTATTAAGTTTTGAATTTGATTGGTCAAAACCGGCCATCGCCCCTATAGAAATCATTAGTATCACTTCGATAACTACGACCATTTTGTTAAAATTGATTTATTCATTTGAAAATTTTGCCCTTATTTTCAAAGATGGGCATTTCCATAAAGTTGTTACACTACAATACCGATAATCTCCTTTACACTTTAAAGCAGTATTAGTATTAGTATTTATTAGTATTAGTATTTATTAATAAACGGATAAACCAATTTACATATTCAATATAGAAGCAAAATAATATGGAATGCCAATTCACTTAAGACATTCCAGCGCACACAAATTCCACATGATATTCTTTTTAAACTGGGGATATAAACTATTCAATAAATTTAAACTAGCAAATTTGTTCAATTTATTAGCAAAGCGGCACATTCTAGTTAAAGGGCTATGCAATCCATAGTTAGTTCCTTGAGTTTCAATGTGGAACAAGTCTTCATGCCTTGTATTATATATGGCAACCCGGAACTTAAAACGATCTAACAGAGTGTAACAACCGATCTTTCCATTTGGCAACCGATGGGCAAAGCATAGATCAATGACGATTCTTCTGTATTGTAGTGATTTAGTCCCGCAACGAATTAAGGCATCAGCTTGAGAAAAGTTGTCTTGCACACCACCACTCTTGAAGTGGTGATATTTTAGGAACTTTCGTTCAACCTTGTCTAATATGGAGTGCAGTGCAAATTAAGATACATAATGGTAAATGGAAGTAAACGATTTTAGTTTGTCACATTTAAAATTTTAATTTAAAAATCTCCCAAAACTAATTTTGGCATTATTTTTAATACTCTTGTTACAACACGGGCACCGGAATTCTACAAATAGACACGTATTCAACTTGCTATATTGAATAAATTGGAGTAAGAAATGATAAAGGAAATAGACTTTTTGAAACAAAAGCTACTCTCTGAAATCAAAGGGTTTAACTCTAACCTTCTTTTCAAATTTGAAAACTTGTCTATGATCAGTAGCCTACAACTCATTGACACTCGCAAACACAGAACTCTGCTTGATGATGTTAAACACAGCTGAAACAGTAACAGATGATGGTAGGTGACACCAAACAAAACTGGACCATCCAGATGATAGAAAATTCCCAAGAGTAATTAAAAAAAAAAAGAATTTTGTCGGTTAAGCTTTGCTGTCACAGCTACACAAAAATCGTTGCCAATTATAGGAAATCATAAATGGACGTAATCAAACTCACTAAACTGCGTAGAGCTCAGAAAGTGTATGACAATGTTATTTATTGCAACAAGTTAAACTACCATGGCACTTCAAATTGCACAAAAGGCCGTTGCTTTTACAGCTGCATTTAGCAATGGAACACTTCCTTTTGCAGTTACAACATGTATAGCCTTGTTTTCCACTTTTGAATTAGCAGAAGCTGCTTCTCTTAGCGACATTTCTCGAGTTGAAACCTCATTCATAGAAAGTAACTTTTTTTTACAAATTACAAACTGATTACGGGTGAAAAGATGTTTAAAGGTACCATTTTCGTTTGCTAATTTATAAAAGCCTAAATCTGTACGACCACGGTCGATATCAGAGACTTGAATTCTTACAGTATCGCCAATTTGGGCCGGAGGAAACTTTTTTTTTGAGGTTTGCAACATTTTTGTTGCTTGAAGTAGAAGATTCCCTTTTGCAGCTACTCTTTTTAAAGAAATTAGCTTGTGTTGTTTAGTCAATGCTTGAGATGAAGACGTGCTAGGTTGTAGATCAGTCTGCGGTTGAAAAGAAGACTTACTAGGTTATGGATCCGCTCCAATGGTATTTTGGTTATCCACGTTGCTTTCATCTGACACATGGTCATGAATATGGTCACCAACCAAATTTTCTTCAGAAGTAAAAACATAAACTGCTATAGCTGTTCTGCGGTGTCAATGTTTGCAATTAGCCCGCGAGGGAGAAATGACGATGCTATTTTAACTCTTTAAACCTTTTGGTTTAACTCCAAGCGTAGCTTGATATGGACTCTGGCGTATTCCTTCGTGATATGTTGTGTTTTTGGAGAATTAGACAAACGGCAAACTTCTGACCATTTATTTGAATTATTACCTTGCATCCATGCAGTTAACATATTCTATATGACAAACAACAGACGACATTCATCGAAGCTCAGTTGTGTTTGTCGACATATACCGGTGAAAGCTCGAATGTATAATAAAATTAAAACATGTTTGGTCTTTCACCTAGACATTTGGTATTTGTCGACATTCACTAATTTCGATCCTTCACAGTAACGTATATACTCTGATAACTTTAAGGAAGGTATCTGTAATGTTGCAGATAATTTGTATCTAATTACCTACATATAAATTTTCAATTTGCAAATTTACTGCGTGTGTATATTATTTAAAAAACTAAATTGAACATCTTTTAACGTTTTAACCTCCTGACGCTAGGAGTATTTAACTCTCCCTCTCTAGTTCTAATGGCACAACATAGATAAGTAGCTATCTGATTGAGAATATAACCATCGATATTTAATAAACTCTATGACACAACATACACTATATTGTGTCAGCTAGTTTTTAAAATAAATATGTGGACCTATTCTAGTAGAGCAAAATTACCCACACAAAATAAGCCAAGCCAAATTTCTACGCAGTAGTGATGGAAGAGGAACGTGCTAGTGCCGTCGTGTAAAAGGACCATATGAATATTTGTTTCTGCATACTTAGATCTTCTCATTTTTTGTAGGTAGTTTTAAATTTTCATAACCGGGATCAACAATATCAATTTTTAGCATAAATGCTTAGAAAGTGAATATATTATTTTATTTCAATATCTTTAATTGTTTTTGTGCTTCTTATGTACTATGTTATGAAAACGTTTTCAGTATTAAAGCAGTTTATTATTTATTTTTTAATAATTTTAATTTGATTCTAATTTCTTAGTTCCAGTTTCTTTCCACTATTATCTACAACACTATAATATAGTGTGAACTATAGTGTGAAATAGTGTGAAAGTGTGTATTGGAAAAAATATTTATTCAAAAAGAAAGCAAATAGGTAAAAATATTATTAAACTAAAAGAAACCTAAACAAACATCTTAGTTAATATTAGAATGCTGATTACTAGATAGCTGATTACGTGATTACATATTGATCTTCTGATGACAAAAGTGATAGTTGTCTAATTGAACCGCTGACATTTTATTTGATTTCAACTAACCAGGTTGGAGTAATAAATAATCTAAACCTTTATATAAAAATGCTTTCAAAAATTTTTCAAAATAATTATAAAAAGCAATCTTTAACGTTGTTGCAAAAATGTACTTAAAAATAATTTGTAATTTAAAGAGAAAAATGTAATTTATAATAGTAAGTAGTTATTTATCTTTCCTTCAAATGTCCGATAAAACATAAAATATCCAGTCATTTAGTTGTTATATAGGTACGTAATTATTATGTAAACAAATACATATGTTTATCGCAAGAAGTAATGTTTTTATATTTTTAAATTTAGCTTCTTAAATATCGGTAGGTATATACTGCCGTCCTAAGAAAGAAAGCCTTAACTCCATCAATAATTTTTTTGAACTAGGCAGCTATACAGATGTTTATTGATGGCACCCAGTAGATTTAAAGTAAAACTAACGACTTATGGTACATATACTTACATTTTTTCTAAGTTTTTAAAATATTTTAGCCTAGTAATATGAAACTTTAATAGATTATTATGCGTTTGAAACATCTAACTCGTTTTAATAAATAATTGGAGTTAAGGCTTTCTTTCTTAGGACGGCAGTATACTAGAAAGGCTCCAGGCGGCTGACTAATGAGTGAATCTGACTTGAACTAAAAGAAAATTAACATTTTTTTAAATATTATTACAGTTTTATTTATAAAACTTCTATTCTCTTAATTCTTTTCTAAATTTTATTTATAAAACTTACACAAAAACGTTGCAGATTTCAGCTTACCCTTTTAAATTATAGAGTAGATTTTTTTCCAGGCATTTTTTTTTCTTAAGGTTTCTTAAACCAAACTATTATACTAATTTGAGAATAAACTATTTTGGTTACATTATACGAGTACGTAGGCTGCTAGAAAAGTTTCCGAAAACGATTGTGTAAAAACATATAAGTTATTTGGTAAATAGCTTTACTGCTTTTACGGTGAAACCAATTTGAAAAACACTTTTCACACTTTGAAGCTGATACGTCAATAATCAGAGTTTAAAATGTTTCAACAATACCCAAACGATGGACTGTTGTTTATTATCAGTGGGTTCCACTTAAACCCATGGGCGACCCCGGCATGGTCCCGTGATTCTTTGATTGGACTGATGATGGACTGCGGTCGTAGTGGGCTTGTAGGTTTTAAGTTAAACGAACCTTTTAGAGCTCATACTAATAAATCATCACCAGTGAAGATATTGTACCTACACTAAATTTTTTATAGATTTTTTTTTGGCGAAACTATAAAAGCAATTAAAAAATCTTTTTAAAAGTTTATTAATTGTGTATTAGAGTACCTAGTATACAAATTTTTTTTTTTTATTTTAAATTCAAATTTGCGGTGTACAGCACTTCAGACCAAGATTACTTATTTAAAGTGTCTCATATGGCACGCAGTAGAAGTGACAAACATCGGCAAGTAGAGCAAAATAAAATTTTTTTTGTAACTGACATGAGTTTTGTCACATTTTGAGTTTCAACACATAAATATTAAAAAATATTGATTATTATTTTGGCATTAGTTTGCACAAAAAATTAAATTTTTAACCAAAAAATCGACCTTAATTTGTTTATCAAAATTGTAATTATTTACACGTAAAAATCGTGTATATTTCTATGGAAAATCGGAAAATCTATCTAAGCTGCAGTTAAATTTTCAAGTCAGTTCAATAAAAATTGTTTGAGTTCTAGGTACTGTGTGCCAATTGTAAAAACGTGATTTCGAAAAAAAGTGCGTTTGAAAATTAAAAATCTTTTTTTTATATAAAATTTTAAAGATAATGCCTAGCCGATGTTTTACCTTAAGTTGGCTATCCCAACACCATACAATACTGACCTTTCAAGTTAACATCATTTGCCTCCAGATCTTTTTTGGAAGATTTAATTCTGCGTCTAGCAGTTTTTGCTTCATCCGAGATTGAGCGCTCGGCCAATCTGATAGGCAGTGCATTGGCTTTCATACAAAATCATAAATATTCAAACCCACACAGCTAACCCATAGCAACAAATATAATGAAGCTAGCCCATCACAAATTTATGATGGACACCTCTGGTCTAATTGTCCGAGTTACTGTGAAATCGGATTATCGAAATTGCCTTGTACTTCGTTTTAACAATTTCTCAGCATTAAAATAATAAAAATTATTTTATTCATTGCAATATTGTGCTAACATTAATCCACCATGTGAGTCAGAAGCATTTACGAGTTTTCTGTATATTCTGAAGAACAAAATATGCAAAATAAAATTTAAACTATTTTGAATCCAAAACTGAAATGTGATTCATTACATATGTACAAGAGAAATTAAATAACTGAATCAATTTTGATCACAAAAAGTTAAGAACGACAACCTGACAACCGATTCCATTAAAAATTTTAAATTTTTTTATGATTAAAGTGCTATTTTTACAAAGGACAGTTCCAAATGGACCAAGTATAGAGATAATCTATAGGATAATCTTTCGGTATTGCTATACTCGTATGACCGTACAAAATATTATAAATTGAATTAAATGTATTCTTGTTATTGAAGTTAAATTATCATTCGTTTACTCATTTTATTACGTACATCACTTATTTTTAACTATTTTCAGTTATTTTGATTTTTGTTTTCACTTTTAATTAGTGCCTACGCGTTATGTAAAATTTGGTGCGTAAGAGTTAATTGTCTTAATTACTGTGAGTTCAAATTACATTGTTGTAACATAATGCAATAAAATAATGCCATTTTGTACATAAAATGTTTTAGTTGCAGTATCACTTCAAATGAGATATTTAAATAAACACTGCAATTTGAGGCAAAAAATCGACAAATTTCGATATATTTATTTATTTATATTTTTTTTAAATTGTCCTTTATAACTCTCTATTGCCAATTAACAAAATTTTCACACTCATTTATAATTAGAAACGTTGACATAAGAATTATTTAAAAATTGAACCGACCTTATAGTTTATATTAAAAATTTGAAATTTTGTTGTATTCAACATTTCGTTATATAACGCAATAAAGAAACTCAATTGCCTATTTGCTTGCCATTTCAATTTCATTTATTATACGAATTAACGTTGTTCCCAGTAATGTTTCACGTTTGAATAAGTTAAAATATTTTGTGAAAATGGACGATGAAGGAAGTCACTCTATTCTTAAGTAAGTTTTTAACCATTTTGAAATATTTACGACTTTCTGACATTCTGATATTTATTTAAAATAAGAAAATTTTTGAATAGAAATCCCTCTTGGTGGGAAAGACGAACGAATTTAGAGAGACGCTCAATGATAGTCGTCTTCATATTGTTTCTTCTCTGCATTGGTCTCGTTATTTGCCTCTTGATGATTCTTTTTAGAACTGACAACTTGGAACCATATTTCCCGTAAGTTAATTATTTTGTACGAGTATAATTTTTAAATTATCTATACTTTATTGTAGGTATCAATTTGACTACGAAATGCAGTCATTCCAAGAACTGGGTCACCCGTATACCGAACCACATCAGTTATGTATGGAACCAGGATGTATTCATGCTTCATCCAACACACTTAAATACTTAGACACTGGAATTAATCCCTGTGACAATTTTTATAAATTTTCATGTGGAGGTTTCTTAAATAAAACTCACATATCTGAAAATAAGCCAAGTGTAAATGCTTTCGATATAAATCACAGGCGAGTTCAAAGTCAATTGAAAACGATATTTGAAGAACCTACGTCATATAAAGATATCAAACCAGTTGGACTTACTAAGAAACTTTTTCATCTCTGTATGGACACAGCGGCTATCGATAAAGATAATTTAGTTACAATAAAAAATTTGATACATCAAATTGGAGGTTGGCCTGTACTCGAATCGTACTACTGGAACGAAAACGACTTTGATTGGAAAAATGCTGTGTTTAAACTTCGAAGACTTGGATTTAACGAAAATTATCTTTTAACTTTAGATGTGATTGCTGAATCACAGAATTCTTCTCAGTATATTCTGGCGGTAAAAATAAATTTTCTTGTTGTTTAAATTTTCATAACTTTGTTGTTTTAGTTGGATTCAGCTTTTCTCGAACCTGAGGAAGAGTTGTTTTTATCCGAAGGTTTAGGAACAGAATTTGCTAATGTCTACTTTAATTACATGGTTGACATAGCGACGATTTTTGGAGCAAATTTTACATTTGCTTTAAATGAAATGAAAGCAGCTCTCGAATTTGAAATTGCATTAGCTAAAGTAAGCGGATAATCAATGTAACTTAAGTAACTGTTTAAGAACCTAATTGTTTAGATTTCTGGTGGTCAAAGAAGAGATATTTTCAATTCGACATCTTTGTATCATTCAATGACGGTTGCGCAGCTGCAATCAAGGTATCCCGATATTCCATGGGTTGAATATATTAATGGAGTGGTAGATTTGGCAGAATATAAGGTTACATTTCAAGATCCAATATTAGTTCGTGTACCACAATATTTACACGATTTAGAGAATTTACTCAGATGGACCTCAAAAAGGTGAGAATTTGAAGTAAAATTTCTAACAGTTACTACTTATCTTAAAAACCATAGAGTTATAGCAAACTACTTAGTATGGAGAGTTGTGAAATATTCCATAAATTACCTAACGACGCAGTTACGAGATCGACAAGCTACATTTTATAGGGATGCATATTCGTTTCTGGAAAGAGAACCTCGGTGGAGAGAATGTGTAGATTTAGTCACTAACAGGTAACGGTCAAAGGTAGCTAACAATATTCGTCAATTCTAAAAGTAAAAATTTTTAGAATGCAGTTTGCGGTAGGATATATTTATACCGAAAGATATATCGAAAGAGAAACTAAAGATATTGTTTTTGAGATGGTTTCCAATCTTCGTAGTCAATTAATTGAGTTATTAAAATCTGTCGATTGGATGGACGATATTACAAGAGTAAATAGTTACGATAAAGCTCAAGCTATGATAATGAATACAGCTTATTCGGAAGATTATTTATCTATTAAAAAGTTACAAAAATATTACATTCAAGTATGATACATATTATCTAATTAATTTTTTTATGTTTCTAATTGTATTTTAGTTGGAATTTACACGAAATAATTACTTAAAAAGCATACTAAATTTAGCTCTATTTAAAAAAGACAAATACTTTAAAAAATTGATGAAATATATCACTCACAGAGAATGGGAAGAAAGTGATTATTCGGTTGGATATCGCCCATATTATTCCATAACCAAAAATAAACTATGTATTAACTAAAATTGAACATCAGTTGGTAAAAAATAACAAGTTTGTTTACAGATATTCCCAACGGTATATTGCAAGGAATTTTCTTTGGTACAGATAAACCTCAATACTTTAACTATGGATCGCTTGGATTTTTAATTGGGCACGAGATGACTCACGGATTTGATGATAATGGAAGGCAGTTTGACAAATATGGAAATCCAAGCGATTGGTGGACCGAATTTACCAGAAGGGCTTTTACGAAAAAGGCTAGGTGTCTTCATAGTCAATATCGAAATCACACTGTTCCAGAAATAGAATTATACGTAAATAATTAATTTTTTAAAGCACCACTGGAATAAAAAAATTGTTTTAGATGAATGGAATTACCGATCATGAGGTTAATTTTGCTAATCAAGGAGGAATAAAGGCAGCTTACTATGCCTACAATGTTTGGGTTGAAAGATTTGGGCATGAGTTTCAACTACCAAGTCTAAATCAGTACACGTCACAACAACTTTTTTGGATATCGGCTGCTCAAACGCAATGTGAAAAGTATCAATCGAAGTTTATGAAAGAGGAAGGCTATACTGAAGAATCAACACCAGCACAGTTTAGATTAAATGAAGCATTGAGCAATATTGAATACTTTTCTCGAGATTTTCATTGTCATTTGGGATCCAATATGAATCCGGCTAGAAAATGCCATGTTTGGTAATTTTTAAAATCCATGCTAAAATTGTTTGTTTTTGTTGTTACAGGTATATTATTATGTTTACTAAATATTTCTCATATAATATTTGTGGTACATTGTAAATATTATTTTAAATAAATTTACTAATAAATATTTTACCATATAAAATAACGTAAACAAATGTTTATTTCAACTTTTTCATTCGCAAGAATCACAAAAAATACATAAAATTTAACAAATTAAATTATTCACGCCGCCTTTACACGGGGATAGTGACTTGTACAAGTTACTAAAACCCAGTACCGGATTTTAGTACTATCTTCGTGTAAACATGTATTTTAGTACTAAATTCCAGTGTTAGTTTTAGTAACTTGTACAAGTCACAGAATGGAAAGCAATCCTATTTACTGGAGCAAGTGGCTACCCCCACTTCCAATTTCCTGATAATTAATACTGCATTTTAGTACTGTCTTCATATAAACATGTATTTTAGTACTAAATTCCAGTGTTGGTTTTAGTAATAATAAGAGGTACTTTGAATTCATTGTTAAAAAGCACTGCTAACTTGAGCAAGCTGCTATCACCGTGTAAACACAACTATCTTGTAAATAACTTGCTTTTAGTACTGGATTTTAGTAACTTGTACAAGTCACTATCCTCGTGTGCAGCCGCCTTAACATATAATAATGATATCCAGTCGGATAGCGAATATTAATCCGCTATGTACTTAGGTCAAAAGCACAAATTTTGTGATTGGCATAAGGGAGACGATTATGTTAAATAATAAAACTATTGGAAATAAATTATTTTCTCAAACAAGTGATCAACAAAATGAATTCACATAGCAAATAATCTAATAAAAAAGATGTAATCAGGTGCATAAAATCTGGTGCATGTTAATGTGCGTGAAGTTAGCCCCCCTTTTTTTGAAATTGTGATTTTTTTCATTTGTGCTCAATTGTGCTCAACTTGTGCTCAATGTGCTTAAAAGAATTTTTTGATTTTGAACAAAAATAACAAAAAAAATCGAAAAAAACACTTTTTGACGCCAGCCCCCCTTTTTTTGAAATTGCAACTTTTTTTGGTCGTTCTCAATTGTGCTCAAGTTGTGCTCAATGTGCTTAAAAGAATTTTTTAATTTTGATCAAAAATAACCGCGTAAAGCGCGAAATAAGATTTCTACTTAGCCCCCCTTTTTTTGAAATTGAAACTTTTTTTGATTGTACTCGATTGTGCTCAAGTTGTGCTCAATGTGCTTAAAAGAATTTTTTAATTTTGATCAAAAATAACCGTGTAAAGCGCGAAATAAGATTTCGACCTGGCCCCCCTTTTTTTGAAATTGCAATTTTTTTTTATTGTTTTCGATTGTGCTCAAGTTGTGCTTAAAAGAATTTTTTAATTTTGAGTAAAAATAACCGCGTAAGGCGCGAAATAAGAGAAAAAAGGTGTGCACTGAACAATTTTATCATACAGGGTGAAAAGTAAAATAGATTTCCAAATTTCATTTTTAAGGACCGCATTCAGGGTAAAGTTTTTCGTCGTAATAATTTATACAGGGTAAAGTATCAAACATCTAAAAGACATAAATGGAGAATTCTGATAGTACTATATTAGTTTAAATACAGAAGCTGTATTTGTAAAGATATGACTAAAAAATTTAAAAATTAAAAAAAAAATTAAAAATTTTCATGGAAACCTTTTATTTAAAATTACAAAGTGCAATAAATAGTAAAAAATAATGTTAATAAGAGCTAACAAAGCTTCTTAAAAACATCAATCTAAAAGCGTAAGGCTGTTTATTTATAGGTGGCTAAGCTCAGGTGCATGTCGCTGCCCCCCCTAAATTAAATTTTAGGGTAAAATTAGTGTCAATCGTTAGAGCTTTGTTTGAGCCTGAATGATCTTCAGTGAGCGAGATTTTGAATTAATTTTTTTACAAAGTTAGGAATATTTGAAATTTTCGAGTAAACTGCAAGCCTTAAAAAATCTTACTATTAAACGCGTGTTGCTCGGAGTTTACTCAAAAATTTCAACTATCTATAACTTTTTAAAATATTAACTTAAAATCTTGCTCACTAGAGCTCATTCAGGCTCTAACGAAGCTCAATCGATTGACATCAATTACACACATAGATTCAAAATGAGAAGAAAAATTTCAAAAAAGGGGGGCTATGTCGAAATCTTATTTCGCGCTTTACGCGGTTATTTTTGATCAAAATTAAAAAATTCTTTTAAGCACATTGAGCACAACTTAAGCACAATTGAGTACAATCAAAAAAAGTTGCAATTTCAAAAAAAGGAGAGCCAGGTCGAAATCTTATTTCGCGCTTTACGCGGTTATTTTTGATCAAAATTAAAAAATTCTTTTAAGCACATTGAGCACAACTTGAGCACAATCGAGTACAATTAAAAAAAGTTTTAATTTCAAAAAAAGGGGGGCCAGGTCGAAATCTTATTTCGCGCTTTACGCGGTTATTTTTGATCAAAATTAAAAAATTCTTTTAAGCACATTGAGCACAATTGAGAACAACCAAAAAAAGTTGCAATTTCAAAAAAAGGGGGGCTGGCGTCAAAAAGTGTTTTTTTTTGTTATTTTTGTTTAAAATTAAAAAATTCTTTTAAGCACATTGAGCACAACTTGAGCACAATTTTGCATGTTATCCATAAAATAAACATCTACTGCCACATAATCAGCACACGAAATATTTATAAGATCGTGTCGATGGAAACGGCGTGACTATGAGACAACTGGCAACCTTGTACTGCTTCATGATTCACATAAATCATCGACACGGAAGTTTAATTAAAAAAAGGCATTTCCGTTTCAAATAATTTCTATCAAGCGGCGAACCGATAATATAATGTAACAACGGTAGCATCAGGTAATATTTTCCTTTGAAGCAATCACTGGACACTGGAAAGTGTATGTATGCATGTTAGCCAATAATATTTGAATATCTCCAATATGAAGCGGAGATGGAATGCTTAGTAAAAATCAACCATAAATGGAAAGTATTTAAAGATATAAAAAATTATTGTTTCACAAAACTAATGTACTCAATTCTTTTTATTCAAGTGCTATCAGATTCAGAATGTTGCCTGTCTTCCTGACTAAAGTTAAGAAAACTTTACTAGTGAAATATTAATGGGGTAGTTTTCCTTTGCTTTCCCCATAGTCCACGGATCGATCTTGAACTCTTTAAATTACAGCAAGTATCAAGATTAGACCCGATACACACGAATAAACGAAATAAATTACATAAATTTAGAAAGAAAAAAATGTCTGCGTTGGTCAAAAGTAATACATAGAGTGAATCAAAGCTATCAAATAAATCAACTTGACCAGATGTTAATATTAACTGGTTAAACTAATTACCAAGAATTGTTAATTTTTAAATTAGTCAACCTTCGCTAAGCTTAAACTGGCTTTAAAAATATTGGTTGTACAAGACTGCTAATTTTGGAAGTTGTAAATTTTTTTTATAAACAAGCAAGGACTAATATTATACGTATAGTATTCTATCATAATATTTTAGAAATAGGATATATTTACAATTAGATAGGCCCCACTTGTTATCTCTACTTGATTGTCCCTGTTCTCTACGTAAATAGTTTTGAACATTTTTTTAATCTCATTGCAAAAATTTTGAATTAAAATTCTTAAATGCAACTTAACTTTTTTAACTTTTGATTGTTAGCGCAAACTATTGAATTGCAACAATACCTTTAGGTGGGGGTGACCTACGTACCTTGGGACGAACCTTAGGACACCTTGAACTACCGTGTAACTTATATTGGCCCCTCGTGACATAGTAATTGAACAAGCTGGCTGTACAGATAACGCCAATATGTTTATACGGTGCGTCGACTCCATTTGTACACACCAGGCAAAAATTATCGTTTTCTGTTGTATCAAGTAAAACACCGAAAAAAGGTTCACAAACTTCCGCTGAGTGATGTAGTAATGAAGCTGCTTTAGTCCATTTTTTTTTATAGTATTCGCCGTAGGACCTTTCAGTTTAAATTTGCAGTTCAATTTCTAATGGTAATTAAAATTTGTTTTTATAGTAATTAATATAAGTGGTGCTTAAGGGCTATACCTTGGGAACAATTGCAATGTTGTTTTTAAAAAATTATTACTGTTTGTTTATACATTTGTCGGAGAGTTTATAATATAGTGTGTTGTATTCAATAAAGACCTATTTTATGCTACATGTATTTACAAAACTTAATTTTCCAAAAATAATCTTTCCATCAGTGTACAAAAAGTAAAACATGTTCCAATATACGTAGGTCTCTCTTACTAATTTTTTTTGAATGAATAATAAATAAGAAACCTGCAAACCTTTGAAGGAATGTAGTCATGGCAACCAAAAATAGATTAAATAATTAATCATTATTATTTTGATTAGCATGCACATCTTAGTAAACCACACCGTTTATCAATAAATTAATATGTACATTTAAATTGTTGAAATTTGTAAAGGTTTACTTGACTAGCCATAGTAGTAATAATATGTTTAAAGAAGAAGAATTATTTATGATTTAGAACAAAAAATTATATGCATAAATAGTATATATCGACAAGGTCATCTAGAAAATTTATATATTTTATAATAATCGTGACAAAATTCAGTAGGTTGAACGAATAGTAGGTAATCAGTTGGATTCTGATAGTAAGCAGTACCTATACTGGTGGTGTTATATTAGTAATTTAAATATTGTTACATAAACAATATAACATGCAAATCAGCCCAAACTCTCGTAAATGCTAAAATTTGAGTGCCATTATTGTTAGTTTAAACTTGCAACATGTTCGCTTTTCTAGTTTTAACGATTTTCTCTCTAAGTGCATATACAATAAATTCAAAATCATTGGAAATTGTTAAAGAATATTCAAATTTGTAAGTAAATTTGCAATACAATTTTTTTATTTATACGTACTAAAATTATTTAAAAATATTTAAGATAGTTATTAATTTTTTTTCTCTAAATATTATCAACATGAATAATATTATTTCATGTATTTTATATTTATAAATTTTTCGGGTAATTTAGGTTATATTTGCTAAAAATTCATATTAGTTTTTATTTATTTGTATTTTAACATTTGATGGAACCTCCTGTATGAGAATCACTTAAGAAACATGTTGAATGCATAAATAAGATATTAATTAAAAATTACACAACGATGGTCTTCTAAAATGATATTATAATTTAACTAATCAATTAATAGGTTAGAAAATCTATATAATATGTGCACCTATATTTTGAAACTGTATTGGGGCATTAAGTAACATATTATTTATGTTAAAATTTTAAATGCAGTTGTTATATTAGACAATTAGATGGTGTTTAAATAAATTACAGTGCGATTAATTAGAAGAGTTTAGAGTTTTTTGTGGTTTTATTGATACAAAAAAAATATCAAACTAAATAATTTTGAAGTTTCAAATATCTGTTTCTTCAAGTAAGTAATGTTAAATGAGTTTTATACAGAAATAATTAAATAAATAGGTGTAAAAAACTAAACAAATACATTCAGCAGTTACCAGTATGAATTAATTCTGAAGTATTTCCATGTTTTCCAATTTAATTTATTTTGGTATTTTAAAATAGTACCTACATTGAATCTTACAAGGATCTCGTACTTAGAATTTTTATATTATAATCTACATTATGCAAAATTATTCATAAAAATATTATCTATGTATCCTCCATGTATCATATTGTTATGTATCATATTTTCTTTGTATGGTATGGGGTCAAGGATATCTGGAAATATCCAATGCCAACGGTACATTTTTTAAAATAAATTATTTTAATTTAATTTACTAGGTACCTGCTTATTTTAATTCACTTTGTTATTGCTTGCATTTTTAATTACTTGTACCTAATATTTGAAATCCTACATAATAATAAATTATACAATATAAAAATTGTTATTTTCAGCTAGATAATTATAAATATTATGATTTGATGGACTACAATCTGCCATAAAAAAATTTGATTTAAAATCCTTGACTGTAGATATTTAGTTAAACATGAATTTTAAATTTAATTAAATTGTATTAATTTTAACAGAGGCGTAACTATTAGTAGGTTTGAGACACTGGTTTGAGATTTAGCAATTTTTTGACCCCTTTCTAAATATACTGCTCTTACAGTGTGCATTCTACGCGCAGGTTTTTTTACTCTAGTAAGCACTAACCGCTGGTGATCTAAAATAACTGATTTTTGGGATCCCCTTGATTTATGATGCCCAGGCTGTTCGGAAATCCGCCAATGAGCTCACCCCTTTAAATTCAGAATTAATCTTATCCCTAAAATAAGAAAAAAACAATTTTTGTAGTCACTTTAAAAATATATACCACTGTATTTTCAAAATTTGTATAATAATAATTATTATTGTACTCGTTAATTAAACATAAATAAAATCAAGTAAATCATAATAGCGTGACTCTATTGGTCATGAAGAATGCGGAGATAACTTTTTATAACATATTTTATTAAAATTAAATAATTTTCTAATATCAAAATGAGAACCGCAGACGAATTATATCTAAAAGAGCAATTAAAATATTAATTATCGGAATGTGTTTGGGCCCTAAAATCTTCCCAGCCCTGGTTTGATCGAACCATTAAAATCTCAGTAGTTACGTCGCTGTACTTGTCATTCGTGAATACAGCGGTGGTCTGATGCCATCATTAGTTCAGTTAAAGAGGAGAAAATTTGATGCGCAGAAAATCCATGAAGCAAAGAGTTGGTCCTATATAAATAACCAATTAAAGCGATATTAAGCTCAAAATGAAAACAAAATTATAGTTATCGCCATTTCAAATAAATTTTCAACTTTTTTCAAATTTTATAATTTCTATATTAAAATTATTGTAGAATTAATTTTTGCTATAATAAGTACCTGCGTATTTTCCGTCGATACTTTTAGTTACAAAAAGTATTTAGGTTACATTTTTTTTAAATTACCAAATTAGTTTTGAAGTCACAAATTTCGTAAAATAATTTTTGCTATCTATGCATTTGTTGTAAATATTTATTGTGCAAACTAATTAGTGTTGACACAAATAAGCGAACGAGCGGATGTACTAATTATCATTACCGAATATGTAGATCCACATTAAGCATGCTAAACAGGAGTAGGTCATACACAACCAAAATGTAAATGAATAAAAATATTTTGTAGTTATCTAAATGAAGATGCAACTACCTACTTTTGTTCTCAATTGAATTTTGTATCCACAACTTTACTAAAATATAATAACATTACATTTAAAATTAATTTACTATAATAAATATTATTTTTTATTTCAGAATACCTCAAGATGAAAAAGATTCACTATGCTTAACAAAGGGATGCGTTTTATCTGCCGCAAATGTTTTGTCAAATCTGGATTCCTCTGTAGATCCTTGTGAAAACTTTTACAATTTTGCTTGTGGAAATTTTATCAAAAACAATTACATACCTGATGATAAATCTTCTCTAATTTCATTTAATATAATCTCTGACATCCTATCTGAAAAAATGAAAAGTGCTGTTCAAAAGGAAATATTACCTGATGACATAAAACCTTTTCAAATTTTGAAACAGTTTTATCAGAAGTGCACAGATGTAGAAAATATAAATAAAGATGGTTTGAATGTAATTAAAAATATTTTACAAGAAAATGAAAAGTGGCCAATCTTGCAAGGTTCTGATTGGAACGAAGGTGACTTCCATTGGACCGAAACAATGTATAAATTTCGAAAAATTGGTTTACCTTACGATGCCTTTCTTACTGTTTACTCTGGTCCGGACACAAAAAACACTTCCAAAAATATAATAAATGTATGTTTATTTGTACATATCGTATGTTTAATTTTTAAAGAACCTTTCTTTATTTATGTAACAGATAGATCAAGCACCTCTGGGATTGGAAAGAGAACATCTAATTAAAGGATTTGATAATGAGGTTGTTCAAGCATACTATAATTATCTAGTTGATCTTGCTGTGATATTTGGTGCCGACCCAGAAGCTGCAGTTAATGAAATTAAAGATGTAGTGAAATTTGAAATTAAATTAGCTCATGTAAAATTTTCATAAGTTAGCCTTACCACAATATTAATATTGATCCTTTAGATTACTTTGTCAAGAGAAGTACGTCGAAATGTATCTTTACTTAATAATCCAATGTCTATAGATGAACTTCATTCAAAGTATCCGTTTATTCCATGGCTTGAGTATATAAACAGTATTATCAATATTAAAAATATAGAATTAAATATAAACGAAATAGTTGATCTAGGTGTACCTACGTATCTATTACATTTACAAGAATTATTAGAGAAAACTCCAAAACGGTATTTGCTAATTAACCCATTTATAAAACATCTTATATTTCATAAATATTAACAGGATCCAAGCAAATTATATTATTGTTCAAGTGGTATCTTCTGTCGTTCCATATTTAACTGAAGAACTTAAAAATTTAGATTTAAAATTTAACAAAATTGTGTATGGAAATGAAGTAAGAGAACCAATATGGAAAGAATGTTTAGACTTAACCCTCAAACAGTAATTTATAATTTACAGAGGTTCTATTAAAAATTTATAACTTTTTTTTAGATTTAAGCAAGCAGCTGGTGCGTTATACGTAAGAAAATATTTTGATAAAAATTCAAAAACGAATGCCATGAACCTAGTTAAAAACTTAAAAGCTTCGTTTCTTAAAATGTTAAAAGATTTAGATTGGATGGACGGAACCACAAAAGAAAAGGCTATAGAGAAAGCTAATGCGATGGAATCTTTCGTAGGTTATCCCGAAGAACTGTTGGACGATCAAATACTAAGTGAATATTACGAAGATGTAAGTATCTAAAAATTACATAATACAATTTAAAAAGATTACTTTTAGTTGCAAATTACCAAAGACGACGCATTTTTAACGGCTTATTTAAAATCTAAAAAATTTATGAAAGATAAATCTTTCTTAGAATTACCAAAACCTGTAAACGCAACTTATTGGGCTGATCATAGTTGGATAGCAACTGTAAATGCATTTTATGATCCAGAAGAAAATAGTATTCGTAAGTTTACTGAATTGCAATTGATCTTTTATTAAATACAATCATTTTTACTTGAAATAGAATTACCTGGAGGAATACTACAAGGAGTGTTTTTTGATAACAACAGACCCCAGTATATGAACTATGGTGCAATGGGCTTTGCAATAGGCCATGAAATAACTCATGGATTTGATGATGTTGGTAGGCAATTTGACAAAGATGGAGTACTATCTGATTGGTGGGAAAAAGAAACACAAGATCAGTTTATGGAAAAAGCTCGGTGTATTATTGATCAATATAGTAACTATACTGTTTCTTCCATAAATTTAAATGTAATGTTATAAATTATTATAAAAATTTTCAATATTATAAAGTTTGTTTTCAGTTGGATGGCGTGAACACACAAGGGGAAAATATAGCAGATAATGGAGGAGTTAAAGAAGCATATCTTGCTTACCAAAACTGGGTTAAAGAAAACGGTCCAGAACGTTTGCTTCCAGGAGTTAATTATACACAGAATCAGTTGTTTTGGATTTCTACTGCAAGTTTGTGGTGTTCGGTGCAGAGGGAGGAATATTTAAAGAGTCAAGTGTTAACAGATGATCATTCGCCTTCCGAATTTAGAATTTTGGGAGCTTTGAGTAATTCTGAATATTTTGCCAAAGATTTCAATTGTCCTAAAGGCTCAAACATGAATCCCGAACTAAAATGTTCAGTGTGGTAACACATAAATTCAAATACTATTTTATGAAAATCAATAGTTTGTCACATTATTAAGTTATTCAGTATTATGTTATATCAGTTTTTACAAAATGTTTGTTAATAAATTCTTTATTATGTTCCTTGATATACGTTTTTTGTTAAGATTAACACTTTTTATAAACTGCATGTTTGTTTGTTGCCTGAATGTTTCATATTGTTTTGCACTCGAAATTCTCTCGAAAAAGGACAGGATTACCTCACCACGTTAGTCAAATGTAGGTTGGGAGGGAAACACCTGCAAGTGTATTAGAAAACAATTACAAAATTACATTTCTACTGTTTATTATTTTTACATTAAGTACATGCCCAGTTGACATTGAGATTTTGCAGATGACCAAGTGTTTATTTCTCAAAACGCATATTATTAAGAATAATGTTAAAGAGTTATGTACTGGGCATGAACTGCAAAGAATGGAGTGCAACAGATCACATTATGAGGCACCTAACACCAGATAATACTAAATTCATTAAACTCTTTTTGATGTGACAAGAGAATAAGTAAGAATATTAAAAGCAGAATACGACAAATTATGATAAAAACTGTGTAATTCTGTAGGAATGGAGAGTGGAGGATGAATTATGAAGACAAGAAAAAGATGACCGCAGTGGAATTTGACTATCTGCATACGAAAAAGCTAAAGAGTTTTTAATTTCCATTTTTTTCTGGTGCCAATTCGTTATCGAATGTTGGCGACCATCATGGCAATTCATACTTTGTCTGCTGCTGCCCGGAAAAGCCCAGTCGTTGATGTACCAACCCATGTTCTGAGATTTTTGAGCCACGATATCCTTTTCCGCCCTAGACTTCTTCTTCCAAATACCTTGCCTTGTATAATTAACTGTGGAAGTTCATACCTTTTGCCGTTTCTCATTACGTGGCCTAAGTACTCCAGTTTTTTGATTTTTACCGGCTTAAGTACCTCTGTTTCTTTATCCATGCGCAGTAACACCACTCTGTTTGTTACATATTAAACCTAAGATATTCTTAATATGGGTCTCTAGATCCACATTTCAAAAGCTTTCAACTTTTTGCTAGATGCTTCAGCTAGAATCTACGTCTCTGTTCCATATAACAATACTGGGAACACATAGCACCACGCCACTCTCATTTTCATTGACACACTAAGATCATGATTTTTAAAAAGACTTGACATTCTTATAAATGCTGCTCCCATTGCTCCCCAACTGTAGTTTCTAGGTATGTGTATTTATTTACCTTCTCTATCTGTTTGCTGTTGACAGTCAGTTATCCTAGAGATATCACTTTTTTACTGATGAACATATAATATTTAGTTTTTGCCGTATTGAGTGTCAATCCATACTATGTTTCACTTGTCTCTGCTATTCTCTCAGTAGTTTTTGTAAACTCTTTTTTTTATGGTAAAAATTGAATGGTATTTTTTTCTGTATGCTCTCCATCTACTCGCACACATGCTGTGTGATTCCAGTACAGGTTCGGAATGATTCTTAGGTCTCTGTCATCTATTCCAATTGTTTTGAGAATTTTTGCAAGATTTTTATGCCGGACATTGTCAAATGCCTTGTTATAGTCTATGAAACATGCAATACATCGCAGTTATGTCTCTACTTCTTTGAATAAGAATCTGTACGCAGAACAGTGCCTCTCTTGTTCTCGTCGCATTCTTGAATTCAAATTCGGTTCTCCTCAGATGTTTCTTGCAGACCCCCTGCACTCGCCTGTAGATGATTTTCAGAAACACCTTCAACAAATGACTCATACGGCTGATTGTTTGGTAATCTGAGCAATGTTTTGAACTGGCTTTTTTGAGGAGTGTCACAAAAGTGGATTTCAACCATATCCTGGGTACTTGTCTAGATTTATACATATTATCAAAGATCTCTGTGAGTCGATTCAAGCCGTCTTCGTCAATAAGTTTGAGAAACTCAGAGTAAAAGTCCTTAGGACCTGGTGCTTTTCTATCCTTCATATTTGCAATTGCTTTTTGAACTTCATCTTTAGTTATGAATGGACCCGATTTACAGTCAGATGTTGCCGGTTCATACGGTGGTTTTTCATCACCAAAGAGATCTGTTACATAATTTTTTCCAAATGTCTATCTTCTGTTCTTTATCAACTATGATTGTCCCGTTGTTATCAACTAGTTGTCCTGTTGTACGCGTCTGTATATGCCAGCTGCCTCTTTCATCTTTTTATGCATGTTAAATAAATCATGTTCATCCTGCAAAATTTCTATCTCAATGCCACTTTTCTCTAACCACTTATTTTTTGCTTTCCAAATCTCTCTCTTTATTTGCTTTTGAATCTTGTCATATTTTGTTGTATTTATATTTTTAACTCGTCTTCTTTCGTTCATCAGCTCCAGAATTTCTTTGGTCATTCATGGTTTAATTCCACTGGAACTACACAGAAAAAAATGTGTACTTAAAAGTAGAACAATTTGTGCCTAGATTGTCTACAAGTACAAATTGTGTAAAAATTTAGAACAATTTGTGCTATAAAATAGTACAATTGCGCTAGAGATGACTAAATTTGACTAAAATTAAGTACAATTGTACCTAATTTTCACCCAATTTGTACTTGTAGATAATCTAGGCACAAATTGTTCTACTTTTAAGTACACCTTTTTTTTCTGTGTAGGTTTTAAATGTTTTTCACTTATTATCTCTAGGACTTGCTGCATCCTCTTCACTTGTTCCTCCACTTGTCTTCTAAACTTTTCGTTAATTGATAATTGTACTCGTTCTCTAACTGTCTGATCTGGCTCCCCTCACTCAGTTTCGCCTTCGGATCAACGCAGTTTATAGGGTGTGGTACGTGGAGTCATGAGTTAGAGTTGAGTACCCTACGAGGACCAGTTACCAAAGACCATCTCTCGTATTAACGCTCGATGTGACCGTCCAGATAAAAAGTACTACTTTTGTAGCGTGTCCCCATACACCCCCAATTCCAAATTCCAGTTTCTTGATTAGGGCACCTACTAGGAATGGAGATGAATGAACGACGAAGGCGGATAACCTTGAGGCATGGGTATTGACTAAAAAAATTGAAGGATGAATGCAATACGCTGAGATGTAACTTTTTAAATCCATTATGGATCTTATGGATCAAGGAAGTGTGCTCAGAACACTTTCTAAGTTTTATTTGCATTGTATTAAAAAATATTTCATGTGTTTCATACCTAACTTTGATACCAAACAAAGTTAAGTACATTGACTTAGCCGTAGTAGAAAAGAGAGTTAATCTTTGGAAGGGGGTAATCGACTTAGTTGGTAGCCCAAAAAAGTTAGGTAGGCTATCAAAGTCATGGTACTAAAACTTGAGTTTTGGAACAAAAACTTCTGTATTGATGTTAAGTTGGAATGCAGAAACTTCTTGAGACTAATAACTATTTAAGGCTGCTTAAATCGTAAAACTGCAAAGCTTATCTATACTGATAAAGCAAGGACTTACGCCAGTGAAGCACAAAGGAAAAGAATAACTATTTTTAATGAGATAGGTACGAAAAAGGGTAGTTGATCAAATCAACCAAATGCATACAAGTATAATAAAAGAACAATACTGTTATTACAAATAATACAGGTATGCTGGACACGAAGTCCCAAACAGGAATGTTTGTAACTGAGAGCTACTAAACGAGAAACCGCTAGGTGAGTGGTTGATTGCTCCAGCAATACGCTTACTCTATAAAAGAAAACAGATATTTAAAAGATAAATGATACATGGTTTTCGAAAAAATATGATGAAAACTTTTTCCACTAAATTAAATTCATAACACGGAAACCCTAAAAGTTACCTATAATAAACCAAGGAATAGCTGCTTATCATAAATTGAGCGATAGTATACAGACAGGCACTACAAATGTTCAAAGTTTGATTTTAACTATAACGTGTTAAAAATTTATTGTGTTGTATTAAAAGAGTTACAAAATGACGTTTGTTCGAAAAATTTGCTCAATTGTTACTGTTTCTGTTATTATTGCTGTAATATCAAACTTAATAATCTATTCGTAAGTAATTCTTTTTATTTTGATTTTTTTTTAAAGCTAAAAAACTTCATATTTTTATTTTTTGTCAAATCTATTCAATTTTTTAATTTTTGAAATGAATTATAAATTGCCGTTTTTTATCTTTTATCTCCCACCTGTTAATTTTGAACATTGCACCTGTAAAAATTTTTTACTTATTTTTATTTAATTTCATTAAGTAGCTTAAATATTTCAAATTTTTAAATTTTTTTTAAATTATATTAGTCAGTTTAATTTGCGTGAATACTATTAATTAGGGCGTATAATAATTAACTATTTCAAAATGTTTTTTAAACTTTGTATAAAATTTCAATCAAATGTTAACCAAACATTTGCACATTTTATATATTTCCTGTTTTATACACAATTTATAAAATTTTATTTTGATTAATTTCAAATAAATGTTTCTAAATCAATTCGTTCACTAATAATTTTATTCCAATTTTTTGATTACTTTGCATTTATTATCCATACTCATCGTATATTAGTTTATCTACCTTGTATTTATATCTAATTTAACAACCTATATCTTTAATTTTCAATAAATTTACTTTTTTTTTGCTAGTAATTGTTAGCAAAAAGTAAGAATTGTTTGCTAATATATAACCCATAGAGCCTACTAGACTATCGTTTCTCAACCCAGTGGTCGTTAACAGGTATAAGAGAGGCTGCCAAACCTAGGTGGCCAAACTCCATATGAACCCCCGCATAAGGGGTCGCTAAGGACAAATATATCATTTAATTACAATTAATAGGATTTTTAAAGGTTAAGAAGTAAAAAACAATAAAGATTAATTCTGTTCCTAGGAGGCTCGTGGGCTTTATTATTTTTTTATCCCTTTAGAAAGTATAACGGCACAAAAATTGTTGATAAACGATGCCCCAGATGGTCAATAAATTGTTCAATATTTATAGTATAATAAGTAAAATATTATATTGCACAATATATTGACAGTCAAGAGTCTACTTAACAGTAAAACCTCAAATATTAAAATTTTAGAACCCCACAAGATAGCATCTATATACCATGCTTTGAAAAAACAGGAAGCGTGTTAAAAAGTGAAAACGTTGATATATGCAAAGTCAAAGACGATAATGCCAAAATTGAAAATCATAGCACTTGTCTAACTTCAGTTTGTAATGCTTCAGCAGCGAGCATTCTGGAAAAAATGGATGTTACTGTGGATCCGTGTGATGATTTCTATAAGTTTGCATGTGGTAGTTATGTAAAAAATACCGTTATACCAGGAGATCGATCAAACGAAAATTTATTTACAATGATAACAGATAAAGTACAAGCCCAAGTAAAAAGCATTGTCGAAACACCGATAGCTAGCAATGAAATAAAACCTGTCCAATATGTTAAACAATTTTATAACAAATGTGTGAATCAATTAAATAGTATTGAATCTGCTAAAAAAGTTTTAAACCAAATTGGAAATTGGCCTGCTTTAAAAGGAGAAGATTGGAAAAGTGATGAATTTGATACTAATAATGTTACTTATAAGTTACGCCAAATGGGACTTCCTTTTGATAATATGTTTCGGGTATATACTAACAGATTGACCAAAAATGCCACTAATGAGATATTTGTAAGTATTTAAGAATAAAATGACAAGTTTTATTTTAATTGTTTTTAATTTATATTATTAGATTACATATCCGACTCTATCGCTTCCAACGGAGTTTTTAATTGATGGGCCTAATAACAGCGTAGTTAAAGCTTATTACGATTTTATTGTTAATATGTCAGTTGCACTAGGGGCTGAAAGAACTTTTGCTCAAAAAGAATTTAACGATTCTATGTTATTTGAAATTCAACTTGCAAATGTACGTGATTATGAAATATTAGTTATGCTAACTATTCTATTAAGTTGTAAATGTTTTAGTTAACGAATGTGTTAGGAACAACCAAAATTTATCATTTGACTACAATTGTGGACCTAGCTGCATTGCATCCATTTATTCCATGGGAAAATTATATAAATCATATTATTGCTAATGAAAATATTAAAGTACGCTTAAATGACACCATTAATATCAAGGGGTACTATTTTATTGGAGAACTAGAGAATTTATTAAAATCAACTCCTAAACGGTAATAATCAATGGTATTTTAATATGTCGAACATAATTTTCAAATATATTTTAGAATTCAAGCAAATTATATCTTATCTCGTGTATTAGAAGCCATTTCACCATATTTATCTGAAGAAATTAAAAACTTTGAGTTAGAGTATTATAAAATTGCATTTGGAGTTACTGAAAAGCCAATAAGATGGAAGGAATGCTTTAACATATTTCCTAATGGGTAAGTTATATTAAAATACCTTAATTATTATCAATTATAATCAAATTATTAGTCGTGATTTCTTGCTCTAGCGAAAACTTGCTGGTAATCATGTTTTCTAAAATCACTAAGAAAATGCACTTAACGACTAAAAATCTGAAAATTAATTTTTTAGTTTTGGTGCATATCTTTATAACTTTTTTAAACAAATAATTTAAGAATGATTATTTTTATCATAGGTTAGTAACAGCAATAAGTACAATGTACATTAGAAATTTCTCCGATATTTCAAATATAAAATTAAAAGCTAAAGAATTTGCAAATAATTTAAAGTCTGCTTTTATAAACATAATCAATGAATCTACTTGGATGAATGAAAAAGTAAAATTGAAAGCTGTTGAAAAGGCTAACTCGCTGATTTTCAATGTGGGTTTTTCTGAAGAATTATTGAATAATGATCTTTTGGAAAAATTTTACAACGATGTGAGATTTTAGCAATTATTAATAATTACACAAAAGTTAATAAAATTGATATTTTATAAATTTTATTTTAGTTAACTATAACTCCAAACGATGATTCATTAGAAATATTTTTAAAAGTTAATAAATTTGAAAAAGATAAGATATTTTCAACCTATGGCCAAGCATATGATATATCTTTGTGGGTTCACCATATTGAAGTAACCACTCTGAATGTACAATATTCACGAATCATGAACGCTATTAGTATGTTTAAAGTTTTGAAAATTTTGAGAGACCATACGAAATAAATTATTGCAGATGTACCAGCCGCATTATTAGAGAACACAAGCTATGCTATTGATAGACCAGAATATATGAATTACGGAGGTTTAGGATTTGTAATTGGATCATGTATTTCTCAGGGATTTAACGATAATGGCAGACAATACGATAAAAATGGTGTTAAGAATAATTGGTGGCAACTAAGTACAAAAATCGAATATGATAGAAAATCAGAATGCCTTATTCAACAATATAGTAATATCATCGACCCGAAGTTTGATATTCAAGTAAGATAACTGAAAATCTAATTTTACATTATTACAATTTTCAACTTTTAGGTAGATGCTAGAAGGTTTTTAGAAGACAACATTGCAAGCAATGCTGCAGTTAGAATAGCCTATATGGCTTATCAACACTGGGTTAATAAAAATGGTATGGAGCAAATCTTGCCTGGAATGAATTACACATCAAATCAGCTGTTTTGGATTTCTTCTGCCCAATACATGTGCTCGGTAGAAACTGAAGAACATTTAAAACAAATTATTTTATCAGATGAGAATACACCTTCAAAATTTCGAGTTACAGGAACGTTTAGTAATTCAGAAGATTTTTCAAAAGATTTTAATTGTCGTAAGGGTTCACCAATGAATCCAGAAAATAAATGTCGAATCTGGTAGTAATTGAAATTATTTTATAAGATGCATGTAAATATTATACCAAAAATTATACATTTTTTTAATAGGTGCTAAAAAGTTTTTAATAAAGTGATTAAACGATTGATCTTGATATTTTAATTATTATTCTAATTCAGTGATACTCCAGAGCAGTTGTGTATATTTCTAAATCACATATAAATTGTTTACATTTTCTCCATTCCATCGATTCTGCTTAGACCATGCATCATGAGCACTGCACTTTATGATTTGACTTTCGCTACCTTGCTGCTTACCAATTTCAATAAAATGCTTAAAACGATTTTCTCTTTATGAATTTCAAATTTTCTGTATATTCTGATTTTTTCCATTGGCAATCTAATATACATTCACCAGTATGTTGCAATGCTTTTTCTTTATCGGTATATCTGAATAACTAATTTTGTGGTATTATAAGCTAAAAATATAATATAAGCTAAAAGGTAAAAAAAGCAAAAAAAACTTGAAAAGAATTAATTTGAAGAAGAAAAACAAAAGCTCAGATAAAGAAAATGCTCAGCTGGGCAATTGGCAGACCAGTAAATCCAAACTCAGAGAGCCTGCTGGACCGAATTGCTCTGATTTCGGGGTATTATTTAGGAATTCTAAAAATGATTGGAAATTTTTGAAAATCTACTCAAAAAAAGGTGCATGTGCAGTGGCCCCCTACTTTCGTATTTTTGGATGAATTTGGTGTCAAACGTTAGAGTATCGTTTGAACTTAAATGAGCTTCCATTATTTTTGTTTAAGCCTAAAGGGTCTCGAAGTTATTTGCAAACAACAACTGGGGGGTATAAAAATGATGCCCCCTACTTTCAAATTTTTGGATGAATTTGGTGTCAAACGTTAGAGCATCGTTTCAGCCTGAATGAGCTTCTATTATTTTTGTTTAAACATCAAAGATAGCAAAGCTATTTGCAAAAAACTACAATTGGGAGGGGAAACTGGGAGAGGGAGAAGTTGTAGACATGTTTTGCGGCGTTTCTTGGCAGCTCCTGCACTTAGACTGGACATGCTGTGCACACTAACACCTGTTTAATTTTTTCTTTTCCTTCAACTTTTATTTAGATCTTTTGATATGTTTATTTCCAACATCTGCGTCGTTTCCTTCGCAGTGAGCATATAAATCGTTTAACGTCCGCTAGGTAGTTTGCTAGACTGGCATGCAAACGAGCCTGTAACCCTGGTATTTTATGTTCTTCTTCTTCTGCCTTTCCAGGATTAGGCACATTTGCCTGTTCCGGCTTCACCATCGTTTCTTTGGTCTACCGGCGCTTCTTCTCCCCCTAGGACTGTATTTAAGTGCTTGTTTTGGAATTCTATTGTTTTCCATACGTGTCAAATGTTCTTTCCAGTTTTCTTTATATTTCTGGGTTTTTTCTACAACTGAATACATGTTTAGTTTTTCTCTTATGTCTTCATTTTTTATTTTATCTTCTCTGGTGAACCTTTTAACTGCTCTTAGAAATTTCATTTCTGCTGTTTGGTTTTTCTGGAGGTCTTTTTTTCTTACTATCCAGTTTTCACATCCATATAGTATGGTAAGAGCAGCCATTACTTTGTAGAACTTCAGTTGCGTTTCTTTCCTTGTTTTTCTTCCTAACGTTTTTCTAATTGTGCCACATATTCTTTGATATTTACTGATTTTATTACCTATATCTTTATTTTCTTCATATGTGACATCGCAACCTAGGAACTGGAAATGATTTACCTGTTCTAGAATGTTATTGTCAATCACAATCTTTGTTCTTATTGGATCAGGTCCTAAAAAGGCCATCGTCTTGGTTTTTGGGTTGATATTCGAAGATTGTATTTGGAAGTCAATTTATGAAGACGATAGATTGCTTTTTGTAATTTATTTTCGTTATCTTGTATGATAACTTGCTCATCGGCAAGCAAAACAGTGTTCAAGTACATCCGCCAACCCAGTTTAATACCTAGGTCCACATCTCTTTTCCATTTTCTCATTAGATCGTCTATGTATATATTAAAAGAGTAGGCGACAAACTGCATCCTTGCCGTAGCCCTTGATTAGTTTGGATTGTTATTTATTTTATGGTATTTTATGTTAATGATGGCAATTCATTAACTCAGGAGGACCACCGGCTTAACGTGCCTTTTGAAGCACGGAGAGTAGTCATAAGAAAGTTGCTCTTCTCCGGATCTGAACCCGGTACCTTGCATTAGCAGTTGATAGCGTTACGTGCAAGGCAAATGACCGCCTCCTGTTTAATTTAAAGTAAATTAAAAAAATTTAATCCAACTACTATGGGCTAGTAAAACTCAAACTTCAAAAGAAAAATCTATTTTACTTCAAAATTTTGAGTGGATTTATCCAATCAACCGCTTCCTGCTACTGAAAATTTTAAATTTGCAGTGCATGTTATTACCCCTTTCACCCCAATAGTCTTTTAGTAAAATTGGTGCCAAACACTTTAGCTTCATTAAAGTCCTATTGAATTTTCATATTATGTTTTGTTTGGGTCTCAACCGTCACAGAGTTATTCAGAAAATTGTTAGAAAAGCTGTAAGCACTTTGGCTTTCTCCTAGTAAAATTTTGGAATAAAATTGGTATTAATTAAACTTTGCTTGAGTTTCAATAACGTTCTAGATTTTTAATTAAACCCTCAACAGTTATGGAGTGATTTTTTTATTTTCTTTCCCATTTAGTGTAAACCTGATGCTAATTTTTTGCCATTTGTTCGAGCTCTAATGAACTTCCTAATCTACAGCAATAGAAATTCTTTTGAGCTTTAATTCACATAATTTTAATTTCATATCTTAAGAGTATTTAAAATTTTCGGAACTGAACTATTATGTAATAAAATAGAATAAATTTGAATTTTATCTAAAGCAACTTGCTCGGAGTTTTTAAAATTGCTTTTTGACACTATAACGAATCTCCATCGATTGACATCAGCATTAGTGTTTAAATTAAGAAATAAAATTTTAAAGCATGTCTGCAGCTTTCTCTCTCTCAAGAGATTTGCGAATAGCTCAAAGACTGTTAGGGCCCAAATGAAAAAACTGAAAGCTTAGTAGAGCTCAAACAGGAGCTCAGAACACCAATTTTACCTTAAAATTTGAATTTGGACGTTGCACGGATATGCACCTAAATTTGGGGTAAGTTATGTTGCGGGGTAAATTTAAACTGTCATTTTTGTTTTAAACTCGAAAAATTATTCTTGTAATTCAAGAATAAATCGGCTGATTTTAACTTTTTTGCTCCAAAGGATAAAATTCTTATAGCTTTGATTGGGGTAGTTATAATGAGGGGCAAGTTAATAAAAAATATTGTTAAATAATAATTATTCGTATTTCTCTGAATAGATTTGAATGTTTTTTTTCTATTATGACTATAAGTTGTGATAATTATTTTATGATGTTAATATTATTTGTTTTCTAAGAAATCTATACAAAAATAATTTACTATAATTTAAATTTAATAAAATTCACCAATAGCAAACCGAAACACGGAATAGAAAAATTATCATAAAGCATTACTGATTAAATATTTATACTCGTACAAATGTGGAAGGTTTGATATAACTTGAATTATATTCAGACATTGTTTTAAAATTTACTGTGTTGTGCTGTGTTAATTTCAAAATGATTTTAAATAATAAATTATTTCTAATTATTTTTATTACTATTTCTGTCTCTATTTTGTCAGCCATAATAACGAATCCGTAAGTTAAAATTTTAATTTCTTTTTAAATTTAAATTTGTATGCTAGTTACCGTTCTTCTATAATTAATACAAAATAATGTGTTGTTAATCAACATACATATTAGTGCAACAATTAAATGATTTTAAATTTTATAATTTCTATATAGTACTTACTTTTTTTGGTGATTTTAAATTTCTTTTTATAGTTTTACTTCAACCTATTTAGTATAACACTGGCTTATTAGTGTATCTGTAATAATAATACCTAATAATTTTAATTAATTTGTGTTGGTGTAATATTTTCATTTTATTGGTTAATAAATTTATACCTACGTAAGAAAATTAATTAAGATTGACGAAACAAATTTAATTGTGTTTAAGTTGTAATAGTAATTACAATTAAGTAACTTAAAAATATATACAAAAAGTATGTTGAAGATAACATTTTGAAAAATGTGATACCTACAGATTTTCGAAAAACAAATAGAAACACATTTGGTATAAATTTCAATAACAGATTGCAAATCAACGACACATTTACAATATTCAAATTAAAATTTTTGTAAATGATTAATTCACATTTAAAACGTTCATTAATATTAGTTCTGAATGTTAATTTCGGTATCCCAGTTGAACCATATTTTTGTATTAATTCAATGCTTAAAACTCAATCTCTTTTTGATGTTCATTTTAGTAATTTACCCTTTAACACTTTAGATCCCCACAAACATCAAATGGATTACCATGCAAGACCACAATTTCTGTAACCCCAAGCACAGATAATGTATGCCCGAAAACCGAAGTTGCTCCAGTCTTGGATAGCGTTTGTTTAACCTCTGCATGCAATGCTTCTGCGGCGAGTGTTTTAAATAAAATTGATATAACTGTAGATCCATGTGACAACTTTTATAATTTTGCTTGTGGAAGCTTTATAAAAAATACTGTTATACCTGATGACACACCGATAGAAATGCTGTTTACTGTAATGGCTAAAAAAATAAAAGATCAAATAAAAATTCTTTTAGAGGAACCCATAGTTAATGAAGAAATAAAGCCTTTTAAATACTTAAAACAATTTTACCAAAAGTGTACGAATAAAAGTGAAATCGAATTAAATAGTATTAACTCTGTTAAAGCAATTTTAAATCAAACTGGAAATTGGCCTGTTCTACAAGAAAATCAATGGAATAGTGATGAATTTGATATTACGAACGTTACCTATAATTTGCGACAAATGGGACTACCTTTTAATAGTTTGCTTTCAGTACTTGTTGATGCGAGCGGCAATACCTCCAATAATATTTTATTCGTAACTAATTTAAATTTAAGTTTTTATTTGTTTAATGAAATTTAAAAATTTTTTTAGATTGAACGACCGGAGTTACCAATGGAAACTGAATATTTAATTCAAGGACTGAATAATAGCAAAGTTCAAGCTTACCTCGATCTTATAGTTAACATATCAGTAGCACTTGGAGCTGAAAGAAGTTTTGCAAACAGTGAATTTAATGATTCGATGTTATTTGCAATTCAATTGGCAAATGTAAATTTATTTATTTTACTATCAGTAAAAAGTTTATAATTCTATTTTTTTAGGTAACAGATTGGAATCTTGTTAGTGACTCATCAAAACATTATACCACGATTTCCATTAACGAACTTAATGAAAAGCATCCATTTATTCCATGGGTCGATTACTTAAATCACATGATAGCTAACGAACATATTCAAATAAACGTAAATGATACTGTTCAAGTGAAAGAAATTGAATTTATTCCAGAATTAGAGAAGTTGTTGAGAAAAACTCCTAAAAGGTAGCAGATAATTTTATTTCAATGCTAAACATAACTTTTTAATATTTTATAGAGTTCAAGCCAATTATATTTTATTTCAAGTCTTGTATGGGTTTTCGCCATTCTTAACTGAAGAAATTCAGAACTTTACGTTGGAGTACAATAGAATTGCATATGGAGTTACTAAAAGCCCAGTAGGTTGGAAGCACTGCATAAACAATATTCCAGAAGGGTATTACACAATTCCGATATTAATTTCCATAATTTAATTAAAAAAAATTTATTTCAGATTAGAAAGAATAGTAGGTGCCCTATATGTAAGAAAGTTTTTTGATACAAACACAAAATTAAACGCCATAAAATTGGTCAATAATTTAAAATCAACGTTTATCAACATAATCAAAGACGCTAATTGGATGGATAATACCACCAAACTGACAGCTGTTGAAAAAGCCAATGCAATGAACGCCAATATAGCTTTTCCTGACGAAATATTAGATGACCAAGTTTTAGAACAATTTTATAAAAACGTAAGATTTTGACTGAAAAATGTTTTGTGATTTTAGATACTAATAAAAATCTTTTTTTAGTTGACCATAACTGCAAATAACTCTTTAATAGAAATATTTTTAAAAGTGAATAAATTTAATCACGATGCAAGTTTTATTAAATTAGGAACTCCAATAAATACAACCTATTGGGTCGATCAAATGCCAGCAACAACTTTAAATGCTCAATATTGGCATGAAAAGAACAGTATTAGTAAGTTTTAAAATATTCTAGGTTAATTATTGTGATAAAATTAATTTTTTAAATATAATTCAAGATGTAGCAGCGGTTATTTTACAAGACGAAAGCTATGATATCAACAGGCCTGAATATATGAACTACGGAAGTGTAGGATTTGTTGTTGGTCACGAAATTGTGCACGGATTTGATCAAAATGGTAGAAAGTTTGATAAGGATGGAAAAGAGAAGAATTGGTGGGCAAATAGCACAGAAACTGAATATATTAATAAAACTGACTGCATTATTAAACAATACGATAATTATACTGTGCCCAAGTTTAATTTACATGTAAGATGATGAGAAATTAGTAGGTATTCAATCTTACTATATTATTTAAATTTTAGGTGGACGGAACAAATACTTTAAGTGAAAATATAGCAGATAATAGTGCAGCTAAAGCAGCTTACCTTGCTTATCAACATTGGGTTACTCAAAACGGCGTAGATCAATTATTACCAGGAGTTAATTATACACAAAATCAGTTGTTTTGGATTTCTTGTGCGCAATACTTGTGTTCAGTAGAAACAGATGAATATTTAAAAGACACAATTTTAGTAGATCATCATGCGCCGATGGAATTTCGAGTTAAAGGAACGTTTAGCAATTCAGAGTATTTTGCCAAAGATTTTAATTGCCCATTAGGTTCCAATATGAATCCACAACATAAATGTAGAGTTTGGTAAAAATCAAAATAGTATCTGTCTGTATAAGATTTTTGTTATGTGTTATTATTATTAGTTTAGTCCTATGTATCTACAATTTTACAAAATTACTGTTTTGAATTTTCAATAAAATGACTGAAAAATAAAATACGTAGGAATCTACTTATTGCCCCCTCTTTGAATCAAATATTTGATCAAAATTTATATCAACCGTTAAAATCTTTTTTCAGATTAGTTTGCTTAGCTAATATGGACATTTAGTGAAATTCTTAGGTGAACTCCAACTACATATCTACGTATAGTAAGTTATCTGTGCTATTACTGTGAGATTCTTAAATCTTCTGTAATCAAAATTTATTGTTAATCAATAAAATAAAATCAACCATTTTTAAACTATCCATTCTGAATTACCCTAAGGAACTATCATAAATCTTACTACATGCTTCTTTGACATCTGACGTACCAATTCCAGAATCTACAACAATTGGTACATTTGTTTCGAAATAGATTTGCATAATATAATGCTGAAAGTATAAAAAGATACACTATAGACAAAGCAAAGGCCAACGCATTTCATGCTCCTCAGAGAAGAATAATTGCTTAAGTTTTCCTTTGACTGGCAAAAAAAATCTGGTTTTGCCTAAAGTTCAATATTTTTAATTGGTCTAAAAATCAGCGTTTTAAAGGATCTAATAAAATGGCTTTCATTGTGTACTATCTATGTTATAGCAAACTTGTCTGATTTGAAAAAATATAGATGTTTTCGGATGGCTGCCCTGATTGCGTTTTTTTATCAGTAATGATATTACAATGATGGGAATGCTTTCAAAGTGACTTCTGGGAGATCTGCTGATCTGGGAGATAAAATCTTTAGATTTCATATTTTCAATTGTTGGTCATTCATATATGTGCACCGGATAGTCTTGTCTTCGGCCGTATAAAGACGAAACTTAAGATCATTAAACCTTAAAAATATTTAGATAATTTTACTAAATATAAAAAAGTTAAAATAGTTGGCAAGGATGTCACGGTAACTGACTTCAAGTCTACAGTTGCTGAAAATGTAAAAACTCTTGATCAATTGCACTTTAAGTTTGCCCCAAGAAAGAGGATGGCACTTTATGAATAAGAAAAATTACACTATTGTTTGTCAGTGAAACTGGATATAATAGTGATACAAATCTTTTTCAAGTTTTTGTTTACAATTTAGAGAACTTCCATTAAAAGTTCAAGTCAAAACTGAAGAGCTATAAGGTGCTAATAAACTGTTGAAGCTACATTTTGGAAACGACTGGAATGAACAAACTGAGCTAAACTAGTACAAGCAGAGGTCTTTTTAGGAACAATATCACAAGATATTGAAAAACATGAAGATCTGCTATATCCACAAATTACTTCTTATTTAAATTTTATTATTTAATATCACCAAAATGGCTGATTAAAAATATATTTTTTTTTCTTGGCTTAAATCGGTACTAATGTCAGAACATAATGGTAAAACAAGTGGTATTCTAAATCAATTGGTTGAGTTAAAATAAGTTTTTCATGAACTCTGAAAATTCTTGTTTTGTGATAGGGCAAATTTTGAAGCTTACTCCCTTAAATCCATTTAATCCATCTATAATTATGCAATTTTAAAAGATTGCCGGTAACGTCACAGATCTCACTGCACTTCTTTAAGTGCAATGAAAAAATGTCAATGGTTAGAAGAGAGTTTTTAAAAAAGATGAGATTGAAAAGAGATCGATTATCACAGGCCGACAAATTTCAACTTTAGAAATGTTGTTTTACTTCTGATACCTGTTCCTATATAAATCAACCATTTCGAATTCAATGGTGTGTTTAGTTTTTAGCTACCACGTCAGGTTTTTGAGCAAAGTAGTACTCAAAATAGTAAAAATGTACTCTTGAATGTTTTTTTTGCGCACGTACGTAATTTTTTTTATAATAATTGAGAACTACAAATTGATCATATTATTTAGTTGAAGTTTTTTTGGAATAAAATCTCACTCGTTTGTCTTCAAAACTGCATTTTGTAGTTTTTTTGTTGTATTTAGTATCTGGATTATCTCGCTTCAATGACCAGCAGTAATTGGCCATTTTCCATCTTCCTTGGTAGCGCCTTTATATTTTCTTTATATCCTGATGGAATTGTTCGCCTTTTCCTTCACTCATATCTCCGATATTTTCAGGGAAATAGTCTATGTGAGAATGAAGAAAGTGGAGTTTTATATGCTCATATTGCATACAAAATGTAATTTTTTGAAAAATCCTGATGTGATGGATAAAAAATAACATCATACATCTTGATCAGCACCTCCAAATTAGTAAAGAACATAGTTTAAATTTAAAACAACAAAATTCATGTCGGCCTGTGTTATTTTCTACGAAAATTTTCTGTAAAAACCCTTCTAAAAATGTAAAAACCCTTCTAAAAATTCTAACAAATTTTTCACAATTTTTTAAACAAACCAAAAATGTATGTAAATGTACTTTTAGAACTAAAAATATTAAAAGTTGACACAATGTACATTATACTAAACGTATAATTTTTTTGCTATACCATATCATCGTCAGGTGACTAAACAGAGAGTGTGAATAGAATTTTTGCTTAAACATACCCGGAAAGGGGCTTGGAAAAATAAGATTTTTGGGGAATTTTGATTTAGATTTCTGAAATTCTTCTTCTTCTTTGCTTCACGGTGTAGGCATTGTTGCCTGTTCCGGTACCCATCTTTGCCTCGGTCTTCCCACTCCTCTTTTTCCTGGTGGTTTATATTTTCTTGTTGCTAGTGGCAGTCTCTCTTCGTTCATCCTTTCGAGATGTTTGTTCCATCTCTTGTTGTTTTCTGCAATTTTGTTTTGGAGCTTGTTTACTTCTAGCTCCCTTTTGATCTCCTCGTTTCTTATTCTATCCGCCCTTGTGTATCCTTTGGTTGTTCATAAGAATCTCATTTTATGTGCTTGTATTTTGCTTTTATTCTTTGTTGTTAAAGCCGAGGTTTCACTACTGTATGTTAATGCCGGGATGGCTGTTACATTGTACAGCCTTATACGTGTTTCGGTTTTTGTCTTATTTTTCAGATATCTGTGTATAGTTCCACAAATCTGTCCAAACCTGTTTAGTTTTTCGTCGATGTTATAGTCTTTATCCACCGAGACATCGCATCCTAAATATTTGAAAAGTAGTACCTGTTCTATGTTATATTGATCAATTGCAATCTTGGTTCTAACAGGGTGTTCTCTTTTGAAAGCCATGGTTTTAGTTTTTTGTACTGATATTTTGACTCCATATTTCTTGCATATTAGGTTTAACTGAAAGATAGCTTTTTGTAGATCGTTTTCATTTTTCTGTAGCATTAGGGAGTCATCAGCATAATACGATTAGATTCAGTATTAATCAACTGTTCAGCTGTATCCCGAAGGTTATTATTTGAAATTTAGGGGGTTATTTAAAGGTTAATGTTGGGTTTAGACGGGGGTAAAGAATTTAGTAGGGTGTTGATTGAAAGAAGGGGGGTTGTTGGATTGGTTGGGGAGGAGGTATTGAAAATATTTAATAATGCTGAATTGTTAACAAATTTATTCCATATTTGCCACTAGGTTGTAAGTTTTCAATATCAGCTTCGGATTGCAAAAGGGTAAAATTTGTTAGAAAATATAGTAGGTACTAAGAATCACAAAATTGTGAATTGCCGTTACCTACGTATCATATTGCCAAAATAAATTTCACCAAAAGTAAAGCAGATAAAATTCTGCATGTAACTAAAAGAATTATTCTAATACTCCATAAGATTTAGAGATAATAGCCATTTGTAAATCCTCAATTTTCTTGGATTTTGTCATAAAAGCATAATTTTCATTTTTTTATGTGGACTACTTTTTCTATTCATCTGCAGCAAAAGCAATCCAGCATGAGTTGGGTAAGACTCAATTCTCATTAAATTACCGTAAGCTGCGAGTTTTCAAAATTGACCTTTTTTCGACTGGGTATGTACCTATTTATAAAGATTTGATTTTTTTTTAATTGACATTTTGCTGATTCTGATCTATTTTTAGGTGGATCATTTTTCTTTGATGAAATCTATATCGTAAGACTATTTGCTTCATTTCGATATAATAGCTTTCTTCAAATAAGCGTTACAAAGCGGCTACATGGGAATCTCGTTTATTGGGGATACAAATGGGATGAAATCTTTTCAATGAAAAGAAAAGGTAATTCAGCAATAAATTGTTATTTTTTAAATTCCGTATTATGTAAGATTTTATAACCAAAGCATAGACAAATTGTTATTAAGAATTCTTTTTCTTATCTACATTTTAGAATGCATTAACTACTACCAGCGAGTTGCACTTAAAGTCCATGAGGATTGCAGTCCATGCAAAGAATCATGGGACTACACAGCGATCGACCGTGATTGTTATGTACGAGGGCTTGAAGTGGAAGGCGTCATTTATGTAGGTTATTAGCACATTTCAATGTACATTTTATTGTACCTATTGAATTAGGCCCAACAGGCGACTAAGAAATACGAACCGAGAAATACTAGAAGATAATTCTCATTATACGTTCAGACTCAGTTCCACACCGGTTCCGTCTAAATATTCTCGACTGTAATCGGCTTACATTACGAATGTGTAGGAATCAGCCCTTATTCGTAGTCTTTTATGTTTCACTCCATGCAAATTTGCTGGGTTATCAATTTATTCTAATTGGACATGCGTAATTTTTTTTTTTCTAATTATATGCTGCTTATTAGTATTGGAATTTAAGATTTTCACTAAATTTGTTCCAAAAATTATACACAAAATTATTTTGTGCAACATTTTTACTTAGTATTTGAATGCTAATTCCTTAGATGCGGCCTCTTCTAAAGCATTGCACCTTAACATCTGACCTACTCTTTGTTAAAAAAAAACATTTAAAAATTTGCTAATACCACAGATAAGTTTTTTAATATAATAATTTCATTATCCCATAATCTGTTATTAAATTTTGGGTAACGATAGTAAGAACTATTTTATTATTATTGACCTTTAACATTGTCGTGAACGATAACTAACAAATAAATCGTGCTTTGGTTGTAAAACTATCAATAATTTTAGATATATTTAAAAAAACTTATAATCAATAATAATCACACTGGAAATGAAATAATAATTAAATTAGTTCAAATATTACGTAGTGAAAATCGAAATCTAAAAGTTGACCTTTTGTTTGAAAAAAATGTACCATCGTAGTATAGGTAAGTAAGGTACCTTTCACCTAAAGGTATAAAAAGGTACTTTTTTCTTAGGTTTTTATCTAACAAAAGCTCATTTAGTTAATCAACTGATTGATTGACGTTATTAAAAGTTAAAACGCAATGTACAATCAAAATCCAATAGCTTTGCAATAAATATCAATTAATTAGTTATACTTTTAGTATAAACCCAATTGTATTTCTTAATTATTGAAGTCAACATAAACTTAGAACTCTTATCTCACCAACATTTATTAATGTGAAGTCATAATGTATGTAGATAAACCATTACGAGAAATTTTATTTGTAGATAGTAAACAAAAATATAATATTTCAAAATGTATAATATAGCGTAATAACGATATCGTAGTAGCCAATTCTTACCAGAAACATTTCTCTAATAATTTCTGGTTTTTTACGTCAAATTATAAAAATGTATAAATTTGCAATAATATTTCAAGGATTAGTTACACTAAATTTACTACAAGCATCTATCTTACCAAGAGAAGAAAAAAATTTGTCAGAGTAAGTTAATTTTATTTCATTTTAACTAATCAAACTTTGAATTCTAAATTTCTATTAATAGTTTCGTTACATCAGTACTACGACGTTCTCCTTGTGTTTAATTAAATTTTTAAGCAATTAATAATTTTTAGATGTAAAGAAACTGATTCTATTTGTTATACTCCAGGATGCATTCACTGTGCTTCAGATATATTAAAAAATTTAAACCAATCTGTGGATCCATGCGACAATTTTTACGAATTTGCTTGTGGAGGTTTCCCAAAAAAGCACGATATACCGGATGATTATTCTTTTATGATTTCGTTTACTTTAATTAACGATCAAGTTCAAAGTCAAATAAAAAATGCTATGGAAGAACCCGTACAAGAAGATGAACCACGTGCTTTTGTTTTAGCAAAATCACTTTATAAAGTATGTGTCGATATGAACGCTATTGAAGAAAATGGTGTTGAACCAATAAATGCTATCTTGAGACGATTGGGCGGTTTTCCAGTAATAGAAGGCTCTAGTTGGAAAGAAGAAGATTTTAATTGGAAAAATACCTTATACTATATACAAAATGAAGGGTTTTTTACCAACAGTCTCTTAACTGTTTATGTGGGACTTAATATAAAGAACACTACCGAAAGAATGATCAATGTAAGCTTAATTTCTTTCTTACTTATTATTTCATTTTTGGATCTCTTTTAAGATCGATCAAGCCCAAACGTTTCTTAACCGAGAAAATCTTATAAAAGGAATCGAAAATGATATAGTTAAAGCTTATTACGATTATATTGTTGAAATTGCTGTAATACTAGGAGCTAACAGAGACTCCGCTTTACAAGAATTAAGAGATGTAATAGAATTTGAAATAGAAATCGCAAAGGTAAGATTGATTTTATTTTATAAATATTTTTAATTTTTTGTATTAACAGATTACGCTTCCACAAGAAGAGAGACGCAACGTATCTTTGCTCACAAATCAAATGACTGTTCAAGAGCTTCAGGAAAGATTTAATAGCATTCCTTGGATAGAATATATTAATAACATTATAAAAGAAGGAAATGTCGTAATTAACGTTGATGATGTTGTAGATGTAGGAGTTCCAAAATATATAACTAATTTGGAACTCTTACTAAATCGTACTTCAGAAAGGTAAGTTAATAATATTGTCAAACATTGCAGGCTGTTAATAAACATTTAAAATTGTTAGGGTTTTACATAATCATCTTCTTTTACATGTTGTAACTTCTTCAGTAGCTTTCTCTACAAAACAACTGAAAAAGTTAGAACAAAAGTTTAAACAAATATACCAGGGTACAAAATCTATGAGACCAAGATGGAAGGAATGTGTAGATGTAGTCAGCAATGGGTAAGTAATACAAAATTTATCGTTTGATTTAATATTTAAAATTTTGTTAGTATGCGTATTGCGACTAGTGCACTGTACGTGCGCAAATATTTTCGGGAAGAAGCTAAGCAAAACGCCGAACAATTGGTAAAAGATGTAAGGAATACCTTCCACGAAATATTAAATAATATAGATTGGATGGATAAAGAAACCAAGTCTAAAGCAATTGATAAAGCAAATGCAATCACTGCTCACGTAGCATATCCTAACGAATTATTGGATGAAAATAACGTTGAAGAATATTATTCAAGGGTATTTTTATTAAAAAAACTTTAGTTAGATACTTACACACTTTTCTAGTTGAATATTTCGTCTAACTTTCTTGAGTCAGCACTAAAGTTAAAAAAATTTATGGATTATAAAAGCACAAGTAAGTTGAGAGAAGTAGTTAATAAAACAGATTGGACCAAGTTGGGTGATGCTGTTAGTATAAATGCCTATTATTCGGCAAATCAAAATAGTATATGTAGGTAAAAAACGTTAATAAATAAGCAAAAATTTAATTTTATACTTTTAGTATTACCAGCGGGGATACTTCAAGGTGCTTTCTTCGATAATAATCGACCACACTATATGAATTATGGTTCGATGGGTTTTGTAATAGGTCACGAAATTACACACGGTTTTGATGATGTAGGTAGACAATTTGATAAAAATGGCGAGATGGTCGATTGGTGGGGAGAAAAGACTAAGCAATCGTTTATGCAAAAAGCTCAATGTATTATAGATCAATATGGTAACTATACCGTGCCCGAAGTTAATAAAAACGTGAGTATATTATAATATATAGCATCACAAAAGGTTTACCTTGTACATTTTAAGCTGAATGGCATTAATACGCAAGGAGAAAATATCGCAGATAACGGTGGAATCAAAGAAGCCTATTTGGCTTACGAAAAGTGGGTTGAGCGTAATGGGGAAGAACCACGTCTTCCTGGTCTTAATTATACACCTAAACAAATGTTTTGGATTTCTTCTGCAAATCTATGGTGCATAAATATTAGAAAAGAGTTTCTAAGCCAACAAATTTTAACGGATGAACACAGTCCATCGTACTTCAGGGTTATTGGATCGGTTAGCAATTCGGAAAGTTTTTCTAAAGATTTTAATTGTCCTATAGGATCTCCAATGAATCCAATCGAAAAATGTCAAGTTTGGTAAAATTATTGAAAAATAAATATTTAGTTTTTAATCTAGTAAATACTATAATAAAGTTAAAAAAATACGTATAATAATGTTCCTATCTTGTGATTATAAACACAGTTTTGATAATAAAATTCACGTATAAAGGTTGATGCTTCCTTTTACACTTTAAAATAATAAGTAAATTAATTATGATATAAAACAAAATAATAATAATTATTATGAAACAAACTTATACTCTTTTGTACTCTTCAGAAACGTTATAATATAGCTAATCACTTATTAGTTTATTAGTTTAACTAAGTGATTAGCTGTATTATATATAGCGTTGCTGAAACGGGGCATTAATTTAGGATCTGTTTTTCCTGATGTTGTATAATGACTATATCATACGATATATTATACGGTATATCATTAAGAATTTATTTTATTACTGATAGGTGATTTCAAATAAAAAATTGGAAAGGAGGAACATACAATACACGACATAACAAATAACAATGGAAATAATCTCTGTAACTTGACGGATGCAACAAACATGGACATCTGTAGCACTAAATTTAAACTTAAAAAAATACGCAAAATAACATGGGCTTGGCTAGGTGTAGAAAGAGACAGTGTTTGAGATTCAGTTGCTATATGAAAACTTAATATATTATATACGGCAACCTCTCACATAGAAAACTAACAGCCGACTCAACGTTGGCTGTTAGACGTCAGAAGGAGCCGCTTGTGCATGTCCACCTTGACATTAAATCTGTTATCCACCGTAACAATAGACCAGCTACCTATTCTTTTATCTCAAAAGCTGCAATATTCGAGTAGGGCCCTAGAACGGGGGGTCCCCAACAGACAAACCGATTGCTGAAGTTGGTACTCGGAAGAAACAGTCATTGACTGTAACTCTTCTCATACAACATAAACGAACTACTCTTTCTCAAGAACCACCAGCCACTGCAAATCCTCCTCAGTGAGCAAGCTCACAGGCTAAGCACGCATACGCGAGAATTAGCTCCGGGCTTTCACCTTCCGCGGACGCTTATTTATTCAAATCCCCTCCTAAACGTATTGTTGACTGATTCATGGAAGTGCGGTAACGCCCTTCAGAGATTTACTTGCCATCTCAAGTTCAAGCCGAGGCTTCGGAGTCCACCGGAGTTTTCACCTTTCGAACTGCTTTAGTCTCTTTGTAGCAGGTTAAGATTTTCACTCCTTAGGCGTCCGTTTTATTCCCTTCCAGAAATGCGAGATTACTGCGCCATACTATAAAAATACATACTGGCACACATACGATCATTGCTTAGAGTTATTATATACAGGAACTTCACCGACTGTAAATAAAATAAAATAATAACAGTAATAAATCTCTGTAACTGAATAACTATGTAGAATAAATAATTTTATATAAGTAATAATGGTTAGATGAATGAGTAAAATAAATTAAATAAAATATATATTGTCGTGTTCTAACGAACAACTCTTTAAATCCCGTAGCTGTTGAAGTCGGAGTTTTGCATAAACGAGACTCTTCCTCAGTAGTAGGTTCCAAAACTTATTTGCAAACTATCCACAATCAATAAAACAAAATTCTCAGGGATAAAATTATAATTTAATGTGACGATAATAGTATTCATAATCAAATAAACTAATAAATTGAGACGAAATTTTTTGTAATTAAACCTTATCGATTCAATCGATAATTCCAAAATCATGAAGAATTATTCTACAAATTTACACATTTAAATTTTCAAAATCAGTATCTCCAATTTGTAGAATAATCAACGTCATATTATAATCTAAAGAAAACATCTGTAATGAAAATTTACAAAAATAAGAAAAATTGTTTAACTTTCCAAAATTTAGCGCTTTTGTTACTGTTCATAAGTTGGTATAAAAAAAATAATCGTTGCTGATATGGTAACCACTACCAAATACATAACAAAAACCGTGCTTAAAAGTTTATCACATAAATTTTAAAATTTCGTAGTTAATGACACGAATTAATTAGTAATATCGTTCCACTAGTGTGTTTAATAACCCAAGTGTAAAAGTCCGATCATAAACGCGACTTGAAATACAAATTTGGCATCAAGCGTAGATAACCTCAAAAATTCCGTATCATAGTGACAAATCTCGAAGATAATCATTGAATACGTGTGAATAATTAATTCAAATGGTATTTACCAAAATGATGGCTTGAATAATTGATGATTGTCCCTCTAATTCTTTGCATTCACGATTTGACAAAATGGTGGCCTCATGTCATGACTGGTACGTAAACTTTTCCAAATCTTCAAAAATTACAATGAATTTCATAACACTCTTCTTTAGCAGCACACACCATCCACAAAAACCCAGTTGCTCATAATCTTCGTTAAATTAATTACCAATGGGTAATTTTCACACATTCCAAGATAACACTTTGAAGTCGTCAAGTCGTAGACTTCACACCTCCAACACACTATGGCAACTGACCATTTATCTCGTTTCCTGCACAAAGTTCTCTCAGGAAAATCGTGTCGCACTCTGGTTGGTTGGTTTTCCAGCGAAATTCAAATTTTCTGATGCCAAATTCAATATTTTGATGTCACTAAATTTTCATTGCGAACTTCACTTTTTGTTTAAAAACACTGTCTCGATGCTTGTAGCTACCTTTATACCAACTCAAATTTTTTAAACGTAAGTTAACAATTTAAAAATAAATAAAAATTAAATTAGTCTAAAATTTTAACGTTTTCATATTTGAAATGTTTAATTTTCAGGCTTTCTGGACTAATCTCCAAACCTAAAAATCTCGTCTCGGCATGCACTCATTGGCGCATAATTGAAAAACAACAAGTGACTAATTTTCGTCTAATTAAATTTAAGAAATTTCCAAAACAAAACCTTGACCAAATGAAAATTTAAATTGTGGATAATTTAAACTTTTGGTAACTACCCCTGTACATGTCATCATCCCCTTATTTTACGAATTCAATTTTTTATTTATAAAAAATTGTGAGTAAAATAACAACAAAAAAATATCTCCCTATACGTTAAATTTTCATTTTTCCCATTATTAAATTTATTACAACTATTTACAAAATCAAATGACTAATTCATCAACACAATCCCCTACATTATGCAACTTCAAATTAGTTATCAAAAACTGATAGAATTCAAATTTCCTCCAAATACCTCATAACTTTTCAAAAATTTAAATTTTCCCTTGTGGATATTTAATAATTCTAAATTTTCATTCGTACTCTGCAATTTTACTGAATCTCAATTGTCCAATTAACTTTTATTTACTTAAATCCTTCACTGTGGCTTTCAAATTACTTAATCATTTTATTTTATTTCCCAATCAATTATTCATAAATTTCATATCAATTCACTTTTAATCTCATTTCACAATTTCATTAATTTTCCCCATTTTAATTAAACCCCTTAAAATTATTAAACTCCAAAATCTCACAGTAACAAATTCTTTAGATAATTATCAACTCTATTATTAATTTTCAATCATCTTGCCAAATACGACTTTAATTTTATTATTAAATTTGTTGTAAATTTTCACCTTAATTTTTAGAAAAACCTTAATTAATTAAAATTGCTCAGTACCTCTTAAAAACCTTTATTCTACCCATGTTCTAATTCTCAATTATTTATCACAATATTTGTTCATAAATGTTTGATGCATGTACTCATAATTTTATTTTTAATTTTTTCTGTTATCAAATTTACAACTTTTAATTCTAATTTCTTTCATCTAATTTACAGCTATCCTTTAAATTTAACTTATTTTACAAAATTACTATATTTACTTTATTAATTAATCATATCATTTACAAAATTTTAATATTATTCAAATTTTTACTAATATCTTAAACTTTTATCAAATTCCACTTTAATTGCAATTGTCTTAATTTTAAATTTCCTGATCTTTATTAATTTTAAGGTTTTTATTTACAAAATTATTTCCATCGCACCCTGCGATAAGCCCATTTTAACATGACACACAGCCATTCTTTTCCTGCAACTTTCTTCGTGCAAGAAATTAATTTACTAAAAATTATCAATTTAATTAATTTTGAATTTTTGTCACTTTTATTATTTTCAAAAATTTCAAAATTTTGTTTAATAAAATAACCTAAATTATCTAGTTCGTGTTCTTTATCATTTGCTTTACAAATTTTCAATTCGGCTAAAGCTTCCTCATCTGAATAAATCTTTAAAACTTTTACCTCAAATCTAAATTCTTTTCTTTTAGTTTTACTTATACCTGGGTATTTTGTGAATTTTAATTTCCTTTTGGATTTTAATTTTCTAAATTTCATACCCCTAATTTGTTTTCTAGTATAAATTTTAATTTTATTAACAACTATATCCAAAATTTTTACGTCCTCAAGTTCTTCACAAACATCATTAAAGGTCAAAAACTCATTTGAAACTACCGGTTCCAAATTTTCCTCTACAACAGGACAATCTACAATAATTAAATTTTTCTCTACCTGAATAATTTGATCTATTTCAGTATTTTGGTTTGAAACTTTTACTATCCCCTCGTCTTTAATTTTTAAATTGTCCATTGTGTCTAGATTCTTCCCATATTTATCTAAAATTTTTAATTTGTTTTTAACTTCATTAATGTCATTCTTTAGCCTGTTTTCCATTTCAGATAATTGAACATTATTTTTGATTATCTCTCCTTGTAATGAAGTGAAATTCCCAGAAATTTGATCATTCATCCCAATAAACTGATTATTCATCCCAATAAACTTATTATCCATTTGTGTCATTAAACTTTTAATCATCATTTTTAGTTCAGGATCGGTTTCTCCTACCTTTTGTTTAGGATCACACGGTGTACTAGTCATTCCCGGTGAACCTGTTACATCCCCTTGTTCTAAATCCCCAACTGACTCATCACTAATCACCTGTATTGTTTCTTCCCTTGTCTCAGGTACTACTCTATCTCCAGGCACATTTTGTACTTCCATATCGGAAATGTCTTCCGATGGATTATCCCCTGTTATATTATCCATTTTTGATTTTATTTTAAATAATCCCCTTACTTTCAAAAATCCTACAACTAACTCTATCAAGTGAAAATCTACTTTCGTTTTTCGGAGCCCCACGTTCGTGCGCCAAATAAAAGATGTCTGCGCACGAACTATTTTCGCCGCTCTACGTAAACTTTTTCGCAACCCCACGTACGTTTTTGACCAACCTCACATTTGCTTTTACCAGCCCCACGTTGGGCGCCAAATAAAAGATGTCGTGTTCTAACGAACAACTCTTTAAATCCCGTAGCTGTTGAAGTCGGAGTTTTGCATAAACGAGACTCTTCCTCAGTAGTAGGTTCCAAAACTTATTTGCAAACTATCCACAATCAATAAAACAAAATTCTCAGGGATAAAATTATAATTTAATGTGACGATAATAGTATTCATAATCAAATAAACTAATAAATTGAGACGAAATTTTTTGTAATTAAACCTTATCGATTCAATCGATAATTCCAAAATCATGAAGAATTATTCTACAAATTTACACATTTAAATTTTCAAAATCAGTATCTCCAATTTGTAGAATAATCAACGTCATATTATAATCTAAAGAAAACATCTGTAATGAAAATTTACAAAAATAAGAAAAATTGTTTAACTTTCCAAAATTTAGCGCTTTTGTTACTGTTCATAAGTTGGTATAAAAAAAATAATCGTTGCTGATATGGTAACCACTACCAAATACATAACAAAAACCGTGCTTAAAAGTTTATCACATAAATTTTAAAATTTCGTAGTTAATGACACGAATTAATTAGTAATATCGTTCCACTAGTGTGTTTAATAACCCAAGTGTAAAAGTCCGATCATAAACGCGACTTGAAATACAAATTTGGCATCAAGCGTAGATAACCTCAAAAATTCCGTATCATAGTGACAAATCTCGAAGATAATCATTGAATACGTGTGAATAATTAATTCAAATGGTATTTACCAAAATGATGGCTTGAATAATTGATGATTGTCCCTCTAATTCTTTGCATTCACGATTTGACAAAATGGTGGCCTCATGTCATGACTGGTACGTAAACTTTTCCAAATCTTCAAAAATTACAATGAATTTCATAACACTCTTCTTTAGCAGCACACACCATCCACAAAAACCCAGTTGCTCATAATCTTCGTTAAATTAATTACCAATGGGTAATTTTCACACATTCCAAGATAACACTTTGAAGTCGTCAAGTCGTAGACTTCACACCTCCAACACACTATGGCAACTGACCATTTATCTCGTTTCCTGCACAAAGTTCTCTCAGGAAAATCGTGTCGCACTCTGGTTGGTTGGTTTTCCAGCGAAATTCAAATTTTCTGATGCCAAATTCAATATTTTGATGTCACTAAATTTTCATTGCGAACTTCACTTTTTGTTTAAAAACACTGTCTCGATGCTTGTAGCTACCTTTATACCAACTCAAATTTTTTAAACGTAAGTTAACAATTTAAAAATAAATAAAAATTAAATTAGTCTAAAATTTTAACGTTTTCATATTTGAAATGTTTAATTTTCAGGCTTTCTGGACTAATCTCCAAACCTAAAAATCTCGTCTCGGCATGCACTCATTGGCGCATAATTGAAAAACAACAAGTGACTAATTTTCGTCTAATTAAATTTAAGAAATTTCCAAAACAAAACCTTGACCAAATGAAATTTTAAATTGTGGATAATTTAAACTTTTGGTAACTACCCCTGTACATGTCAATATATATATAGTCGGTTTTAAACGTCTTGCGACGTTGTCCGATACCAAACTACCAACCTTGCGAATTGGTGCTTGGTTTTTTTAGCATTTTACATTTTTTACCTACAACGAGGAGCCAGCCCGTCGGTAGAACTCCCAACCTGGAGGACCAAATGAGACGGCCAGAATAAGTTGTTATACTTACCCGGATTCGAACCGGGTATTAAGCGTTCGTAGTCAATTCGCTTGACCATTGCTCTCCGACCGTCTCTTAAATTATTTTAAAAATAATTAAAAATTAAATACAAAATGCATTAATAAATTATGGGTATCTATGAAAAGAATCTGACAAGAAGGGATAAGAGGAAGAAGGGGTAAGGGGTAGTCATTAGGGTGGAGCGTACTTTTTTTTTGTTGAAATTTTGAAACCCTGGGTGTGGAATAGTTGCCTTTTAATATCAAAAGGTACCATAAAAAATTTCAACCATGTAAAATGATATCTTCAGGTTCCTTTTCAAAAGTGAAATTTTGAAATTTTAACAAAAAATATCATCGTTAGGTTCTTATATAAAGCTTGGTTTAAAGCCCTTTGTTTGTTTTTAATTGAGTGTTGAGAAACAAATTTTAAGAAAATTTGAGATTTCATGATGCTTCGAGCCCGAGTGACATGTTATTGTGAAATATTTTGGACACCAAGTGAGCTTTGTGACAATGTCCTTCCAACATACTCTGATGTTATGAAGTTTTTTGTGGTATCGCGAACTTTTGAAAGCTGAAAGCGATAAAGACCTTAGTGTACGAGATATTTCTAAGAAAGTTCTTTTTGTCATTAACAAAATTTGGCAAAAAGCTGCACTTCCAATTATTTCTGACCAAAGAATAATCAAAAAAATAAAAAAGTATAATGAAAAATACAAGACTGTGTACAAAAATGTACAAAGAAAATCGTAAAGTCGTTAGAAAAAAAGGAGTTAAAAAAAAGAGAACTGAAAAACAAATCAAACTCTAATTTGTACTGCAGATCAACAGAATAGAGAAGAAGAGGAAGAAAAAAACGACAACGAAAAAATAAAAATAGAGATGAGGACGATATTTTACAGCCTTACAAATCTTCAACATTCAACATCAAATAAGTCTTCAAGAATGTCTTGTAACAGAGGATTAACTTTGCCCAACTTGGCCAAAATCTGTGGCAGAAGTAGAGTTTCAGACAGAAATGCGTCGCTTCTTGTAAATGCAGTGCTTAAAGATTCCGGTCTTACTAGTGACGAAGATTCATTATTAGTCATTGATAGAAGTAAAATTAGGCGAGAAAGAAAAAGACAAAGGCAGAACTTATTTAACATAGAAATGAGAGAAAAACCGAATTATATTTACGGAATTTACTTTGACGGAAGAATAGATAGACACTTGTAAATAATAAAATAGAAACCAGTTATCGCACCAAGCAGACTACCGAAGAGCATATAGTAATCGTCGCAGAACCGGGTTCTGTTTACTTAGGACATGTGACACCCACTTCAAGAAGCGCCAGTGATATTAACACCGATCTTTTTAACTTTTTCCAAAGTTCTTTAAGAGAAAATTTAAACAAAATTACTGCTGTGGGATGTGATGGGACTGTTATTAACACAGGTTTTAAGAATGATGTCATGAAACGACTAGAGATGTCTTTGGGAAAATTGTTTCATTGATTTATGTGCCTATTGCATATGAACGAATTTCCTCTTTGTCATTTAATTCAAAAAATTGATGGAAAAACCAGTGATCCAAGGGGCTTTACTGGTCCTATAGGTAAGCAACTCAGTGGATGTGAGACAATGCCAGTTATTCCATTTCTAATAATACAATACAATGTTGAGTTTCCTCAGTCAATATTAGCGATTTGAGTACCTACTGATCAAAAATATTTATATGAGATTTGCACCTTGCATATGCAAGGTTTTTGCAAAATGCTTTTTTCGGTCATGCTGAAAACATTTTGATTGGAATGCTTGGTGATAATAAACAACATATACGGAAGTTGGCCTTGCGTCAAATTTTAAATTGTAGATATAAAAATGTAGAAACTAAAATTCGAGAATTTAAAGTGCCAGAAGTGAATTTTGGAGCTGCCGATTATACGGAGCAAATTAATCTGCAATCTACAGAAGTAACAGAGCCACTATTGACCAAAGGCATCATTGAAAAAGATCTGAGAGAAATGATTACAAATATTCCAGAAAACTTTGAAAATTTAAATTTTCCATGTCACACTCAGGCGGTAGAACGTCAAATAAAAATGGTAACGGAAGCTTCTTCGGCAGTATGTGACAATGAGGCTAGAGATAGATTCATTCGAGCAAAAATTTCCTGCAGGAAAGCATTACCAAAGTTAGAAACAAAGAAAGATTTTGTTAAGTAAGATTTAGTCTTTTAAGTTAAAAACAGTAAGTTTTTTAGACAAATGGGAAGGTGGGAGGATGGAATCCGACATGCAGCCACCTTCTCGTGATGGATTCTAAGTTGTTTTCTTTCAATTATTAATATATTTTTATCAATATTTCCATATTTAAAAAGAAAGCAAGCAAAGAGCTTCATAGAAAAGTTGATATTAAATTTTTTTTTTTCATATTTTTAGATTAAAAAAGGAACCTGAAGATATTCATATTTTTTAAAAAAATTTTACCATTATGTATGGTATGTCAAAAGGCAACTATCGCGCACCCAGGGCAATTCAAATTCAAAACTAAATTTTTCCTCCTATACGTTATGCTCCACCCTAGTAGTCATGTCAGGAGAAAGGGGAGAAGAATAAAGAGAAAAAAAATTAGAAATCAGAAAGATCATGTATTAATAACAAAAAATACTAGTCCCAAATATTAGATCGTTTAGAGATGCCAATGGCAAAACGGGCCACTATCTGGTAATAGCAGAGGTGAACGTTAAAAAGAAGAACAAATAACTTTGCTACTAAAACAAATAAAAATCTTGACATAGAAAACTATGTAACAGTGAAACAAGAAAGTAAAAAAATAAACATGTTAGAGCAAGTTAGAGAAGCCAATGAAGGTAGTACAGATGTAAATAGAGATTGCGAAACATTTGCGGACGGTATAAAGTGTTTCACAAGCATTAGAAAATGGAAAAACCGCAATGAGTAAAGAATGGTTCTGCAAAGTTAAAAGGAGATAAGCTAGAGTGAAGTGGCTAAATACAGGAAAAAAGAGTGACCTAGAGAATTACAAAAAAAAAGCACATAAGGTATCCAAAAATAAAGAAAAACAAATGGATTGAGAAGATGATGGATAAGATAGAAAATAGTAATAAGTGCAACAACAACAAGGTTTTTTATGAGAAATTAAAAAATCAAAAAGCGAGACAGGGTGTTAAATTAAAAAGAATTAGAAATAAGCAAAAGAAGACAGAACACAACAGGGATAACGTAAAACAAATATAGGTAGAATACTTTCAAGAGCGGGAAGATCTACAGTAGACGCGACTTTTGTGTTAAAACAAATAACGGAAAAATGTGAGACAAAAAGCAGCAATGTCAGTAAGACCGTTTAACAGTTCTGGAACATAATTAATAAAAATGTATAAGTATTAGGATTATGCTGATAATATCCAAAAAAATTAAAAAAATTAATAGAAACAATTAGAAAAATAAAAAATGCGTTAATAAAGATAGAACTTAGAGTAAATCAACAAACGACTAAATATATGCGGTGCCACCAAAAAAGAAGTAAAAGAGAAACCGAACTGAAAGTCGACAATGAGACGTACGAAGAAGTTCATGATTTTAGTTACCTACCTGGGGATCCAAATAAACAATAAAAACAAAAAACGACATGAATTAAGGGGAAAGTCTACTGTGACAAGAGAAAAAACAGGCCGATTTTCTGGATTTTTTTTTCTAACATAATATAACTTGTACATTAAATTAAATTAAACCGTCATCTTTATTATACCGGGTGCTGAATGAGTTAGGCGAACATAGGATATTAACATGTAAAAACTTATTTTTGCAAATTCCTGCTTCCCTAATTATTTTAGAGAAAAATTGAAAGACACAAATATAATGTAGAAATATAAACTACGAATGATAAGAGCATTAGATTTTATCTAGCTTTTACGTAAATGGTTAAAAAGTTCTTTTGAAATTGTTAAAACTTTTATTTATCAAACTTGCCATGAAATTTCCGAGGTAATTATTTTTGATAAGTAATAAAAAACAATTGCACGTTGTTGACAGTTTTGCACTTTATTAAATTTTAATTTCATAAAATGGAATATTACCTTGGAAACTTATACATGGCCAGTTTGATAAATAAATTTTTAACAATTTCAAAAGAACTTTTTAACCATTTAAGTAAAAACTAGATAAAATTTAATGCTCTTATCATTCGTAGTTTATATTTCTACATTATATTTGTGTCTTTCAATTTTTCTCTAAAATAATTAGGGAAGCAAGAATTTGCAAAAATAAGTTTTTACATGTTAATATCCTATGTTCGCCTAACTCATTCAGCACCCGGTATATTCAAGTATTTGTAAAAAAATTTTCAAGTCGAAATATTCAAAATTGCCGTTGTGGCACTCCTTCGACGCAGGTCCGTTTTTTTTTGGTGCCCAAACGGTGTACATGAAATCTCACGTTTGAGTAATCTAAAACAAACAAAAAAATATGGTTATTATCTACACAGCAGTATTTACTTTCGTTTGTCGAGGGATTTTTTCAATAAAAAATTTTGGCGCAGAGAAAAAAATTCTTGAACTTTTTAATACTTGTTTTGCCAAATTTGTTGTTATTAATTGTTTATAACAATTAAAAAAAAAACGATATCAAAAAAACCTTTCGACAAACGAGAGTCAATACTATGTAGATGATAATCATATTTTTTCTGTTTGTTTTAGATTACCCAAACGTAAGATTTTATATTACACCGTTAAAAAAAGACAGACCTGCGTCGAAGAAGTGCCACAACGGCAATTTGGAATATTTCGACTTGAAAATTTTTTTACCAATACTTGAAAAGTATTCATAATAAAGATGACGGTTTAATTTAATTTAATGTACGAGTCATAATTTTGTTAGAAACAAAATCCGGAAAAACGGCCTGTTTCTTCTCTTGTCACAGTAGACTTCCCCCTTAAAAAGAAAATTACAACAGAAAAATCTAGCATACTTTGCGACAAAGCTGATAAGTAGGAATTTATCAAGAAAGACCAAAATAAAAATTTACAAAACTCTAATACGTCCTGTGAGTACTTATGTGGCGGAAACAGTATGCGTGAGCAGAGCAGAGGAAGACGTGACGAAAGTATTCCAAAAGAGAATAGTGAGAACGATATTAGGTACAGTGCGAGAAGATAATCAAAAAAACAAACTAATAACAAATAGCAAACTGCTAACAGCAATGGGTAACAAAAATATAATTAAAAAATCAAATCAAGTAAAATAAGTTGACTGCGACGCGTGATAAAGAGAGAAAATGATAGCAAATTGAAGACCAGCGAAGGACCGCACAAGAGGAAAACCAAACTTGAGATGGCACGACCAAGGAACAGAAGATTTGAAAGGAATGAAAATCAATGGTTGGAGGGAAAAGACAGAAGACAAACAGTACTTAAAAAGAATTGTATTAGACGAAAACAACGATAACAGATTGTAGATTGAAATGTTGATTAAAAGAGGACTAATCCACCTCAAAAAGTAAATATGTCAAGTCTCATGGAGACAGTCAATTTTGAATGTTTGGCAGCTACAATTTGAAATTTTTGTACAAAAGTTTTTGTGCTTAAATTGCAAGATATATGGACGTGGACGGCATGTGGTTTCAACAAGACTGTGCCACATACCACACAGCTCTAGAAACGATTCTATTACTGCATGCAATTTTATTACTGCAGATCATGCAATTTAACGCCGTTGGCTTTTTTCTTTGGGGTTTTTTTGAAGTCTTAAGAACAAAATTAAGCGCTGTATCAACGAAATTCGACAAAACAGTCATGGAAATTTTCAAAAAAAAAGTGCGTATGTTCTAGCAAAGCCGTGGAGGCCATTTATCCGATTACTATTCCATATAAATAACCCTTATACTGTATACTTTATGAATCAATAAAAAATTTACAATATTTAATTATAAACCTGTGTTTTCTATCAAAATTACTGCTTGCGTGATTTTTAGAACATCCTTTACATGTCACATTTTATTTTAAATTATTAATAGAAATTTAAAGCTTCCCACCTACTAGGTCGCATCCACGTGGATAGGCGCGACGTTTTTGATAGCCGTCTGCAGACAGCCTTAATATAATTGTCGAGTATCGCGCATTGTTGGACTAGATCAGATGAAAATATGTTTGCGTATTTATTTTTTTGATTGCTCCGTTCTCATCAGACCTAGTGTGTAAGAAATCTAAGTTGTTTGATTTACCAAACATACGATAATATCAATTCATTAATGATGTTACATTTTAGAAAAGTGGCTAAGAAATATTTATTTTATTACCAACGAAATGTAATCTAGGTAGTAGTCAAAGCGATGATGTCAGTTGAGGAAGAAATAATAAGGTTGGTGAACAGCACTTTTGAAACTTACAATTTCATTAAATTTGTTATTGTGGTTAAACGGTCAAATTGTTAAAGCTTGAACTAAAGCATTTTAGAATGTAATTGATTTACTTAACTTTATACTATTTTTGTACTTGATGTAAACAGAAACATAAAATATAACTTTTTATTAACGTAATCAAAAAAAAAAGTTTAGAATTGAAATGATTTTATCTTTCTAATAAATTTATGAGATCTTCTATACTAAATTTATTTATTACTACATTTCTAAGGCTTTGTGTTTTCTATTACCGCATAATATTAGCGAAATTGTGTTTTCAATTTTCACATTGTTTTCATTTCGTTATTGATATGTTGCTCAAATGTTACTTTTATTTTTTTTAAACACGTACAAAACTGTAAAATAAAAATTTATGATATTAACGAGCTAACTACTTAAGGTAGTACTGTCGGTTTTAGAATTAACGTTCAGAATTTAACGAAATTTAGAATATTAGTAGATTATGATAGGATAATCATGCAGTTAAATTTTTGAAGAGCTACTGAGAACCAGTTACAAAATATAGACATTTGAAATTTCATGCATTTAACATTGAACCTTATGGGAAATCACATGTTTTATTAAATTTTACAAAAACTAGCGTTGAGATTTTAATAAAAATAGAGTCAACGAGAGAAAGTAATACGTTAAACATTTTAGACACTTAAAAGTACTCGTTTACAGCATGTGATAGTAGTAATTAGCAAATAAATTTCAAAAATGTACTTTTTGTATCGTAGTGTTTTACATGTGGCAACGTCGTAACAGAGGTTACAACGCGCGCAAAATTTAAAAATGCTTGGAATATAAAAATATCTATAGGTTTCATAAAAATTCTTTACTAACAATAACATGAACGAGGTTTTATATAGGTATATAGTATTTTATAATAAATATAATGTAATATTTTATTTTCATAAAACATTGCTGTTATTTTTGTTCTTCATTTTCGAAAAAAGTAAAAATGTTTTTTATTATTTTTTTGCTTTTGATAACTTTGACAGCGCCGTTCTCATCTTTGCCTAAAATTTGTAATAAACCATTATATTTATTTTTTTTTATATGCTTCTTCAACCATTTCGTAAGTCACGTTTGCGGCCACCATTTTTTTCCTAATACTTATTGATACACAGTCTTTTAATAAATGTAATCCTTTCATAGCACTAGACAAATTCTACAAAAACTTTATTTTGTTACACGCATCGTTCCAATTAAAAAAAGAACCGAGTAAATCATCGTTCGAAATGTTTAATTTGTTTAAAACTTGATCCAACATGACCACGTCATGAAGAGCATCATGGGCATTATCACACTTCACGTTTCGTGCTTTGGAGAGCACGTTAAGCCGAAGGTCCCCCCAAATTGATGAATTACTACTATTAACAAAAAATAAGGCATCTATTGCCCTATCTGAATATCATTCAGGCACATCTGAAAACCAATACAACTATAGTCACAAATCGATCTGCGAACTACACTTGCCAACCCGTTTAGCGATCGCGGCGAATTCTGACCAAAACCCTATCTTGTCTTTGATTTGAAGGACTTTGTTCAGTGGACAGATAACGGCTGAAGAAGAAGCCAGGATGAGCGGCCCAACACACTTTCCCGTGGTGCCCTTCAAAGATTTTACATTTTTTAACTTTTAAAAATTCCTACAGTGTTTCTCTAGATGTATTCAGTTAATAAAGAGATTATATCAGTTTTTTAATACAAAAAGTTTCATACATGCGGCACAACATTTTTAAATTTGTAGTTTGGTCCATTGTAAAAAAAGTTTGCTCATCCCTGATCTGAGCTATACACATAACCTCTACCTCTGTCACACCATCGCGACGTTGCCTAGTCAAAATACTGCTTAAGTCAAACGAGATAGTGTATATATTTGACTCTTGCAGTATCGACAGTACTACCTTAAAAAAGAACATCTACTAATAAATCCATATTCAATAAAATAAATACAAATATTTGATAAACTATGAGTAGAATGCAGCCATATAAGTTTACCTACTGAGTTAACTGCAATCGAAACCACAAAGTACACATTGGAAAAAAAATAAGACAAATATCATAACCTCAGTTACCTTAATTACACTACATCATTTTCTGCTATAATTCAGAAAGCGTCAATTGCAGTTCAGATTATAAAATACTTTATGTCTCACAGCCTCCCTGTTTAAACTTTTTTAGGCAACATGGCAAACTTAAAGCAAGTGCTTCTTTATTCAGTGGCTGAAAATGTACTATAACACCCATATTTCGTGTTCGTTTTCTGGATATGTCGTAATGTTTAAAATCTTTTTCAAATGAATGCTTGTACAATATCGTGTTGTTACTTGTCGAATACTGCATCCACTTAATTTTTAACTATTGAAGAATCTCTGGATTGAAAGTGAAGGGCAAACCATGGTTTACATGCACTCAGGCCACATAAACGAGCCCATTATGCTGCCTACGATGTTAGCAGCCCACCAGCCTTCTATTCCTCAAGCCACCCCAAACTCAGGACGAACTCGAGTACTTTAAAGGGCGGTGTGCCACTAATCCTCCAGAAGCTCTTCAACATGGATCCTCTTTTTGATGCTAACACTGGGCAGTTGCAAAGCACATGCTCCACTGTTTCATCTTCTTCTTCACATCCGCGACATATTGGACTGTCAACCAGTCTCATGGTGTGCAAGTGTTTGTTTAGCTTACAGTGTCCTGTAAGACATCTCACGATAACTCGCAAGCTGTCCCGAGACAACTTCAGATAATATTTTGCATGTTTGTCAGATGGTATGTTAATTGCAGCCTTAGTCTGACGGCATCCAGCCACATTCTCTCATCTTTCCACATTTAATCTGCGGGTCTCCCCTTTTATGATGGCATCGAGGGTTTTAACAACCAGCGAGAGAAAAAGCTCCGGACCGCATGGCACGTTTCCAGAACTCAGCTTCGCCAGCTTATCAGCCTCTTCTTGCCCTCATTCCTTTCATGCCATTTAACCCAACTAAGAGTTAGAACATTATGAGCGGATATCACGTTCAGTGCCTCGATGCATCGTAGCACAAGACCAGAGATGATCTTGCAGCGGTTCAGCGCCGCAAAAACCGCTCTACTGTCCGTGATTATTTGAATAGTTTTGCCCAGGACATTTCAATCCTGGACTTCCTCTACGCAACGAGGCACTCCAATGAGTTCCGTCTGGAAAACAGAGGAATACCTCTCCAGCGATAGGTTTATAGCTAGCTGCAGTTCCGAGGAGAATATCCCCGCACCCAAGCCAGTATTGTTTTTGGATCCGTCCGTGTACAGACATATATCAGCTCGGTCAGATCTTTTTGTGTTTGAAAAGGTTCATGTAATGTATTTATTTTACGATGTACAAAATGCGTTTTTAGGGTAAATTTGACGTCTAAAAACTCGGTTTGCTCTAGTTCTATCACTTGTATAGAAGGTTTTTTTGAACAAAACGTATTAAATTAGCCCAATCGCGTGGTAACTCAATATCAGCTGCAGTATGTTTTTTGTTTTTTCTATAGCAGCATGGATAATATCTGCTTCTATATATATTTTTTTTTTTTGAAACTTTGAAACACAAAATGCAAATAAAATATGAACATCTCAGTATCACCTCATAATAATGTAATGTGCTAGTTAAACATAAAATTCATACAGACACCTTTTGTTTAATTTAATATCATAAAATGCATCTGTAATCACACGAAACGGAAATATTATCAAATTGCTCAAATTTGCTGAAAGGACCAATGTCTACTTTGGCCTTTTTAGCATCAATAGTTTTTAATATATCTGTAAGGCATTGACTGCTAAATTATTCGTTAGACCTACTATAACTTAAGTTTTAAAATGGCCATTTTGCCATAAACAAGTTCACAATAAAAGAGACTTGATGCAATATCTAACTCAAAACGGCCAAAAAGTGACATTGGCCCTTTCAGTTCTAAGCCACAGAATTAATCTAACATCATTGGCCTAGTGAAATGTTATGTTGGGGCTTTCTATCCATTTTTTCTTTAGAAGTAAATGATCATTGGTTCTATAATCTTTTCCGAGTTATTCTTTCTTTCTTTCAATGTTTTCTATAATTTTTTCAGCAGGGTAGCTAAAGCATACACCGTCAGGCAGGGAATAAGGTAAGCCAAGTTTCTTGGTCAGGCCGGCGCTAGATAAATTACCTCTCTGATCTAATATGGACTACTTAAAACAATACTGGAATATAAGGTATTATTACAGTGGGTAAAGATCCAATAATGTGAAGTGGATCTGCACCACTTACTACAGTTAAAAACCTTAACTTCGAGACAGAAACCGACAAATATTTAGTAATACTAGTATTTGTAGTTATATTCTATATCCATAATAGTTTTTAGTAGCAAACTTCAATACTATATTGATAATTTTCAAATAAATACGTCTGAAATGTGAGATTAGTGAGAATCACTCAATTGTTTTGTTTTTTGTAAAGAAGTTTTTTTACATTAACAACAGTTTTTTGATAATTGATATATCTGCTATTTTCATTATTTACATTAACTTAGACTTTTTTCTCAAGATCTCCATGAAAGTATTATTAGCCATTATATACATGTAATTACACAAAGTCAGATAGAATTATTGCATGTAATAAAGCCGAGGTGTCGAACGCCCTTTTATTACTATGACTTTCTATTATGCTACCAAGTTTCTAAATCGATTAGTAATTTAGAATATTCCTCCAAAGACTTCAGTTGTTTCAAGATATTCACGACGAATACTAGCAAAATTGTTAAGTTTGATATAACCGCAGTGTTTGATTTAACAGCGACAATGAAACTATTGCTTTCGTCAATACGTGGTCACTTTAAAATACAAATTTTCCTTTTGTGTGCTTCTAAAACGGTATAAATATAATTTTTGTAATAAAAATTATTTTCATCCAACATTTTAATTACTCACACACTAAATTGCTTAAATTAGTTATTTTTATTCGGTGCGTGTAGCTACAATAATTTAACCTCCATTTACAAAAAAGTTTAAAAATTTGGCACTTTGTTTTGCACGTTAAAATAATTGACATTTTTAATAATCTGGTTTCATTATATTCACTGCATTCTTTAAAATGTTTAAAGCAGCTTCTAGAACACAAAGGCGACTACATATAAAGTAAGTACCTTTAAAATTGTCTGAATGTACTTACGATGCTATTATCAACAATTTTATAAAATTTGTATTGTTTGACCCCACACCTTCTAAATTTAGAAATGATTGAACTTCATTATGCATTCCAATAAATTAAAATCGTGTATTCTTTATAAATACTAACACCTATTGCAGTATAATTATTATTCTATCAAAATGAAATATTGCTGCTTTTTTATAGAACCTTCTAAAAAATTCTTAGCTATTTGTGGTAATTAAAAATACGTATTGAAAATTATCGACTAGACCTATACTACTTTTTCTTCCAATCACATGAACAACATCACATTTTAGGGTGAAAATGCTACTTTTGCGCCCTAGAGCAAAGCAATTTCTGCGAATAGATTGTACTGCACAATGTGACTTTCCGGTCTTGCCACGTAAACTACTGTTTTAAGTTAATTTTGTTACAGAAATCCACCTTGGTGGAATCAAAGGACTTATTTGGAACGTGTGTTAATAATTCTTTCTATTTTACTATTAATTTTAGTATTAACTTTTTTAATATTATACATTGTGTCTTTGGCAAGCAATCCTAAAGTACAGTTAAGTATAAAATTTAATTTTTTTAACTGTATATTAAAAAAAAAATTTTTAGACCTACAGTACAAAATTTACTAGAAACACCCACTTGTAACAATCACGCATGTATTGGTTCTGCATTAAAAATACTCGACTATATTGACTCTACAGCAGATCCGTGTAACGATTTTTATCAATTTGCTTGTGGTGGATTTTTGGAGAAAAACTTAATACCAGAAGATGAAACATTTATATCATCGTTTTCAGAAATTAACGATGTTGTTATTAAACGACTACGCACAATTTTAGAAAAACCTTTAAATCCGAACGATCCCAAATCATTCAATAATCTGAAAAATCTTTACAAAAGTTGCATGAACACATCGGGCATTGAATCTGAAGGGTTTGATACGCTTACTCATAGTATTTTACGTGCATTAGGTGGTTGGCCTGTTCTAGAAAGCAAATATTGGAACTACGAAGAATTTGATTGGAAAACTTTCATGTACAAGTCCAGAAAGCAGGGCTTAAATACAAACTACTTTATGTTTATTGGATTAGAAATTGATAAACAAAATTCGTCTTGCAGGATAATTATTGTAAGTAATGCAAAGTTTGATTAGTTATCCATCCTAATGCAAACTTTTAAATATTCAAGGTAGATGAAGCTTCTTTGGAGTTTAGCAGAGATACTTTTATTAAAGGGTTTGACAATGAACTTATACAAAGTTACTACAGCTATATGGTCGACATTGCTGTACTCCTAGGTGCTGATAGGTTATCAGCTGAAGTAGAATTAAAAAAAGCAGTCGCATTTGAAATAGAGCTCGCAAAGGTAAGATTAAAACGGTTATTTAAAAATTGATAGCAGTAATTACATTTTAGATTTGCCTTACAATGAATGAATCGAGAAACACAACTGCTTTATACAACCCAATGACACTAAACGAAGTGCAAGAGCAATTTCCAGGTATTGAGTGGTTAGAGTTTCTCAACAACACAATAGATGTACCCGATCTTAAAATTGACGAAAACGATATAGTCGACATTAGCAATTTACATTATGTAGAAAGATTTATAAATCTAATAAACAGAACGCCTAAAAGGTAAAACGATAATATAAAAAAATTGATTTTAATGATAGCTTTCAAGGGTTCAAGCAAACTATGCGATGTTTAAAGTGGTTAGCTTCTCAATACCTTTCCTTACACAAGATTTAAGAGAACGCGAACAACAATATAATGAAGCAATTTATGGGTTAAAAGAAAATCCACCCAGATGGAAAAATTGCATAAATATTGTTATAAGCGAGTTTAGTTTACATCGAATCTATCATTTTCACAATAGATTGTTATTTTGATTTAATTTCAGATTTAGTTTAGCTGCAGGAGCTTTATACGTACGTCAACATTTTAGCAAAAACGCTAAAAACAAAATTTTAGAAATCGTGACAGATATACGACAAGAATTTTTCAACACTTTGAAAGAATCCAATTGGATGGATGATGTAACTAAGAAGAAAGCTTTAGAAAAAGCGACGTTAATGACATATTACGTTGCCTACGCAGATGAATTGTTTGATGATTTACAATTAGATAAATATTATTCAAAGGTAATTTCATCTTTTAATAATATTTTCTTTTCTAAGATATTTAACTTCTGTAGCTCGTCCTAAATACGAGTTCATTTTTCAATTCTATTTTGAGTATAAAATTATTTAAAATAAATAAAACCTGGTTAAAATTGAGGAAATCGTTAAACAAAAATGATTGGACTTCGTTTGTTTCTCCTATAGTAGTAAATGCGTTCTACAGCCCAGAGAAGAACCAAATAGGTAAACCAAATTTCAATCATATTTTAAAATTTACATCAACAATTTTTTTAGAAATGCCTGCTGGAATATTGCAAGGATTATTATTTAACAGCGAAAGACCTCAGTACCTAAACTTCGGAAGCATCGGTTTTACTATCGGTCACGAAATTACTCACGGATTTGATGACGTAGGAAGAAGATATGATAAAGATGGAAACTTAAACGACTGGTGGGGTAATAACACTGAAGCAGCTTTTCTCGAAAGAGCCCAATGTATCATTAATCAATATCAAGAGCAAGTTGTTTCTGAACTAAATATGACCGTATGTTGCTTAAATCATCTCACTCTATAATCTAATTATTACGTTTTCTTTAAGTTGAACGGCGTCAACACCCAAGGTGAAAATATAGCAGATAATGCAGGAATAAAGTTAGCGTACAAAGCTTACCAATCTTGGGTTAGTCGAAATGGTGTTGAAGAATTGTTACCGGGGTTAAATTATACCCAAAATCAACTGTTTTGGATTTCTGCAGGGAATACGTGGTGCAAAAAAGTTCGAAGTAAAGAATTAAAGCAACAAATTTTGAACGATTATCATTCTCCAAGCAATTTTCGAGTTAAGATTTCATTTAGTAACACAGAATCATTTGCTAAGGACTTTAGTTGTACTGTAGACTCTCAAATGAATCCTAAACATAAATGTCAAGTTTGGTAAAGTAATTCTTATTTTGTTGAACTACAAAGAAAAATTAAAGAAAAGACGTCTACCTAAAATGAATTATTAATTTGCGTGATTCAAGTATTGATTGTAATACACGCAATTTATGAATAAGGTTAAGTTTTAGTAAAATTTGAATAAAGATTTATTCGATAGTGTGTTATAGTAGTAAGATGTTACCTATCCAGTAATAAGTAAATTGAAAAAATAGTGCAACATTGTGATCACTTAAAGCGAACTATTTCAATACATATTTTTTAAGATTTTATTGACAAGAAGGTAAATTATCCTGAAAATATTTTAACATGCTATATTTCAATTTAACTTTTAACCTATATTTTATGAGTTTGCCAGACATAACTAGGTAAATATTATACTATTTATGTAATCCATAGATTGTCGCTGCTCACTGACAAGCCTGGTTGAGAAGTTTCGTAAAAGCTGTGTTTCAAACCCTAAATTTTTATTACGTAACCCAAGGAGATCCACTGTTGGTTTTTTTTGTTTTCACTGTTGGTTTGAAATTTGTGCATTTAAGTGAGAAGTGTTTAAAGTATTATTACATTTTTAGATTAAATAGTTAAGACATATATTCTGGTTAATTTACACAATAGACAGGGAAATCTTATAATTAAAATCCGTTATTGTGCCTTCTACTGCAGAATTTTGTTCAAACAGATTTTTATTGAATTATTCATACTTACTTAGTTCCAATCTGTTGAATCATTAATTATTATCGTAATTTAATGGAAATATTCAGTGCGTCGAAATAAATACTTTTAATAACTGTTATTTCTTAAATTTAAATGTCAGCACAATTTAAATTTATATTTCCAAGATCATTAAGGTAGAGGTTACTTTGCATCAAAATTTTCAATAAATATAATATGTTTTAAATTACAACTTGAGAACTAAGCAATAACCACGAAAATTGTATATGTAAGTGCAGATTTTTTACTGGCTAGTATGCATTAAAATTAAATAAAATACATAAAAATTATGACCTTGGTGGAATGTGGCGGGAGTTAGAGCTATCAAAGTTTAATACTTGTAGCAAAAAGATCGAGCAAAAATGTTATTTTAAATTGTGTTAGCATTATTTTAAAAGATTTCGATTTCTAGCTTAGGTTATAAGCTTTTGTGTTATTTATTTAGAAATAAAAACTATTTTGTTTATATACAGCGCATTTTCCAAGGATCTGCGTCTATAGCATAGGTTGTTTGTTAATTTATGTTCTTTATTTATTAGGAAAAACTCCCTTTTAAAATAGTTTAGTTCTAATAAAAACCGGATGACGGTTGCAACATTTAAGGAGTATCAAAACGACAAATTTTTTAAGTTTGATTTACCAAGGACTATTGATATATTATAATTTAGCGGCATTTACTCGAGTTCTTTGATAGTTTATGGTTCCTAGTCGTCGGCTACAGCTAATCTAATACACCGTAAAGTATCATTATTACAATTTTAGTAAATTTTTAAATTTGTGGGGTTGCTTGGCCTACTCTCCCACCAAATTTGTCCGTTAATGGTTACAATAAAAATAATAATTATAAGTAACTTCAATATTAAAATATAGAAGATAGAAGATAGTAAAAATTGTGGAAGAGCTTACTTTCGTTACGCTTTTAGAAAAATATAACATGTTAGTTTGTTTTATATATCTCAGTTTATTTGACAATCTATCTATAGATAATAAGCTTATTATTGGACAAATTTTAGAATATCATGTTCCATGAACGCTCTGATTGGCTTACATTAAAACTATATGTGTAATTTAGTCAAATCCGTTGGTCAAATCCGCTGGAATCAATCTTTTTGAGTCGACGTGGTTTGTCACTTAGCAATAATAATAATTTATTGTTTGGCTGTCATATTAAAATGCACTTTAAGTCCATTGCGATAAGTTTTACAAAACTTTGCAATTTTTTCTGTATTGATTTGTTGATTTTAATTCGTCATTTACCATGTTCGTTCGTCCGTCCGTATGTTTCAAATTGAAGAACTATTACCCTTTTTTAAAAAAAGAGTTTATCAACTTAAATTAACAATCCACATTAATAAATTAAGTTGAAGTTTTCTTTATATTTAAACTAGAAAGATATAGAAACCTTAGAATTGCGTTCATTCAAATTAGACCTTGTTTAAGCCATTTCTGTATAGTATCAAAGATTATATAAAACTAGAAAGATGTCCAAAGCTATAGGTTTTAATATGTCACAAATTTTATTACAGTTTACACGCAGTGTATAATGTGTTGCATTTACAACTAAATTATTAAATCGTATTTGTATTGCTCTGTTTCTTTCTTTCTAACAAGGATAACTCACACTTCTAGCAAAGTTACAAACCTAAATTTTACCTAAATTGGCAATGGATACTTTTATCCTGCTTTATCTTATGTATTTAGCATAGGACAGAGTGCCCACCACAACCTTCGATCATATATACAATCATATATATATATATTGTATAGATGATCTAAGACCACAACTTATTCTCACCGCCATTCTTAACAACCTTAAAAATACCGAATAAACCAATTTAAAATTATATTTGCGACATCTATGATAAACCAAAGAAATATATAAATACATACCGGCATTTCAAAAGTTGATCACGAAAAATAGTGCTACCATCTATACTTATGAGAAATATTTTTGATACATATAAATTTTCATTGCGTTATTCATCTTTATAGATCTTATAATCATTGATAGTATTTAGATCTAGATACTTGAAGATTTTCTGATGGTGTTGTTGGATTAATATGCGACGTGAGTACAGCAGTGTCATCAACGAAGATTGCAATAGTAGTAGATCCAGCTTGAAAAAGGTCTGACGTAAACAGAAAAAACAAATCGAAAAACCCAACAGACTTCTTTGGAGCACTTCAGAGTTAATAGGATAAATATCGGTGTATTCATTTTGCAGTTTAAATAAGAAATGTGTAACACTACACCAAAAATGATTAAACATTTATTATTTAAAAATTAAAAAGTAATAATGTGAAAAACTTTTCTTCTGTTTATACATAATATATAGTAGCCTATCATGTCACGCCTTATCAAATGTTTGATTACCATTCAGAAAGGCCGTCGAGCAGTATCACTTAGCACCAAGGTCTTTGTTTATTTACCTCACTACTCGGTGTACCTGCTCAATAATACCATTAACCTAACAATAGAAATAAAAATTTGAGTAATGATTACTAGACATTTTTTACTTGCTTCCTGTAATCAAATCATACCCAGCGGCTCTTCTAAGCTTTTAGGATTATCTTTTTTACTTTTTTTAATTTAAATTTTTGTATATGAAGGTTCATTTGAAATGAGCATGTGGATATTCTTGCACTTCACGTTCTTCTTCTTCTGTTGACATGGATGGAAGTAGTTAAAAAATGTTTGTCCAGGTGTGTTCCAAATAGATTAGCATTTTTCTTATCACTTCTAGCCCACTAGTTACTTCCTTTTCTAATTAAAGGAATTGATTGTTGTGGTCTGTTTAATTTTTTTGTTACTTTTCATAATGAATAATCAGTAGCTTCTGATGCACTCAGATTTTTCAAATATTTTTGAACTCCTTGATTTTTAGTTTGTGGTTCTTTAATATATTTATTAATTTTTGGCTTTTCACCTATATATCTAGTTTTTTGCCACTGTTTGCGGAGTGCCCGTTTTTTAATTATTTTTTTGGTTTATTGTAATTATTGCTCTAGATGTAAAATTGAGATAAAGTAACTCGTCATGGATTTATCGATCATTGATCTTGTTCTCTGTTTCTTACTTTATTATGTGAAAATTTAAAAAATGCACAACTTTTTTCTACAAAAATTTTCTTTAAAGTTTTTTCTAATAGAATTTAGTGTGTTTTAATTGTTTCTTAAATTTAATTTGTATTGCACTATTTTTAATTTTCGGTTAATGGCAGTTGCATGCAGATCCGCATTCTACTTAAAACGCTGTATTAAAAAATCTACTACAACTGTACACCAAAAATAGATTGTGGACTAACAGGACGCTCATAATTATTTTCACCATGAATGCGTTATATTGAAATTTATTTCCAAAAAAATTGAAACACATTATTCATTCAAATAACAATAAAAGTTCTCATAAATCAAATAATGTAAAATATTTATACTCCCAATTTCTATTTTAACTCCATCTAAAATTATTAATGCTTGTATGCTTGTACTAAATTAAATAAAGGAAAATTTAGTGTAATTTTCATACTAATAACACTGCATGCGTCAAACACAGTAATACACTAACAATAAGTGGGTATTAGGTGTGCCAACATGTTTCAATTCTGTCACACGAAGACCCTTATTAATTTTGAATTTATTTTGTAGAGCAATTGTTAAGATGGTTATCACTTCAAGTGGAGTTGTCATAAGGTGAGCTTCATTATTATGCACCTATATTTTACCTAATATATTATTATGTATAAATTTCCATCAAATTATTTGAACTGAAAATAAATATCTAAAAATCATTCAAGAAAATATTGCGTATTTAATATAATTTAGTAGATAATTAGGTAGATATTATTATAGTCACATTGTATAATCTTATGGAGTCGGAGTAGTCCTCTCAAAAATATGACCCACTTTTTGACAAAATCTAGATTAAAGTTAATTAAGTCGATATAAAAATTATTCAAAAATGTTTTAAACAAATTGAAACTATTTTCAAAAAACCATGTTATGAAAGAACTCTAAATGTAAATAAATTTGTATTATTCGCTTACAATTCTGACTCATTGATTTAGAGAGATTTATTAACATTTTTATCAATTTATCTTACAGGCAATCAAGACAATCCTTCTGGCAGAAGAGAACAAAATATGAACGTTTCACGATTATCGTCTTGCCAATATGCACTATTTTGTTAATAATTCTAACAACATATTTATTGTTAATGGAGAAGACAGAAACAATTGCACCTTTTGGGTAAGTGGTAGATATAATATTATAGTCATATTTTTACACTAACTAAGAAAAACTTTACTAAACAATTTCTAACATGCAGATCTGTGATTTCACCAGCAGATCCAGTTTGTTTAACACCCAGCTGTATTCAAGCAGCAGCAAAAATACTGAAACTTATTGATCAATCCATTAATCCTTGTGATAACTTCTACGAGTTTGCTTGTGGTGGATACTTAAAAAAAGCTCGCATTCCAGATAACGAAACAAAAATAGATATGTTTATAGATATTTACAAAGTAGTACAAAATCAGCTAAGATCAATCTTAGAAGAACCACTTCAAATTGATGAACCAAGATGCTACATGCTGTACAAGAAAATGTACAGTGCTTGCATGAATACAACAGAAATCGATCTGGATAGCTTAGATTCTTTAAAAATAATGATTAAAGATTTGGGTGGCTGGCCAGTGTTAGAAGAATACGCATGGAATGACAAAAAATTTGATTGGCAAAAATCCATTTACAAATTCAGAAAGTTTGGATTAAGCACCAACAATTTTATAACTTTTAGCGTTATTTCAAATCCAATAAACTCTTCAACAAATATTTTACAAGTAAAAATCACATTTAAAGTTTTCAAGTTCAAGTTATTTGCTAAGGTCTTTGTTCCAGTTGGAAGAAGCAAATTTAGAAATAAAAAGAGAATATTTGTTAAATGGAGTAGAAGATGAGATCGTTCAAGCTTATTTAAACTACATGGTTGAGTTGGCTCATCACCTTGGTGCAAATAAAAGTTTTGCTCAATCGGAAGTTTTAGAAATGATACATTTTAAAATGAAACTTGCTCAAGTAATAACTTTTTTGCAAATGGTTAGTTGTTGGTAATTGTAAAATGTTTACAGATTAGTGTTGCTCAAGATGAAAGTCAAAACGTAACCATCACTATAAGAGAACTGCAAGAAAAATATCCCACTATTTCTTGGTTAGACATAATTAATTATGTGGTATCACTTCCTGATCAAGCGTTGAGATATGAGAGTTTGGTTAATATTCAAAATACAAACTACATAGCAAATTTAGCAGTACTACTAGAGACAACACCAAAAAGGTAGGTAATATCTTTATATCTTGATCATAGAAATTATTCTTATAAATTTACTAGGGTACAAGCTAATCACGCAATTTTTCAAGCTATACGTTCTTTAGTGATTGCACTGCCTGAAAGTTTCAAAAGTCTGGAACGAAATTTTATCCAGAAAATTCATGGAACTTCCATTCGCATACTTGAACGATGGAAAGAATGTGTTGCTATTTCTTCCACGTCGTACGTGCATAATAAAATCCGTTATTTATAAACGAAGATCATAATCAGCTTTCAGATTAAACCTGGTAGCGAATTTCTTGTATGTTCAGAAATACTTCAATGAAACGTCTAAACAAGGTGTAAAAGAAGTGGTAGAAAATATAAAAAATGAGTTCATCAACAGCTTCCAAAATCTTCAATGGATTGATAATGGTACAAAAAAATTAGCAATTGAAAAGTTTGAACATATGGGTGTTAATATTGGATATCCCACAGAATATTTAAACTTGACAAAAATTGAAGATTATTATGCGGATGTAATCATCACTTTATATTATAATTAATTAGATATCTGCTAGTACTTTAACTAAAACTTTAATTTCAGTTAAAAACCAACACCACTAACTATTTACTTTTTCTTGGAAACTTTTCTTTGTTTAAAACTGATAAGGTGTTTAATGAACTATTCAATGCTGGCGAAGAAACAAAGTGGAAGTCTTATTTATTGCCTACCGAAGTAAATGTATCTTATTCGTTGGAGAAAAATAGTATTGGTATGTTTTATAAAGCTTTGTTATTATAAATTCATTACATTTCTTTTTCAGACATTTCTGCTGCAATATTGCAGAAAAACTTTTTTATCGGTGATAGACTACATTCAATGAATTACGGAGCAATAGGAAACATCATCGGGCATGAAATTAGTCACGGATTTGACAACAGAGGTAAATGGTACGACAAAAATGGTCATTTAAACAACTGGTGGATGAAAACTACTGATACTGCTTATAGCAAAAACGTTCATTGTTTCATAAACCAATACTCAAATTTCAGTGATCCAGAAGTTAATTTGAACGTTAGTCAATTTTTGCTTCTTTGATAAAATTATAATTGATTAATTTTTAGCTAAATGGTAAAAATACTCAAACAGAAAATATTGCTGATAATGTAGGACTAAAACATGCGTATTTAGCATATCAAACATGGGTAAAACAAAATGGTGTAGAATCTCATCTTCCAAGTTTGAATTATTCGGCGCAGCAAATTTTTTGGATTTCAGCTGCTCATTCTTGGTGCAATAAAGAACGTCCCAAATCTTTGAAAGAAACAATCTTGAATGGTGATCGTTCACCTGGCAGGTTTCGAGTATTGGTACCGTTTAGCAATTTAGAATATTTTGCTCAAGATTTCTCGTGTCCGTTGGGCTCTAATATGAACCCGCATAAAAAGTGTAAGGTCTGGTAATTGAACTGTGAATTTAATTATGGATCATTAATCAACATATTTTCATAAAAACATTTGTGAACAGATAAATGGTTCTAAAAAGTACTACCTATGTTAATAATTCATTATGCTATTTACGCTAGGCAGAAACTGTTCCAATCAGAATTGCTTTCCTAATTGTTTCACAAGTTTTCATTATCCAAACCGAAGTAAAATATAAGATTCACTCTAATAGGTTAAATTTTTATTATAAAATCTAAAATTGTAACATATAGTAATATATTTAAGTATAAAATTAAATTAAATAGATTGTGTATCAAAAGAAATATAAAATGTAATGTAATAAATTTAATATTTTTCTTTTCGTTTTTTCAAATCCTTTTTTTTTCAAATGGATAACATTTTAAGAAAACGTTGACTATGCTTTCCTAATTTTTCTTTTAACACCTTTCACTGTTTTCAAAGTATGTCCAGACGCAATTTTTTCACTATTATAAGTCGGAGGAACATATTTTTGTGTTGTTTTTCGTTCAGACGGAATGGCTAATTTCAATGTTCTTGGAAAATCTGTGTTTGAGTTCATTTTACTGACCTCTAAAACTTGTACCAATGGCGTAGTTGGTGTAAAAGGATTAATTTATTGATGTTTCCTTAAAATTTCTTCACTTTGTTAGATTTTTTTGCACTTTTATTATTATTTTTGTATTTTACTGAAATTTGAAAGTAGAATTTTATTAAAATTGATATGGATTGTTTTTTGCACGACTTGATCCATTTGCAAAATTTTTATCCTGTAATAATTTATTTCAGCAACTGCCGAGTTATATAACCAACTATACACTTCCGCTTAAATGATAAGCTACGTTAAGATAGCTAAGGATCCGATTTGGAGTTACAAATTTATTAGATTTGATCAAAAATATATTGAGTACTTTTCATGCCTTATTACAAACGTTCAATATTTTAGAGCTTAAATTACTTATTCAAAAATTAAATAAATACACTTTAATTTATCATCCAAAAAAATCAGAATCAAAACCTGAATACATTTATCTGAAACGTTGTTTTTTACTTATTCTAAAATTAAAAAGTCAGTTGTTGCTTAATAATTATTTACAAAAGCAGAGCTTAAAACATAATTTTGCGTCTTCGCCAGAATCCATTTCTGATGCTTTTATCGCCCGAATATAATTTTTATGATACACAACATAAAATAATTTATGTTACACATAATTTTGTTAAAAGTATTGTTTCCAGCAATTTTTAATTGATAAATACCTTTTATGCTCTTCCTGGTGAGCAGAGATATTGCTACATTACGATAAACACATCTCTAGAAGGAAAGGTTCAAGAACCAATCATAAGTGAGTTATTGTAACGTAGTGATAAACTTGTCCGCTATCTAGGAGTCACCAGCACGTGAATGGCATCAAAATTTTGATTCATTTTGATTTACACTAGAGGTCTTACAGAAACAAATCAAGCCACGGCAGTGGAGTGATGTGATAGCTGGTTGCGTTACGAGCGGGAATTCTGAGTTCAAATCTCGGACGCATCAGAATTTCTTAGCTCGGCTTTCCAGTGGACATTCTCACTCCGTGGTGAACCAAAAAACCAACAAACCAAAAAACAACCAACCATAAAACCAACCAACCAAAATACCTAATCCAAAAAAAAACATAAAACAAACAAAAAAATACTTAACAAATTAAAAATTAACATTTAGAAGTGCTAATAACCCAGTAGTTGATGCACGTTAAAATGTAAAAAAAAAGAAACAAATCATAAATAAATTATTGAAAAAACACCACCTCGTTCATTCATGTCTACAATTTCCCAGTTGAAGAATTCCAGTGCACATAATAGTCCAATCAAAAAAGACCAAAAAATGTCAAATAGTGGAAATAATTCATGTAGAAACCAATTTTCGCACAGTTGTAGAGAAAGATGTTCTTAACAACATACTAAAAGTACTGATGAGTGGAAGTGGAGTTAATAACGGCAGGGAGTCCTGAAAAGTTCAGTTTTTTTGTTAATAACTCAAAAACTACATCTTCTAGCAAAAAATGTATTGAATAAATCTACATCAAATTTTCTATAAAAAAGGTTTTATTCACTTTTCCGTTAGAATAAATACTAAAGAAAATATGGGGAAGTAAAATAAAGAATTATAAAAAAAATTATTTTTATTTTTTAAAATTAAATGATTATTGATAAAATAAAATAATAATTGTTTAAGAATGTATATTGAACTTTAATTTTTGTCAAAATCTATATTTTCATCATCGATGCTGCCTTTGATAGAGATTATGTTAGTCCATGATCCGAAGCACACGCCACAGGCACCGGAGCAGTTAATCCATGCTTTGCGGCAACTGCAGCTCAACCCAGATTCAGTTGTACAGGGTGGCTCAATTTCGATCCTTCTTATGGGGAAATCGGTAACTATGGGAGATATCAAAAAATGGATGGCGCATCCTCGATCTTTTTTTTTGAGAAAATCTCAATGGCGAAAACCAGAATTTGCTATCCTTTTTTGTTTTCGAGTTATAGCCAAAAGTTCGATAATTAGACTTTTCTATAAATGTCGATATTTTGGTTGTTTTTGAAGTTACCAAAAAAGTGTTAACACTTTCTTCAGACACTTTTTTAAGGGCAACAAAATGGGATAAAGAGATTTTAAATATCTAGATTAGTTTCCGAGTTATAACATAAAGTTGTGTTTTTTTAGATAGAAACCTTAGTTGGCTATGACATTTTTAAATGACGTTTTTTATCCTCTTTTTAATGATGTATAATATATGGGGTCTAATATTTTAGTTTCATCCCATTTTATTAAAAAATGTAATAAAAATAAAGAAGAATGAAAAATTTAATATAACAGTAAATGTTTTTAGTGGATAACAATAAAAAAGATTCAATACTTAACAAAAATTCAAGTAATTGTATTCAAACTGAAGTCTATTATTTTCAATACATATAACTTTGTCAAAACAAACACTGCGAAATTGGCATCTAAAAAATTCCTTTATCAATTAGTTTTTAGTAGGAAAATATTAGTTTAGTTGCTGTAATTAATATATTAAATATTTATTAGCAATTCTAATAATATGTTATTATATTTACCTGTTATTTCACGTAAATGTAAAATGGCTTATGAACACTATGAAAAATATGATATGTTGGAGTTCTTCATTCAAGCTAGTTATAATGCTGTTCTTGCATGTGCAACATAATATTTTAGTAATTATTATCTAACTAAACAAATATTTTCCTACTAAAAACTAATGGGTAAAAGAATTTTTTAGATGCAAAAAACTGCCAGTTTGTTTTGACAAAGTTACATTTATTATAAACAACTGAGTTCAGTTTGAATACTTACTGTAATTTTTGTTAAGTATTGAATATTTTTTATTGTTATCTACTAAAGCAGTTACTATTATATTAAATTTTTCATTCTTCTTTATTTTTATTACATTTTTTAATAAAATGGTATGAAACTAAAATACTAGACCCCACATGTTATACATCATTAAAAAGAGGATAAAAAACGCCATTTAAAAATGTCATAGCCAACTATGGTTTCTATTTAAAAAAACACAACTTTATGTTATAACTCGGAAACTAATCTAGATATTTAAAATCTCTTTATTCCATTTTGTTGCCCTTAAAAAAGTGTCTGAAGAAAGTGTTAACACTTTTTTGGTAACTTCAAAAACAACCAAAATATCGACATTAATAGAAAAGTCCAATTATCGAACTTTTGGCTATAACTCGAAAACAAAAAAAGATAGCAAATTCTGGTTTTTGCCATTGAAATTTTCTCAAAAAAAGAGATCGAGGATGCGCCATCCATTTTTTGATATCTCCCATAGTTACCGATTTCCCCATAAGAAGGATCGAAATTGAGCCACCCTGTACATCGGCAAAAGATCATGTTCAAAACGGAGTCTGGTGCCACAGAGTCGTTAGTGGTAATTGGGTTGAAGATCCCATCTTCTCTTTTGTCTTAATCCCATTAAGTGAGTGGTAGCGGGTTCCCAAGCCACTCTTGTATGTATTAGAAAGTTATCAGAGCAACGTAAGTATAGCACAAATTCTCCTGATTTTTCCTCTGAATTTAAGCCTACGGTTTGTTATTTCCAGCATCTGCTTCGTTTCCTTGACAGTGCTGGATTTGTAAGCATATAAATTGTTTAAAGTCTGATAGGTAGTTTGCTAGACTGGCCTCCAGATGAGCCTGTAACCCTGGTTTTTTATGTCAATAATGACAATTCATTAACCCAGGAGGACCACCGGCTTAACGTGCCTTCCAAAGCACAAAGATTAGTCATAAGAAAGTTTTTCTTTTCCGGATTTAAACCCGGTACCTCGCATTCGTAGTTGATCACGTTACCTACAAGGCAAATGACCGTCTCATTAGCACAAATTAATTTTTGTAATTTAATAAACCAATATATTTAACAACTATATTGTACTATGTGTGCCAAGAGACACTTACAAGAAACCCAAAATTTCAATTAGCTTTACCCAGAAAACTGTATTTTGAGATGTGCCCTTGTACTTCTCAAAATGCAATGTGTAAATGTAGATATACTCTGAGAAAGTGTTGCTTTGAAGCTCCTCTAGTAGGAGGAAAAGTGACTAAGTCTGATTTGGGTTTCATTAACGCTTTCAAAAATGAAGTTTGTTCAGGTTGTCTTGATGTGCAGGCTCTTGGTATATAGCCAGAAATCCTGAATATCTTCATGTAATGTTGAAGAATCAATCCGAATTGTTTGTATTTAAAGTGCTAGGTTATAAACTAAATTTCCCAACAGTCCTCCTTATACAGGGATCGGTTGCGATTGTACCTCACAAATAGGTTTTCAACGATGTGAGGTACTTATTCCTCACAAACTGCTAGGGTCCATGAAGTCTTGAGTTTGGGATCTCCGACAGACAGATCAGATGCCGAAGTTTTCACTAAGATACACCGATTGCTTTGCAAAGTATCAGTGGCCTTTTTCGGAGCTCATCTATTTTTGAATCCTCTTTCCTTAACCACCCAGCCACTACGAGTTTTTTTTCTAAAGTCGAAGTACACTTGCGTAGTACTTGTTTAAATTTACGATTCAAGAACGTGCTGCCTCACGTCCTTAGAGATTTACTAGCATATCTCAATTTTTGGAGGTTATGCAGTTGCTCATGGAGTCCTCCAGGGCAATTATTATTCAAAAATGTCCACCTTAAGCGTTTATTTGGTTTGCAGCTACTGTTCGCCCAAGTGTACACACGATTAGGTTACCACGGAGCACCACATAGAAGTCAGTACGCCACTTGCCCGGAGTACAAACTCAAAGATAGCGATGAGCGTAAAAGCACGCACAAGAGGTAGGTTGAATTGTTTACAGCACAGTACTAATACCAATATCAGCCGTCTATATGTCCTCAAGTAGCAACACAACACATACAAGTTACCAATGCTTTACAACGGACCTCTCTCTATGTTGAAGGGCTTATGACTTTTACTGAGATGTTATGTATAATGCTAAAATTTACTGTGAAGAGCTTAGCGATTCCCACTTTGCTCTTTCCATGTATCGCCTAGGTGGTATCGCATTCAGAAAAGCTATAGAGAAGAAGGATCGTCTTGAAGAATGGAAGCTGTTGAAGTTGTCGCACTTAAAACAATTTGGTTTCCACCTTTTCACGGCCTGGTTTCATAAAGTACATTTTGATAGATGATGGTGCCAATTCAATGGAGAAAACTATCAAGTTCACTTCCTCCCAAACTATTACTACAATTGGATGTATATCAGCATTATCCAACTCGCACCTCACAATAGTGTTATTAGCATCTTTCATAACAACAGTTGTTTCAATCCCTGCTGATTTCATTTTCTTGGTGATTAACTAGATCAGTCATGTGTTATTCCTTTCATTAGCAAGAAAATGCTTGCTATTATTAAAGTTGATGTCAACTAAAGTTTTTGTAAGCCCTTTTTGCTTCTGCTCTGCTGGTTTTGTGCTGTTAACATCATTGTAACCATCGAAAACCACTTTACAATCTTCACCATAATGATTCTATACAAAAGTAATGTACTGATGGCAGGCAAATTGAAGAAATTAAGAAAAACTTTTTCCGCTTCTTACGGTGCAGAAGGAACCCACCGTTTACTACATTGGTGCTTTGGGTAAGATTGAAATTTGCATTCTCCTCTACTGGCAAAATATCGTAGGAGATGACGTTTTTCCTTTTCGCATTTTGCTCTCGCTGAGCAGAGTTAAAGCTCTGGAACATCTTCGTCGTTCTTTTTTGCTATGACAGTTCTTTGGACAATTGTCAGAAGGTTAACAGTAACTGTTTTACCTTTTTTTTTAATTGGTACTACTTGTACCGGACAGTGACAAAACCACATTTTTCTTCGACTGCTTCGTGTCACCAAATTGGCTGTCAATAAAACTTTGCATGGTTTTGGTTCCAATATCCAGGGTTTGGTGGCAGTTTATTTGGAGATTCCCAGGATGCTGATTGATAGGAAAATCAGCAAATTTTTAAATAAAAAAATGGTTATTGAACAATAAATTCTTGAATCCTAGCTTTATCTTGTAAATCTATCTTTTTGCGTGATACCTGTAAATTACAGTGTTGCTCTTTATTTGCAAAAACGACTCCAGCAAACTCCTCCAATGACGTGCAAGATAAAGGTGCCTTCAGGTGATCCACAAACCCACTTGGCGAGTGCAGAATCAGTAATTCTTCTTCCTCGCGTCAAACCATCTAAACTTTTCATAGAGCGCATAAGAATTTGTTCTATTACTATATTTGACCAAACTCCTGACCAAGGTGTACCTGTGCGATTAATGGTGAAGTATTCCTTTTCTGAAAACTCTTTGTACGATTGCTGATGGTTATTTTTAGTTATATTTTGTCTTGCACTTAAAAATGAACACATTTAATATACTAGAAGTGACCATTTGCATGAAATAATAGAATCATCTTACCTCATTCCAATCGTTCTCTTCTCTCTATAGACGCACATTATTGTCGTCCCCTCCGCACACAATTGTTTTGTTATATATTACATGATTACATTTAGATTCTGTAAAGTTATTAATACGTGGTCTAAGCATAGTTCATGTATCATTAACGCACGTGATTTTTAACAATAAAAACTAATTTCCCATTTTCCTCCTCCATATCTTCTTCAGTATTAATCCTAAAAAAAAGTGTATAGTACTATTTTTATAGATAATTTCATTAAGATTAATTCAGTATATTATAAATATTTTTTTACCTAGATGCAGTAGTTTTCGAATTTTTAACAAAAAACTAAAAAGGAACTTTTGGAGATCTTCCACCCTTAGCTTCACCTCATCAATCAGTATTTTTAGTATGTTGTTAAAAACACTTTGCTCTACAACTGTGCCAACAGTGGCTTCTACATAAATTATTTCCGCTGTTTCCGCTTATTACATCCTAATTTGCTAGGACATGTTATAAAAGTCTTGATCAGGTTGAATGGTTTAAATGCCTTGTTTGTACATACAGTTAACATAGTATCTTAAATCTTCCAAAGTAAGTATCAATCTCAATTTGAGCAAAAGATCTTATCTTCTCCCTTAGTATAATTAAATCCACTGCAATATATCATTGTAGTTATTATTTAATATGATTATAGCGTATTACATAGATATACTCTGTTTTATTTAAAAAAAATGTAAAACGTTTGCACTACACGGGTGACCTTTAAATGTTAACCAATGAAATTGCTTTGAATAAAGACTCACTCACGTATAATTCTCTTATTGTGAGTTAGTCTTTATTCAAAACAATTTCATTGGTTAATATTTAAAGGTCATCCGTTTAGTGCAAACGTTTTCTATTTTTCTTAAATAAAACAGAGTATAGTATGTAATTTGATTGTTGGTTTTAAAAAACATTTGATCTACTTCACAAGACTCTCAACAAATGCCGTAGTTATATTGGAATGCTTAATAAATTGCTATAGCATCAATAAAAATCAAAAATTACAATAATAAAGCAACTTATCGGGCATTTTAATTAATTTAGTTGCACAATCTGCTGATTATCTTAAAATAAATTGATGAAGAATACGTAAATTTTATTCGTTTCCATTTTAATCGTTCCAAGTTAGTAGATAATCTGCTATCTGATGTCTTGAGAATATTTAACCTTATACACACTCAGCTTTTTATGCCTCCTTGAATACAAACTAAAGCAAACATGTATGAAGTCACGCGTGGGCTTTTATCTAGATTTTAGTTTTTGGCAAACTAAAATACACGATTTTTTGTACTTTTATATTACAAACGTCAAAGCGTGTTAGTAAAGTTAATTAAACCAAAGATCTGTATAATTGCAAAATATTGAATTTTAATTTTTCAAAATCTTGGAATTGTCTAAAATTTGCGCCTAACAATTTGCTCATATTGAAGTTCTAATTATGTCATATATTTATAATGTATATTGATGAAATTAGTAAGAGGCACTAATAGCCTCCACGCCACAGCAGTGGAGTGATGTGATCGCTTGTTGAGTATAGAGCGGAAATTCTGGGTTCAAATCGCGGATTGCACAGAATTTCTTTGCTCGTCCTTCCGGTGGGCATCCACACTCCTGTGGTGATCCCTGATAGTTGTGTCGACGTTATTACCGTTGATACGGCTGCGTCACACACGAGAGTTTACAAGACAGGTTAGGTAGGCAGGGAATGAAGCCATGGGCCTTCTAGGCCTGTAGAGCTGTAATATAATAGCTAATAGCCTCCGTCGTCAGTACTGTTTTAACAAAATTAGAAAAAATCTTCTAGAAAATAAGTTATAAAAAGGCATTTTATTTGCATTTCAAGAAGTTGCTGCTCTCGTCTTGCACATACTCACTGCATTTCATAACTGGTTACATAATTAACTATTCAGCTTCTGAGATGATATTCTTTCGGTCAAAAATAAGTAAAGCAGTTTGTATACTACTTTTAGCTTTTTTTTATTTTAAAGTATCTGTTTTACTATTTAAGGCCTCAAAGTATTAGTCACTGGGACACCCTGTAAATTATTTTGCAATAATTTTTCATTAATACATAATTAAAAAAAAGTTTTAACTAGTGTATTAAAATTTGAGGAGTGTCTTTTCAAACTGTGTTTTATCTATCTCTGGACAAAATTGAATTTTATACGTCATTACGGAGATAAAGACTTGATATAGCATTGACAATTTTATTTTATATCAAAATTAATTTTATCGTGCAGTAATTTAAAGCTTTAATATGAGATTTTGTTGTAAAGTATGTTAAAAAAAATACATTTTTATTTCTCCTAAGAAATCTTAAAATTTGGACATAATATAGTTTAAAAAAAAGCTCCTTATTTCTTCGCATGGACGTAAGCGTAAGAAACAAATTAAGCTTAATATTTATGGAAGCGTAGGTACATAAAGTTAAAACTGTTCTAACATTATGTCATTTTAGGTATATTAATTATAATCCTAACTAATTGATATTGATCTTCTGAAATCAAAATTGTATGTTGATTGTGTTATTTGTCAAATTATTATGATCAGTTTTTCAAAATTTAAAATTAACGCTCAGGTAACACACAATATTGCCCCAATATTACCCCAATATTGTGTGCTACCTGGGACTTTAACAATATAATTTTTTCTGAACCCTACTATACAATAACATATTTTAATTACATTATACTAACGATTACATTAGTAAATAATTGGTACCTACCTATGTATAATAATATTAACATATTTAATACATTAAATCGTTATAGCATAACATAGCATAATATGTATGTCAATCTCATTTTGAATAAATGCAATATTGCAAATTTATTTTACATTTTATTGAAATTCAAGTTCGTTGAATTTACTAAACTTGCCACCATTATTATATTGGAAAAAAGTAAAATTAATATTTATTCTATTTGATCTCACATTTACTTCCTTTGTCATAATTCTGCACAGAGCTATTGCTTCTAAGTTTCCGGATAAGCGTAAATAAAACAAATTTTAAATATGTTTTAAACACCTACACAATAATATTATAATTACGTGTGGTAATTAATAATAATAAGTGGTAGATTTGATTAATATATTAAATCTCCTTATTTTATATTGGTAATTGGCTGCTTTTAATTGAGGCCGAAGTGTAAAAAAAATAAAGGTATGATTTTTAACACAACGCCAACAAGAATTTTGGAAAATATGTGATCTAAATATTCTAGTATTGAGTCAATACGCCATTTTAGTAAAATCTGGAGTGAAAAAATATTGTTTGTAAATGTTTCCTGGAAATTTTGAAAATAAAGCGATAAAATTTGCAAAACGCGTTGTTAAATCAACAGTGCTTTAGTAACCATCGCAATAATTTGTAAGTAGAGAACCTGGAATTATGAAGTTCAATGTAAAAAAATTTTAATTAAAAATTCAAAAAAAATCGGTAAGAAATTTAAAAAAAATTTTAAGCACTATTTCAGATTTATCATTTACTATTCAACGTTTAAAAAATGTAGTAGTAAGAAGACTGAAAACTTTCTTTATCTTTATCCAACGTGTTGTTTAAACTTTAACAGAAGTTTGACAATTTTAAAAACCTAAAAGAATGGATTGTGTTATTTGTAATGAAATTATTAATTTCTTGTTTTGGAATTACAATTACAAAATATTTATCAGTAAATTTCAAATAGCACTGTGCTAATACTAATTATCTTTTTCTATTCCCTCCAACAATATTACGAGTCGTTTCTTACAAAGCAACATTTACCCACCTGTAACAAACGTCAGAGGTGCTAACTTAGCTCGTAGATTTGAATCGTGGGTAGATCTTAAGGTGCATTTAGACGGCGTAAGTTTGCCTTGCAAATCTGATTTGCGTATCAATCCTCGCTTTGTCTAAACAGTTTTATAGCGCAAATCACGACTCGCGAGGCATATTATATGCACTGCGAGCCGTCGGTAAGTCGGTCTTGAGCCGTCTAAAACCGTCAAAGATGCCTTGCAGTTTTATACTCACGCACGCCGTGTAAACTTTGTGTAGGTGTTTCCATGTTATACAGTGGTTATATATACAGATACTTTGCCCTGCATAATAACTCACCATGAATCGATTCGTGGGATGCCTCGAGAGAGTGATGTGCAAATTCTCCTGGCCAGTCTGACGCACAAGGCATACTCGCGCCGTCTAAAACCACTATTAAAACAATACAAGTAAATGCAATGTTCTGCTCTATTGGTTCAAAATAGATGAAATCGGGACAAAAAGGATAAGAGCGCTATAGTCGATTTAAGCAGTTAGGAACTCTTTTATATTAAATTTAAATTGCTATCTTCCAAAAATAATAATTATAGGAAGTTTGACAAATTTTATTAGTTTTTTAAAAAAGTCGTTCGAAGAAAATAAAATAAATTTCAAAACAACAAGAAATTTTATGATTTAGAATTGAAAGTGAAACAAAACAAAGAATAAATTACTAAAAAAATAAATAATTTACAACAAAACTATAATAAAGAATGAATAATATCACAGAAACGATTAAAGACCTAGTAGAGAGTAAAGCTACTGGAGTTTGGTTTAGAGAGAGATAACAAGAGAAAATACCGTTGGAAAAAGAGTCCGTAGAAGACACACATGAAAATTCAAGTGTTAATAGAGGCGACACTATTGTAAATGTCGGAAAATTAAAATCAAGAAAGAAAATAAGACAAATTAGATAGAAAAACCTAAAACAAAAAGAAATTAAATTATGCAAGATATTGCGAAATTCAAAATATAAGAGATTTTGAAATAAAAATTACTCCCACACAGAAGAATTTCATCGTAGAAGAAAATAATCCTGACATGACCATCGAACTAGGAAAAAATAAAAACGAAGACAAAGAAAAAGAATTATCGTCCAAAAAATCAAAGTACCTAGACATTAAATTTGAAAATTTTTCAAGTTAAGATAAGTTATACTTCTTACTTTACGCAAGTTAAGACTCACGTGATGACATCAATGCGCAAAGGAGAACATTTTTAGGAAATAATATATCCTACCTTACATTGGATAATGCATGCTTTGAGACTCACGTAGTGACGTCACTGCAAATGTTTTTAACACACTAGCATATTTTACCTTAGAATATTATTTTACCGTCAAATGAATAAACTTCAATGAGATTATTTTAGTTTTGCTTACCAGAAAATGAAAAACCTCATTTATTATTTTGGATCTGTACATTTTTAATTTGAAAATAAATTTTTCTATTTGCGATATTAATATGATATAGGTACTTTGTGACTTTATGTATTAGTATTGTAAATATCATTAAGCATTTATTTATTTTTTTACTAATCAAACATTACATATTATAGAAACATTACAAGCAAATAAATTCAAATCTATGATCATTTTTCTGACATCTAACGACGACTCCTCAAATAAACGTGACATCTAACGACGACTCTTCAAATAGACACTTCCAACAACGATTTTTTGAATACTACAACACGGGATATACCCGCTAAAGCGATGAAGGCCAAAGCCGAATTACAAGTCAACAGTTTTTCCATTTGCTGAATAAAGGACGTAGTAGGATAGTTTAATCTCATAAATTAGATTCAAGACTTAATAGTTTCTTATTCAATATCTCTGATATGGTATTGTAAGAAAAAAATTTAGATTGCAGACAAACTTTAATATGGCATTGTTTTTAAATTTTTAATATAAATGATTATGATGAAGTTTGGTTAATAGAATTTAAAAAATATCTCATATTTCAAAGTAAATATTTTTAACTTATTCTACGTTTTAAATGCGTAAAATGTAAAACATTATAAAATGATTCTGTACCATATACCTAATTACTAATGTAGGTAAGTAGAAGCATATTTTCAAATAATTATTGCTAAGTATTGGTAATGTCTGAGATTGTGCTTTCTATGAATTATGTTATAATATTATAGTACTACTTCTGCAATAGGTGATTAACAAAATTATAATAAATATTACAATATAGGAGTATTATACCATAATCTATATTTTTTTTAAATAAAAAATGTAGTAGGTACCTTTGTAACATTGCAAGTTAAAAATATTTTTAAAACTGGTTCTGTAACCAAAAGATATTCGGGGGGTCAATGAAGTACATACAAGTTGTAATCCTGAAAACAAAAAACAAGTTCACAACTGAATTTAATGAAGCTTTTGCTCCTACTCAAATTAAATTATATGATGACAGAATGCTGTTACTACCATTTATTCAATTAAACAGTATATTTAGCAATAATTATATTAATTCGTTGTTGTAGTATTACGAGTATCCAACTGTGACACAAGATATAATATTAAAATTTGATCAAAATTTAAATTTATTTTCCACATTGCGATATATTTGACATCATAGCCAAAATTTACTTTTAATAATGCTTACGAATTCTTATACACGACTCTACCCAAACATTATATTGTATGCTAATCATTTCCCAAAAGGAAAACACTCACATCGCATCAAGTACGCAATGCATTTTATTTAAATTTGACATCGGCGTGACATCATTTGAATAAGTATACTGGTAGTATGAACTGACAAAAGTGATAAAAAGAACCTTGACCCGGTCACCTAACTCTTATTTTTTCTTACCTGCTCTATATCGCCCAATTTATCGTCATCATGTTTGACAGTTTCTGAAAGTGCGCATAAATTATGCAAAATTCTTTTTGTAGGATAAAAGTAAAACCTTAATTGATTACTCACTTTTAAAACATTTGCTAATATTTTATATCAAGATCGGAGTAGATAAATGAGTATTTGTAACATTTAATCAAATTGTGTTAAATAATGTAGGTATAGAGGCGACATTTTCAGTCAAGTTGCTTTAGCTAATAAATTATACCCGAATGATAAAAAAAATTACTGGACTAATTTAAATATTATTAAGCTTAATATAACATTGCATTCCTAAAAGGATTATTACTCTTTTGCTTCAAAAATAGCCATAGAGCAGTGATCTTTTGGTAAATGGATAACAATATCAAAATTCATGATGAGATGCGGTAGCATTGTTCGATCAACGTGTATAGAAAAACTAATGCATTTCTTTTCTTTAATCCTTGTTTGTCATGAGAATATCGACCTTCCAAACAAATACCTAGACTTCATTTTAATACCTACTTTATAACATAAAACTACCCAAGGATGATAATGCAAATGTTTACATTAAGATTCGAAAAATAATGCTAAAAGCAAAAATGTAAAATTTTATTGTTTTTCGGGTACGTTCATATGTATTTAAAGTGAGCGATAAGTGAAACTTTTTAAATAACTATTAGATTTAATATTTCTAATAACCATATTTCTTAAAGTCTGTGACGTCGGTCTGTTTGTCTGTTTCATTAAAAATTTGAACGATATGAAAATTTTACAAAGCATTTTAGGTTTCAAATTTCTAGGTCAACGTAACTACTTATTTTCAACTCGTAATGTCATCTCATTTCTATTCCGTAATAGGGACATTTGAACCTGTCGAAGCCAGGTACGAAGGCTAGTTAATTGTAAAGCATTTTTTTTATAATTCCTCATTATGACGACGATATCTACATTACTACAATAGTTTTAAATATGTGTTAATTTGATTCTGTTAACGAGCAAAATTTGCAAATCTAGTTGAGATTTTAAATTATGTGACAAAAGCTACGCCCTGTGATATAAATATGCAAATGTTTTATTGTGTAAATGAAAGTATTTAAAGTAAAAAAATATATGTGGGATGTTCTACAAACTTCTATTTTATATTCTACTAAATTAATAATATATAAGAATAGTATGTTAAGTGTGGTTACTCATTTATTTAGAACAAGATTTATATCATCTTGCACTACTAAAACTGCAAAATATTCTTTCGCATCTGATGAAATCAAAGTCAAACTCCGAACAACAATAATAACTCAAGTTTATTACTAAACAATTTTTACATTTCTAAATATTTAATGGGGAAAAAAAGGGCTTCAAAAAAACCTTCATTATCGATCCAGTTTGAATATGGATCTCGATAGAAAAGTCTATTATAAAACTTTGACAAACAGAAAAGAAGAACGAAAACTTGATAACACTACACGATCGACTATGATTGTATTATGTATTTTAACATTGTTTAGGACACTTATGTAGTACGTCTGTTATCTGGTTTGTTAATTTATTATAATATTTCATACCAACATAAGAGCAATTCTTTTCAGTTGTCGATTTATGTTTAGGCATTATGTAATTCAAACTTTTTGTATTATGGCGGCCGTTATAATAATCTTGACCTAATAAATAATAAAAATTTATGTATGCTTGTAAATAAATAATAGGTATATAATATAATAACATACTGAACATACTAAAGATATTGGAATAAATATCGTTGGAGTTTAAGTGCAATTAACAAAATATTTTAATATTTCCCGAAGTTTTGGCCATTTTTACATGGTTTTCTATTTGTTAAATAATATTGAAAAAAGAAACAAAAATTAAATTATAAAATCTTTTCTTTCCTACAAAAACTTGGATACTTTTCAAGAAGTTAACATATAACCTTTTCAAATTGCATTTATCTAAAAATGTCTAAGAAGTGATTTTGTAAACTATTTTCTTGTAAACAAATTTCTTTTAGACCCATATTGATAGAATAAATTAAGTCCTTAGACTGGCTTATCAGTCTCCGTAAACCCTTTTAAATCTTTAAAAATGCAGCACCATTTACCAAAAAAAATATTGCCGTTACACGAAAACAACAAGTAGTAAAAGTTATTTAAATGGTTATTTTGAACTACTAATATTTTAGGAAATTTAATAATTTCTTTTTTGAGAGTTGAGCTACTATTGTGGAAGGATCTTTCTAAATCTTTTTACTAAAAATTGGTATGATGCGGACAGTCTAGGCACAGTGATTTTTAGTTACTGAATTATTTAGCTACACACAATTTTCTAACTCATTTTGTTGAAAAATTACTGCAACCCGATTTTGAATTATTTCCTTATACAGGGTGGAACGCGGTAACTTACTTATTTAGAATTCCCGCTGTGGCGGCGCTGCTGGTTTAAAAGAAGAGAGAAAGGACGTGGTTTATAGTGAACGACCGGAAATTATTATTTATCTGTTGTTTAATTGTCATAATGCAGTGGATACCTGAGGAGCGATCATTTTGTGTCGAAGTATATTTTTCGAATGCCCGCTCGATTATATCAGTGCAGCGTGCTTTTCGTTTGCGATTCTCAGTTCCCCCACGCGGGTCACAGTGTGATGCGCCATATCACAAGTAGGCATCATTGGCCCTTACTTTTTCCAGGAAAATGGTCGTATCGTAACTGTGAATTCCGGTCGTTACTTAACTATGCTGCAAGAGTTTTTCCAGCCAGCTCTCGACGCAATGCAATTACAGGATACCTGGTTTCGACAAGATGATGCTACTGCACACACAGCAAGCGTTATAATGAATTTTTTGAGGCAAACGTTCCCTGGAAGGGTTATCTCTTTTGAGGGGGAATCTCAACTGGCCCGCACGCTTACCGGATTTGGCCCCATGCAATTTTTTTCTTTGGGGTTACCTGAAGTCGAAGGTGTACTGTAACCGGCCCAACATGCTGGAAGACCTACGAAACAATATTCATGCTGAAATTGCCAGAATACCACACGATATGCTTAAAATGGTGCATGAAAATGTCAGAAAACGGTTGCAGCAGTGTATTCATAGTGAAGGAAGACATTTGGCAGATACCATGTTCAAAACAATATAATTTATAATTTTCATTATAAAGCTGCGTTTAGATAGCGCGAGTTTGCCTCGCGAATCTGATTCGCGCATCAATCCTCGCGTCGTGTAGACGGTTTTATGGCGCGAATCACGACTCGCGAGGCATATGCACTGCGAGCGGTCGGTAGGTCGGTCTCGACCGCGCGTCAAAGGTGCCTCGCACTTTGATACTTGAGCGGTGTAAACTTCGTGTTGGAGTTTCCATGTTATTCAGATACTGGCGGCTCGCCCTGCATCATGACTCACCATGCATCTATTTGTGGGATGCCTCGCGGGAGTGATGCGCCAATCTTCCTCGTGAATCTGACGCGCGAGGCATACTCGCGCTGTCTAATCAGAGCTTTACGCTATATGAGAAAAATAAAAAAAAAAGATTTTTAAATGTTTATTATTTTTTTATTTCATTTCCAAATCAGTAAGTTATCCCGCTCCACCCTGTACATACTAGACTAGAAACTCTTGTGCAAATTTTAAGGCAACAATAAAGTTATATCAAGTTACAGCAAAAACGTTAATTATGCAAAAATGGAAATATCTCAGAATTGGTATTTTATAGAAAAAACTTTCTACTTTAGCACGGCAGTATCCACAGGATACCAGTGCGGTGGTACTTCAGAGAGTGCAGTTAAGAAACTAAAAAAAAAGAAAAAAAATTCCTTTTACTTTTTCAAATCGGAAAGTCATATATTGTGTCAGATTAAATATTTTATCTGTTGCAATAGGAAGCAAAATTTAAGAAAAAACTGTGACGTTTTACATCGTATAAATAAATTTTCTGGCAACAATTTCAATATTGTGATGCAAATCGAAGCATTCATAATTTGATTTCAACTGTTTTTCATTGTACTGAGTTTCTCAAGTCCTTGTATTAGTTTATCGAATTTGGAAGTGAAAATATCTTCTGAATTTTCTATAATAAAAATATTGCACGTAGTCACTTCGTGGTCATAAGATTACTTATGGAAAATATATCGTGTGTCTGCTATAGTGAACGTTGTAAAAATAAGGATTTCAATGCCGAGTCTGCAATATTGCCACTTGCCAATTTACCTATTTGGCGTAGTACACCTGAATAAGTGAGATTTTTATCACCCAAAGTTAGGAATGTCAGCAATGCAAGCTGCCCTACTCGTATTCTTCGAATCACTCTAATAATTTTATTTTTTTTTATATTTCTTATGATTGCTAAAAACTCTAGAACTATCAAATTGAGCCTCATCCTGACAAAATTAAATGCGTGAATTGGCACACTAAAGTGGAGGAACTTTAATATTAATAGGTGCGATAAGAGAAGCAGCGATAATCATCAATCACCAATCATTTTCAACAATATTAAGATTTTCTATAATATTAGTAGAAAAGTGGAAATGTTTTAGTCTCGAGATTATAAAAGAATAATTATATAATACAAAAAAAATAATATAATAAATTATATAAATAAAATATGGACAAACATATCTTAGTAGATGAACATACTGCGGACTTCGACAACACTAAAATCATCAAGTTTGTTCCCAATTATAAAGATCGGCTGGTACATGAAATGATTTGCATTAAGAAGACCAACAACACAATAAACCGGCAAACCGACATAGATGGCTTAAGCAACATTTACAGCCAATTACTCATTTAAGTTTTTTTACGTATTGGAGTTAGGTTTTCCTTCTTTGCCGAAACACAATTTAGGTTTTTCCTAACTCACGGTCCTAGATTTTATCTGGTCACCGTTCAAATGACAATACTCGTCTTTGTTTTCATGACTTGTTTACATAATATCTTGTATATCTTATTCTGATGACGGATGATATAATCATCTGAAAGCTCATAAATTTTTAATTTATATATTAACTCGATATTTTAAAATTTAAATATTATTTAATATCAACGAGTTAATAATTTAACGTTTTAAATATTTTTCTTCTTTTTATTTCCATGTCCATTTCTGCATTTTTGCTTTTTATATTTATTTATTTATTTTAGCTCTGGATTTATTTCGAACACCTGAATGATAGGAACCATTTGCCTGGCCCATCGTAGAGAGGTTTAAGCTTTTTTCCCTTCCAGCCAAAGATTTGTTGCTCCAACTAACATATTATATATTTAGATGTGCTAATAGGTACAAGAAAAAGAAAGTGTTGGATTGCAACAGCTGGGCGAAATTACAACAATGTCATTAGTCTACAAGGAATCGATTTATAAGAAGGCCTAACGTTCAGGAGTATACAGATACCGGCTGAAGAAGAGAGAGAAAAAAAATTACGAAATAAATAATTATTTGACTTTAACCAAAAATGTCGCTGCACCCTTTTTGAGAAACACTGTATTAGGACTTTTATCATTTCTTATCTTTTTTTAACATATTTTTTAATATTTTTAATACCTATATTTATTTTCATTTCTTTTTACTAAATTCTCTTACTAAATTAAAATTAGAGCTAAAATTTTCTTACTAAATTGCATTTAAAAACTTATTATTACTCTTGTTTTATAGAATTAAACAAACTTAACCAAACGTTAAAAATTTTGAATTTTTAACCGTAAGAAAAGAAACAACATACAAGAAATTTTATAAAAAACACTTTAAAAAACATTTGAAACTTTAGTGACAAGGTAGAACTAGATAAAATATTAGAAAAATGACTAAAAATTTTAAAAAAAGGAGGGGAGTGATGAAAAGCAAAACGTGGTATTTAAAAATTGAAAAATATACTAAAATGATTACAGAATAGTAATACGATATAGCGCTATTTTAAGGTAATTGCCTATCTTCAGTCGTATGTAACTAGAAAAGAAGAAAAAAAGCATGAAAATGACTAAAAAAAACCTTTAAAAAATAAACTATAAAAAAACTATAAGAAAACTGTAAAAATGCTTACCAAAAGAAATAATAAATTAAGCTAGACTTTCTTGCACGTGAGTTTTTATATAGTTTTTTTATAGTTTATTTTTTAAAAGTTTTTTTTAGTCATTTTCATGCTTTTTTTCCTCTTTTCTAGTTACATACGACTGAAGATAGGCAATTACCTTAAAATAGCGCTATATCGTATTACTATTCTGTAATCATTTTAGTATATTTTTCAATTTTTAAATACCACGTTTTGCTTTTCATCACTCCCCCCCGTTTTTCAAAATTTTTAGTCATTTTTCTAATATTTTATCTAGTTCTACCTTGTCACTAAAGTTTCAAATGTTTTTTAAAGTGTTTTATATAAAATTTCTTGTATGTTGTTTCTTTTCTTACGGTTAAAAATTCAAAATTTTTAACGTTTGGTTAAGTTTGTTTAATTCTATATTTTACGACACATAGGTACTAATATCACACCTAATTCTTGAAATTTTCTTTTTAAGATTTATTTTCTACTCTTGTTTTAGTTAACTTTTACTATGTCTACCTTTACCCTTTTCACTTTACTCTTCTCGCCTCTTATATTTTGTTATTTTCTTTTGTGTGTATGAATACCTACCTAGTTAAATAAATGTTTTATATATACTCAAATTATGATAGTAAGATGAAATCATGTCTCTCACTACTGGAGATTAAATGTTTCACATAAATAGAAGACTTATTAGTGAAATATTACGTTGGGGTTGCAATTGCTATAAAGTTTTTTTTGAATATTTATTCACCACTTCTTCTAAATCAGTAAGATTATAGAAAAAGAGATCAAGTCTCCCACTTATACATGTACCGTGCTTACGTATGATATATGCTAATGCTGAAACTACTACTAAACTAATAACTAATACACTATAAATAAAACACTTTGAAATTAATCACGTTCACATCTAACAATATAATCTATTATTTGCGTAACAAATTGTAAAATAACGCAAACAATGTAGTACTATAACGGTATTATTTATTACAAAGCATCATTAAATTTGCGATGCGGGTTCAGTACATATCAATAACATTTATGTGACTCGAATAGAACAAATCTAATAAAGTTTAAGGACGTGTCTTCAATAAATTCGTATTTATATTATAGAAACTTAACTACAAAATAAATTACTCCTGACATTGACACTGAATAAAATAGATAAATAAATTGTACTATTTTCTTCGTTCTGTGCTTCTTTGTAATTAAAATTTAAACTAGAACAAAACTTAATTAACACAAAGTTCTGTTTATTTCCAACATAACATGTACCTAAATGTCCTGTTTAAATTTTCAAACAAAAACAATACATTTCTAACTAAAGGGTAGGCCATGTAAAATTTGAAATTTAATTTCGCTTTAAAAAAATACTATACTCTGTTTTATTTAAGAAAAATGTAAAACGTTTGCACTAAACGGATGACCTTTAAATGTTAACCAATGAAATTGCTTTGAATAAAGACTCACTCACGATAAGGAAATTATACGAGATTTAGTGTTTATTCACAGCAATTTCATTGGTTAACATTTAAAGGTCATCCGTTTAGTGCAAACGTTTTACATTTTTCTTAAATAAAACAGAGTATAATAGACAGTTTTTCAAAATTATGGTTTTATTGGTAAGGCCCATCATTGACATTTATAAATGAAACACAACATCGTTCAAATGGCTTCCACGACTTGCTTTACAGTGCCTCATTCGATCTACCTAATTTTTCAGTACATTTTTGATTGTTTGGGCCTCTATCTCGATTTCGTATTTTAAGGGCTAAATGGACTCGGGATTGTTTGCGTAACACATATCTTTTACAGCGCCCCAGAGATAATAGTTTAACGGGGTCAAATCGCAGCTAAAGGCGGCCAATGGACTTCCGAGTTTTGGCTGATTATGCTGTTTTCAAACGCAGTGCGCAAAATATTAATTGTAACGTTGGCTATGTGGCACGTAGCGCCGTAATGTTGAAACCGTCAATGTCCGTCCTCTTCAACTTTTGGGAATAAAAAATCGCTAAGCGTGGCACGGTAGTGCTCGCCATTGAGAGTAACAGCGGCTTCTTGTTCATTTTCAAAGAAAAATGAGCCTATGATGCCGCTATGCCTAAAATCGCACCAAACAGTCACTCGTTGTGGATGCATCGGCTTTTTTTGACGATGGACTTGTGGATTTTCCGAGACTACGTCACAAATGTAATAATTAATAATATATATATTGACGTGGATTGTGATAAGTTGAAAATTCTAAAATTGTCCACAATCAAATTTTCATTTGGTCAAAGCTTTGTTTATGAAATTTTCTTTAATTTAATTAGACGAATAGTAGTAATCTGTTGTTTTTCAATTACGTGCTAATGGGTACGTGCAAAGACGAGATTTTTAGGTTTGGAAATTTGTCCATATAGCCTGAAAATTAAACATTTCAAAAAAATGGAAAAACGTTAAAAATTTTGATTAATTTATGTTTTTGTTTGTTCTTAAAATTGTTAACTTACGTTTGAAATGAGTTGGTACAAAGGTAGCTACGATCGTTGATGCGTTTTTAAAACTAAAAGTGTAGTTCGGAATAATTTAAAATTTGGTGATTTCAAAATGTTGAATTTGTCATCTGAAAATTCGAATTTCGCTGGAAAACCAACCAACCAGAGTGCGACACGATTTTCCGATGAAAAGTTTTACAGGAAACGAGATAAATGGTCAGTTGCTCTAGAGAGGTGTAAGCGTGAAGTCTGCAACTCAACGGCTTCAAAGTGTAATCTTCGAATGTCTGAAAATTACAAATTTGTAATTAATTTAACGATGATTATGAGCAACTAGAGATTTGTTTAATTGTGTGTGCTACAAAAGAAGAGTATTATGAAATTCATTGTGATTTCTGAAGACTTGGAAAATTCACTTACCAATCTTGACGAGGTCGCCATTTTGTCAAATCGTAGATGCAAGAAATTTGAAAGCCAATCATCAATTATTCAAGCCATCATCTTGGTAAATACCATTTAAATTGTTTATTCACGCTTTTTCGGCAATTATCTTCATCATTTTGTCACGATGCTTCGGAAAAGTTTGAGGTTAACCACACTTGACGTTAAATTTGTATTTCAAGTCGCGTTTACGATCGAACTTTTACACTAAATTAATTAAACACACCAGTGGAACGTTTTTAATAATTAATTCGTGTTATTGACTACGAAATTAAAATTTTTTGTGATCAACTTTTTCGTGCGGGTTTTTATACAAACGGTTGTCGCTGTTATATGACAATCAGATATTTCATGTTACCAACTCATTTGAAGAATTAAAAGGGCGCCAAAATTTGAAAATTAAACAATTTTTCTCATTTTTGTACACAATTTATTACAGATGTTTTATTTAAATTACATAAAACCGTTAATTATTTTACAAATTGGAGATACTGTTTTTTTTGAATTTTAAATGTGTAAATTTGTAAAATAATTTTCCAATAATTTTTGAAATTTTTCGAATATGTCAAGAAGTTTAATAACAAAAATTTCGTCTTATTTGAATTATAATTCTTATATTAAGTGCTACTTTCGTCAGATTAAATTATAATTCAACCCTGATAATTTTTGTTTCATTTATTGTGGATAGTTTAAGAGTATAATTTTTGGAACCTACTCCTGAGATAGTCTCAAAAGTGTAAACTCCGACTAACGAGCTACGGCACTTAAAGAGTTGTTCGTCAGAACACGACAATATATTACAGCTCTACAGGCCTAGAAGGCCCATGGCTTCATTCCCTGCCTACTTAACTTGTCTTTTAAACTCTCGTGTGTGACGCAGCCGTATCAACGGTAATGACGTCGACACAAATATCAGGGATCACCACAGGAGTGTAGATGCCCACCGGAAGGCCGAGCCAAGAAATTCTGTGCAATACGCGATTTGAACCCAGAATTTCCGCTCTATACTCAACCAGCGATCACATCACTCCACTGCTGTGGCTATAATTAATAATAAGTGTTAATAAATAATATTAATAATAATTAATACCTTTCTACCGAAGAGTGTAATCAATCAAAAAGTCAAATATATTTTCTAGTTGATTTAAACGTGATATATGTATTTTTTAAATATTTTTATTTTTTGAATAACATAATAATGTTTTCTTCATAATTAGTGAGACTTATGCAATACTCAAAGGGAGTCATTAGTATTATTATAAAATATTCCATTTTCAAAGCGTACTTAAAATTACATCATATTATTTGAGAAGTTGTTTTTTTACACTAAAATAAGGAATAATCTTAATATTTGGTGCTGATTTTGCTCTAGTGATTGCGTTTTAAATTCATTAATTCACATACAAATTTCAGCATTTAATTATTAATTTATGGTCAATTTTAATTTAATTTAATATATTTTAATTTATATGTAATCATATAATGAAAAATAGATATACCTATATTTGTCATTTTTACAAGTCTGAAAAACAATAATTAGTTAGATAATTGTAATTGTTGTAAATTCAATCAAGCGTAATTAAATTAATCTAACCACTTTAATAATACAGTTAGATATATTTACTACATAGAGCAGTCAATAATTTGTTAAATGATAACGTAATTTTAAAACACACTTCTTTAGAAAAACTAGATTTGATTGGAAATTGCGTAATTTAAATTAAATTTATTCCATTTTGCATAAGCCCTTAAGCAAAATGCAGAACTACAAATATAACGGTTTTGACCGGTTTTCCAAGTTCAACGCCTTTAAACATTTACATTAAAAACCAAAAAACATAAATTTTGTAGTAATGTGCTTAATTTATTGAATTCTAAAAATATTCTTCAAGTTCAAGAACACAAAATAAAAAAAAGGTATATGACATTCAAACTGCTAGTATTTTGCTCTGGGATGTTTCAGGTAAACGGTGTTGCATATCAATTTTAAAAAATATATAAAAAAGTGGAAAAACATTTCAAATAATTTAGAAATCTCAAAATATAGAACTGAGTTGACACAATAAAATTTACTGTTTTATTTTAAATTGTTACCTACCAATATTAAGTTGAATCAGCAGATCAAATTACTAATTTTTTTTCTGTATTTTCCTTCCTATTTTCTGTATTTTTGTGATTCATTGCCTTTTACCTAATTGGAAATACCTTCTAATGTTTAAAGAATAAAATACCCTTTATATAGATCAGTAATCTATAATTTCCAAAACCGCATTGAAACCCTTTTGAAATATTAAATTTAGAATTTCAGTTATTGGAATGGGTGTGTGGTTGGAAACTTATCGTGGTGAGCCATCACATAGGGCTTTGAATTTATATTATGTGAACCAGACATAGCCATTTCGAGCGGGAATTTATGAAAAGCACAGCATCTTGGTGAAGAATTCCAGCAAAAGAGAAAGTGCGTTTAAAAATTAAATGCAAAAGTAATTTTTAAAATAGTAAACAATGAAACAACATCAGACAAACATAAGAAACAATTCATTAGAGAAATGACAATTTAAATAAAAATTATCTATTTTGAAATAGTTTTTTATAGTCAACAGTCATAGATAAAATTTTCTGTGTAAACGTGGAAAAATGCATTATTATCATATCATACTTCTGTGTGTACATACAATATACGTACATTAATGATGCATTTCACCCACTAATTTTATAAATAACTATTAACATCGATTAATATGACACGCCTAGTATATTTAAAAAGTTATCTAAAATCCTGATCAAATGTTAACTATTTATTTTTATATTATAATATCGGAAGTACGAGAGGTTCATAATTTATTAATGTAATAATAATAATAGTAAATTAGTGACATCTTAAGAGAAATTGCATCATATGGAATAATTGGCAGCATTTATTTTTAATTCATAAATATTTAAAAGCGCGTGGAATTAATTAGATGTTTGCTTATTAATTATGTATAATCTTTTTGATACATACAAATCTTGGTAAATAAAGTGTTGTTGGATAAAAGAAAAATAGGTGATGTATAATTTATATAAAAAATTAAAGTACGTATTTAACCATACTCGTGGAGTATAGACTGGTGTTTTTTTAATAAAACTTAATAAAAACTTATTTTAATTTATGTATCGCAACTTAAGGTGGCTCTAAAATGTATTTTCAAGAATTTAAGCTGAGCTAATATTATTTAAAGTTGCAAAATATAGCAAATACGTCTTTATTTTGAATATTTTGTAAACACAAATACATACTATGTATGTAATATTTAAAATTATGAAAAGCCATTAGGGAGGTTTTATTTAAAAATTTGTTTTTTTGCTCAGTCCATGGCACCAATCAGTCTATAGACCAGTAATTTTTAATCTATGGGTCACAACCCTCTGTGAAAAATCTAAAAACGTCGTATAAAAAGTCAAAAATGAAAAAAAAGTTTAGCAACTTCAGAAACTTTAGAAATTTCAGACAAATTCCACTCCTAGTTTTCAAAAATTTTCAATATAGCATTAAAAGTCCAAATTAATATGGTATAAGGTTTCTGTGAAATACTGCAATGGAAAAAGTCTCGAACTTTTAAGATTTCAAAATTTGATAAAATTTTAAAAGGTTGATCACCCAAACTAAAAATAATAATTTACAATGGAAATTTTTGACAAAGTTGTCATTTGTTTATAAATAAAAATTTCTAAAGTTGTAGCAATCATTTAATTCATCCTTTTTTGAAGAAAAAAATGGTTAAACCATAATTAGATTCATATTTTTTACTTGATATTTGTCATTTAAAATTCTACTGCTTTGTAATAGTAAAAAATTTTTATCAACACATCAATCCCCAAAATAAAAACATTGGCGTGTTTACTTACAGTTTTTTTGTACCATATATACCTACGTGGTTTATCCCCAAACTTGAAATTAATTCATACATAATGAGATAAACCTGTTTCTTGTCATTTCATTGACATTGAACTGTAATGAACTGAAACCCCGATACATTTTTAATCTTGAACTTTTATAATACTACCTACCTTATAACTTATCCATACTCGCATTGCTAAAATTAACAATACCAGAAATTAAAATTTTTTTAAATAATAATTAAAGTCGTCTACCTTTCAGCATTAATTTAAATTTCCGCGGTAACAGTAATAATTCTATTATTATAACACAAAGTTAGATTATTTTTTGACTGAAAAACTGAATTCGTGAAAATTCAATGAAAATATTGCAAACAAAAACTTTTCTAATTCAAGAAAGTAACTTGTTCAGCAAATAGCATACATAGTAACAGCTGTACAGTTAAATAGGAAAGCATTTGTATTTTCTTACATTAATTCTAAGTGTGGATCCACAATGGCCGGAAGCATAAGAAATACATAATATAACAATTAAAGCTCTATTTGGTAGTATTGCAAAAATTATCAAATAGTAATAATAATTATTATTAATTGTATAAAAAATAATTTAATTCTATGTTGTGATATATATCTCGATTGTCTAAAACAATGGTGTGCAAACTATTTCCATTTCCGACCTCCCATTTTGTGTAAAATTTTGTCGCAACCTTTGAGACAATTTTTTAATCGTCAATGTAGATAAAGTGAAATTCTCTTTGGAATTCTTTCCCCATTTTTGAAATTTGATATTGATATTGATGTGTTTCTTATTGCACAAGGACAGATCCAGGAGGACAATACCCTTCTTGGAAAAATTATGCATTATAAATATAACGTGGAAACTAAAATTATTGGAAAAAAGTATGGAAGAGGCTGTCAATTTTGGTATTTTTCTTAACAATCTGTGAAATCGCTCTCCACCTTGAAAAAGTTGCTGGATCCGCCACTGTTTATGCTTATATGGTTATTGTGAACTCACATTATAATTACAATAGAGTTAAAGTCAACCTACATAATGCTTGATCCTTGTGTACTCGTACGCCTTTTTTCTCTCCTCGATCAGACTTTACCTCTCTTGTAGTATAAAATGTAGTGTCTTGAACAAGTCGAAAATGTACTCTTAATAATAAATATATTCAAATGATTTAAAAAGAATTAATTAAGTAAAATATAAAAATATTTTGGTGAACTTTTAAAATTTTGAAATCAAAATTATTATCAAACCAATGTGTTCAATTATGACCAACTCTCAGCGCTTATTTATTTTTATTCAAAATGTTGACTTTGATATTATAGGGGAGATCCTTGTACTTTGGGACAGCTTCGAGACTTCGAGACATTGAGTTTTTAATACTTATTCAAATGTATCATTTTTCGTTTTAAGAGGTTATCCCGCTAACGGATAGAGGTCATTTAACCATAAAATAATATACAAATGCCCGATTATGTGTTTGCTGTTGAACGTTTTGCGTTTTAAGGTAGATGATGTATTATTTAATCGCTTGACTTCCACATCTTTACCAGGTAAATTTTATTTACAATGGTTTTGTTGCATACGGTATTACTTAATACACATATAAGGTTAACTATTTTCTAATAGTGTTAAATTTTAACTTTTACGTTTAGACGGTATATGTCAATAATAATAAGTAGTGCTGTGTTTGTACTTTGGGACACTCTCGTGCTTGTAGTTAGCGGATGGTCAAATTCTGAAATTTTTATAAAATATCTTGAGAATTTCACAAAGCACACACATTCAAGTGATTGAATTGAATCAATTATATGAGATCAGCAATTTGGACGATTTGAATAAATTACCAAAACTCACAGTAGTTGGAGGCACAAAACGCGGTATGGAGCAATTATTCTTTCCAATGACTTCTTGTCTTGCTACAGTATGTCTTAATAAATATGTTCTATAAATTTTAAGTTTTTTTTACTTATTTATTGTCGTACTGACGTCAAATTAACATTGTCCCAAAGTACAAGCCCCTGATTGTACTTTAAGACAATTTTCAACGAAGCATTGTCTTTCAATTATCAATATGATAATATTACATTATCTTCTTAGAAATTTTGCTACGAATAGTCAAAATAACACTAATTATGCTGATCAAGGTAAAATTGATCTATTTTAAAAAATGTCGATAAAAAAAATTAAAAATCGAAAAATGTTCCAAAGTACAACAGTCTCCCCCTATATTTAAGTGGCATATAGATATTTTTCCCTGCAAACATTCCTCCATCGTAGAAGCAGTAATTACTTTAACGTAAATTTTTTTAATTATTGCAGTCTCTTGAGCAGTGGAACTCGGTGAAAATATTTCAATTTTCATATTCTTATCATAAAATAAATTACATACTTTTTATTCTCATTATATTTTTAAGCTTGCTCTAAGAAAGAAAATCGAAATGAGACCCGCCAGAGTATCTCATTTTTTAGCTAGCCAATATACAATCTCGAGTCATACCTCCGGCGCCAGGTGATTATTATAATACTTACCTTATTAAAAGCAAAAGTGAAAGACCCACTTTAGCTATATTTGAGCATTGTTTACTTTCACTGCATTGTATCAAATGAAAAGAGCCAATTTAATAAAAAATAATTTAAAAGTTGCTAATTATTAAATTTTTAATATTACCTAAGTACAATATACGTAGGCATCATAATAATATAGGCAAAACAGATTTTCGCAAAAACTTCTTACAATTTTAACTTTTCTTTATTATATTTTCAAAATTCATATTTTAAATACTTTGGAATTAAAAAGAAAACCTGCAGCTCTTTAAATAATCGCATACCTATGTTTTTCAAAATGCAATTGAGTAAGAACCTAAATGTTTACTTGTAACATAATACATTTAAAGAACAAGAAGCTGTAATTAAATAATTAAGATTAAAAGCATTTGGTAGTTTGTTGGAAATCTATCAGTGATGACAGCTTTTCACAGTGATTGCATACAGTCAATCAGCTTCACTAAATGGTCTAATGCGCAAATGTTCTCTCCGATTCAATTCCGAAAACTGATTAAGCTACTCAAACCGGCAATTTTAGTCTCGGTGTTCATGTATTTTTTATATGTTTTAAAATATGCTTTGGATCAGTACCTTTCTGAAATATCCATCGAGGTGATATTTTACTTATACCATATGGTAGCATATGATTCCTCAGTGTATCAGCGTACACAAATCTATTCATCATACTATCAATTTTGTACAATGGACCAACGTCATCGAAAGAAAAGCAGCCCCACACCATAATATTTCTAGCTCTGCGCCTTACAATACGGATTTCATATTTAACGCCATGTATGTTACCTTTTGAAAGTTTACGAATATACCTTATACTATCCCAAGAAAATAAATTAAATTTACTTTTTGTCTCTTCAAAGAATTTTAGACCATTCTTTTACTCTCCAGTATACATGATTTCTGCAAAGTTTAAAAGGGTTACTAATTTCTCCTGAATGTAGTCGAATTTCACAGTTAAACATTTATTTTATCTTAGCGGTTTTCGCTAAAATCACCAACGATTTCAATATTGCTGTTAAACCAGATTTTCTGATTGATTCACACAAGAACGTGCCCGATGGGGATCGAGGGGGGAGCTTCCTCTTCCAAAATTTTAAGAATTTGGCAAAAAGTTGTCAAAATCACTCAAAAGTTGGTCAATTTTTCTATGTCTCAATTTACAAAAAGTTACAAAACTTACAAAAAGTTGGCAATTTTTAATTAATTCAGTTGGCAAATTTAGGATTGCTTCATCCTAAAAAAAAGTTGGTAGGGCACACGTCCCTCTGACTTCACAAACAATCATTTTATTGTCGTTCTTGATTGTTGGTTTTTTTTTGGTCGCTCTAGTTTACATCGTGAGTCTGCGGTTCAATATTTTATTCTATTATGATACCAAAAAGTTTTTGTTTGATGCGGTATCCCAAGTTGTCTTTTGCCTTATTCTATTCTGTTTCCATCATTAAGCCATTTTAAAACAAATATTTTTTAAAACTACCGAATAATTAATTTTAAATTAAAAAAAAATTTCTGGCTCCTTTACAATTTATTACCGATGGTGAATATAATTGAGTTGTAGAGGTTGTTACTTGTTAGTGGGTATGGGAAAGCAATTTTAAACCGTTAGATGCCGCTAAAATAATAATATTAATAATGATTTATCAAGATTTTTTTATGTTCTGAATACACTCGGATTACCTGTGGATCGGAATATTTACAATTTTGTATGAAAGCCAATGCACTGCTTATCAAACTGACCAAGCGCTCAATCTCAGATGAAGCAAAACCGCTAGACGCATCAATAATTCGTCCAGAAAAGACCTAGAGGCAAATGATCTTAACTTGGAAGGGCAGTTATGTGGTGTTGAGATAGCCGCGACTAAAGATAAAAAGATTGACTAAGCAATATCTTTCAAATTTTATGTAAAAATATGGTTTTTGATTTTCAAACGCGTTTTTCTTGAAATCACATTTTTACAATTGGCACGCAATAGAACTCAAACAATTTTTATTATACGGACTTGAATTTTTAATTGCAATTTCTCAGATAGATATTCCACAAGATTTTTATAATTGATAAATAATTACGATTTTTATAAATAAATTAAGGTGGATTTTTTCTTTAAAAATTAAAATTTTTGTTCAAACTAATGCCAAATTTACAAAAATAAAATTTTTTATTTTGCTCTACTTGCCGATGTTTGTCACTTCTACTGCATGCCGTAGGATACTTAAAAAAAGTAGTCTTGGTCTGAAGTGCTGTACATCGCCATTTCTTTTTTTAAATAAAAATATTTTTGTATAGTCTATTGCACAATTAATAAATGCCTAAAAGAATTTTTTGATTGCTCTTATAATTTTGCCAAAAAAAATGTAGAAAAAAAACATTTTTTAAAGGTTTTAAACAGATAATACCCCTTAATAACCTACTGCAACAAGTTAATTTCAGAAAAAGTAGATCCACTTCTCCAGCCTCCCCTCCCTTCATATTAAACGGGGTGTGAACTAAAAACGAAAGTTATAGTACAAAAAATTCTAAGAACAAATTTTCAAACCGCACATTTCTGTGATGTATCGTTTCGAAGATACAACGTTTTTAAATTGAAAAGTAATAAGTTGTGACGTCATAAACACCTCGCTTCTCATGTTATCATGGCAGTTACACGCAGAAAAAGCTAATATTTTCACAAATAATCGCAGAGATAACCAATAGGTCGACGAATTCACACTAATGCTGCTCTGAGCGTCTATGCTAAGTTACCTACTACCCGAGTGCGTTTATGTTTATGACGGCAGAGCTATTGGCTGTCTAGGTTTGAAGGAGTCTATAATTGTTAATATTAATGCTAGTGATATTTCTTATCTTAGATATTTTTGTATTATTTTCTATAAAAAATTCATTTTTTAGTTCACACCCCCTTTAATTTTTGTGTCATTTGTTTGTGCATGGTTTGTGTACGTTTGTGCATTCACCTTTTTGTTCGTGAATTATTTAAACAAATAAATATTTGTAAATCTCCGAGCAACAACCGCCACAGTGTCTACGTTGCAATTTTAGTTTACTGATACTAATTATTTACATAATTGTCTACAATATATTTATTTCATTTTATTGTTGTTATTTCTCACCCAAACTACTACTGTACTAACCTTGCGGAGGTTCGAGTTATTAATAATGTAAAAAAATTTGTTATCTTTAATATCTATGTACAGTTTAGTCTCTACAAATGGAGGGAGGGAAGGAATGAGATCTCGCATCAACTGAAATTCTTGCTATGGCCGCCCCTGAATAAGTGTTCTGCGATAGGATGGTTAATAAATGGTACTTATTTAGATCTTAAAGGTGTAAATGTTTACAAAAGTTGACAACCTAAATTACACTTTTCCAATACTTTTGTATTACATTTGATACCATCGCACAAATTGTATTTTCAAATTATGGTAACTGTTCAAACAAAAAGTTAACTGAGAGGTAACGTTAGTTTTCTTTCACTAAAAACTTGAAGAGTTTCAGCAATGGGTCATTACTTTCATCGAAATTCTTGGGAAAAATACAATGATATCATAAAAGTGGATCGGAATAAAAGCGTACATTTCATTACATTAGTAAACTGCCAATATATTGTAGATATTATATAAATAATTATAAAATAAAAGTTTATATAAATTAAAAATATTTTTCAACATATTCTTCAGTAAACTAGAATATTACAACCTAGACGCTGTGGCAGCTGTTGCTCGGAGATTTACAAATATTTATTTGTTAAATAATTTGCAAACGGTAAATGCACAAACAAATGACACAAAAATTGATCTAAAAATCAAAATGAGGAGGGGGCTAGAAAAATAGACCTTTAAAAAATATTTAAATTATATTACTAAAATTTACAATAATTATTTATGTGTGAAAAAAACCGCCAATATATTTTGAACGGTGAGTAAAATATTATTTATAATATTAATATGCGCGTGATTACCTATTTAAAAAATGTTAATACACAAATTGTATAAGGCCACCCTACATTTAAATATAATAAAATAAAATAGATTGCCAAATGATTTTTATTTCTATTCATTTTCGGCAGAAAACTATATAATTTTATGATCGCTACTGTAAGTGACTGATGTGATTTTTTGTGATCTGTATACTAATAAAAATTAATGTTTTATAATCAATTAATTCGTGGTTAATGTTGTGAAACTTGATAGTAACCATATCTGTATTTTGAAATCTCCATAAAATCTTTTCAACACTTTTTAGAATTAAAATACATAATATGTTATAAATATTTAGAATTATAAGTATTATTCAATAACAAAAAACAAAATTTTATTTCTTTTATTAATTCTGAAAACTATTTAGTACCTACATTTTTTGGTGATTACAAAATAAACATAATATTTCTTAAACACAATTTTTTTAAATTAATTTGCAGTTGTTTACCTTTTAAAGACAGTAAATAACTATTATTTAGTGATTATTATTATTGTAGTAATTTGATTTTATTATTTATATCTAAAGAAAAACATGAAGCAATTTTTAACACAATTAATAATAATTAATGAATAACGGTGCTAATTCAATTTTTGTTGTCGTGATTATTATTATAGGTAATTAATAATAAATAACTCACAACACATACGAGTAGCTGTACATGGCTAAAACCATTTATATACCATATGTAATTTATTCATAAAAAAGTTACACCTTAAAAATTTATCCTTGTAACTAAAAAGTTGAATAACCCTTGACACCAGCTTCAATGGGCTATGATCCCTCCAGTTGACAACCCTAACAAAAATGCTGTTTTATAAGATTTTCTTAACTTTTTTTTTCCTAAAAAAATTTCCTAATGAAACAAGTTATCGTATCTGTATCTGAAACGTATCTGTCTTAAATTTCGTAGAAGAATATTAGTTTGAATTTCTTATTTTACAAACTGGGCGTGATATTACCTTTTAGCTTTGATTACTTTTCGTTTTAATACCCTCACAATTTTTCAAAATTAAATTTTGTTTATTTTAATTATTTGATGTATTATGACCACGTTAAATTAAATAAAACAAATTTTAATGATTGATTGTTCATCTTCATATTTTTTGTTTTGATAACCCAGTAGGTGTCTTTGTAACTTCAGTCGTGAGTTGAATTCGTATTCAATATGCCCGACTGCAAATAACAAACTAATATATACCTACTAATATTAGCGTAGGTATATTAATTTATTTCCTACATAAATAATAAGGATAGGGTATACCTTATAAGTTGTAACTTCTTCTAACATCGAATATGTTTTGAACGTTATATTCTATTTTTTCGAATTTTTTCCATTAATGTTTACATAATTAATTTATGTATGCAAAACATAGGTAGAGCAAATCCAGCCAGTGATGGCAGAGGTGTGTCCACTTAGGTGTAGTGGAAAGTGATGAAAGAACGTGCCAGTATCTACCGGCTTAAATTTTATAATTTAAAAAATAAAATTATTTATAACTTACCTACTGTACGATTAAAGACAACAAGACAATCGAGTACACGAAAGTAGATTTGATTTTATCTGACAAATATTTTGAATTAAAATGAATCTTTTTTTTATTATAATTATGTCAGTTCTTAAATGTAGATATCGGTTGGCATATATTAGAATCTGTAATAACTTTCATACAACTAAGTGCATAAAAACGTAAGTGAATAAAATTACATTAGTATTTATTAAATAGCATTACATTCATTATTGAATTGCGCTGACCCTTTCGGGCTTTACAAAATCCTTCAAGAAAGGGATTAATCTTCGTTAAATTACAGTTGAAAAATTTATTCAAAGCGTGTTTTTCTTATAATCTGGGATGTGTCTTCATTTCCTTTACTATTGATCTCCAGATTTTTCGATCTCCACATGTTTCCGCTTTGTCACTTTGGTCACTTTCAAGTCTTCCATCACACAGTCCTACCATTGTAGTTTCGGCCTTTCTCTGATTTGGGATCCATCCGCATCCCATAACATCACTTTTTTGTTACGCCCTCATTGTTACTCCTCATGATGTGGCTCAACCATTTTACTACACTTTGATGATCTTAGCTATAAGCAGAGAAACAATACTAAAATAACTTTCATATGAGTGCATAAAAACGTAAGTGAATAAAATTACATTAACTTGCTTTAATTTAGTTTTAATTGTTAGTGATCGTGACAATAGGCACTTTATTGTTGATTATTCATAAAATTGTTGTAAACTTTAAACTCTGCAATGAAGAAATTTTTCTAATTACAATAAAAAAACTAATCAAACCTTGCATTTCTTAATAATGCCTTAGTCAGTTCCAAATATCCTTTCCATTAATGTTCACATAATTTCATATGTGCAAGTGAAATATGAGCAATAAAAAGAAAATTTAAAAAAATTGAAAGCGGCGTGGAAATGAAATTTCACAACTTTAATCGGTGTACTTACATTAGCCGGTTATAGATCGGTATCGGGTAGAGAAACAAATTAAGAAAAGTAAAGAATCGAATGTCCAGAATTAACAAGACAGTCGAAATAACATCAAATTCCAATTAGAAGGCTACCACTGACTGAGTACTGAAAATGTAAAAATTAGTGGTAAAAGATATTGAAAGAGGAAAACGTAATAAATGAAATTTTTTTATCAGGGCCCATTTATATCGGGACCCTGAAGCTTCAGCTTTAACTTTTATCTGTTCAACAGTTTTCTTCTATGTAGTTTCACATGTATTTATAATGCTAAACAATCAGATTTATTGTATATCAAAAGAAACCAATTGTATCTTACCGAATCGGATCAGATATTTGATATATAATATTATATATTTCGGATTGCCTGATACATTGCAAAGTAAGTAACAATAAATGCTAAACACATCGCAATACACCACGCTACAACTAGAAACTGTGTATCCGTGCCCAAACTACCAGCCTTGCAAATTGGGATTTGATTTGTAAGAATTTTACATTTTTTACCTACGGACGAGAAGCCAGCCAATCTGGAGGACCAACGAGACGGCCAGAATAAGTTGTTACGTACCCGGATTTGAACCGGGTATTGAGCGTTTGCAGTCAACTCGCTTGATCATTGCTCTCCGACCATCTCTTATCAGATATTTGATCCAATAATTTTATTTCAAAGAAAATTGTTTGACTCAAACTTCCGCCCTCTTGCCTACCGCACATTGCAAGGTACTCCCTGCGGTGTTCCATTTTTTTTATATTATAAATTCAACTTTTGCGTTATATTTGTGTTTTGTTTAGAATACTGTGGCTTTTAGTTAGCTGTCAGTGTAGCACACCACCCCATTTTAATTTAAAAAAAAAAATTACAAACCAATTTTAATTTAAATAAATTTCTAATTAAAAATTTCCATACTATAATTGTAGACCCGGACCTGTACTCATATATTGTACAAATTCATTAAACAAAGATATTTCTAAAAAAAATTTAAAAATAGTTTTAATTTCTGATGATTTCTACATTCACGCTTGAAACATTTTTGGTTACAGGTCAAAAAGGTTGAACCAATTATCATGAATAGGCCTTTAAAATTGTTAGTACTAGAAAGTTAAATAGTGAAATAAGTTTAAAATATTGAAAACAAATAAATAAATCTGTCACCGAATGAAATATAAAATATTCGATAAAATTGACCGTAACAGTTTTTGTGCAAAACATGATAAATTAAAAATCAAAATTTCTTGATGTCTTGATATTGTTCTTTGTAATTGGCTTTTGGATCATTGTTGGATAACAGGGTTCCGATGGAGGCTCTGTTCCCGTCAGTGATTTTTAGACCCAACTTAGTTAAACGTGCCCTTATCTTGCTATTAATTCTAGGAACGTAGTTGATAACACCCTACGTAGAAGGTGGCTTATCGACTACACAAGTAGTCAAATTTACCAAAAATAGGTGCAATTGTTGAGAGTATTTCTTCCAAAAGCAAAATATATCATTCGCATCTACACCACAGATCTACATACATTGTTCAATAATGTAGTATGTTTTGCTTCAAATAAATCATTGTCGAAGTTCTTCATGAAAATTTTGGCAAGGATGGGGACAGTCGGAACTCTCATCAGTTAACCATCTTTTTGCATCTCGAACTTAGTTGTAAAATCTAAAATAGCTTGGACAAAGTCTAATTTCGACGAGACGTAGTTATTCAGTCTGTAATTAAGTCAATGTCGCTGTTTTCTATAAAGCTTTTTAGAACCATTTGTAGTTCCAATACTGAGATAGGAGTGAAAAGGCTTTTTACGCCAAAAAAACTAAGATAAACTTAGTTTTTTCGAAAGTGTGGGTTTTCAATCGTTTGTTAAAATCTGTCGAGTTCTGTACACTATGCACTGATTTATATGGCAATCCTGTAAGTATGTTGTATGTACTTATATAGGAAATGGGTTTGGCAGTTGTTGATACATGAAACTGATACATGAAATTGGGTAACCCATACACAGAGTAAGGGTCTTGGGTTCATGTTGTGTCGAGCTTTAAACCGAGATATGTACCTTTGGTATGGATGTCACTTATTATTTGGTAATTTTTCAGTAGAGTCGCTGGATATTTCTTCAAACATTGTAAAGTCACTAATCAATTCTTTCACTTTCAACCGAAATATTAAAATTATTCTATTTTTTCTATTGGCGGATTTCCGAAACAATCATAGATCAAAAGGCCTCAAAATTATTCAGATCTCAAAATAAAAATTATACCGACAAAATACTTCAGTGAGGTTAAACTTTCCGTAAAAATGTAAACTGTAAAATTAATTTTTGGTTAAACTAATCGATATTGGTATATTGATAATCCTCACCTTACGTTTTGTTTTAATGTTATCTATCAAATCCCGTTCAGTTTTTTTAATGACTATGTTATCTTCGGTGTCCCTTCTTCGTACATAAACCCAAATACTCAATTTTTTGTAAGTTTATTAGCATTATATTATCAGCATGCCAATTTTTATTATTATAAAATTTGCTTTATACTAACCAGGTGCGGATATAGGATTACGTTTAGGAAAGAAAATTTTTGTGTGATTTTACCTATTTTCCAGAAAATTCAATCTAAACAAAAATTTTAATAAAAATAATTGATCAAAAGTCATAATTTGATCAAAATAAAACGCTTCGGTAGTGAATCACGAGGGGAATTGAACCGACTGCGCCTTCTTGTATTCGCATATCTGAAATTAACAAGACTAAAGTATGAATTAAAATTTTTTAATAGTTTCTAATAATAAAAGGGTGGAAATTATTGAATTAGCTGTAAATAATTTTTGTGCTTATGAATTTTTGATGTTCATATTTTTACGAATATTTTTATTATTATTTTTATGTGAACTAGACTTGTTATCGTTTACTCCCTTAAGGGATTGGTGGCAGCTTATTAAATCAAATTATTAATTAAAAACCATAGTAAGTATAATGATCAAAGAAAATCAAATTTCAAGTTTCACGTTTGCTAATTTAGAGGAAAATGGTAAAATAAAATGTTTCCTACACACTTCAGGATTGTTAGAATGGTGACAAAAGTACAGTGAAAAAGTGTTTTTTCTTCGTCCGCAAAAAGGAGATTTTGCAAAAATTAATTTTCTTGTTTCTCGATAATAAGTAAAAATAAACCTAAAAATTTATATCCGCCAATTTTTACCTACCAAATCTTGATAGTTTTCTATACGTTTTAAGCCAATAGGGAACACCCTTAAAATAACAAAGGAATTTGCATAAGTTTCCCGTATTATTGTTATAAAGTATTTGCTTTGAGTAAACAAGAGGTCATAAGCGACAACTGCGAAATTGTCACAATAGTAAATTACAAAATTGTAATGTAGTCGCATTACCGGATAGCGGTCACCAAGACCGCGTTCGAATATTCATTACTACTCCGAGTACTGGAGTAATCGGAGTGATTTCACCTGCCATCTAAAAAATTTTTGTTGAAACTATCGATACATAACCTTAAATTTACTTATATTGACAGTTTTAAAAATGAAAAAACAATTCAATTTAATTTGTCACTGTTAATATAAGTAATTAGGTATTATAACCCTCCTCATAACTTTTTTTTAACAAAAATTCGTTAAATGGCAGGCGAAATCACTCAGATTACTTCAGTACTCGGAGTAGTAATGAATATCAAAATATCCTCCATTCCGAAGTTTAACTTATACCAATGAATATAACAAAAGTTATATTTATATGCAATACTACATTAGAATTTTACCACTGCAGTTTGGTAAATCCTAGCATTTACCTATGGTTTTACCACACAAGAACGATATTTAGAGTAAAATATAATTCAACTTTACAAATATAATATGAAAAAGAAACTAAAAAAAATTGAATAATTAATTAATCCAAAAATCCCCTGTTTTTCCACCTTTTTGTTAACAAAATATTTAAAATAATTTGTATTATAAATTGTGAGTAAGTACTTATTTGAAATATTTTGAGAGTATTTCTCTTTTAGTATTTAGTATTTAGTTTTAGTATTTCTAAGGGTGACTTGTATACTGCAAGTTTAACCGGTAACTATGGTTTAAACTCGGATTTTGACTATTGTGATTGGTTAATCTACAGTTTAAAATTTTAAACTAGATCTATACAAGTCACCCTAAAAAACGGAAAAAACATTTTAAATTATGTACCTTTGCTATTGACTTTTACTATCGAACACAATATAGGACATTTTTTGTACAACGTTTTTCCAAGAGCTTTGCGTTCTTCCAGTAAACAACAAGATAGCTTTACAAGAATTAAATTTGCGTCATTATCACTTTTGTACAGTTTTTTTGTGCCTCTCTTACCGCTGAGGGATACCCCCTAGGACCACAGTTTTATTTCCATTTTTGTTACGTATATTCCAAAGGTACCCCAAAATAAAGGACTATAGCCGTTTTCACCACTTGAGGCTATATGCACCCCTATATTGTTCACAGAATTATTAAATTTCAAACTTAAACAATAAATTTTTAAGACCATCCATATCCAAAATTATCTACTAAAAAACTAGTTAATTAGTTAGCTTAAACTTAATTTAATAGGGTAATATAGTAACTTATAGAATTATCAAATCATATTATATAATAAATCGAATAGTTTAAATTTCGGAAAGAAACTATTTGATCGAATTTTAAGCAATATTTAAATATTTGCAGCTTTAATAAAAAAAAACACTCGGCAGCTTCTGAATATGTAACATTTTATAATTTCTCTATTTAATAAATTATAAAAACAAATAAGAATTAATTAGTGTAGATACTATTTATTACATCATGTTCGCCAGTAATTAAATCACAAAAAGTAGTATCTATTGTAATAATACGATAAATTTCATTTGTTAATTAAATTACGACATAATTTTGTGACTTATTATTACAAAAAATTTCTTTTTTTGATACCTTGACATGCATTATAAATCCTGGTTATTTTATCCTTTATTTTTGTGTCGATAACTTGAATTTCATAAATTTATCACAACCTAACAACTGATAAAAAATAAAAAGGCGCCAGATAACTCAATAAAACTTAAGAAAAATAACAAAAGGCGTTAGATTTGTTACGTGTGTTAAATTCAAAATCAGCTACAAAACACAAATATTTAATATTATTAATGTTTAACTCAAAAATGTTTTGAAAAACATTTTAATATAAAATAAACAGTCAATAAAGTAAACAAGCAAGCTGTTTTAAAGAAGCAAACCTAATCAAAATTAAACTTCACGTATCTAATGGCCATACTAATAGTCCAGATCGAGACTTGAAACCTAATCTATAATCGAATGTTAAACTGGAAAAGTACATAATAATTTATATAAAAATCTGATATTAAAAAAAAACACTAAGCCTAAGTACTAGTATGTTAATAATAAGCAATAATAATTTCTGTTCAACTGATCCCATCTACTTATAATCTTTCAGCATCATCACTTTCGGTCGATAATCTTCCTTCTGAGATAATTCGTGCTTTCTCGTCCTAATTATGTGTCAAGGGTAACTAAAAATACAAGAATTTGATATAAATTAAATTAACAAAGATTAAATCATTTACGGTACCTCTCTGCATCATTACTGATGCAAAATCTATTCAAATACACGATTACAAAAATCTCTTGAAATTTGCTATTCCAATCAAAAATAATGTCAAGGTAATCAGACTCAAGTTTATTGTGCTGCATGTATTTAGTTAGATATTGACAACAAATTTGAAAAAAATTAATTTTTTAATTTGAATTGAATATTTGATAATGATTACTTCAAAGTTTTGCTTATTTTACTGATAATAAATAAATAATATTAAATTTTGTAAACTTAGTTCACTTGTTTCCTAAAATCTGAAATAAATACTTAATTAAAATTAGCTTTAATGTTTTTGTTATTACTTTGTGGTAATCTATAAATTTAAATTGTGAATAATTTACATAAAAATAATTAAAATTAAAACAGGTTAATAATATCTTTCAAAGAAATGCTAATATATTAGAATCTTTTCTTACATACCTACATCGTATCGTGAATAAATTTGAATAAAACACCAGAAATGCAAGAAACGTTTATTTATATGCGTAAATGATTAGTTTTAATAATATAAACAAATAAACACGTTTTGTTTAAGTTGTAATTATTGAGAACCTTCTACGAAACATTGCATACTATAAGAAAGTAAATAATGAAAGAATGCATTTCACTAAATTTCGAATTTGAATGTAATTTGCAAATTTTTGGACATATGGAAAATTTATTGGAAACAAATAAGTTGATACAAATATCGTACAAATTTTAAACTTTTCAATTATCTTGTCAAGACGCTCGAGCGCCGATCGAGAGTGGGGTATTCGGTATGGTTATATATCTGGATACCAAAGCTCTCACAGTATATATCTGCATCGTGTGTATGTTTTCGAGCTTATCATTCTCATTGTTTTCTAGTTATATTTTCAGATGAATAATTAATAAAATAAACTTTCAATATTTTATAAAAGTGATAGTGTAAGTGATAAAAATGACTTCGGGCGTGAAACAGACTGTAATCAAGTAAGTTGAGAAAAATTTAGTGCAATTGAAATTTTTGTCAATTTCAAACTGAAAAGTTTTCAAAACTTTTATTTCTTTTATTTTTACATTTTTGTCACGTTTTGTTTTTACTTTAAGTTATAACTAATCAAAATTGCTACTTAAAATGTATAACCTATGACAAGGCCGAAATGCGACCTGAATGTTACACTTTTGAATATAAACATCTTTCAAATTCAGGAAGTAACCTTTCTACCTGATACATTATTTACGATATTTTGGAAAGGTACAAAGTTTTGGACGGTTTTGTATTTATTTTATTATTATAGTAACCGTGGTATGCCGTACGCTTATATGTCACTAATAAATTATTTATTAAATAATTAAACTTGTAGTAGCAGTAATTGTGACTTCAACCTATTGATTTACAATTTCTTTTATATGCAATTAAATTAATTAGGTAGAAGTGCGGTTACCTATAAGTGTTTCATAAATGTAGAAAGTTGTAAACTAAATGCAATACTTAAGATTTACCAGTAAACTTCGGTTAGCTAAATATGAGATTATTCAATAATGTGGAATTATAAATTCGATTACCATTCCCGTAATAAAATTTTAGATGTGTAAAATCAATTTCAAAAGGAAGATGATAAATTTAAATTAAATATACATCTATTATTTCTTCTTTTTCCTTAAGTAACTGCAAAATATGTAAATTTATTGTTAACTAATTCTATTGATAAACAAAACTTTAATGGTGTGAATGCTTCGCTTAAAAATATTAAAATTTTTATTTGTTTTGATTAAATTTGATTAAATCAAGTTTATATGAAGTAAATTTGTTTATAAATGTGATTGTTAAAGCAAGTGATGATTATTATTTCGCTGTTCATAAAATAAAGTTTTCACTAGCTTTGATATTGGATTTGCTTATTTGAAATTATTGCTTTTATGTTTTATTAAATTTTAATATGACCATGAATATACAATTGCTTGAAGTTATAAACTTAGTCTAATTAACAATTAGTGAATAGCTGCAAATTGCTTTTATTTATTTTAACAATAACTGATGAACAATCGAACTGCTTAAGTGTGTTTTTAATAATAAAATTTAACAAAGAGCTGCGAGGTTTTTGATATTTTAATTTTTATAAACAATGTAATTAAATTAACACTAACTATAATTAATTACAGACTAAGCATGGAAAGTTTTTCTAAACAACTTCTTCCTAATAATCATGAAAATTTTTGTTAAACCAGGAGTCGAATCTTGCACGAACGACTTTTGATATACTACATACTTTCAAATTATTTAACCATTATGTGTAAATTTAATAATTTAATAAATATTAATTAGTGACTATTGTATAAATGATGATGAAACTGGTGTAATATAGCTAAGATGTAAAAAAAGTATTACTTAAGCATATAAATTGACAATAATAATAAAAATAATACATAATTAGAGATGATGTCTGGTGTGTGCCACATTATCTACAACATGTTCAAAAGTATCGAAAACCTGCGTTTCTGTTATAGCAAAAATTTTCTGAACATTTGCTCGTAAGGTCGACAAATTGAAAATCTGTCTTTACTAATTCTTTCTTGAATCACCAAGAAAATCCGTTATAGGAAGAATGGCTAAACATAAAAGTAACGAACTGCTTTGTATAGGCTTCACTGACTATAAAAGTGTTGAAGCTGTAGAAAGAAAACAAAAAAGTAAAATAAAAATAATGACTTTCATGCGGTGTAATATTAAGTAATTAATATAAAAAAAATTCGGTAATACCAAAAACCGCGTTTTAATTTTTATATTTTGTTTATCTGGTGATGATGAAAAATTGACCTGATTTTAGAATTTGATTTCATAAAATATAATTAAAATTTTTATCTTAACCAAGAGTTGAGAAACTGCATTTTAGAACTTATTATTGTACGGTGTGGTAAACCCAGTTCTTCATTTTTTTAGTTGAATTGTTATATTATGCAGGTATTAGTAATATGCAACATGTAATTACGGATAAACCATTTTTATAATTGGGACAAACCCACGAAATCAAATTATTAGTCAGTAATTACCCACACATCAAGAATCTAAAGTTTAACGTGGAATCCGAACTACGATACAAATATTTTGATTATGTATAATATTCTGCAGTATTGTAATAATAATTCCGCTAATTTTGTTATATTTTACAACAATTTAAGCAATGAAATAACTCTACTTCAAAGATTATAAAGAAAATAAAGTATTCGTAACTGTAAGTTAAACTGCATGCAAATTTTAATTGAAAGACATTATATGACTTTCCAATAAAGTGAATAAAGCAAAAGGGAATATTTCGATATTAACAAAAGTTAAATCTTATAGATTAATTGAAAGATTGCTTCGATATTATTAGATCTGATAGAACGGTGTTCTCAATCAATAATAATTAAAGAGTTGATAATTGAAAGACATTTCAACTTGCAGTTAAAATCACTTTAATTTAAAAAAAATTTGTTTAAAATAATTTGATTTCTGTTAATCTTGGTTAACCTTGCAAACATTTGTTGGCTTTTATACTTTTTGACGTCAATTTAACACATTGATAACCCAAAGTCACTGCTTTTTTGGTACATCTAATGATCTAATTCATTCTAATCTTAGTTTCATTGAATTTTGTTCATTTAAATTAATCTCATAAAGTGCCGATGAAAAAGTTAAATTGCAGATAAATTGTTTTAAAATGTTGATTGAACTACAGATCAACCATTCCATATAACCAGAATTTCTTTACTCAGGTGCACAAGAAGTCAGGATAAATCATGTAACTTTGTAGATTTGCTCCATTAGTTAAAAGTAAAAATTAAAATATGGTTTACTTTTTACACATTTTTTATAAATAGTAGGTAACAAAATAAATATGAAAACTTAACATTTAAAGTGAAAAATAATTATTTTTCTCCAACCAACTTTGAAAGTTATTTTTTTTAAGAATTGCATCTGTGAAAATAATACCTTATATAATATCACTCCGAAAATACTGAACACTTACGTGTTCAGTCAGTAATTTGAAAAATCAAACATTCATTTTTTCATATGTTTTTGTTGATGAAAAAATTATATATACGCACTTTGCTAGAAAAGTTATTTTATGACTTGTCTAACCGCTTGTTCTGCAAATTACCTGCTCCTTCTCGGGCTCTCCTACTCATTATTATTTTTACCTTAAGGAAAAACCTATAAAAAAAAATAGTTATTCGGCCTTCTGCATTACTAGAAGGGATTGTGATAAATGAGTTATATTAAATCACACAAAAAGATTGTAAAGCTTAGTAAAGCAAAGCTTAGCTTTACAGCTAAGTGCTGCTTAGTAAACATTCATTGATTAATAAATTGAGTAATAAATAAACAAACTTATCATAGGCATGACATCAACGGACATCTTCAGGGCAGCGGTGGATAAAGTTATGTAGGCCAGATTAATAGCCAACGTCTAAAGAAAATATGGCACTAAGAAGAAGATCATAGGCACCACCATAAATGACGACACGAAAAAAAAAAAAGCTTTCTAGTAAAATAGTCATGAGATTAGATATTTTTATTTAATTGCACAAAAAATGCAAAGAGAAACAATTAATCTAGAGGATAGACTTAGAAGGATAAGACCAGGAACTCCCTACCTGAAAGCTTAAAATTTGCGAGCTCTTAACCGTATGAGTTCATCACTTATATCACTAGGTGGCGCTGAATTCCTGTTCCAGAAATACGATTTAAAATGAAAATTATTAGTTGAACCAATATGAAAATAAAACAATAAAGATTGAAAATATATGTGCGTAAAATTTTATCCTACAATAATAAACTACAAAATATTAAGTTCGTTAAAGAATTTTGACAGCTGTCAACAATGCGCATGCTTGGAATAATGATAAAAATTAATCGAATTTTTTTTAAATATATAATTTCTTACTAAATAGTAGAGTAGAGGGAGGTAAAAGTCCGCACTTAGTATGTTGTATTTTTTTACGCTTATATGTTTTACTCAATCAGCTCAATATTTGGATGAGAAGTTTGTACAGTACTTAGGCTTTGTTATAAATAACATTAATGCCATGATTTGAAAACGGTGTGTATAAAAAAACCATAATACACAAGTTGCGGAAAATGGGACTTTTACCCCATAGGTGGGGCAAAAGTCCGCCATTGGACTCTGCGCTATTTTAAGTCAAATTAAAATCAACAATTTCTCCCAAATGAAAAGTATTAAGCAAAAACAACAAAAGTATAAGATATAAAAAAGATAAAATGTAGAAAAATTTCAACAATGGTCACAAATAAATTGGCCAATTTCGTGCACTCTTCATGACACCATTGTTTGCAGCTATCGCATTGAATGCACTCTCTCATTGATAAATTTTCATATTATTCTTTGCAGCCTAAACAAAGCACTTTGCCATCGGTTAATTCTTGCCTTTTTTAATTCTTCAAACTTTTGCTTGACATGGGTTCAGCAACATAGGACTCTTGCCCCAAGTAGCCAAAAACATTTCCGAGTCATGACCTTTCCAGACCATCAAACCTAACATCGATTATATCCTATAAGTTTATAGCAAGAAACATATATTTTCAATAAAATACATACTAGTTATGGTTACTACTCATTTTCAAAATTTCAACGCAATTTCTGCAAGAGCTAATGATACATCAGGCATACGCAAAATCGTAATTACCTCATGGTTCTCCAGTAATCCAACTTTGCGTGATAAAATTTGGTATAGACACTGTAATTGATGACTACTAACTGCACCTTGCGCACAATGATAAAAATTTTTGAAATATAGTGAGATATTTGAATTTGGGACTTTTGCCCCATGCGGACTTTTACCTCCCTTTACTCTACTTATACTTACGTATTTTATTATTTAAAAAAACATTTATATGTATGAAAAACTAAGTTTTATAATAAAAATAATTTGAAAATAAAATATTTAAACAAATATTTTAGAACAGGAATTTTGCGCCATCTAGTGATATAAGTGATAAACCCATACGCTGAAGAGCTCGCCAGTTTGATTCTTAGTTGCTGGTCCTATCCTTCTAAGTCCATGATCTAGAGTTACTAGATCCTTTCACTGTCTGGTAGCACCTACAAACCTAATGCATAATTTGCATTTTTTGCACTACCAGCACTACGCATATAGGCATAACCTATATAATTGGTTTATGAAAAATATTATTTCAGCAATTACATACTATTTTAGTGAATGAATGTCCATTCCGAGGATGTTAACTGTTGGCCCTCAGGTAACATTATAAAAATAATCTAAGTTCTTCAATTGTCTACAATTCATGATGTAAAAATCACACATTTTCAATATTAAAGAAACTTAGACAAGAGTATAGTGCAAAATCGGAAATACACAATATAATAAAATTACAAATAGTAATTCTACATGAGCAGCAGTATCAAAATTGATACCAAAATTGAATCGGATTTGTCAAACTTCATTGATAACAACGCATATGAATGGATTAACAAGATTTCCGATAGATTACTAAACCAGTAAATTTTTTTTAAATCCGTGGAGAGTCCGCCGGAACTGGAGAACAGGGCAGTACAGCAATAGATTTACCGAATTAGAGGCAAAGCACAGAATAGTTTTAGACTCCTCCGCTTTAAAAGTTATGGTTATTTTGTGGATTTTGAATGACTTTTAGTCTTTTCCAAATAATTTTTGATATTTCTTATATTTGGTTGATGTTATTATCAATATCATTTTTTTTTAATTTAGCAATTATTATGCAGTAGCCTTTAAAGTAAACATTCTGTCTCATTTTTTTTCTATATTTGTTTCTTCGGTGCATAAACGCTGAATTTGCACAATTGTAGTTTTTAGATGAAGCAATTTGAATTTGTCTGTCTACGTAATCGTGAAACTGAAATAATCTTCCTTGTAGAATTCCTTTGACTGATCACATTCGCTGGTTTTGCACTGAATAGTTTGTTCAATTTCTAGATTAGTAGTTTACATAGCTCAAAAATTACACATTTGCACATTCGTCGTTTGTGCACGGCAGTGACCATATAAAATTTTATACAAAGTATAATAAAGTATTATACAATATAAGGAAAAGAATTAAATAATTTAATTATGATTTTAATTTGCACTTAAAACATAACATTTTTAAATGTAATTTTTTTAATGAAATTTTAAGAACTCTCTGATAACAATTGCTTGTAATCGAAAGCGTTACATTTAAAAACACTGAAAGCTTATAAAAATTAAAATTAAATTTACACTTTCTTTACGTGCATGATGGTTATATGGAATACATTATACCTGTTATACCATGTATGTAATTTCTTAATGCAGTGAAAACTCGATAATCCGAAATAATGATTTTACAACTTTGTCACATTGAGAATGAATATAGGCGTTTTAAGATAAGCAATACGCTATCTGGTGGAAAATTTTGTACTAGACGAAATGTGTTAGAATGGTTGATTACCATCAATTTTATTCGGGATAAGTGTTCATTGTGTACTAATTATGTTTTTAATGTGATAGATATCATATCTGCAGCTCTTTTGATTGTCATATTATGATAATGTCATTTATTTTTATAGTAGTTCTCACTTCTCGTCTAGTATCAACATGACCGCTAGAGGCGCTACGATCTTAAATTGAATCACAATGACTAAACTTGATATAATTTATTATCACACCATTTATATTACACTTACATTCAGAACGGCTTATATGTTAATCTTCACGCTATAAGTTGAAAACTTTCAAATTCAACTTATTATCGAAATTTCACTTTATTTTTCAATTAAACAATGAAAATTATATTGACAATATAAACAACTTACTTTCTTCAAATTAATAATATACTTGCGTACTAAAGATTTGAAAACTGACTATTATATTATAAAAAGAACTATACTACCTCACTATTATCAATAACGTAAAAAAAGAACTCACGCTTTTGTTTTGAAAATTTTAGGTTGTAACAAAAAGTCATACATATCACCAGGTATGTTCAGCGTATTAAGTTCAATATTGTCAACGATGAGTTACACAAAAGAAAATACCTAATACTTAATTTATTTTTTTTTCAAAAATAATTAGGATTTGGGAAATCAAAAAAATATTTTAGTAATAGTATTTTTTTATATTTTTACTTTTATAAATCCATTACAATGTTGTCTCACGTAAACGAAAAACTGATTTAAAAAAATTTGAATTTAAAGAAAGCAAAACCACATCTGGTTATCAACAACTGAATTTCTAAAATGCGAATAACATGAAATATCTGAAGTAAGAGGATTTTCATTTTCAATTACAACCTTAACACCTTTAGATTTTCTCACCGTATTACAACCGCAGTTATAACTACGACAAATTTTCAGTACAAGATCATCCTGGATTGACTTAGTTTTTTTTTATACGGAAGACATCTTTTTTATTTTAATACTTTCCTAATTTCATAATCACATTTTTTTCGAATTTGTTAATGAACTTTTTATTTAGTAACTAGAAGGTTTATATATAACTCGCCATCCTTTAAAAATAAAAAAACAAATTTATCTGAAAATAGTCGAATCGGAAATTCTGTAGTCATCATTTTGGATGGAATAGGTATATTATTCGATTGGGACAAAATGAATGCTTGATCGTGTTATACCTATACTACACAAAAGTATAGAAAATTTGATTATGTAGGAAAGATGAAATTTATTGCAAAGCACAGCTTTTATGCTTTCGTGACCTTGCATCATTTTTGCACAACTTTTAGCTTTAATCACATCTTCGAATGTTAAAATAAGATTTAATGTAATTTTGTATAAATAATTTTTAAATGCATCTACTCACTTACCTACTTATTTCCACTAATTTAACCATTTAATTTGTTTCATATGCATCGCACTGTTAATTATATGCAACAAAAATTTTAAATTTGCATAAATAATTATGGCAATTAACATTATACAAATTACCCAAATTAACTACCTGATCATTACTTCGTAACAGATTAATTAACGTTTATTGTATTTCAATTCGTTGTTTAAATGCGTTGTTGTATTATTTATTACACGATAGGTCGAAGAAAATTTATGGTTTTCAAAATTAATAAACAGTACCATTTTAAAGCTATTTAAATAACATTAATTCTCACAAATAAATAATTAGTTTATTATGACAATAAACTGCAATAATTACAAATTTTTCAAATTTACCACATACAATAAATTCGATTGTTGAACGCACAACAACCTTTTGAGATAAAAAAAAGTTTGTTAAACGATTCTAGAAGCTGTAAAATTCCCAACACATTTTTTAGCCCCAATTAAAATTAATTTTTGAAACACCGATAAAATAAGTTTAATTAATTAACAAAAAAAGCTATTTTAAATGAAAACCCTTACATAACCGGACAAAAAATGTGTATTGTTTATTTCTATTGTATCTGTGATCTATGATTGCATGCCTTACATCCTGTGGCCGTATACTTTGTTTTTGGTAATACATTTAATTAGCAGTTAATTGTTGGAAGGTTTTCGATTTGTTTACCTTGAATAATTATTATACAATTTGATGATGTTTTTTCCGATTTCCTGTATATTGTCAGTATCATAAAGGTTTCATCGAAATGAAGAATGGTAGTTGTAAAAGCAATGTCACGTTTAAATCAATTTAATCGTGATAAACTTTAACTTCTTTATAGATATACATAGTTAACAATAAATTATAACGTTATATTTAATTGTTCTCTTAACCTTAATTATAATTGGTACATTTATTTTTTACATATTATATCCATCCTAGTTTAAATGAAACTAAAGTAAATTGGCGTCAGTTCATGAGGTACAACATTTTAATCTCTTCCAAATAGTCATGAAAATTTTCGTTATTGACTTGAGTATTGATGATATAATATAAAAGACGGTTTATTTTACACGGAGAATAATTTTACTTTCACAAATTTTTTTGTCACTACTTAGAAAAACAAACTAATTATTGTTAAAATTTTTTAATATATTACATGGCGACGTCATAGGCATAATTGGGTAAAATTGTGTAATATGAATGAATACACGAGAGTAGTAGTAACCCTGGAATTTAAAATGTATTGCTCTAAAAAAAAATTAAACTGCGACTTACCAAAAATGATAGATGCAACCTAACCAATTACCTGCATATCTAAATTTTATATGCCTTGTGGCAATTATTTTGTAGAAGTTAAAATGTTTAAACAAAATAATAATTAGAGTTCAGATAAAATTGACTTATTTTTATTTATCATTCGTATTTGAGAAACTCAGCGGATGTTATACTAATTTCCGTAACATCAATAGAAGGAACTTTACTATAATATGATTAGTCCACAGTAAAATAAGGGAGGAAGTTTAAAAATAGAATAAAAATTCTTATTTTATCAATGTATTTTTTTTAAAAAATAATTTTTAATGTTTAATCAATAAGTTTTTTAATATTAATTTAGTTACAATTTATATTTTATCATGCAAATCGTTACCCTAAAACGTAAGTTTAAAAGTCATTATTTATTTATCAGTTGATTAGCTATAGGTAATGCTTTGTTAAAGTGTTACTTTAGATTTATAAATTTTTAATGCAACATTTCAAAAAGCTTGGTATATGTTGAACTATTTTAATTCAGTGATAAATTTATAAAAAATTCAATTTTTTTTAAATTACTTTTATAAGATCTAATTAAACTTAGTAGTAATTATTAAATTGTGGAAATTAATATTACATCAGATTTTAGTTTAACAAAACAAATTGCTTAGCTAAGCATAAACCAAATACTTAGCTTATTAATTTTTAAATTTCAATTTAATTTGGATTAAGAAGTTAGAGTAATTACCTTTCTGGTAGCTTCTACCACTTTGTAAATCAGGTTTTTGTTCTTTAAATATTATCGGATTTTTAATATTTCTAAGAATGATCTGTAGATTTCAAAATGTTTAAAACAATACGAAAAGAAATGAAGAAGTTTTTGTCCACTTTCATCATCAGTAAATAAATTGTTTTTAGTGAACTTTTTTACTGAATAAATACTCGTATAACAAAGCAGATAATACTAATTAATTAAATACAGCCATAATTTTTAATATTTTATAATCATAAAGTTCTTTTAGGTAAACTTCCAATTTTACGATTGAAATCTATAGCATTAATCGCTTTATAATAAAATTTTATATAAAATTTAGTAGTTAAAATTAATTTCAATTGTTTGTTTTGAATATTTCAAAAATTTTGTAATCATTCAGCAGAAGTCAGCTGAAAAGTTAAATGATGCCAAGGATTGAACTTTTTGTTCTATATCTTACTAACAGTGACATACTTTCTTGAAAAGAAAATAAGCCTGACGTAAAAAATCATTGCTCATAATGTCAGTGGTCAACAAATATTATCATATTTTTATAAATCAGTACAAATTTTATTAAGTAAATTAATAGTTACAGCGATTAATGTGAATCGAACCATGACCAAACACGTAATTCCATTGCTATCTTTCAAGTTTTCTTAAATCAACCGTAAATATCATGATGCAAAAATTTCAGTTGGATCCTTTTTTTTAAATAAATTATATTAATTTGATATCTCATGATACATGATACATTTAAACATCAAGAGATTAACTTTTGTAATACAATAATAATAATTAAAGTAAATGAAAGCAAAGGTTCATATTTTAAGTAATCCCATTTCGGTTCCATTGCACTATTAACAAATTTTACATCACTTTATGATAATAACAACCAAAGTCAAAAATAACTTTTTTATTTTCAATTTTTGTTAATATTCAATCATACATCATACACGTTAATTTTAACAATAATAACTTCACCCGTAAATTTACCTTAATTGTCCCATCGCGTCAAAATTAACAGCTATTTTCTATGTTACTCATTTACAAAAGGTCTTAGAAAATTATAATTTAAATTAAACACGCTTCGATAATGCTAGGTTTAAATTAATTTTCATAAGTGCCTGAGGCTTTACTTTTTATCCACCTAGGCACTTTATAAAGCAGTAGCTCAGTGATCAATTTAAAGGTAAAATCTGATTACTTATCTGTAAGACTATTAAAATTGTATTAGTTTCGTTCTAAAAATATAAATTACTTTCTTCACTTATACGCATTAACATATTTAAACAAAATTGTATTGCTCTTACATAACAAAGTACGTACGAAGATAAACATATTCAGGAACAGCTAATTAACGCAATAAAAACTATGGAATGTTCACATTATGGTAGGTAGTGTACACAATTTATACACATTAGTTTACAAATCTGTGTTTATATGTTGTCAATATAATAGCAATGCAAACTTGGAAAATCCTAAAAATTAAATGTTGATAAAAAGTTTTACAAGAATTGTAGTTTTCTTATTATTGTCGTTTTTTTATTGGTAATTCTTTGTTAATATTATGGAATAGTCAATGTTAAAATTTATTACCAATGCAATTAAATTTGCATCTATAATGTTTATTTGATTCTGAAAATTAGAAAAAAATATTTACGCACTTATATTAACTTATAATTATAATCTAGAAGTGAAAAATTTTTAAGATAATTTTTCCCAATGTTTTAAAAATATATTTAAGTTATTTGAGTAAACCAAAAATTAATCTTGAAGGGAATTATATTTTGTTTTTGAAAATCGACTAAATTGATATTATTAATTTCATATTATCGGTAGGTATTAAGTGGCATTCACATAGGGCAGCGGTGGCGAATCTTTTTATGTACGAGTGCCAAAAATTTACAAACAGTATTTATCGAGTTGCTGCCGTGCCGAACACTTTTTAATAAGGAAGAATTTAAAAAAAATATTTATTTCAGAATTGTATTTTTGTGCGATATTCGCCTTTACGAGGCATTTATAAGGCTGATCCACCCTCTTTCTAGTAGCACACTTTGCCGAGTTGGACCAGCTTGGGAGATATCTTTAATTAGTACAGCGTTAGTCAAAACGGCTTGAAGCGTGATGAGCAAAGGTGATGTAGCTAGCGGAGCTTGCAAAGAGAGTCGATTTTGACAACGCAACCACGACCAATCTTGGATCCACATTAATATCTACGCTGAGCACATGAATATTGATTGAAAATAATTTTTGAAAAATACTTATGCGATGGGCAAGGTTACCCTTCTAGCGGTATCCAATCAATTGTCGTTATAAATGCTATTTCATGTATTATTGCTTTTTGGACCGTTTTGTATCATCTTGGCCAGTAAAAATTTTTAACATCTTTTTTTTTAACATCAAATTTTTAACTGGATATCGTTCTACTCTTGAACATAGGAAGCACAAATGCTGACATTAGCGTCTTCTACAGTTAACAAATTTCATAAAATAAGTTTACTTCTTTAAAGTTAGAGACGCTAACTCCAAACTTTCTCGCTCCCTTATTGGAAAATTAACGAAAAATCTTAACGGTAACGTCTTTTAGCGCTACAAAAGTGAACTTTTGACATAAACTTTTTTCATGGGTGAGAGGAACTTTCTCGCTTCCTATTGCTTTTACACAACTGCATAAATTCGACTAATGAGATTATTTCACGTTACTTAATTTGTAGTGCGTATAAAATGATATCAATTGTAAATCGTTAACGTGCCATTAAAATTTTCGTACGTGCCACATCTGGCACGCGTGCCATAGGTTCGCCACCGCTGACATAGGGGATTGTATTTGGATGGTATGTGGATGTTAGAACCCGGCACTGCTGATATGTTTGAAAATGTAAGATTACCAACCTTGATTGATTACTAAACTTATCAGCAGTGCCGGATTCTACCATCCAAATACAATTCCCTACGTGAATGCAGCTTCATAACAAAATTCAAATTTGTGTGTATTAATATCAGATTTTTTTATTATTTTTTGTTTATTTATTTTGTGATATATACTATAAATAATGAATAAATATAATGACTTATTCTTTATGTATTCACACATCCGATTTTCGCTATATTTTGTAATACCACGTCTTACTGAAACTTTTAATTTTTGCAATTTTAAAATCTTAAATAACTATCTGTCTTTTTCAATATATCAAAAAAAGCAATGAAAAATGAAATGTTTCTACGTTTTGGATATGTTACAAAATTTATATCGTTTTTTTTTTTTGCTGTAATATCGCACAAATTATTGGTTGACGAGTCAGAAAAACCAATGTTCATAAAGTGGTTAAAACAAGAAATATATATTATATATTTTTTTTATTAATAACAAACAAAAGCTATAAAATAATCCAATAAAACACAAATTACTAACTATTGCATTTTGTATAAAATATTGTATTTTTACTGTTGTAAAAACTATATTTTTTTATTTATTCAAGAATCAATAGCCCGATTTTAAGTTTTTTCTCTGTCTAGCCCCAAAATAATCGTAATTTTAATAAAAATCGTAATTCTTATTACCTTGTTCCAAAAATAATATAATTCAAACTAATTTTTTAACTGTCATGTACTTTTTAGATATTTTTTATAATATAGGTATAAAGTTTAATTAGTAAATATGTAATTTAATTACTCTTAATTACAAATGCGTTTGAAATCGAAAGAATGAAGAAAGAAAGTTCCAAAAGCTTGGAGGAACCGAACCGTAATTACTTACATGGAAAAGTTTTTATAGAAAAAAAAAATTTTAATATACGAGTACATCTTCAAAATTTCACCAATGTCGTTTGTGTATTAACTATAATTCCATTAACTCCATAATTATTAAATTTTATGAACAATTTACTAAGATGTTTGTAAATCTCGGAAAATGTGATTAGAATCATTTATCAAAATGTTTTAAGTTTTAGTACGACAATTTTTTAAATATTTATTTTTTTCGGTTTACAGTTTTGGTTTTCACTTTATATTATTTCCAATAAATGCATAAATACTTAATGATCAGAGTACCTATAATTTACAGGAAGCTGTTTGGTGCAATAGTTTAGTGTAAAACTATAAAACATGGATTACTGCATGGATCATTGCTTACAATGATTAAAATCTCATTACAACAGTCACATATTTTCTTGGCATTTAAAGTACAAAATTATTAAATAATAAGCGAAAGATGAACTACGGAAGTAATTGTGATTTAAAAAAAATAACCATAAAATGTACAAATGTGTAGAGATCTGTATGTGTTTTAATGAATTAATTGAATTTAATAACAGTAATTTAAAAGAATTACACCAAAAATACTGCAACATTTCCAGCTTTAATTCAAAAAGCGTCAATTGCAGTTCAGATTGGCTGGTGATTCCAGTCTCACAACCACCCATCTAGGTAACTGCACAAGGTCGAATATCGAAAAGCGATGCAGAGCCAACATGAATTTCAAACAACCTTTCAGAGTTAACCAAAAGGGTGAAGGTCAGGTATAAAGTACTAATAACCACCACTTCATGCTCACATTAGTAGTGGATGGTAAACGTTAAACGAGAATATGGAGTGAGAATTAACGTGTTTGACACGCTCATGAGTATTATGTGATTAATTTGTTTTACAATTGATGCTTTCTGAACTAGAACTGAAGATGGTGTATCGAAAAAGCAATACCTTGACATAAATTACATTTTTCCCAAGGTAAATTATTTTGAAAATGGATTGAGTACCTATCCTAAAATTTCGCAAAAATTCTGTATACTTGTGCCTCAAAAGTCCACAATTACTTACCCCTTTAAAGTTTTTTAAATACACCAACCAATTATTCGATAAAAAGTTGTAGAAACTAAAAAATCTTAAAGTATGGCTTAAACTAAATGATATTAAAATTTATGTATAATGTGTATGTAGGAAGGCAATGAAATTGTTTAAAATAATTGTTACTAAATACTTCATCACGACGGAACGACGTACATCATCACGCAAATTGTGTGAATCATTACTTCATGTTGTTTATATTATAAATTTTGTTATTACCAATATGTTTTAATAAGTTCTACAACAATATATTTTCTAACAAGGGTACATTATAGTCAGTATATCGGCAATCAAAATCCGAATTTTTTTAGTGATTCTAAGAACCAAAAAAATTATCATTTTCTCGCCGTTTAGTCTAATGCCTGTTACTTTTTAAATTATGTAATTTAAAAAAAAAACATAGTGGCTTAAGTATTGTCTAGAGATAAAGTATTGAATAAAGGTAAAAATTAAAGGGTCTGGCTAGTTTAGAAGTAAAAAAAATACTTGATTTTGTAGAATTCTTTTCGTAAAGACTGCAAAGTTTTTTTAAGAATATATTGACATACATAAAAAAAAGTGTAAGTTTTCACTCACAGAATGTAATTTTTTAAATAAAAAATATTAAGTAACATACTGCTTAAATATGGATCATCCAAAATTAAAAATTTCTTAAAATATCTTTACCATATTAAATTATTTAGTACTTAAACGAATAGTTTTTAAAATATCAATTTAGGACAAAATGGCACACGTTTAAAGTAAAATGTTTAATTTTGGTTAAATATTTTGTTTGTTTTTTGTCAATAAAATTAAAAATATGAGTATGAAACAAAATTCCTTCGTTCAAGTACTTGTTTTGTATATCTAAAATAAAATTTTAAACAATTTGAGATAAACGCTCTCAAAGTTTCAAGACCACCTTAATAAAAGTTATTGTCTTATTAGTGCACATCAAACTTATAAAAAAACAGAAACCAAGAGTTAAATCGCAACACATCGTTACATCAATGTTGACCACCTGAAACTATACTATAAGACAAAGTTAAAAACATCTTTAAAAAACCAATAAGGTAATAAAAAATTTTAATAACTAGCCCATTAAAATTGTCATGCATGGTCGATAATAATTTATTGCTTCCCATTCGCACGAAATGTGATAGCTATGTCAATTTCATTTGTATTGTCTTGAAAATTTTAGGGAATATTTTCCAAATATTGTACTTCCAGAAAATGTAATAAAAAAAATCAATTTTTTTTAAATTTTAAACTGTCCAGAACCCTTAATATAAATTTTAAAAGATAATTATTTTAAATAATATATTTTACATTAAAAAAAAGTTACTTCATATAAGAATCGAACTCAGGACCTACAAATTACCATTACAACTAAGGAGCATTAGACTAAACGCCAAGAAAGTAATAAATGTTTTGAATCAAAGATCACAAAAATAATTGGGATTTTGCCGATATACTGACCGTGATGTCCTCTTGTAAGATATTTTTATATGTGGTGTTTTATCAGTCTGAACTTCTTATGCAGCTTTATTTTATTAAAAAAATCTAATATGCAGAGATTTTAGCCTTCTACCTAGATGAATAAGTGGTCTTTCGAAAGTGAACTCTGTAAATACATTTTCGCTATGTGCAAAGAAGACAAAATTGATATAAAAATTTATATCAGATTATTATTTAAATTTTAATTTAATTATAATTAAATATGTTTTTACACAAATAGTTATCTTTTATACAATATTTGAATATAAATATAGCTTATATATTATTATGTAGTGGTACTATAAAGAAATTGTAAGGTTAGAATATTTTTGAATTTTAACAGGTAGTTAGAATATAACAATAATCATAATATACAAATATTAAATAACGTTTTTAGATAGATTTTAGATTTCATATTTTTATTTTAAAAAGCCTCTAGGAGTGTTTAATTTTCAGCACTTTTATAAATAAAATTACAAAAAATCAATCAGTTATTTGAATTTGAGATGAATGGTCGTGAAATAACTATAAGGTATTAAATAGGTATATAAATAATTTTGGAACATAATATTTTAGCGACAATATTGCCGAATATCAAGTTAGAATTAATGTAATATAGTGAATACTTGATTGCTATTTTTATATCTGATCGTACAATTTTATCTTCAAATCTGCTATTAATATATGATAATACAAAGTATACTCTTAATTCAGCTTTTAACATTAATAGATATACCATAGAACTGCGATAAAAATAAACTGTAGTTTGTATTTCGCGACTGTTAAAGTCACTTGTACGTAGCTTTCTAAAATTAACTATCCAAAGTGAAATTTACTTTCCTAAACCCTTTGAGTGATTGATACGCATTGATTTTGTACCAATAGGATTAAAATTGTATGTATAACAACGTAATACGTCCTAGAGATATGTTATTTTAACATTATTGTTACATTACTATAGAAAGTATCAATATGATGCGAATGTTCGAAGATGAAGTTGCGTACAGCGAATTATCTCGGCCACAACAACAACAAAATTCTCTATTTTTATTTTTTCGGTAGGTAGTTCAATAATAATTTATTGTTCTTAAATAATCAAATAATAAATATACTAAATTGTCGTCATTATAAAGGTCAATTTGGTAATTTTTAACAAAAATATCAAGTCGTGTAGAAAACTTTGACCCGATTTTTTTTATATTTGGCAATAGTAACTATACAAAATTTTACACCACGGTATATCATTTTCAAAAAAATTTATTATTACAAAATTTTAACACTTTCATAAAATTGATGGAATTTTTTTTAAATTCTAAGTAGTATTACTTATAAAATGTACAACGTACAATGTTTATTATGTAAATAGTATTAGTTTACAATAAATTATCTAATATACGACTTCAAGTTGAGAATGTATTGAAAAAGTGGTTATGGTCGACTCTCATCATCCCAACACACGATTGTGGCTAGCAAGAAATTAAATGTTTTTGAAGCCAAGTATTTTGATTGAATATTTAAATTTTTGGTAAAATTATAATAAAATATTTTAAACGGTAATAGCTATTAAGTGCACTAACTGCTAATGCGGAATACCCGCTTTAATTTTTTATTTTTGACGTCTTTCCTCGAAAGGAAATGGAAATCCACGGAGGTTTAATCTGTCTAGTAAATTTTTCAAAATGAAAAATGTTGCACTTTCCGTGATTTGGAGTCCACGTTAAACTCTAGGTCACCTGTTTGTGATATTATTATTATTATTATTACAGCATTTCATTCCTGTCAGAATATTTGCTATCTCCGTAGAGATTTTACAAAACCTTTTATTGGGGTGGTTTATCCCCATTTCCTCTACATTTCACATCACAATCCAATATCCGTTCTCGCCCCACTTGCTACTCTCCTCCATGTTACTCTATCCATTACTTTTGTTCTCCAATTTTCGATTTTTATCATCGAATCCTAGGTCTTCCCCTTGCACGGACCTCCATTGGCCTCCATTCTGTGACTCTTTTTGCAATTGTCCCTTCGTCACTTCTCATCATGTGTCCGAGCCACTTCATTCTCATAGATTTTATTATTCTCACAATGTTTTCAGTTTGTGATATAAGAATGCAAATAATAAAAAATAGATATTTAAAAATTAGACCGCTAATTAATAATTAGCAAAAGTTTCTTAACAATAATTTCACCTTCTACGCAAGTAGGTATTATAATATTAAATATTCACCAGTTTCTATTCTATTCCCTGACCATCATCCGAATTAATTAATTTGGATATGGTGCGATTGCTAATTAAGTTGAATTCAAAAAAAATACAAAAATTTGACATAAAAAATAGCAGTTCAATGTTCATATAAACGAGAATTAATTTTTGCACTTCCTACGTACAATCAATACCTTTTTAATGCACTTTTGAAAAGCAAAGTTTATAATCGAATTTCACACAATACAATCATCGATAATCGATTACTTCACGTAATTACAATTAAATTTATAATTAACTCTGCGCTTGAGTAAGAAAGAAGTAAATTTAATTCTACATGCGGCTACATCGGTAGTCTATACCACAAATTAATAATATATAATTAATATAAAATGAGTAAATTTTAGGCTTAAAAATAGAAAATATTATTTTATTCATTTCTATGAAATGCAATGAATTGAAACTTGACCTAAACAGGACTATCAATTTTTCACGCTTGAAATTTTATCATTCTTTATGGTTATTTTATATTTAACAATTATTGCGAAATACCGTGATATAATTTTTGTGCATTGAAATAAACTGCGAATTTGTCAAAATTTTAGATCGCATACATAGTATTTGAAAGTATCGTTTTATGTCATTCTGAAAAGGGTTATAACGAAAACTATTATAAATTATATCTTGTACCTACCCAAATCACAATTTGCATTGGCCAGCATAATCTTCTTATATGTAAATTCAGTACTGTTTATTTAGGTTTATAGTAAAAGACCGTACAAAACAAATTTTCAAATATACATTACATTATGTATGTTAAAATAATTTTTAGGTAGTTTATAATTAATATAATATTTAAATGTTGTTACAGAAATCCAACATGGTGGAAAAGACGGACAAGTATGGAACGATGTTTAACTTTGCTATCAGGAATAATCTTTTTAGTTACAATAGCACTTGTAGTTGCTCTTATTACAGTGTTATATAATTATCATAATGAAACTACTAATAAAAGTAAGTTAAAATTCAAACTATCGATATTCGAATCAAAATCAATCAAATAAAACGACGTCTAAACTTTTTCCATTTCAGATGTTCCATATGGATTTGAAGCCTTGAAAGGAAAACAAAATCCTGTTATTGTTAATTCATTTCCAACTGATGCAAAGAAGACCGAACTGTGTTTGTCTCCAGGCTGCGTCCACACAGCCTCTCATATTTTAAAACATATGGATGAAACTGTAGAACCTTGCGACGACTTTTACCAATTTGCTTGTGGCAACTTCTTACAAAATACAAATATCCCAGACGACAAATCATCGGTTACATCGTTTAGTGTTATTAGTGACCTTCTTCAAGAACAGCTCAGAACTATGATTGAAGAACCAATCCAAAACAACGAACCTAAACCATTTGTCTTATTAAAAAAATTATATCAGTCGTGTATGAACAAAACAGCTATTGAAGCTGATGGATTGACTACAATTAAAAGTATACTGAAAGATTTAGGAGGATGGCCGATTTTGGAAGGAGATCAGTGGGATGCTGGTAGTTTTGACTGGAGACAATCCGTATATAAATTTAGACAAGTGGGATACAGTGTAGATTACTTAATCGACTTTTCTGTTGGAATTGATTTAAAAAATTCGTCTCAACGATTAATTGATGTAAGAAGGCAAATTCAATCAAAGAAAATTAAATTAATCCTCTTTACTTCTAGTTTGATCAAGGGGCATTAGGACTTCGTAGAGAATTTCTAATTAAAGGTGTAAATGACAAGCTAGTAAAATCTTACTATGACTATATGATCGATATAGCGGTATTGTTTGGTGCAGAAAGAAGTGTGGCTCAAAACGAGCTCAAGGATTCGCTTGAATTTGAAATTAAACTTGCCAATGTAAATATAACCTCGTATGTGGTAGTTTTTCAATACTAATTAATGTTTTAATTATAAAATAGATTTCTCTTCCAAATGAGAAACGAAGAAATGCTACTGCGTTATATAATCCAATGACTGTAGAAGAACTTCAACAAAAGTATCCGACCATTCCTTGGGTTGAGTACATAAACACTTTACTAGATATCCCAGAAATTAAAATTGGTGTTGATGAAAGAGTAATCGTGAGTGTTCCAAAATATATCGGCGACTTAGAAACGCTATTAAGTAACACCCCAAAGAGGTATAATTTGGAAAGTAATGTAGTAACTGTCGTTAGTTTTATGTTTATTAACTTTTTAGAATAATATCGAATTATGTCATGTGGAGAGCTGCAGCTTCTTCGGTGTCTTATTTGACAGAGGAACTACGTAATAGGCAATTACAATACGGTACAATTTTAAGCGGGAGAACAGAAAGAGAATCGCGGTGGAAAGAATGCGTTGATATAGCTTCTGGAAGGTAAATATAGCCATAATAAAATCTAATACACCAAATATTGATTTTGCAAATTTTAGTATGTCAATCGCAGCCGGTGCTTTATACGTTCGTAAATATTTTAATGAAGATGCAAGACAAAAAGCGGTTGAAATGGTATCAGATATTCAAACTGAATTTATTGACATCTTAAAAAAGGTCGAATGGATGGACGAAATTACTAGAAAAAATGCATTAGATAAAGCAGCATCTATGACATCTCATATTGCTTATCCAGATGAATTACTCGATGATAAAAAGTTGGAAGAATTTTATTCTACGGTAGGTTTATATCCCAGTAAACGAGTAAAATTGATTTTGTTTTTTTTAGCTTGACTTTACTTCTTCTCATTATTTAAGAACAATTTTAAATTTGACGTTGTTTGGAACTCAATATTCGTTTAAAAGATTACGACAACCAGTTAATAAAACTGATTGGGTCACACATGGAAGACCTTCCGTAGTAAATGCGTTCTACTCTTCAATCGAAAATAGTATTCGTAAGTAATTATTAACTGTTGATTATAAACTATAATAATGTTAATATTTTTTCTTTTGAAATAGAATTTCCTGCTGGAATTTTACAAGGTGTCTTCTTCAGTAGTGACAGGCCTCGATACATGAATTATGGTGCCATTGGCTTTGTTATAGGACACGAAATAACTCACGGTTTTGACGATCAAGGAAGACAATTTGATAAAGACGGTAATTTAGTAGACTGGTGGCAAGAAGATACAAAAACGGCGTTCATAAAAAAAGCGCAGTGCATCATTAACCAATATGGAAATTACAGTGTTCCAGAAGTTGGTCTGAATGTAAGTACTGAATTTTTGTCAAATGCTACAAGCTAAGAATAATTATCCAAAATGTGACATTTTGAACATCGAAATGCAAAAAAATTTTATTATTTATTAAACGGATACACTCCACAACATTTTTAATGGTTCTTTTATGATATGCACACTGTTTTATAGTACTTATCACACTTTGGGTTTTTGCTTGTATTACTTACCTAATGCATGAATGGTTTGCAAACTCATTATTTTTTATTGCTTTAAGTATTTTACTTAATGTTATAATAAATTAGTTAATATTTTACGTAATATTGTAGTTGTGGTTTTTAGAATTATTGCATTATAAAATTGATTTACAATATAAAATTTAAAAATAGTCAGGCTAATTTCACACAAACAAAATCATTTATATTTTATGAGCAGCTACAAAAAATTATTTTGGAAATTCTTAAATTTTATATTAATATTTATTTCTTGAATTAAAAAGTTATTTATTTTAAAATTGATTTATAGTGCAACCATTGACTTAAATTTTATTGCAAATTATAAATTTCGTGATGTTATAAAAACTCTTCTGAAATTTTTACTTCAATTTTTAATATTTGCTTTCTTGTCAACACGTAGGCCATCACAACACACAGGGAAAATGTGGGTTTTAGGAAACACAAAATACAAAAATAAAGGCTATAAACTACAACAACTGTGTTGTTGATTGCCTCGGTGTTTACAAAATACACGCACATAAATCAATTTTATGCATGAAAAATTTAGTATAAGTGAAAATAGGCGTAAAGTATTTTGGGTAATACTAACAATGCTTTCCAAACTAATAATTTCAGTTAAATGGTATTAATACTCAGGGAGAGAATATAGCCGATAATGGTGGTATTAAGCAAGCCTATCTGGCTTACGATAAATGGGTAAAACGAAATGGTGAAGAGCCAAAATTACCATCTCTCAACTACACTGGACAGCAGCTATTTTGGATATCTGCTGCTAGTGTTTGGTGTTCTAAAATGAGACTAGAAGAACTTAAGCAATTAATTATTACAGACGAACACGTACCAGATAAATACAGAGTTTTAGTTCCTTTTAGTAACATGGAATATTTTGCAAAAGATTTTAACTGTTCTCCAGGATCACAAATGAATCCTGTGAAGAAGTGTAAAATTTGGTAGTTCCAATTTATGACAAATTTTTAACTTTTTTGTAAATTGGAAATTTTTCTAAAACTTCTGTTTTAAAAGTTTTATCATTGATCTGAATGTACTTTAATTGTGTACTTAAACATAAATGTAGTAACATAATTAAATATTTAAATTTTAATCAAATATTGTCATCATAATTAGTTAAATAGGAGACTTTTGCTGGTCTAAAATTTTGTATATACTGCACTGTACCTACGTATTAAATTATCTGGACACGTAATTGTCTCTGTGTAAACAACATAAATGGTAATAGTTCTAAACAATTAACTGGGTTAAGGTACTTATGGTAATTAGTTTATAACCGGTTAATTGCTTTCAATTTACACTAAACTTTTCAGATAATGCGATAACTGTAAACAAAACTAAAATTCATTCAAGTTGATTAAGCCATTATTTGATGCTTGGATAATTTTCTTCAATAATTGTAGCTTTTATAATGTATATCAAGTGTATAAAATTTGTCCTAACAAATTCCACTAACACAATACCAAATTTATATCTATAGCAAATTATTGTATGAAGGTGTTTGTATCAATAATTGCTTTATTTGAATCACATTTTATGGAATCAATCATGATTCAATTATATTTAATAAAAAAGCAAATCACCACTGCTGAGACACCTTTATCACTATGTTCTAATGCAGTAGGAAATTTTTGTACACTAACACAAAATGAACAAGTTTTATTTTATATTTATAGTTTTGAATGGCAGAACATAATCTTCTCAAAATTATGAATTCACAATGCACTTTATAAATTAATATTACTTTACACACTAACTTCTTATAACAATGTATCCATCGTCAGTATTATAGGAAATTTTTCAATTACGTAATAGTGCAACAAAGAATACATTGTTTAAATTTCAGTTAAACGGTGTTAACACTCAAGGAGAAAATATAGCAGATAATGGAGGAGTTAAGGAAGCATATTTAGCGTACGTGAATTGGGTAAAACGTAATAAAGCCGAACAAAAATTGCCCGGTTTGAATTACACTCCTCAGCAAATGTTTTGGATTTCTGCAGCTAGCACCTGGTGTTCTAAATATCGACCCGAAGCTCTTAAATTACGTGTTTTAACCGGCTATCATTCACCAGGAGAGTTTAGAGTTAGAGGACCTTTTAGTAATATCGAATATTTTGCCAACGATTTCAATTGTCCTCTTGGAACCAAAATGAATCCGGCTAAGAAATGTAAAGTGTGGTAAATATGTACATTTTTGTACTGTGATAGAGCAATTTAGAATTATTGTTATAACGTTTAAGTACTATATTATTTAATGAACTTAGTTTATCATTTCTCTAATATTACAAGACTGTGGTTTATAACTAAAGCAAATTTATATTTTCCTATTCTAAACATTGCTGATGAATCGCTTATTTTAAGTACTTAGAGATAGATAATGTGAGTTCTTATTTGTAAGTATTATTGTAACCGATTTTAAAATACGGATGAAACATTTTATAATAAATTCATCTATTTATATTCATGATCTCCATTAATAACATAAATCGAATTCAAATTTTCGAAATACATATTTTTTTACAATTAACACAATTTAGTTTTTAAAAAACGACTGTAGTAATTAAGAAAATAAAGTTTTATTAAATTTTATTTAAAATTTAAAGCTTTTATGTTGTTTTATTTCATTGATTATTATTATTTACATACGAGCATTATACTTATTATGCAAAGCACAGTTTTTCCACTGACAAATACAATAAAAGCCTGTCTTTATATTAACATTCTTTATAGACCCTAGTAACCAGTGAAAAACAGAAGTTTGCGATTGGTTGAAAGTATCAAAATTACTAGCTAGAAGTTGGCGTTACTATCTAATATTCTTATTTGACATAATATTGTTTTTTTTCAATTATTATAAATAAACCAGATTTGTTTTTAAACTAATATTGAAGATACAATAAATTATTTCAACTTTTTACAAAGTTATATTTAGTTCCATTCTATTTCAAGATGGACAGAGTATTATAAACTGAAAATAAGTAATTACGTTAACCTACAAATTCGCGATAGAACTTTCTGCAGAAATTTTCATATTGCTGAAGTTCTTTAATCGCGAGTTTTTAGTGAAACAAATAAATACAAAGGGAGTTTTTTATGTTATCTACCTAGCTATGAAAACAAGAAGTTAGAGAGCAAACAAACTTTTATTTTTCAACTTACGAACTATGTATTAACAGTAACACATTTATTCCAACGATTTTTTAATAACTCATAATATGCGACTCCACAGCGTTTTCTAACTCATCAGTCAATAAAAAACAATGCCTTTTCAATAGTTTTTTTGGGTTTTAAAAAAAGATAATAGTCACAGGGAGCGAGATCAGAACTGTAAAGTGGATGTTGTAATTCCTTAAAGCCGTATTTATTGATTACTTCTTGAACAATTTGAGCTTTATGCAGAGTAGAAGCATAGTTTTCTAAGCATAACTGTAGGGTTTTTTTGTGTATAACCGCTTCTTCTTAATTGTGTCTTTATAGACATCCTTCTTTTTGTAATCCATTTTGCCATATACTCAATTAAGAAAATCCCCTCAGCGTCCCATAAAATTGTAGCCATCGCTTTTCTCCCAAAACATTACATCTTTGCCTTCTTGAGTGGTAGAGAACCCTTATAAACCTATTGCATAAACCCTTGTTTTGTGTGAGGTTCAAGTGGTTCTCATCCCCAAGTACAATTCTATAGCAGAAGTCTTTATCTTAATATAAAGCAGTCAAATTCTTTTCGAAAATTTGTCTACACAGTTTTTGTTAGAGACTAAGGGTGACTTGTATAGTCCAAGTTTAACCGGTAACTATGGTTTAAACTCGGATTTTGACTATTGTGATTGGTTAATCTGCAGTTTAAAATTTTAAACTAGATCTATACAAGTCACCCTAAGCAGCTTAGGAATCCACTGTGCCGACATTTTGCTCATTACCAAATCTTTATGTGGAATTTTAAAAACACTTATTTCTGATATTCCTATTTCTCTAGCAATAATCAAAATATTTACTCAGTCATCAATCGACAGTAAATCTTCAACTTTTTGACGTGATAACGTCTTATAAATTGATTAACGCCGGCTGTAAGATATATAATTATACATATATATATATATATATACAGTAGCACTACAGGCCTTGTAGACCCATGGCTTGTTTCACCACTTTTGACCATATCTTCCTGTCTGTAGCTTTCTTTCTCCATTCAGTGATTCGTAAGATGTTCAAATCTTCCTGTACCTCTTTTTTCCATCTAGTTTTCGGTCTACCCCTCCTCCTTCTTACTTCTCCCATATCCATCTTTAACATCTTGTTGGGTATTCTTTCCTCGTTCATTCTCTCCAAATGACCTAACCATCTGATTCTATGCGACTTGACCACACCAACAACTGTTGCTTCTCCATAAATTTCGCACAGCTCCTGGTTAGTGCGTCTCACCCATATCCCATTAACATATTTTCCACCCAATACTTTTCTTAAGATTTTTCTTTCCCATACACCCAGCATAACTTGTTCTTGTTTCCTCAAACACCACACTTCGCTTGCATATGTCACTACCGGCCGTATTATTGTTTTATATACTCTGAGTTTTGTCGCTCTTGAAAACATTTTGCCGGTCAGTATTGCATTCAGTGCAAACGCACTTCTGTTTCCTGCTGCGATTCTAGCTTTAATTTCCTCTGCACTTCCAGGTTCTCTCGTCACCAGTGTTCCCAGGTATGTAAATGCTTCTACCTCCTCGAACTTAACCACTACATTTTCTTTTAGCTCTACTTGTAAAAAATCACCTTTCCGGAATGGTTTACTATTCCACACCATATATTTCGTCTTTGCTTGGTTAACATTCAGACCCATCTTTTGTGCATAGTTTAGTACTTTTCTTGTAATTTGCTGCAATTCATACTTTGTTCGTGCTATGATTGTCATGTCGTCTGCAAAAGCTAAACACTGGTGAGTATTTCGAAATATTGTGTTCCTTCCATTAACTCCGCTATCGCGCAAGACCTTTTCCAACGCAAAATTGAATAACACCGCTGAGAGTGGGTCACCTTGTCTTAGTCCACTTCTTATCCTAAATCCTCTTGACATTTTACCGTTTACTTTCACCTTGTTAATTGTTTCCTTTAGCGTCATTTTTACCATTCTTATTACTTTGCTTGGTATTCCAAATTCTTTCAGTGCCAGGTAGAGTTGCTCTCTATTAATGCTATCATACGCCTGCTTAAAATCGATAAATAGTAAGTATGTTTGTAAACTGAGCTCATGACTCATTGACTGTATTTCCCTAAGCACATAAATTTGATCTGTTACTGACCTACCCCCCCTGAATCCACTTTGGTACTCTCCCAGTATTTTTTCTGCATATTTGTTCAGCTTATTTTTAATGCATGTAGCCAAGATCTTGTATGTGACATTCAACAATGCTATGCCTCTATAATTTTCGCAGTTTGACTTATCGCCTTTCTTGTGTAGTGGGCATATAACTGCTTCTCTCCATGACTTCGGCATTTCCTCCTTGTCCCATATTTCTTCAATCAAGTCATAAACCATTTTCTCGATTATTGCTCCTCCATATTTTATCATTTCCGCTTGTATCCCATCATCTCCAGCACTTCTATTATTTTTTAAACTGCGGATTATTTTTTGTATGTCTTCCATTGTTGGTTTTTCCACGCTTGGTTCATTTGTGTCACTATCGTACATCTCTTGGTCTTCGTCACTACTCAATGTTTTGTTCAATAGGTCCTCGAAGTATTCGGCCCATCGCTCGATCACCTCGGCCTGTCCACCTATCAAGTTTCCTTGTTTATCTTTACATATTGTTGTTCTTGTTTGGTACCCCCTTCTAACCTTCTTGATACCCTGGTAAAAATTCCTTACTTCCTTCGATCGAAACTCTTCTTCTATTTTCTCTAAATTTTGTATTATGTACTTTCTCTTTTTTGTTCTGATCAGTGTTTTACATGTCTTTCTTTGTATTTCATATTTTCGCTTGCTTTCTACCGTTTTCAGTTGTAGCATTATTTTTCTACTTTTCTCACGCTTGTTAACTTCCTCCCGGCATTCCTCATCAAACCATTCTTTATATTTGTGAATTCTTGGTGTATTCTGTTTAGATGTTGCATTATTTATTGTTCTTGTCAAGAGTTCTGTTTTTTCTTCTATGTTCGTCGGTTTTACCTCGTTCTTTACCGCGTTCTCTATTGCTTTCTGGTATTCTTCTCGTGGTTTCTCTTTCTGGAGTGCGATTTTTATTACTTTGCTTGCCTTTTCACCTTTTAGTGAGCTCTTTATGGGTATTATTTGCTTAAACTTTGCACCTACCATGAAGTGATCGGAGTCTATATCAGGTCCTCTGTAGGTTCTTACATCATTCAAACTTGTTTCACTTCTTTTCTCCACTAACACATGATCAATCTGGTTAACATTTCTTCCATCCGGTGTTGTCCATGTTCCTTTGTGAATCTCTTTGTGTTGGTAGTGCGTGCTTGCAATTTTCATGTCATGTTCCATTGCAAAATCTACCAAAAAGCGACCATTTTCATTGGTGTCTGTATGAATACTATACTTCCCGATGGTTGGTTGGTATACTTCCTCCTTTCCTATTTTAGCATTGCCATCACCCAGCACTATTTTTAAGTCATATTTTGGTATCTTTTCATACTCTCTTGTTAATGACTCATAAAATTCTTCTTTTTGCCACACTTGCTTTTCTTCCGTTGGTGCATGAAAATTTATTAAACTTATTTTTTGGTATTTACCTCTTAGTCTCAGTACGCATATTCTCTCTGACACCGGTTCAAATCTTATCACAGCGGCCTTTAATCTCTCATTTACTACCATACCCGTTCCCAATCTTCTACTAGTTCCACTGCTCATAAAGAATGTGTAACCTTCTTGATCGAATATTCCGCTGTCTTTGTGCTTGGTTTCTTGCAGTGCCAAAATATCAACTCTGTACTGCTTAAGGATTTTAATCAATTGCTTTATCATCCCTTCCTCAAATATACCCCTCACGTTCCAACTGGCTATCAATATCTCATGTTTATTTCCTTTCTCTCCCCTTGTTCCGTTAACTTCCTCTGTTATTTTCATTTTATTCAATCTCAATATTCCGTCTTCTCGCCAGTTTGTCGTTATTTTATTTTTCTGTCCGGCCTCCTTCACTATTAGTTTTTTAGTATAGGTGGTCTTCCACTTTTTACTATCTTTTGTTTTTGCTGGTCCCAATCCCAACGTTCACGATTTATAAAAATTTTTCCATATCCTACATTTGCCTCATTTCCGTTTCCTTTTTCCTGTTTGGCGTGTTCTCTTAGTTTGGCTTGTATTTTTTGTTCCTGCAATGTTAGGTCATCATCAATGAAGCTGTTGGTACCTTTCAGTTTGTTTTTTGTTTTCATTACTACCATTTTGTCTTGCCATGAACTCATCCTAGCTACTACAAATGGCTGTGATGTTTTTGGCTTGATTACCTCGGCAGTGTCAACTGTTACTTCGACGCCTAATTTATCTCTTATGAAAGTCTGCACCTCTCCTTTGGCATCTTTTCCAGCCATATGCACCCCCTTCATAATTATGTTGTTTTTCTTATCTTTTTTTTCCATATGATTTAGCCTCACTTCGAGTATTTCAACCCTTTCTTTCAGCGCTTTATTCTCTTCTTTCAGGGACTTGATCTCACTTTCATAAATTTTTTGTCCTTTCTTAATGTCTTTTATCTCTGTTAGCACTTGCAACATCATCTCTTTTAGTTCTTCCATTTCGCCTCCTACCTTTTCTGATTTTTTAGTAGGGGTTCTATTTGTCCTTTTACTTCTATTAAAAATCTCAAAGCTACCCTGTCTTTTTCTGGCACTTTCCTCCGTTGTTGAGCTTTCACTATCGTATTGCTTATCTTCTGCAAACATGATATTTTGTACCGCGTAAAAGTCTGCTGCTCAGGTCAACCCTTCGGAAGCAACAAACCCAAATAATTGAACTCAAACTGATTTCAAAAGTGTATTTTGTAACACCAATTTTGTTTACTATATCAACGGAACACTTTCTCTGCACTATATGCAACCCAACGCACTTTGGAATTTTCGCTTCTTATCAAATTCTAACCTCTACTGATTCTACCCAACTAAATACAAGTAATATTCTTTTACCACTTCAATATTTCCAAAAACTTTTAGAAAAATCTCATCCACTTTACTTTCTCCCTCCAGGTTATCACTCTTTTCAATTTTTATCGTCACTTTCTTACTATAATCACTATTAATCTTCACTAGCGTAACGCAGCCGTATTAACGGTTAGTACATCGACGCTCGAATCTCGTACGTACATATATACGTTTTATATTTATTTGTTATATTTAATTTTATTTCCTGTTATTTTTTAATGTGATCAACCCCTAACTACCTTTAGGGATTGATGTTATAGATACCTTAATTATTTCTTAATATTTGGGGGTGTTGTTCTCACTAAAATAATAGACGTGTACTTCTATAACGTTAAATATATTTACATAATTATATCTTAATTCTAAATATCAAATTAAATTATAAACATTTTTGATATAAATTCTTACTCTCTTACGATAATAACGACGTCCAGCATCTTTGGCATTCTGGAACCCAGAAAGCCGAAGATGGTGACTAACTGCACTCAATAGCACTTAACACCAAAGCTGATTCATTTGCGACTCAAAGTGCGACTGCCTCCGATTTGTTCGGGGCGCCTTTTTATGTAACTACAGTCCTCTTCAGTGGCGGCTGCTCTGTAAGTGCTGCAGAGCTGCAGAACAACCAAAAGAAATCGGCAAATAATAAATATTATCGTAAAAAATAAATCTGCTGCGAGTGTTTAGATCTGTTCGTTTGTCTTGCACTAACTTGAACTAAACACGTTTCTATGACGTCACTATCCAAGTTTGTGCAGTATTATTTTGCACTAACTTGCTCGGTTCAGGTTAGTTTATACAAACGAACAGAGCTTTTGAGTCAGTCAGTCGGCCAAATAAATATGAAAGCATAAATGCAAGACAAGGTATGCTTATAAAATCGTTGGCGGACTACGCAGATCTGTGATCGAAAATCACACTTCGTAACGTTAAAACTTGACGCTTCGTATAATATCGGATATAATTCCTACGCTATAATTATGACAAATTGTGCTGCACTTCTTGCAGCTCTTCAAAGATAAGGACAACATTTTATTCTGTTTTTATCAATGCGACGATTGCTTTCACTAGTTTTAGTGCTTTAAAGCTGCAGTTGGTGAATTATCTAGTACTTACTTATTGTTAATTTAATTTAAAAGCAATCAAAAGTCGCAATTTTGTGTTTTTTTTCAAAAATGAATATTATATTTAAATTATGCGAAAATAAGTTTTCTAAACTTAATTATCAAGAAAAATTAGCTATAAAAGAACAAAAGCATCCTAAACCTGAATTAATTATTGAAGTGGAAGGCAAAAGTCACGGTATAACGATATAAGAGACAATTCAATAAGAATATTTATTTAAGGCAGGGACGTGCCCAACCAATTTTTTTCAAGAGGGAGCAATCCTAAATTTTCCAACTGAAAATTCAAAATTTCCAACTTTTTGTAAATTTAGACAAATATTCCGCATATTGGATAAATATAAAAAACATACTGACGAAGTAATGAAAAACAGATATGTTTTATCAAAAATTATAAATTATATTCAAGTAAAAAATTAATTAATGTTTAACAAATTTTGGTAGTAAAATATCTTTTCTCAGATTAGAATTTTACTAAAAATTTTATAATGCAGAACACCCAAAAATATTTGCCACGAGCCGCCACTGGTCCTCTTCTAGTCTGGCCGCCTTCCTTAAGTCGGTCCCTTTGTCATGAGTTCAACCTAGTTCGATCTTTTGTTTTTTCCGACGACTTCCTTTTGCATACGTAGAAGTCGTCGTATGCATTTTGCATTTTTCTAGGCGACTCATGACTTCCTACTTGGAACGTTTCCTTGTGCGTTTGTTCTACTTAATTCTTTAATTTAAATTCTGATTCATTATTTTTCAATATTTTTAACATATTTTTTGGTTGCGAAAATAGTATACAATAAATTTAGATTGTCCATCCTAACTGAAAATTTAAAATAAAAGTAACAAACTGACTATAAACAAATACTTTATAATAATACGGGAAACTCATGCAAATTTGTGGCTACATGTGATCGCAGCGTCATACTAGCGGCTAGAAATCTGAATTATCGCTACTTGAAGTTTATTTTGACATTTGACATTACATATTAAGAAGGTTATGTTGTTTTATTAAAGATATTCTTGGGTGGAATGGTTTTTCTTCGTCCACAAAAAGGAGATTTTTAAAAACTTAATTTTTTATTTCCCAACAAAATTTTTGGCAAAATTTTTAAGAGTGCCACCTATTGCCTTAAAGCGTATACTAACCCAATTATCGAGATTTGGCGGGTGAAAATTGGCGGATTTAAATTTTTAGATCTATTTTTACTTATTGTAAAATAATATAATAATAAGGAATATGATTATTATAAAGTATTTGCTATAAATCTTAAGTTAATACAGTACAATGATGTGACGTTGAACTCAGAAGTGAAGCTGAGTTAAACTGAAAACCCCTCATATCAGTTTTTTCTTAATAAGCTTTCTTTTTGCTTCCTATAGAATTAAATTATTGCTGCATACTCGTTATATGTGACTTTCCGGTGTTGCTAAATAAATATTTATAAAATTATCAATAGTATGATACTAACTAAAATGATACTAACACCATTTTTAAAAGAATTATACATACTAACATTTTAGTAGCTACTGCTATTAACTAGTAGCTACTAGTATCATCTTAAAATACGATTATGCCTAAGGCTGTTAAAAAGTAGGAACAAAAAAAATCAATTTTTAAAAATCTCTAAACTAAAATATGTACTGATTTAGCCTTTGTTCCAAAGTACCTTAAGCTTGAAATGTAAATTTTAAAATAATTTTATTTGTCGATTACAGAAAATTGATCATCAATGCTTCAACAAATTTAAAATTAAACTATGAAAAATTTTTGTAAAATATTTTTTTTTCAAAAGTTTTTTAGAAAAATTACAACTCAAATATTGTATGCCTTTACTCAATATGCCTTACGGTGCAAACTTCATTATAAAACATTAACTAATCTATTTTATTAAAGTTCTTTCTTTTCATACAACCATCGGTATCTCTATATACATATACTATACTTATGCTAGTAAAAAATATATATTGCTTACTTAGTTATCAATAAATAAATCTTTTTCGAATAAAGGTTTGGAATTAAATTTCATATAAATCTTTGTAGCTGGTGATAGAAAAAATCCGTAAGAATTAAACAATACATTTCTAACCGATTGCGAATTATGGCATAGCTCCACTTCATAATTTGCCAAGAGAAAAATAAGTAAAAATAAGTAAAAATAAGTAAAAAATAAGAAAGTAATTTCTTCACAATACAACAAAATCTTAAATGTTCTACAATTCGTCGGCTGAGTATTGGAGTGTTCCATGTCCATTTTAATTTTTTTTTAGATTAATGCATCTACTTGTTGTTAATATTGAATTGTACCATTTCCATTAAACGTGTCCAAAAATTCGAAAACGTTTGTGAGATATAGAGCTTTTTACTAACTTTTAAAAATTTACTTTAAATGAGTATTGTTTTGTTCCAAGTCCACAGCCAACCTATTGCATTACTAAGGAGTAATCACGTGGGTAAAGACTTGGAACATTCCAATACTAATTAACAGGCAAGTAACGTTTTAAAATTATTATGCATAATTAGCTTTATACGCTATTATATTACGATATCGTAATTTTTACGAAAAATCTATTCTAAAATAGTCATTTTATTATTAGTATACTTATTTAAAATTATTTTTTAAGTTACTTTATATCTATTATTTTGGACATGGAACAACTTAATATATTAATTTATAAAAAAGTTTATGTCATTTGTTCCATGTCCATTTCGAATAATTAATTATTTTCAGAATACTATAATTTAAAAAAAAATAACTAGCACTATTTAATTCATGTAATAATGCCCCAAATAATAAATTATGTATGTACTATTATAATCTACTACATATTTAGAAAAAATGCGTTTGAACCTTTAATTGCAGTTTTCTCGTAATTACCTTTTTAGGACTTGGAACACTCCAATACTCAGCCGACGAATTATTGTTGCATTCCTTTTAATTATATTGTAGGGAAGACTGTCGTACTTTAGGACATTTTTTGGTTTTTAATTTTTTTTATCAACATTTTTTAAAATGAATCAATTTTACCTTGACCAGCATAATTAGTGTTATTTTGACTATTCGTAGCAAAATTTCCAAGAAGATAATGTAATATTATCAAATTGATAATTGAAAGACAATGCTTCGTTGAAAATTGTCCTAAAGTACAACCAGGGCTTGTACTTTGAGACAATGTTAAATTGACGTCAGGACGACAATAATTAAATAAAAAAAAAACTTAAAATTTATAGAACATATTTATTGAGACATCCTGGAGCAAGACGCGAAGTCATTGGAAAGGATAATTGTTTCATACGGCGTTTTGTGTCTCCAACTACTGCGAGTGTTGGTAATTTCTTCAAAACGTTTAAATCGCTGATCTCATACAACTGATTCAATTCAATCAAGCTAGTGATACACATGCTACTAAGTCGCATGCTCTCATGCGACTGCGCATGCTCTCTTGCGACTAGTTACCAATAATTGCATAAGAGCATGCGCAGTCGCATGAGAGCATGCGACTTAGTAGCATGTGTATCACTAGCTTCACTTAAATGTGTGTGCTTTATGAAATTCTCAAGATATTTTATAAAAATTTCGGAATTTGACCATCCGCTAACTACAAGCACGAGAGTGTCCCAAAATACAAATCAAAATTTAACCCTATTGTGCATATTGTGTTTACTTATCAGGATACGTACCTATCTAATAAATGCCTCACTAACATATTGATTTCTAGATATATAAATTATTAACTCGTTGATATTAGATAATATAAAACTTCAAAATATCGAGTTATTATTAAATTAAAAATGATATAAGATTTATTTAGCTTTCAAACGATATTTCGTTCGTCATCAGAATAAATAAATCTTATATCATTTTTAATTTAATAATAACTCGATATTTTGAAGTTTTATATTATTGATTTTTAGATCTAAACTTTTTGAAAGTCTTAAAATACTGCTGTTACCTGTAGCTCTCAATTAAAAAAATGGACCATTTGTGGTAACAGTTCTAGGAAATTTCAAATATTTACTGGTTTATGTTGGTACTGAAATTAGTGTATTTCACTTTCCAGGCAGTTTAAATTTAAATTACTCTCCAAAATCCTAAATTACTATTGGCTATCTTGGCTATAATACAGTTGTATCACAAATGACGGCCTCCTATGTGGACACACTTTTTTTACCTCAAATAGGTAAAGATGTTTTTTTGTTCTTCTACTATTATGCTTGGCGTATGGTTAATGAGTGCTTGTAAACCAACTTTTGCTGTTATGTCCGAAGTAGAAATATGTTCTTCTGCTGGATAGCATTTCTTTTTAGAGTCTATCAGAAAGTTGTAGTTGGGATAGATGTTTGCATTTCTAGATTTTGTTCAAGGCTACGTTAATATAAGACTTCTTTGAATAGCCCCCATCAACATACAGCGCAAAGCCTTCATATATAGTGTATTTAATAGGTAATGAGCTTGGTCTTTAAAAATCCTTCTTTTTAATCTTAGTTGCTCTTTTTGGAGAAAAGTCTGAAACTTCTTGCACAATTTTAGCAGCATCTGGTCGACCAGAGATTTCAAAACTTTTACGGGTTGCAAAATTAAGCTCTTCTTGTGTATTGTGTTCTAATAAATGAGCAACATTTTGTCTTTTAGTGTGGTTGTTAATTTCTCTGATATATTTTTAAGGTGACTTCTTATTGTTTTTGTAGATTCTTCCAAAAATATTATGTTGCTGTTAAGCGATTGCTGATGTATTTTTTCAAATTTTCAAATTCATGTAAGATGCGGTTTTTGTTCTTCCACAATTTACCAACCTTACTGGTAACTCTACCAACAATTTTTTGGATATTAGAATATTATCCATCGTCTTGACACTGCATTAATTCAAATTTGTCCAAAACATAGGTCAAATCGATAAGCTTTTGTTTTGCATCGTACTCTAGACGCCAAACAGCGAACAGGTCTTATTTACAATGACATGGTACCTAATAATTTTAAATATATTTCAAAATCTTGCACTTTCTAGCAGATAATTTTAAAGTTAATATGAAATTAAGGTAACTACCTTATAAAGAAACAAGAAATCACTGCAAACAGATGAATTGTAAGATTAATCGACTTGAAAACACAAAAATAAATAAAACATTGGAAGCTAAATTATAAAATTAGAAATTATTTACCGGACAAACACAAAACTTGAGCACAAATATTCAACAGGAAAAATAAGGAAAATTATAACCACAGTGGCAATGTAAACTTGTAAATCAAAAGCTTAAAATACCATTTTGGAATATATTATGTAATGCAAATATATTTAAAGGCTTCATTAGCATATTCCAGATGTCTGGACTAATAAAAATGTAAAAATTAATAATAAATTTTTGGTATTATTAATTCCTAGATTAAATAAAATGGCCACTGTCATAGAGTAGAAGTTTCAATGCTATAGCCAATCATATTGGGATATCCAGCTAAGGACTACGCTGTCTGGCGGCGGATTTTAGAACTACAGCGGGTGAGAACAACAAACATAAATTACATGCAAAGCATCGGTTATGTTACAGTTTTTTAGATTGTTTATGTTTTTACGTACAGTAATGACAATATTTAAATTAATAGAATGTAATACATGTAGTGAAATTTATGTACCAAAGAAGTTTTTAAATTGTGAAAATAAGAATTAGATACCAGAAAGTTATAAGTTGTGTTACCTATTTTTAATTTTGTTACGTACCTAAATCAATGATATGCTTGGAGAAAAAAGAATCCAGACTCTTTAAAAATTAGGAAAATGGTTATCCTTTTTATGACAGTTTGTTACATTTATTTCAGCTTCTATGACCAGGTGCTGGTCCATTTAATGATCAACATCGAATTGATGTTGAAAAAGAGTCGAGAAAAGAATGCTTCTAAACTTAGAACCCATACAAGATGTCAATCCAGATTATTCTACGAATGTGGATGAAATTTTTTTAGAAAGTGTTCATAGTGGAAGAAATTAAAGTTGCAAATGTTTTATTATCATTAGAATATTCACACAAAAATAGTGAGTTTTAGAAATTTTGGAGTGTAAGTTAATACACCTTATAAATTGACATTGTCTACTTGTACTTTAATCATTTATACAAAATAAAAACAAATAATGGAAAAAGTCTTTTATTTTGTAATAATCGTGTAACATTTTAAAATATTTTTCTTTTCAAATTAAAAAAGTTCAAGACTAATTCACGTGCAAATTTTCATACTTTGGCAAAACGATCAATAACCTACAAAGTAACACAACGATAAATTAAGCAATACGATTTATAATTGTATTTGGCCATGATAATTATGTTTCTCCTGTAGCCGATATATTCCGTTCAAGATATTACCACTCCGAGGTACCACCAATCCTGCTACGATAACTTTATTTATATCCGTTACTAGTTTTTCTTCAAAACTCCAAAGAGTTCTCTAGCATGTGTCTCTTGTTATAAACTATAATCTGGTATACGTATTCGAAAATTTAACCAAAAACATTGACCACGAACCCTCAATATGTGTCTGCGATATTATTTCCAATTTGTAATGTAATCTAAAAATCATAACTATAGTAAGATAGTAAAAAGATTACCATAATAATACAAAAATAATACCTTTTACGCTGTAGTAAACTGTTAGTGCCTGCAGCAACTTTACATCACAAATAAAGCATTAAAAACACCACCCAAAATTACATGCCTGGTATTAAACTCCTTTAATTTTCATTTCTATTCACTTATTTAAAATAATCAACAACAAAAATATGTGTTTCTTCTTTGCAATCCATAATACAGTGAACAAAAATACGATGTTTACTTACATTCCATTAGTATGTTTACATAATCATAAATCGTACAAAATTCGTTAACAATAACCAAAACTGTAATTAATTTATTACCGACAAACAAAACTAAGACATACACAATTTTAAATCGTTTAAAATGATTGATTTATATGTTTAAAAACAAAATTTTAAACACGTAACCTCCATATAAACCTTATACATAAACACAAACCTAGTTGTAGTTGATATTTTATCCGCACTGGCGCTGGGATCTTAACATTAAATCCCAATACCTATTATTAAATTATATGTACTTATCTATTCCATCATGCTTAAATAATTTTTTATAAACCATATGAGATTTACCTATGCATGAGAGGTTTTAGAAACTTATTGTTCCTTGTGATTCACCATATTTTGTAAATAATTAATCTGAAAAGATTTTTCAACTCTTTTCTGTAACAGAACAATTAAAATCTGTAACACACATAGGCGCAACTAATCTCAATATTTGAGGGGTGAGCTAAAAAGAGTTTTGAAAACTGATAATTTTTAGGTTAGGTTTTTCTAACTGAAAATTGACTGAAATGCTTGTAAGATATAGTAGGTACCTATTATGCCATATTTTTAGTATAGCGTGCCATATTTTAGAATCACCATTTAATTAGCTATTGACCCATTAGCTATTGTAAACTAAAAATATGCGAATTACCTTAAAATATTTTATAAATTTCAAACTTTCATTTTGAAATTAGGTTTTTGATTCCCATAGTTGCCCAAAATTAAACTTCACTGCAGAAGATAGATGCAAATATTGAACATTCAGCAGTTAAAACTGAGTACATTTTAACGATACCTTCCATGCGCAGATCCAGACCTGAAGTTTGGAAAGAGGTTATTTAAAAAGATAATAGTAAAGAAGATAAATAGTGCCGCAGGTAAAAATTTTGAAAGTTACACACTTTCATATCAAAAGATACATAGTGCGGTGTTATCCGAACGCTTGGTCTCCTTCCGTGAACGTCACGACTGAGGTGGAAATTGCACCTTTGCGATTTATGTTAAACTGGTGTAGTTTTACTACTCCATCTTCAAACATCATAAATTGACCTAAAATACAAACTGCTTTCAACAAGTTAGGTCAATTAGATTCTGATGTTACCATAGTTTGGGTGAAGCTCAACATTAGTTATAAGTTGTTGTATTGTATAATTTCTTTTTATGGGTTGAAAACCAGTGATCCGATGGCAAGTTTAATTTTAGAATTATAGGTGTCAAAATAGTTATTTATGTACAAAGTCCTGAAAGTGCATCTTTTTGGTATGAGCGTGGAAATTATAGACTGAGACGCAGCCGACCATGCAAATGCCAAAAAGACACTTTAAGGATAAGGTGCATACACTATTTTATGTGTAATTGGAATAAAATGCCCACTTTTTGCAAAAAATGTATGTATAATGATCCAGTTGCTAAGCAATGAAATATTTAAAATTCACAAAATACGTCAAAAATATTTGTCAAAGTGTACATTTTAGTAGGATTGCACATAAAACGTTTGAGGTTATGACATTTCTGTACTAAAAAGTAAAATTTGACAATTCTGTACTAAAAACAGCTACTTTCAGTATTGTTTTGAATATGTGAAAATGTACATTTTAGTAGGATTGCACATAAAAACAATTTTTGAGTGAAGTGGCAAATGCACAAAAGACAAAAAGCACCTCGTGTATTAAATTAGTTACATTTCAAAAATAAACAAGCGAGTAAAAAAGGAAATTTAAAGAAATTAAGTTTTAGTCGAAATCTGACAGCTAGAAAATTCAACTGCCCATAAGTCAAAAAACCTTTGGCAGAAAATTTTAAGAACTTGTGAGAAGCTTCAACAATCCAGAGGCTACATTTCTGGAAAGTTTCAGCTCGATCGGTAACAAAAATTCAGTAATTAAAAAATCAAGTTAGCCGAGGTTACAAAATGTTGTTGATTTTTAAAATCAAGCTAGGCTTTTCCAAAAGCTATATAAAAAACTACAAAAAACAAAAAAATTAGTTGGGTTCGGACGGTACTAGGGAAAGCATCGTTGGTCTAAACAAAAATATTTGGCAAAATATTTGTCAAGTCGCTGAAACCTCGTCAAGTGCGATCAAGGAATTTGACGAAGTCAATACTTGGAAAATTACTTCAAACCATCATTGTGAAATACTGAAGTGAGGACAAATCTTGACAACCACTTGATCCTGCCACCTGAATTGAAACCTGACATCAATTGAATGCTGAATAATTTGGACACCAAAGAAAATTGTGAATCGAGGACTTCCACAACGTTCAACTGAATCGAGGTGTAGCGAAAGCACATAACGAGACTTCCACAAAAGTATTGTGAATTTGAGTTTTTGGTTTAAACAATTCTAAGTCACTGGAGTTTAACCTACAAAAAAATTTGTTTAGATAAGTTTGTTAGAAATTAGTTCATTGTAAATTTTACGTACCTTTTTGTTAGTTGTTAATTTTGCACTACCAACACTATTACAAATTCAATTTCATGTTAAGGCCTAAACAGAATGAACGCGAAACCAACGCGACGTAACGTCCGTCAAAAGTTAAATGTATGTAGTTGCAATACGTTCGAACAGAATGAACGCTCGCAACGCGATCCCAACGTCGAACGTTGGCAAACTTAACGCGAAACGACCACTACCAACTACAATTTGGTGATTTAATTTTTAAATCAATATAAGTTGGTAACATTATTTGTCATTTTTATAAGATACATTAAATATAACATGTAAAAATTTAAAAATAGTTCGAAATCATCCATTGTCTTTAATTTTAATAAGAATAAGCTAAGAGAATAAGTTAACACGTCAACAAATAACAACACTTATTTTAAGATTATGCAGGTTAGGCTGTGAGGTTAGGTTTTTGACGTCGCGTCGGTTTCGCGCTATTCTGTGCAGTATCGTTTCGAAAGCGTAACGTCAGCGTTTGACGGACGTTACGTCGCGTTGGTTTCGCGTTCATTCTGTTTAATTTAAATATTAAATTCACGTTTGGCTATTTTGGTCTTGTAATTTGCGTCCATAAACAAACTGTTAAAGGACAGTAAGTTGAAGGTAGGTTGATTACTACATGGTAGAAGTCACTACAGAAGATGGAGTCACAAAGAATATATATAATAAGAAATGACACTCTACGGTGGATCCCAAGGACAATTCTTTAGTGCGCATCATGGACTTAGAAAGATAAGACCCGCAACTCCCTACCTGAAAGCTTAAAATTTGCGAGTTCTTAACCGTATGGGTTCATCACTTCTACCGCTAGGATCGCTGAATTCCTGTTCCAGAAATACGATTTAAATTCAAATTGAAAATTATTAATTAAACCAATATATGAAATTAAAACATTAAAGATTGAAAATATATTATATATTAAAAACAGTAATGCATTTTTCATACATGTACGTGCACTTTTATTCAAACTACAAAGGATTAAGTTCGGTAAAGAAATTTGACAGCTGTCAACAACGCGCATGCTTGGAATAGTGATAAAAATTTTTTTTAAATAATTGAAATTATATAATTTCTTATTAAATAACGTATTTTATTATTTAAAAAAACTTTATATGTATGAAAAAGTAAGTTTTGTAATGAAAATAATTTGAAAATAAAATATTCAAATGAATATTTTGGAACAGGAATTCAGAGATCCTAGCGGTAGAAGTGATGAACCCATACGGTTAAGAGCTCGCCATTTTAATCTTAGTTGCTAGTCCCTTCGATCATATATACAATAGATAGGACATAGACCCATTTGTTATGAAGCTCAAAAAAGAACAACAAAGTTTGTTTTCCTTTTATAGTGCATCATAGGTTGCATACCTTCAAGGGAAAAGTGACATTTTAACGAGTGTAACAAAACAGTAAAAACATTAACAAATTATAAATTTTATTAATATTTAATTAGTTTTTGTGTGTAAGCTTATTTTGTAACTTTTCTGAAGTTGCCTTTGAACTGTAACGTAATCTAATATTTGAAAAACATTTGGATATTGATTTAACCAGTTTTATAGCCATGGTTATACAATGGAACTTTATTAATGACCCATTGCACTATTAATATCATCAATCTTAAAAATAAACCGTAATAATAAATTAATACAAATTTGAAAATAAACGTAACCGAATTTTGCATTTATTGTGTAATTATTAATTGATTACACATTTACCAATTTCTAAATAGTATAATTTATTTAAGTATTAATTAATTTCGTCATGTTTGCGATATTTTGCTTTGTTTTGAGAATGATTTGAGTTTTTGTTTGCAATAAAAACATGTCAATGTGTATATTTAGTTGCAGCCGTTACAGGGGCTAACCAAAAGGAAAACAAACCCCGCGCACCCCTCCAAAAATTTTTGAGCTTCAAAACAAACTGCTTCAGGTATACGGCTATGACCTATCTATTGTATAGATGATCTAAAGCTAGTCCTATCTTTCTAAGTCCATGGTGCGCATAGATTCGAGCAGAAACTGGCAAGATGGCGATTTGAGTTTGACAGTCAAGTGACATTTACATGACATGTAAATTGTATTGTTATTACGGCCTAAGGGCCGTACAATAATAGTAGGCGAGTTTACACTACAGATTTTAAACTTTTTAAAATTAAGCATTTACTGAAATTAATGAATTGTTATCGTCCATTTGATAATAATTTGTTTGTTGATATTTTTTGGGTTTATGGACATTAATTAATTAAAATTACGTATTTCTTCTACGAAAAAGTTTATAATAATTAGTGAAACTTAAAGCGAAAATTAAGCACTTACATTGCATAAGTTACAATTCAGTTATAGTGTACCTATATTCAATTTTTAAAAATAAAAAATTATAATAATATAATAAGTTGTAAATTTTACTTTATTTAAATATAAAATAAATTATTTTTTATTTTATTTTACCCGTACAAATGACAGCTCTTAGTGCTTTTCAATTCAATAACCCATTTTTTGAATTTGCCGCTCTTGGGGTATACTAGGAATATGGCGCCGGGTTTCAAGGTCACGAAAATCATCCAGGCAAACAACAAAGGCACCGCCGAGAGTGTCAGGGGCCTGGAATATATCACTCGAGGTAAGGGCTCGCTTAGTTTCGTATTTCGGTCGGTATTGACGATGAGGAGGGACTTTACATTATAATAGATGCCTCTGGGGAGCAATTACCCGCCTTTTCTACTTCGTGCTTGGTGTCTTTTTACAGCTCACAAGCAGCATGAAAGGCACATCAGTATCGGTAGGTAATGTTGATTATGTAGGTAATAAACACCATTCGGGACTGTAGAAACGAAAAACAAACCACGAGAACGAATAAGCAAAAATTCGTTACAATTTATCGTTTTTAATTTTAAAAATTTATGAAGTTCTGCTCTTCTTCGTACTGTTTTCAGAAGTATTCTTAGAATATTTTTTTCTCAAGCCTTTGTAGGATTTATTCGGTGTATGCCTTACGGTACTTCTTCTTCATCAGCCGTTATTCATCCACTCCTGAAAGTTAAGGCTTCTCTTTTAGCCTCCCCCCTCAAGTAGGAGGAGAGGGGGTTTTACCCATAACTCACCACGCTGGGCAGACGGGTTGGCGAGTAGTCCGCAGATCAGTTCGGACTTTTTAGATCACAGCACATATCCGACGCAACCAGGATTAAAACCACGGTTTCCCGCTCTCTAGTCTATCCGTGTTTGATTTACGCCAGAGTGCTGGTTACCCTACCACTGATGTAATATTCTGGTATTATTCACAATTTCTGTAAGAAAATACTAAAAAAGGTAAAACGAAATAAAAGTTTACAATTTTTTCAAAATTATTTATTTTAACAAAACCTACTGTTTAAATTATACTTGGACAAAAATTTAACAATTAGTGATCAGTAAATAGCCCTTTCTCGAATAAAGGTTTGGAATTAAATTTCATATAAATCACTTTATTTGGTGAGAGAAGAAATCCATAAGCACTGAACGATATGGTTTTAACCGATTTTGATTTGTTGCATAGCTCTACTTCATAATTTGCCAGGAGAGCAATAAGTCCAATTTTGAGGCTAATTAAACCAAACCTTGCACCTGTGAATCAGTAAACATTACGCGTTAGTAAATTTAAAAAATTTCATTTGAAACAAGTAAAACTTCTATAAATCCAACTTTGATAATTATCGATTGATAAGAATTATCAATTATAATTTACTTTATTAGTGATGACATTAAAAGGTCGAAACGCCTATATCGCTGTCATGTAATGCGGCTACAGTCCAAAAATGAAATATATTTTGGGCTTTATCGATATAAAACATCTTAACCTGGCATTAGTCTGGATGTTTTAGAACTCATAAAAAGCTGGCTAAGTAGGATTATTATATTTACCTATACAATTCCGTAAACCTTTTCCAAACGGCATATAAGCATGATTTGGTATGTTCCTTTTATTTTCAGGCGAAAATCGTTCGGGTATAAATTTATCTGGTTCCGGAAAGTAATTACTGTCATAGTGAAGACCTGTGAGAGATATATAAATTTTCATATCCTTTTGAAGTATTACATCAGTATTTGGTATTTTGTATGTTTTGGTACATTGTCTGTCTAAAAATGGTAGTACCGGATATTTGCGAAGAGTTTCTAAAAATATATCATCATAATATTATAACAATAGTAAACACGTACTTATTTTAATTTACCTGATACCACCATATCTAAATATGTCATGTTTTGTATCATATCGTACGAAATTTTTGTATCTTCGTTTAATACATTTTCAAGCTCTCGTCGAAGATTTTCTTGGACTGTTTTATTTTGACTTAACTCATATAAAGCATAAAAAATTGTTGATCCAGTAGTTTCAAAACCAGCTACAAATAATTGAATTGCTTGAGACATCAATAAATTGGCATCTGTAAAAAGTATGATTTACAAAGGGAGACATTTAATAAATTAAACCAACTCTTACCGATTTGTTCAGAACCATTTTCTTCACTCTTTTTAATTGAAATCAAAATGTCTATTAGGTCTCCTCTGTAAATGTTACTATTTTTCCGTTGACGTAAAGTTTCATCGAAAGATTTCTGAATAAACTCGATTGCAGTTGGTTCAATAAAGCGCATTTTAAATACCTTAAACAGCATAGGGGCAAAGAAACATGATACTGCTTGAACTGCTCTTATTGTGGTTGGTTCAAATGCTCTTTTAGAAGCTTCACGAAATTCCGAATGTTTATTTTTAAATGAATTTGTCATAATTCCAAATGCAAAAGTAGAGATAACATCAGTAGTATACTTCATAACCAAATCTCTTACATCAAATTCATTTTCTTTCAGCTTCTTTTCCTCAATATATTCAATTAATCCTTTAGAAATGTTAATTATTAAAGAAGTCATCTTTTTGATTTTACCACTAGTAAACGTTGGAGTTACTTTCGCTCTTACATTTCTCCATGAGGGATTTTTCAAATTAAATAACATTGATGACGCAAATTTATCGTCATCTCCATTTGATATTACACTTCTATCAGAGAAATGGTCAAAATCTTTCACTAATACATGTTTAATTAAATCTGGATCGCGAATAAGTAAAAATGGTTGGTCGAAAACAAAAAAACCAAAAATTTTTGATGTAGTTTTGTTGTAAAGATCGCCCATAAATTCTCCTATGCATTTTTGAAATGTGCATACAGGAAAAACATTACCAAACAGTAATATTGGTTCTATGTAAGGTACATTTTGATTTTTCCAAAATTTAAAATTCCGTGTTAGATGCAAATATAGTAAGTATAGCAATACTGTCACTCCAACACCAAAAATATACAGAGGTGTTTGAAGTTCCTGCAAATTAAATTCAATTAAAAGGAATCAATGTGTTTAATAAATATTTAAATTATTATTAACGTAGACTTTTTACAATGACGTTGTAATTCAACATAAATACTATAGTAAGCATTAATTTGTATAATATTTATATGGTATGTTTTGTGCTTTACAATTTTTATTTTACAATTTTATTTTACATTTATTGAATTTTCAAAATTTGTGCCTAAATCTTTAGATATTGTAAACATTTCATTTTTAATGCGTATCTTCTATGTGTACCTACTATTATAATTTTATAATATAATATTACCATTACTTATTATTATTTTTATTATTAGGTATTAAAAGCTCTTATTGTTCACTCACTAGATAATTTTTTTTAATAATTAACAAAAAAGATGAGGTCATTTTCTCGAAAGTTTTTTTAAAAAAGTTGTTTTGAAATTACCACTGCTATTCAAATCTGGATCATCCAAAATTGAAAATTCCAAAAAATTTCTTTAGTAAGTTTCTTTTCAAAATAACAATTTAGACGTCAATAATAAAGGCGTCGAAATCAATAATACTGACACTTGAAAGGTCAAGTGGCGTAACCCTTATTAAAAAAAAATTTTTTTAGAGAGAGGAAAAACTAAATTAATTATTTCTTATTCAAGTTTCCATTATTCAAGTTTGCATTGTTATGGTTGAAAACTTCAGTGTTGTTTGACAAAAAGTTTGTTTTATCAATTGCAAATTATTCTGAAATAATCCTTCTCTTGGTTTCATATATATATAGGTATGTTAGCCAATATTTAAAAGATATTTAAAATGAGGGTTACGCTACTTGACCTTTTAAGTGTCTTATAAAAGCGTAAAAAATCAAAAATAAAATCAATAATTTTTTATCAATAAATACAAAAGTATTCTTTTCAAAAAAAAGTTCCTTTGTTCAAGAACTATTAGCTTTTTATAATCAAAAATAAATCTACCAAATTTGGAACAAATTCTAACAAATTTCAATAATATCTTTGTTTGGCCACCAAAAGGCAAGAAGGGTAGATTTTTCAACATAAATAATGATTAGTTTTGTATGAGCATATATTATAACATAGTTTTGTATGTTTGTTACCACGTCCCATACTCATACATTATTTGTACAATAAAATTGTTATTTCAAATTGAGGGCCCACTTTGGTCTTACAACGAGACCCAATTTTGACTTGCTACGTCCTTACTTGGTTAACTTACCATTTTGTATGTAAATAAGAAAATCAAATAAAATTACGAAACTAATAAATCAACATATACAAAATAACTATAAAATTTGGACTAGCACTGTCTTGTAAATAATTTGATAAGCTTTGAAATTAATTTGGATTGCAGAGTAGTTACATACGAAAATATTTGATTAAGTGGTTAAAATCTTATCAATATTTGGTGCATTTTACTGATACGCAAATATATACAGAGGTATATTATTAGAAATAAAGTTGGATTACAACTTTTCGTAAACAATTAAAGTTTATTTAACACTTTGACTGCCAGATTATTTTCGCAATAATGTCTCGACAAGTCAATAGTACATACAGTCTGAAAATTCATCATAGCCTATGATCACTATATGCTTACACTCCGATATAAAATCTTTTTAAAAAAATTTAGTCGGGACTAAAAATTTTAATTTAACTTTTAACAAAATGAAATGACAAAGCAGTTTTTGTTTGATTATGTAAAAGGCAAAGCTCTAGCTTTAAATAAAACTCGCTTCAGATTCACTTTGATTTATTTTACAATTATTAAGTATCAATATTCGTTTACATAATCAACGTCTTCGTTCAACCACCTAATAGTACGAGAACCAGCCACAGTTTCCATTCTGGATTTTAGAAGTGGTGAAAATATAATGGCTTATAGATAGACACCCCCTAAATACAAAACCAAAAATTGCAAACGTTTTTCTGGTCGGATAAAAGAGTAATTGCCGGGTAATATAACTATTTATATTTGGTAAATATTTTGACTAATATTAGCTTAGATTGGTTAGATTCTTCTTATTCACAATTGCTTTCTTAGTCTCCAATTCCTCCAATAAAGTCAGCATTTTGCAAGTCAGTGTTTTTTGTAAGAACTTTTGTTTTATTTTTCAATAAACAAAAGCTGATCGATAGAGGTTTAGCAACCTCTGCGCTCACTTCTAAAGTCAATGAGCCACTTTTTACGTAGGGGTGTTATCAACTACGTATCTAGGAGGAGTAGCAAGATAAGGGCAAGTTTAAACAAGTTGGATCTGAAAATCACTGAAGTGAACAAAATTGTCATATGAACGTTGCGTTGTTATTTTTTTTCAATTTTTTTTCAATTAAATTTCAATAGCAGGAGCAATATTTGGCCGATATTCAAGAGCAATTCTTTGCAAGATCATAATTTTGGAATTTTAATTATCATCAATATCAGAAGTATTACGATTAAGTTTATCTATTAAGTTATAATTAAGATGCCTAAATATCAATACCCAAATATTTTACAAGTCACTTATAAACTTATCGGACATGCACCTGGCGCTTTACAAATAAATGAATAGATTGGGCCTAAGTGTGTAAATGTACGATAAACCGAGAGCAATAAAAACAAAAAATCAGTTAAAAATCAAATTAAATAATTAAAGTTCAAAAATTGGTATACGGACTAAGCAGTCTTTTTAAACAATTGTAAAGTTCCAACCCTGATGACGACTTCATAATTTCTTGATAGTGGGAGTTATAATTTTCATATAAGAATTGGTAGAAATAAATTGAAAATTTAAAGAGTTGATTCAAAAATTTATTTTCAAAAATATATTGATATGCAGCTGGTAGCAAATACATGTCCGTTGTTATCCTATGTCAACTTAAAAGTCCTCCAACCACATGACATAACATAAAATAACATAACATAACATAACATAACATAACATAACATAACATAACATAACATAACATATCACGTAATTTATACTATGATACTACCCTATCTGCAATAAATTGTACCTTCTTCAGAAAGCGTAAATTGTCAAGTATAATTTTGGTTAGCTCTGCGAAGCTTCTTGATGTTCGGTCTTAACCCATATAGCTAGCTCTGAGATCCTGATCGGTATTTAGTCTTGAAGAGTTAGTCCAATGGACACCTGTAAGATCAGAAGTACTGATTAATCGTAATTACACTTAATGCTTTCTAAATTACAGATATAAGTGATGTAGAATTAATACCTTCAAGCAGTACGTATAAAGACACTAAAGGGTAACTTTAATATAAATAAATAGGTTGATGTGGGTTTTAATAATAATTTCTTAAGAAACAAGGCAGCTTAAGTGGCTGCAGAGATTTATACTCAAGGTAAATTCACTCATGGCCGAGACACAACAATTAAACTATACAATTTATTTCGTATTAGCTTTGCCTGGGTATCGTCCAACCTTTGATGTAATATTTCGATTCAAAGAATTTTATACATTGGCGTTACTGGCTAACTGAGCCATGTACATGTTAATAATTCGTGACATCATATCAAATAATATTTTTTAAGTCGTAGTTGAAATATCAAAATTAACAAGATTCCAAAATTGGAATATGGCTTCGAAAAGATTAATAAAGATATTTATCTTGACTGTCTGACTACCTGAATAGATTATATTATTATCTTAAAGTGTTTGGATGTTGCTATACAATTATTTTTGATAAAATCATACTCTACTTCCATTTTATCGGCAACGGAAACAACTTCAAATTTTATAAGGAAATCTTGTACATAATTTACAAATAAAATATTTGCAACGAGAGGTAACACCAGCGCACTCATTGTGGCATTACGACTTACATATTTGACAACAAATCCACTTTTCTCTTGCACGTGAGCACGAGTATAATTAAACACTTTATAATAATAATACCGGTCGTTAGCATAGCGATTAAGCGCACAAACTGCTAATACAGAAAACTCGGTTCGACTCCGGGTGAAGTAAGAATATTATTGTGACCTTAGATCATCTATACAATAGATAGGTCATAGCCGTGTACCTGAAGCAGTTTGTTTTGAAGCTCAAAAATTTTTGGTGGGGTGCGCGGGGTTTGTTTTCCTTTTGGTTATCCCCTGTAACGGCTGCAACTAAATATACACATTGACATGTTTTTATTGCAAACAAAGACTCAAATCATTCTCAAAACAAAGCAAAATATCGCAAACATGACGAAATTAATTAATACTTAAATAAATTATACTATTTAGAAATTGGTAAATGTGAAATCAATTAATAATTACACAATAAATGCAAAATTCGGTTACGTTCATTTTCAAATTTGTATTAATTTATTATTATGGTTTATTTTTAAGATTGATGATATTAATAGTGCAATGGGTCATTAATAAAGTTCCATTGTATAACCATGGCTATAAAACTGGTTAAATCAATATCCAAATGTTTTTCAAATATTACATTACATTACAGTTCAAAGGCAACTTCAGAAAAGTTACAAAATAAGCTTACACACAAAAACGAATTAAATATTAATAAAATTTATAATTTGTTAATGTTTTTACTGTTTTGTTACACTCGTTAAAATGTCACTTTTCCCTTGAAGGTATGCAACCTGTGATGCACTATAAAAGGAAAACAAACTTTGTTGTGCTTTTTTGAGCTTCATAACAAATGGGTCTATGTCCTATCTATTGTATATATGATCGAAGATTGTGACCATCTCCACTCGGAAGACAACGGCAAACCACCGAGGTGTAATTTGCCTAGAGAACATTTGAAAAAATGTCACTATGTCCTTTCGTAGAACGAAGGAATCTGAGAGAGAGAGAGAATAATAATACGGGAAACTCATGCAAAGCGGCGACATGTGGTCGCAGCGCCACTACCGACTAGAAATGTGAATTAACACTATTTGACGTTTAACATTACATATTAAGTTTTTTCTTCGTCCGCAAAAGAGAGATTCTTAAAAACTTAATTTTCTTGGTTCCCAACAATAAGTAAAAATGAATCTGCCTCTCTCAATATAAACCGGCCAATTTTTACCCGCCAAATCTCGATAGTTGCGTTAATATATGCTTTAAGTCAATAGGTGGCACTCTTAAAAATGTCGCTGAAAATAACAAAAGAATTTGCATAAGTTTTCCGTATTATTATAAAGTATTTGGTGTAATTCATTCAGTTTTCATTGGATGCCATATCTATAAATGATAAAAAAAGAAAAACTCAGAAAATATAATTATTTTATTGCCAATAATGAACACAATGAGGTTAATCACAGGACAAGGTTAAGAAGTCAGATAAAAATCCCAATATTTATTATTCATTGCCGTGTAACACGCTATGTGCGTATTGTATGTGTATATGTGTAAAATTAAATTTAATTTTTATGGATATTTTGCGCCTGGAGTATGCAACCAGAGTTGGTTTACAACATTCAATAGGGAATTTAGGAAAGTCAAGTTGAGATCAGGAAAGGAGAGGAATCAAACGAGTTGAGGCTTCGATCATTATTATATAATATACAATAGATATTCTAAACAAAAACAACAAAAGTGGTGCTCGAACGATAATCTAAGTTAAAAAAGTTGGGGTTTATTAAAGAAAACCGAGAAGAAAACATTAGAAAGTCATGCTCGAAGATAAAAAAGGAAAAATAATACATAACTACAAAATAAAAAAAGGTACAGAGGGCAGAAGAAGAAAGACATGGTAAATAAAGATAGCCTTGTATACCATAGGGATGGTAGAATAGAAACAAAAAGGATAAACGTTCCTAAACATTCTACACTGGTGTGATTCATATTCCAGAAACCACATGCACTGAAACAAACAAGCTTATTATACCCTGCCCATGCTAAGATGTTAGATGGATTGTGAGGTAGAAACCCGTCAAACAGATCTCATTAATTACCTCGATCACCAACAGCGTAGATGTTCACTGCAAGGCCGAGCTTTAATAAATTTTATTCTATTATATTCTGGATGCTCCTCGTGCTACGTTTCCCCCCTCCCGCCACGACGTAGGGTTCCGTAGGTGAAGTTCCAATTGGTCATACTATAGCCACTACAAGTTACAATGTACTTACAGTACAAGCCATGTACAAGTTTGATTCCACTGGCGGAGCGACACCGTGTCTGATTTGGCCCGTCCTTGACTCGAACCCAGAATTTCCGCTTTGTAACACAACCAGTGATCACGTCATTTCACCACAGCTCGCTAACAGAAAAGTAACCTGGTGAAGTAAACACGAAAATACATAAAAGTTAAGTACACAATACAATTCAGAAAGTTAGGAAGAGGTGTAACTTAATACATTGAAAACAATGGATTTTATTTTTATTAGTGTTGATCGTTTACCAGAATTATTGTTAACAAATTTTTTTCAAATTACCAACCATTAAAGTTAAATACCTATCGAAATTTTCACTGTTTTATTTAGTCTTTCATTAGTCAAATAATTTTGGTAGCGGCAGATGTATCGAGTATTCTAGCAAATTAGCAAAGCAATCAGTTCAGTAGTTTTGAGAAAGATGTGAGACAAGTTTGAAAAATGTTGTTCTAAAATATTTTATGTAAAAATTTAGAAGTGAGTACATTTTTATGATAGCTACTGTAATTTAAACTTCTACAACTTAAGCAATTCCTCGTATTTCAACAAATTCCCAATAGTACAAAGATTAAAAAAGTACAAAAAAAAATTAGTTTTTAAAAATCTCTAGTTTAGGTACAGATTAAAAATTAAAAATACATATTGCTTAGTTATTAATAAATAGTTCTTTATCGAATAAAGGCTTGGAATTAAATTTCATATAAATCCCTGTAGTTGGTGATAGAAACAGTCCGTAAGAATTAAACAATACATTTTCAACCGATTCCGAATTATGGCATAGCTCCACTTCATAATTTGCCAAGAGAGAAATAAGTGCAATTTTGAGGCTAACTAAAGCAAATCTGGCACCTGTAAAAAAATAAATTTGTAATAATACATTTTTTATAAAAACTTATTTTTGAATTAAATTTCAACTAGGTTCATTATGGATGCTAAAATTGTTACCTGAATTGCTTTTACTTTGAATATAATTAAGATTTACATTACAAGAAAATCTTCTTCTATATTATACAAACATATTTTTCGAGTAAGAATTATTTACCTATACAATTCCGTAAACCTTTTCCGAAAGGCATATAAACATCATTTGGTATGTTATCTTTATTTTCAGGCGAAAACCGTTCGGGTATAAATTTATCTGGTTCCGGAAAGTAATTACTATCGTAGTGAAGGCCTGTGAGAGATATATAAATTTTCATATCCTTTTTAAGTATTACATCAGTATCTGGTATTTTGTACGTTTTGGTGCATTGTCTGTCTAAAAATGGTAGTATCGGATATTTACGAAGAGTTTCTAAAAAATATCATTACATTACAACAATAATAGTAAACATGTACCTACTTATTTTTTGCTTACCAGATACCACCATATCCAAATATGTCATGTTTTGTATTATATCGTACGAAATTTTTGTATCTTCGTTTAATACATTTTCAAGCTCTTGTCGAAGATTTTCTTGGACTGTTTTATTTTTACATAACTCATATAAAACATAAAAAATTGTTGATCCAGTAGTTTCAAAGCCAGCTACAAAGAATTGAATTGCTTGAGACACCAATAAATCATCATCTGCAAAAAGTATGATTTACTAAGTGAGTCATTCAATAAATTAAACCAAGTCTTACCGATTTGTTCAGAACCATTTTCTTCACTCTTTTTAATTTTAATCAAAATGTCTATTAGGTCTCCTCTGTAAATGTTACTTTTTTCCCGTTGACGTAGAGTTTCAACAAAAGCTTTCTGCATGAACTCGATTGCTGTTGGTTCAATAAAGCGCATTTTAAATACCTTAAATAGCACAGGGGCCAAAAAACATGATATTGCTTGAATTGCTCTTGTTAGGCTTAATTTAAATGCTTTTTTAGAAGCTTCGCGAAATTCTGAATATTCATTTTTAAACGAATTCGCCGTAATTCCAAATGCACAAGTAGAGATAACATCAGTAGTATACTTCATAACCAAATCTCTTGCATCAAACTCATTTTCTTTCAGCTTTTTTTTCTCAATATATTCAATTAATCCTTCAGATACATTAGTTATTAAAGAAGTCATCTTTTTAATTTTACCACTAGTAAACGCTGGAGTTACTTTCGCTCTTACATGTCTCCATGAGGGATTTTTCAAGTTAAATAACATTGATGACGCAAATTTATCGTTATCTCCATTTGATATTACACTTCTATCAGAGAAATGGTCAAAATCTTTCACTAATACATGTTTAATTAAATCTGGATCGCGAATCAGTAAAAATGGTTGGTCGAAAACAAAGAATCCAAAAATTTTTGATGTAGTTTTGTTGTAAAGATCGTCTATAAATTTTCCTATGCTTTTTTGAAATGTACACACACGAAAAACATTACCAAATAATAATTTTGGTTCTATATAAGGTACATTTTGATTTTTCCAATATTTAAAATTCCGTGTTAGATGCAAGTATAGTAAATATAGCAATGCTGTCACTCCAATGCCAAAAATATACAAAGGTGCTTGAAGTTCCTACAAATTAAAATTCAAATAAAAAGAATCGATGTGTTTAATAATTTTTTTATGTATTATTATCGTAGATTTTCTACAATGATGTTGCAGTTGATGATAATTAGTAAGCATTAGTTTACATAATATACATACATACTTACTTATTGTATTTATAGCGTTTATTTATTGGGTTTAAGGGTTTATAGTTTACAATTTGTGTTTTACAAAGATGAAAATAGAAGACTTAGGTGCAACTGATTAATATTAAAAAAAATGTAGAATTGTTATAAACATATTGTGAGTTTAAAATAAAAGAGTGATGAAAAAGTATTCTGTTTTCTTTTAGTTGAGATTGTGTTAGAGATGAAAATTAGGAATTTTAAAAACCCAGCAAAATTAAAAGAAAAATTGAAAATTTTGGTATAAAAGTTGAAGGTCGCTTGATAACCGACCTGTGATAGGGGAACTGATGTGCTAAGTCATAGCGTATGAAAGTTGATAAGTTCTAAAAATTTAATATTTTCGAACAATTTACTTTTAAAAAAATTTAATTTTAATTTTAAATACGTCGTTGAGATTTATAAGATTTCAATATTCCTTTAAACCTTTCCTTTTTCTAACTCTTCTTTTGTTGGAAAGGTCGCGTATGCTATGCGATATATATCACAATTTAAAATAGAAGATTCCAAAGATAACTCTCATTTTGTAGTTCAAATATCTGAAATTTTTTAAAATGTATTTTGAAAGATGAATTTAGGGTATTTGAAGTTCAAACTTCAACTTATACTTCAAACTTGCTTTTATTTTATTATTGTATTAATTTTTTTCTATTTAAGAAATTTTTTACCATTTAAAAATAAAAAAAATTAAATTAATGAATATACCAAAAAATATATTATAATATAAAAATATATAATATATTTATATTAGTGATTTATTATTTTAAAACAAAATTTAATAGCAAATGAGAACCATTATAGGTTAACTTACCATTTTGTATGTAAATAAGAAAATCAAATAAAATTACGACACTAATAATTAATAAATCAACATATTTATTATAATAACTACAAAATATGGACTAGCACTGTCGTGTGTAAATAATATGATATCCTTTTAATTTTGCATATAAAAAATTATTTGACTAAATAGTTGCAATCTTATCAATACTTCGTACATTTAATGCATAAAGAAGGTTACAACTTCTTGTAAATACTTAAATTTTATTTAACACTTTGCTGCCGGGTTATTTTCACAATGATATCTGGACAAGTCGACGGTACAATTCCCACCATTTAAGTTGGATCAACGGTGATATGCGCAAATACAAAAATTCGTCCGGTTGAGTCCATCTTTGTAATGGAGGAATGTCAATTAAAAGCGTTCATAAATTCAGAAGTAAATTAAATCACGACGGTAATGGCAAGTTCTCCCATCGCATTTAATGTGCGGATATTTGTTCTTGAAGATCCAACTAACTTCATCATAGCGTACGATCACTACGCGCTCACGCTGCGCTGTATATCCAAGTATATGTGATTGCTATGAAAAAGTTACATGGCAGTCTAAGTGTTAAAAATTTGTGCTGTTAATCAGTGGATAAATGTGCAATAAACCAAGATAAATAAATTTTATCGAAAAAGTTAGGCAAAGGTCGAAATAAATAAGTTAGGTAGGTAAAATTGGTATACAGACTCTATAAGCATATTAAACAACTGAAAAGTTGCCACCCCTATGATGACGACTTCATAATTTCTTAATAGCGATATTGTAATATCTTAAACTAGTTTTGAAATTATAGTTTTGAAAGCGGCTTAATCATTTTTTTATAAAAAAACAAATAGGGGAATAGAGAAAAAGATTTTGTATTTAGTTTTAAGTTTATTACCTATACTTACATTGTTACTTATCGTAGGTACACAATGTGCAATTAATTTGTTTTTGTTTATTTAATACATATTTACCTATTACTAATATTGGAAGAAGACTATGCTTCCCTATTTTCCAATTAAAATATTGTAATTTCTCAAGTGAACTCTTATTTATTTACGAAAAATGCCATGACCAAGTCTCCCCATTCGGTGGTTTATCACTCCCCATAGTTGGGGAAATATGACCCATTTGTTTATTATATTTTTAATGGTGTCGCTGTAGGTAGATAAAGATTATTTAAAAAGCTTTAATTTACATTTACTCTAAAATGCTTAAAGTTTCAAAAGTTTAAACAACATGGCTCTGGTAAGTTTATAAACCTGAAAAAAATTAATAAAAAAGAAAATCGGTTCAAGTGTCCCGTACTCCCCCACAAATGGTTAAATACATAAGTTGCCTGTGATTTCAATTTAATCTGCTTATTAAAATTTAGCAAGAATACTCGGTTCTAAATTCATATTCACTATGTCTTTTCTTTGGCTAAGCCAAGAAGACTTTACTAGAAAAATGTTAATGGGGTAATTTTCCTTTGCCTTCCCCCATAGTCCACAGATCGACTTTGGACTTTTTAGATCACAGCACATCCGACGCAATCAGGATTAAAACCGCGGTGCCCGCGGTGAAGTAGTTATTGCAGTTTGAGCCTTTGATTGGTTTCCCCCATAAGTAAACCCCTCCCACCTCCAGTAGTGAGATCAGGTGGAAATTGTTCACATGCATAGGCACTGCAGTATCGCCGCGTGATATTACTAGCTCCTACTCGGAAATATTTAAATTAAATTTAAGGTATTAAATTGATTTTTCGACGATGAATTCTAATCGGACACAGTAGCGTCGTCAAAATCGACTCTACGTCTTCTCCACAATCTAAATTAATTTATTGATAATGGATTACTGTCGGTTACAGTTGCGTTGTCAAAATCGATTTTGTTGCGCCCCCGCTCCGCTCCGCTTTGCTGTGAACGCAACCGGGCCATTTTGACTAACTCTTACTAGGTAATACAGTATTCGCCAAAATAAACCGAAAACGAAAATTGTATTTATTTTTTAATTTGTATAATTTAAATGTGTTCAAAATGTGCACCATTACGGTGTAAACAAGATTCATAACGATTTTGCAGATTATTGAACATGTTTATGAATAGCCCAGTCAAATAAGCAGCAAAAAGAGGTAAATCTCGGAATAAAAGCAAATAAGCTGAAAATTTGCATAAACTTTTTGGAAGTTTGGAACGATTGGAAATCGGTTTTTTGTAAATATCTCCTTTTTTATGTTTTAAATGACATTTTGAATTATTAGAAAAGTTGTAGGGTGTAAAATTCTCTACAAATTAGATCCTTTTAAGCTTTTTACATAATCTTTTTCGTTGACCATCGTATCTCATATATCATATATATGGGGGTCATATCTCCCCAACTATCGAGAGAGATAAACCACCGATTGGAGAGACTTGGCCATAGCATTTTTCGTAAATAAATAAGAGTTCACTTGAGAAATTACAATATTTTTATTGGAAAATGAGGAAGCATAATCCTCTTCCAATATTAGTAATGGCTACGTTTACACCGTAAAATGCTTTGTTCGGTCCGATCGGACTAAACGGGAGGGGATAGTTCGATGCGACAAAATATAGTTCGCAATTGGTTCGCTAGTGTTTACACCGTACACTAGAACCGAGGACCAAAATATATAAATATAATCTACTTACTTGATAAATTTTAATTTATAACCTATAAAAATTAAAAATGAGCGCATTTGGTATTAAAAATACTCGAGTGATGTCGAATGCAGTCGAACCCGTCGAACCAATTTAGTTCGTATTTGGTCTGGTACTCATATTTTAGAGGACCGAACTAAAGCCGGACCAACTTGGTACCTGTGTGTTTACACCAGGAGGACTAAAAATATAGTTCGGATATGGTCCCAATATAGTCCTGGTTCGCCTTTAGTCCGCGTACCAAACGTACGGTGTAAACCAAGCCAATAGGTAAATTACATAATTATAGTTAGTTACATAATTTAATGTTATTATTAAATGGCTTTCTTGGCAGATTACTCTCGGTGGTTTGCCATTGCCTTCCGAGATGAGAGAGTTATAATGAAGTTGGATAAATGTTGTAGCCGGGTTGGGGATCAAACCTACGGCTTCTAGCCTAGAGTCCGGTCCTTAGTCGGTTGACTTAGCTCACTTCTCTTTCACCGTACACGTACCAACAATGCAATGCGTCAATAGAAGTCAAAATTAAACAAAAATTCCAAACTTTAAAATCAAGTATTAGTTAAACTAATCGATATACAACATTCCTCCATATCTAAAACGCTTTATTTTGATGTTTTTCTATCAGATTCCGTCAAGTTTTTTTTTTCATAAATATTATACTTTCAAGTGATGGCTATCGTCCTAAGACCACAGTTTCATAAAATTTCAATAGTTTCAATAAAATTCAAGTTACCAAAATACACGGATACAAAAACAACACAGTATAAATAAACAATAGTTTAATTAAATAAAATCCTTTCATCAATATGAAACTGTAACGTCAAAATTTTTTAATAATTGCATCTTTTTCATTATGCTCAGTTGATATAATTTTCACCTCACAAATAATTTTTAAATTATCACTCACAACACCATCTTCTTCATCTATAAGAAATTGCTGCTCAATAAATTTCGGAAAACCAAAAGTCGTATCTTTTGGAAAGTAATGAAAAAATGCCTTAGTGTTAAATTTTTCATTTTGAGCATTAATTAAACTAAATTGAACTCTTGCAGATATATCACCAGTCACTGATTTAATAAACAAACTCACGTGATCTTTACAGTCCTCAGTTATTCCCTTCGGGTAAATAAACAAATGCCATTGACATTTATCATCAAGGTCTGACGAAAATGTGGGAGAAAGCACTTTTTGACCTCTTACATAATCACTTAAATTTAAATTTTTTAATGTCCACTCGTAGCTCCGCCGGCTAACATGAACTTGCGTTGTTACTGAGCTATGAATTGTTACATCCATAATCTTCTTCTTCTTTTTCTTAATTTCTTTATATTTTATTAATTTTGAAGCCACAGTTATGAAGCTGAATATTGCTAGTAACAGCGCCAGCGGTGAATTACTCTGTAAATATTAATTTTATAATAATAAATTGGGAAGTAATATTTGGTATGGTTGTTCATAAAATTATAAACTAAATATAAAAATTATTATTGCGATTATTTTACCTTCCAAAACATTTTCTTTACTTGGAAGTGAGCAGTTTTCCTAAAATAAAATTCACTGTACGCACTGTACTATACACTACTGCTGGAACTTATAACAGTTATAAATATTATGTTCGGTATAAACATGGTTTAGCATCATATGACTCATATAATCGCTCGAATGTTGGGAATTCCACCTGTTTTTACTACGATTGGCGGTACCATTTCCAATGTGAACTTTCCATTCCAATTATTTCAATCAAAAAGAATGTTTCGCATATGAATTCTTTTACTTGCGCAACTTTACAACACTGACTAAAAGAATTACTATAATAATTAATTTGTTAGCAGAGGCGGATCTAGCAACTTTTTCAAAGGGGGCGATTCCATAGATTGCAAAAACCACTACTCGTAGCATATCACAATTTTTTAGACAAACCAAAAATATATGTATCGACACTTTTGGAATTAAAAATATTAAAAGTTGACACTTTGTAAATTATACTAAATGTATAATTTTATTCACAACGTTTTCGCTATACCATAGCATTGTCAGGTGAAAAAACTACTCGTAGCATAAAATAATTTATTTAGGTAATTTGATTAATAATAATAATCAAAATATTTGAGTTTATTGAGTATAAGTACCTACTTAGAAATAAATTTGTTTATTAAAAATTTCTTATTTTAAATTCTTGCTGAAACGAACACTCAATAATAATTCGCTGCAGCGGGTGAAAAAGGTCGAGGGGTCAGTCACTGGAGTATTACTTGTACAAGTCGAAATTACTTGAATTATTTTGTATTCCTTGTATTATTCTGTATTATAGTATTATTGTACAAATTTTCTCCGGTGACTGACCCCTCGAAAAGGGGTTAAGTCATTTTTTTCGAAAATGGGTTTTTGTCATTTGTCAAAAGTGACAAAAAAATTCAACTAATTATTTTTTCAGCTATTTCAGCTAATTATTATCTCCAGCATCTCGCATCTGCCGTACTATACCTGCATAATGGGTGAAAATGGTATATGTTATCTTTTTGTAACTGTCCTTTGAATCCCAGATTCAAAAGAGTAAAAGAGAGTCAATCAATTGACAAGATAACATTTTAAGACTGATTTTTGTAGGGAACACTAAGTTAGTGTATTCGCGTTTTACATTAACAAAACGCCTCAACGCGGAATAATTTCAAACTCGTTTGTAACGTATAGCAAACGTATAGTAAATACCAACATAAACACCATAAACAAACATTTTCTTTTGTTTACATTAACAAAACGCCACCACACGAAATAATTGGAACTGCTGAAAGACGTAATGTTGCTATTGACGGTGGCGCCACCAACGGTAATGTAAAACGCGAATTGTCACCGCAAAGTATAAATAATACACGAAAGAAATTATCTATCACTCATACATGAAGAAATTAAAATCCATAAATGGATGGATTGTGTTATTTGTCGCGAAATTATTAATAATACTTAATAATCTTTTAATTATTCCTAATAGTAGTACCAAATTTATGATTAGGAAAAATTTAGTAAAGATAATTCGAAAAAAAAATAAATAAACAATATTTGAGGCCCTAATAACATATAAACAAAATAACTTCAAGTTATAAAACTTCTTTTCATACATTTCTTTTCCAATGATTAATATAATTGTCATGAAACCCTTTATAAAAATCATTTTGAATTATCTTTTAGATTTATTAAAATCGAGTCGAAATTAATAAATTTGCTTTTGTTGAATTGTTTGCTACCGCATTTTATCAAGGAGACTTAAAAGAAAGAGAATCGTGACTCTGTAGCTCTGTTCGTTTGTATGAACTAACCTGAACCGAGCAAGTTAGTGCAAAATAATCCTGCACAAAGTTGTATAGTGACGTCATAAAAACATGTTCAGTTCAAGTTAGTGCTTGACAAACGAACAGAGCTTATAACACACAAGCAAACAAATTTTCTTTTTAAAAATTTTTTGAAAGTGAATTATTTTAATAATTTATAACAGTGTGGTCTAAGTAGTGTAATTTGATAAACATATCACAATTCTTTAGACAAACCAAAAATTTCACACATTTTCTGTTTAGTCACCTGACGAAAACGTTTGTGAATAAAATTATACATTTAGTATAATTTAAATTGTGTCAACTTTTAATATTTTTAGTTCCAAAAGTGTCGATACATTTTTGGTTTGTCTAAAAAATTGTGATATGAATTATTTTAAGTTGTAAACTATTTAAAATTTTAAAAGGTGTCCGTATAATACGAGGGTCAAGCTGAATTTATTGAGAATAAAAAACACGGTTAATATTTTCTAGGATTTTATTTTAAATATGCTCAAAGTAAATCCCTCCAACAATGATACACTTGACCATTCTTACTTTCCACTGCTTAAAAGCTCCCAACCAATCTTCTTTCGGAACACCTTCAAAATAAGTGTGAACTGCGGTATTAATCTCTTCTTCAGACGAAAACCTTCTGCCCCGCAAATTTTTTTTAAGCCCAGAAAATAGCCAAAAGTCGCACATTGCTAAATCAGGTGAGTACGGCGGATGTTCTATGATTTTTATATTTTTTTCAGCCAAAAACTGGCGAATAACGCATTATCATGATGGAGCATAATTCCTTTGGCTAGAACTCTACTGAACACATCAAGTAAACATTTTTCAGTGTACCATTTAGCTGTAACTGTCCTTTGTCCATCTAGCTTAATGGCATTTACTAGGCCCGTATACTTCTGAAGAATACCGCATACATAAATTTTTTCATAGCTCGCTGTTTCTCGAGCATTGTTGGAGTTTTCTCATCTTTGTGAATCCATACGCGACTCTCTTGACGAGTAGGTACGTCGAAAAAGGAAATATAAGTTTCGTATCACCTGCCACGATTTTGGAATAAATTTAATTTAATTTTAATTTAATTATTTAACAAATTTTGAGTTTCATGGCAAATTCTTACACGCTCTGCTTTTTGAAAATCAGAAAGGTGATGCGGCACAAAACGACTGACCACTTTTTTTAAATGCAGGTGATCGTGTTTAATTGTTTTAACAGCTGAGGATCCAATCTTGAGTTGATGCTCTATTACCCCATAAGTGGATTTATTGTCCTCTTTAATTATTTTTTTAACAGCAGCAATGTTTTTGTTGGTAACAGCGGTAGAAGGACGTCCTGCTTCTTTTTGATGCTGAACGGAATTTCTTTCGCGTTCAAATTCCATATACCATCGGTAAATTTTAGCCAAGAAAGGTGTTTGTTCACTAAAAGTTGAATCTAAACTCTCTTTGCACTCGTAAGCGCTTAAGGTGGCAGTTTTGTGCGTGGGCGATTTAACGCAATTATGCTAATATCTGGTCACATTGCATTTGCTTACGTTTGAAAACTACAAACTTTTAGGTAATGATTTTAACGCCATTAGAAAGTAGAAGCTTTGTTCTAGGGTGTGAATTACTTTTTATTATAATCAGAATACTATAACAATTCATAATATGCTGTTGAAATTTGTCAATATTAGTAATTGAAAAGTTTGTGTTGCATAATTTTTATTGCTTCAGATATATCGATTTTTACTCTAAAAACCCATTCACACCCAGGTGCCATGTTTTACACTGCTTGTAAAAAAATTTGGAGGAATTATATTCATTATTTTAAAAATCTAAGCAAATTCAAATTAATATGAAATTTTTCTTCCTTTTAAAAATATCGAGTACAATTTTACAGAAATCTGTTGACGAGAAAGTTATAGTAGCTCTTGTTATCATAAAAATAGTTTGACTATTCCCCGTCATTCTGTAGGTAGTTTTACCGACTAAATAATATGAAATGCAATCCTACATCCACGTATCTGCGTTGACTTAATCACGGTAGTGAGTCACGGTTTCGTAAAATACGCGCCGTGTCAACTACTTTTTATAAATTACTCTAGAAAGTTTTTCGAGTAGGTATTTATGGATAATAATACAGATTTTTAAATTTTTTACAAGAATTTAAAAAAATTATCAAAAATGAGACTATTATGCTTCCAAAATCTTTGGTATTGATCTTCAAACTTCTTCAATGAACGAGTTTCACTAATTTTTTTAATTTGTTTATTTGAAAGTAGAGGTCAAAGTAAAGCTACAGAATTTTTTTAACATTTTTTTGAGTACTCCTAACATGAGAAAAAAATTATTAAAAATTATAAAATAAACGGCAGTTTTGACTACGGTTACTGACGTCACACGAAAGTGTACCAATCAGCATTGCCTTGTTGTTACATCGACAGAAATTTAAATTAAATATCAATTTTGAATTTGATTTTTATGGTGTAATACTGGTATTCTTCAAAATTATTGAAGAATATTTATTTAAGAATTATTATTCTTCAAGTATAAGCGTAAAAGAATTATACTTTGTGTAAATTAAAATAAATTACCTGTTTTTAATATAATAATACGTTTTTAGCTAAAAATTCTGTGATTTTATATTAAAGGTACCCGGTACCACATTCAGGTGATATAGGTATAACTTTTTATTATCGCAAAAAAATGCATTTATAAAAATATAGTAGCTTTCAAAATGACTTTAATACGTTAACAACTATTTTTTATAAGATGTCACCAAATCCCAGGTCTCTGTAAAAAATACAAGCGGAGATATTTTACTGCAAAAGTCAAAAAAGTACCCGGTACTACGATCCAAGAACATTAGGGTTGAAAGAAATTCAGTTTTTATTTTTTTACATTTTGTCAAAGTAATAATATTCAATAATATGTGAAACAAATTTCAATTTAAAATATTGAAAATTGACCAAGTTACAGCAAAAACAAAAAAGGTTTTGATAAAAATGTGATTTAAAATTTTTAGAATACGCATATCGTAGTTAGTCCGCTCTCACTAAATACGCTGTAACTTGGTCAATTTTCAATATTTTAACTTGAAATATGTTTTGCATATTATCGAATATTATATATTACTATGACAAAATGTAAAAAAATAAAAACTCGATTTCTTTTAAGTTTACAGTAGTGGTGTTTCCCCTGATTAATTTCAATTGGATATTACTTAATAGGGGTGGCAGTAATAAAAAAATTTTTCCTACAAAACTTGCTTATTTTTAAAAGATCTTTTCAAAAATACCGTTTTCGACCTATAGTGCTATTTAAAATTCTGGAGTTCTGGATATTCTGGAGCAAACTATTCGGGATGCCGACCTTTCCCGGAAATAATAATTTCACCATTTGATTCTTTATTACGGCTTTTATAATAAAATTTTTTGACTCAACTCTCTACGACTAACCGTTTTTGAAAAAAATTACTGATACGGGTGGTTTCATTCACCCTGTATATTATTTCAAAGAATTTGTGACTAGTAAAACTCTCCATTCTTGATGAAATCGTTCACCATGTTTATCGCTCATATTTCTTGGTTTTCAGGAAAAAAACTCAAGTGTGAATGAAGAAAATGTATTTTTAGAGACATAATATTATTAACTCTCATTTTATGATACTTTTCTAATAAATTGGATACAACTAAAGTTTAAAAAAAATGTTTTTTACATGAAAATATGTACCAAACAATAAAAGTATAGCAATAACAATATCAAACAATTACAGGATAGAGCATAAACAACCACTAGGGAATACAAAAAATAATGCAATTCGAATAATATTCGAATAGATGACAAAGTTTCTCCTTATCCTTTCACCCGCGATGTTTCTTATCATGTTGAAGATAAATAAAATGCAAGACAGCAAACATTGAACACTTATTTTTAAATAAAATTTTATGGGTTTGCTTAATTTTATTTTATGTATTAGTTTGAAATTATAACTTGATTCTTTATTTTTTATTGCATAGTTTATTAAATTACTACTTCCTATAGGTATCAACCTGAAAACAATTATAATTTTGCGTTATAAACATATTATGATTCATAGGTTTCAACAATCGTTCATTCATACATTCATTAATTTTATTATGATAAAAATTGCAAAAATCATGTACGAGTTGAACGCATCTCGTAGTTGAACTATTAGACACTGCAGGTCACCACTTGATGGTCATATTTATGACTTGATTAATCGCCCACTCGGAAAACCGCAGCCTTAAATCTTTTTTAAAATCATAATAAATCATGATTCGAAACAGCTCTTTTGTTAATTCCATGTTTTCACTTGCAATGTCACTTTAAAAAATTAATAACTTGACTTATAACAAACGTATTTTCAACTTCTAAACTTCAAATGACAGATAAAGAGTTTCTTTAAATAATACCGTATGTTTTATTTTTAACAAATTACCAGATCTATTTTATTCTCAATAAATTCAGCTTGACCCTCGTAATAACGTGATAAGGTGATCTTTAGAACGCAAGTTCGGTGCGTTATCTTGAAGATCCTATTATAGGAAGATAGAAATTTTGAGAACAGAAAGTCGACTTTAATGGGATCCCCAAAAGGGACGCTGAGTCGAGTAGAGTTCGGCGACGTACCCGTCGAAGTGAATGGAAGATCATTTTGGTCGTAGTGGACCAAAGCTTGTGAATTTAAATGGGCGTTCGACCGGAAAATCATTTGTTTTTTTATTTAATATTATTGCGAATTTGAGCGGTAAATTATTTGGTGTTTTGCAGAATTTGAAATTTTCTGCAATTAATTACTTGGCGATTTTTGGTTTCAAAAGTGTATTGGAAGAATTATTTATTTTACCCTTGATCGATAGTTCAACGTTTGAGGTCCCTGCATATCGATAGTGTTATGGTTCCAGTTCGGTTGTTTGCTATACGTGGGTTGCTAGAAAAGTTTCCAGAATCTAGTATTTCTGATGGTGTCAATGTTTTTTAACTATTATATTAATAAAATTTGACATTTTTACATATAATTCAGTTGAAAGTTTGTACTTAAGTAAGCAAGTTTTGTTTACACATCATTTTAAAGAAAGTGATTATGCCAAAAATGGAACTTTTGTATGAAAATTTTTGTGCCATAATTTTGTACGATTTTAAATGTGGTCTAAAGCCGAAAAAATTTATTGATCGGCTTGTTTTAACTTTTGGAAATAAAGCACCATCCAGGAGTACTGTTTATAGATGGTTTTCAAAATTCTAGCGAGGTCGCACCACTCTCAGTGACAAATTTTATGCAGGTCGTCTAGATACTTTGTTGTTGTTGCTAATGTTAATGCTGTACGTGGAATAATTGATCGATATTGGCATGTGACATACCGAGAGATTCTAACATCTTTAGACATTGACATGAAAACAAAACACAAGATTTTGCATAATCATTTAAACGTACGGAAGCTTTTCGGTGGCTGAAACCCACAGAATTCTATATAAACTTAAAAACTCAAAAAACAAAGTCTTGACAAATGGTGCTAAGAAATGATCAAGAAATTCAACTGAGGTCTCTCAAATTTGGTGTACAATATCTTTACTGATGAGGAAATTTGAATTTATTAGCATGAACCCGAAAATAAGCAACACTCCATCGTTTTGGTACTTTAAAATGGTAAATTTTCAACGCTCGTTTCTGAGGTATCAGCTTCAGAGTGGAAAAAGTGTTCTTCAAATAATTAGTTTCACTGTATGCAAAAAAAGTATTGTCCATAGCAAATACTTAAAAAAGCAGTAAAGTCATTTACCAAATTTTTTGTGTTTTATCATATCGTTTCCGGAAATGAGGCGAGCTTTGTAAGGTAATAAAGCTCTATTTAAATTGTTTAACTTTCAATAATTTCGCGTTAGTGCAATAAATTGAAAAGTTTTGTGGTGCCGATAAACATTTTGCGGTTTTACTGCCTATTTTATTTTAAAATTTTGTTAAATACTGAATTTTGTAACATTTATTCGACAATTTAAAGTAATTTTTTTTGTAATTAATTAGAGATTTACATACCTACTTTGGTGGGTATAAGTGCGTTATTTTTTTTTAATTTGATTTTGATTTTTATTACGACAGCGCAGTTGATTTTACTGAAACAAAGATTTATTTAGTAAAAAGTAGAGTCTCTTTGATAGAATTCTTTAATCTTAATTTTGAAAAAATATAACAATTCTTGATTGTATAATTTCCATTACATCGTAAAGTTAAGTGCAATTTTTTACTATTGTAATCTGCATCAATTTTATACATGCGAGATTGTTTATCAAATATAACAAATTAAATTTTCATAATAGTTTTATTAATTTCAACTGATTTATTTTTGACGTATGAGTTTAATTTAAGTTAAAGCTATAAAGCTGCCGGTGCATCTTTAAGGCTGTTCTTTCGCAACCACTTATTTTTTATTTACAATTTTCTGACTTTATTTTTGAAAATAACGAGTTAAAATTTTTACAGTATGTCTGAAATGTTATTTACGATATTATGTCAAAGCGCTTTTACCGCGAATAAATAAATCGCAAAAAAAAATTTTTTTATTGCAATTTTTAAAAAATTTTTGCTTCGACATAATATTAAAAATAACGTTTTAGATATACTGTAAAAATTTTAACGCGTTATTTTCAAAAATAAAGTCAGAAAATTGTAAATAAAATTAACGTTAAAATGCGCGTATCTCTTGCATTCGCGATTTTTTTTACACATTACTTTATTTTTTATTGTACGTTTTTAGTCAGCTACTGTTATTGTACACCAAATTGTCCATTTTCTATTTAAAATCGAATTTTCATTCTAAGTGAGAACACAGCCTTAAGGAGTATCTCATCATAACCATCTTAATATCTCATAAAATTTTCGATAACTTTTTCATAAAGATGTAGATGTATCTCACTGATGACGCGTTGGACTTGGTGTTGGCCTTGACCTCAGGAATTGTTTATGGACTTACTGTCCATAGTCGACCCAGTTTCTTCAAATTTTTTGACCACTCTTCGAATTGTTAACACATTAGGTGAACTTTTTCCACCAAAAAGTTCGCTAAGTTTGCTAGCAGTCTCGCCGTAACTTTCCCCATTTTTGTAATGGGTTTTCACAATGATAACGCGTTGTTCTTTTGTGTAGCGCTTCATTTTAAATAATCGGAGCAATCATCAGTAATGAGCCATTATTATAATAAAATGTATTGCCCCTCATAGCAAGAGAAATTAGGACACCTATGACTATTTGATAAACATAGCCGAATAAAGTTTCTAATAAAAATGCGTTTATGCTTTGCTCTTGCGTTTTAAAAATGTATTTTAATTACCTACAACGTAATTGTTATTTTTAAATTTTTGTTTATTTACTTTGTGGTTAATAATTTAATATTAATAATTAGTAAACATACAATTTTCAATTATTGTAAACTACGCTTCTTATCATTTTTAACGATACCAAGTCATAAATTTAATATATTAGCCGTGGTACCCTAAATATTATCAAGTATCGACACCAAAAAATAAAATTTTAGATAGTACGTAATAAAAATATTTCGTTAGGTAAATAAAGTGTATTGGGGTTATTTGGTTCCGGACGGTTTATCGTTACGTGTAATTGGTATCGTTTGAACGAACTAGGGAGTAACCAACTTTATCTAATTTGTCATTTTTAAAATAACATTCAAAGCAAAAAATGGCAGCGGAGATAAAACCTGCAACACAATTTAGTGAGAGATTTTGTACAACAAAAAAACCGGCTCTGTTGGCAAAATTAGAAGGATGTAGCGACGAAGTCAACGCTGCTGTTTTGATACCGGGAGAAGACGGTGTTATTAGCGTTTCCAATGATAAGTGGGTAGTTTGACATTTGTGTTTGTTATCAACCTAATTTCTGCATATCTGTTTCTACAAAATAAACCGACCGATTTATTCCTTTTAGGACTGTACGAGTATGGTTGAAACGCGATTCGGGTCAATATTGGCCCAGCATTTGTCAATATATGCCAAGTGGAGCTACATCCATGTTTTATCAAATGGAAACAAGGCAACTTTTTATAGGACAAGAAAACGGCACTGTCTCAGAATTTTCCTTGGCTGCTGATTTTAATCGTATGATGCCGGTTAGGGAGTACTTGGCACATCAGGCTCGAGTTACCGACGTTTTATTTGCACTCAACTGCGAATGGGTACTGAGTGTCAGTCGAGACAAAGTATTTTCATATAATTGTACACAAACTGGTAGAAATATTGGTTTATTTACTGCTGAAGCTTGGTGTACATCTTTACAGTATCCTTTTCTTGTTACACTTTTAATGTTATAAGCCACAATAAAATACATATTGAAACTTTAACTTGAATTCAGATTCGATTCACAATCGAAACACGCATTCGTCGGTGATTATTCAGGTCAAATAAGTATGTTAAAATTAGATAATTCAGGGGTTATGTTCATTACAACATTGAAGGGTCACTCAGGCTCGGTGCGAACCCTAGCCTGGGATCCCGAAAGGAAAATGTTGTTTAGTGGGTCGTTTGATCAAACTGTAATTGTGTGGGATATTGGAGGACAAAGAGGTACTGCATATGAACTTCAAGGCCATCATAATAAGGTAAAAATAGATATCAATCAATATCTTGTAGTTCAGTAAATTAGAGGATTAACTAATTGCATAAATCATGACGCTTTAAAGATAACAATGTCAAGTTTATGGAATCAATAACTTTACTACATGAATAAACAAGTGAAAATTGACGAAAATCCATGTCTTGTGCCAGCATTTTCGCTTCTGAAATCTTTTTATTTGATTAAATTATTACAGGTCATGTATTATGAGGGAGTATTATGGGGGAGTAAATTACTATAAAATATTGGTACCTACATACATCTTACGTTTAATCGATCCACATTTGTTTTTGAGAATTTACGAAGTTTCGAAAAATTTTAATCAAGTAATTTATTTGGAAAAATTCAGTACAAATCTTGTAAAATGCATTTTATCGTGAGCTGATGTCATGAGTCTGATTCACACATTTGATTTCTTTGCATTGTACATGTAGGCCATAATTAGGACTTGTATAACTCCAAATGATAAGATGCCATATTCAGTCATTTCTAAGAAAAGGCATATTCAATTCTTGTAAATCTTTACTCTGATTGGTTAGAAATAGTTAAATGTAAAAAATCCGAATTAGAGTGAAGATTTACCAAAAATTAATACACGTTTTCTCGGAAATGACTGAATATGGCATCTTATCATTTGGAGCTACTGAAGTTCTAACTATGGTCTAACACACATAGTGAAAAGAAATCAAATCTGATTTTGTAGCCTATCCTTGTTAGTCAAATTGTTAACTCCGTTTTTAGCTTTAATAGTTTTTCAATTTACAATCACAAACCTGATATTTTGATCACTTTAACCCTATCAATTTAATAAGCAACTTTGAAAGCATCATGATTTATGTAATTGCCATATGGTAGAGAAATCACTCAAGTTATTTTTGTTCAGGTATCGGCTCTTTGTTATATAAGTGGAAACAAACAATTAATTAGTGGGGGTGAAGATAATGTGTTAGTTTTTTGGGATATGAACGAAAGTCGTAAGGAGACGCCCGAATGGGTAGAATCAGATTTATGTCAGTTATGCAGTCGTCCATTCTTTTGGAATTTAAGAGCGATGATGGATCAAAGACAGTTAGGTCTTAGACAGCACCATTGTCGACATTGTGGAAAAGCAGTGTGCGACAGATGTTCTCAATCTAGATTATCTATTCCAATCATGGGATTTGAGTTTGCTGTTCGAGTATGTGAACCATGTCATTTGTTACTGAAAGATACAGAGTGAGTTATTTTGTTTTTTAAATTCTTCATTAAACTGTGAATTATATTATTTATTTAGACGTCCTTCGATGGCAACATTCCACGACGCTAAGCATAGTGTAGTAGCAATGGAGATAGATGAAACTCGTAAAAGATTAGTTACTGTAGGACAAGATCGTGTAATAAAAATTTGGGATATATCTGCATTATGCTGAACATTATAATAAACAATTACTCTTGGAATGTGATTTGCATGATCCGACAGTGTGCTACCATAAGATCGTCTGTATAAAAATGATAATTAATGTTATATTTGTATTATATAGGTTCTATTAATTATATTACTCGTAAGCAGAGCTTATAGTTTTATGTTTTTGTCGCAAATCCTCTATCCACCTATATTTTTTTGTATATCATAATATGCACACACGATTACGATGTATCGATATAATTTAATAAACAATTGTTATAATATACAATGTGATAATTTATATCAAAACATTTTTATCCTGTATGATGCTACCTATAACCCCTTGCCCCTCAAATTTGATTTTCAGAGTTATTTTGTTTATATGATAATAGTTTTATAGCTCCAATATGCGTATACAATTCCATCTTTCAGACAAAACATTCAATTGATAGGGCAACTCAATTGAATGTTAGGATTCCAACGCCACTATAGGTGATCGAATTTAAGCTCACAGCGCCAGTTCGGTAAGAATTGTAACTAATTCCTTCTAGGTAAATAGTTTGTTTACTGTGATTCTAAGTGATTACTTGCAAGTTTCAATTAAATTTTTGTCATTTAGTGAAAGTAATTGTGTTTCAGTATTTATGTTAAAATCATCATTCTGAATTTATTTTGAAGGTTAAGATAAACCTCACACGCACTTAGACCTCTAAATCAGACTCATTGTACTACCTCCGGTTTTCAGCTTCACCCCAATCCTGTCACTCTAGCTGTTAATGAACTCGAGGATTTTGGCAGATGGAGTGTTACTGATTCTGGCCATATTGGGCCAGAAATCTCAACAGATCTTATTGAAGTTAACACTGGATAGTAACAAAGTACATGTTCAACTGTGTTTATTTAATCTGCAGTGTCAACCGCCGACGCGCCAAAGGTTATCCTTGGCGCGGTAGCTACGGCGAGGAGCGGCACCAGGAAAACGAGAAAGTACGCCATGCTGGTCATCCTGAACGTCCGCAACGCCTTCAACAGCGGGGTGGTCGCACATCTTGGAGGCGCTGAGGAAGCTTAAGATCACGCCGGAAATCTTAAACATTCTGGTCAGCGACAGACATCTCCTCCTGAATCTCGAGGACGAGGAAGGCACGTCGGTACAGGTCACCAGCGGTGTTCCCCAGGGTTCCGTTCTGGGACCGCTGCTGTGGAACATCATGTACGACGGCGTGCTGCGTCTTGGACTCCCGGACGGAGGCAAAATTGTCGGCTTCGCGGACGACCTCACTCTGATCGTCGAAGGCTCGGACGGCGAAGAGCTGAAGAACAGAGCCAACGAGGCCATTCGCATAATTGCGGATTGAACAGGCTCTATCGGCCTCCAGCTGGTTCCGGAAAAGTCCGAGGCGGTCGGAACCTAGGGTTTTCCTCCTGCTGAATGGCAAGCCCATAAAAGTCAAGAAAGAGGTTACCATTCTTGGTGTGGTGATCGACAAGAGCGTGAACTTCGCGACCCACATCAAGACGGCCGTGGCAAAAACGCAAGCGATAACAACCTCGCTTGCTAGACTTATGCCAAACGTGGGCGGACTCAAGGAGCAAAGAGGAGGACCCTGGGAAGAGTGGCGCAGTCCACCGTGTTATACGCTGCACCGGTATAGCATGCGGCGGTGGACCCACTCAGGCACGGTAAGGAGCGAAACCGGGATAGACTCATGTGCGTGCAGCGTCGAGTTGCCCTAAGGGTGGTGTGCGGCTACCGAACAATTTCCGCAGACGCCTCCTTAGTCCTCGTTTCTATGCCCCCGTGGAATCTTTTGGCGCGCGAAAGGGCTCGTGAAACTGGGGAGCGCGAAGACCGGAATAGTGCCGTGAGTGAGACAACCCCGATGTGGCAGGCGCAGTGGGATAGTGCGGTCGTTGAACGCATCGACTCATACCGGACATTAAGTGTTGGGTCGATCGCAAACACGGAGAGCTGAACTATTGGTTAACCCAAATGCTCTCCGCCTATGGCACCTTTAACGCCTACCTACACCGTTTCAAATTAAGAAATCAGGATAAGTGCTGCCATTGTGACCACAGTGACACCTCCAAACACACGTTCTTCCAGTGTTGGAGGTGGGAATAGCGACAGCTCCTCTCTCTTCAGTTCGAGGAATTGCTCACCCCGAACAACATCGTAGAGCATACGCTCAGAGATGAGGCCAGCTGGATCAAAATTGCTGACTACGTCGCTTCCATCTTTAAAACGAAAGAACGCGACGAGAGATTAGAGCAAAGTGAAAAAACACCGATCAGTGACGACAACCCAAACGTGACAGTGAAACAAACTACAGTGATTTGATTTTCCAATAGCTAAGCGGCTAAAGAACTAGAGCCGGCTAACTAGCCACCGTTGGAGCCTGAAGGAATGCTGAGAGGCGAATACCGGGCTCCAACTGGGAGAAGAGGGGGTGAGTTTAGTGGGTAAAACCCCACACTCCTGGGCAAGATCGACCCGGGGTCTGTTTCCAGATTCTCACCTCCCTGCTCAATGCCAAAAAAAAAAATCTGCAGTGTCCAGTTGATATCCCTGCAATTGTCCGCAAATTGACTGGATAGCTTCAGATGGTACCTCGCATGTTTCCAAGAAGGCGCACGTATTGCAGCTCTTGCTTGGTTGCATGGAGTTCCTTGTATTTGCATTATAAATCATTATAAATCTGGATCTTAGAGAGTGCTGGCATCTTTTTATAAAGAAAGATGTAATCCCATCTAGTCCAAAGCTAAAACTATCAGATAGACTGCCAATTTCTTCAAAAAATTATTTACATTTAGGCTTCTGTAAGAGATCCTGTCCACTGCATCATAATGAACATCACTAACGTCAGAATGGCTATACACGGCAGAGAATTGCTTGGCAAACAAATCAACGCATTCTTGACCTGAACTGGAGAATTCATCATCAAGAAACATACGCTCAGGGGAATTTTAGGGCAAGCATTCGTAGAGCTGAAGGTAGCGGTCATCTAATACCAATTTGTGTTAATATTTTTTTTTTGAAATTGCACTGTAAACGACACACTCGCGAAAAATCGAAGAAAGTCGTGTATTTCACTTGTTTTTGCAAACTGATACGCATTTTTATGACCTCATATCTCGGTGCCTATTAAAGATCAAAAAATTTGTAAACATTAATGTTGGAGGAAATTTTATGCTCTATAAAATTTGTTAAGGCTACTTGAACTGAATTTACACAAAAACAAAGATATTTGAGAAAAACTATAATTTACCGTAAATTCGGCTGATTTTTTTATGATGGCAACGCGCGCACAGGCGCCCCAAAGTCAATATAAAAAATTGAAACTACCGGAATAATTTGTAACGGAATCGCTAATTACACTGACCTATGAACAAATATTGTAAAACATACCAGAGTTTTTTTTTATATTTCATCTTTATTTTCTTAGATCATATATATTATATATTATAGATAATATATATGATCTAAGTTTATTTTTAAAACGTGTGATGACGAAAAATAGTGTACCATCTCAGACACACTTCCCCTATTATCTGAAATGTTGTCGTACCACATCTTGGACTTGTGGAACAAGTTTATTACTCTGTTTATTACATTTTTCTTATTTATTACACACATCAAGTTGAGTTGAATTTTAATTCAATGTTAAAAAATTTGGCTGTATAAAAAAGCATATTGAATTAGTAGGTTCACAACTGACTGAGGGTTCACAAATTACTTACTTTTTTTGGGGATATTAAAAGTTGTCAAAAAATGTCATTACCCTATCGTTGTAAACACAACTTAAAAACGCATCAAAAATAACTTGAAAATCCAATTTATTTAAATTGGCCAAATTTGTAATTAATTGGCCCGATATTAAATAACAGAAAGCTAACGAAGGATTGCTCGATCAGTTTTGTCACGATTAACTAGTACTTGGAGCATTTGGTTGTTACGTTTTACCCGCCGTTATTGTCAACTAACAATATTCGTACATTTATATTAAATTTTATTTAAAACAGTTTTATTTTAATAATATTAACTAATTTAGTAGTTCGCGATGTAAAATTAATTCTTATGAATTTACGAATGAGAAGTTTTTTGAAAATTGCACCCATGTAACCTAAAAATTGTGAGACTCTTTGACTTGTCAAAAATATTTAAAGGAAGCTCAGAGGTTTGTTGCATGTATTTTTTAAATTTAGGTAAGTGTATTTACAATGTATCCAGCTGTCATCGATATGAACGAAAATGAATCCTCCAAGTACCTCAGAATGTTAGGTTAGTAGTAGCTCCGAAGTATCAAACATACTTTGTTTACTTAAACTCTTTTACAGAATTGGATGCTTATTCTAATGTGCTGGCAGCGTTAAGGGCTCAAGGACCTCCAACTAATGATAAATTGAAATTGTTGAAAGATGTTGGTTCAGTATTACGAATACCTCAAGAACGATGTAAAGCAGAAATTAGAAAGGTTATATTGGACGAAAGACTCAATACAATCGCTTACTTGTAAGTTTCGTATTTGAAAAGTTTAAGGTTGTAACACATGTATGTTTTCTTAGTTCATGCGGCCAAGTGGAGACAGCAGACGATTGGATTAAAGAAGGTAGGAGGTTAATTTCGCTCATGCCACGAGTAGCTCCTCAAACCCTATATTCGGCTATAGCAGATGAAGTGGCAAATGCGGCTAACATGAGTAATGACCAGCTACCTTTACCTGCACACACCGATCGGAAACGTTCCACTCCTGCAGTATCAATACAATCAACTGTGTCTGAATCAATAAAATCTACACAATTTAAAGTTCCTGAGCTATTTAAAAGTGAAGAAAATAGAAAAAGAAAGTTGCCTTTTGGAGTGGAAAATAGCACATTGGCACAACATCTGATAGGGCCATCTAAAGTTAGTTCTGTTCAACAAATTTACAGGTAAAAATAACACACTTTATTTACAACTTAGAAAATATCGTATTATTGTCGATGGTGGTAAATTTTTATTGCATATTCTTGTTTTTTTCATACGATGGAGATTATAAGTATCATAAAAGCAAATATTTATATTTTTTATAAGCTTTGCAGAATAAGTTGAAGCAAAATGCTTTGACAGAAATTTGAAAGAAAGAAAAAAATTTGTTGTTGTCCTTGAGTCACAAGTATTCTTTCCCATTAGCTAGCAAGAGCTAACAGTTGGAAAGCTCTGCTATAAATTATTAGCAGTTAATGAACTGTTAATATTTAAGTTGCCTCTCTCGTAGCCTAAAATGCAGGGTCTTGAACAACTCACGATTGTGCTGCTAGTAATAAATATTTTATTAATAGTTACAGACTTAAAAAATTTTAATTTAATTTATCATCAATATAAGCTCTGTGATTGGTCATATTTGAAGACATTTTAATTTCAAAATTTTATTATTTTTAACAGCACAGTCCTAAGTTGTATTTTTAGCATTTTTAAATATTCAATCAATATAAATATTTCATTCCAATCTAAGTATAACTTGGAATCTTTTAACATTTTACTTATGCAGTTTGAAAAATTTTTGTCTTTGCAGACTCTGGGTTATTATTGATCTTATAATCCAAAGCATTTAAGGGCCAGTTGTATAAGGAGGGTTACCTCGGGATCAGCTGATCCTGGATCAAGAGTTGACCCAGGATCAACGTCTATTCCTTTTATTTTGTTATTATTACTTTAATACACAAAAAAAACAATGTTGCCAGGTGTTATTTTAATAAATGACAAATGGATTGAGACAAACAGTATAAATCACAATAAATTTAAAAGTAATTAAAGTTGATCCTGGGTTAATCCACCGATTTCTCGGATCAGGAAATCGATGAGTTAACCCAGGATCAACGCTTGACTCTCACTCATACAACAGACATTTGCTTTGATCCTTGGTTTAACTCTGATCCGAGGATGATCCTCTTTTATACAACTGGCCCTAAGCAACTTATGCCTTTAAAATTAGTGAAATTCGAGGAATATGTCTAGATGCAGGCCCTGATTCCCTAAATGCTGATAATGACGTTACCTATCATGTTGAATATCAAATTTTAGGACAATACTGTTATTAGGTTCAACCACGGACTTCTTAAATAAAGATAATTCTTAAATATTTTAAGAAGTCCGTGGGTTCAATCTACAATCTAAGTAATCTTGTGCAAATAAGTTTTTGCTCAAACATAGAATTACTAGATAAAGCTTCAAGAATATATTCACATAATATTATCATTTATCACACTATACTCTGTTCACTTAACAGATGCAGCTAAACCACTCCCTAAAATGTATTTAAGCCAATGGTAAACGAGACTTTCAAAATTCGAGCAATAGAAATATTCTATTTTATTTTTTAGGAGGAGCTTAGCTGCATATGTTAAATGAACAGAGTATATTACAATACAGTAACAAGTAGTACTTTACAGAGTTAATTTTTCTAATCTTTGTAAGTACCTACCTACACTATGTAATAAATTTGTGTTATCATTTTTCGTTATGAAGCTGAACACTAATTTTAATTCAAATTGCACATATTTTCACAACATGAAATGATATCATTCAAAACATACGCAATGTGTGCCCTTGGCTTGGTCATAGTTAATCTATCTAACGAGGGGAGGGGATTGCCTGGGCATCATCGATTTATACCTTTGTTATTAAACGTGACCTTCGTAATTAGAACTTTGTCTAATTAACCGCAATTCAGCCAATTTGGTGAAAATCGATTTTGAAGAACGAAAAATGAACGTAATTTCACATTGTATACATCAAATAATACTTTTTAACATTATACTATTCGTTGTGGATATGCAACCTGTGTTACTCATATACAAATCATATAGAAAACATGACGCAATTCATATGGAATTTATATAGAAGAAGATACGAATAAGTATCGTATTTAAGTACTCATAGAATACAGTACTTGCACTAGAATACTGCACTCTGACTCAGAGTGAAACCAATCACGGTATAAATTAACGTGTACCGTGTTAAAATTACCAGAGTCTCAGAATGAGGGTATAACTAGGAGTAATTTATACCGTGATTGGTTCATGGCATAAAGTTATCCATAGATTAATGTTAATCGATGATGGTAAAAGCAGACCTTACAGGGTTAGAACTGGTATCTAAGGGTCAAAATGATGAGCTCATAACTCATAAGTGAATCGCACAAATATATCACAATTTTTTAGACAAACCAAAAATGTATTAGACACTTTTGGAACTAAAAATATTAAAAGTTGACACAATGTTTTAATATTTTTAGTTCTAAAAGTATCTAATACATTTTTGGTTTGTCTAAAAAATTGTGATGCGCTTATCAAGTTGGACTACATAGACCACACTGTTATAAATTATTAGAATCACACAAAACTATGACACCAGATAGTCCAGATTTCAACAGGTTTAACATTCAAAACAATTTTCAAGAATAGGTGTGATATTGTATTCATCATGTATGTATTTATTGTAAAATTATAAATTTGACAAAGCTTAACTAAGCGCTAAAAGATTAGAATTTTAACTGAGTTAAAATGTTTTACCTATCTTCCGAAAAAGGAAAACTGAGCTGTAAATAATGCAGAAAGTAGGAGTCGATGAAGAAGTTATATTGGAATCAACACACAAAAACGATGATTAAGTTTAATAAAATATTGCTACTCTCCTAAGTGACACGAAAGTAACTCGTGATGTCATACAGTTTTGAAATGTTTCAACAAAAAAATTATGGCACAGTCAAAGAGCTGCAGTTTTACGTGATCTCTTTAATAAACAGCGTACAAGAGAAATAAAAAGTGAAAGACAAATTTTTATAACGCTTTGATGCAATATTCTGTGTAAACTCAAAAATTACTCACCTTATTAGTTGCAGAAATATTTCTTAGCTTGAGGGGTACAGGATTGTTCTTTTTTTACAAAGATTAAAATAATTTTGATAGCAATATAAAGGAGATCTTCACTACTTTTACAAAAATTTTCTTAACTATTTGAATCCCAACCCTAAAAGATTTTATATATATTTTTTAATTTTATTAAACCAACACCATTTATCAGATTTTCTGTCAATTTCGTACATTGTTTTCTGTATAAAAATATTTTGACGGACTGCAGACAATCCTTTAATTTAAAATTTTTTTAATTTAATAAAAATGGCTCTAGTAAGCGAAATTGTAAAGTTACAATTTATTTTATAATCAATCAGTAACATGTTTTTAAGTTAATCAATACGTGCCCGACGTTTTTAATAATAATTACAAAAGAAAAATCACAAAACATAGATCACACCGTTGCAACTTGATTAACCTAAGAAGCAAATACCGCCAAATCATAAATGCATAGTTCTGAGTCACTGATAAGAGTCTAGACTACCACTATAAATGCACGGTTTCGCGTTACAGCTATTGGGATATTTATAATAAAATGCATTTATGAAATTCTTGGTTATAGGAGGATAACCAAAATAAAAAACCGCTATTTTTCAAATTGTCGACGTTTTGAGCTTTAAACAAGACTCATTATCAAGACAAAAAATAACGATAGAAAAAGTTTTACATAATTGGCGTAACAATGAATAATGTAGATTGTTACTAGGAAGAGATTATAAAACAATGCTCAACTTTTGAACAGAATTAAAAATGAACAGGAAATTTGTTTGCTCGAAAAATAATCACACTTTGCCAAGTATGAAATCCCGCTAATCAGTACACTTGAGATATAAGTGTACAATAATACCAAACTACCATAATACTATAGACTCCAAAAAAACAAAAGGAAGAATTTAAAAAATCCGAAGAGAGATTGCCACTAAGAAGGGAAGGGCCAATTTTGGTCATCGCCGACTTGCACTATTGCCATTATACGTGTTGATCATAATTAAAATTTCATCACATGAAAATTTTAAAACTTACTTATTCAGCCAATTTAGAGAAAATCGACATCTCATAATGTTTATAAATTAATTAGTACCACAAAAGTATTTAAAAAAAGTTTTTAATTTTAAAAAAATAAAACAAGTTTTGCCGTTTGTGTACATAATGAATAGCACCACAATTAACATTAAGTAGGAACCCCCCTAAAACAAAATTAATAACCAATAGTGCTATTGTTTTCTACCTGATTTGTACCCAATTGTACCATCGATAAAACATTTTGTACCTTAACAGTTTTCCGGAAAAGCGGAAATCAAATGTGGGGTTCCTACTTAATGCTGTAACCCCCATGTCAGCAAAATTAAAAACCAATGATTCTATTGTTTTGTACCTGATTTGTACCCAATTGTACCATCGATAAAAAAATTTTTACCTCAACAGTTTTCCAGAAAAACGCAAACCAAATGTGGAATTTGCGCATTGCAAGCAAAATATTATAATTATTTGCATTTTTAAATTGCTGTACCTCCCTTTTGTTGTATGCCGGCTCCAAGGGCTTATTAGTACTTTATAATTTACATGGTGTTTATTTTTCTACAAATTTTTCTTTACTGGGTATTCCCCTAAATATTTTGTACTACTAATACTTAGTAATACTTTACCGTTATTACTTTTAGGTCTTTTTTGCCGCCCTCTTATTCTTTAAATTTATTTTTAATCAGTTGATTGTAAGATCTCAAACGAGCAACGTAGACTTTACTTGACTCCGGCATTTTAAAATTTGTACATAAACAATTTTCACTAAATAAATTTTTCAGTAAAAAAATTGAAGCTTACACCACCCATATCTTTTGTACCATGGTTGATGCACTGTGAATACATAAATATAATTTTTCATTAACCACTAACTAATTGCTATTTGGAATGATATGCTTGTCTGATACGTGAGAAAGTACTTTGTCACACAATGAAACAGTGATTTGAAAATTTAAGAGTTACCAACTTTTCACTTGCATTAGATATTGGCAGTACGTAGATATTATATTTACAATATCTGGACTCAGGGACATGCTCAAGGGGGGGATGGGAGAGATCTATATAGTATAAATAATAATTATTATACCAATGCAAAGGTTTAGCAAAGCAAACGCTTATAAGTTCCAAAAATGACAAAAACCCATTTTCAAAAAAAAATAACTTAACCCTTTTTTTCAGTCGATGCAGGGAAATGTTGCTTTGTTAATATACTAAAATAACATTTGATTATTGTACCAACCGAAAAATGTACATGGTTGTCAAAAAGTTGATAATTTTGAAAGAGAAAGAGCCAATAACGTTGCCGATAGTAGTAGTTTCCTTTTCACTAGAAGGTTCGTATTGGTGGCACCTACTACTACTCCTCCCGATGGCCCTGGAATATTTGTATTGGTGGTACCTTGAATACCTTCGGCTATCTTAATTTTATTTCTTATTGAATCCTCCACGTAGCCTTCCGCTACTGTTGCCGACTTCTACCCACCGTGCCTCTTCAGGTTTGTAATACTCGCACCACTCTCAGCCACACTGGCGTTTTCGGAGTAATCTACTATTTTAGACATTTAATATTTCACCAGCCCAAATTTTTTAAAACTTTCAGTTTTCAATAATTAAAATTCTTTTATAATAAATTTTTTTTTGCTCTCTCTCCGCCTGAAAATGATCTTATAGACGCCCATGAAAAACACTCTAAAGTTGGTCAAGCTGGCATTTTTTTATATCTAAATTTACCAAAAGTGGGCAATTTTTAATTAATTCAGTTGGCAAAGGACCCCGCTACGGCCTTATGGGTTTTGGGTCCCAGTCAAATTTAACCAAAATTTAGGATATTGTAGTTCATAATATGCTGATAAAAAGTGTCAATGGGCACAAAGCCAAAAAATGGACAGTTTTCGAGATATACGGCATTAAAGAGTTAATCTAGTCATTCTATGAAACACAATGATAAAGTCAAAAACGATACCACCTAGAAAAAAAAATACTGCCGTGTAGAAGATAAAATTCTAAAGAAGATAGCGTTTTTTGCATCGCTCTAGCTAGTGTATTACATAACCTAAAAAATTAAACAAAGTCGAAAGAGCGGTTTCTTGAAATTAAAAAAAAAATGAATTTTCCTTAGATCATATATATTACTTATATATATATTGTAATATATATGATCTAAGGAATTTTCCAACAAAAAAAAAGTTAAATGAAAAAGTTGTAGAAAGTTAAAATACTGATTCGTTATTTATTTTTTGAGAAAAACAAAAAATGCCGTCAAAATTTGCCGTTTTTGTTTTTTTTCTTAAATCGCAAGAAACCGCATTTTCGACTTTGTTTAATTTTTTAGGTTATGTAATACACTAGCTAGAGTGATGCAAAAAACTCTATCTTTTTTAAAATTCTTTCATCTACACAGCCCTATTTTTTGTTTCCGGGTAGTATCGATTTTGACTTTATCATTGTGTCTTTCGTAGAATGACTGGACAAACTTTGTAATGCCTTATATCTCGGAAACTGTCCATTTTTTGACTTTGTGCCCATGGACACTTTTTATCAGCATGTTATAAACTACAATATCCTACATTATGGTTAAATTTGACTGGGACTCAAAACCCATAAGGCCGTAGCGGGGTCCTTTGGAATTGCTCCCCCCTGAAAAAAGTTGGTTGGGCACGTCTCTGTCTGGACTTTATTGCTATTATGTATATTTTTAGAAGCAGTATTTGGCATTGTTTTCTTTTAATAGTTATTTTAAAATACATATCTACTCATCGGTACAATTAAATTTATTTATGATGATTAAAGGGCGCTATGGTACCTACTAGAGATGAATGCGGGACTAATTTTTTTGTCCCGTCCCGTCCCGCAGTGCCGCCTCGTCGTGTAAGTCCCGTCCCGCATGTCATACGCATGCGCAGATTAAAAATTATGACTTAAATTTGAACTGCGCATGCGTCTGACAGCGTCTACTTTCTAACTGCTGAAAAACTGGGCTATTACTAGGGCAATTGTTTTGTTGAAGTTAAAATAGAGATGAATACGGGACGGGATATTCCGTGAGATATTTTTTTTGTCCAGCGGGATATTTTGACAAAACCCCGTAGTCCCGCATTTGATTTATTTTATACAACGCAGCCCGAATAAATTGTTTTGATTTTTTTGTTAACGCATATTACTTAGAGTAAATGTAGGGAAAGGATTCAATAAGTTAAATTATGAAATAGAAGGGGAAACAATTTCGTCCCGCGTGGGACTGCTTTAAAATCCCATCCCGCGCGGGACTGAGTTGATAAAATGTCCCGCGCGGGAATAAATATTCTAAATATCCCGCGGGACAAAAAAATATCTCGAGGGATATTCCGTCCCGTCCCGCATTCATTTCTATTTTAAAACACGATTTTATCATAAATTTTAAAACTCGCATTCATCTCTAGCTGTATTGTATAAAATAAATTTATAAATAAAACGCGGGACTGAATTGGCATCCCGTCCCGCGCGGGACTAAGTTTATAAAATGTCCCGCGCTGAACTAAATATTTTAAATATGCCGCGGAACAAAAAATATCCCGTGGGATATCCCGTCCCGCATTCATCTTTAAAATAAATTTATAAATCAAACGCGGGATTGAATTGGTATCCCGTTTTACGCGGGACTGAATTGGCATCCCGTCCCGCGCGGGATTGAATCGACATCCCATCCCGTCTCGCGCGCGGGACGGGACGGGATTTTTTCCATCCCGCATTCTTCTCTAGTACCTACTGCCTGTAGCAAATTATAATAGCTACTACACAATGTAAATTACAAAGTAAGAATAATCCCTTGTAGCCGGCATACAACAAAGGAAAGGTACAGTAATTAAAAAATGCAAATAATTATAATATTTTACCTGCAATGCGCAAACTCCACATTTGGTTTGCGCCATGAACTTAGAAAGATCTTTCTAAGTCCATGGTTTGCGCTTTTCCGGAAAACTATTGAAGTACAAAATTTTTCATCGATGGTACAATTGGGTACAAATCAGGTACAAAACAATAGCATTATTGGTTTTTAATTTTGCTTACATGGGGGTTACAGCATTAAGTAGGAATCCCACATTTGGTATGCGCTTTTCCGGAAAACTGTTGAGGTATAAAATTTTTTATCGATGATACAATTGGGTACAAATCAGGTACAAAACAATAGCACTTTTGGTTTTTAATTTTGTTTTAGGGGGGTTCCTACTTAATTTTAATGAATAGCACCACACTTTAAAGACTTTTCTATTTTGTGACAGGGTAGGACTATAAATATTAAAAAAATATGATAGAATAGCAAAAATAGCTATATGTAAAACTTGGGAAGAGCACACTAACCAAGCCCAGAAGACATTATAATTATTATTAATAAAAACTCAACGGAATTTGATAGATAACATTAAAATGAAGCGTTTCAGATAAAAGAGTAACGTCAAAAGTCGATTTTCACGCAAATTTAGTTTTTACTGACTGCAAAATTTCATTCTGTGATTGGTACGTGTAATTTAGACAACCATTAGCTGCGAAGCATGAAATGTGGAACAGTCATTGATGAGAAGTTTACAATGCCTTCTTTTATTTTTCTTGCTGACCTTGAATATTGATCTTACTACAATACTAAATCTTTATGATGTCAAACGTGTATAGTAACGTAATTTGTATATTGCCAAGCTAATATTTATAAGCTTCGGTAAGTTGAACGGGGCGGGGGGGGGAGCTAATGTTATATCAAGTCGATACCGTATTTTTTTTATTTAGATCCTATTTTTAATGATCTACAAAATTTTTGTTTTATACTTGTTATTTACATCATTTAGTATAAAACTTAATAAAGAAAATGATAACTAAAATCTATACACAGTCTAATAAAGTCTAAAGCTAAACAATAGATTTTGTAATAATGTCATTTGTAAAACCAATCTTGTTTTTTCACCTTGTACTACTGATTTAGTTTGTACTAAGGGCTGGTATTTCCAAATAAAGTACCAAATAACATTATTCGCCGAATAAGTGCTATTTGGTACTTTATTCGGAGATGGAAATACCGGCCCTAAATCTAAAAATCCATATAGCGCTATTATGGCTCCCAATGGTATCTACTATAAAATTATTAGACTCTGACCAGTTTATATATTTTATGCAGGATCCTTAAATTTGTTAGATCTTTACATCTAATATATTATTATAAATTATACAATAATTTTACTATTAATTTCTATTATTACATTAAATATAAAAAAGTTTCCCTTTTTTTATAATTTAGGCAAAGAGTGAAAAGTAAAAAGGAGCAACTACAATCTAAAGTGAAACAACAAGAATCAGAACCTCAAGAATTTAAACATACAAATACACATCCAAGAATTTTACAACAATTTCAACAAAAAATGCAAAAACTTCCTCTTCCAGTGCAATCGCCTAGTTCTAGTCCAAAAATAAATATTCTTCAAAATATTAGCCTGCAACCGATTATTAAAGGAGAAGAAACTATTGAACAAATTAAAAACGAAATTAATAGCTTTATGGTGCAAAGATCAAATATTGATCAGAATAATTCATCACCTCAACCCGGTTGTTCTAACGAAAATCAAGCGCCGAAACAAAAACAAACTTTAGTAAATATAAAACCAAATCACAATATAACTTACAAACACGTTGCATCGCCTGGCCCAAGCAGCGATTTGCAAAAATCTCTAAAAGTGTGCTCCACAACACGTAAAGGAATTACAAAAACCGTTCCAGGTCAGAAATTAATTATAGTTTCAAATGCTCAATCGATATCCACATCCAGTATATTGCAACGAACCCTCACAATACCTTTCGTTAAAAACATATCAGTCAAAAATTTTGACAAGTTTAAAATAGTTTCCACTGGCACCAACACAACCAATTTACAATTAACTTCTTTAAGTAATTCAAATACGTTTACTACGAACTCTGCAAAACACAAAGTGGTAACTGTAAGAACGAATCCTACCACAAAAAAAATTATTCCTCTTGCACATTTACAAGCCTTAAATGCAAAGGGAAGCATCAAGATGTTGCCTGTCGGTGGAAAAATATTATCGAAAGCTCCTATTTCAACTGGGTCTTCAGTTTACATAATGAATAATTCTAGTGGGGTACAACAAGCCTTAACAAAAAGTACGTCGAGTACTTCTATTGTTATGACCTGTCGACCACAAGATTCTATAATTGAAAACAATGAGAGCGAAATTCAAGATGAAGAAAAAGAACTGCCGCATTTGGTGGAGACGGAAATGAATTCGAATGAAAATGTAGATACTTCAAATGAATCTGAATTTGTTACCAACGAAGATACTAATGAGTTTACGGTTTTATTAGACGATAATAGTAAATCATCTAATGCAATTTTATCCGATGATCACATTGAAGATATCGAAAGTAAAATATCTCAGCTGACAGCTATACCACAACCGATAAAAGAAGATGTCGAAGTGGATGATTGTGAGGAGTTTGAGGAAGTGGAAAGCACAGAAGTGAATAATTGTGAAGAAGCTATTGAAGAAAATTATAACAATGGTAGCACTTATGTTTTTTTGGGTATAAGTAACAATTTTTAAAGTATAATTTCTAAAAATTGTTTGAATGCTTTTTTTAGGCAAAGATCAAGATACGGAGCGATTACTGAAAGATCTCGAAGGCGAAGATTCGTCCGATGTTGTATATGAACATATAGAAGAGTCTAATGATGATTATACCATTGAATCGTCCAGGGCTGAACATAGAATTGAAAGTAATGATACGTTTGTGATGGAAGTTCAAAATTCTGCTGCTTTATCTGATACAGTAAATTAATTTTTTTACCATTATGTCTGCAATTATCCCAATTGTATTTTTATTTGTTTTTTATTGTTGCAATTTGTGTTTGAACTACGTTTCTTTTGTAATTGTATTGTTAAGCAAATTTTATTTTATTTATGTGATATGCCATGGAAAGGTGTAAAACTTAACATGAATTTCATCATTTAAATATGCCCTATATATTTTTTTAAACCACTAATAAAACGTTACGAGTAAATATTAAGTTATTGAAGTTGGAACTAAATTGATCGCGCAAGGTAAATGAATGCAAGTATATTATAAATAATAGTAAAATAGTAAATTAAAATTTTTAAAATTACTTAGCAATTTATTTTTTAAATTTTAATTTATTATTAATAATTGTAAATAGATATTTTATACAAATAATAAAGTGAGCATTTATTTAAATTGCTTTTTTGTAACTTTTAGAAACTGAAAAATGCAGCAGAAAAATTTAAGTAGTTGAATTTATTTTGAGTGGTATCCACCATATTTAATTTATTTTTGTCACAAAAGATTTGTTAATTTACTGTTTTATTTTTAAACATAAATTTATTGTTTTTCAGAAATATTTGAATATTTTATATTGAAATATCTTCCAAAACTGTACCTAGTTCATTTTGTACATCTCAAATTGATTCTTTTAGTTTCAATCATAATAATTTAATCATAATCTGGGTAGCATAATAATTGTTCGATTTATGTGAATTAATCTTATTAAATTGCGTAATTTTAAATCTAAAAATTTTTCACAATTTTGTAAAAAGTTGACATACTACTTTAGTTTTTTTAACTAAAGATTCTACATCACTCATTTTACTCATAATATTATTATATTTTTTCAACCAGCAAAATAGACCAAATTAATGGATGATTATTGAATTTTTACCTATTTCGTTATTTTTTCTTACAAATTTCTGTATTTTATACTTTACATTTGTGTTTAAATACAATTTATGTATTAAATTAACCGGAAATATGGGCAATTTATACATTGCTGCAATCATTAAAAATATATTTCATCCCCAAGTAACTTATATGAATGCCTTTTCAGTGAGTTACTCACTATTCTGGTAAATGGGCGATATAATCAAATTTTTATTTCGTTATTAAAATTTACAGTATAATGATATTAAATTAAGCAACCGCAGAATTACTCCTCTTATTTTCTCAAATAAAAGTTGTAACCTGTACAGTATTGTATGGATATTTTATAACAGAAATTTGCCAGACCCCAATCAGATTACCCTTAACTTTTGGACTATAGAATTCATTCTAATGATATTTTTAATCAAAAACAAGGATTATAGATATCATACCACCCCTGATTCAACCATAAAAGTGATACATCATCATCATACAGAACACAGTTGAAGTTATTATCCATATATTACTGTATTTCACAGAGAATTTAATTTTTTTTTACCACAAATCTTAATCTTTTTTTGTAGTCTGGTAAAAATATGTAATTTTACTGAGCTAAAGGAAATTGAAAAGTATTTATTTATTTCTGCTGCATTGTTGAACAATTATCAAAAAGAAAATATTACAATATCAATTTTTGTTCACTTCATTTTAAAATATAAATATAAGAGTAAATTCGATATAAATTAATTTTAAGATAAACTTGTGAGAATAGATTAATAAAAGTGTGAAATAAGAGAGAAAAATAAGCAGGTTTTAATTTAAAAGAAGTGACAAAAATGTATTGCACACAAAATAAGTGTTCATTTTAATATTTCTCTAACAAAATCTTTAAAATGCAAGACGATAAATATTGTAAATGTTAATTATTAAGTTATTAAAATTTGGAACTTAAAATCAAGATTGATAAAAACAGAGAGAATCCAAATGCTCAATGATCTTACGAATCTGAGTGAAGTTAGTTAAAAATGATAAATAAAAAGTACAAAAATTTTAAAGTTAGGGCAAACATAGAAGGAAATTTAATTTGTGGGGTACGCATGAATAATAATAAATTGTTACGAAAAAAAAACTATTTTTTATCAATTTTATTACAAAATTGAAATTTATTGCTTGATCGCAAATGTGGCTAATTATTGTTTTTATTTCTTACAATATATTTAAGTATTTATCCGTTCAGTGCAAACTCGAAGTATAATTTTAAATGAAAAATTTAAACAAATTGTTAATTACTGACCACAATTCAGTCACTCGTTAATAAAATAAATTTATCAAAACCTATTAATTTATTAATGTTGTGTTATTTATTGATTTTTGATAATTTGTACATTATATTTAAGTAATTTACCTTTTCTTGTATATAATTAATTAGGTGTGGTCATCCCAAATTTGATTGTTAAAAAATCTACCAATTAATTGTATAATAAAATAATTTATTATTTAAAACTTTTTCACAAAACGTAAATCTACAGTTATTTTAAAAAATAAAAAATTCAGCTCGAATGTTGTTTTAAAATCCTGTCCTTTAAATAAAATTATTTTACTGCACAGCAAAATTAATAATTGCCAAGTAAATGCGAATTTTTAATATGGACTATTTTGGGTTTCCACTTATTTAGTCACAGCGTGCATTGCATGGGCTAAATATTCCACGTTCTTGGAAGTTACACCTGCCATAGAAATACGGCCATCTTTGGTTAGATAAATACTAAAGTCTTTTGTAATTTTTTCAACCTAAAACTGATCAATGAATACCAAGTTTGAAGTTTGCAGGAAACATTTTACCTCTTCCGGTTTCATACCACTGTAGCAGAACATACCAATTTGGTTTATAATATGTTCCCAGTTACGTGACGAACCTTCCTTTTTTAAGTTATCATGCAACTTAGTACGTACAGATATTATCCTATCGGCCATTCCTTTCAATTCTATTAACCTAAACAAAAGAGTGAAAGTTATCAATCATCAAAATGTTGACATTTTTACCATTGACTTCTCAAACTTTGATTACTTAAGATTTCTGCAGCAATCCTGGCCCCATTTAGTGGTGGATTCGAATACATAGGTCTGATTATTATTTTAAGTTGTGACATGACTTTACTTGCTTCTTCTTTGTCGTTTGCGATTATTGAGAATGCACCAGCTCTTTCACCATACAAGCCCATATTTTTAGCAAAGCTTTGTGCCAAAGCTATTTTGTGACCTTCGTCCAAAAATAAGCGAACCTAAATGAGAAAAATATAATTAGTAATATTTATGTATGTTCTAAATTTTGAGCATTCGTCTCGTCAAAGTGCAGTGGAACTTGAAAAAAAACGAAGCCTTAAATATTTGAGTAATTTGATTTCTGTGCAATTTCTTTAAGGAAATGACGGACCAAATACCATTGATATGCTTATCTCATTATGGCTTTTAGTTTTATTTCCCTAAAAACCACCATTTAATTGAATGCAATTGCAATTTGTGAAGAATTGGAAAACAACAGTTTCAATCAAAGAAGCTATTCCTCTTGAGGCACTACAAGAAAACCGAATTGACTAACAGAAGCCAACATTAAAAATTGTAAAAGTTTTCTTTTTTTTTAAATGATCTTATTGATTTTTATTCTGTTTTTCTCATACTGAGATTAATTCAATTTCTATGACTATATCAATTATTCTTTTGTAATAAATTAATTATCAGGATTTTAATTTTTCTACCTCAAATTTATCTAATCAATTGGTAAATATTTGGTCCTTGTTATTGAACAACAAATTAAAGTAACGCAAACTTATTAGTTATTATCTTATTAGACAACATTGGTATTTACTAATACAATTGTACCTAGCTCATTTGATGGCATGTACACTGGTTAAAGTAAGAGATCAATCAAAAAATTTTAATTTCCCAAGTTCTTGTAAAAAATTATTCACAAGTGATTAGAATTGAAATCTTGTTGCATTTTTATTATGATTTTATTTCTGATTAAATAAAGATTATTATTATTAAATAGTCTAACTGAGGTTTTATACTACTCATTTCATTTATTACTTATCATTTAACATTTAAGAAATTAACCAGAAAAATTATGTATAGCTATTTATTTTAAACATTAATTAACCCTCTTAAATGTTAAAATTTTGAGTATAAATCGACCATAATAGGCAAATGACCTAACTCACAAGGGAAACATTTTACAGCAGAGCTAAGAAACGTATTTAATTACCAATAAATCAAAATAAGAACATTTTTTGTTGAATCTTGTGATTCCTTGTTCCTAATAATTGGTCGCATTATTATGATCAATATTATTTTTTTATTTTGACTGATTGTAAATTAAATACGTTTCTTGGCTCTCCTGTAAAAGTTTTCATTTGTAAGTTAAGCCTCAGTTATACTCAATTCATTTATCATTTACCATTTAAAATGTAAGAAATTATCTAATAGAATTATATATGGGTCATTCCACCAAATAAAATTTTTTTTTAAGTGTGACCCACGCGGATTTTTTTCAAATTTTGTGGAGTTATTCTCTGTATAAAAATAATGACCCACTCAAAAATTTAGCTCTTAATATTAAGTACTTTCGTAGTAATGATTTTTTTAATTTTGACAATTTTGTAATTTATACCTTTTTCGTTAATTTTTTTGAAGTAGAAACATTATTCATAAAAATACAAAAAGTACAGTTCCTTTTGTAAAAAATCCTCAGCTTTTCAATGAAGATATTAATTTTTTATTATTTGTAGCAGAAGACCCCCAAAATTTTAATTAAAGTAAAAAAATTAATTTTTTTGACAGTGCGACAAGTTTTTTTTTCAAATTTGATATTTTTTTCTGAAAGCTGAGATTTTTTACATAAAATATCTTTTTTCATATTTTTTGTTTAAATACAAATAAATAAAATGTACGATTTTTACGATTAAAAAACTTTTATTTTTGAATATTATACTCATATTGAAAATTCTATTGAAATTTAATATTGAAAAAAAAATAGATAATATTTTGAAAAAAATTATGCAGTAAATAAAACTTACGAAATTTATGGCGCTTTTTACAAAAAACTATCACAATTTGTAATATTACTTGAATATATTTAGGGTGGATTGTATGATCCTGAGTGATTTTCCAGTAAGTAGATTTAAGTAATATTCCAAATCGTGATAGAAATTTGTCGTTAAGAGCGATACAACTTTTGTTAAGAGGGGCATTTTTTTCAGGGCTCTTTTAATTTAATCAACAGATGGCGCCTACTTAAATATTTTTATAAAATAAAAGAAATCTGCTATATTTAAAATATAGCAAATTCGTTGAGATACTACTATTCTATAAACAATATTCTTGATCTTAAGCTATTTTGAGTTCGTAATATTTATTTATAAAAACAATTCATAATTAAAGTTTAATTATCTTTTTTTGTAAGTGAGTGTGTTTTGACATACTCAAATTAGCTTAAGATCGAGAATATTGTTTATAGAATAGTATTATCTCAACGAATTTGCTATATTTTAAATATAGCAAATTCCTCTTATTTTATAAAAATATTTAAGTAGGCGCCATCTGTTGATTAAATTAAAAGGGCCCTGAAAAAAGTGCCCCTCTTAAGTTTTTTTACTGCATAATTTTTTTTTTACATTATCTAAAATTAAATACGAAAAAGTGTGATTAAACAATTTTTTATGAACAAAAAGTAAATAATTAACATAATAAATCTTAAAGAAAAATTTCAATATGAGTAATATTCAAAAATAAAAGTTTTTTAATCGTAAAAATCGTACATTTTATTTATTTGTATTTAAACAAAAAATATGCACATCGTGAAAATTAGATATTTTGTGTAAAATAATCTCAGCTTTCAGAAAAAAATATCAAATTTGAAAAAAAAACTTGCCGCACTGTCAAAAAAATCAATTTTTTTACTTTAATTAAAATTTTGGGGGTCTTCTGCTACTTATAATAAAAAATTAATATCTTCATTGAAAAGCTGAGGATTTTTTACAAAAAAAACTGTACTTTTTGTATTTTTATGAATAATGTTTCTACTTCAAAAAAATTAACGAAAAAGTTAAAAATTACAAAATTGTCAAAATTCAAAAAATCATTACTACGAAAGTACTTAATATTAAGAGCTAAATTTTTGAGTTAGTCATTATTTTTATACAGAGAATACCTCCACAAAATTAAAAAAATCCGCGGGGGTCGCAGTTCAAAATAAATTTTATTTGGTGGAATGACCCATAATGGTAAATGTTAAAACGTCAAGTATAAATCGACCATTAGGTCATTTGTATCTTAAACCGGCGATATATTTAGAATATCTGTTTTTGTAATATAAAAAGTTATTTTTTTCGTTTTAGATAACAAATATTATTCACAATCTTATTTACGTTTTATACCGCAATCCTTTATTTTTACATTTTTTTAATACGTTCCTTGATAATGACTTTGAGGATTAAAAACAAACATTTGGTGCAATTTTCTAAAAAAGTTGTTATCGTAGTTGTTACGTAACAACTGAAAAATAGGTCTGACTCAGTGTAATTATAACAACTAACCATCACTTAACAACTAAATTCAGTTGTTATCATAACAACTTTTCTTAGAAAATTGCACCGCTTATCAAGCAAAATAAATTAAGAGTTTTTCAATTTAAAATTGATAATTTTCCAAAATACCTGTTGATTAAAATAGGCTACTTACAGCTTGTGCATCTCGGCTGATATCCCCCGAAGCAAATCCTTGATAAGCCATATCAAAAAATGGAAAGAGGTTTTTCTTTTTGATTAAGTGAGAAAGTTCACACCATTGCTCTAATGATGGATCAACACCAGTTGGATTGTGAGCACAAGCATGCAACAAAATGACTGATTTTTCAGGAATTTTCTGCAACAAATAAAGATTCCACTTTTGCCTTCCCTAACATTAATTTTATCTTACAGAAATATCACTTAAAGCTCCTTGAAAATCAAAACCATTTGTTTTGGGGTCAAAATACGAGTAAGATTTCACATCCACTCCAGAGTGCTTAAAAATGGGAGTATGATTACCCCAACTTGGTGTGGGTAAGTATACGGTTTTAACGCCAGGAAAAAATGATTTTAAAAATGCAGCTCCTATTCGAAGAGACCCCGTTCCAGAAATTCCTTGAACGGTGGCATTTAATCCATCAGTAACAACTGGTGACTTATCACCTAGTGCAAGTTGTATGCTTAACTTACAAAATTCTGGAACACCAGAAATTGGTAAATATTCCTTATCCAAATTTTTTGCTTTTAAAGTTTCTTCTGCCTTTCTCACTACAGGTAAAACATATGGTTTACCATCGTCGTCACGATAAGCTCCGGCACCTAAGTTAACTTTTTTTGGATTGTTGTCCCTCTTGAAAGCTTCTGTTACACCCAATATAGCGTCAGGAGGGCCCATAGGAACATGGGACCACCAAGAACTAAAATCAATAAATTGATATTGTTGTAAAAATAAAAATCGCCGGTTTTTGTTCTCACCTTGCTCGTTTGCCAATAACAGAACAATTTTTGTTCATAAGGAAAAGTGCCGATTTGCCAGCCATCGTAATTGATTGTTGCTACTGCAAACGTTAAAATTAAAAGAAATTAATTGGAAAAATTGCAACAATCAGATCGACTTATTTGACCTTAAGATTAAATTACCACTTGCGTGTTTATTCCCACTTTTTGTTTTAAAAACTATCCCACTATATACAGAGTGAGTCAAGAAATAATTTCGATTTTGACGGATTGCACTTAAAAAGTTTGATTTAACTGGATTTGTTGATGAAAATTATTCAAAAAAGTTCTCGATATCTTTAAAACAAAATTTAATAAGTTATTTAGGTTATTTATTTCAACAAGAAACTAAAAGACTTTCGTATTGGTGATATTCACTTCGGTTGGTATTTCTGTCCCCAAATTACTTTTTTCTGTCGATTCTTAGGTTATAATCTGATTATAATACACATAATACAGTTTAAGCGCGAATTTGTTTAATAAAATTAAATTGTTAATAACTTTCTTAATAATGTGTGACAGTTTTAACGAAACGTTAAAATTGCAACAGCAGGATAAAGTAAGAGTGGCTTTTTATATCCTACAGCATATACACAAATTAAATGCAATATTGAAATGTAGCGTCTGGTAATATAACCCAACTTTAGTTTTGAATTTTCTGCAACTTTCTTGTTTTAGTTTTGAACTGTTTGACAAGCCCACTAAGACAAATTGTGGACATATATTTTGTAAAAGTTGTATATCCAAACATATGACTTTTTATTCTGACAGCATTGCTCCTTGTCCGATTTGTATGCAACCGCTGGCCGAATTTAAAAAGTTTTCTTTGCATTTAAAGTACGAGGAAGCTGCTAAGTTTGTTAAAGATGTACTTGAACATGGAAAAAATTTACAGAAGGATATTGAAGGTAACTTTATAATTTATTTTAAATGGTAAATAATACCTAATCATTAATTATAATTGAAAAATTTTGTTGATTTTTGTTACGCTTTTATTCAATTAAAAATATATTTGTGTAGTAATTTAACAGTGACATGGCTTAGGTATTGCACTATCCAACTTTTACATTTCTATCGTTGTAGTAGCTGAAACCTACTTTGATTAAAAAAAATTGTTTTGCTGTATTAAACTTCAATAGACCCCTATTTGAAAAAGAAACAAAAAATTTAGATTTTTGTTTCTAAAATAACATAAATATTTAATTTTTTCTAAGTTAATCAACGTATTTAATCTTAAAAGAGAATATACTTATAAATGTATCCCGTATTTGAAAATAATTATGAATTACTAAGGCCTCGACTAAGGCTAAATCAAGCCATTTTTCATTTTTATAAAATTTCAAATACGAGGGTCTAGCTAATAGAGGCAGAACTATCATCTGACTTCTAACTGAAAATTGTGTGTAATTGCTGCTGCTGCCGCATTGGATAAGCATATCATTACAATTGATTTAAGTACTGAGAGGTTTTTTGGTTTTGTATCATTGCAAACTTTTACTAAATCTTCATCTTTAACAATTATCACGGTCAACCAATGTGATCAATTACTATTATTACAACCAAGTTTTTTTTTTGAACGATTTCTGGTTTATTTATTATTAGTTTATTTGTCTGACGATATCAAACGCAATGCAATGTATGTAGTTTATTGATGTTTTGGAATAAAATGCTTATTATTATTGTTATTATTACAATTTTGAATGGAGCACTTAAATCTGTTGATTTTTATTTAATTATTATAATCACTATTTTTGATATTTGAATTGCAGCCATTTCAGTGTTATATTACAACGTATATTTAAAGTAAAAGTAAAGCAACCCTGGTCAAAAAAATGTACCTATTATTAGCAGAGATGAGATTTTTAGGTTTTTACCTTTTTTTTATTTTAGCTCCTCTTTTTTTGTTATTAGTACTAAAATTCGTTTAATGAAAAACTACGTCATATAAGCCCTATTTATTTTTACCTTTTTTCTTTTTTTTTAACTTTTACTACCTATTTTGGAATATTTTGAAAACTTTTAATTTTCAGTTCAAATAGAAAAAAATCTGGGCCTTACGACGCGACGCTCATAAATAAAAACATTTTAATTGTTTTTTTAAAATTAAATTTGTTGTAAATAAATTATTGTTATTTAATTTAAATAATATTGAGGAAATTCAGAGTTGCCACCGATACACTTTTTTGAAAATTATACACTTTTCTTCACTTTTTATAAAAAATTATTTTTACTTTATGTTAAAATTCACTAAATTTAACTAGAGGGTTTAAAAAAAAGGTTATGAATTTGAATAATAATTCAAAAAAATCGTGAGAAACAAAGACCAAAAAATACAAAATGTTTCATGTTTTAAGACGCAAATTTGGCTAGGGGGTTAAAAAAAAGTTCATTCAAAAAATTTGTGGAAAAAAAGGCCGAAAGATACAAAATGTTTCATGTTTAGTACCTTTTTATGACCTTTTTTATGTATTTATAGGACATAAAATCGCTTTTTTTAAAACCTTTTTTTGAATTTATACGACCTAAAAATCTCACTTCTAGTTATTACTATCGTGGTTATTACTGTCTTATGACAATACAAAAACAATCAAAAAAGTTTTTGATTAGCATAATAACATCAGTAATTAAAAGAATATCCATTATTTTGTAAAAAATTTTGTCAAGAAGTTTTGAAGAACTTCTTTAGAGAGGTTAGCCCACACTTCATTGAATTTATCAATAAGTGATTGCTTATTGGAGAAAGTTGTAGTGAGGATACGCCGTTTTATTTCTTGCCACAAGTTTCCAATTGAAGTTTCCAGATGAAATACAAGGACATTTCCCACTCTCAGTAAGGAAACATTACACAGCCAACTTGCTCTAAATCGGATTCTTATAATTAGAGATCATATTTTTAGGTCAGATAAATTCAGAAAAAGGTACTAAAAAAGTATTTTAGATTGGTATTTTATAGTTGTAGGTAACGAAACCCACCAATTAGGTATTAAAATTTAATGGCCTTAATTATTAAAAATCAGTGGATTAATAAACAGGTATTAAAAATAATAAATGATTATAATAAAAGCCGAGAAACCGCAAATGTTCGGTCACGCTCATGCGCAATAGGTAAAAATTATGTGCAAGCCATCTAGAATTTTGCACATGAGTTTCTTATAATAGGTTTGTTTGGTACCACAGTCCTAGTGCTACACTACTATAATTTGATTGGTGTAAAAAGTGGGTTGGTAATTGTACCACCAATCAATTTGTGGTAGTGTAGTTAGTGTAGCACTAGGACTGTGGTACCAAACAGACCTTATATGACGTAGGTAAAGGGTAGTTCACACTACATGATTTATCATATGACTTAGTCATAAGAAAAGTCATGGCTAAAATCATACCATCACAACAGCCACTCATAAAAGCCATAACTTCTATAATATCAAAAATCATATAGTGTGAACGTAAAAAAATTCCTCATATGAGAAGTCATGTGACAAGTCATATGATAAATCATGTAGTGTGAACCACCCTTAAAAGCACTAAGAACATTATTTTATTGAAGTGCTATCCAAATAGTAGTTTATATCACCAGGACGATAAAGGGACTATTTTCATCTCTGAGGTCGACAGATTATGAGACGAGCCGCGCAGCGGCGAGTGAATAACCGACCGAAGGGTGAAAACCCTTCTCGTCCGAGTGATATGAACAATTTTTCGTTATTTCGAATAAAATAACGATAGATGGCGTGAAGGTTGCAAGTCATTTGTCAATGTTTGTCTCTTTGTTGCGAAAAAGGATGATTTTCTTCTGAAATTTCCGAATGACGGACAATTTGGTCTGACAGACAGCATGTTGAAATGACGGACGGTCCGTCGTATTGACGGACGGATGGTCACGTTATGCAATTATTGCAAAAAAAAAATCTAAATCTATGATTTTGTAAATAAATATAAAGTAACACTTAATTTAATTGCCAATTTTTTAACTAAAGGTGTCGTAATTTCGTTATTTTGGGGATATTATCCCACAAAATTCACGATTTTTTTGCTTTGAGGTAACTATCAATAGATGGCGTGAAGGTCGCAAGTCATTTGTCAAGTTATTAATAAATTAAGCGAAAAACATGAGTTCACCCGAACGGATGAACCCGTTCGGGCAGGTACCCGAACAAAGAGTGTTTTTATTTGTCCTAGGACCCAATAAAGTTAGGTTTTTATTGTCCTAGGACATAATAAAAGTTAGGTTTATTTTGTTCTAGAACAAAATAAAGTTCGGGTCGGTCCCCCTTGAAGTGACCTTTCGAGAAAAGACCTCCTTTATAGTTCTCAAAACAGGTACGTTAAGAGGTCATTTATAACCCGGAATAACGAAAAGGGATTTTCACCTATAGGGGAGAGTCTTACAGTACCGACACCTTAAGGTTTTATTTCAATAAATAAAAAACGCTTTGAAGTTCTAGTAAAATACCTGGTTATATCTGTAAAAGAACTCTTGTGCTCCAAATAAAAAAAATAAAACATGAAAATATTCTGAAAATAATGACTTTATTTATTAAATTTTAAAACATTAAAAAACCATCTCTTAGAAAATTGGCGTCCAGTACCGGGCAGTACAAAAATAAATAGTTATACTTGACAATAATCACAAATATATTGGTTGGACATCTTGGATATATTTGCACAAGCTTCGTGGACCAAGGCTTTACAGTTTCCACATTGTATCCAGTCTTCGTCGTTAGATTCGAGGCACAAAGGACAAGTCATCACTTCCTGAGTAGATGGACGGTTTTAGTTTTGTTTGCATACCTCTTTTTCTAACATCTTTTCCAGAAAGTAAGTTTTTCCCTTGTTTCGCAGTTTCAACACTTTATAAATTTTTTTCTGTACTAGTATTTTTCTAGTATAAACAGTGGCCGGTACTGGAGGACGATTTTGTGTCCGATACTGTAAGACACGGAATAATATATATAATTTGACCATAACAAAAAAATTATCATATATACCCCCTTATTCTGTAACTTTTCGTTATCGTTACGAAATCGTTAAGAAGCGTAAAGTTTGGTTTCCACATACCATTACATTACTATTTAATGCAATTCTGAGCGTAAACCAAACTTTACGGGTCTTAACGATTTTATAACGATAACGAAAAGTTACAGAATAGGGGGGATATTTAATTATTATTTGTCTTAAATTAATTAGAATAATTTCTAAGTACATATCATTTTAAAAAATTTTCTATCTCGTCTTTTTGTTATACTATTCACCCACTAAATTTTACTCGTGTAAGGAGTAGCCGTCACGTCGAGAACAAATCGCTTCACGTTCAGTAAACGCGAAGTGATACCTCTCTCTCCCGCGGGGCATATACTCCTGTTAATGTCGTTTCACAAAGGGAATAATAATATTAGCGCCTTTCGTTATACGTTTTGAGAAAATACAAGTGGCCGGTACTGTAAGACTCTCCCCTACTCTGTTTTATTTAAGAAAAATGTAAAACGTTTGCACTAAACGGATGACTTTTAAATGTTAATCAATGAAATTGCTTTGAATAAACACTAAATCTCGTATAATTTCTTTATTGTGAGTGAGTCTTTATTCAAAGCAATTTCATTGGTTAACATTTAAATGTCATCCGTTTAGTGTAAACGTTTTACATTTTTCTTAAATAAAACAGAGTATAGCACGTAATTAGTGACGCGAATGCATTAACGAGATCTAGCGGTCTTCGCCATTATTAAAAAATTTAATTTCTTTTAGGGCATCGCGTCGTAAGAGCGAGCTTCTTTTCCTATTTGAACTGAGAATTAAAGAAAAATTTCCAAAATGTTTAAGTAGGTCGTAAAAATTAAAAAAAGACAAGCAAAGTAAAAAAAAGGGTAAAAACAATAGGGCTTATTTGACGTAGTTTTCCATGAAACGAATTTTGGTACTATAATAAAATTATTCATTTAATTACTTCTCGTTTGAAAATTCACATGTAATTTAACTGCATTGTTTGCTGGTTAAAAAATATTACCTATAGGAGGAGTTCAAAATATTGGAATAATTTACTTTTTTCACAAGTATTGCTTTACTTTTGTCCAATAGTCCAATAAAACAACATTAAATTCATATAAAGTAATTTAACGTCAACATAAATTAATTATTAATTAGCCAAGTTTACCAAATTCTCTTACACTTTTTAAATTTTAGATCCACCTAATTTTAAATCAATACTTCAAATAATTGAACAAAGTACAAGCAAAAGTAAAGTAGAATTCAACCAAATGACAAATTTTGAATCGGATATTAGATTCAACCGTATCTTGAATTCTAGAAGTTGTTTAATTTCAACAAATAGTAAAGTTTTTTTAAGTGATACCAGTGCAATTTCGTCAAATGAACCTGTTGATGACATTAAAACTATTCCACAAATTAGCAATCTGCAAAGTGAAGTAAACCCATTCGATCTGCTTCTAAATGAATCAAATAGATTGAAACCAACAAAAACTTACAAACCTCAGAAAACTCCTCAGAAAGACACCGCCATCACAACAGAAATTGAGAAGTCACTAAAAGATAGGAAGCGGTTAAGTAACAGTAAAGCTTTTGAATGGTTACAAGACACTCGCAATAATTTTGAAAGTTTACCAACTCAGTCAAAATCTACCACAAACGTGAACGTAACAGTACCCGAATTTGACTTGCCTTCGATTTCGCAAGATCTCAAATTAGAATTTTATTCAAAATCGAACAAAAACAAAATTAAAAGGCTTACTCATTCGATGGGTGGTGGTTCCTCCAAGATTACTCAGGCCAAAACAAGGGAACGCCACAGCATTGCAGCGTGTGATAACTTAAGTGTTCCTGTGACCATTGAACAGTTTAGCAGCGATGAATTGAAAACTTTTACGAAAGGTTTACAAGATTTAGAACTGCAATGTTTAAATAAAATGGATAAAGAAATGTTGCAAAAAGAAGACAACAATAAGAAAACCGCAGAACTACCGAAATCAGGAAAGAATAAAAAAGGTAAAAATGTTTCAAACTTCAATTTGAGGAGCAAATCTAAAAAAGGGAAAGATACTTCAAATACTTCCTCCAGTTTAGACAAATTTAAAGAAATTAAGAAGATAATTAGTAAAACAGAACGTAAAGTAAAAAAGTTACCAGTTGTGGTGAATCCAAGTCCTATGGTTTGTAAAGTGGTAACATCTACTGCAGGTGCTATGGATCTAGGTGATCAACCGCTTGTAATTATTGAAAAATGCAATTTAATGAATGATCAACCTGTTGCTAGTGGTAGCAAACGAAAAATTGACAAAGTCAACGTAATGGATAATGAAATATACAATTTTGCAAAGCCACTACCTAAAACAATGACAAGAATCGATTATGCAAATAAAAATAATCAACTACAAGAGCTTTCAAAATTCGAAACACCTGATAAAAGATTTAATACAAACGAGAAATCGAAAAGGACTCCCGGCCTTAAAATTAAATCTTCTAAAGTTAAGGATGTTGACTCATCAGCTGTTAATGAAATAGAATCAGAAAATGCAAATATTTTAAGTGAACAGACAAAAAAAAACGAAATAAAGGAAAATAATCCAATGGAACACGAAAGTGATATTGATGAAAGTATTTTTGATAAATTAACCCAAAGTGTGGATGAAACAGTAATAAGAATAAGCACACCAAATATTGAAGATGACATTTTTAATGTACTAACTCAAAGGTTATCCATAGAACCTCATGAAGTAAGATCAAATTATGATGAATCTCATAAAAAGCTAGAGGAACTTACATTATTACAGCTATCAAATGAAATTATGAACAGAGCATCTGAATTAAAACCTACAGTTAAGGTGAATGTTGGTAACTCGATGAATTATATTTTAAAAGCTATAAATGCATCCCTTCCTTCGGATCAAGAAATGTCTCATATGGTAAACGATGTTTTTGTGCAGACCAGTTCATCTAACACAAATTTGGTTGATATGGCCGTTCAAACTAATCCATCTTTTCCAAGTTTTGAAAACAATTTAACCGAAATGGGTATTCAAACCGATTCCAATAGTTTTCAAAAAGGGTTATATATATCATCCACCGATATGTTTAACACTCCATCTCTTGCTGATGCTGAAATTCAGACAGACTTTCCACTTTGCTCGAATTGTAACCATCAAATGAGTGATACCGTGACAAAAGCTCCTGAAAGATGCATCTTATCCGAAAGTTTCAATAATCTACAGTTTGAAACGCAAGATATCATAAAAGATAAACGCAATTTAGAATTGCATTTAAAATCTCGGGTTCCATCTTTTAATAAAATATCTCATGTGGAAAATCGAGCATCTCCAGATGTTCTATCTCCTACTTGTAAATCAACCAGACGTATTTCTAAACGTTTACGCTCGCAAATTTCAACCGAGGAGTTATTTGCAAAAGATGATGGTTTTGATAATATACAATTTGATACTCAAGAGATTTTAAAAGATAAGTCTAATTTAAATGCACAATTGGCATCCTCTAACAAAAATTGTGGTGTAGAATCTCCAGCATCTTCAAGCACTTCTAAGTCACCCAGACGCACTTCCAAACGTTTAAGCAAACCAAATTTAACTGAACAATTATTAGAGAAAGATGATGTGTTTGATAATGTACAGTTTGATACACAAGACATTTTAAAAGGTAAATGCAATTTTAAAGTACAATCGGCAAATTCTAATCAAGATTGTGATATAGAAAATCCAGCACCTTCAAGTTCTTCTAAGTCACCCAAGCGAACTTCCAAACGGTTATTGAAACTTAATTTAACAGACCAGTTACTGGAAAAAGATGATGGTTTTGATGCCATACAATTAATTAAAACACAGGATATTCTAAAAGGTAAACACAGTTTAACAGTGCAGTCACCAGTTGCCTCTCCATCTTATAAATCACCTAGACGTACTTCTAAACGTTTACGCATGCTAAGTTCAGCGAAAGATGATGAAAACTTGGAAATGGAAGATGTAAGAGGTCAACTTAATTTAAAAGAACCTTCACGGTCTGGAAGTCCAGTATCTTGTGCTAAGAAAAGTGATGTAGTGCTCCCAAGTTGTAACTCACCCAGACGTACTTCTAAACGTTTGCGTACACCAAATACACCAGATGAGGAGTTATTGCCAAAAGATGTAAAAAGGAACAAATATATTAACGAAGATACTTCCCTCCAATTTTTGTCTGATGACATTGTCAATTCTAACTATCCTATCGAATTTGATGACAGCGATTCCTCTAAGTATGAAGTAAGTCTTTTTTATTATAATAATATAATATTATATTTTTAACTTGTTTGTTGATATAATTTATTATAGTCTTCGTCAGGAAGAATAACATATAAAAAGAAATTTTAATTGAAATTATAATAAAATATAAATGATAATAAATTAGTTGAACGTAGAAGAAATACGTAATTTTAATTAATTAACCTCCATAAACCTAAATAAATATCAACAAACAAATTATTATCAAATGGAAGATAACAATTGATTAATTAATTATACCTATTTTTAATTTATTGATGATATACCGGGTGTCCATTTCAAAAGTAGCTAGTTGAAATAACTTTTGTTTTTGAGTAAATTTAAGAAAGAGAACAAGTTCGTCAATTTAGATAGCAAAAGTTTCAAAGTTATTGTGTGTTTTTTTTTTCTACTTTCAATTCAAAATACAAATGTATTTTTCCCACCCCTGGGGGGAGGGGGTCAAAAATTACAAAAATCGTTGTTACGTAAGTGATGGGCGCTCTCTAAGTAATTGAAGATTTCATTACAAGTTTGGTCAAAATTTATGTACACTACTTGCATTACAGCTTCCAACGTAGAAAGAGCTAGTGCGTTTTTTTAGAACTTTAGTATTTATTAATATTGGAAAATAATTGTTTGATAGATGCGCTCGTATATGTTTAGTATTTTATTCCTACTACCAGTACTACCATAATTTATACAATTTAATTGGATTTAATTTATTGTGACTGATGCAGTTTAAGTTGGAGTTTTAAAGGGGTTCAATTTAAAATTCAAATAGTATTGATTTTTTTAAATTTACTCAAAAACAGTCGGAGAAAAACAAAAATTTTAACTGGCTACTTTTAAAATGAATACCCAATATAGTAGAACTTTGATAACTGGAAGTGCAGTGAAAACAGTTGAAGTTAACAAGAGTTCCAGTTATGGAAGTTTGAATCTTGCTTTTTGCTATGACTTTTTAGCTTTCCTGAAAATGTGATAAATGGATTTATCTAGTTTTGAGGATAGGCAATTATTAAATTGTTTAATTTTTTTAATTTAGGAATGTCTGAATAATGTTTTGAAGAAGTATGAGTGTGAAGATGCTTCTAAAAATCCTAAGAAATCACAAGTAATTTCTAAAACTCAAAACGCGATTCAAGAGTGCAATGTAATTATAAATGAAGCATGTTCGGAATCAATGCGAATAGAAAATACAGAAAATTTAGATAAAACTGTAAAATATTCAAAACAAAAACCTAGCTCTTTGACTTTATCCATATTGCAAGACGAATTTACTAAGGCTTTTGACAATGGAAGTAATATTGTTAAAACTTCAGAAATTCCTAAAGATGTCTTGCAATTAGAAAATGCTGAAATAATAAAAGAACCATGCAATTTAGGAGATAATTTTGAAGAAATTGATATGTCAATGGAAGTTGTGGCTAACGGTGCTTTGGAATCTACAAATATTGAAAAGCTGCCTGATAAAGCTGCACAAATTCACACAAAGTCAAATAATGATTATCCCATTGTAGTCTTGCAAAATATAGTTATTTCAAAAGAAAACGATGACGCCATAACTGAAGAATTAAATAGAAGTGATGATGTTTTTTTATCAGATTCGGATGTAGTAGAAACCACGCCACAAAAAAGTAAAATTGTTTCTTGTGAGGAACTGTTATCTCAAGCTTATTACAATCATATTGCACCACTTGTTTTACCGCCGCCATTGGTGGAAGATTCTCCCGACGTTATATCTTCACTTGATCCACCTTTGTTAAGTTGTTTGAACGAAACTTTTGCTCCTCCACCTGAATTTCAAGACATGGGTGATCAGGAAGAGAACCTGGAAGACAGTCAAGATGTTACTTTAAAACCTGAAAGTGATAGTTTGCAGATTGTACACGATGGCAGACCCATTTTATCATCTGTGACACCTGATTTATTCATGGGAGCATATAATATGATAACCAGCACCCCTGCAGAAACTTCCCAAATTATATCACATTCTTTGAACCTATCTCCAATTAGACCAACCTGCGAAGAACCGTCCAAATTACAAAATGCTATAGAGGCAGCTCAGAGTTCTATGATATCACCATTAAACATTGTGAAATCTCAAACCAACCCTCAACCTAAGAATACACGTCCGTTGGGTTCGAGTACACCTAAACAACAAAGTATTTTAAGTTTTATTAGAAACAAAAAGCCATGTGTTACTTGTTCAAGATTAAGTAAAGCAGAAGTTGCGATGATACTAGCACTAGCAGAAAAAAATTTGATAACATACACTACAAATTTTAATTCTTCCGTGACGCATTTAATCGTTAATATCAATAAACAGCAATGCATATGTGATCATACCATGAAGTATGTCTGTGGTATTTCGGCAGGAATTTGGATTCTTGGTTTCAGTTGGATTCAAGAGTGTATAAATCGCGAACAAATTGTACCCGAAGTAAGTTATTACAATATGCAGCTACTTAAATTTTATTATAATATGTACTTTTAGGAACAATATGAGGTTCTAGACATTTCAGGAATCGATGGTCCAAAACACTCTCGATTAAACAGAATTTCTAATCCCTTGTTTCAAGGTTATAAAATTTTCATTTCACCACCTTTTCAAAGAGCTATAAAAAAGGATATGGAGGTAAAATAAACTGAAGGTATAATTTTTTTTTAGTTTTATTTTATAAATTGCGTTTCAGGATGTGATAGTTAATCTGGGAGGGGAGGTAGTACTAAAAGTAAATGACTTACTGAAGAAGAATGGTAAAATTTGTATCATTATTGCTGAAGCCAAAGGTTCATCATATTTTGATATATACCAATGTAAGTTTTAAATGCAAGTATACTCGAATCTTCTTTTCACGATTTTTATTTACAGCATGGTTGGAAAAATTAAAAGTTGTAACTGTCGATATGGAGTGGTTAAGTTGGTCAGTTGGTCAATACGAAATTGTAAATTTTCGTCACTTTCTTCTATGTTCTGATGAAACTATTTGTGATTTGGGTTATCCAAATGAGTTAACAACAAACTTGCCTTTGAATTCTCGTAGTGCCTTAAGTAATATGTAAGTTTTTTATTACAGTATTTGTTGTTTAAGATTTTTTTTTTTTTATTCATAGTTTATTATTTCATAATGATAGTTATTTTTATAAATACATATTATTTTGTTACTTAAAGTTCCTATATTATTTCAAAAATTAAATCATTGTAAGATTTAATAAATTTTTTTATATTTTTCTAAAAGTTGTTATATTTATTGCAAACTTGCAATCATTAAAATGCGAGCATTGTAAACATTTAAACCCAAATAAATATTCAGTTAATTTTAGATATTAATTAAAACCTTTTCTTTGATTAGGTTCCTTCCACTTAAGGATCCCCTTTTAGCTTAAAATGTTAGTTTTTCAAGTCAAGACTGTGCTGTTAATAATAAATATTTTTTAATGATTCAAAAAAATCTAAAACTGTTTTGGTATTTTGTCTTTTGATTTTATAATTTTTCTTACTAATTATTTCAATAAACTTTGAATCCTGATGACTGTCCTGACTATATTTATTATTGTTGTGTTAAGAGGGGCATTTTTTCAGGGCTCTTTTAATTTAATCAACAGATGGCGCCTACTTAAATATTTTTATAAAATAAGAGGAATTTGCTATATTTAAAATATAGCAAATTCGTTGAGATAATACTATTCTATAAACAATATTCTTGATCTTAAGCTATTTTGAGTTCGTAATATTTATTTATAAAAGCACAATTCATAATTCAAGTTTAATTATCTTTTTTTGTAAGTGAGTGTGTTTTGACATACTCAATACGAACTCAAAATAGCTTAAGATTAAGAATATTGTTTATAGAATAGTTTTATCTCAACGAATTTGCTATATTTTAAATATAGCAAATTCCTCTTATTTTATAAAAATATTTAAGTAGGCGCTATCTGTTGATTAAATTAAAAGGGCCCTGAAAAAAATGCCCCTCTTAATAATTCTGTAAAGAAGTATAAAGTTTAATATCTACTTGTAGGTTATTACTTAGACCTCTTCTCAACTATAAATTTTCGTTTATTTTGGTACAGGCTTAAAATTTTGAAATTAAAATTAATTTTGAAGCAATAATGTCTTAAAATATAACCAATCAAAAAATTTCTAAATTTAATCATTTAAAAGTATTTATTATTAATACTTGACTTGCTCAAAACCCTGCATTTAAGTTATGACTTATGAGAGAGGCACCTTAATAATTATTGTAATGAAAACTAATTAATTTTTTCAACTTTATTGAAAAATCAATCGATACATAATAGATACATATATCGTATTGTTTTGGTATCTTTTACATTAAATTGGTAAGGTGAAAATACTTGAGATAGATCATTATAACTTATTTCGAGAAGATTTTTAAATCCTGCTTTATCAGCAGCTTTTTGTGAAGCTATTGCTGTAAATACTGTAAAAGTTGCTTTAATTCCAAGGGATTTTCCAAGAGCAAATCTAAAACAAAGCTTTTTTATTTATCTTATTTAGTACCAAAAGTATAATGGAATGTTTTCTTTTTATTTCAACAAATTTAGGTTGTACCTAGCTTTTAATAGTTCTGTTGCTATTCCTAAGCCCCGAAACTTTGGATGTACACATAGTCCAAATTCGTCTATGTAATCTTCAATTTGAAACATATCGTAACGGTTAATTTGATTTTCAAGATACTGAACAATTTTATTCAGCAGTATTATTTGTTTGCCCTTTAACTAATTAACGCAATTGAATTATACACCTAATAAATTCCCTATCCGATTTTATCAACCTGGCATTCGTCGTTGTCGTGAGACTTGTGATGATAATACAAAATGTTAATTCCTGCAATGGTTCCTTCATTTGTCAAGCAGACAATGCTCATCTTTTCATATAGAATCTTTTTCCACCACATACGTTGTTCTTCCACTGATACAGAATCACTGCAAAAATCTAAGTAATTGATTTTCAAATTTTTTCAATTATCAATTTATAACTCGCCTAGAATTGTATACAAAGGTTCATCTGGAAAAAAGTATCTATCCATAAAGTCCAAGCAAGCAGGTACCAGGTCTTCTGTGACATCTTGGATTTGAAAATATACAAGGTCTCCATTGTGTGTTTTTGTAAATTCCTGCCACACATTTGGAAAAGGTATACTTTGTGGTCTTGTCCATGTATTTTTCGACATCGTATGATACCTATTTGTAAGTTTATTTTAACAGAAATGAAACATTGTGTAATTATATTATTTAATACTTGTGATTAATTGCTTTTGATCTGATAATTTTCTTATCAGTTTAATAATCTAGGATGATTGGAACTAGAACCAATTATGAATGTAATTTAGTTTCAATAACTGGTATTTTCAATGATGCACCAAATCGGTGAGATTGGAAATTCCCAAATAGTTTATAATGACATTATAATTTATTTGCTTACTACTAAACTTTCAAAACTAGGTGGTATATTTTCTTTAGTACGGTGAACCTAACCATAAAGTAAGCGAAATTTAATTAACCTCACAGAATTTTGTAATTATACTCGATGAAAACATTTGTAATTTTGCTTTTGGTACAAATATGTAGGTAAGCGTTAAAACTATAATGCGGACACCGGTAAATTGCGCCAACGGTCAATATTTTCTTGGCTTTTTTTGATCGGTAGCTTAAGGACAACTAGCAAATTGCGACAGCGGTTGGTTAGGGAGCTTAAGTTGTAATACCCAAAAAGTGGTGTATTTAGTAGTAATTATAATATTATGTAATTCCCACAGTGGCGTAGTTTTTAAAAGGTTTTATTTTTAGAAAAATATATAAAAAAGTAACTGTAACCTACGCACAGCTGTACCTCTCCGCGCAGATTCAATTTCTTTTGCGTCATTTCTAAAACAATATAGAAAACAAAATATAAACAATATAAACAACAATATATAATTATTAATGAAGATTATTATTAATTATTTTTAATAAATATCTGCAAAATGATAACATTTACGTTTTAGAAAATCAAATCCGTTTAGTTCCTTCGATTGATACAATGCTATGTTGAATTGCAATGTTTTTTGCTTGAGTATAGTTTTAGTACGGATTTGCTTCTGTTGATTAATACTATCGATTTTAACGTAAACAGAAATTTGCATATCTAATACGGCGTCCAAAAATGTGTAAAAGTCTGGATAAGCTGTATGAAAATTTTTAGCAAAATAATTGTGGAAAGACTTGCATGCGTTAGTTGTTCGGAACATATTTGATGTATTCCATGCCCAAATGTTTGGGGGGTAACAAAGATTTTTTTTGTATGTACGTGTTATGTAAATATGAGGAATATTTAGAGGAATATATAATTTGCCTTAAATCTCCATCAAAACTTTCAGATACTTCTGTGGGGTTTAAATACTGCAGCTCAAATGTCCATTTCAACCAATTTCCAATAAGCGAAGTTTTATCTTGATATTCAGTTGAAAGTCCAAATTCTTTAAGTTTTCGGTACCACGCTTGACTGATATGAAAACAACACCCTATAATTTCTGCTAAAATTCAGAAATAGAAAATGTCTAAATTAAGAGTAATATCTAGTGCTTAAGTACAATTTTTGTGTTTTATGTAATTCATTTCCAGGACGTTACAAAAATTTAAATAATTGCTAGCATGCCGAAATCTTTTAACACTTCTTCATGTAAAGGCGCTAAAAGCAATTGATTTATTTATTGGAATACCACGTTATCTGAAAACTAGAATGTGGGATTCTCCCCCCCCCCCACCAATTCTAGTTTTTAAATAACGTGGTATTTCAATAAATAAATCAATTGCCTTTAGCGCCTTTACATGAAGAAGTGTTAAGAGGGGCATTTTTGTCAGAGCCCTTTTAATTTAATCAACAGATGGCGCCTACTTAAATATTCTTATAAAATAAGAGGAATTTGCTATATTTAAAATATAGCAAATTCGTTGAGATAATACTATTCTATAAACAATATTCTTGATCTTAAGCTATTTTGAGTTCGTATTGAGTATGTCAAAACACATTCACTTGCAAAAAAAGATAATTAAACTTTAATTATGAATTGTGTTTTTATAAATAAATATTACGAACTCAAAATAGCTTAAGATCAAGAATATTGTTTATAGAATAGTATTATCTCAACGAATTTGCTATATTTTTAAACCGACTTCAAAAAAAGGAGGAGTTTCTCAATTCGTCTGTTTGTATGTTTTTTTTTTTTTGTTTTTTTTTTTTTTTTTCTTATGTATGTTCGGGCATAACTTTTTACAGAGTGATCCGATTTTGATGAATTTTTTTTTATTCGATAGAGTATACCTTCATGGTGGTCCCATTTAATTTTCACAAAAAAATTCCATTCGTAAGGGTAAAAAATAAGGGAAAATTGCACCCGTAAGGGTAGAAAATAGGGAATGATTGTTTTTCATTTATTGATTTTTCACTTGTCAACCTATTCTGTTGAAAGTTGGGGTGGAGAAAAACTTTATATCGAGCAAATTAATTAATTAATTAAGGTAGTAATTAGTAGATTTTAATCACTAAAAATTAAAAAATAAAAAACTTTTTAACAAAAAATTAAACCGACCTCAAAAAGGAAACTAAAAAGCATAAAATAAATATATTACATTTTGAGTCTTAATAAGTAATGTAAGTAACTAATTTTGAGTCGGTGCAAAAAATCAACGATTACTAAATTACTTTAAAAAAATTATTAAAACAAAAGTCACCCATTCTGCACCGACTCAAACTTAGTTACTTACATTACTTATTAAGACTCAAAATGTAATATATTTATTTTATGCTTTTTAGTTTCCTTTTTGAGGTCGGTTTAATTTTTTGTTAAAAAGTTTTTTAAATATAGCAAATTCCTTTTATTTTATAAAAATATTTAAGTAGGCGCCATCTGTTGATTAAATTAAAAGGGCCTTGAAAAAAATGCCCTTCTTAAAAGATTTCGGCATGCTAGCAATTATTTAAATTTTTGTAACGTCCTGGAAATGAATTACATAAAACACAAAAATTGTACTTAAGCACTGGATATTGCTCTTAACGTAAAAATCAGTGAAACTCCTACAGTGTGAAAATATGGGTTAAATACACCTCTGTTAAATTAAGACCCAATTTTTTTTCAGTAGTACTAATCCTTTTGTCAAACAAGCAATGGATTAAAATATAACAACCTTTTTTTGACCCAATTTACGGTCAACCGCAAAAATTTTTGGCGCAATTTACGGGTAGGATTAAAAAAACCCTTGACCGCTGGCGCAATTTGTGGTCCCCGTATAATGCAATGCATATCAGCACGAAATTGCATTGACCTTTAGTCAGTATAATTTATTATTGTATGATGACAATAAGGAAAGAATTTGTAGTAAAATAATATATCTTTGAATAAAATTAATGAATCTAACTTTTAATTTTATATTTTTCAATAATTGTTGCAACCATTGATTTGAAAAAATTCGATTTTAAATAGAAAATAGACTATTTGGTGTACAATAACAGTACACAGAAAAAAAAGGTGTACTTAAAAGTAGAACAATTTGTGCCTAGATTGTCTAAAAGTACAAATTGGGTGAAAATTAGGTACAATTGTACTTAATTTTAGTCAAATTCAGTCATCTCGAGCGCAATTGTACTATTTTATAGCACAAATTGTGCTAAATTTTTACACAATTTGTACCTGTAGACAATCTAGGCACAAATTGTTCTACTTTTAAGTACACATTTTTTTCTGTGTAGCTGACCAAAAATGTACAATAAAAAATAAAGTAATGTGTAAAAAAAATCGCGAATGCAAGAGATACGGGCATTTTAGCGTTAATTTTATTTACAATTTTCTGACTTTATTTTTGAAAATAACGCGTTAAAATTTTTACACAATCAGGGGTATTATGTAACACCAACGTTATCATAAAGGTGACAGTTATGACATAAAATACAGTTTTTCGGTAAATCCTACCAATGAAATCGATACGATTTACCGAAATATGTTATAACGGTCACCTTTACGATAACGTTGGTGATACATAATACCCCTGTATATCTAAAACGTTATTTTTAATATTATGTCGAAGCAAACATTTTTTTAAAATTGCAATAAAAATTTTTTTTTTGCGATTTATTTATTCGCGATAAAAGCGCTTCGACATAATATTGTAAATAACATTTCAAACATACTTTAAAAATTTTAACTCGTTATTTTCAAAAATAAAGTCAGAAAATTGTAAATAAAAAAGTGGTTGCGAGAGAACAGCCTTAACACACGAGGAAATTGTTAAAATTAAAGTAAACAAAGAACTAGGCTTTTTTCCAAAGGAGAAATTGGAAGAACAATAAGCAGATCACCAAAGGTCGTAAATAATTTTGTAAAAATGAGAGATAAATATGGTAAAAATCGCCCAAAGACAGGAAGTCCAAAGATCAACAGAAAGGAACATTCGGCAATTATTAAAATTGCTGCTTCGGGAACAACATTTGCATCAAAAATTAAAGGCTACCTAAATCTCAACGTTATTAACCGTAGAATCCAACAAATATTTAAAAATTTAAATCGCTAAAGCTCTTGCCAAAGCCTTCTTTAACTAAGCAGCATAAAAATGAAATTTGCTGAAAATCATATTTCATGGCAGGAGTGGAAAAACGTAATTTTTTCCGATGAAAAAAAATTCAATCTTGACGGTTCTGATGGTTAGAACTTATAAGTTATAACACAGATTACTACTACTAGGAGTAATCTGGTTATAATTATTACTGGCATGATCTTGGAAGAAACGAAAAAATAAAAATGAGTAGAAACTTAGGTGGTGAAACTGTAATGATTTGGGTTGCATTTTGTTATTATTCAAAAACACCAAAATGTTGGATACCGACAAAAATGAATAGTGACAAGTCTATTAAACTGTTAGATGAAGTGTTAATAGATTTTTTTTTTATTTTTTTTTTTTTAGTTTTTGTAATTTAGTCAACTTTTAAGTTTATACCTACTATTAAAAGAAAATTCTAAAAGAAAAATATTAATAATAATATGTATTACATACAGTTATTACATAGGTAGTTTACTAGCTTTCAGCTTTCAAGCTTCTCCAAGGTATATAGATTATCTATCTACCTTGAAGCTTCTCTGATTTTAAAACCAGGAAGCTAAATAAAAAATGAATGCTCCCCTCCATCAAGCCCTACTTTTTTCATACATTTTCAGGTTTTGAGGTACCCTAAATGAGTTGTGACTATTATGAAAATAATAGGGGTATTCACACTGACGTGTAAATGCCCTTGTATTTATCCTAGCAACGCTAAATAAAGTTGTGTATTACTAGACGTTGCTAGGATATTACAACGGTGTATAAATACAACACCAATACACGAGCCAGTGTGAATACCCCTATATAATCTGTGGTTTAGGGTGGTACAATTTCGATTTTTCTTAAGATTGTTAAGAACGCGCTGCAGAAATAAGGAAAGAAACTTTTCTCATCAGTATCATTTCTTAGTTACAGGAAAATACTTGTGTAGGTGTTTTTAATAATTTATATTGTCATGTTTTGAGGAATTTGAACCTCCTCATATGAGATCAGAACAGGGATGTATGAATTTTTTAAAATCTGGCTCTACCCTGAGAAGTATGTCCCAACAGGTGGATCTTTGTTATTTGTTTTTAATTTAAATTTTTACTATTATTTTGCCTGACAATGAAGATGCAATGAATCAGTCATCGGAATTCTATAATGTTATCATTATTTTCCCTCCTGAAAGTCATTTGAAGGGATGAGAATTAGATCTTCTCAGCTGAACAGCTTGGTTCACGGAAGCAATTCCTATAGGCATACGGAATAATTTTAGTTGTTAATTTGTACAGTTTGATTTTTTGAAATTTTTATTTATGTGAAGCGTGTTGTTTTATTTGTAAGTTAAATTGTAAATAGTTGAATTTTTGGAAGTGGACTGGAGACATGCGCACCGCGCAACAGTGAAAATTTATAGAGTTGCAACGTCGAGGGGGAAGTGCAATTTTGAAAAAGGAGTCGAGCAAGCACAAAACGGCTCAAAAGTGGCTATTGAGTGTTCGCGCCTCTAGGTGTAACACGTATTTTATTTGAAGGCGATATAAATGAGAATTAAAGTGTTTTATTACTGAAAATAAGTTTCCTAATTGTGATTATTTTACCTTTATGCAAATTGAAACCGTGAATGTGGAATTTAGAAAAGCCAAGCGGTATTTTTAACAAGGCTGTTAGAAAATTTTGTAGATGCCTTGTAGCAGTTCAACATTAGAACGCCATGGTGCCTCGTTGTAGATGGTAAAATTTTTAAACTTTGTTTTTTTGATTAATTTCCTGAATTGCATCGGAATATTTCGCTACGTTTTGAAACTCAAATTTACATCTTTGTAATTCTTATTGCTATAAGAATTACAGAACTTTGAATTTATACGCGCATCTGCATGTGGTTGAATTTATTGACCATACGACGATTACATTTGTTGCATAGTGGACAATCTCATTTTATAACAACAAATGTGCGATTGTTTTATGTACAGAGTGTTGATTGAATTTTATATAATTTTATAAATAATTTATGTCTCGTCCGATAACTGTGAAAGTGCAGGACAGTTTTGGTTTAATTAAATGTCACTTTCACGGTTATTTGACCTATAGGAATTTTGATTGAATGATTGAATGACTGATTTTTATTCGTCGAATTACATTTTGTTTGCTATTAGCTTTGTTTGGTACAGCAGTCCTAGTGTACCCTAGTGTACACCATAGATAAGAAAGAGTACTACTCTTTTATCTATGGTGTACACTTTTCTGTATATGGCGTTTGGTATAAATCGGTGTAAAAAGTGTAGGTAGTGCCAACTGTTTGGTAAGAAAACTGGTGCAGTCCAGAACTACACCACTAGTGTACACCAGGACTTGATAAATAGCTTTGTTTGGTACACAACTAATTACACTTAGCTTCGCGCTAATTTTCGGAGGTACGCCTCAATAAAAATTATCCGACGTAACGTTGCGGGCAAGCCCGCAACCTTACTCTTCAAGTCTGCGAAGATATGGGGCAACAGCCCTGGTGCTTCGCACCAGACCAGAATAAATGAACACAACTAGTGTAGTGTAGTGTAAAAAGTGTAGTGTAGTGTAACCACAATTACACCTTACAAATAAACGACTTATGTGCAAAATACATCAAAATTTGAAGTACAAAAAACACAGAATAGAATTCTGAACAGAATATGTTGGTACAGAATTATATCCTAAAAGTTAATGTTATTTCTATATAAGAGATATTTTGATACAAACATTTGAGCTTTTTTTAGTGTTGAGAGAGTTGAGTGGTTAAAAAATAAACGTGTTGCCTCACATGCTTCTTAGCAATTCAAGAATTTTTACTGTTAAAGCTTGTATGACACGATGCATAATTTTGCATAAAATTTACATGTAAGGGAACGTACCCATACTACGTGACCTATTTTTTACAATTTTTTACCCTCTCCCCCCCCCCTTGGTGACCATCCGTAGTATATTCCAAGACCCCCCCTCCCCCTATTTTGTCACGTAGTAGTTCATAAATATGGTTTTGAACCATTTTTTGCAATCACAAAGTTAAAAAAAAATTAAATTGGCTCATATTTGTCTTTATTTAAAAACAAAAGTCTTCTTTTCATTTATTTTTGAATATAGCTCAAAAAAGCGCAAGATTTTCCTAAAAGATAATGACTACGTGACCAAAACTTAAACCCCCTCCCCCGTCCCGGTGACCAAGCGTGGTATTTTGAAGACCCCCCTCCCCCCCCTAAACGGGTCACGTAGTATGGGTACGTTCCCTAAATTGTAACTAACCAATAAAAAGGTCTGATGGATACTAATACGGTCTTTCTATTGGTTAGTTACCATTTACATGTAAATTTTATGCATCGTGTCACACAGGTTTAATTTTTTATTTTTGAATTCTATTGCTTCTGCATTCTGCTTTTCTTTTGAAATCTTCACAATCAGCCGTTATTCGTCCACTCCTGAACATTAGGCTTCCCCTTTTAGAGTCCCCCCAAGTGGGGGAGAGGGGGTTTTTGCCCATAACTCACCACGCTGGGCAGACGGGTTGGCGAGTAGTCCGCAGATCAATTTTGGACTTTTAGATATCATATCCGACGCAACCAGGATTAAAACCGCGGTTTCCCGCTCTCTAGTCTATCCGTGTTTGATTTCCGCCAGACTTCTGATTGAAACCCTATACTTCTTCAATTCGTTCGCTATTCTTCCTCGATTGAGTTTAAAGGTTTTAACGACACCACGACAATTTTCCATTGTTAAAATAGAACTAAATATATTTTCAACTTAAAAACTTTTAAAATTTTACTGCTTGTTAATTACACTACACTTCTTACACTACCTATTTTGGTGGTGTAGAAGGTGTAGTCCTGAACTGCACCAGTTTTCTTACCAAACGCTTTGCACTACCTACACTTTTTACACCTATTCATACCAAACGCCATATATAGAAAAGTGTACACCAGGACTGTGATACCAAACGCAGTAAGCTAGTGTAACTAGTGTAGTGTAAAAAGTGTAGTGTAGTGTAGTACACTACACTTTTTACTAAGGCTGGGAATCAAAATCGAATATAATCAACTACTCGAGTATTCGAATATTCGAATACGAATATTTTCTCAACAGCACTATTCAAATTATTCAAATAATTTGAATATTCGATTAATCTGAATATTCGAATAATTTGAATATTCGATTAATCTGAATATTCGAATAATTTGAATATTCGATTAATCTGAATATTCGAATAATTTGAATATTCGATTAATCTGAATATTCGAATAATTTGAATATTTGATTAATAAGAATATTCGAATAATTTGAATATTTGATTAATCTGAATATTCGAATAATTTGAATATTCGATTAATCTGAATATTCGATTAATCTGAATATTTGATTAATTTGAATATTCAAATAATTGAAGTATTCGAGTAATTTGATATAGAGAGATATTTATTCAAATATCCAAATTAACCTTTAATTAATCAATCTAATTGGTGGGTTTCTCTAAATTATAATGTTTGATCCGGAGTAAGTATTAGCCGGATTAAGTATTAATCCTGATTAAAGTTATTACTACGGCAATTTTTATGTAAAAACTTTTACATAAAATTTACAATGTAAATGGTAACTAACCAATAGTTTTTCTATTGGCACCCATCGGACGTTTTTCATTGGTTAGTTACCATTTACATGTAAATTTTATGTAAAATTTAGCATCGTGTCATACGGACCTAAAACACGAAAAGTTGCATTTATTAATCATAAAAGTAGCAATTAAAGCAAAAACAGTTGCATTTATTATATTTTTTTTTATTTCTTGAAAACAATAAAGAATATACACATAGAAATTTATAAAATAAATAAATACATTGTCATATTTAATTTTGTTATAGAATAATTATAATTAGGGCAATTGTTTTGTTGCATTTTAAACACAAAAAGTTGCATTTTAATCTTAAAAAAATTATAAAAACTTACAAAAATAAAACTAAACAACTCAAAATTCAAAAATAACTCTTACAGGGTCGTACTTAGTAAATGGTAGCTAACCAATAGAAAGCGTCCGATGGATACTAACACGTGCTTTCTATTATTAGCGTCCGATGGATACTAACACGTGCTTTCTATTGGTTAGTTACCATTTGCTGCTCATAACGGGCTTAAGATTTATGGAAATTAAAAATTCAGGAAAAAATTGAAAAAAAAATTTATTTAACTTGTAATTTGTAAAAGTTGCAGGAAAGCTGCAAATATGTGAAAAGTTGCGGTAACGTGAAAAGTTGCGCTTAAAACTCCCTTATTATTCACTATATGCAATTAAAATACAATTTTTCGTTGTTTTCAGACCGTTTACGACTCGTAAAAAAAGTTGCATTTGGTGTCAAAAACTTGCCCTAGTATTACCAATTTACAAAATATTTACTATTATATAAGCATTGTACTTTCATCTTCGTTGGCCATAAAATCTGACATCCAACATTTTTATTGGTCCTCATTTGACAGATGACAGGTGAAATGAATAGTCGAATTTATTCTATTTAAATTAATTATTCGAATATTTTCTTCAAATAATCGAATATTCGAATAATCGAATATTCGAATAATCAAATATTCGAATAATCTGAGTATTCGAATAATCTGAGTATTCGAATAATCTAAGTATTCGAATAATCTAAGTATTCGAATAATCTGAGTATTCGAATAATCAGAATATTTGAATAATTTGAATATTCAAATAATCAGAGTATTCGAATAATCTAAATATTCGAATAATCTAAATATTCGAATAATTTGAATATTCTAGTAATTTATTGAACGAATATTCGAATACAAAAATGTTAAAAATTCCCAGCCTTACTTTTTACACTACACTACACTAGTTGTGTACCAAACAAAGCTATTATTTCATATGAGTTTATTTTTACACCACACGATAAAAATCCATCATTGGGACAAATTACTCCAACTGAGCTAGCGGGTAATTTTTCAGTTTTTTGCAGAGGTACGAAAGAAACCTTGGCGGAAAATTTTCAGTTTCCCGTAAAAGCTTTTGTATCATTGCAATATATCACGTGAACACTTTGATTCTAACTTTTTGTACTTATATTTTTTCTATAATAATTGATCATGAAACCGATTCAAATTCAGATTTTGTTTTTATAATGACATGTAGAAGGCAATAACGAAGTTTTATCAAAATTGGTTGTCATAAAAATTCAAAGTTGTCCTTCTTCTTCTTCTACTTTTGGCTAGGGTCCACCCTGTTTGCCTTAAATAGCCACTGCGTTGTTTTTTTGGCATTCTTGAGCATATAAATTGCTTAACGTCTGAGAGGTAGTGTGCTAGACTTGTCTCCAGACGAGCCTGTAACCCTGGTTTTTATGTTAATGATGGCAATTCGTTAACCCAGGAGGACCACCGGCTTAACGTGCCTTCCGAAGCACGGAGACCAGTCATAAGAAAGTTGTCCTTTTTCCGGATTTGAACCCGGTACCTTGCATTCGCAGTTGATCGCGTTACTTGCAAGGCAAATGACCGTCTCAAAGTTGTCCGTTTTCAAAAATGAAATTTACCTATTTACTCTTAATTTAAAGTGCTCAAAATTGGTTATTGCCTTCAATGGTCTTTTCTTATTAATATAAAAAAGAATTGCACTAATACAACGTTTAGTTTTTGAAATTTATACAAAAATTTTATCCAAAAGAATAACTTTTGGTTACTTGAACAAATTTGAATTCAAATTATTTTAATTTTGCCACAATGCACCACGTTCTTACACTAAAGCCTGTATGACACGGTGCACAATTTTGCATAAAATTTACATGTAAATTGTAACTAACCAATAGAAAGACCGTATTAGTATCTATTAGACGTTTTTCATTGGTTAGTTACTATTTACATGTAAATTTTATGCAAAATTATGCATCGTGTCATACAGGCTTAACGTTATGTTTATTTATCTTGAATTGACATTTTTGTCTTGTATATTATGTTTTTGGTATTATGTACTGAGACGGTCGTTAGCATAGCGATTAAGCGCACAGACTGCTAATACAGAAAACTCGGTTCGACTCCGGGTGAAGTAAGAATATTATTCTGACCGTCTCCACTCGGAAGGCAACAGCAAACCACCGAGGTGTAATTTGCCTAAGGCGTATTTTCGCGAGGGCTCCGGTTAGTATCGGTTGGTTACTTTTGGTCATCTTTGGTTAGTCCCCCACCACAATTTTATAAATTAACCGTTGTTGTCGCGAAAATGCAAAAAAGTTACTTTTGGTTAAAAATATAAATGAAAACTAACCAAACTTTTGTAAAAATGTAAACAATAGTTAAACAATGATTTATTTCTTTGTTGTTAGCTTTTCTTTGTTACTTCTAAGGACTAGAGTCTTTTTAATGATATTACAATTTATATAAAATTTAAAAAAATATCATCAACGGTGCTGTTATATCGTTAATTAACATTGCATTATTTGCAAAAAAATAGTTGACAAAATTAAATTTCTTGTTATTAGCAGTCAGAGAACAAATGGCACTGATAGAAACTGAAGTAAGATAAATTTCAGACCATACATTTTGATTAGAATAATTTCATGAAATAAATTTATTTTTTTGTTCACTCTTTTCAAATTGAAGTAAACAATAATAATAAAAAATATTTGTTAAAACCGAAACAGTTCTATCTAGGTAATCATATAGCAATGATATTATGTAGAACTACACATAAAACTGGAAGAAAATAATAAGACAAAAGAGGAAGGTGGAAGCAGAAAACATGCAGTATAAATACTAATAATTGAGTTGTTGATATTTTCTTTATATTATTTTAAATAAAAAACATTTCATTTTTTGAAAACTTTCTTGAAATTTTGAAGCTGTTCCAATATTTCTCAGTGGCTATTTTGAATAACCAAAAATCCTTGTAAATGCAATTACTATTTACATTTTTTAGTTTGTCAAAAGTTCTATCGAGGTTATCATATTCCTTCTCCAATTGATGTTCTTATAATAATATCTGCAATGAGAAAATTATATTAGTTTAATAACTGTAAGATTTAAATTTTATTAATTTACCTGGGTATAGATAATGATGTTAGGAAAGAGTTATTAGTACCATACTAAAACCCACATGTTTGTGTATTATGTAGATTTATTAAAGAGTTGAAATAGTTCTTCATCGTGATAGTAATTAATTTTTAATAATTTTTTCTTACATCAAAATTAAAGCCACGTTTGACCATTTTTCCAAATTGATCTATGTTAAATCGTAACAATAAATAAATTAATGTTTTTAAGTTTAGTTGTCCTTATAAATTTTTTCTCGAATTGCTACCTACAATTTATTTCTAATTTAGCTTTAATTTTTATTAAGAACAATTTATCATATTTGTACGATAAAAACAACATGAATCGTATACATAATCCTAAATATTTTCCAATTTTGATACAATAATTTTCTATAACCTCAAACTTCGAACCACTTTGAACATAAGAATTGCAAAAAACTTTAAATTGTGGCGCGTAAATTGTATGACCGTAGAAGTAACCACCGATTTCGAGCGGTCGTCTTTGGTTATCTTTGGTCAGGTAACTTTTTAACCAGAAACTACCTCCCCTCTAACCGTTCCTCGCGAAAACGACAGAAAAAGTAACCGGTTACTTTTGGTTAGTTTTGGTACCTCGCGAAAATACGCCTCTAGAGAACATTTGAAAAAAATGTCACTATGTTCTTTCGTAGGACGAAGGAATCTGAGAGAGAGATGTTACGTACTGTATACAGGGATATGCCCATAGGGGGGGGGCACCCCCCCCCCCAATGTTTTAGAAAGTTGACAAAAACACAGAAAAGTTGGTCAATTTGGCATTTTTTAGGTCTAAATTTACAGAAAATTGCAAAACTTACAAAAAGTTGGCAATTTTGAATTAATTCAGTTGGTAAATTTGAAATTTTTCCCTCCCGAAAAAAGTTGGTTGGGCACGTCCCTGACTGTATATAATTTGTTTTATGTTGATAACAGAAAAAAATTATTGTAAATTCACGATGTAAATCAAACATCTCACTTTTTGTTGTTTAGAGCAGTTTAAATATATTTTGTCAATTTTAGTACTCTCTGTTTAGTACTTTAAATTTTAGGTTAGATTTTCTTGGTTGTTTTTGTTGTTTCATTAGTACAAAGTAAACTTAATTATACCTTATATATTAATTTGCCTTCTATTCCTTATTTGCTTATATAAAGCAAAAATCTACTCTACGTAAGTAAATTACATCTTTATTACATTAAAATAACATGAAACTTTTTGTTTCTAGATCATGGACAATTTTATCTGTTCTATTTGTAAAAAATCATTTTCTCAAAAATGCAATCTTTCAAGACATGTTAAGAACATCCACACATCTTATCAAAACCATTTTATATGTTTTAATTGTAAAAAACATTTTAACGACAAATCAAACTTGATTAGACATTTAAAATCCGAATGTTCAAAAAATGGTAACAAAAATAAACCGGTCAAATGTCCATTGTGCAGCAAACAATTTTCTGGTAAAAATATTTCACATCATTACAGTAACGAACATGATATAAAATTAAATAAAGAATCTTTCACATTTGCAAATTTTGAGGAATTTAGTAATTGGAAGAAAGAAATAGAAGTAAGCAATATTTCCGAATACATAATTAGAAATAGTAAAAAAACAAAGGAGAAAACAATGTATTATTATAAGTGTCATCGTGATGGTTTTTATACCAGTAAAGGACAAAATATTAGACCTTTAAAAATTTTGGGCAGCAATAAAATAAACGCTCGTTGTCCATCAAAATTACAAGTTACTGTAATGAATAATGATGGAAAGGTTTTTGTTAGTTTTATTCAAACTCATGTCGGGCACAAAATGGATTTAGGTAAAATTTCCAAAATACGTGATATTAGAAAGAGACATAAAATAATGCTTTATTTAAAGGACTTGACTGTTATTAAAGAAGCGGAAGGCTGGACAATAGCTTCATCAACAAGTTCAGAAATGTATAAAGTTGAAAATAGCAAAACAGATTGTAAGTGTGATATTAAATGTGTTGACTGTAATGCTTGTATTCATGCATATATTTGTTCATGCCCAGATTCTTCTGTAAAGAGGAATATGTGTACGCACATACACAATTTGTGTTACAATTTTATGAGGCTTCAAGGTAGTACTTCAAAAGTTTCTGAAATTAGTGAAAATACTAATTTAATTATTGATTGTGATCCTCAAGAGGCAGAAAAAGAAGTGGCCCTTAAACAACTTACCAATTTTCATTCCAAAGTTTCAAATGTTGATGTCGATCGTTTTAAGGTAAAACTACAAGAAGAATTTAATTCAATTTTACAAGCTGCTTCAACTATTGAAAAGTGTACTGTGCTTGAGAAAGCATTACTGTCTATTAAATCAACAGTTTTAGATTCCACTAAAACGCAGATCTTTCCAAGTTGTAGTGGGAAATCAACTAAACGGAAAATTAAACCACAACGAAAAAGAATTTGAGCAAAACTTCCATAATTTTAAAATGACTCTCAACAGGGACGTAGCAAGTTAAAATTGAGTCCTGGTGTAACAGCACAGCAGGCTCATCATCAATCATTTCACAAAAGAGTTTATTTCGAAATAACAATTTTATTGCACAAAAAATGTATGTTATTTATGTGTAACAAACGTAATAACAAATTTATTTGTACCAAAAAATCTACTTTTTTTGATTTGCCAAACAATGAAAATATTATAAATTATTAAAATTTAAAGTTCTTACTATCTCATCATTTTCTATTGATAAAATTGCAAGCGATGAAGTCTTCTTTGTGCAATTTTATTTCTCAAAAATAAATTTTTATCAATTTTAACTCTTGTGCTCCTGTACCGAGGTACCTGGTATTTTTTTGACTTTGTTATTGAATATCTGCTTGTACCTACAAGCCAATTTGAAAGTTACTAGATTTTTATAAATAAATTTTTTTTCCGATTATATAAATGATTTATATACTTAAACCCTGTTTACACTATATGATTTCTCATGTGACTAGTCACATGACTTCTCAGATGACCATATGAGATTTTTTTACATTCAGACTACATGATTTTTGATATTACTATAGAAGTTCTGGCGTTTATTATGATGGCATGATTTTAGTTATGACTTTTCATATGACTAGGTCACATAGGTGAACAGGGTTTTAAAGGCGGATCCAGGGGGGTGGGGGCGATGGCCCCCTTTTTGGAAAAATTAATCATTAAATAACACGTAAAAACTAAAATTACTAGAAAAAAGTATAGAGGGGGTTATCTTTTTTGGATTTTTTTTTTAATTTTTAGAATCGCCCCCTCTTGAAAAAGTTGCTGTGTCTTTCTCTGTGTATACCTACATACTATATCACCCAAATAAGGTACCGGGTACCTTCAATTAAAATTCACATAATTTTGAGCTAAAAACGGATTATTGCATTTAAAATAGGTAATTTATTTCAATTTAAGCAAAGTAGAATGGTTTTAGAGAACGTTCTCAACATTATTTAAAAATAATCATAAAATTTTTCAAGAATTTTTTGAATGTTCTGTTTATTATAATAGTGTAGGGGAGACTGTTGTACTTTGGGACATTTTTCGGTTTTTAATTTTTTTTATCGACATTTTTTAAAATGGATCAGTTTTACCTTGACCAGCATAATTAGTGTTATTTTAACTATTCGAAGCAAAATTTCTAAGAAGATAATGTAATATTATCATATTGATAATTGAAAGACAATGCTTGGTTGAAAATTGTCCTAAAGTACAATCAGGGGCTTGTACTTTGGGACAATGTTAATTTGACATCAGGACGACAATAAATAAGTAAAAAAAAAACTTAAAATTTATAGAACATATTTATTAAGAGGGGCACTTTTTCCAGGCCCCTTTTAATTTAATCAACAGATGGCGCCTACTTAAATATTTTTATAAAATACTAGGAGGCTTTTGTATTTAAAATATAGCAAATTCGTTGAGATAATACTATTCTATAAACAATATTCTTGGTCTTAAGCTATTTTGAGTTTGTATTGAGTATGTCAAAACACACTCACTTACAAAAAGAGATAATTAAACTTTAATTATGAATTGTGTTTTTATAAATTAATATTACGAATGTGGGATTCTCCTCCCCCCCCCCCCCCAATTCTAGTTTTCAAATAACGTGGTATTCCAATAAATAAATCAATTGCCTTTAGCGCTTTTACATGCAGAAGTGTTAAAAGATTTCGGCTAACTAGCAATTATTTAAATTTTTGTAACGTCCTGGAAATAAATGGCATAAAACACAAAAAAAGTACTTAAGCACTAGATATTGCTCTTAACATAAAAATAAACAGAAAATTACATCAACCTAAAAATGATAATCATAAACACGTGACAAAGTACGCAAAATGCGCAGGTCAGTACAACGATCACCGTTTGGTACCTACTTCAGACCTAGTATCGATATGATCGTTTTGTAACCGTACCATGAACGATCACAAGTTTGGTTGGAACGCGTACTTGAGCATCCCACAAACCGTGCACTACCGCTTGGAACTTGGAACGCTTTTAAGCTATTGCGCATGAGCGGGACGATCCCGGGGATGGTTTCTACGCCGGTTGGAACGAACCTATAAATGCGTCTGAATGATAATAATTTTTTTCGAAAGCAAATCCACTAAAGGTGTTTGCACACTTAGACGAAGCTAGGAGTTTTTTGTCGCTTAGTTAGAGAAATTTACATAGAATCAAATTGGAGCCCGTACATTAAAATGGCGCATCGTCTGAGAGGCATTCGAGCGACATTTGTCACGTCGCTTTGTCTTTATGTGCCGGGGCGAAGCAACGCGTCAAATAAATTGTTTTCGTGATTGAGTTGTCGGTATTGGTCGGAGCTAGTGCTGGGCGATGTTCATCGATGTTTTCTAAACATCGATGTTAGCTCGACCGATGTTCGATTTTTTGACATCGCGTCAGACGTTTTGAAACATCGAAACCATCGATGTTTGCTTTTCGATGTTAGCCTTTCGATGTTACAGGTAGATATGCAGGGACGTGCCCAGCCAACTTTTTTCGGAGGGGGGAGAAATTTCAAATTTGCCAACTGAATTAATTCAAAATTGCCAACTTTTTGTAAGTTTTGCAGCATTTAGTAAATTTAGACATAAAAAATGGCAAATTAACCAACTTTTGGGTGTTTTCGTCAAGTTTTTGCCAACTTTCTGCAGCATTAGGGGGGGAGGTCCCCCCCATCCCCCCCATGAGCACGTCCCTGTAGATATGTAGCGTAGCCACTAAATAATTGCTCAATTTATTTGCTAATTTTGTAATTTGTTGCGTTTATTAATATTCATAAATAAATTTTTTGTTATAATAGTGTTTTTCCTGATTTATTTAAACTAATATGCAATAACATCGATGTCACGAAAACATCGATGTTTTGCAACCGATGTTATGCTCACATCGATGTCCAGGTTCGATGTCGACATCGATGTTCAACATCGATGTTTTGTATCGATGTCCCAGCACTAGTCGGAGCACGTGTATCCGCCAAGTTTATCTCTTTTTTTTTCGTTGATATTATGGCTTCGCTTGTGTGCGAGCATATTAAATCATTGGAATAAAACGTGATCAGATTCTTAAATAGGAACACCAAATCTGCATCAGAGTGATCTCTCAGGTTTGAAGGAAAAAGTACTACATCTGACAAGTAAGTGTGAATTTTAACCGATGATTGAAACTTATTGAAATTCATAGCTACCCAGGAAAATATTGTCAACGTTTACAATACGGCCAATGCTTGGTTAGCACTGGCAAACCAACCGTTGGCATCCAAATGCCCTTGTATTTATCCTAGCAACGCTAAATAAAGTTGTGTATTACTAGACGTTGCTAGGATATTACAACGGTGTATAAATACAACACCAATACACGAGCCAGTGTGAATACCCCTATATAATCTGTGGTTTAGGGTGGTACAATTTCGATTTTTCTTAAGATTGTTAAGAACGCGCTGCAGAAATAAGGAAAGAAACTTTTCTCATCAGTATCATTTCTTAGTTACAGGAAAATACTTGTGTAGGTGTTTTTAATAATTTATATTGTCATGTTTTGAGGAATTTGAACCTCCTCATATGAGATCAGAACAGGGATGTATGAATTTTTTAAAATCTGGCTCTACCCTGAGAAGTATGTCCCAACAGGTGGATCTTTGTTATTTGTTTTTAATTTAAATTTTTACTATTATTTTGCCTGACAATGAAGATGCAATGAATCAGTCATCGGAATTCTATAATGTTATCATTATTTTCCCTCCTGAAAGTCATTTGAAGGGATGAGAATTAGATCTTCTCAGCTGAACAGCTTGGTTCACGGAAGCAATTCCTATAGGCATACGGAATAATTTTAGTTGTTAATTTGTACAGTTTGATTTTTTGAAATTTTTATTTATGTGAAGCGTGTTGTTTTATTTGTAAGTTAAATTGTAAATAGTTGAATTTTTGGAAGTGGACTGGAGACATGCGCACCGCGCAACAGTGAAAATTTATAGAGTTGCAACGTCGAGGGGGAAGTGCAATTTTGAAAAAGGAGTCGAGCAAGCACAAAACGGCTCAAAAGTGGCTATTGAGTGTTCGCGCCTCTAGGTGTAACACGTATTTTATTTGAAGGCGATATAAATGAGAATTAAAGTGTTTTATTACTGAAAATAAGTTTCCTAATTGTGATTATTTTACCTTTATGCAAATTGAAACCGTGAATGTGGAATTTAGAAAAGCCAAGCGGTATTTTTAACAAGGCTGTTAGAAAATTTTGTAGATGCCTTGTAGCAGTTCAACATTAGAACGCCATGGTGCCTCGTTGTAGATGGTAAAATTTTTAAACTTTGTTTTTTTGATTAATTTCCTGAATTGCATCGGAATATTTCGCTACGTTTTGAAACTCAAATTTACATCTTTGTAATTCTTATTGCTATAAGAATTACAGAACTTTGAATTTATACGCGCATCTGCATGTGGTTGAATTTATTGACCATACGACGATTACATTTGTTGCATAGTGGACAATCTCATTTTATAACAACAAATGTGCGATTGTTTTATGTACAGAGTGTTGATTGAATTTTATATAATTTTATAAATAATTTATGTCTCGTCCGATAACTGTGAAAGTGCAGGACAGTTTTGGTTTAATTAAATGTCACTTTCACGGTTATTTGACCTATAGGAATTTTGATTGAATGATTGAATGACTGATTTTTATTCGTCGAATTACATTTTGTTTGCTATTAGCTTTGTTTGGTACAGCAGTCCTAGTGTACCCTAGTGTACACCATAGATAAGAAAGAGTACTACTCTTTTATCTATGGTGTACACTTTTCTGTATATGGCGTTTGGTATAAATCGGTGTAAAAAGTGTAGGTAGTGCCAACTGTTTGGTAAGAAAACTGGTGCAGTCCAGAACTACACCACTAGTGTACACCAGGACTTGATAAATAGCTTTGTTTGGTACACAACTAATTACACTTAGCTTCGCGCTAATTTTCGGAGGTACGCCTCAATAAAAATTATCCGACGTAACGTTGCGGGCAAGCCCGCAACCTTACTCTTCAAGTCTGCGAAGATATGGGGCAACAGCCCTGGTGCTTCGCACCAGACCAGAATAAATGAACACAACTAGTGTAGTGTAGTGTAAAAAGTGTAGTGTAGTGTAACCACAATTACACCTTACAAATAAACGACTTATGTGCAAAATACATCAAAATTTGAAGTACAAAAAACACAGAATAGAATTCTGAACAGAATATGTTGGTACAGAATTATATCCTAAAAGTTAATGTTATTTCTATATAAGAGATATTTTGATACAAACATTTGAGCTTTTTTTAGTGTTGAGAGAGTTGAGTGGTTAAAAAATAAACGTGTTGCCTCACATGCTTCTTAGCAATTCAAGAATTTTTACTGTTAAAGCTTGTATGACACGATGCATAATTTTGCATAAAATTTACATGTAAGGGAACGTACCCATACTACGTGACCTATTTTTTACAATTTTTTACCCTCTCCCCCCCCCTTGGTGACCATCCGTAGTATATTCCAAGACCCCCCCTCCCCCTATTTTGTCACGTAGTAGTTCATAAATATGGTTTTGAACCATTTTTTGCAATCACAAAGTTAAAAAAAAATTAAATTGGCTCATATTTGTCTTTATTTAAAAACAAAAGTCTTCTTTTCATTTATTTTTGAATATAGCTCAAAAAAGCGCAAGATTTTCCTAAAAGATAATGACTACGTGACCAAAACTTAAACCCCCTCCCCCGTCCCGGTGACCAAGCGTGGTATTTTGAAGACCCCCCTCCCCCCCCTAAACGGGTCACGTAGTATGGGTACGTTCCCTAAATTGTAACTAACCAATAAAAAGGTCTGATGGATACTAATACGGTCTTTCTATTGGTTAGTTACCATTTACATGTAAATTTTATGCATCGTGTCACACAGGTTTAATTTTTTATTTTTGAATTCTATTGCTTCTGCATTCTGCTTTTCTTTTGAAATCTTCACAATCAGCCGTTATTCGTCCACTCCTGAACATTAGGCTTCCCCTTTTAGAGTCCCCCCAAGTGGGGGAGAGGGGGTTTTTGCCCATAACTCACCACGCTGGGCAGACGGGTTGGCGAGTAGTCCGCAGATCAATTTTGGACTTTTAGATATCATATCCGACGCAACCAGGATTAAAACCGCGGTTTCCCGCTCTCTAGTCTATCCGTGTTTGATTTCCGCCAGACTTCTGATTGAAACCCTATACTTCTTCAATTCGTTCGCTATTCTTCCTCGATTGAGTTTAAAGGTTTTAACGACACCACGACAATTTTCCATTGTTAAAATAGAACTAAATATATTTTCAACTTAAAAACTTTTAAAATTTTACTGCTTGTTAATTACACTACACTTCTTACACTACCTATTTTGGTGGTGTAGAAGGTGTAGTCCTGAACTGCACCAGTTTTCTTACCAAACGCTTTGCACTACCTACACTTTTTACACCTATTCATACCAAACGCCATATATAGAAAAGTGTACACCAGGACTGTGATACCAAACGCAGTAAGCTAGTGTAACTAGTGTAGTGTAAAAAGTGTAGTGTAGTGTAGTACACTACACTTTTTACTAAGGCTGGGAATCAAAATCGAATATAATCAACTACTCGAGTATTCGAATATTCGAATACGAATATTTTCTCAACAGCACTATTCAAATTATTCAAATAATTTGAATATTCGATTAATCTGAATATTCGAATAATTTGAATATTCGATTAATCTGAATATTCGAATAATTTGAATATTCGATTAATCTGAATATTCGAATAATTTGAATATTCGATTAATCTGAATATTCGAATAATTTGAATATTTGATTAATAAGAATATTCGAATAATTTGAATATTTGATTAATCTGAATATTCGAATAATTTGAATATTCGATTAATCTGAATATTCGATTAATCTGAATATTTGATTAATTTGAATATTCAAATAATTGAAGTATTCGAGTAATTTGATATAGAGAGATATTTATTCAAATATCCAAATTAACCTTTAATTAATCAATCTAATTGGTGGGTTTCTCTAAATTATAATGTTTGATCCGGAGTAAGTATTAGCCGGATTAAGTATTAATCCTGATTAAAGTTATTACTACGGCAATTTTTATGTAAAAACTTTTACATAAAATTTACAATGTAAATGGTAACTAACCAATAGTTTTTCTATTGGCACCCATCGGACGTTTTTCATTGGTTAGTTACCATTTACATGTAAATTTTATGTAAAATTTAGCATCGTGTCATACGGACCTAAAACACGAAAAGTTGCATTTATTAATCATAAAAGTAGCAATTAAAGCAAAAACAGTTGCATTTATTATATTTTTTTTTATTTCTTGAAAACAATAAAGAATATACACATAGAAATTTATAAAATAAATAAATACATTGTCATATTTAATTTTGTTATAGAATAATTATAATTAGGGCAATTGTTTTGTTGCATTTTAAACACAAAAAGTTGCATTTTAATCTTAAAAAAATTATAAAAACTTACAAAAATAAAACTAAACAACTCAAAATTCAAAAATAACTCTTACAGGGTCGTACTTAGTAAATGGTAGCTAACCAATAGAAAGCGTCCGATGGATACTAACACGTGCTTTCTATTATTAGCGTCCGATGGATACTAACACGTGCTTTCTATTGGTTAGTTACCATTTGCTGCTCATAACGGGCTTAAGATTTATGGAAATTAAAAATTCAGGAAAAAATTGAAAAAAAAATTTATTTAACTTGTAATTTGTAAAAGTTGCAGGAAAGCTGCAAATATGTGAAAAGTTGCGGTAACGTGAAAAGTTGCGCTTAAAACTCCCTTATTATTCACTATATGCAATTAAAATACAATTTTTCGTTGTTTTCAGACCGTTTACGACTCGTAAAAAAAGTTGCATTTGGTGTCAAAAACTTGCCCTAGTATTACCAATTTACAAAATATTTACTATTATATAAGCATTGTACTTTCATCTTCGTTGGCCATAAAATCTGACATCCAACATTTTTATTGGTCCTCATTTGACAGATGACAGGTGAAATGAATAGTCGAATTTATTCTATTTAAATTAATTATTCGAATATTTTCTTCAAATAATCGAATATTCGAATAATCGAATATTCGAATAATCAAATATTCGAATAATCTGAGTATTCGAATAATCTGAGTATTCGAATAATCTAAGTATTCGAATAATCTAAGTATTCGAATAATCTGAGTATTCGAATAATCAGAATATTTGAATAATTTGAATATTCAAATAATCAGAGTATTCGAATAATCTAAATATTCGAATAATCTAAATATTCGAATAATTTGAATATTCTAGTAATTTATTGAACGAATATTCGAATACAAAAATGTTAAAAATTCCCAGCCTTACTTTTTACACTACACTACACTAGTTGTGTACCAAACAAAGCTATTATTTCATATGAGTTTATTTTTACACCACACGATAAAAATCCATCATTGGGACAAATTACTCCAACTGAGCTAGCGGGTAATTTTTCAGTTTTTTGCAGAGGTACGAAAGAAACCTTGGCGGAAAATTTTCAGTTTCCCGTAAAAGCTTTTGTATCATTGCAATATATCACGTGAACACTTTGATTCTAACTTTTTGTACTTATATTTTTTCTATAATAATTGATCATGAAACCGATTCAAATTCAGATTTTGTTTTTATAATGACATGTAGAAGGCAATAACGAAGTTTTATCAAAATTGGTTGTCATAAAAATTCAAAGTTGTCCTTCTTCTTCTTCTACTTTTGGCTAGGGTCCACCCTGTTTGCCTTAAATAGCCACTGCGTTGTTTTTTTGGCATTCTTGAGCATATAAATTGCTTAACGTCTGAGAGGTAGTGTGCTAGACTTGTCTCCAGACGAGCCTGTAACCCTGGTTTTTATGTTAATGATGGCAATTCGTTAACCCAGGAGGACCACCGGCTTAACGTGCCTTCCGAAGCACGGAGACCAGTCATAAGAAAGTTGTCCTTTTTCCGGATTTGAACCCGGTACCTTGCATTCGCAGTTGATCGCGTTACTTGCAAGGCAAATGACCGTCTCAAAGTTGTCCGTTTTCAAAAATGAAATTTACCTATTTACTCTTAATTTAAAGTGCTCAAAATTGGTTATTGCCTTCAATGGTCTTTTCTTATTAATATAAAAAAGAATTGCACTAATACAACGTTTAGTTTTTGAAATTTATACAAAAATTTTATCCAAAAGAATAACTTTTGGTTACTTGAACAAATTTGAATTCAAATTATTTTAATTTTGCCACAATGCACCACGTTCTTACACTAAAGCCTGTATGACACGGTGCACAATTTTGCATAAAATTTACATGTAAATTGTAACTAACCAATAGAAAGACCGTATTAGTATCTATTAGACGTTTTTCATTGGTTAGTTACTATTTACATGTAAATTTTATGCAAAATTATGCATCGTGTCATACAGGCTTAACGTTATGTTTATTTATCTTGAATTGACATTTTTGTCTTGTATATTATGTTTTTGGTATTATGTACTGAGACGGTCGTTAGCATAGCGATTAAGCGCACAGACTGCTAATACAGAAAACTCGGTTCGACTCCGGGTGAAGTAAGAATATTATTCTGACCGTCTCCACTCGGAAGGCAACAGCAAACCACCGAGGTGTAATTTGCCTAAGGCGTATTTTCGCGAGGGCTCCGGTTAGTATCGGTTGGTTACTTTTGGTCATCTTTGGTTAGTCCCCCACCACAATTTTATAAATTAACCGTTGTTGTCGCGAAAATGCAAAAAAGTTACTTTTGGTTAAAAATATAAATGAAAACTAACCAAACTTTTGTAAAAATGTAAACAATAGTTAAACAATGATTTATTTCTTTGTTGTTAGCTTTTCTTTGTTACTTCTAAGGACTAGAGTCTTTTTAATGATATTACAATTTATATAAAATTTAAAAAAATATCATCAACGGTGCTGTTATATCGTTAATTAACATTGCATTATTTGCAAAAAAATAGTTGACAAAATTAAATTTCTTGTTATTAGCAGTCAGAGAACAAATGGCACTGATAGAAACTGAAGTAAGATAAATTTCAGACCATACATTTTGATTAGAATAATTTCATGAAATAAATTTATTTTTTTGTTCACTCTTTTCAAATTGAAGTAAACAATAATAATAAAAAATATTTGTTAAAACCGAAACAGTTCTATCTAGGTAATCATATAGCAATGATATTATGTAGAACTACACATAAAACTGGAAGAAAATAATAAGACAAAAGAGGAAGGTGGAAGCAGAAAACATGCAGTATAAATACTAATAATTGAGTTGTTGATATTTTCTTTATATTATTTTAAATAAAAAACATTTCATTTTTTGAAAACTTTCTTGAAATTTTGAAGCTGTTCCAATATTTCTCAGTGGCTATTTTGAATAACCAAAAATCCTTGTAAATGCAATTACTATTTACATTTTTTAGTTTGTCAAAAGTTCTATCGAGGTTATCATATTCCTTCTCCAATTGATGTTCTTATAATAATATCTGCAATGAGAAAATTATATTAGTTTAATAACTGTAAGATTTAAATTTTATTAATTTACCTGGGTATAGATAATGATGTTAGGAAAGAGTTATTAGTACCATACTAAAACCCACATGTTTGTGTATTATGTAGATTTATTAAAGAGTTGAAATAGTTCTTCATCGTGATAGTAATTAATTTTTAATAATTTTTTCTTACATCAAAATTAAAGCCACGTTTGACCATTTTTCCAAATTGATCTATGTTAAATCGTAACAATAAATAAATTAATGTTTTTAAGTTTAGTTGTCCTTATAAATTTTTTCTCGAATTGCTACCTACAATTTATTTCTAATTTAGCTTTAATTTTTATTAAGAACAATTTATCATATTTGTACGATAAAAACAACATGAATCGTATACATAATCCTAAATATTTTCCAATTTTGATACAATAATTTTCTATAACCTCAAACTTCGAACCACTTTGAACATAAGAATTGCAAAAAACTTTAAATTGTGGCGCGTAAATTGTATGACCGTAGAAGTAACCACCGATTTCGAGCGGTCGTCTTTGGTTATCTTTGGTCAGGTAACTTTTTAACCAGAAACTACCTCCCCTCTAACCGTTCCTCGCGAAAACGACAGAAAAAGTAACCGGTTACTTTTGGTTAGTTTTGGTACCTCGCGAAAATACGCCTCTAGAGAACATTTGAAAAAAATGTCACTATGTTCTTTCGTAGGACGAAGGAATCTGAGAGAGAGATGTTACGTACTGTATACAGGGATATGCCCATAGGGGGGGGGCACCCCCCCCCCCAATGTTTTAGAAAGTTGACAAAAACACAGAAAAGTTGGTCAATTTGGCATTTTTTAGGTCTAAATTTACAGAAAATTGCAAAACTTACAAAAAGTTGGCAATTTTGAATTAATTCAGTTGGTAAATTTGAAATTTTTCCCTCCCGAAAAAAGTTGGTTGGGCACGTCCCTGACTGTATATAATTTGTTTTATGTTGATAACAGAAAAAAATTATTGTAAATTCACGATGTAAATCAAACATCTCACTTTTTGTTGTTTAGAGCAGTTTAAATATATTTTGTCAATTTTAGTACTCTCTGTTTAGTACTTTAAATTTTAGGTTAGATTTTCTTGGTTGTTTTTGTTGTTTCATTAGTACAAAGTAAACTTAATTATACCTTATATATTAATTTGCCTTCTATTCCTTATTTGCTTATATAAAGCAAAAATCTACTCTACGTAAGTAAATTACATCTTTATTACATTAAAATAACATGAAACTTTTTGTTTCTAGATCATGGACAATTTTATCTGTTCTATTTGTAAAAAATCATTTTCTCAAAAATGCAATCTTTCAAGACATGTTAAGAACATCCACACATCTTATCAAAACCATTTTATATGTTTTAATTGTAAAAAACATTTTAACGACAAATCAAACTTGATTAGACATTTAAAATCCGAATGTTCAAAAAATGGTAACAAAAATAAACCGGTCAAATGTCCATTGTGCAGCAAACAATTTTCTGGTAAAAATATTTCACATCATTACAGTAACGAACATGATATAAAATTAAATAAAGAATCTTTCACATTTGCAAATTTTGAGGAATTTAGTAATTGGAAGAAAGAAATAGAAGTAAGCAATATTTCCGAATACATAATTAGAAATAGTAAAAAAACAAAGGAGAAAACAATGTATTATTATAAGTGTCATCGTGATGGTTTTTATACCAGTAAAGGACAAAATATTAGACCTTTAAAAATTTTGGGCAGCAATAAAATAAACGCTCGTTGTCCATCAAAATTACAAGTTACTGTAATGAATAATGATGGAAAGGTTTTTGTTAGTTTTATTCAAACTCATGTCGGGCACAAAATGGATTTAGGTAAAATTTCCAAAATACGTGATATTAGAAAGAGACATAAAATAATGCTTTATTTAAAGGACTTGACTGTTATTAAAGAAGCGGAAGGCTGGACAATAGCTTCATCAACAAGTTCAGAAATGTATAAAGTTGAAAATAGCAAAACAGATTGTAAGTGTGATATTAAATGTGTTGACTGTAATGCTTGTATTCATGCATATATTTGTTCATGCCCAGATTCTTCTGTAAAGAGGAATATGTGTACGCACATACACAATTTGTGTTACAATTTTATGAGGCTTCAAGGTAGTACTTCAAAAGTTTCTGAAATTAGTGAAAATACTAATTTAATTATTGATTGTGATCCTCAAGAGGCAGAAAAAGAAGTGGCCCTTAAACAACTTACCAATTTTCATTCCAAAGTTTCAAATGTTGATGTCGATCGTTTTAAGGTAAAACTACAAGAAGAATTTAATTCAATTTTACAAGCTGCTTCAACTATTGAAAAGTGTACTGTGCTTGAGAAAGCATTACTGTCTATTAAATCAACAGTTTTAGATTCCACTAAAACGCAGATCTTTCCAAGTTGTAGTGGGAAATCAACTAAACGGAAAATTAAACCACAACGAAAAAGAATTTGAGCAAAACTTCCATAATTTTAAAATGACTCTCAACAGGGACGTAGCAAGTTAAAATTGAGTCCTGGTGTAACAGCACAGCAGGCTCATCATCAATCATTTCACAAAAGAGTTTATTTCGAAATAACAATTTTATTGCACAAAAAATGTATGTTATTTATGTGTAACAAACGTAATAACAAATTTATTTGTACCAAAAAATCTACTTTTTTTGATTTGCCAAACAATGAAAATATTATAAATTATTAAAATTTAAAGTTCTTACTATCTCATCATTTTCTATTGATAAAATTGCAAGCGATGAAGTCTTCTTTGTGCAATTTTATTTCTCAAAAATAAATTTTTATCAATTTTAACTCTTGTGCTCCTGTACCGAGGTACCTGGTATTTTTTTGACTTTGTTATTGAATATCTGCTTGTACCTACAAGCCAATTTGAAAGTTACTAGATTTTTATAAATAAATTTTTTTTCCGATTATATAAATGATTTATATACTTAAACCCTGTTTACACTATATGATTTCTCATGTGACTAGTCACATGACTTCTCAGATGACCATATGAGATTTTTTTACATTCAGACTACATGATTTTTGATATTACTATAGAAGTTCTGGCGTTTATTATGATGGCATGATTTTAGTTATGACTTTTCATATGACTAGGTCACATAGGTGAACAGGGTTTTAAAGGCGGATCCAGGGGGGTGGGGGCGATGGCCCCCTTTTTGGAAAAATTAATCATTAAATAACACGTAAAAACTAAAATTACTAGAAAAAAGTATAGAGGGGGTTATCTTTTTTGGATTTTTTTTTTAATTTTTAGAATCGCCCCCTCTTGAAAAAGTTGCTGTGTCTTTCTCTGTGTATACCTACATACTATATCACCCAAATAAGGTACCGGGTACCTTCAATTAAAATTCACATAATTTTGAGCTAAAAACGGATTATTGCATTTAAAATAGGTAATTTATTTCAATTTAAGCAAAGTAGAATGGTTTTAGAGAACGTTCTCAACATTATTTAAAAATAATCATAAAATTTTTCAAGAATTTTTTGAATGTTCTGTTTATTATAATAGTGTAGGGGAGACTGTTGTACTTTGGGACATTTTTCGGTTTTTAATTTTTTTTATCGACATTTTTTAAAATGGATCAGTTTTACCTTGACCAGCATAATTAGTGTTATTTTAACTATTCGAAGCAAAATTTCTAAGAAGATAATGTAATATTATCATATTGATAATTGAAAGACAATGCTTGGTTGAAAATTGTCCTAAAGTACAATCAGGGGCTTGTACTTTGGGACAATGTTAATTTGACATCAGGACGACAATAAATAAGTAAAAAAAAAACTTAAAATTTATAGAACATATTTATTAAGAGGGGCACTTTTTCCAGGCCCCTTTTAATTTAATCAACAGATGGCGCCTACTTAAATATTTTTATAAAATACTAGGAGGCTTTTGTATTTAAAATATAGCAAATTCGTTGAGATAATACTATTCTATAAACAATATTCTTGGTCTTAAGCTATTTTGAGTTTGTATTGAGTATGTCAAAACACACTCACTTACAAAAAGAGATAATTAAACTTTAATTATGAATTGTGTTTTTATAAATTAATATTACGAATGTGGGATTCTCCTCCCCCCCCCCCACCAATTCTAGTTTTCAAATAACGTGGTATTCCAATAAATAAATCAATTGCCTTTAGCGCTTTTACATGCAGAAGTGTTAAAAGATTTCGGCTAACTAGCAATTATTTAAATTTTTGTAACGTCCTGGAAATAAATGGCATAAAACACAAAAAAAGTACTTAAGCACTAGATATTGCTCTTAACATAAAAATAAACAGAAAATTACATCAACCTAAAAATGATAATCATAAACACGTGACAAAGTACGCAAAATGCGCAGGTCAGTACAACGATCACCGTTTGGTACCTACTTCAGACCTAGTATCGATATGATCGTTTTGTAACCGTACCATGAACGATCACAAGTTTGGTTGGAACGCGTACTTGAGCATCCCACAAACCGTGCACTACCGCTTGGAACTTGGAACGCTTTTAAGCTATTGCGCATGAGCGGGACGATCCCGGGGATGGTTTCTACGCCGGTTGGAACGAACCTATAAATGCGTCTGAATGATAATAATTTTTTTCGAAAGCAAATCCACTAAAGGTGTTTGCACACTTAGACGAAGCTAGGAGTTTTTTGTCGCTTAGTTAGAGAAATTTACATAGAATCAAATTGGAGCCCGTACATTAAAATGGCGCATCGTCTGAGAGGCATTCGAGCGACATTTGTCACGTCGCTTTGTCTTTATGTGCCGGGGCGAAGCAACGCGTCAAATAAATTGTTTTCGTGATTGAGTTGTCGGTATTGGTCGGAGCTAGTGCTGGGCGATGTTCATCGATGTTTTCTAAACATCGATGTTAGCTCGACCGATGTTCGATTTTTTGACATCGCGTCAGACGTTTTGAAACATCGAAACCATCGATGTTTGCTTTTCGATGTTAGCCTTTCGATGTTACAGGTAGATATGCAGGGACGTGCCCAGCCAACTTTTTTCGGAGGGGGGAGAAATTTCAAATTTGCCAACTGAATTAATTCAAAATTGCCAACTTTTTGTAAGTTTTGCAGCATTTAGTAAATTTAGACATAAAAAATGGCAAATTAACCAACTTTTGGGTGTTTTCGTCAAGTTTTTGCCAACTTTCTGCAGCATTAGGGGGGGAGGTCCCCCCCCTCCCCCCCATGAGCACGTCCCTGTAGATATGTAGCGTAGCCACTAAATAATTGCTCAATTTATTTGCTAATTTTGTAATTTGTTGCGTTTATTAATATTCATAAATAAATTTTTTGTTATAATAGTGTTTTTCCTGATTTATTTAAACTAATATGCAATAACATCGATGTCACGAAAACATCGATGTTTTGCAACCGATGTTATGCTCACATCGATGTCCAGGTTCGATGTCGACATCGATGTTCAACATCGATGTTTTGTATCGATGTCCCAGCACTAGTCGGAGCACGTGTATCCGCCAAGTTTATCTCTTTTTTTTTCGTTGATATTATGGCTTCGCTTGTGTGCGAGCATATTAAATCATTGGAATAAAACGTGATCAGATTCTTAAATAGGAACACCAAATCTGCATCAGAGTGATCTCTCAGGTTTGAAGGAAAAAGTACTACATCTGACAAGTAAGTGTGAATTTTAACCGATGATTGAAACTTATTGAAATTCATAGCTACCCAGGAAAATATTGTCAACGTTTACAATACGGCCAATGCTTGGTTAGCACTGGCAAACCAACCGTTGGCATCCAACGTTGGGGTAAGGCTTGGGCCAAAGCTGTTTACTGTTGCTTTGCCAGTGCTCAGCTTAAAATCGGCGTACTCAATGCTGAGCCAGTATTGGCTTAAAACTTGCAATTAGTCGTTGGCGGCCGATGTTCGAAGCGACGTTGGGCCAAGGCTGTTTACCGTTGATTTTCCGGTGCTCAGTCTAAGAATTGACGTACAATGCTTTGCCTGTAAACTTTGTCTGTAATCAACACTGGACCAAAACTGGGAGCCAACGCTGGCCACCAACTGTAGGACCAAAGTTAGGTGCATGTCAGTGGCCCCCCACCTTCAAATTTTTGGATGAATTTGGTGTCAAACGTTAGAGCATCGTTTGAGCCTCAATGAGCTTCCATTATTTTTGTTTGAGCCTTAAAGGTCGCAAAGTTATTCGCGAAAAATAGGTGGAGGGGCTATAGACATGTTTGCAATTTTTCTTCTCGTTTTGAATTTCTATGTGCAATTGATGTCGATTGATAGAGCTTCGTTTGAGCTTGAATGAGCTTGAATGAGCAAAAGTTCAAGTTAATTTTTTACAAAGTTATGGATAATTGAAATTTTCGAATAAACTCCGAGCAACATGCGTTAAATCTTAAGTTTTTTTAAATCTCTTAAGAAGGGCATTTTTTTCAGGGCTCTTTTAATTTAATCAACAGATGGCGCCTACTTAAATATTTTTATAAAGTAAGAGGAATTTGCTATATTTAAAATAGAGCAAATTCGTTGAGATAATACTATTCTATAAACAATATTCTTGATCTTAAGCTATTTTGGATTCGTAAAATTTATTTATAATAACACAATTCATAATTCAAGTTTAATTACCTTTTTTTGTAAGTGAGTGTGTTTTGACATACACAATACGAACTCAAAATAGCTTAAGATCAAGAATATTGTTTATAGAATAGTATTATCTCAACGAATTTGCTATAATTTAAATACAAAAGAATCCTCTTATTTTATAAAAATATTTAAGTATGCGCCATCTGTTGATTAAATTAAAAGGGCCCTGAAAAAAATGCCCCTCTTAAGCTGATAATCTACATACTTTGAATATGTACATAATTCAATGTAATGTTCGGTAATTTACCGAAATAGAAATCATGCCGAGAAAATCTAATATTAATTTGAAGCAGCTTAATGTTATGTTATTGTTGATAATAAAGAAAAAATTTATGATCCAATAGCTAACTGTTTTTGGTGTCAAACGTTAGAGCATCGTTTGAGCTTGAATGAGCTTCCATGATTTTCGTTTGAGCCTCAAAGGTCGCAAAGTTATTCGCGAAAAACAGTTGGGAGGGCTATAGACATATTGCCTCCCCCACCTTCAAATTTTTGAATGAATTTGGTGTCAAACCGATGGGATTCTCAAATAAAATGTAAGACGGAACAGTGTAACAGTAAACCAGAAGAAAAATTGAAAAACATGTCCACAGCCCCCCACTTGATTTTCGCAAATAACTTTGCGACCTTTGAGGCTCAAACGAAAATAATGGAAACTCATTCAGGCTCAAACGATGCTCTAACGTTTGACACCAAATTCATTCAAAAATTTGAAGAAGGGGGGCCACTGACATGCACCTACCAAAGTTATCATTTGGTGATCACTGTTGGACCAACGCTTGATTAATATTGGGCCAATTGTAAATATTTTCATGGATAACTTTTCGTTATCGTTCGTTATCGTTATGAAATCGTTAAGAACCGTCAAGTTTGGTTTACGCCACGGTGTAGTTTACGCTCATAATTGCATTAAATAGTAATGTAATGGTATGTGGAAGCCGAACTTTACGGTTCTTAACGATTTCATAACGATAACGAATGGTAATGAAAAGTTACAGAATAGGGGGGGGGGGGCAACTATAGATAGATAAACCAGGTCTAAATAATATATCGCAAAATGTTTAGGTTTAATATGAGTTTGAAAATTTAAATTAAATATTTTTTAAATAAAAAAATTTTGTATTAGATCGGTCATTGTAGAATGTAGATTTCCCGACAGGACGCCCATGTATTTATCATTCATAAGTCATAACATAACGTTAACCTGTGATAAGTCGCAAATATGAGGATAAAGGAAAATAGTGGAAATGTATTATATTATGAATCATTAAAACTTTTACATGTGACTTTATTATTACTTTGTGTTTTACGATGATTTTATTGACATTTTTTGTAATAATGGGATTTTCATCAATTACCATGTACGTACACACATTTTTTGTTTTCCAAAACGCAGTTTTATTTTTGATCTAATTCCTAGGGAACTACACCTAGATAGTAAAAAATTTGACGATCAGTGTATACAAGATAGAAATATGTTAGGATCTGCACTGTCTAATTTCACAAACTGTTCCATGATGCATTCGTATCCTATCACATTATGCCAGGAATGTGTTAACCAATACATAAATGTCTTGGACAAATATGAAAATTTAACTTCTGTGGGTATATTTTATTCCATCGGTTAATAGGTTGTATTTATTGTGTTTCCAGCATTCACCGAAAGGGAAACCATGCATAAATGAGTTTGTTGATTGGGATAGGTTGGAAATTCTTCGTACACTTTATTCAAACAGTTATGATCTATGGAATAGAGCTAAATGTTATGGTGAGATATAATTTACTTTATGCTAACTATTTTAAGTGACATGAGGGAATTAAGGGTTACCAATACGAAATTTTGACTCTGAGTTTTGGAGATATGTTAATTTTAAATTACACCCCTGATTAACAGCCGAGGTAACAAACTCTTTAATGTAGTTTTGGTTAAAGGGAACATGAATAAAAGAGATAGCTTAATAACTTACATTATTGCAATTTAAATTGTTGATAATCTCGGCGATGTGGTTAATTGGAAATTACATCTGTCTTCTTTCTTTGTTGTGAAAACTCTTTAAAAATTCTTGAATTAAACTGATCACAATGACTAATTTTTAATTATAATTTTACTCAGAGTGCTTCCAATTTAAAGACGGCAAGTTAACAAATAATGCTTCGGAAGAAAAGCGTCACTTCGATACACTATTTGGAGCTTTAAAAATGTGTGTAAATAATGAAACTAGGATAAATGATACAGATGTGTGTTGGATATGCATGGACGAATATATAGATTTAAATGATTATTATGAAAGTATAAGTGACGAAAATGAAAAAATTGGTTTGTGTATGGACATGGTCGATAAGGTGAGTTATCTAAAATTATTTTATCACAAACTTTCATAAAATGTTTTAAGATGAACACCACACGAACCTTTTGGAGTTTCCATTGTTCAAAATTTAGGCACAAAGATGAAAAAATATTTCTAATATCAACATCTGTAGTCATATGTATCACCATCTTATTTTATGTTTGCACTCAATTTTGTTCTAAGCAAACAATACCAATTATTTTAAGACGTAAGTTGATGTTTTTAAAGCTGTAGCTGGATTATTCTGTTAAAATTACCCCTCCTCTTTCATTAGGTTGAAATATTTTGTGAAAGTTTCTGTGAAACAACTTTGGTTTTCGAGTAAAAGAAAAAGCCCAATTAAGTGGTAAGCGGGACGTTAACAACCAAAACTGTTTAAATTGTAACTTTAACCCCGAACCCACCAGCTACCCATACGAGAAGCTTAAACTTAAAATTCAAATAGTATTGGTTTTGAACGTCCTCATGCCATCTAAATCAACATGTTTATTTTTTTCTCAAATTGGCTCAAAAACAAGTTATTTCGACTGACTACTTTTGAAACTAACACCTGGTTATTTGGTGAAAAATTTAACATTGTTTTCCAGCTGTGAACTCTTAAATACACAAAATTAAAATCTTCTTTATTTTAGAGAGTCGCTTTGTAGGATCTATTAGCCAAAGTGGGCAAAGTTCGTAACAAAAATTGTTAATTTGGGAGAAAGATATACTTTTTAAGTAAAATTTTTATTGTACACATTATATACATCGAATTATAATTACAAGTCAATTACAATTAAAATAAATTATTAATAGAACACGAGTGTTTTAATGTGTGGCGTTCCTTATTATGAAAAGCAACGTTTTTAAAAATTGTCCACGATAATTTAATTTTTTATCACTTATCTATGTCTTGCCTTTTTGCTATTATTTTTTTTTGCACTATTGGTAAAATTTTTCTGTTTTGCTGATATATCCCTTGCAGGGCTTTGAGAACGATCAAGTCCGTTTTGAGTTTGGTTTCCATTCGAACTAAACGAACTTGATGAGTTTGTCGAATGTTTACCTGTACCTTTTAATGTCGAATCTATATGATTAGTTGTGGGTAACGCAGTATTGGTATCACTTGAATCGTCGTTGGTTTGTGACTCTGTATCGCTTTGTCTTTCAACTTTTTCTTGAGATTCCACTAAACCGCTGACGGCCTAATACATATAATTTTTATTACATACAAGATTAGAACAGGACTCGAAGCAAATCTTACCGCCATAGACGTAATCGACGATTTTGAAAATAATCTTTCGGCTTCTTTAAACTTCCTGTTTCTTTTGTCCGACTTCGAATTGGTCGTCTTGTTACTCGACAAGTATCTATCCCAACCACGTATAATGTTTCCATATAATTGAGTGTCTTCTAAATACGACCCTTCAAAGGCATAAATTTGCCTTTCTAAATTAGCTAGAGTTTCCTAGAAACACGTAACTTTTAAATTTCCCTCCTTAAAACATAACCTTACTTTTAAAACGCTCAGAAATGCAAAAAAGTTTCCAAAGGTAATTATAATTTCCTGTAGCTATCTACGAATTGGAAATTGTACTCACCGAAATTTCGGCTTTTCTTTTAACCAGTTCAGCTAATTCTGTACGAGCATCTACACAATTGACTGGTTTGGTCGACATTTTAACTTTTGTGAGTAAAATTTTAAGTAAATCGATAATCTGCGTATATACGGAATTTGGAGTTGCACGCGACAAATTTGTTTTAATTATGTTACTAATATTAATGGCCAAAATTTTAAAAATGTAGAATAAATAACAAATAATAACCTCTCACAAACATAAGTTCGTTGACAGTTGTATTTTGTGACGTCACAAATCTTACTTTGAATAATTAAAATTTCAGTCACATTCGGTCAATATTTATTTTTGAAAAAAACATACCGAATTTGGTATTTATAACCAAGTTCCAAAGACGGTATAAATAGAAATTCGCGTTTTACATTACCGTTGGTGGCGCCACCGTCAACAACAAAATTACGTCTTTCAGCAGTTCCAATTATTCCGTGTGGTGGCGTTTTGTTAATGTAAACAAAAGAAAATGTTTGTTTATAGTGTTTATGTTGGTACTTACTATACGTTACAAACGAGTTTGAAATTATTCCGCGTGGTGGCGTTTTGTTAATGTAAAACGCGAATAACATCCACATCCAGCCTTTTTGCAAGCAACAATAACAGGGGGGTGAAACCGGGGGGGGGGGCTAAATCTTACTCGAGATTTTCTCTGAACTTCTCTAATATTGCACTTTCTAACAAATAAATCATCAAAAAACATGCATTTTTTTCTGAACCCTCTTTTTCGGAAATTTTAAATCCTGCGGTTTCTGACACTAGTAGTCCAATTAGGTTAAATGCTAAGCGTCCATTCATCCAATTAAGGTGCAAACTTAATTAAGTTTACTACCAAGATGAAGAACAAAAATTAAAATAGTAAAATGTTCTTTATATTACAGCTAAAATTTATAATAAGTAATAACATATTAACAACACATAATAAATGTATGTGTTTAAAATTATTAGAGATAAATTAATTCGCAATATAAGCTATTTATTAAAATCAAATTAATAATGAACTTAAAATTTAAATGAACATTTTGTTTTCATTGTACGTGTATCCTTTTTTATATAATATTACTAGCTGACCCGGCGAACTTCGTTTCGCCTAAGAATCGATAAATGTGTTAACTTTCTAGCCGAGTGGCTAGAATAAATAATAGAGTAGGAATAAAAAGTATATAGAAACATTCTGCGTGTATATTGTCAATGAATAGATAGTTTTTAATTATTATAAATTTATAGCTGAACCCGGCCACGCGTTGCTGTGGCTCAGTCTGATATTAATTATTATGAAGGAAATAAATAAAGGTATTGTAGCAAACATAGATTTACCAAGAGATAAAAAACATTTAAATTAATACTCTCTTTTGAATTGCTGTGGTATGAAAGAAAATAATTTTACACCACTCGGTGGGGTTTGTGCGCCTCGGCTTCGCTACGCTCGCCTCGTCATTTAAATTTAATAACATCTAATTGTCTTATCATCATCTCGACATCACCGTTTATTTATTTTTTTAATTAAAATATTTTAAATATTTAAAAAAAAAAATATTTTAATTTAGTAATATAATTTCGTTGTAAATTTCTGTAATCAAATCTTCTGAAATCAAAGTCGTCGGTGTGGTTGTTTTGCTTTTGAATATATCGAAAACTATTTGGGGTGCCAACTAAAATAATACTTCCACAAACAGGCACAAACCAAGAACCAGGTTTAGAGTTCTTGAACTATTTTGAATCCGATATTTCAAAAGCACATGACTACAGCCCCCCTCCCCCAATTAATTTTTGGAACCAACTTAATAAACACAACACTGACGGACAGACAGCGCACGGCCTAAACCGGTGGGTCTAGAAGCATTTAATTTTGCACACGAGTTTTTGGTTTTGTTAATGGATATATCGTCCCCTTAGTACTACAACTGGCGGGTAACTTGTTTTTACTGTTATTGAAAAAATTGAAGGGATCTGGGACTTACCTACATTTTGCAAGTGGATAATTTATATCTAGAAACATAGTAGAACATATTTATCCACTTCCACTTGCAAAATGTAAATAAGTCCCAGATCCTTTCAATTTTTTTAATTTTCTCAATAACAGTAAAAACAAGTTACCCAGTTGTAGTACTAAGGGGACGATATATCAAGCATAAATATCGTGTATAAGCATAAAATAATATATTATGATATTTTCGATGATATATTATATCAAATCAGTGATATGGACGCCGGTAAATTGCGCCAGCGGTCAATATTTTCTTAGCTTTTTTTTTGATCGGTAGCTTAATTTCGCTGGGGGGGTGGAGACATGCTAGCCCCCCCATGCCAAATTTTGACTTCAAAATAGTCAAATAGTAGATAAAAAAATCGTTTGTACCCAAATAATTTTCGAGAAATTTCAAAATTTCACTGGGGGGGGGGGGGGGCTGGAGACATGCTTTTTTAAACGGTACACGTCGTTTCGGCGACCGCAGTTCGGTGAAAGCGATTCGGCACCGTATATTCGGCCACGGTCAATTCGGCGACCCGATATTCGGCTCTGTTAGTTTCGGCGATTCCAATTCGGCACCGGCATTTCGGCGACACAAAATACGACTACGTCGATTCGGCGACGGGAAATTTATTTAAGTGTTAAAATTTATTAAAAAATTTTAAATTAAAAATATTAAAAAATATTATTTTTAAATTAAATATTTATTTACATACATACACAGGTATCATATTATTATACCTACTATACTGTTTAGCAATTAAACAAATTTTAATCCATGTTATAATTATTTATAAGCTATACCGCGAAGATATTCTATAATATTAATAGAATTATAATTGGTTACCTTCGCCAAAATTCGAGAATCAGCCGCTTCGTACAGCGGCCTTTTTTAGGAGGTGCATGTCCGGCTAGAATACGTTCGTATTCTGTGTCAAAAGATTTTTAAATTCGTCTTAATTTATCCAAAAAAGTCCACAACGTTGGATGAAATATACCATCACCAAAATCTAATTGTATTTTTTGATGACAAGCTTTGGCGTAATTGTTAGTTCTAACAATTCCGTCCAACGTGCGTTGATACACAGACCAAATATTTGAAGAAAACATTGGAATATTTCTGGTACCATTATTTTTCTACTACGCGTACTAAGGTTTTTGTGGGACACGGACAACTCGGCACCAGACAACTCGGTTCCGGATGACTCGGAAACCGGATAACTCGGCACCGGGAAAACTCGGCACCAGGACAACTCGGCACCGTACAACTCGGCATCGGAAAAACTCGGCACCGGTTCTTCAATTTTCACAGCAAATTTTAAGCTAAGTCGCTCGTAATTGCTGAATTCAGGCATTCTGTCGTCAGTCCGTGTAAATTACATTACTCTAAGATTTACGTAGAGAAGGCATCACAATGGTAGAAAACTTTATTCAACCGTACAATCCCACTTCTTTTTTGCGACTGCGTCGCCTTTTTCCTTTTCGACGGACCCTTTTGGGCTCTACGACGCTACGTTCTCTGGGGGTTACTGTTGCTTCGGCCGTCTAACTCGTAAATCATTCATCAAAGGTTGATTATCGCCTTCGCGCGGGTCAACACTCCACTTTGAGGTGCGACAAGGCTCCACGCTTATAGTATTATACATACACACCAAACCATCCTTGCGATGTTCTTAGATGTTGAAAGAGGTGATGGAGGCTACGCCTCCACAAAACTCTGTTCACGAAGTGATGCTATGCTATGCTATAGAAGGCATCACAGGGTCACAGCCGGGGCATTTACTCAATGTCTCAGTACCGACCTAGATCAATGCTTAAGTGAACGAGAGGCGGGCATGTATGGTAGATTGGTAGAAAACCTTTTTCAACCGTACAATCCCAATGCGGCTACTGTTGCGTCTGCCGTCTAACTCGAAATTTACTCATCCATCAAAGGTTGATTATCACCTCGCGCGGGTCAACACTATACTTTGAAGTGCGACAAGGCTCTATGCTCGCTCTAGTAAATCATACTCTAACCATCCATGCGATGTTCTCAGATGTTGAAAGAGGTAATGGAGGCTTCGCCTCCAAACAAACTCTGTTCACAATGTGATGCTATGCTAAAGAAGGCATCACGGTAACTTCACTAGCATTCGTATGCTTTAACAGTGCACTTCGAGCGAAAATTATGTTTTTTTATAATTAATGTACAGTAAAAGTGGCTGGAGGCACTCGAACGAAGCGAGGAGTGCATCCAGTCAATTTTTACTTGGACAACTACCGTTCTTGTAGAATTCACGCAAAAACGAGTTTCACCTCTCAATGATCTACCTTTTCCTTAACCCACGGGCCTAGGGGTATGTTTATATCAAGTGTAGTTTTCACAAAAATGGGCCGGAGCGTAGCGCAGCGAAGCGTAGGGTCAATTTTTGTAAAAACCATCATGGCACGAGGAGGATCCACGCGAAAAAGTATTAACCGTACGTTAACACTGCGTACGACTAAGTGAGAAAATTATCATCAGTCGAACTCTTTTGTATGACTGCACACGTACCGACAATAGAATGCATTGATTCACCAATCAATAAAAAATGTTTCCAGCTGGTGCTGGTTATTCCAGTGCCGAGTTGCCGGTGCCGAGTTATACCGGTACCGAATTGACGGCGCCGAGTCGCCGGTGCCGAGTTTTCCCTTTGCCGAGTCGCCGGCGCCGAGTTATCCCGGTGCCGATTTTTATGAAAAAACTATTGTTTTTGCGCTAGAGGGCCTACAATGAGCAAATATTCTGGTGGTTGTTTTACCTTAAGGGTATATATTTTTGATTCAAACTCTGGTTTTTTTTCTTTGTGGTGTTTTTCCATTATATAATGTACAACATACTACCCCACAATCACCCGAATGTTTGCACATACTACCCCCCTTCCCCCCAAATGTTTGTACATTGTAAGCCTTCTAGCGCAAAAACAATAGCTTTTCGTGAAAATTCCATGGAATCTTTTTTGTAGATAATTATCTCCTCTATAATTTTTATGTAAAACTTTTTATTGTAGGATAAACAATAAACGAGCTATTTACAAAAGTTCGTTTCGTGACCTTTGACCTCAAATAATCTTTAAAGCTCACATGATCTCAATGTCGACTTTTCACACATTGTTTATAACGACGTACTATAGCTCAGTCAAATTAGACAAAAAATAAGCTCCAGCTTGGAAAAATTACCATCCAGAGCTGAATTTTGGTATACGCCTTAAAAGTCACGAAAACGAATTTTTGTAAATAGTTCGTTTATTGTTTATCCTACAATAAAAAGTTTTACAGTAAAATTATAGAGAAAATAATTATCTACAAAAAATATCTTATGGCATTTTCACGAAAAAGCTATTGTTTTTGCGCTAGAAGGCCTACAATGTACAAACATTCGGGTGATTGTGGGGTAGTATGTTGTACATATATAATAGAAAAATACCAAAAAAGAAAAAAAAGCGGAGTTTGAATCAAGAATTGAGTTTGAAAAAAGAATATACCCTTAAGGTAAAACAACCACCCGAATATTTGCTCATTGTAGGCCTTCTAGCACACAAACAATAGCTTTTTCATAAAAATTTTATAAAATCTTTTTTGCAGATAATTATTTCCTCTATAATTTTTATTTGAAACTTTTTATCGTAAAATTAACAAAAAGCGAACTATTTACAAAAAGGTTGTTTTTGTGACCTTTGATCTTGAATAACTTTTGAAGCTCACATGATTTCGATTTCGACTTTTCACATATTGTTTACAATGATGTAATAAAATTGTATACCAAAATTCAGCTTGATAGTAATTTTTCCGAGCTGGAGCTTATTTTTCGTCTAATTTGACTGGGCTAAAATAGTCTAGAACGTTTGTAATTCGCTTGTGATTGTTTGTGTAAGTTTTATTTTCGTTTGTACCCAAATAGTTTTTGAGATTTTCAAGAAAAACATCATGAATACTGACGCGCATGAGTAGATTAACGAGATTCTCTTAGCATGGGGAAACACATCGAATTTTTTAAAATTTCGCATTTTGGATTCAAAATAGTCAAGAACGTTTGTAATTCGTTTGTGCTAGTTTTATTTTCGTTTATACCCAAATAGTTTTTGAGATTTTTAAGAAATACATCAAGGAAACGGACGCGCATGAGTGGATTACCGAGATTCTGGGTAACACTTACAGGATCACGTTCAATATACTCTCTATCGTTTGTACCTGTTTGTGCAAGTTTCATTTTCGTTTGTACCCAAATAGTTTTCGAGAAATTTCAACATTTCGCTGGGGGGGGGGGGGGAGACATGCAGAGTCTATATTTATTCTCAATTTTTAAAATTCATTAACTAGAAAACTAAATGGTCAAAATATATTAAAAAATTAATATTAATTATTAAGAACAGCGTCTAAAATCCACACAGAAAAATGTTAGAATTTAATCTTATTTTTTGTTATATGAAATTATCAATTACCTCCTTAAACATAGTATTTTTGCTACTTTCATGAATCCACAGTAAAAATATTTTGCGTATTATTATCTAAAAGCCCCTAATCAAAAATTCTTGAACCCTGAAAAATGAAAGAAATCCTACCTTAATTAATTGATGTTAATTTCCTAAAAGTCCAAACTTTATCTGTGGACTACTCGCCAACCCGTCTGCCCAGCTTGGTGAGTTATGAGCAAACCCCCCTCTCCCCCCCCACTTTGGGGGAGTCTAAAAGGGAGGCCTAACGTTCAGGAGTGGATGTATAACGGCTGATGAATTTCCTTGAATCTTCACGATTCCATGCACACATTCATCATTAGTTTTCAATGTTTTTGAGTTTATCAATTTATTGTAGAATAACTGAAATTGGCTGTTCTTTAGCTGAAGTTCATAAAGAATTTACATAAATTCATTTCACTGGCAGTAAGAACCTCACCTGTATATTTTTATGTCTTTTTTTAAGACTTCTAGTAAAAATGTTACCAATTCTTCGATTTCATTATAGTTATAGTTAACAGAAGTCCTTAAACAAAATGGTAGCGAAGAAGGGGTTCCCAGACTATTGAAGTTTAAGAACTGCTGACCATAACTTGTTTGCTGCTTAAAAGGCGTCGATAATGAACTTTGATTATGCAAACAAACTGCTATTTGGTTAAGTTATAAAGTTAATTACAAAGCATTTGATAGCATAAAAATCTTATTTTATTAACAATATAAATTATTTACAATATTTAAATTATATTTTCTCTATATTACATACTCAGGTCTATAATATAAGACCCACATAATTCCCGAATAGTGAAAAAAAGAAGTACAAACAGTTGAGAACAATTTAAAATTGATTATTATAGAATTCGATTTTATAGGTGCTGAAAGTGTAAATGGTGCCCTTTGACATAAATAATTAAAAAGTATAAATACAATAAAACCATTTTACATCCAGATGATAAAATCAATACTATTAGTAAGTAAACAATTTAAAAATTAACACAGCGGCAGGTCCATAGGCTTTATAATCTATACAGATTATATTGTCTGGTTCTACATTATGTACAATAAAATATTATCACCTTTGCTTTTCCGCAGCAATAAAGTTTATTTTACATCATCATCATACGTACGAACAACATATATACAGGAATCTCAACTATCCAAAGGATCGGCTATAATTAAATCACCGCTACCTTCAGTTGTACTTATGGTTATCATCATTTTTTCTTCGTTGCTTGAACTATCCGACGAAACTGATTGGGTCGAAGTTGCCGCTTCCTATAAAAAGCAAACATTTCAGAACACAACTTGAGCATAAGAACAATTATATTACTTGTGAATAGTTTAATTGGGTGATTGCATATTTCACGTTACTTTTATCATCCGTAATCCACACTTGCGGTTTTTGTTCTTCGGTAGGTTCTTCTTGTTCCCACTGTTCTTCTGATTCGGTCGTTTCTCCGGGTCTCTAAAATATAAAATTTAATTTTAAAAAAGCAGCGTGAGATTTGAAAAAGGACTTACGCTTAGCCTTTGTTTTTGATGCGTTTTGATATGTTTGGATAAGTGATCCGATCGCATAAACTTCTTGCTACATTCGGGACATTGGAACCGTTTTTCACCAGTATGAGTTCGCCTATGTCGTTGTAATTCATCTGATCTCGTAAATCTTTTACCACAAAACAGCCATGTACATACGAAGGGTCTCTCTCCGGTGTGCCACCGTAAATGCGCTCTCAAATGTGACGTTTTTCCATAAACTTTATTACATCCTGGTATATGACAAATATGTTGCTTTTTTCTGTCAGTGTGTCTTTCGCCGTCTGCACAATTTGGACATGTACAAGCAACACGACGCACTCGTTGTTTTTGTAAACCGTCTTGACTGGAATCGTTTGCTATCATCGTCGATGTTGCGTCCTGCGTCGTTGTTACAACTACACCTGGAGCTATATTATTCGACTGTTGAGATGGATTCGTAATACTTTGAAGAACTTGCCACTTGTTGGGGTCCGTTGGATCTTGTTGTAATTGTTGTCCCACTGTAATTTGGGGCGAAGTCTGTTGCGTAATTACTTGAACATTTCCAATCCCTAATAATTAAAAATTTTAATTGTAGATTACAAAACGTTTATTATTGTGACAATCTCAATTTTTTTAAAGTTGGCTTTGCAAAAATTAATTAGTACGTACCTGGAATATTTTGTATTGTAGGTAATGTTTGAATATTGGGAATTTGAATAACGTTTCCCATGTTAGTAGTCGTCCCTCTCATTTGTTGCATATTTGCTGGAATAACAGTAAATTGTTGTCCATTTGCTCCGGTGAAGGTTAAAGGATGTCCGCCTGTGTCGGATTGAACTGTAATTGTTTGAGGAGTGGTAGATGCTACAGTTGCCTGAGAATTTTGTACCGGTTGTGCAGCACAAGATGTAGCAATTTGCACTTGTTGAAGCTGACCATTGGGGGTTAAGATACTGGCCATTTGTGGAACTATGGATTGTGTTTGAATAATATTGGGAAGAGTAGCAACTTGGACGGGAAAATGAATTGTTTGATATATGGTTTGACCATTTGCCGATGATATAGGTACCTGAACAGGTATGGTTTGTTGCATCGTTGGAAATTGAACAACTTGAGGCATGGATGGACGTACTTGTACACTTTGGCCGTTAGATAACTGAACTGTTTGAATATTTTGTAAATTTGCTGGTAATACATTTGGAGCTCGCAGTATTTGACCAGAGCTAAAAATTTGTTGGGGTTGCTGACCACCTAGTAAGAAAAAATTATCCAATTTTAATTGGGCTATTACAACATCAAATTTAAAATTAAATTGATAAATACCGAGATTTACTTAAAAATGCATTTCTCAATTAAGGCGCCTCTCTTGTTGCTTTAAATAGTGTCTTGAACAACTCGAGACTGTGCTGTTAATAGTAAATATTTTTATTTATTTATTAACATTAAACAAAAAACTATTTTGGTAAAGGTTTAAAATTTTGATATTTAAATTAATTTCGAAAGAAATATGGCCATCATTATAAGCGCTGGGAGTTAATATTATTGCTTCGAAATGAATTTTAAGTCTTTACCAAAATAGTTTTATGTTTTACCTAATTAACCGTGTTTGAATCATTTAAAAATATGTATGACTAACAGCACAATTTTGACTTTTTCATTGCTATGAGAGAAGCGCCTTAAAGTTTTATTACCTCGTTCAATAATACCATACAATAAATTAATAACATCTATAGCCCATGGCGTTAGGTATGTCAAATAAAGATGAATAATTATTATTATTATAGGTACAATGTATTTTCACCACCAAATTGGAAATTAAAAATTTTATTCAAAAAGTAACAAAAACTGATTTTGCTGCGCTTTCTTTTGCTGCGAAATTTAAATTTTTTTTTTTTTACATTTTAACGTGCATCAACTACTGGGTTATTAGCACTTCTAAATGTTAATTTTTAATTTGTTCAGTATTTTTTTGTTTGTTTTATGTTTTTTTTTGGATTGGGTATTTTGGTTGGTCGGTTTTTTGGTTCACCACGGAGTGAGAATGTCCACTGGAAAGCCGAGCTAAGAAATTCTGATGCGTCCGAGATTTGAACTCAGAATTCCCGCTCGTAACGCAACCAGCGATCGCATCACTCCACTGTCGTGGCTTAATTTAAAATTGATAATATATTATTTAAAATTCCTATGATAATTTTGTCGCATTATTTATTAATTTGAATTAATAATACTAATAAAATTATTAAGAGGGGCACTTTTTTCAGGGTCCTTTTAATTTAATCAACAGATGGCGCCTACTTATATATTTTTAGAAAATACTACGAGGCTTTTGTATTTAAAATATAGCAAATTCGTTAAGATAATACTATTCTATAAACAATATTCTTGCTCTCAAGCTATTTTGGGTTCGTAATATTTATTTATAAAAACACAATTCATAATTAAAGTTTAAACATCTTTTTTTGTAAGTGAGTGTGTTTTGACATACTCAATACGAACTCAAAATAGCTTAAGACCAAGAATATTGTTTATAGAATAGTATTATCTCAACGAATTTGCTATATTTTAAATGCAAAAGCCTCCTAGTATTTTATAAAAATATTTAAGTAGCCGCCATCTGTTGATTAAATTAAAAGGGCCCTTCTTAAGAGGGGCACTTTTTTCAGGGCCCTTTTAATTTAATCAACAGATGGCGCCTACTTAAATATTTTTATAAAATAAGAGGAATTTGCTATATTTAAAATATAGCAAATTCGTTGAGATAATACTATTCTATAAACAATATTCTAGATCTTAAGCTATTTTGAGTTCGTAATATTTATTTATAAAAACACAATTCATAATTAAAGTTTAATTATCTTTTTTGTAAGTGAGTGTGTTTTGACATACTCAATACGAACTCAAAATAGCTTAAGAGGGGCATTTTTTCCAGGGCTTTTTTAATTTAATCAACAGATGGCGCCTACTTAAATATTTTTATAAAATAAGAGAAATTTGCTGTATTTAAAATATAGCAAATTCGTTGAGATAATACTATTCTATAAACAATATTCTTGATCTTAAGCTATTTTGAGTTCGTAATATTTATTTATAAAAACACAATTCATGATTAAAGTTTAATTATCTTCTTTTTTATGTGAGTGTGTTCTGACATACTCAATAGGAACTCAAAATAGCTTAAGATCAAGAATATTGTTTATAGAATAGTATTATCACAACGAATTTGATATATTTTAAATATAGCAAATTCCTCTTAATTTATAAAAATATTTAAGTAGGCGCCATCTGTTGATTAAATTAAAAGGGCCCTGAAAAAATGCCCCTCTTAAGACCAAGAATATTGTTTATAGAATAATATTATCTCAACGTATTTGCTATATTTTAAATATAGCAAATTCGTCTTATTTTATAAAAATATTTAAGTAGGCGCCATCTGTTGATTTAATTAAAAAGGCCCTGAAAAAAATGCCCCTCTTAACAAATTAAATAGTTAAACATTTGCTCCCACCGATTTGGGGATTACTATTTTTTAATATAGTAACCTCAAATCGGTAGTGCCAACTGCAAATGGGGGGAGAAAATGAGTAGATAATTTTATATTTTGATCCTGAATTTGTTTCTGTTTTATACATATCATATAATATACATAAATGTAATATCGACAGCTGTCAAATTTCATAAACTTAAAAAAAAGTATCATCATATGTGACCTGGTCTACGAAAAAGGAGCTTAGGTGTCAAAAACTCATTTTCCACTTTTTTACCGATTCAGATTGAATTTGAGACGCTCTTTCACATGGTGAAAAAAAAATCATTTTTATGAAAATATTGCCTCATCAACACTCATTTTTCATTATTTTTTGTGATGCAAAAGATCAACAGAAACGATTATATAAACGTGATAACGAAAAAAACGGCCAATGTGATAACATTCATAAACTCACTTCTTCAGTGTTACTCGTTTAGAAATTCGAAACTAGCAACTCACGCGATTTACTACGATAATATTCTGATCAGAAACAAAACTGAGAAAATTAATTATTTATCTTTAACAGCTGTTTTCTCGAAAACTACGTTTCAAACCTAAGCCACCTTTTCGTAGACCAGGTCACATATACAAATTTGAAATGAATTAATTTTTAAATAAATTATACCATTTTAGTTAGTAAATGTCAAATCAATTTAATATAAATGAATGCCAAGTTAGGTTAGGTTTGTTTTTTTATCGTATTTGTAATATTTTGACTTCACCATAACTACACAGTATGAGTATACGTACAGTGCGTTCCACTTAAGCCAATGGGCGACCACGGCTTGGTTCTGTGGTTCTTTGATTGGACTAAAGATCAAAAGCGGTTATTTGATTGGTCTGACGAACGACCGTGGTCGTCGTGGGCTTTAAGTGGAACGCACCCGTAGTATACCATACGCAGTATGGGAAAGTTATGTAATCGAAAATTTTTTTTTTCAGATTTTCACGGATTTACAGTCTTTGAGGTCAAACGAGTTGAAAGAGACCAAACATTAAGAAATGTCTGTGTGTTTGTGTGTCTGTATGTCACTTAATTTTGTGTGCGCTCTAGCGCTCAAACCAATAGGAATTTCTCAACCAAATTTTATATTTAGTACTTTTATATTGATTAGATTTTTGTTAAAATCGGTCCTCGGAAACATAAGATTGGGAGTAAATTAGTGACGCGATGAGTATGTTTGGTACTGTGGTCGGTAGAAGGCGACACCTAATAATGTCGCAAGTTATGTTATGTGCAATGTGATAAATCCACTCACCGAAAGAAAAAAATCATATTTGACAAAAAATCATATGTGATAGCCACATCTCCAATTTTTAATTATGATAATAATAAAACTATAATAAAAACACTTGACGAGAAATAAAAATTTTAATTAAGAATTTGATTTTGTCTTATTATGTAAGATAATACTACAAAATTTATCCAACTTCATTATGACCCTCTCCTCTAGGAAGGCAATGGCAAACCACCGAGAATAATCTGCCAAGAGAACGTTTCTACGTCACCAAACCCTCATTAGGGTAAAAGGACCGAGGAGAAGGAGGTTTAAATAAATGAGCAGTTATACAATGATAACATGTGACTTTGTTTTCCCTATGATAATATACAGGGTGGCCCTATTCAACAAAAAAATTGAAGCTGCAAAAATGCGAAATAAATCCGATATTTCAAGACATTTAAGAATAAAAAAAAAGAAAAACGCTTGGACAGGTTGATTTTAATTTCAAGGGGGCTACTTTTACTGTTATTCATAAACATTGACAGTTCAACCCTAAAGGTAAAGGGCAAACCACCCTTAGAATTTTGAATGAAAAAATGGGTATATTTTTTATCAGAAAAGTGAAATGCGTTTTTGAAACTTTAGCTTAGATACTTACAGAAATTTATAAAATGATGAAAGAATTGTTTCAATTCCTGATTGCATTCAAGACTGTAAGGGTGGTTCACCCTTCACTTCAGGGTTAAACTGCCAATGTTTATGAATAGCACTATAGCAGTAAAAGTAGCCCCCTTATAATTAAAATCAACCTGCACAAGAGTTTTTCCCTTTTTTATTCTTAAATGTCTTGAAATAACGGATTTATTTCGCATTTTTGCAGCTTCAATTTTGTTGTTGAATAATTGATAAAACTTTAAAAAAATTATAGAACTGAATTCAGGAAAGCAAGACCTTTCAAATGAGGTGTTACTTGCCATATCATCCCTATTAACATTTTAGGAATTGTCATCGCAACGCGAAGGGATGAAACAATACGGGAGTGACATTAGTCTCAAAAGTTGTCCCCCTGGATGATAAAATTGACGTGTTTTTGCATTTCTTAAAAAAAAATTCTGCTGGCCACAATCTCGTCTGTTTCGTTTTCAAAGGGCCACTCTGCATGAGTTCGCTTATGTTCAGTTGACCGGTTTTAACCGATAAATTTAAGTAAACCCAACTTTACGTCTGCATAACATTTTACTTTAACAAACTTTTGTTGTGGTATTGTTTTTTCAATTATTGCATTACCGCATATCTTACGACCCAGTTGCAATTTTTAAAAATTCTGTCTTACGGAAAAAAAGGAAAACACGGAAGTAAACAAGTACTAAATTTTTCACGACAGCACGAACTGTGAATAAAGTATAAGCTCTACTAATGCTATATCAAGCATATCACAATTTATAGACGTCAAGTCTAAACAGAAACTCTGTTTAGTCACCTGACGATGTTATTGTATAAAAGCTAGTTCACACTACATGATTTATCATAATATGACTTACCCCCCTATTCTGTAACTTTTCGTTATCGTTATGAAATCGTTAAGAACAGTAAAGTTTGGTTTCCACATACCATTACATTACTATTTAACATGAACATAGAAGTACTTCTATGTTCATGCTATTTAAAGCAATTCTAAGTGTAAGCGAAACTTTACGGATCTTAAGAGGGGCATTTTTTTCAGAGCCCTTTTAATTTAATCAACAGATGGCGCCTACTTAAATATTTTTATAAAATAAGAGGAATTTGCTATATTTAAAATATAGCAAATTCGTTGAGATAATACTATTCTATAAACAATATTCTTGATCTTAAGCTATTTTGAGTTCGTATTGAGTATGTCAAAACACACTCACTTACAAAAAAAGATAATTGTACTTTAATTATGAATTGTGTTTTTATAAATAAATATTACGAACTCAAAAATAGCTTAAGATCAAGAATATTGTTTATAGAATAGTATTATCTCAACGAATTTGTTATATTTTAAATATAGCAAATTCCTCTTATTTTATAAAAATATTTAAGCAGGTGCCATCTGTTGATTAAATTAAAAGCGCCCTGAAAAAAATGCCCCTCTTAACGAATTCATAACGATAACGAACAATAACGAAAGGTTACAGAATAGGGTGGTTAGTCATAAAAAAAGTCATGGCCAAAATCATACTATTATAAAAGCCATAACTTCTGTAATATCAAAAATCATATAGTGTGAACGTAAAAAAATCTCTCATATGAAAAGTGTGAAGTGTAAATCATGTAGTGTGAACGGGGTTTAACGAAAACGTTCGTGAATTAAATAAAAAAAAATTGTGTCAACTTTATATTTTTAGTTCTAAAAGTGTTTAATGCAGTCTGTCTAAAAATTGTGATATGTTTACTATCAAGTTGCACTACATAGACCACACTATTATAGATTAATGCTATATCAGTTATGGTAGGTAAGGTTTTCGGGATCCAAAGTAATGAGCAATATTTAAACAACGTAAAATCAAAGATATAATAAAGAGCTGTAAAAATTGAAAATGCTATACATTCTACAAATTTATAGGTTTGTTCCAATCAGCCGAAAAACCGTAAGATGTCCGGTCACGCTCGTGCGCAGCAGATAAAATAAACGCTTTTTATCTATTGCGCATGAGTTATAATTTATACGAAATGTTGCTTAATTACTATAGTATCCACCAAAATGTTTGTGTAGATCCCAAAACTTGACCTACCATAACTAGTACAGCACTAATATGGCGTATTTTTCTTGATAGTAATTTTACAAATACTAATCAACGGGAACGTTCAGATGGTCCCAACTGTTGGGTTAGCAGTATCGACCATAGAATAATAGATCTAAATGGTCTCGACTAAACAGTAGGTACTATATTAAACAATAAAAGGTTCTCCTGCAATAAAACATACTCAGCTGCTATAATGATGAACCCAACAGTTGGCACCGGCCGAACGAGACCATTGTTGAATTTATTCTTTAGCAGGGACCGCTAACCAAGAAACCCAACAGTTGAGACCGGCTGAACGTTCTTAATATGATGAAAAAAAGAAAAAAAAAATTCCAAATAATGGGGGCTGCAATTAAAATGAAAAATTAATTGTTATTTTTCAAATAATTTAGTTTCAAGCACATAATTAATAATTGAACACGAACAAAATAAAAGCGGCAACAAAGAATCAATGACGAACACGAAACGGTAAATTTGTTGTGAGAAAAATTTTGATCGTATCATGCCCATGAAAAAATATCTCAAATAATTTACAAATCAAATTCCGTTTCGTAAAAGACACTATGTGTAATTGCTATGTGTAATTGTAGTTTTGTCCCACGCGATATGAAATATTTCAATTTTGAAGTCTTAATCTTTCAGTTTTCTTTGTAGAATTAGAAATAAGTGTTCATTTCCTTGACGAAATTAAACTTTTCGAAATTATTTGTGGTCCTGATTAGAGACTATACTTTTCTTCTATAATGCCCGCAAGTCCAATTTTAAATAGTAGGTAGTACAGCTTAATAGCTTTGTTTGGTACCACAGTCCTAGTGCTACACTAACTACACTACTATAAAATGATTGGTGTACAATTACCAACCCATTTTTTTACCCAATCAATTTGTAGTAGTGTAGTTAGTGTAGCACTAGGACCTAGGACTGTAGTACCAAACAAAGCTATTATTAGTACCAATAGTAATCAGGAAGCAGGGACAGATCCATGGGGTCGGAGAAAGTTCCCAAAATATTTTTATGCCGTTGACCACAAAATTTACAACTCTTGAGTGAATTTGCCGCCAATAAACTAAGTTGGCGAAATGAGATTTGCTCCTTCCCTCCCCAAAAATTAGTTGGGTCCGTCTCTGCTCACTTCCTGGACTTATTCCAATTAAAATAACGACACTGGGCCAGAAAGGGTTCACAACAGAAATCGAAGAGAGCAAACTCATTTGCTATTATATTTTAGGGTTGACGTCGTGAAGGAATACTAATATCCAGAGGGAGTGAGATCACCCCACCTGGCTCCACCCTAACCCTAATAGGCTGTTCTATGTGTCATTGGAAATTTCTTCACGAAATATCTAATTTGAATTGGAACGCCCAAATTATAACTATGGTAAATGTTAATTTTAACGTGCGACAGCATTCAGGAAGTCACTATACCTTGAACCGCTTCTGGATTATCTGAAAAAAGGGGGGTTCGTGCGAGAATCAATTTATCCTTAAAATGCTACAGCTAGCAAAAAGATTTGTTAATTTTTAAATAATAATCAAAATACTGTAACGACTGAGTGTTAGATATTATTTCTAAAGTGCTAACTAATGGCGATTGTCAAAGCGTAGAGAATTTATAATCAGAATTTTTTGAAAAGTCCAGAAAATATTGGTTTCTCCATAAATTCCAAGCTTAGAATTCGCCCTTATAAAATTACCTATAAACCAATACTAATACAATAAGAACGACGGCGGCAAGAATCAGTTTGCTGTTCACAGCCAACAGTCGTGTTTCCAGACGCTTTTTATACGGAAAATTGAAATCAATATTTAGACGTCTTACCTGCCAAAGACATCGCCGGGATAAATAAAGCTTCTTGTCCGTCCACGGTGACAGTTTGCATGGGCTGCATAACATTGTAAGCTAAATTTTGTCCGCTAACTATTTGCGCTCCTTGTTGCTGGAGTAGCTGTTGCGACAATTGTTGGGAGAGCTGCTGAGGAAGACCCACGGGAACGCTGACCACTTGAGGACTTCCAACTGGTAAACTCTTAACAGGGGTGGGCGTACTGGCCATCGTAGGAGGCGTTGGTTCGGCCGAAGTAGGTCCTATCTTGCTGCAGGTCGCAGCTAAAAGCGCGAGCGGTGACGGGGTGGGCTTCGAATGCTGTAATCAAAAGGCGGGGCTATATTTTACAAACTACATTTTTCGCGATCTACATCAACCCCAATCTAAGATCGTTAGAAAAATTTGAAAATTCATCATCGCCGATAACAAAAAATTATGTATAACAAAGAATGCAAGCGTTGACAAAAACGACATTGTCGGTAAATATCGCAAAGTATTCGGTAAAATTAGAATGTACACGACAACATTTTTTAAATGCATAAGCGAAAAGTGAATATTATTTTAAAATTTACGACCGGCAGATATTTGCAGATATGCAACCCCATTAGCAATATAAAAACAAACGAGCAGTCGTTGCGACACGGTGCATGCAATTTATTGCAGACATCTTCATTATTTCTTAAAATTTTCTTTGTCAACAAAAATTTTGATTTGAATATATAAGTATACACAACAAAGCAAGGCTTTTAATAACATTAAATTAATTTAATATTGAACGCTAACAAAACGTAAGCGTTTAAAAATAGACAAAAATTAGACGACAAAGAAAATCGAGTTGGCGCGATGCTTTTCGTGTGCAGTTATAAAAAATGAAAGTGATGTGTGGTTAGTGAAAATCTTGATATATTAATTAATCGAATTTGAGTATTAGTAATAGTGACCCAAATAATATTATATATTCGGGTTCCGACCCCTGGATGGAGCCAAAGTTCGACCTCCTCGTGTCTACAAATGGGACAAAGTAACTCCCACAGCCTACTTCAATCCTTGCCCGCCCTAAACTGCCTAAACCCCAACGACTTTTAACAAAACTACATTTACCAACCTGAGCAGGATTTTGAACGTACTCCTTTTTTATTTCCACTTCAGAAGTCATAATTAATAACAAAATCAGTAAAATTTTTATACATGATCATTGCACTTATCACGAAATGTATAAACGTTGTGAACAGAACTTTACCAACTACTGTAATCGATACCGCAAAAACGAAACGCCAACAACAAATTAATTTCGCACTTCACGACGTGTTTTCTATAGTAAACAAACACAATCACCAAAAAAACTTTATCAAAACTTCAAAGTGATAATTAAATTTGCACAATTGGGCGTGAAACGCAAGATATGGGCCTCTGAAGCTAACGCAATGGACGCAGGCGGGCGACAACACAAACCACGCCAGTTGCACCGTACTGGGCTAGGCTTACGTACACTTATTTTTGAACCACGTGCCAACTTGAATTTTCTCCGCAAGAGGTTGTTACTGACAAACGCAACAGTTTAAATTTAGGCGTTCGCTATTTTATGTGAATTTCGTTGATTTTGGTAAACTTTTTAATTTTCAACAATAACGTGAAAACAATGTTTGCTTCGCTCGTTTATCGTCGGCCAATTCGAAACTCTCGCAAGTCTGCAAAACCGCGGGCGAAGGGGCGTCAGCCGTCTGAAATTGAGCCTTCCCCTCACTCCCCAAATTGTCGTACTATTTCTTAAAAGATTCGATGTGTTCTCTTTCTAACGATATCCTTCGATAAAATCGGATAAATTATTAATTAAACCGTTTTTGTTCGCTCAATACATTTAGTTTCAAAGTGACACGATTAGTTTGTTCATCGATCCAAGTTTTCCTATCACAATAAAAGTTTGACCTTGAGAGAAGTGCAGGAAGCACGATGCGTTAGTGCATTTTCCGCGGGTCCCAAACAGGGGCGGACACTTGAATTTGACTCCCGGAAGGGTGGCATTAGTTACGCCCATCCTACTTACATTAAACTTTTAAAATCTTCCCGATTTTCCCGGGCTTTAAGCAAAAGCAGTGGCGGCGATATAAATATGAGGGGTCCACGCAAAAGTCGAATAAAACCTTTAAAACAAGATTACTGCGAAACGGCAATAGCTAAGATCCAACATAACCTAACAAAACTGGATACTAACCAATATTAAAAAAGTGAAAAGAAAATTTCACTTTTTGGTATTTATACCGTGATCGGCGTGGACGTATAATATTATAGCAGTTTGGTGCGGTGCCCGGTGGTCCATGGGTTTGAGAGGCCCGTGATAGAAAAAACAAAAGGAGGGGGGGGAGAAATTTAGGAAACAGTATGCAAATTCATTCTTGCACAATGAGTGTCATTCATGGGACCCATCAATGATTTTGCATCGAAGCCCATTCATGGCAGTGCTAGATCCGCTACTGTACAGTGATACAGTGATCCTCGTTTTACTGACGCTCGCTTTGTAGCTACGGACATGAACCATATGGGAACAAAGTTCGTTATAGGAATGAAAAATTCGCTCTTGCGCAGCTTTTTGTTTATATTTTGGTAAAACTAAAGTATCAACTTATATAAAAGACTAGCACGCTGCTGCTGCTCCTCCAGCGTGTCCTGCGTGTCATGTTTTCAGGACATACAACGCACTCTGATTGGTTGTTGTCGTTGGTCATACCAACTTAAAATCACCTTAGCACTCCATCCCGAAAGGGTATTTATATTTCTAGATGGAGTGCTAAGGTAATTTTAAGTTGATACGACTAACGACAACGACCAATCAGAGTGCGTTGTGTGTTCTAAACAAATGACATGTTGGAGAAGCAGGGCCGTATATAAGGGGGTGGTTTTGGGAGTTCAAACCTCTCCATGGCATAACGAAAGGGTAAAAAAAAGTCTAAAAACTTTTTTTTCTGTAAAACCTCTCCAATCCCCTAGAAAAAAAATTTTTTTAGGTAAAACCCTCTCCGTGACTTATGTCTAGCTACGGCCCTCTGTGGAGAAGCCTTAATAAAACAACATGAATTATTTTTGTTGATAAAGAAAAGATGTCCGAATTTGAATATAATATTGTTGTTAATAATAAGTCGTTGCTCCAACACGTAGTCTGAATGTCAGGAGATGGTTTATTCCATTTATTATTTTATTTGTCGTTGATCGCTCCAACTTAAAATCACTTCCCCTGGGATCGAGTTACACACCAATCAAATTTTCAATCTTGGTGGGACGCTCGTCCGTGGTTGAGCCAGCTATATTAATTAAATGGTCCAATTTTTTTCCTATTTAAAATCACATCCCCGGGATCGAGTTGCGCACCAAGTAAATTTCGACTGTGATACCTATATATAAATTTTACCTTGGTTAATCCGAGGATCATTCATCCAGAAAATTTAATATTCGACTTTTACATTTTTAATAAATATATTTTACAATAATAAACGGCCAGAACACGCTACTACTCTACCTCTCAGTCCTCTTCTATCGTGCCATTTTTTTAGGACACACATTGCACTCGGATTGGTCGTTGGTCTTTAGCAACTTAAAATCAACTCCCTGGGATTGAGTTGCACACCAAACGAGTTTCCAATCTTGGTGGAACGCCCATCTGCGATTGAGCCAGCTACATAATCTTCATTATTTTTGAACATGAAGACGTTTGAACGCAAACAATTAAAATTGTCAGTATTAGGGATTGTTTTTTAATGAAGAATGTTAAAAAAGAGATTCATTGGTTGAGCTTAGGTTAGTGTTTGAAAACGATTTCTTTTTTAATTAATACCGTTAAAATAGAGATCCGCCGGCTAGCTACCCGTCCATGGACGGACTTTCCACCAAGTTATGTTAATAAGTAGCGTAGCTAGTGAGGGGTGGAATTAAGGGCGATCAAAGAATTTTTTTTTTGATATTTTATCAATAAAATAATTAGGAAACAAGGTTAAGAAAAACATTATTCAAAAAATTATTAGGAGCAGCAAAAAAAATTTTGTTGATATTTCATCAAATAAGTTAAAAGGATAAGATTAAAAAATATTATTCAAAAACATTTTTGAGAAGGGAGGGGGAGGCAAATTTTGAAACCACCTCGGGCAGCAAAAGTTCTAGTTACGCCACTGATGTAAATCCTTCTTACAATTATTAAAGGGTATTTCACACTACATGATTTATCATATGACTTGTCACACGACTTCTCATATGAGTGATTTTTTTACGTTCACACTATATGATTTTTGATATTATAGAAGTTATGGCTTTTATGATTGGCTGTTGTGATGGTATGATTTTAGCCATGACTTTTCTTATGACTAAGTCATATGATAAATCATGTAGTGTGAACTACCCTTTAGACTCCAAATAAAATAAATAATTTATTAAAATGAATCGGGGGGGGGGGGGGAGACCTAAACAATTATTATTTATATGGAATATAAAAATAAAGAACAAAAAATAGAAAAAATTGAAGTCGGCTTGCAAGTCGAAGGGGAGGGAGGCAACTGGTATAAAGATGAATTAAAAACTGAACAGGAATACCTATATATATATAGCTCAAATTACATGGCACGAATAGCTTTAGGAACCTATTCCACAATTACGCAAACTAAAATATTTGCACTACAGAACTTTGTGTCCAAAAATATCTGCAAAGGAATATAATGGGCAAATGAAAATTATATAATATCTGACAGCCCAACTGTGATAAAATGACTCAAATCCAGGGCGTTTCTAGCCAACTGGCTTAGGGGGTGGTAATTTTCGTATATCAATGTAAATTTCTGGGTTCTGTGTTCAAATCGCGGACTAAACAGAATTTCTTAGCTTGGCCTTCTAGTGGGCATCCATGCACACCTGAAAAAAGTGACCTAGGAGGAATTTCTATACGTCTTTTGAATCAAAACGAATTTGGTTTGAAATCAAAACGAGTCTTGGTTTGAAATCAAAACGAGTCTTGGTTTGAATCAAAACTGTACTCGTTTTAAAACAAAACTACAGTGGTTATGAATTAAAACGAGTCTTGTTTAGCTAGTCAAAGCTAATAACTTTGATTACCTATCTATATGCTATAGGAGCAACAGAATTGCCCTTTACTGTGTGTCGGCCAATGAGGGAATTGAAATACCTGACAGACTAGCTAGATCAGGCTACAAACCTATATCTCTTCTCTCCTCCATTGACAAGATAGCGGAAAAAATCATACCCTCCCGTCTCAAAAACGAAGTAGACAGACACAACAGCATAACACACTATCTAACGAGCAATTTCGCTTTCGAAAAAGGCACTCCACCATACACCAGATACTAAGACTCACCTTCTTTCTTGGATGGATTCTTCAGAGGCCACATGCAAAATGTTTGTATCACACAAGCCATAGGTGCATCATAGTTTGTAACGAACAGACAGTTGCAGGCCCCCAATGCGTTTATTCAGAACCTCACCACGAAACTATAAAAAATGTTCTGACTATCCAAATCCACTTATTCAATTACTTGGAACCTACGACACAAATCTTCTCCCTAAAACCCCTAAACCCAAGGATATCATCTCACCTACTAAGGCTGCTATTAAGGGTAGTTCACACTACATGATTTATCATATGACTTAGTCATAAGAAAAGTCATGGCTAAAATCATACCATCACAACAGCCAATCATAAAAGCCATAACTTCTATAATATCAAAAATCATATAGTGTGAACGTAAAAAAATTCCTCATATGAGAAGTCATGTGACAAGTCATATGATAAATCATGTAGTGTGAACCACCCTTTACACCTTCCCTCCCTTAAGGGTAGTTCACACTACATGATTTATCATATGACTTGTCACATGACTTCTCATATGAGGGATTTTTTTACGTTCACACTATATGATTTTTGGTATTATAGAAGTTATGGCTTTTATGTTTGGCTGTTGTGATGGTATGATTTTAGCCATGACTTTTCTTATGACTGAGTCATATGATAAATCATGTAGTGTGAACTACCCTTTATCCCAGACCATCATCGGGTCCCGTTCCCGAACCGGACTCCGACTGAGACTCCATCTTCCAGTAGACTGGGATGTACTTGCCAGACAGGTTCTATTCCAAACAACACCAAAGTTATTTTTTCTATTTATATTTCTTATTTTAATTTATTATTGTCACCAGTCATCCAACCACTAGGGATAGGGCCGGAGGAGGAGAAGAAAAGCCATGGCTGGTGTAAAACTGTTTCCACTTGCACTGCACTTAATTATGCAACAGGTTGTGACTAGAATACCACTAATTTGTTTTGCACTTTTAGGAGTTAATAATTTTTTGGGTTTCTGATGTTCTGTAGTTGATTTTGTTTCATCTAATTTAAATATACGACACCTGTCCGCAAATTCATCAGAACATCTGTAGATGGCTTCTTACAGGTTGTCGTAAAATATACCCACTTGTGCTTATTAAATAACGTTGCTCTGGAAATACTGCAACTTTTTGGTTGTCGTATGCTTATACCTGCAGATTACGCTTTAAAAATCCCTGCATTCCATTAATGTCCGACAAAAAAAATCTGTAAAAAATAAAAAAAAACTGAAAGAAACAAAAAATTCTTCTATTTATCGGACTGCACAGAATTTTTTAGCTCGGCCTTCCAGTGGGCATCTACACTCTAGTGAAATGTGATATTTATGTCGACATCATTACCGTAAATACGGCTGCGTCACACACGAAAGTTTCCAAGACAAATCAAATAGGAAAAAAGCGATTTATCGTCGAATCTACCCTGGGTCTGCTGGGCCCGTAGAGCTTGCTTCAATTATATTATGTTCTGGCACCAGCTATTTACTAGAAATTTTTCTATATTATCAACCGTTAATTTCGTTCTTATGTCACTTAAAATTTGTTCGAAAGTGGAAAACGATCTTTTCACGTCGCAAGAAGTAAAAGGGGGGCAAAGTTTAGAGAACTTATCTGATCTGGAGTCATTTCTAAATCAAAATTTTTATTCGAATTTTCTTGATTAATGTTAGAAATTATCTGTAGAATTTATGTAAAGGATTTTTTGTAGAACCTATAATAAATTTTTTTAAATTTTTTTTCTTGGTGGTCCTGTAGCTTTGAATGTGAGATTGACTACCTCTTTAATAACATTTAGAGATTCGACAAGAGTCAACCCAACGATCTGTTATTGTAATATAAGATCGATGAATCAACCCAACTTTTTCCAATTTTTAAATTTTTTCTGGTAGTTAGGCAAAGTTTGTTTTCATAATCAAAATAATAAAATTTTGGTTTAAAAGGCAGTAAATAGGCAAAAACAAAGCAAAAAAGGCAAAAAGTAAAACCCCCAAAAGAGCAAAATAAAATATGCATTTTTGAAGAGTACAAACTCTGAAACGGATTTTAAATTGGGTCTGCATGAAATATTTCCATTAAAAAAAGAAATTTTAGTTAACTATCCTATCTCTTTTTAGGTGATAAGGTAATTCTATTTAAATAAAACTGCAAGGCTTTTAAGTATACTTTAGAATTTAGATAAGTAGATGTCGAAAGGTATTATTTTATTTAAAAAAAAAAAATTGTTTCACTGTGGCCCATCTTCCCCCACGCTATAGGTTGGTTCCAACCAGTCGAGAAACCGTACAATTTACGATCACGCTCCTGCGCAATAGAAAGAAAGAAAGGCTTTTTATCTATTGCGCATGATTTTTACCTACAGCGCATGAGTGTGGCCGTACATTGTACGGTTTTTGGCTGGTTGGAACAAACCTTAAATAAATTAAAATTATTTGTATATTTTTTTGATTGACTTGATGCAAGGTAGATGCTCGCTTTTCAATATAGCTGTGCGCCCAGTAACGGATCATTTTCGAGGTTTGGCCAGTAATATACTATTTCAGATGCCTGTGGTGACGCGCAAACCTGGGGAACCATTAAATAAAAAATTTGACAACAAAAAAGAAACATAGCAAACCGTTTGAAAATCTGTTTTACTAATAGATTTGGGTCAATTAATGCAAAAAATTATCTTTCAGAAGAAAATGTGGACACCTTTCCACCATCATAAACAAAATTTACCAATCGGTAAACAAATCATTACGTCTGAAAACTGTTCGACATGATAAAATAAGTTGCCCAGATGTAGAAAATGTCAATCGATTGGCGCGCGCTTCAATCAACCTCAATCAGCCCTTCAGTTTTTTGATTAAAACTCCCTCATTTCTCTCCCTCAACACAAATGTTGTTTTTTTTTCTTTCTAACCTGTTGATTTTGGTGGTGAACAATGGTTTCAAATACAGATTTGGACTTCACACCTTAACACTGGTTACTGGTTGCCCTCAAGCGGAAAAAAGAGCAAAAGAAAAAACGACGGTGGTCCAAGGAGTAGTACAAAATGAGAAACCGCTTCACTCATGAACATTTGTTCAATTTTCTGCGTGTTTCAGAACCAGGAACTTTTTGAGAATATACCAAGAAAGTTTTAATTATCTACTTGAGTTAGTACGCCCTGACATCGAGAAGAAGGATACAAATAAACTTAAAGCGATTCTTGCAAGTCAGAGAATGTCTATCACATTAAGATACCTAGCATCTGGCATAGATGTAGAAGACCTGAAATTCACGTGCGCCATTGTTCCTCAGACTCTGGAGTTCATCATAATGGAAACTTGCTCAGCAGTTACGAAGGCATTGCAGGAAGACATTCAGATAATTATTTTCCAAGTAAATCACTTTATATTTTAAGGAACAGTGGAATGAATTACAATTTACAATTAGGGACACAAGTTCACATTGAAATAAATGAGGAGAAGAACGTAGCAGCATTTCCTTCATCGTGCGTTTCATGATGTCGCCCTGGGTACAAAGTAGTAAGCAAAAGGCTTGCACTTGGACGCGAAGTGTACAGTGGGTGTGCTGAGTTGGAGTATATCATTGCCAATTATTTGAAGAAGATGATGATGATAAAGGTGGCGCAAAGTTGACCAACGAGAGGACATTAGAAAACGCACTCCTTCCCTTGTCAAGATGCCTATTTCTGCTTCAAAAAGCGTGTCGTTTATGATTTTTTCTGCGAATCGTTGGTGATCCGGAGGTAACTTTTGCAATTTCATAGCCCACCCCTTAGCCAGAATATCCTCTTCAGTCTCAGGTCGCTTGACGTACTCAGTCGCTAGTTCCACTAATTGTTCAGTGCTGTCTGGCCCACCTTTCCTTTTATTATCCGGCTTTTTAGGAGAGGCTGAAGCAGACGTCATGGTTTCGACGGACTGACTGACGCAATGCTTGACGGAAATTGCCCTAGACCAGCGGTGGCAAACCTATGGCACGCGTGCCAGAGGTGGCACGTACGAACATTTTAATGGCACGTTAACGATTTACAAATGATATCATTTTATACGGGCTACAAATTAAGTAACGTGAAATAATATCAATAGTCGAATACATTTAGCTGTGTAAAAACGGCTAAGCAAAAGCAATAGGGAGCGAGAAATTTTTCCTCCACCGTCAAGATTTCTCGTTAATTCTCCAATAAGGGAACGAGAAAGTTTGACGTTAGCGGCTTGAGCGTTAAAAAAGTAAACTTTTTTTATTACATTTTTTAATTATAAAGGACGCTAATGTCAGCTTTCTTGCTCTCTAGGGGTCCCTAGACCCCTCGGTTTTACGCTCATTTCTTCACATTCTAGAAGATTTAGCAAAGACCTCCTATAATTTAAAATGACTGGCGTGAAACCGGGGGGTCTGGGGGGGTATGGAATACCCCCCAGCTATAAATAAGGAAGAGATATTCACTAAAGAATTAAATTAGCTTCTTTATCAATTTTGAAAAGTTACCTTGTTAGTTCCTTGTGCTGGGGGGTATTCCATACCCCCCCGATCCCCCGCTTTTATACCAATTTATTCACATTTTAGAATAGATTTGCTTTGGTTTAACCATACTTTTAATATTGTATAAATAAATAGTATTTAAAATTTTTTTTTGAACGGGGAGAGGGAGTAATGTTATTCAAATTACACCGCTTACCATAAGCACTTGTTGCAGTCCTGGAGGGAAGAGTAAATACAGTTTTTTAAAAAAAATCATATTGTACACTTTTAAACGATTAAAGTAGATTTTTTAAATTTGTAGTTTTCAGTTTTTTTTGAAAATTTTTCAAAAATACAATTCTGAAATAAAAAATTTTTTTTAATTTTTCCCCTATTAAAAAGTGTTCGGCACGGAAGCAACTCGATTAATACTGTTTGTAAATTTTTGGCACTCGTACATAAAAAGGTTCGCCACCGCCATGGGCGCCCATATAAAATGTTTTCAGTAGGGGTCATTGTATATTTAATCGTGCATTGTTTCCCATAGAATTCTCGAAAAAGCTCGCCGCAGGCGAAATTTTTGGTTTTTTCAAGGTCAAATGCCCTTAGATCGACTTTAGGAATATTTGTTTGAAAGCTAGAGCGCACACGAAATTCAGGGACATTTCGCACGCATTTGCTGGAAGCCTTTGAGTAAAAAACATTTGAGCATAAAATTATTTTTATTAAGAAATGAAACTTACACAAAAATCTACACAATGTCAAAATTTTGAATAACAACTATTCGAAAACAAATTCAACAAGCACACAATTTTTGGCAGCATCGACATATAAATTATGGCATTTTTTTGGTAACTGCATACTAAATACGAGTGGTAATTTTTACAAATTATTAACTAAAGAAAAGGATTCTAACCGACTATCACATTCAGATAGTGAACTTACAAAAATATTAGATAATTTATTAAGTGGGCTATTTAAATGGTCAACCATTTAAAATACAAATTCGAGGAAAATATAGACTATTATATTACAATGTTACGATTTTGAGAATATGGTCAATATAAAATGATATTGCATCACAATTTAACTACTTGACCACATTTATAATGATACAACTTATTCAACAGTCTTGTCATAGGATCACTAATTGAGAATTTTGGCCTGATTTAAAACAAAATAACTTTATTATAATATATAATACAAAAAATAAATATCGATGACAGTCTTTGGCCATATTACAAGCTTCGATATAAGGTAATGATACATTTTTTAAATCGAAATTATTATAAATTCATGGTTAAATGTCCACCCTAATATACTCCTAAACATGGGTTTAATCTTCCTTGCCTACTTTTTCCGGAGTAGTCACTATACCACTTTCGTTAAAAAGAACAGTCTTTGGTTTGAGTGGACTGATATCGTATGAGTATTCAGATTGTTTTTCTACATGTTTCTGCCAAGCAATGCACGCTATAACACAGACTATGGAAACTAAAAATTGCGTGATCAACCAAGCAATTATGTTGATGGCTTGGGTGTGTTCAAAAAGTGACCCTCCGTGCTTTATGCACAACAAAGATTCTGCAACCATGATGAATCCGTACACCCAACACTGGGTACCAAGACGTTTGCATTGAGTGTCTGTCACATAAGTATAATACTGTCTAACAGATGGAGCCACGATAACACCAATTAATACCAAACGACCGATCACAAAAGGGTGAGAAGGTGGCATCTCAAAAATATGTTTCAAAAAGAAAGTATTCAATTCGGATACTAACCAAAAGAAAACCAACTGGACAAATGCAATTACACGCATGTAAGAACATTTCGGATCCAACCATCTTACCGAAGACCAGCTTTCCGGAGTGAACTGCAAAACTGCCCTCTTGATTTTTCCTGTGGTGGTGTGAATGTCGAGTATGCTGACCCATTTGTATTCCCTCATTTCCCACTTCTTGTGCAACCACAATCCACATTCAATACCGAGTCCGTTACACACGATCACATCTAAAATCAAAGAATCCCACCAGCATTCTCTGAAGTTGGGCAGTAGATGGGCAAACGCAATTTCTGTGATTTCCCAAAGCATGCTAATCATCCACAATATTCCCTTATGACGTATCAGAATTGCCTTAAACATCCAACCAAAAAAATGTGCAAAAGCAAATATATCCAAATGATTCCAGATTTTGTCATAATTTATTACTGAACAATTAACCCCGTACTCCTTTTCCATATCGATACTAAAGTTAGCTAAATTTGGATCGCACCATATCAATAGATTTCGTACACTCTTATAATTTTGAAAGAGTAAAAATATGATCATCAACAAATAAACAACACTTAGTCCAAATACAATTCGCCAGACTATCGGATGTGGTCGTATAAATGGTCCATTTGGAAATGTGATACATGAAACTATCAAGAAGAAAAATATACCACACAGTACGCCTTCCCATATATTATTCTCCACACTGTTGTCATCTCTAAAAAAAAATCAAAATATGACACAACTAAACACAAATCTTGTAAAACATGCCAAAAAAATTATTATAGCAAGTACATACCTTACAAAAGCCAAATAAATTAAGGTTCCTATAGAAAATATAAGAAAAGTGATTGTATGAGGTTTATACAAGAATTCCAAGTTAATATCCTCAACTTCCTTCTCGTTGACGTTACTAAAACTATCCAAGCGACTTCTTCGACTTGCAAAATCGATTCCAGAGTCGCTTTCACTCAACTGTTTGAGCGAAGTTACTTCTTCGACTTCCTTCTCATGAATATTATTACTAAAATTGTTTAACGGTCTTCTTCGAGTTACAAAATCCACTCCAGAGTCGCCCTCATTGTGCTTTTTGCGAGGCGAATTCATTTCGATTTTAATTAAACTAACATCAAATAATTATAGGTGCTATACCGCGCACTTTCAAACGACCTTTAATCAATCAGGCGGTTATACAATAGAACGTTTGAATCGAACAATAAAGGATTGACTAACTACCGATTATCACATAAAGTTTTTTCACAATATTAAACGTCTAACGACACGTGTTTGATTAATTCACTTTAATTATCAATCATTGTCACATTAATCATTTATATAGTAATGAATTTGTGAGGTTATGTAAGAAAATTGGTATTGGAAGTAAATGAAGATAACACCAATCTAGAAAATCACTACAAAATTCTCGAGGTAGGTAATTTTCGCGAGTTACCGTAAACGACTGCGACCAAGGTATGTAGATTAGGCTACGACCATTTTATACCAAAAGGCAGTCGGAGTGAGGTTTTTATCTGATCAGGCCTGTAGTTAAGATTTAATTTTGGAGGGGGGGATACTTGTAAAAAGTAAAATTTTCGATGGTTCCCCTTCCGAGAATTTTTATTATTAAGAGGGGCATTTTTTTCAGGGCTCTTTTAATTTCATCAACAGATGGCGCCTACTTATCTTCTATATATATAAAAATGCAGAGACCGTATGTTTGTGTCGTCAAAACTCAAAAAGTACTCGATGGATTTACTTCAAATTTTCACACAACGTTGCATTTGAATAGAAGAGTGTTTTTATATACTTTTTATTCCTAAAAATGTACAAAAAAAACCATTTATGAAGAAAATTCATTTCTTGCTCTGTGTTTCGTACTGTGTTCGGTAGAGGGCGATACCTACATATGTTGTAAGTTATGTTATGTGCAACTGTCGACATAAGTCCATTCACCAACAAGAAAAAACATCGCGCCGCCGCGGGGGCGGGGATTGTCTCACCCGTGCATGCACGCGCGTACAATTCGACGTTAGCCTCCGGCCCCGCAGTGCTTACCTTATAGCGTAATAACAAACAAGACACCGGCTCGACGCCGCTCCTCGGGTTTGAAATCCCTGTAAAAAATTCTCAACGTCAGGTTTCTAATCAGACGAAGGAGATAAGCGGGCTATCGCCCGCATCTGCTCCGCAGATGCCAAGTGTCAGCTACAGCTACAAGAAAAAATAGGAAGAAAAATAAAAATCGATAGAATAGATTCCCTGCCAAAATTCAAACTGTCATCGAAGAATATGTCAAGCTCCAAGAAGTTATCCGAATTAACCGAAGTGGAACTTCAGCGCATGCTAGCCAATTTGGAAGCTTCCCTACTGGAGCAGACCAACTTGGCAGCCAACACGAAGAAAGAATTAGACGCGTATGGATCGAGCCCGACGAAGGCGTTTTATCAGAGTTTGGGTGAAAGACCGAATAGCCGCTCTTATCAAAATGTAAAGGCGGTTTACGATAACGGCATCAGCACTCACAAGAAGCTGATGGGTTACAAGAACATGATCACCTCTTGCTTGGAAAAGTTTGAAGACAAGCGGCAAAGCGCGACCAAAGAGAAAACGGTTATTCCGAGCAACCCTATATCTGCCAAAAACAATGAAGCCACGATGACCACCGAAGAGCCGGAAAAGGAGGAGCCGATTTTACCGGCCAACCATTCAGGAAAGACCGAATCCAGCAAATTAAAAGTGCAGGATGTGCCAAAAGATGTGGAGAGAAAGCGCGATCGGGAAAGCAGGCGCAAGCTGCAACAAAAAAAGTCGAGACCTGCCTCAAGCAGTATGTCAGGAAGCCGAGACAGATCCTCAAAGAAAAAGAAGCCGATTAGTAACGTACAGGTAAGTACTAACGAAACGGATAATTTTGTTAACCTCCCTCCACTAGAGGACTTTATTGGCTCCCAATTGGCGGGTGTGCTCGACATCCAACCAATGTTGGTAGACGAGAAGACCATCCAATTGGAAGAGCAAGAACTACCCGACCAATCACTCCCCACTTCAAATATAGATAAATCACGTAACACTTCTCCAGCCCCTAGCCAGACGACCCGTCAAGAATCCCCTTTGGCAGTTCCACTTAAAACCAGAATCCCTCCGTTAGTTCTAAGGGATACTGCCAAGTGGAGCAGCATAAAGAGTGAATTCGGGAAGCGTGGGATCCGCTTCACAAAAGCTAAATTACTCGCTGGCGGACTGAGCATCACTCCCGCCAGCGAAAACGACTACAGGGCGATATATAAGTACTTCGAGGAAGTACTTACTCCCGAAGAAGGTGGATGGTATTTCCACCAGTTGAGAGAGGAAAAGCCCCTAAAAGCGGTTATTAGGGGCATTCCCATCAACATAGACGTAAAAGAGGTCCAGGAGGACCTTACTGCAAAAGGTTACGACTGCACAGTGGGCAGAATGAGGAGCAGTCGGGGCAGGAGACCTCTTCCTCTTCTCATGGTCACCATGCCCAAGACATCGACCTCCGCCAATATTTTTAACGAGGCTAGGGTTCATGACATATGCGTCAAAATAGAAGTGCCCCACGCTAAAACTAAGATTGGGCAGTGCCATCGCTGCCAATCTTTCGGCCATGCTCAGAGTTGTTGCAAGGCCACACCCAGGTGTGTAAAATGTCCAGGCCTGCACTGGACAGCCGAGTGCAGCAGGCCCAAAGGTACGGCAACCTGCACTAACTGTGGTGGTGACCACCCAGCTAGCTACCAGGGCTGCAAATCGTACCCCAAAATGTGGAGAGCGCAAGCTCCCCCTCGACCAGTTCCCCTCAACAACCAGGCAAGACGGTACAAACCGGTCACCAATGAACGTTCTTACGCTCAGGTGGCCCGGTCAAACCCCACCCAATCAGCTCTCTCCCAGAACGTCCAGGTGACCAGGTCAAAACTCACCCAACCAGCTTCTCCCCAGAATGTATCTGAGGCTCCCAAAAAAGACAAGCCTTCTAATAATCTTCCTACCGACGACAACGGTAGATTCACCGCTTCCAAGCAAGAAATAGCCAGGGTTACCTTGGAGCTCGTCAGGTTCGGAATGTCCTCCGAGGAGATCCAGAAAACCCTCAGCCATTTTGCCAGGTCCGACTAACTTCTTTCCTGTCCTCCAGCTCACGCCATCACTTCTAAAATCTCATGACGACAACTTTTCCCGCAGCCCTAAAAGTCGTTTATTGGAACGCCAATGGGCTGACCAATGAAAAACGACCACAGCCCCAGACGTCACGTATTCAGACACTGACTCCGAGAACGACGTGTTCCAGTGAGGAGTGTTCACGCTGCCTCGGGGAGGTTACAAATATCCGTCATTGTCTTGTCCAATTAATCTTCTTCTTTTTCAGCTTGTGTTTTTAATTTTTTTTTTCAGCGCCTATTGTTAGATTATTGTTAAGTTTGTAAATTGTAAAAATTTTTTTTTTATATTTTAATAAAAACGCTGTAGCAACGGCGCGACTGAGGCTCTGTTATTGTAGAAGGGGCCCAAGGTAAGCACATCGCGCCGCCGCGGGCGCGGGGATTATCTCACGCGTGCGTGCACGCGTGGACAATTCGACGTTAGCCTCCGGCCCCGCAGTGCTTACCTTATAGCGCAATAATAAACAAGACACCGGCTCGACGCCGCTCCTCGGGTTTGAAATCCCTGTATAAAATTCTCAACGTCAGGTCTCAAAACCAGATGAAGGAGATAAGCGGGCTATCGCCCGCATCTGCTCCGCAGATGCCAAGTGTCAGCTACAAGAGAAAATCATCGAATGAAACCTTCGATCAGTTTTTGAATTGTCGGCATCGAGAATGTGTTCCCGGAATGTGTTTAGCATACATGGGTCGGTTCGGCAAGAGCATACTTCGGCAAAATTTTTTTGGCGCAAGTACAGTTCGACGCAGACCGGCGGACATATTACATATTACTATGGTACTCTTTGGAACTCAGTTTAATAAAATTTCCCCCTCCCCCCTCTCCCAACAAAAAAGTCATAACAATTAACCCCCCTATTCTGTAACTTTTCGTTATCGTTATGAACCGTAAAGTTTGGTTTCCACATACCATTACATTACTATTTCAAGCAATTCTAAGTGTAAACCAAACTTTACGGATCTTAACGAATTCATAACGATAACGAAAAGTTATCCATTCATTGACAATATATATACGCAGAGTGTTTTTATATACTTTTTATTTTATTCCTTTTTTTATTTTATTTTTTTCCTACAAATTTACAAAAAAAACCGCAGAACACTTTAGCGATATTATGGTAATCTTTGTAATCCACTTCAATAAAACTTTGCCTCCACCTACCGAAAAATCTTAATAAATTTATAATAATTAAAAACTATCCATTCATTGTTCTCGAAATGTGTTTGGCAGGGGCAACACATACCTCGCTTCGGCGAGAGCACATTTCGGCAAAATTTTTTTGGCGCAATTACTGTTTGGCGCAGACACAATTCGGAGCGAGTACAGTTTGGCATAGGCCCATTTCGGTGCAATAGTAAATCGACGCAGAAAACTTTAGCCTACATATTACTATGGTACTCTTTGGAACTCGATTCAATAAGTCTCCTCCCCCAAAAAAGTCTTAATAAAGTAATAAAGAACACTTTAGCGTAGATATTATGGTAGTCTTTGGAACTCAGTTCAATAAAACTTTGCACCCCCCCCCTCCACCCGAAAAGTCTTAATAAAGTTATAATTATTAAAAACAACCCATTCATTGGATTTTACACAACATTTTCATGTAGTACATGGTAATTAACCAATGAAAAACCATTTATACATGTACTACCTGACCCGCATGTTGCTCGGAGCAAATAACGCTCGCGCATGTTGCTCGGAGCAAATTTATGTGTACTGTGCGCAAAAATATATATGCACACATACGTAGCTTTCGTCACAAAGACGTAAAACGAGATTTTACGAAGTTTTGGAAGACGAGGCGAGCGTAGCGAAGCCGAGGCGCACAAACCGCACCGAGTGGTGTAAAATTATTTTTTTTCATACCACAGCAACTCAAAAGAGAGTATTAATTTAAATGTTTTTTATCTCTTGGTAAATCTATGTTTGCTACAATACGTTTATTTATTTCCCTAATAATAATTAATATCAGACTGAGCCACAGCAACGCGTGGCCGGGTTCAGCTAGTATTTTTATAAAATAAGAGAAATTTGCTATATTTAAAATATAGCAAATTCGTTGAGATAATACTATTCTATAAACAATATTCTCGATCTTAAGCTATTTTGAGTTCGTAATATTTATTTATAAAAACACAATTCATAATTAAAGTTTAATTATCTTTTTTTGTAAGTGAGTGTGTTTTGACATACTCAATACAAACTCAAAATAGCTTAAGATCAAGAATATTGTTTATAGAATCGTATTATCTCAACGAATTTGTTATATTTTAAATATAGCAAATTCCTCTTATTTTATAAAAATATTTAAGTAGGCGCCATCTGTTGATTAAATTAAAAGAGGCCTGAAAAAAATGCCCTTCTTAAAAACACATTTTCTTTTACTTTAAAAAAAAAGTTATTGAACATTTCGGAAGGGGGGGCAAGTGCCCCCAGGTATCCCCTTGGTTACGGGCCTCCATCTGATAAAATCACTCAAAAGTTAATTCGAGTTTAGCTAGCAGCGACCGTAATTATTCTGGTACTTTCAATTTTTTAGAGCCGGTTCCACCACCTTTGATTAAATTGTTGATTAAGTAATCCAATGTTTTGTATGTGCAGGGACGTGCCCAACCAACTTTTTTCATGGGAAGGAATCCCAAATTTGCCAACTGAATTAATTCAAAATGGCCAACTTTTTTTAAGTCTTGCAACATTTGTAAATTTAGACATAAAAAACTGCCAAATTGACCAACTTTTGAGTGTTTTTGCCAAATTTCTAAAATATTAGAGGGGGGATGGCCTACACGGCTTTTGCATTTCTCTACCTTGATTTTCTGTAATTTCAATCTCCAATTTACTTGCAATCAAAGTAATCATCAATTTTTATAAATACAGTGTGTCCACAAAAAGTGGTAACAGTGAATAATTCTTAAATATTACTAGATACAAAAGAAAAGTTTAAATAGTCTTTTATTCAACTCCAAATTTTCTATTAGAAACTGCCAAGGTATATTTTTTAAATTCAACCGGAAGTAAACATAAAATATTTTTTCAAATAGCAACATGTCTTTTTTTTTAACATTTTCGTAATCTTCAACTTTTTCTCCATAAATATCTATAAAATTTTCATAAGGTTACATAAGAAAATATTTGAGAAAATGTAAGATTTAAACAAGCAATAATAATTTATTAATTATTTACACATAGGTATGTAGAGTGCCATGAAAAACAGAACATCACGACACCGAAAACACAACATTTTATTTATCTGATAAATTTTTCAAAATTGCCACCGTTTTGTTCAAGATATGATTCTAATTTTCGCAGAAGTTCTGGCGATTTAGTGATAATTGATAGATGCTAAATTAATTTTGGTTTTTAAATTTTTTAAAATTAAAGATAGATTTGCCTAAACTACCATTTTTAAATGACTCAATAGAAAGAGTCTAATCATAATAATGTCATATCATAATAATGGTGTTTTGTTTTTCATAGCACTCTACATACGTAATTAATAAATTATTATCTTGTGTTTTCTTGAATTTTTTCTTATGTAATCTTATGAAAATTTTATATGTATTTATAGAGAAAAAATTGCATATTACAAAAATGTTAAAAAAAAGACATGTTGCCATTTAAAAAAAAAATTTTATGTTTACTTCCAGTTGAATTTGAAGTATAAAAAAATATACTTTAACAGTTTCCAATAGAAAATTTGGAGTTGAATAAACAACTATTTAAACTTTTTTTTGTATCTAGTAATATTTAAGAATTATTCACTGTTACCACTTTTCGTGAACACACTGTATATCAGTCGATAAGAACTTTTTGCTGATTAATGTTTTTTGCCCGTAGCTGGAGCCAAAGCCTAAAAAATTGTAATGTTTCAAATGACTTATTCTTCATTTATATTCACAATTAAATTTTCTAAGACATCTTAAGGCGCCTCTCTCGTAGCGTAAAATAAAGGTCTCAAACAAATCAAAATTGTGCTGTTAATAATAAATAATTTTAAGTGCTTCTAAAAAAATTACAAAGGTATAACATAAAACTATTTTGGTACAGGCTTAAAATTTTAAAATTTTAATTAATTTCAAAGCAACAATGTGATGAGCAGTACAAGCGCTGTGATTGGTCATATTTGAAGACATTATTGCTTCAAAATTAATTTTAATTTCAAAATTTTAAGCCTGTACCGAAATAGTTTTATGTTTTATCTAATTAATATTTTTTGAATCTTGTAAAAATACTTTTTATTAACAGCACAGTTTTGACTTGAATTTTTAGGATTTTAAGCCAAGAGAGGCACCTTAATGTTTAATATGTGTTTTGGAAAGAGCGAGGCTGAAGGCGGAGCTGTCCTTTTGCGATCTTGAAGACTTCAAAAAATTAGAATATCAGATTTATCAACAAAGAAGTGGCTACCAATGCATATTCAATAAAATAGGTCGTAACACTCTTGCAGAACATGAATAAAATCCAAAAATTTTTATACACAAAACTACCTGTAACCCAAAACTGTAGTTTAGTGTACCTTGATAAAGAAGTGGTTGATCTCTTCGAAACAATTGTTGGATGAAATAAAAAATTTTAGCACGAACAAATATTTAGCCGATATAGAGGAGTTTCCTCGCAATATCAAAATAAAAAGTTTTGGCCACCAATGCTTATTTGGCTCTTCTCTCCCAAAGAACGTCCAATAATCACAAATCAAAGACCCTCTTCTCCTATTTCTCTAAAATGGAAATTTACAAAAACTACTTAATTAGAAAATAATAAACTTGAATTAAGAAATTTATAGTAAACAAAGACCTTGGTCTTATTGGTAATCAATGCAATCAGCAATTAAGATTTCTAATGAATTTCGCCTGCAGACCTATAAAGATTTTGAAAGGCCAATTGACCCCCTGCCCCTGCTCCTACGCGCTTGCTTCTAATCCAAAACCAAATTTCATATTTAGTACTTTAGTAATAAAACTAATAACACTGAGTTGTTTAAATTTTGGTTGAAATCGGTCCACAGAAATTTTATAGTGAGAGTGACGTACATGAATAGATTAGCGGGATGTCACTGACTGTTGTTTTTTGAAAAATTGTTTTATTTCTTATAATTCAGGAGTTGCGAGAAAATTTTTGTAGGTCACGAAATTCCAAAAATTAAAAAAAAACCATTTCAAAAAAGTCTAATATCCCATGTCGTGACAAAATTTTACAAAAAATGTAGGTCAAGAATGGTAATAATTTGCAGACCATTGGACAGGATGTGTTGGGAACGTAAGGGTACGTACCCCTATCTATTTTATCAAAGGCTAAAAATATCGTGAATGAGCGCGGTAGTAACCAGATTACAAAATAGAAATTTAAGTTTCTCGTGAAAATTTGCTTATTTGTTGTTACCAAATCCATCGTAAGATGTCGCTTCAAAATTTAGTACAAATGTCAAGTAAATTGTCAATAATCAGATGAAGTAAAATATTAATATTCAGGAAGTTTCTAAAAGTTCTATAATTAAATATTCTTTTTCATTTAAAAAGTACGATAGTTTACTATAAAAATATTGCAAAATGGCAGCAAATAAAACACAAAATAGACGATTGAAATGGAGTTTAGATTCCACAAGGTAAACAGGATCTTGTTTTTTATTCATGTACGTTTCTGAACTTATTCTATTTTGCAGAAATAGTCGTTTGAGTACTCTTAACGATTCCGCTTTGCCTTCACCGCCTGCTTACAGTACATCCGGTACCTCTAATGCTACAGAAGTATCAAAAAAGACCGACACCGGCCACTTAATCATAAAGAAATCTTGGGAATTAGCATTAGCACCGCTCAAACAAGTGCCCATGAATTTGTTTATTATGTACATGGCAGGAAATTCAATTTCAATATTTCCTATTATGATGGTAGGAATGCTTTTTATGAGGCCGATTCAGGCCCTATTTTCACTAAATAGCACCTTCAAAATGTTGGAAAACAACAGTGCAATAGGTCAAAAGCTGGTGTACATCTTGGGAAATGTGGTCAACATTGGACTAGCTCTTTATAAATGCCAAAGCATGGGATTATTACCAACACATTCAAGCGATTGGCTTGCATTTGTTGAACCCCAAACAAGACAAGAGTTTGTCGGTGGAGGTCTGAAATTATTGTAAAACGCTTGTATTACTTATGCTATTTAATATAATAAACACATACAGTTACCTAATTATTTTTTACATCTTTCATTCGTTCTTATGTGGACCGGTAAATTGCATAACCCTTTCTAAAAATTATAAGAATTTCTATAAAATAAGATAAAAATGGTTTAAATAATCTAAAAGTAAATATAACAAAGGCAAACAACAATCACCTGATTGTTGACCCTGAAGGAATTTGCATTGCTCAAAAAAGTACTGATGAGTCTTCATTATGAACATGGCAGGAAATTCACTTTCAATATTTTTTATTGGTAGGATCAAACCTTTATATAAGGATCGATTCAGGCCCTATTTTCACTAAATAGCACCTTCAAAATGTTGGAAAACAACAGTGCATTAGGTAGGTCAAAAGCTGGTGTACATCTTGGGAAATGTGGTCAACAAATACCAAAGAATGTAATTGTTATCAACACATTCAATCAATTTGCTTGCATTTGTTGAACCTCAAACAAGACAAAAGAGTTTGTAGGATAAGGTTTGAATTTATTGTAAAACGCTTGTATTACTTATGCTATTTAATATAATAAACACGTACAGTTAACTAATTATCTTCATTTTTTTCATTTTCAATCTTTCCTATGTTGATCGGCATATTGCTTAACCGTTTCTATCAATTTGGATGGATCGTCGACCTTTGGTATCTATTGTAAATTTTAAATAATATCAATATTATTTCTACATTAAATAAATACTTACTTCGTAATTTTGGTTTACGTAAATTCCGGAGTAAAATCCAGCTATAAATATTAACTAAAAAAAAATAAATTTAAATTTATTTAAAAAGAAATGGTTCAACACTTACAATCCCCCGCAACATTATGGAAGATTGGGTAGAACAGCAGGTGAAAATAATCGATTTTCTTCAAGCTTTTAAATTTTGGTTTTACCACTATCAAGTTAACCCCGTTAACCTATCTCATTGCCATACCATAGACGTGCACAAATTTTTCTTATGTGTTCTAGCTCCATCTATACAAAAATATTATAAGCATAGAAATTTAAGTAATGATCATTATTTGCAAGTTATAATTCAATTTTTAACTTGGTATTTATCCATTTCTGTTTAAATTTATTTTCTTTTTTTTATTGTCTAAAGAGCTTAGCTTTAGATCATTTAAACTTATAGACACGCCTTGATTATTTCCAAGTATAGGGAAGTAAACATAAGTGAAGAAAATGGTTTATTTTAGTTTACCAATAACATAAATCTAGAAGATACAATCCCACCTGTGACGTCACACATGTTTGCTTTAGTTTGTATCATGGACTTACATTGACTATTGTTTGACACAAAAAAAAACAAATTTAATTTGAAGGGGGGCAGTCACATGTAAAGCTAACGCATTCCAAGTTGAAACGTTGTGAACTTTCTGCGCAGTAGAGATGGAGGAAAAGTTAATAATCGGTGCAAGCGTTTGTTCGTTATCGTAGCCAAGAAAATGTTCACACATCCAGACATTGTTCTAATAATCGTTTGCCATCAAAATTATACCATTGAATGGAAATTCTATGTGCCTACGCAAAGTTGGTTTTTGATTCGATTACAATAGGTGGTACTTTCTTTTACTACGTAAATGGGAAAGTAAAAGCAATTGAATTAATTTATATAAAATATAAAATAGTACTTAATTTAATAAAAAATTGGTGAAATTTTGCAAGATAATAACCTTATTATTAACATATAATAGATATTTAACATTAAAACATATTAGGTAACAAAACAAACTAAAATAATATAAGAATTATATCAGTAGAATATGTAAATAAAATTAATATGCAAATACAACTACAAATAATATACATTTTATTTCGGCAACACTTTTGCCAAAATTAAAATTTTACCAAGTCACTCCTCAAACCCAACTCAACTCTTCAAGGGTAAATGAATTAAACAATTAAAGTATTTTTATTTTTAGATTTGAGTGGTTTATGCAATTTTGTCAATGATTCTAGAAATTTTATTAAAATTAAAATAATATAAAATATTTTAATAAATGCATTTTCTGAAATCGGCCCTATAACCGTTATATTGAAAATTTTGGAGACTAAAGACTCTAATGCATCACTACGTATCAATATTTTTTTCTTTGTTGAAATATTTTCGTTGCTAGGCGATTTCAAAGTTGACCCATGTTTGACGTGTAATCAGACTTTATAAAAAACACATCAGAGTACATTTTTCAAATTGCTGCTAAGGTGTCAAGTTTTATTTTTTTTCGTACAATTCGTGATGGATATCGATGGAGAAGATAAGTAAGAACATTTTTTATATTTGCTTTTCATGATATAAGCACTCCCTCGGGTTCCATGGCTTTTTTAAAAAAGCTCCTTTTTGGAACTTGATTTTCCTAAAATGAAAATTTCAAAGGTAAAAAAGTTAGTGAACCCGGCTCGTGCCGGCATTGAGTCTAGTATCATTGGAAAGCCTGTTTTCTCAGCTTTTATCCCTGTAAAATTTAGAAGTCACTTTTAGTAACTTTTTTTAGGGGCATAAAAACTGAGGGTACTTCAATGTACAGTAGCGATCAAAAGTAAGTTGGCAAACAGAATTTATAATATGATACTATATAAAAAAAAATTTTTGTAAAATAAAATAGCAATAAAGAGAGCACTATGAGCATAAGAGTGTCAAGTAATGACTCGACATCAGTTGTTCTCATTTCTCATAAATTCAGAAGGTGAAAATTTTGGAGAAAAGCTAAAGAACCTGGAAACCTATCTGTTCAACTTTGAACCATTTTCTGACGAAGACACTGCAATTTTTCGTAAAGAAGTTTGTCGATTCAAAAGAGATTTTAAGACAAGGTTTTCTAGTTCCCGTTACAGAGAAGGTTTGTTTGAAAAACAGAACAAGAAATGGCTGGACGGAAAAATTAACATACCTAAACCTCTTAGTTACCAGCAGGACCTGGCCGCCCAAAAAAGTTGTTTTATGAATTGACAGAAAGAAACAAACGCAGAAGAACAGAATAATTACAAAAAACCAATGATCTTGATGTTTTGTTATATGCCACTCAAGCGAAACTAGCTGCCGAAGGAAAACGTGAAAAATATCAATGTCAACTCCTAAACGGGCTACAAAATATAAAAAAGCATTCAGTGACAACCAAACTAAGGAAAAGAGCAAGCAATTAACATCAGAAGAAGCTCTCTCGATGTTCATTGAAGCCGACTTGTCAGCTGGCAATATAACATCATACGAGGTTATATCCCAAGCATGATTCCATGCTACAATAAGATTCAAGAAGTGAAGAAAAATCAATCATAGTTACCGAAACTTCAGCTGAAATAAAGCTTCAACCTCTGATGGATCACACGGCTTCCAGATTGTTGACAGATCTTAAAGAGGTATTGTCCAGCCTTAACAAAACTGAGAGAAGTTCGTTGGTGCTATTATCCAAGTGGGGCTGTGATGGGGCACAGCAAGCTCAGTTCAAACAAAAGTTTGTTTGCGACTCTGACTCAGATGGAAATCTATTTCAGAGTTTTTCTTTTTCAAATTTAAATATTTTTCTTTCCACCTGCTTCTTAGCTATAATAATGCTAAAATATAGTTTAAAATTCATTTTTAGCCAGTTTTAAAATGAATAAACCCAGAAAATAATTTTGTCCCCCAGATTAGACAAATCACTGTATGTGCATAGCTAAGAACACTCTCGATTTTATCCACTCTCGATCAAGTCACCTTTCAAAAAAAAAAACTAAATCAAAATCGGTTCATTCGTTTACGACCCCACAGACAGACACACAGATATACACGTTAAACGCATAACAATCCTCTTTCTGGATCGGGGGTTAAAAAATGATTTTATATAAATAACCGCCTCTGCATTTCTTTAAAACGTTGATTCTGAAACACTAAGTTTTTGTCACATTTCCACATAAATTTTAAGATAATTGAATTTTTATGCTTTATTGGAGTAAACCGATGATTTCACATGACTCTAAGAAAAAGTCCAATAGAGATCTTGATGGCCATCTTGTTAATTTGAGCAGTTAATAAATTTACTTTCGATAATCACTGTCATTAAAAAGTAGGACCACCAGTGACTTTACCAAATTTCTAAATCTGTGTGATTGCGTCTTGTAAACATAGCAGGCATTGCTGCCACATCGGCATTTCTTGAGATTTACACTCATTACTGATTTTTTCTCTCAATAAATTGATTTTGTCACGAGATGCATGCCATGTTGAACAATTTCTATACTCTGTGCTGCGGTACGTGACATTTGGGCGCCGCCGTTTGGGCGCTGGACTTTTGGGCGCCGGATTTTTGGGCGCCGGATTTTTGGGCGCCGCCGTTTGGGCGCTGGGATTTTTGGGTGCCGGACTTTTGGGCGCCGCCCTTTGGGCGCCGAGACTTTTAAGTGTCAAAAATATCTACTGCGCACATTTACGCGCACATTTGCTTCAAAATTTAAAACATGTTCTAAATATTTAAATAAGTGGTAACTAACCAATGAAAACCTTCCGCTGGCTACTAATACGCTTTTTCTATTGGTTAGTTATCATTTACATGTAAATTTTATGTACAATAAGCATCGTGTCATACAGGCTTTATAGGTAAATAAATCTTAAAAAATATTTCCCCTCCCCACATAAGAGTCCGTAAGATTTCCCATACCCCCCCCAGGAGGGGGAAAAATACAAGATACAAAATACATTTTGTATTTTGAGCAATATATTGGGGGTAAATATTTAAAATATTGAATGTATTTTGCTTTAAAATGTTGAAATGTATTTTAAAATTTTTATTTGCTATACATTTTGCCCCCTCCCCTTTTTTTCCAAATTCTCTACCCCCAAACTCTTACGTAATTAATGGATGGCCCTTGGGGCTGTTGAGAAGGGCGTTTTTAGCCAATTGGCTTAGAGGGGGGAGATAATTTATCTATATCAATGCAAATTTCAACATAGATTGATCTTTATTTGTTGAAAAATAAAAAAAATAAAGGGTAAAATAGTAATTCTTAGGAGGGGTAATTACCCAATTACACCCTCCTTATGGAAGGTAATTACCCAATTACATCCCCCTTAGGGGGGGTAATTACCCAATTAAACCCCCCCTGAAACTCCCTGAAACTTAGGGGGGTAATTACCCAATTACACCCTCCTGAAACCACCAGTGGCCGTTGATTGTTTATACCGAAACAAATAAATAAATACAATAAAACTTTTTAAAGTTAAAAATTTATAATTTTTATTAATTCATTAAAACATTATGTGCAATTCCTCTAAGATATTCCAATATAGTTCTATCCAGATATGTTTCGACTATTCGTTGTATTCTGGTATCCACTGATTGATATTTTAGTCTTTTATAAGGAGGAGCTTCACCACGTGTAAATTGCTCGTGTAATGCGTCTTTTCCTTTCTGGACACTTCGTAAGCCATCAATAAATTTCCATATAGATGGATGATTTACATGTAAATGCTAACTAACCAATAGAAAAAGCGTATTAGTAGCCATCGGATGTTTTTCATTGGGTAGTTACCATTTACATGTAAATTATATGTAAAATTATGCATCGTGTCATGCAAGCTTAAAAAGTAAAAAATAATTTTAATAAGAGCATACAAAGCTTCTTGAAAACATCAAAACAAAAATACAAACAGCTAAAATTAATTTTTGCCCCCCTCCCCTTCCTTAAAACGCCGGCGCCCAAAAGTCCAGCGCCCAAATGCCGGCACCCAAAAGTCCGGCGCCCAAACGGCGAGCGCCCAAATGTCCTGGCGCCCAAAATTCTTGGCGCCCAAAAATCCGGCGCCTAAAAGTCCGGCTCCCAAACGGCGGCGCCCAAATGGCGGCGCCCAAACGCCGGCGCTCAAACGGTGGCGCCCAAAAGTCCTGACCCGTCTGTGCTGTACAACTGTGTATCTTTTCATGATGATATGTCAAACAATACTGAGCGCAAATGTGCAATTTAGGTAAAAATCAGAAAAACCAAGCCCTCTAAGATTACAAAAATTTATACCTAGCACCAAACAGACAGTACAAGATTATAATTTTAAAATTTAATTTGTTGTAATTCCAGTCGGTGCGACGCCTGGGTGAACGCCTAGCTCGTCTAGAATCCGATAAAAAATTAAAACTGAAGTATAATTAAAAAAGCATCACCTTTCGTGCACACCGTGCACACTGCATTAGGCCTGCCACTGTCGGCGTATAAAAAAATGAAAAGTGACAAATCAGAAAACACTGATAATTTTGCTACGTTAATCTACGCCAATCGCTAGTTAATCTCGATTCAACTGTTCGTGTCATATGGGTTCTTTATAAATTTTACTTAAATTTTACTTATTAACTGATAAGAATATTAGTCGTTTCATAATTTAGGTTACGTAGCTTTTAGTATGGAAGACAAAATGGAAATTATAACCACTGACGGTAAATATTTAAATGAAAATCTATTTTTGTCGTATTGCTAGGAAAACTGTTTTAGATTTATCTGCTAGTACAGTTCGTATTGGTTCAGATTCTGAAAGCAGTTCTCATAAAAGTGAGGAATTTGAGGAATTACAAAAACTTGTGGATACCGAATACTCGAATGGTTCTACTTCTAGACATTCGAGTGAAGAAGTTATTTTACCTGATACTGTTACCGTGCTCAAATATAAGGACACTGAAACTAAAGTTTATCTTGTAGGAACAGCACATTTTAGTATGGAGTCGATTAACGATGTGATTAAGGTAGATTTACTCGATGCGATTGTGTAAAACACGATTAAAATCATTTTAAATATTTAGGTTATCGATGCTGTTCGTCCAAGTGTGATAGTTTTAGAACTATGTAGATCAAGAATTAATATTTTAAGGTATGACGAGGAAACGCTGTTAGAAGAAACTAAAAATATTGATTTTGATAAAATCAAATCGACTATAAGAAGTAACGGCGTGTATAATGGATTGATGTATTTACTTCTTCTTAACATGAGTGCATACATTACAAGAGAAATAGGTATGGCACCTGGAGGAGAATTTAGAGCTGCTGTTAGAGAAGTATGCTTTAATTTGTTTAATATCTTGGGTGACTCGGTGTAACATTTGATTTGTAGGCTGAAAAATTGGAAAAATGTGTTGTGCAGCTAGGAGATCGACCTATAGAAATCACCATGAAACGTGCCTTTTCGAAATTATCGTGGTTTCAAACTGTTAAATTAGGTTGGAATTTGTTAACTTGTAAAGAACCTATTAAGTAATTATATTTCCTATTTAAAATGAATCGAAACTGAAATAATTATTTGCAGTAAAGAAGAAATTGAACGCTGTAAAAGTGAAGATATATTGCAACAACTTTTAACTCAACTTGCTGGCGAATACCCCACTCTTGGAGAGGTCTTTGTAAATGAACGAAATATTTTTCTAACTAATTCATTGCAAAGCATAGCTTTCCACGAATCTACTAAACAAGGTGAGTAACTTTTTAATATCACAATATTATGTAGGTATCTGATATTAAATATATCATTCACCTGTACAGGATGACTCACTAAAGTTTCATTCACATTGAGATTAAATGTATTGTATTATGAGGCAGAAACTTGTAATAACTATCAAATTGAAGTATTTGTTCTTAATTTAATTTCATTAGCCTTCGTAAGCTTCTATCAAAAAATATTTATGATTAAAACAGAGCCGGATGTACACTCCTTACACTTATAATTCAAAATATTAAAACAATAAATTAGTAGGTATAAGATAAAATTTTATTTATCAAAAAATTCAAAATTAAACAAACCTTACAGTAAAAAGGAATATAGCATTTATTTCTGTATGCTTCGATTTTATCTATGTCTGAAAAATTTTCTCCTACTTTTTTCTTTGCAAAGTCTTTGATCAGATCTTTATAATCAATCTTACATAACACATCTGCTTCTATACATAATAGAATTTTAATAGAATACATAATAGAGTTTTTATATATGGGGCATTCCACACCAAATCGACCATTTTCAAATGGGTTTCAAAATCGAAATTTTGAACCCGACCCCTTTTGATTTTCCTGAAATTTTTACATATTATACTATCTCACCATAAACAGTTCTGTGAATTTTTTCAAAATTTTTTAATCAACCCAAAAAGAGTTACGAATTTTTAGAAAAACTGATGTTGTTTTTCTTCAAACAATCGTAACTTTTTCAAAAATTGACTAATCAAAACGTTCTTTTTTTTGTTTTTATTTGTCTTTAAACGTACTTTTCAGGAAAAAATACAAAAAAAATATTCAAACTTGGATTCTACAAAATTTTTTATTTTTTCGGAGAAAATCATTAATTTTTCAAATTTTTCCACTTTTGATTTTTGATTTTTTTATTTCAAAAACAACTCTGATTTATTCCGCGTGTAACAACGCAAACCCCATAATGGGCCGAAATTTTTTTCTATTTTTTTTGTTTAATTAAAAAATATTTTGTTTTATTTTTACGCAAATAATATTATTTAATTAAACAAAAGAAATAGAAAGAAATGTCGGCCCATTATGGGGTTTGCGTTGTTATACGCGGAATAAATCAGATTTTTTTTTATAAAATAAAATAAAAAAATAATAATAATAAAGTATTTTTTTATAAAATTTTATATTTTATAATTTTTATATACGCCCCTTATATACGCCCCTGCTGTTGAAGTCCTCTGAGTAATTATCCATCAGCTTTTTGCAGCACTAAAAATACCTTTCAATGTTAGTAGATGATGAAGTGGCATTAATGGTACATCACTTAGAAAATAGCATCGCTTTTCTATTTCTTTGAATATCTCTCTCTTTTTTTTTTCATCTCATATCAGTTGTAAGCGGTTGTAAGTTTGTCAAGAATTGTGCAAAATGTGCTGATACGAAATTTATCTCTGGCAATCAAATTCAGACCAGCAGTCTGGCGTATATCAAACACGGATAGACTAGAGAGCGGGAAACCGCGGTTCTAATCCTGGTTGCGTCGGATATGTGCTGTGATCTAAAAAGTCTAAACTTGATCTGCGGACTACTCGCCAACCCGCCTGCCCAGCGTGGTGAGTTATGGGCAAAACCCCTCTCCCCCCACTTGGAGGGAGGCTAAAAGGGGAGGCCTAACGTTCAGGAGTAGACGAATAACGGCTGATGAAGATGAAGAAGAAGAATCAAATACAGTGTGTTCACGAAAAGTGGTAACAGTGAATAATTCTTAAATATTACTAGATACAAAAGAAAGTTTAAATAGTTTTTTATTCAACTCCAAATTTTCTATTGGAAACTGTCAAAGTATATTTTTTTATACTTCAAATTCAACCGGAAGTATACATAAAATTTTTTTCAAATAGCAACATGTCTTTTTTTTTAACATTTTCGCAATCTGCAATTTTTTCTCTATAAATACATACAAAATTTTCATAAGGTCACAAAAAAAATATTCGAGAAAACACAAGATTTAAACAAACAATAATAATTTATTAATTATTTACACACGGGTATGTAGAGTGCTATGAAGAACAAAACACCATTGTTATGATATAACACCATTAGAATTTTTCTATAGTTATTAAAAACGGTAGTTTACGTAATTCTATCTTTAAATTTAGAAAATTTAAAAACCAAAATTAATTTAGCATGCTATTAATTTATCACCAAATCATCAAAACTTCTGCGAATATTAGAATCATATCTTGAACAAAACGGTGGCAATTTTGAAAAATTTATCAGATAAATCAAATGTTGTGTTTTTGGTGTCGGGATGTTTTGTTTTCCATGGCACTCTACATACCTATGTGTAAATAATCAGTAAATTATTATTGCTTGTTTAAATCTTACATTTTCTCAAATATTTTCTTATGTAACCTTATGAAAATTTTATAGATATTTATAGAGAAAAAATTGAAGATTACGAAAATGTTAAAAAAAAGACATGTTGCTATTTGAAAAAAAATTTTTTCGTTATTTCAGGTTATAAATGACCCCTTTATGTATCTGTTTTGAGCCCTATAAAAGGGGTCTTTTCTCAAAAGGTCACCTCAAGGGGGACCAACCCGACTATAAAACTAAGTTTTATAAGGTCCTAGGACCTATAAAACTTAACTTTATAAGGTCCTAGGACTTATAAAAACAGTCCTTGTTGAGATACCTGCCCGAACGATTCATCCGTTCGGGTGAACTCCTGTTTTTCGCTTATGTTGTCAATAACTTGACTAACAACTTGCGATCTTCACGCCATCTACCGATAGTCATATCAGAGCAAACAAATCGTGAATTTTGTGGGATATTATCCCCAAAATAACGAAATTACGACACCTTTAGTTAAAAAATTGGCAATTAAATTAAGTGTTACTTTATATTTATTTACAAAATCATAGATTTAGATAATATCCGACAAAATTCGAGATTTTTTTTGCAATAATTGCAAAAAAATTAAATTAAGTGTTACTTTATATTTATTTACAAAATCATAGATTTAGATAAAATCCGACAAAATTCGAGATTTTATTGCAATAATTGCATAACGTGACCCATCCGTCCGTTATTTCAACATGCTGTCCGTCAGACCAAATTGTCCGTCGTTCGGAAATTTCAAAAGAAAATCAACCTTTTTCGCTCCAAAGAGACAAACATTGATCAACGACTTGCAAGCTTCACGCCATCTATCGATTGTTATTTTAGAGCTATTATATAAAATCGCGAATTTTGTAGGATATTTTTCCTGAAATAACGAAAAATTGTTCATATCACTCGGGCGATAAGGGTTTTCATCCTTCGGTCGATTATTCACTCGCCGCTGCGCGGCTCGTTTCATAAACTTTCGCCCGGCGGATGAAAAGATCCCCTTTATCGCCCTTGTGATATAAACTACTATTATGTTTACTTCCGGTTGAATTTAAAGAATAAAAAATATACCTTGGCAGTTTCTAATAGAAAATTTGGAGTTGAAAAAAAAACTATTTAAACTTTTTTTTGTATCTAGTAATATTTAAGAATTATTCACTGTTACCACTTTTCGTGAACACACTTTATACTTCTGGTGTATCTTCATCATTGGCTAGCTTCTTCCTGTATTTTTGAGGTGTAGCTGCCTTATAATCAATACCTGGTAACATTTCATTTGCATCTTTTTCATATATTTCAAATTCATTTCGTAAAGTGCACACCTGGTCATCTAATGATATATACAGATCTTCACATGTTGTAAGTTGACATTCTCATTTTGTAGAACTTTGTTTACTCTGTAAAAATTCTAAAGCAAAAATCTACAAAAAATTGTAAAGCCAACATTGGCTCTCACCAATTTGTACCATTTTTATATAACCTTTTGGTTATATTAGTTGTACATCAGGTATAAATTACCTATCTGACTGTACTGATTACTGTATAAATTGCATGTCAAGGTTATCAATGTATTTCTTATGGGAACATCACGGGTTGCATAATCATAATGCATAATATGTTACGTTATAAAATATATTACTCGTGGTGTATGTGATGTAAAATTAATGGCAATTTCCGTTTTTCAAAATCGATTTTTTCCAAATTGATTGAGTTAAGGGATTTTTAATTTTTACCTGATGTATAACTAATTATGGCCAAAAGGTATATTAAAAATGGTGCAGATTGGTGAGAGCCAATGTTGGTTCGCCCCTTGTTAGTCATATGAAAAGTCATGTTATCTTTATAAAAGCTATGACTTCTATAATATCAAAATTCATTATAGTCTGAACGTAAAAAACTTTCCCATATGAGTTTATTTTTAGTCACATAATTTTTTCTCTGTGTGATACCGTCATGCTGAAACTTGAAGATCGCATGACACGTATTAATTTGGTAATTTAAAATTTGGTAACAAATTATTTTTACCAAAAAGTTTCTTCAAGTTTCAGTATGAAGATATCATACTTGTATGAAATCGACTCGTATTTAGTACCTACTTAAATACTAATTTCATTTATTAAAATTTTACTTTTTTTCTCAGTAGAATTGAAAGTTGTACATATGTCAGTGTCACCTGTGTCATTTAAACCGTCAAGGGATGTTAAACCTTGTTAGTGGCGGCGCCAGCTTTTTTCTTTGGTTGGGCGACACCCGGCAGAAAAACTTGGAAGGTGGGCAGAAAAAGTTAGCAATATTTTGGGAAATACAAATAGTTTTATAGATAAATCAAAAAAATATGAACTCATGAAATATAAAATAATATTATTTGGGATTTGTGGTAAACTAAAATTTAAAAAAAATTGAATTTAGCAGGTTGGGCGAGAACAATTTACAACCGCACCCACCCCTGGCGATGGCGCTGCCACTGAACCTTGTTAAAAACGGATGTGCCTATTTATTATACATACAGCTGGCTATTTATACATACACTATTTTTAGAATCAGAATGCAGAATCAAAAAGAACTCTATTAAACGAATATTACATAAATATGAAATAAAATTGAACTTACATATATCTATTTTATTTATTTATTTTATCAGTATTTTTAAAAACGGATGTGGCTATTTATACATACAGTAAGTATACGCAATTAGCTATTTATACTTTTATGATACGTGCACTCAATTGGCTATTTAAACATACAGTATGTATATGTAACTGGCTATTTATACATAATTATTTAGTATGTACATAATATACAAGTTAGCAACGCCAAAGCCAACTAAAAGTATTAAAATAGACTTTTCCTTTGGTGATAGTAAAGTAACTATGAGTGCCATTCTGATGATTCTGTAGGTGTAGTTAGTAGCTTGGTAAAAGTCAAGTTATATTAAGTGAATCGTTTATTATGCCATAGTTGTTTATATGAATTGAAAATATTGAAAAGGTATTAATGAGTGAATTTTTATTTATAATTATTATATTTTAAATATTAATTTTAGATGACAGAACAAATGTTCCATGATAATGTAAATAACATTAATGAACATAATTTAAATGTTGGCCAAAAATTCAATGACTATGAACAATTATCAACGTCTGTTAATGCATTTTGCAGAGAACATTTTCATCCATTTATCATTAGAACTCGATCTCGAAAACAAGTTTTATATAAATGTTGTCATGGTATTAAGCAAATTTCAAAATGTCAGGGAAAACGTCCGAATCAACATTACTATTACAAGGGTTGTCCAGCACAAATAAATTTTTATAATGGTAAAAATGAAAAATGGACACTAACAAAAATGTTACTTAGCCATAATCATACAATCGGAAAAGAAGAATATGGATATTACAGCAAGGCAAAAAAAATAAAGGAAAATGATTATGATTCAGCAACGGATTTGTTATTATGTAGTGCCAAAGATGTAACGATTGCAAGTGTTTTGAATAAGAAAAGTGGAAAAAAGTTTATACGAAAGGACATTAAAAATTTTCGAAAAAAACTTTTTCCGACAAGTACAGAAACAGACCAAAGTAATTTAATGGAATTTTTAGCAGAAATTGAAGAAAACGGTGGTGTGTACGCTATAAAAAAAGATACAGAAGAAAAAATAGAATCACTATTTATAGCCTCCTCAGAAATGGTTCTAAATTATAATGATTCTCAGTGCCCAGTTATACAAATGGATGTTTCTTTCGGGTTTAATGTTGAAAATTATAAACTTTTAGGATTTTGTTATTATTCTAGTATAACCGACAAATCAGAATTTGCAGCTGTAGCATTTATTGCTAAAGAAACATATTCGGCATTTATATTTTGTATGAATGAATTTAAAAAAATATGTATGACCAATCCGTCTGTTTTTTTAATTGACAAAGATTTTATCGAAATAAAAGCAATAACAGACATTTTTTCTAGTGCAACCATTTTACTTTGCAAATTTTATGTTATTAATTATATTAAACAGTTAGTTTCTTCTGCATATAATTGCCAAATTGATGAGAAGCATAAAATATTGGATAAATTCAAAAAATGCTTGAATTCGCAATCATATGACGAATATGAAGAGCAGAAAAAAGAATTTTTGGAAAATTGTAAATCTGTACAAGTTTTTATAGAAACAGAATATAAATATGTATCACTTGAGGAAATATTTCTTAAAAATTGGGATAGCTGTAAAGAAATATGGGTACATTCTTTTAGAAAACATTTACCATTAATGGGAGACACAACAACGAACAAAATTGAACGATCATTTTGGACCCTTAAACAATACATACAAACTAAGTATCATAGTTTGCCAACAATTTATTTATTTATCAAGGAGATCATAAACTTTATTGATTCAAGAATAAATAACAATTTAACCAATGATAAACAAAAAGTTTTTAAAGTTATAGATAGTGATATCGAAATAAGAAAGATACTGGAAGGATGTTCTGAAGCCCTCACAGAGACGGGAATAAAATTATTTCATAGACAGTTAAAATTATTTAAAACTTTAGAGCCTAAGATGAGAATTAATAATAATGGCGTCGAGGAAAATCTTGACAACAAAATATCAAAATTTTATAATACATCGGCAAACACATGTTCGTGTTCATTTTGGAATTCTTTTAGTGCACCATGTCGTCATATTCTTATGATACGAAAATTTAATCATTTGGATTTATTTTCAAAAACTTGCTTTCATGGAAGATATATTATTTCAATTGAAAATGCACTAAGTATGGATACAGATGATGTAAATGTAGACATCGATGATCATATTGAAAATAAAATTTTTACTGATGATTTTGATTATCTTAGCAAAACATTATCGAATAGGGAAAAATTTAATACGGCACTGGCGATAACTAAAAATATTGCAGATATTTTGTCTAATTATGGAACGCAAACTTTCAATAAATATGTAGAAGAATTAAAAATAATAGAAAGCAATGCAAGAAATGGAATTTCTCTTTTTGAGCATGAGAGTAGTGGGCTTGGTGCAATTAAAACTGAACAACTAATTCGATCTAATAACGAGCTCTCTTCATATCAATTAAATGAAAACTTTACAACTTCAACACTAAAATTAAATGTAAAGGACGTCTTAAGAGAAAAACTAAGCAGACCACTTTTTAAAAAAGAAAAAGATTAAAATACAGAATAAAAAAAACCAAATATATTTATTTTACTTTATTGGTATAGTACCTACAAACCTTTAAATTTCATTGCCCATATTTCACTGATTTAATGAGACTTCATAGTTTATTGATTACTTTATTGAACAAAATTGTAATAAATAATAACTTTAATAAATAAAACTATAATTACACTGGTCAACACTAGTTTTGGTGCCGAGATGTTGTATTTTTTTTTAAGTTAGGACCTTATACTGATTACATAAATAGCAAAAATTTTGAGATCCTACGTGTAGTTTTCTAGATTTTGTCTTGTACAGAAAAACACAAATTTACATCAAAAACAACATTTATTACATTATTATGTATATAAAATCTTTCTTTTTCTCGATTTTTGTGTATGAGGTGTAGTGGGACTATCACGTTGCATCCCCTAGCAATAATGAGCCATCATAATGTTGATCCCATTGGCCTTGGTACCTTTCTTCCATAATTTTTAAGTCCTGGTGAAACCGCTCCCCTTGTTCTTCGCTGTAGGATCCAAAATTGTCTGGGAATTGGTCAAGTTTTGCTTTAAATCAACACAAATACTCCATTGGTGTTTACAAGGACGTGTCCATAGGTGGGGGTAGGGGGGGGACCTGTAGACGGTATTCCTTTGAAATCACTGGCGCTACTCACTTTCTTCAAATGATGGTTCACGAATAGAAGAAACTGTTGGAACAAATACTTCCTCTGAATGTGGTAAGAGTCTTCTAGCCAAATCTAAGTCTGAATAAATCATTTTTTTAACGTTAACATCGCGTAAATTAACACAGCAGAAGGAACAGTTATCGAAGTGATTTTTTATTCTTTCTATTGCATGGGCACTCCAAACCTCATACGACTTCTTTAACCATTGATCCACTGTCTCAAGTATTCACAGCACATTTTACAAACAATTTGGGGTATCCACGGCTTGTATTCATCCACAATTTCCGACTTAAAGTAAGAAAAATAAGTACTTTTTATAAAATTTGTTATAGGATTTCTGAACTTTTTAACTGTGTATTCACCACAAATGTAACAAAACACATTTGGATCATTGAGACAACTTCTTCGCGATGAAGACATGATATAAAATCATTTTATTTTTAAATGTATCGATAAGAAAGCAAATTGTGCAAACGCAAGTACTGATTACAGGCAATATTTAAAACTGAGGGTAGATCCAAAATGACACGTAGGAAAAAAAAATAAAAAATATTTTTAGTGTTTAACATAAAACAACTAACAATATCTCGGCACCAAAATTTTTTTTTGATTTTGTTGACCTGTGTTATTTATAATCAGTATTTATTTACAGTCGGTATGTATAAATACCCAGTTGCATATGGGGCATTGGAGCCCGGTATTCGCCTTCCGGCATTCCTTCAGGCTCTAACGGTAGCAATAAGCCGGCTTTTATCCGCAGCATATCTAGCTGTCCGGATTATTCTTCTTCTCACGTTTTGTCGCTGTATGATGTCGCACTTGGGTTGGTGTCTCTGATTGTGGTGTTGCCTCTCTGTTCTTCTCTTTCGTCGCGTTTCTTGGTTTTCAGAGTGGACGCGACGAAGGCGGCAATCTTGCTCCAGCTTTCCTCATCTCTGAGGACCAGATCGACGATGTTGTCCGGGGTAAGCAGCTCCCCGAACTGCAGAGAGAGGAGCTGTCGCTGCCGTTCCCACTTCCAACACTCGAAGAAAGTGTGTTGGGAGGTATCACTAGAATCGCAATAGCGGCATTTGTTCAGAGTTCTAAGTTTGAACCGGTGGAGATAGGCGTTGAAATAGCCGTGGTCGGAGAGCATCTGAGTAACGAGCATTACACGTTAAAATATCATCCTACTATGACGTTTAGTCAGTAAAAACCCATGACTTGTAATTCGGTATTGGCCTTCATGGTTTTAGCGGGTTTATCCCGTATTTCAGGATTCAGTGAGTCGTCGTCGTTAGATGTCGTGTATATCTCGGTTGCAGTATTCAGTAAGATTCGTCTGTGTGTGGTGTTAAGCATATACTGGCAGGCTAGGAAGCGGAAAACCGCAGTTCTATTCCTAGTCGCGCCACATACACTGCTGGGAAATCGGAGGTAGTACAATGGGCTTGATTTGGAGGCCTTGGTGCGTGCGAGCTTGCTTTGCCCTCCACAATAAAATCCAGAAGATTCGTCAATAGATGTCGCGTTTATGACCATGCTGCAGCATTTGAAGAGTCGTTATGATGTTGTGTTTATACCGGTAAAATGCTTATGGATTTCAAGTTGTTTCGTTGTATGATTAATAAGTTGTAAAATGATTTATCCGTAAATGTAAATAAATAAATATAAATAATATGATCTAAGATTTACACACGCTCTAATCCCACATGACTGGGAGCGTTCGCGTCAAGAACATTGAAAATTCTGTGCATGTAAAGGCACCTAAAGAATGAGGTGTTTTTAATAAATTGTTATAAAATGTTTTTCTAATTTTACCTTTAAGAACATTACGAAAGAATTCAACATTAAATGTGGTCCCTGTATTAAGGTGAATTTTAAATTTTCTTATTTTTATTTGGTTGTGCTGAACGTATATTAATAATATGAAATTCCTTTTAGGAGCACCTGCAAAGATTGTGGGAGTTGTTGGAATTGGACATGTAGCAGGTATAAAAGAATTGTGGGATGTGGATCAAAGTCCTTACATTGCAGCTACTATGTACATACCTCCACCATCATTGTCTTCCAAAATATTTAAGGTTACTTTTAGAATAGGTATGATTACTTTAGGTGGCTATTTAGTTTACCGTTATGTGCCTATTCCTAACGTTATTAAAACTTCTTGTACAAACACTGCCGAAACTATTGTGTCCAAAATTAAGACTTTGTTGTGATTCAATATTTCAAAATTTTATTTTGAAATTATATGAAATCATTTTTAAATGTAAATCGTTTTGTTTGTAATTCATAAGACATATGTTTTAATATTTTTAATTTCAATAATTACTGCAGTTACTTTACAATAATATATGAAGTTTCTTTGTAAGAATAATAAAAAGGTTAAAGGTAATATTAAATTGTTTAGAAAACAATGTCAACTTTTTAGAATTTGTTAATAAATTTACAAGACATTCCAATAAATGGGTTTACATCTAGTGAAATATTTTTATAAGTGTTTAAGATATTAAAAGTGGTTTTAATGCAACAAGGCTTTTATTTTTCTTTTGTGTGTAATGGAAAAGCTCAAAAAATTGCAAAAGTATTTTCTAAACATTTATTAATAATAGTATAGACATCTAAAAATCATTATAAATTCGTATCAATTTGAAAAAACAAAATTGAATGGAAGACTTTTAAGGCAGAATTCATTAAGTACATTTTACAATCATGTTTTGTAAGTATTGACTTAAATCACCCTTGGTTCATGGAAATGCACGTATTTTGTATAATACTGATTTGATTTTTATTTTGGTTGCACATCACCTGCACAGCGGAAACCCAAATTTCCAGCAGAACTGTCTTGAGTATTTTGCGATCTTGCTGCACATCTATACCTCCAACAGTAACTTTCGTGGCACATATAAGAACCACCCTTTTTAACTTTCATATCCTGAGCAAATGATAAAATGTAATTACAACAGATCAGTACTTCACTTACAAAACTTACAGAATTATTTAACCAAGAGTCTTCCGTCCATTCCCATACATTTCCAGCCATATTGTGCAAGCCAAACTTATTAGGTGGAAAATTATCGACGGGTGCTGTTGCTATATAACCATCTTCAACAGTATTAGTGGTGGGGAATTCTCCCTGCCAAATATTAGCCCTAAAATCAAACTTGACATTTCTTAAAGGCACAAAAATAGGAATAAATCACCAGTGTTCATTTTTAGGATTAAGCTTGTTACCCCATGGATACAACTTTTGCTTTAAACCACCCCTACATGCCATTTCCCATTCAGCTTCTGTAGGTAACCTTTTATTATAAAATGCACAGTATTTTTTAGCATCATTCCATGATACATGTACGACTGGATGATTTAATTTATCTAAAAAAAACTTCGTTATTAGTTTTGGGTGTATAACCGGCAACACTTCATACCATCGACACTGCTCTCGGGGCCTTCTGGATGTTTCCACGAAACTCCTTTAACTTTAACCCACCATGGTGCCTGAGCTGCTCTAAATTCATCATATTTTTCTTTCTCTGTATTACTTAAAAACATATCGAACATAAAACTATCACCAAAGGTTTCTGCTTCAGTTTTATATTTGGACTGTGTAACGAAATGTTGAAAATTTTCGTTTGAAATTTCATATTTGTCCAAATAAAAGGAAGCTACAGTAACATTTCTGGCAGGTCCTTCAAAATCGGTTGCAAAAATGGGTTGATTTGTACCCATTTCAAAAGTATTACCCTGAATAAAAACCATGTTGGTTATATCAAAGGCATACTCGGATGAAGTTAAGTCATTATTGTCCTGAAGTATTTGATTCGCCTCTCGTGAATATTTAGAGTCACCAGGTTGACTATCACATTTTGATTCGGAATTACGATTAAGTTGACACCCACAATCTGTTTTTACATAAGCTAAGTTGTTAAGTATAAATAAAAATGGTATTATATTTAAGTACATAATTATTCAACAAATTTCTTCAAATAAGTTCATCGATGCGTTTTCAAGCTTAACTAAAAATTAAAATGACAATTAACACAACAACTTAGGTTTATCAGCAAAAGGGCAACAACCTTAAAATGCTAAAATTGATTAAAAAACCTTAAAAACTATCATGTTCGATAATTCGCTAAAAAGTGAAGGTTATGCTATCATCATATGATTTTGACGTTTACGTTGACGTAGGACGTCACACAATCACACATTGAGACTAGTTCACATGATAGAATTTCCAAGCAGTCCAGAATGATCTATGTTCACACCAGCTCTTGTTTTACATTTGCGTCAGTAACCAAAAGTTTAAATTGGCGTCTAGCTGAAGCGCTTATTTTTTATTTATTTATTTATTTCATAAACGGAAAGATAACAATTAAATATATAAATTATTAACTCGTTGATATTAAATTGTATTAAAACTTCAAAATATCGAGTTATTAATAAAATAAAAATTAATTAAAAGATTAATTGAGCTTTCAAACGATTATTTCGTCCGTCATCAGAATAATATACAGATATTATGTAAGCAAGTCATGGAAACAGAGAACAAGTATTGTCATTTGAACGGTGACTAGATAAAATCTAGGACCGTGAGTTAGGAAAAACCTAAATTGTGTTCCGGCAAAGAAGAAAAACCTAACTCCAATACGTAAAAAACTTAAAGGAGTAATTGGCTGTAAATGTTGCTTAAGCCATCAATGTCAGTTTGCCGGTTCATTGTGTTGTTGGTCTTCTAATTAAATATTATAAAAAATAAATATAATATATGTATCAATAAAAAGTTATACCGGGTGCTGAATGAGTTAGGCGAACATAGGATATTAACATGTAAAAACTTATTTTTGCAAATTCCTGCTTCCCTAATTATTTTAGAGAAAAATTGAAAGACACAAATATAATGTATAAATATAAACTACGAATGATAAGAGCATTAGATTTTATCTAGCTTTTACGTAAATGGTCAAAAAATTCTTTTGAAATTGTTAAAACTTTTATTTATCAAACTTGCCATGTAAGTTTCCGAAGTGATTATTTTTGATAAGTAATAAAAAACAATTGCACGTTGTTGACAGTTTTGCACTTTATTAAATTTTAATTTCATAAAATGGAATATTACCTTGGAAACTTATACATGGCCAGTTTGATAAATAAAAATTTTAGCAATTTCAAAAGAATTTTTTGATCATTTACGTAAAAACTAGATAAAATCTAATGCTCTTATCATTCGTAGTTTATATTTCTACTTTATATTTGTATCTTTCAATTTTTCTCTAAAATAATTAGGGAAGCAGGAATTTGCAAAAATAAGTTTTTACACGTTAATATCCTATGTTCGCCTAACTCATTCAGCACCCGGTATACAAATAAAACTAAGATACATAAATATTATACATTTATATTGAAAATTTTACTCTAATGTAATTTCTAAAATTCTGCTCGGAATTGGTAAAAAATTCAGTACAAAGATCATTTTCTAATCTGTAAATTCTTGAAACAGATGAACAGCTTCTATTGTAGGAAGTTCTGTGGTATTTGATCGTAAACAGAGGTGGAGTTCTCACATTGCTAGTTCTGGCCAAAAACTTGATACTACTCAAAATTGTTGCCTGTCAATAATTATTCAATACTTTGTAAAAAAAGTTTAATTCTAAGTATGATCTTCTTGTGAAAAGGTTAATGATATGGTAAGAGGTTCGGTTGTGGGTATGGTTCGATTGTGGGCACCCATGCGTATCTTTTGACAGAAAGCAGATTATGCGTTTCTGACAATTGTCACTTGTGTATTAAGCATCACGTTATTTATGTGCCAAATATCAAAGCAAACAGACGCGTTTGCTTTGTGCTATGAACAAATTTATTTTTTTGTTCTTGAAAAAATTACTAAACATTTTTTTACACTTTTTCAATAGTGTTTAAATCGAAGTGAATCAATCGAAAAATTAAGTTCAAGATGGCTGCCAAATTCGGTTGTAGGCACCCGTCTTTTTTTTAGAGCCATTAACTCCAGAGCCATCTGTTTCAGTTTCTTACGTCACGCCAGTGTGCAGTCTCTCCATTTTAGATGAAGTTGGTCTAGTGCGCGGTGTAACGCCAAAGTAGCCATCGAATCTCTGCTGCAAACCAATGGAGAGCTTAGTGTTGACTTCTTCAAATGTTCTTTTTGGTGTGAAGAAGAAAGTAGCTGAGCAAGATGCTAAGATAGCGGCCAAGATAGCCTAGAAAGCGACACCAGCTAAGCGCGCTAATCCAACTCCAGCCAAGCGTGTTAAGGCAAAAGAGTATCCGCCATCTGACGATGATGCTGACTTCTGTCTGATTTGTTTGGAGCTTTTATCACGCAAATTAACCGCCGCCAACTCCATCAATTGCAACGAATGCAATCGGGCCGTCTATCGAAAGTGTACTGGCATATCTAAAGTATTAGGTGCGCGTCAGCTACTTCACATGCAAACATTGTGCTTCAGACGATGAATAATACCAATGAAGGTTTCCAAAATAAAAAAACTATTAATTTTTTTATATTTGTCGTCGTTTTTCTTCATATTTTCCCATTTCTAACAGATTTTTCAAGGGTGCCCACAACCGAACCAAAAAAAGCGTTGACCAAAAATGACCACTTCACAAAATTCTTTAAAAAATTTTTCTATTTGACGGAATTGGTTTAGGTCATTTATTAGTAGTTAGCTAAGGTTTCTAGATTTCCGTAGATACCTATAAGTCCAAATAATATGCACTTGGTCAAAAGTTGTGGGCCAAAAACGAAAGTATGCCCACAACCGACACCTTTCCCCTACCAAATTTTTTTTTAGGATATTGTCATAGTTTGCACTATAATCTGAAATTTTCGATTTATAGCATAAATACTTTAAATATATAAATTATTAACTCGTTGATATTAGATAATATAAAACTTCAAAATATCGAGTTATTATTAAATTAAAAATTGTTAAAAGATTTAACATAACGTTTGAAAGCTAAATAAATCTTTTAACAATTTTTAATTTAATAATAACTCGATATTTTGAAGTTTTATATTATCTAAATACTTTAAACATCTTTTTTGTATTTTTTCTATTCTACTCATTTATTATAGGATGGGTTCCATATAACAGTACAATATTCCAATGTGGACAACAAGCTAAATATAAAGAATAATACAAATTTTTGGCTCACTAAATTCTTTAAATTGCCTAATTGTAAATATTAAATTTTTAATATTTATTATGGTGACAGATCTTCATTAATGCAAAACTGTAAAATTTTAAAGTATTTTCTGTTTTTTTTATTTATAAAATATTTTTAATTATGTACAATAATAAAAAAACTAAAATTTTTACAAGTTAATAACTCAAAATATATTTCAATTTGATAATAAAAGTTTTAAATATATTGTCGTGAAACGACTTAAAAAAAAATCAATTTTTAACAAAATTAAGTCGAAATTGATAATTTTGTTTTTTTTTCAATTTTTTATGTTATTTACGAATTATCAAAGAGACACCTAAAAAGGAAAGTTTGTTGTAACTTTTAACACAAACAACAAACTTATTTTTATTTAAAAATGTTTAAAGTTATGAATTTATTTTGTATTGCAAATTATTTTAAAAGTTTTGAAAGTGAGCGCGCGATAAAATTGTTCGTAGAACGTAAGTTCGGGCGTTATCAGAAATGGACATGAGCGAAAATAATTGCTAGAAAAGTTAATCGACCAACGGTCGTGAGAGAGAGAGTTGATTTTTGGTCATTTATTTGAGTTAGTTTTGGCCGCCGAAAAAGGCGTTGATTTTGAGTGTTTTGATCAGTGAGATCGTCTTGGTCTTATGAGGACAAAGATTGGCGTTTTTTTTAATGATCAAGAGTTCTTTGGTCAACAATTTGGAATTTTTGAATAGTTTGTCTCGAGTTTGAGCGGCGATTATTTTGATTTGTAATTTTTGGATTGTGAGTGATTCTGGTTCCAAGAGTACATTGGACGAAGAATAGATTGTGAATTTTTGGTCAATGGTTCGACATTCCTGCATATGGAACGAGGAGCTTCAGTTGTATCGATTTACAAAGGTATTTAAGCTCAAATAAAAATTATTTAACATTTGATAAATTTTTCGCGTTAAGAAGGGCATTTTTTCAGGGCTTTTTTAGTTTAATCAACAGATGGCGCATACTTAAATATTTTTATAAAATAAGAGGAATTTGCTATATTTAAAATATAGCAAATTCGTTGAGATAATACTATTCTATAAACAATATTCTTGATCTTAAGCTATTTTGAGTTCGTATTGAGTATGTCAAAACACACTCACTTACAAAAAAAGATAATTAAACTTTAATCATGAATTGTGTTTTTATAAATAAATATTACGAACTCAAAATAGCTTAAGATCAACAATATTGTTTATAGAATAGTATTATCTCAACGAATTTGCTATATTTTAAATATTTTAAATATAGCAAATTCCTCTTATTTTATAAAAATATTTAAGTAGGCGCCATCTGTTGATTTAATTAAAAAAGCCCTGAAAAAAATGCCATTCTTAAATGTATTTTAAAGTTTCGTGGCGCCGAATAACAATTTCTTTAAAGTTCACATATTTGATAAACAATTTTTTTTGACTAATCTTTTGATAAAGTTTATTTGATTTTGATTTACAATAAATTTGTTATATTATAAACTTTTTGTGTTACATGAATACACCGTAGTGGGTACGAATGCGTTATTTTGCTATTCTCGATTGTTTAATTTTCAATTGTAATAGCGCATTCGTATTTGCTAACACCAAATACACTATACTTTCAAAAGCTCAAAATTGTGAGTTCAAAGGAGTCTTTTTGATAAAAATTTTATTGTTAATTTTGAATAAATTAAATTTTTTAAAATTTTTGTTGATTTCGACTCGATAATTTCATTCATCTTGAAGCCGCATACCCTGGGAAAGATTTTTTTGAGTGTTCCCATTTTAGCGAGCTGCCGGCGCACTTTTGAGAGGTATCTCGCTGAGATCACTTCAATATATAGGTACTTCTAGAGGTGACTGAATGAATGGAAACCCAATTTTTAAATATTTCCTCTTGAGTGAGGCCGAATAACTATAGAGTTTCCATAAATTAGTTGAATCAAGTTCGTCTAATCAAGTCCATTTCTGTATTTGAGGGATGTCAATTCGAATAGTTTATAAGTTCAGAAGTAAATTAAATCACGACGGCTATAGCACGTTCTCCCTCCATATTTAATGCGCAGATATTTGTCTTTGAAGATTCAACTAACTTTGCGTTTACTCTACCTCTGGTGGTAATTAATAATTAATTAATTTTAATTTCTTAAGTAAAAAGTGAACAAAATTATTCAATATACCGGGTGACCGAACAGATGCCCAATCATAGAAAAATAAAACGGGAAATTGATTTATTTTAAATTCCCGCTTCCCATTATAATGAATAAGAATTAAATTATTATTATAAAATTATTAAATATTATTTATATTATTAAATTATTATTATACCACCTAAGTACATCTTCGCACACTAGATGTAAATCAGCCGCTTTATTAAAGGCAGAAGAAGAAGAAGAATTAAAAAGGTTTCGGTTTAAAAAGTTTTATTTTCCGCATCTAAAGATACAAAGTACTTGATATTTTGTTTTTTAATTATTGTTAAAAATGTAGAATAATTAAAACAAGCAATTTTTGAAATTTTGCTTAAAATTTGGTAAGAGATTCTAAGTACATCTTCGCACACTATATGTAAATCAGCTGCTTTATTACTTGCAGAAAAGCAAAACGTCAAAATTTTTTAAAACTTTTCCAGGACTTTTGGTTGAAATTCCAAAAAATGAGAATTGTCCACTCCAATAATTCTCAAACGTGAATGGCGAAAAGGGCTCGCAATTACGGAAAACTATGTAATTTGTTCCACACACTACCGGATTTTACAGATTTACCAAGATGCGATGTTTGAAAAATGCACATCTGGTCAACTTTATCATTCACCACGCTACACGGGAATGCAAAAACCAATTTTATAGAGATACTTAAAATCTCTTTCCATACCTACCATATAAGCACACTATTGCGAAAAATAACGGAGTCGAAAACGCAAATTGGTCAAATATTTGGACACGTTTGAAAATCACCAGAGGCAAACGGTGTATTTCTCTTCATTATGTTTTACTATTCTAGATTTTTTAAAATCTTTTTTGGACGTTTTCTGCTAATCTACAAAACCAAAACTTTCCAAAATTCTTCCAACTTATTTTGGATCAAAAAAATTCTAATTTGGGGGTCTTAAGTGTCTCAAATAATTACGCATTAATTTTGGTTAATAATTATTAAGAGTGTATTGCTTAGTACAAGGCGGCGAGCAGTTACTTTAAGCAACACACTTGAGGAAATTATCAACCAAGCAAGAAGGATTTGTCATTGACCGAGTTACACTGGGTGAGATAACTTCCTAAATAAATAATGCAATGTTCAATAATTTAGAAAAAGAATAGTAAATAAATTTGCTGGCAAATATCAATTCAATTCAAAATCATAAAATCTTTCATGTTACCCCAAGGGGTAAATATAATAAATTCAATTTACTTGTGAAATAAAATTTTGAGTTGTCAAACCTACGTCTACTTAGTTATTTTATATAGGCTTTACAATACACAATTTTATTTTATGGGTGAATATTGAATTTTAATTGACAGGGTAATTATTAGCAAATGTTACAAATTGCCCTACGATTCTAAAATAAAATATTCTGATTGGTATAATATAATATAAATGAATACACTAATTTGTAAAAATCTATCCTTTTTCAAAAAAACTAAAAAATTATAAAATTTTAATATTTCAATAAAATTACTCAAATTATGGCAAAACAAGGTTTTAAATGCAATATTTTTATATAAAATAGGTTAAAAACCATTCCTGTAGAGTGTAAGAGTAGTGAAAATATTTAGAAGAGGGGCCTCAAAATTGAATTGTGCCTGGGACCTCATAAGTGATAAAACCGTCACTGATTTAGATTGAGATTATGCCTACTGCGGTTTGATCTTAAATACTTAATCACTAGTAGTTTCTTGACCTCTTCGTTCTATCAATGATATTCTTATTTTAGTGCCAATGCCATAAATCAAATCTAATCTTTGGATTGCTTCAGCAACGTACTTAACCATCATGCTAGATCCTCTTAAAAAAATTGTTTGATAAAATTGATTTTAGAAAAAATTTTTTTTTATAAAAAAATATAAAAAATAGACAATAATTTATTTCAAAATATTAGAATGAAATGAATAAATTGTTTCCATATTTTTGATTCAGCTTAAAGCAATACTTATATCAAATAATAATATATTATTTTCGGCAATAATCATAAATATAAATTGGTTAATTAAGTGCTAATTAAATAATTATTACAACAATAAAGAGTAGTACTTATGTTTTTTATAGGATTTTTATATCTATATTATCGTGCTGGAGCAATTTTAAATTAATTAATTAATGTATGTTGTTTCTTTTCTTACGGTTAAAAATTCAAAAAATTTTAACGTTTGGTTAAGTTTGTTTAATTCTATATCTTTAAATTAATTCATTCATAATACGCGATTTATTTTATTTATTATTTTGTGAACATTATTTTTAGAAAACAATACTAATTAGGAGAATGTTTAACTTAATTAAGTAAGACGGTTTTTTTCGTAACCTAGAAGTACTGACCACTTTTCATTTCTTATAAATAAAACTACATTTATGTATACTTAATTCTCATTATACTTTATCAAAAACTTTTTACAATTTCAATTAAATTATAAATATCACTAATGATAAGCAAATAATGTTTGGAAAAAATATTAAATTAAAAAATAAGTTAATAGAAAACAAATGTACAGTTTTAGGATTTTTAAGTTTTCTTTAACTTAAACCTAATTGCATGTATTTATTTTTCTTTTCAAAACAATAATTAAAAAATCACAAAATAAACTAACTTAAGTTATTATCATTTTTATTCCTTTTTGGGATCCTTATTGTTTTCTGGTTCGTCTGCTTGAGGTCCTGCTACTGCAGTTGCTTTGGGTGATGAAACTGCAAGTCCTTTATTGCCCGTCAACGCTGTTCCTCTAGGTGCAGCTTCTGCTACACCCCCGACTCCTGCTACTGCTATGGCTGCTGGATCAGCTTGCGATAACGACGGTTCTTCCGGTTTTTTTGTTGTACTCGAAACCACTTCTAAAAGAAATAATGTTTTATCTACACTTTTTTTTATGCAGCTACGAATATTTACCTTCATTTTTAACATCGTCGCTTTGTACTTTAGCATCTATAACAACGGTATCATCTTCGTCTTCATTGTTCGCGGTTTTAACCTGTAAATTATTATAATACGGAACTTCTTGATAATAATTGTACACATTCGGTTGAACGACATTTTTTCCCATTCTGAACAATATGTTTTCGCCTTTACCGATTTGGTCATTATTTATCAGTTGTTCGGTGAATGGGAATGGGTTGTTTATGAAATAATTTTGTCTAAATTCGCCGGGTTGATTTAAATCGACCAAGTTTTCGTTTTGATTTGAGATTATCTCATTAGGTTTAATATCAGAAATTTGTCCAGTAACCGTATTTCTTTGGAACAAATCTTGTGGTTGATTTAAATATTGAGGTTGTTGACGATAAATTAGTACTTCAGGATTTGGTTGTTGTAAACCTGGTTGTAAGATTGGCTGTTGACCTTGGAATGGAAAGCCTGAAAATATGTCTTGGCCATTGAGAATGAAAAATTGTTGGCCTGGTTTTAGTTGAGGGATGTTTGGTTGAATGGGTTTCTTGTTATACACTTTTGGGTTTACATTTTTGATGGTTCCTTCGAGATCATCAACTTCACTGCCAGGTCGAGCTGGTTCGTCGAAAGTTTCCAATTTTTGTGGCTTGTGGCCTGAAAATTGTTAAATTTTTAGAAATTTTTATCTCTTTTATCAACTTTCTAGCAGGTACTACATCATTGTAACTTGAAAGAAGGTAGTAACAATCGCTATTCGCTGTATTGGAGTAGGTTTACTTAATTAATAACTCGTAAGGCTAAATTATCCACTACTTATAATTATGTAACAATAAATGTCATTGTGCTAAAACACGCGACACAAATGTGACCCATTTTGCTATCCACTAATCAAAAAATTGATGGATAGCATGATTAAGAAAATGTCACGTTTACATTATGAATGTATACTGGTACCTCAAAATTGAACAGTTTTTTTTATTAATGTAATTAAAGCAGTAGCAATAAATTTTATTACCCATTTCTTAACTTTTGTTGCCTATTACTTTATTTTAAATTATAGTTTATTTGGTAAACGAAATTAAATGACTAACACTTTTTAAAAGAAAGTGTCTCGACAATTATTATTATTGTGTATTATGGGCCCCTTTAAGTTCAGTGCAAAAATTTCAACTTAAGAAAACAACCAGTTTAATTTCATTTGAATATTTTTTAAAGGAAATGATGTAACATTATAGGAAAAAGTAGCTATAATTATAAATTTATTTAATTTAATTATATACTTTTACGGATATTAAATTTCTTTTTCACTGCAGTTTTTTCATGTTCAGAGAAATTATATAGAACATATAGCTATGACTTATTGCCAATTAGAAATTATATATTTAATTATAAAAATGACTTTTAACGACTACTAAAATATTAGATGGTAGGTACCGTTGATTGGTGGTACCTACTATTTGCAATTTTCTGGTTCACTTTAAGAAGAATTGAAATTGCGTTTTTTATTAGAATATCGTAACAATCAATTTCAAGTGTATTATGTTGAATATACAGAATTGTTAATGGTGCAGATCGACAGTTTGAAGCAATTAAACCGTGCTGATTTCGCCTAGAAGACATACATAGAGATCCTTCTTATTCTGTCATTTATATTTTATTTCAAGCATTTTTGAAAATTTTCTGCTGGGCCCGTATGGTTCCTGGTCTAGATGAAAAAATATTCAGGAATTTACACAAACACTGCTGTCATTGCCTAATATGTAATTTGGAGCCAGTTATCATAAAATAACAATGTTATCTGTAGGTGGTAATTAAAAGTTTGAGATATCTCAAAGCAATCAATCACATACGAATTCGTCAAAGCTACGGAAACCAATTGCTGATGTTAAAACGAAACAATGCTATGCAATTTTTCCTTAAAATTAGAATTTGCTTCTGAGTTCTGACACGTGGTACTCAAAGGAGAAGAAGCTAACCTAGACTAGAGGCGACTACGCTTTATCTAAATAATGGAAAACTACAGTAAAGAACAAAATATTAAAATTTAAGGCACGAATCGTAGATTGACATCAAAAATGTGCAAAATGTGAACTGCCTGAATCATTTTTAAACATAAATGAAACGGTAATTTAGATTACAAAATTATTTTCCAATTCTTCCAAATGCAAGTAACTGTGTTTGATAACGCACACAATGTTAATATGTAATACATATTAAGGATGACGAAATCGTTAACGCGAATTACAATTTCGGTTGACAAAAACCAGTTTTTAAAAAGTAAAAACCTTTATTACACAGGACTTAACTACTTCTACAGTGAATTAGAAAAAGCGACTACTGATGCTCTGCACCTCTATTTAACACCTTTGTTATCTTAAATCTAAGAAAAGCGAATGAACTACATCTTATCATTCTACGTATAACATGAATATCGTAACTCCTCTGGCCTAAGATGAGAACTATGGGTTACCAGAGTTCGAAGATAATTTGATGTTGATCTCCTTTTTCGGATTACCATTGTCTTCTTCGGCTTCCTCTGCGGAGGGCTTCAAAATTTTGATTCTATTATAATAATATTTAAAAAATACATAAATTAAAATTACAAAGATTATAACATAAATGATTAATGTATATCCACTAATTTTGTGGAAATGAACCGAAGTATCATTTAATGAATTTAATTTTTCTTTTTGATTTGACAAGTCACTAAAAATATTTTTGATTTCATCGACATTTACTGAATTTAATTTTTCAGTTTTAAAATTAAAATCGTTCTGTACTTTTTGATTTTGACTATAATATAATTTAGGTAATTCAATATTTTTAAATTCCAAATTTAAATTCTTAAAAGTCTTTAGTGTTATCTCTTCTATTTTCACTTCACATTTTGTTTCTATTTGAACTACGTAACTCCCGTTTAAATACACACTGTCTTTGTCATTACCGCACTTGTTCGTAGCAACAACACTTTTTGGTGTAATGATGATCCATTGATTATTTTCCAATTTTTGAATTTTGATGTTGGTTATTTGAACATGAATTAATTTACAATTCGTTGCATTTTCCGAGTGTCGTAGTAGTTGGATTTCACATGGTGCATCTTCTTTGAAATCGATAATTTCTCCATTTTGACATAAATATTCCTTGTTCGAAATTTCAAGACATCTTGCAGTAAGAAATGCATAGTTTTGCTCATTATAAAGGAGGTATTCGGAATGAGGAATTATTGTTTTGAAGGATGTATCGGATAATATTGGCAAAGGATATAAATGATAGTAATTGTAACTTTCAGTTTCTACTATTGGAATTTCTAAAATAAAAATGATTTGATTTTCTTTACTATAACTTTTTATTTCCATAATTTTTTCAAATAAAAGAATATTTTTAATTTCTGGTTCAAATGGAAATTTATTTTTATTATTCAGTTGTTTATTAATTATTAAAATTTCATTCAGTAGTTCTTTTGGATCTAACATTGAATTATGAAATGTGTTAATTTTTGAAAAAGTGATAGCTACTTCAATTTTTTTCAATGAATCGTAGATTGTTTGAAAGGCTGACATTATTTGTGAAATAAACATTTGTATAAGAAAGAAATGATAAGTTTCGATATTTTTAAATTCCATTGTTTTTAATATCTTCTCTATTTGTAAAATTTTGGATTCTAATATTAATTGATTTTTTGCTAATGTTTGAATGTTTTTCTGATAATTGCCAATTGAATTTTGTAATAACGTTATCTGTTCTTTTACTAATGATTTAATTTTATCTTGGTTTCCTGAAATTGTCATTATTGCTTTGTCATATTTTTCCGCATCATTTTGATCTAAATTTCCGTGATTGCTCTAATTATGGATCCTAAACCGTCTACTAAACCTCGTTTGGCTCTATTTTGATTTAAAGGATTTAATTGATAAATTTGTAATGTTATTTTTCTTTCTAAAATATTTATTAAATCATAGGAATTATTTAATTCTTGTTTATAACTTTCAGTAAGATTTGTCGAACTAATTTCAAATGAATTTTTTAATTGATTTAATTTTGTTTGAAGTGAATTGAATTCTCGTATGGTATCAGTAATATCAAATATTTGAATGAATGACCAAGTATCAATTTTATTTTGGGCATTTCCTAATTTTAAAGGTAAGAGTCCAGGGTTTTCAGTTATTTTGTGGAATTTTGTAGAAAAGGTTGCGGTTAACAAGGTGAATCTGAAACAAGAGGCATCTTAAGTTCTTTGATATGAATAATTTCGTTCTTGTTTTGTTTGTTAGTAATTTGTACTCTATTTTTATCTAAAATTTCGGTAATTTGGTAAGGTCCAATAAATTTGTTCTCTTTCTTATTTTGAGTTTTTGGATTTTTCTTAAAAACAGTTTGATTTAATTTAAAAATGTCATTAGAATCTCCGTGAGTGTTATGTTTTGAAACTACTTTACGTTTTTGGTCGGTTAATTTTTCATTCAAGTCTTGGTAAACGTGTTCTAATTTATCTTTATGATTTTCCGCATATTCGGTGTAAAATGAAGTTGAGTTAAATATTTCATTTCGATTTCTAGAATTTGTATGGCCAAAAGTTAATTCAAAAGGGTATAATTTCTAGCGCTGTGTATGGAATTGTTATATCCAATAATGGCATAATCCATCAGATCTTTTTCATTAGGATACATTTCATTCAGTATTCTCAAATGTTCAATAATTGTTGAATGAAAACGTTCGACAATGGAATTTGATTCGTGGTGCATTGCCGTTGTAAAATGAATTTTGATTTTATGAAGATTCAAGATTTCTTTAACTGTTTCATTATTAAATTCGGTACCTTTGTCCATAGTTAAATTTTGGGGGATTCCAAATGAAGTAAAGTATTTAATTAAAGCTTTGCTAATATGAATAGCAGTTTTACCTTCTATAAAAATTGCTTGAGCAAATTTTGTAAATGAATCTACTAATGTTAAATAATTTTTTATTATTGAATTAAAATTATTTGTTTTTCAGGGGCGGTTCCAGTATTAACTCTTTTTGTACATCTAATTAATTTTGGTTTGTTACCAGTAAAATATACTAAACAAAAATCCTTGTACAATTGATCATTGTGAAAATACATGCAATAAACTTTTTGTGGGTCCGTGTATTTTTTTCAAAAAATCTAATATTAGTTCGTTATTTTTTTCGGTATTTTTAGAGTAATTATTTTATGATTTTCATAACTATCCTGATTTACATCCGCTTTGTGATATGATAAACGTTCGGGAACACTAAAACTTGATTTATTTTGTTGTTAATGATTTCATCACTAGATTGAATTCCGTCATTTGTATTTTCGTTTACGTTAAAGTGCGCTGTGTTAAATACGGGTGTTAGCATTTTTTTATGTTTTTATTTAATAAAAAATATAAACAATCTTATAATTATGTAATGCGAATTTTATTTTCAAGCTTTATGTTCTATTAGTTAGAGTTTTTTTTTTTTTAAAATTTGAAATTTTATTTTCAACTGAATAATTTGAATCTAATATTTCTTTGAAATTTATAAATTTGATTTCTTTTGGTTATCAGTTTGAATTTCTAAAGGTTTATTGAAATTTTATTTTTATGCAATATTAATTGGTCCATTATTTTTATGTTATTTGTACCTAAATTTAGAAAAGCGAGATTATATATTACTACTAATAAGCAAAAGATATTATAATGTATGCTACGAGAGCGAAATCCTGGAACTGATAAAGTTCTGGAGGCAAAAGAATACAATAGATTCCTACAAATTTGTTATTTAATTTCTTTCTTTTCATATTTTTAATTTTGAAAATTTGTAGTTGTATAATGTCTAAATTGTAAGGATTATTAAAACAATTTTGTTTAAAGTTTGAAAATTTTTTGTTTCCATAAATTTTTGGTAATATTTGAGGGTTGTAATTTAAATTAAATTTTGTCAACTTTAACTTGTCTTTTAATTCCGGTATTTGTTTATTTTCAAAATTTGGATCTTTTAATAGCTTCAGTTTCCGTTTGTTATCGTCGATTAAAAGTTCAATGCATTTTTGAGAATTGTTTAATTTTGTTAAGTTTTCTGTTTTCATTTTGATCTGGGTCGAGTTAAATAATTTTGTTGGTGTTAAATTTTCTAAATTGTCATCTTTCAATTTTATTTGTTTGTTTGCCAAAATGGTATTTTGTAGTGAGGTTAATCTACTAGTATTTTCATTGAATAAAGTTTCTATTTGATTTTTGGAATCTTGTAATTTTGAAAGCAAACGTTTTGTTTTAATTTTTGGGTCAGGGGTTTTAGTTTGAATATCGGATAAAAATTTAATTTTTGCTTCTATGTCTTTACTAGTCAAAAATTGGGGTTGGTCTGTAATATTTTCAACAATACATTCACATAAAAATTCAAGCGTATTATCATCTGCTTCTCTAGGATTATTAATTATTGATTTGTTTTCTAAATCGTTAATTGAAATTCTAGATAAACAATCTTCATTTGTATTATATTTCCCTCTTTTATTGTAAGGTTCTAATCTGAGATTTTTAAAATTTTGTTTTGATAAATTTAAATTTTCTTGTTCTAAATTTAATGGTTGATGATCGATATCTATTTGGTCAACAAAGTTTAAATCTACTAAAGTTCTTGGTTCAATTTTGAAATGAGCTGAAAGGTTTACTTTTGACTTATTATTGTTAAAATTTTGCATTAAAGGTTTCTTATCGGTATCGAACATTATTGAAATTTCAGTGCGTGTTGTTGTAAATCTTCTTTCTGCAATATTAATTTGAGCGTTTAATTTATCGAGTAAGTCAAATCCGATTAGTCCTTGGTAGTTTTCGTTTAATTGAAAAAGATAAAATTTATGATTTTGATTTGTCTTAAAAATTTGAAAGATGGGAATTTCGGCTACTTCATAATGATTTGAGATGTCATGTGATGTTTGAATATTAAAATTTTCGTTTGAAATGAAATTATTGTAAAAATGATGAGCTAATTTTGGATCGATCAAGCTTTTTGAACTACCTGTATCTATCAAAAATTTTGCATTAATTTCTGGTATATAAATATAAGGTAAGTTAGATGCAAAATTATGTAATTGTACTATCTGGGTTGGTTTGAATAAATGACTTCGCGAAAATTTGTTTCATTATTATCATTGTTAATGTCGTTGTGTTGACATTGACCCTCGTCTATAAATGTGTTATCTTGTTGCAAGAATGCATCTTGAGGGTACAAGTTACATTCTTCCGGCAGGTTGTTAAACTCGTCTTGGTTTACATTTTCCGTATAATTAAATAAATTTTCAAATTCATTTTCGGTTTCTTGATTTTCGGTTACATTCTGATTAAAAAGGTGGTTCATAGAATATTTTGATCTTTCAAAAGTAGCATGACCACTACTTGTATCCATTGGTTCGTGTAATCGATTTGTAATTTGTGTTCTACCCGATCGGTTAAAATTTTGATTCATACCTTGAGAAGGTCTAGGTTGATTTTGAAAAGTTTTATTAAAATTAGGATTTTGAAATGAAGGTCTTTGATTAATCGCAGAGTTATTTTGAAATGATGAAAATCTATTAAAATTTGGGGTGTTTTGAAATTGTGGCGTTTTGTTAAAATTTGAATTATTTTGAAATGGTAAATTTTTATAAAAATTTGAGTTATTTTGAAATTGTATAGGTTTACTAAAATTTGAAGTATTTTGAAAAGGTGAAGACTGATTAAAATTTTGCGAATTTTGATACTGTGGAAATCTGTTAAAATTTTGAACGTTTTGAGTTGTTGGAGTTTTATTCAAATTAAAATTGGTTTTAAAATTATTATTTAATTTTCCAGGTGTTAATCTTTGTTCCGGTCTAAACATAATATTCGAATTTAAAGTGTTACTTTGGTTAGTGGAATAAAGAAAATTTTGTTCTTCTAATAATAAGCTCATTGCTTTTTCAAGACTATCTGGATTTCTTAATCTAACGTTAGTTTGAATTTGTCCAGTTAGACCTCTTATAAAAGTTTTTAAAGCTAAATTATTGTAATTTTTTATTTGAATCGCCATTTCTTCAGGTGGCATTGATGTTGAATTTAAATTTGACGTGATTAACGATCGTACGTCTTGACAACGCATGCCAAAATTATAAAAAGATTCATTTCTATTTGGTTTCAAATCAATTAAATCTTGCACGAGACAATCGATATTTCTTTGATCTCCGAAACTTAATTGTAATGCTGATTTTATAGCTAACCAATCGTTGAGTTCGCTACGGGAACCAATTAAAATTAAAGCTCTACCTGTTAATTTGCCTAATACAGCTCTTAACAAAAATTGGTTTAAAGCGTTATCGGTAGCACTTGAAAATGTATTTATTAAATTTTGACAATTATCTATAAAAATATTCAAAGTGTGAGGGTTTCCCTCGTAATGTGAAATACTATCTAAATGCAATTTTAATAAATGATAATTTGTTGCCATTGTTGATGGTTCTAATTTTATGTTACTAAATAAATTTGTTAATTTTTCAAAATCAATTTCTGGGTTCATAAATTTCTCGGAAACGTGCGATTGAAAGTTACACTTATCTATCTTATACTAGGAATTGAAATGATATGAAATTAAATGAGACTTACAATAATGCTGTTTTCATTCTTTGCGGTTCGTTTTCTTAGTTGCTAATGCCTATAAGTTTGGACGATGCTTGTTCCATCCTCAGGACTTCCTAAATTAATTGTCAACAGTTCGGACGATGCTTGTTCCTCCCTTGATGACTGCTGTGCTGTTTTTGTCCAAATTGAATTTTTTTTTTTTTTCTTCGAATTCCCAATTAATCGATGATACGAAAATTGCTCTTGCGATAAGGTCAATTTTGGGAATCCTACCGACTGCGCCAATTACAATTTCGGTTGACAAAAACCAGTTTTTAAAAAGTAAAAACCTTTATTACACAGGACTTAACTACTTCTACAGTGAATTAGAAAAAGCGACTACTGATGCTCTGCACCTCTATTTAACACCTTTGTTATCTTAAATCTAAGAAAAGCGAATGAACTACATCTTATCATTCTACGTATAACATGAATATCGTAACTCGCGAATAGATTTACACAACAAAATAATATAGTACTCACATTCTTTTCAAGTACACGCATGTCTGGGAATACTTAATAGTTCACTTACTTATTCATATAGTACTTCATAAAAAAACTATATGACGTGACTAACAACGAAAATTATGAGGTGAAATTATTTGAATTGTTTACCTGATGGTGTATTAAAAAATTGCCGGACTGCTGGAGCTTCGTTTCCTCTATTCAGATCTGTGGGTATTTCTTCAGCATCCTTTTCTATTGGAGGAACATACGATGGTCTGGGATTATAGTTTGGATTAAAAGCAGGCACTTGAGGGTTTCCACCACCGTAGTACACTCCTGGTTGAGGTTGTGGTTGTGGAATTAAGAAATTGCCAGGTGGTGCGCCCGGATTATATAAAAATTGCTGACCAGGTGTTGCATAAATTAAAACTTGAGGTGGTTGAGGTTGCACTCTAAAATTTAAATCAAGAAATAATTTTCGGCTTTATAAAATAATCCAATCATATTTATTGCAGTAGATATTACAAGATTCCATTTTTCCTTACGAGGAAGTACTACATTTTTTGGACACGGTCAGTGCCATCCTAAATGAACTGTAATTTGGTCGATGAACGTAAATTAATAATTAAAGTATTGTGTTTCTCATAAACAATTCAAGGTTTTGCATAGTATTACTTTATAGTAATTAATGTGTATATAGAATGTTTAATTTGTTTTCTACTTACCCCGGATAAGGTTGATTTTGAGGAAAATTAAAACCAGGATATTGAAACTGAGGTTCTAATACATTCAAATTTTGCTGCAATTCGGGAGAATACTGTGATTGAGCTCCCGATGACAATAAAATCGGTCGATCAGGCCCTCGTGGAAATGCTGGTTTAATATCAGCACCACATGCCAACGAGAGGATTGTACATCCTATTATCACTGATCGCGAAATCATTTTTACCTAAAAGAAAAAGTTTTTTTAATGGTAATAAAAGTAAACTAAACATTGTCAAAAAAAGATAACAAAGTTTGGGTGATATGGATGTTTCAGTCATAATAATTGTTCGAGGTAATATATGTATAGTCTATCACACTGAAAATTGAAAAGCAATCAAATTTAAAGTATAACTAATTAAAATAATAAATTGATTTGTGTTTCATATAGTGCAATTTGATAGTAACCATGTTATCTATATATTAGAATCACCAAAAAATGCATCATCACCAAAAGTTGACTTTTTGAATTAAAATATTATTTATAAAGACACTTCAAACAATAACACCCCATGGTTCAAGACGAATTTATTTCTTGCATTGGACACCATCCAGTAGCTACATCAATTTATTTATTATTTTATCATTTAAAATATTTTTAGTTCTTCACACCAAATATAGGTAATTTCTTTTCGCACAGGCTACATTTATCTATGGATCTATGACATTTGTCATTTCATTTTTGTCATTACAGTTTTGCCAACTTGTATTCTTACAAAAAAATCAAATCTAAGCATAATTGACCGATTTTTAATCAAAAAATTTAAAAAAATATAGTTGAGAATATGATCATAATAATCTTCTATAAAATATTGCTATTTAATGTAGCATTACTATGAATCTATTGATACTATTGTATTGTCACGAGTAAAGTTGTAATGAAGGTGAAGCAACATTGTAATCTATTGAATATTTTAAATTTTACACTAGAAGAAATAAAATTCATAAATAATTATCAATGAACTTATTCATCTCTTTCATAGCACATTCACTATAGCATAATAATTATCTGCTCTACAAGATTAATGTTTAAACAATATACTTACATTATTTAGTTTATGTCTTTTCCGTATCAAGAATGTTAAAGTTATTTTTTACTGAAATGGGTCAAATTTGTAAAATGTGAAGGCTAATGTGAAGTTAATTTTAATAAATCTAATTCGCTTTTGAAATTTATTTTTACAAGATTTTTTCTCCAAAAACTTGAGAAATAATTAATAGGTAGGTGTGTAAAGTGTAAAATGATACAAAATTGTATACAAAATTGTATCATTTTAAGATTATATGGCAACTTTTAACGAGCAATGAAAAATGTTAATTGTAGACGAAAGTATATTTTATAAAGACAAATTATGTGTTCCTACTTTAGGGTTTTTACAGATTCATTTAATAAAAATGTCCTAGACAACCTATCAAAAATGGACCCATGGCAGTTAAATTGGGGATAAAGTTTAAAAAATTGTTAAATAATAAATATCTTTGTTGGTATTTGATTATAACGTGATAATAAGATGGAATGTTTGTGATGATGTATAAACGAAGTCATCTAAGCCGGAAAAATGTGTAAATAGAGCATAACGTCTAACCTAAGGTATAATTTTATGTTTGTAGGGGTAAAAGCATATATTGTTAAAGAAAGTCCATCAAAATCCGGTCTTTGGAATCTGCAAGATTTGTAAATTATTGTTAACTTTTGCGGTTTTTACTTTAAAATTTTTTTCTATTTCTTATGGGGTCATACAAATTTACACCTTATACATATCTGCCATACGTAGTACCCGGGTACTACCATATATTTATATGAATGTAATTCCTGTTGTGCTCACCTTTTTAGCGAATTTTTAATATTTATATAAGCTTTTTTAGTTACAATTATGTTTATTTTTATTTACGAGTTACATACATTTATGCATAGTGATGGTGACTCACGGTTTGTATCAAAATTTTATTAAACTCTGAACATATTCTGAAGTAGAGCTGATCAGTCGAGAGTAGATTTTACGTTCTCGATTACAATACTTTATTTTTCAGTAACGTAATGAATGCTAATGAATTTAAAATAGAAATAAATCTTAATAATTTGTTACCTGGTGCAACTCGTGATTTTTTATGTTTTTTTTTTAATAATTTATTAATTGATTTAATGTGATCTAATAAGGCTGTATAATTGTGTAAAATGTTTAATACTCGAAGGAAATAATTAGGTAAATTTTATTTAAAATGTTACATTATTAACTCGTTAATATTAAATAATCTTAAAACTTTAATTATTTTGAGTTATTATAAATTAAAAAATTTAATTAAATTATTTATTGAGCTTTCGGAAGATTATTTCATTCCATCATCAGAATCAAGTGAACATGTTTCAAAGTATGATACTATTCATATTTTGATATGAATATTTTTTTTCAAATAAACAAAACTTCAAATAGAAATATTCATAACTATTCCTTTAAAAAATTTCGAAAAAAGCTTTTTTTTTATAGCTTTGCAATTAGGGGTAACCCCTTAAGGTATCAAAAATGTTTTCAATATTAAAAATATTTTTGAAAAAGTGCTGGTTTAGGGTTAGGTAATAGGGACTTTTATCAATTTTGTTTAAAAGCTAAAATTTTTAAGTCTATTTATATCCTACTTGTAGCTGTTTTTAGGTATTCTAGCCAAATTTAGAAATTATATTGAGATTGCTTATATCAAATGTAGCTAAGGTCATGATCGAAATAGTCTTAAAAATTTTTGCTTGTAATCATCAAATTTGCTGTGTAAATTTGATCAAAATTGATGACGGTCTTTAGCGTTAAATTAATACTTCTGGCTTTTGCTGTTAAATCAATATTTGAAACAATTTCAAAATTTTATTTTAATTTTGCTGTGTTATCTAAAATAAAACTACGAGTATGATCAAAATTGTTTCAAAGATTTTACGTTTATTCAGGAATTTACTGTGTAACTTTTAACAAAGTTCTCATTAATATTCAAAAATTGGTATTAGATAGATATAATAATAATACTAGGTATATATTAGATAAAGTAGTCAAATTAATATCAAATCAATTTGTGCCTTTATAAAATCAGTGACGTAACAACGCAATATTCAGCTGTGCTTTTTAAATTGTGCAACAGGCCTCTCAAGCATGCAATACTTAACTTTTTCTTATAACCTTTTCTTCAAAGTTTTTTCGATAACTTTTTTTTAACCTCTCAGCCTAAATTTTCTCCAAGCAACATGCGTACCATCAAGTACTTTATAATAATAATATGGGAAACTTATGCAAATTTCTTTGTTATTTTTTGCGACATTTTTAAGTATGCCACCTATTGGCTTAAAGCGTATACTAACGAAACTATCAAGATTTGGAGAATGAAAATTGGCATTTTAAATTGAGGACATTGTAGCAAAGGGGGCAGATCCACTTTTACTTATTGTTGGAAAACAAGAAAAGTAAGTGTAAAAATCTCCATTTTGCAGACAAAAAAAAATTCCATCTAAATATATCCTTAATAAAACAACATAACCTTCTTAATTATGTGATGTCAAACGTCAACATAAACGTCAAGTATCGTTAATTCACATTTCTAGCCGGTAGTGACACTGCGATCACATGAACTTATACTTTTTATTGTGTGTTTTGTCTTGCCCTGTTGTGAATAATGACAATTGGTACGACTATTGAATGTACCTATTTTTACCGAGTTTTCTGAAGATACTTTAACCTAAAATATTTTATTCTATGTAAAGTACAAAATATTTACAAAAACAAAATGAGACCTATCGAGAGCCAGTAAATATTTTGGTTACTTTATTTTAAAATTAAAATTTTATACTTTAAGCAAGCAAGCAAAATTGAATATCTGCACTATCCGTTAAAATAGAGGGTGACAATTAATTCACCCTTAAAATAACAAAGTATGCACTACAATAATTAACACATTTTTGCGTTTTATCCAGTGTATCGGGCAAAAAGAACTTTTTTCTTGTTTTTTTTTTAGTGGAATAAACTCTAAAAATTAATTTTTCAATATTACATTATTCTAATTTATGACATGAAATATATACATAGTCGAAACAAAAAATTGATTCACATAAAAAGTGTGCCATTTTATGTGTCATTCTCTGTATGTACCTATCGTCACTCTTTTCATTCTAAATATTTCTTGAAAATATAAAGCTCATTTTTAATTACTATTGTATAAAATTTCAAGTTGGTTAATAATAATAATAATAAATTAATAATAATCGAGAGAAATTTAATCGTTTCTCTGCTGAAACATGGTAACGAAATCAATTAGTGGTAATCAAATAATAGTAATTGCTAATTGTTAACAATGAAGACATTATTTGTAAACTATTGAAAATATTGTACAATAAAATTTCCACCTAATATATTTCAATTTCTCTGCTATACAAAAAAGAACCAAATGGGTACAACATTTCGCGTTGATCATTATTATTTATTAATTGCATATAAAACTTTTAATTGATTATTAATATTCCATCGATATATATTATGTATTTAGTCTAAACCTGTTATAATTTTATATTTATCATTAGGGAAAAAATGAAAGTAAAATTTAACATTTCTGCATTACTAAAAATATGTGGAGATATACACATAGTAGGTTATAAAAATTATTTTATTTACCTACCTTATAATTTTTAAATAAAAAGAAAAGTATAATAATAAAGTTGAAACCATTTTCAATAATATCGAAAGCTCTAACCGGATGATATATTAGATACAAAGTGAACAAAAACCACATTCTTTTTAATTACTAAATGCTAGTGTTAGCCTAACCTAATAGACATGTAGTAACTATAAAAAAATGAAATTGATTAAATTCTCTCTATAAAAAACAACAAAAGAAACATACATTTGCAGTCAAAGGTAGGTCAGAAGATCTTGACCTTGAAAAAGTTATATAAAAGACCCTGACTTTCACTTATCTTTTCATCATTGAAGCACCTACGGGTATGAAAGCTGCCAAAGAAAATACTTTTGGCACTACTAAAAGAATTCATTCTCTAAATAGTAGTGCACAGTTATGTCATGTAATTAAATTTAATCTTGGAAGATTGGGTGGTTAAGCCCCAAGCATCGCTTTGGAATCAAGAGAAAATAAATGAATTAATTTTTATTTACAAAAATCATGTTGAAGTTTATTTTTGGAAACAACTCCAGGTCCAAAGTACTTAAAAAACCTTTACCAAAATGTTGTGGTTTCGCAATGTTATTTATGTTATTGTTTCCGATACTTTTGAAATAGTTCACTTAAAAACTTGAATATTACAAAAAATTGTTGTTGTGATGATTTGTTTTCATCGTGGACCTCTCCATTGTAAATAAATACATGGTAAAAATGCCTAACTTTATGTCGCATATCAAAAATCTCATCTGTACTTTTTCGTACCCCAGCAGATCAGATTGGTGGAAACTCCAAAAAGTTAAGATGCGTAACGGAAATTAAAATGTACTTTGATGAAATGTTTCAGAAATATACATCAATTTTTTTATTAGTTTAGGAAAAAATTGAGAAATCTAGGACAATATTAAGGGAAACCCGAATTTTTATAAATTTTACATTCATTACGACAAAGTTTAAACCTTGACTTTTCTGGGATGTATTACCTATATTAAAAATACACCCATCAATAATTCGATTGGACGTGAGTTTAATTAATAAACACTGTTTTGTTTTGATTTGTGCCCAACATTGAAGTATTGATCGCTAATCGATTTTGTTATCAGATTGCTTACTATCGCAATACACAAATGGTGAATACATTCCTTATTGATTTTTTATAGTGTTAAAAGTTCAATATCAATGTCAAAAATCCGTTCCAAATTATGAATGTATTTTTATGGATGTATGGAACTGTTTATTATACTGTTGAAATATTTAGTAGGTATTTATGGACCAATAATTTGAAGTAAATTATTTTGAATTTTTTTTTAATACTTCAATAATTCTATTCTATCATTGGCAAATACGACAAGATCACGTTTCTTTTTCTATTCAAATGCACCCCTCAATGATGTCTTCTTTGTACCTTAGAGCAGGGTACACTTGGATCAAATATTTTTTGTTAAATCAGTGTAGGATGTTTTTCGTAACTCATTTAGGTGTAAATTAATTGATTAAAAATCTTTGAAAACAAAGCACCCACTTGGACGTATGTCCGCTTTTTGATCTTGAAAATTATATGTGTCATTTCATTACTCATCATTACTCTTGTCAAAAGCATTCAAATAATTTCAGTTTGATGGATAATTCCAACAGTACATTTGGCATAATTATCATATTGATGTGATTATTAAAAGTCTAAAATTTTTAATCTAGGAAACGGAAATGCATCACGTATTCTTACTAATATAAAATTATAAATTAAAATTTCTAACTTATAAAACCAATAGCTTGTAAGATCTACATACGATTGCAAGAGGAAAGCTCACAGTTAATTGCATATTGAGGTAGTCTTATGTCATTAGTATATTAGACACAGTAGACGCTAAATGCAGTGTTTCAACGTCGTTTAAAATGAACAAGAAGTGCATGCATTTAATAGCGTTAATTAAGCACAAACTTGTTTTCCATATACCAGTACAGCGCTAAATTCAGGTCAAACTTCATCTACGAAATAGACCAAAACTATCATATCAAAATGTTAAACAACAACGGGCCGATATACAGACCCCGAGGCACACCAAACCAAACAACTTTTGCAATTTTTCACCGAGGTATTGCAAAAATATAGACAGTACTACCTACTTAATTGAGTGATCATGTCAAAATATTTTTCGGCAAAACTCGTACGTTATTAAATTACCTACGTAGATTTAAAATATTTAAAAAAGTAATTTGTAAATATGAGAAAATTTTCACATGTTAATTTACACGCACGAAAAGTTACTATTATTATCTTAATAAATTTGCAAAAAAGAAAAAAATCATTCGTACGTTAACATTAACTAACTTTTATATATTGTCCACAAATTTCTTTCTTTTTTCGATTGTATGTAATTGTCTTTGTTAATAATATTAATGTGTCAGTTAGAAAACAGACTTGGTTATATAATTCGTGATTTAAATTTAAAAAATTAAAAGTGCAGTTGACATTTTTCAGTGCATACAGAATAAATTAAATTTTTTAGCTCGAATTAATACCTACATTTAAAAATAGTTTATATTTATCTAATTTGCTATTACGAAATTAAACCACTTTTTTTTTTAATTGTTCTAACGGTACGTATACTACCTATTCTGACCACATTGCAATAATTTATAATCAAGTTCGTCTATTCTTCATTTATAATAATGAATTTTTAAAACCCAAATATCAAACCGAGAACAAAGATCACCTAAATAATTAACTAATTATTTGTGTGTGTGTAGGTACATAACATAATTAGTGTTGTTGAAAACTATACATTATTATTGGTAGCAGCATATTAATTATAATAACTTTTTATAATGCCTTTAATTAATTGCTATTTAAAATTCTATTATTTATTTCTTTCATTTTAATTTTAATTGATGTATGTATAACAATAATATTATTATAATAATTTTCGGACCCCATTAAAAAATATTTTCCATTATATTAACGCACTATAATTAGAATCTTAAATTCGAGTCAAAAAGCTTAAATAATTAATTTTTTAACTTTCACTGAAATTACTTTTTGTTATAGTACCTACCTATTTTATATTGGGATTAAAATATGAAAGTAATGACATATGTAAAACGTACTTTTCTGGTTTAATTACTCGCACTTTTTAAAATACACTTTTGCAACTAACCCTATTTTTTATGTCATGTATGAACTAACAACTACGGAAAATCCAAAAAAAAATTTAGTGGTTTAAATTTCCAGTTACTCCGGAAATTTTGAGACTCGCGTAAGTTATGATTTTCTATTTCTAATTTAAAATTATTCTTTAGCTGTAAAAAACTTTTAGCCAGTCTAAATAAACTGACTTTATATCAGCTTTTCAAAATATTACGTATTTTTAATGCCATTTTACTCTTTCAAACTTATAATTTTGCGTACAAAAAAAATTTCAAAACTTACCGGGTAGAATATTATTGTGCACACAACACTTGATGAGTAGCTCCTCCAGAGGCACAACGACCTCTCTTATACTACCACCAGGTGGGGAGGAGCTCAATGTCAAAGACAAAATCTGATTTGTTTAGAATAAACTTTTATGCTATTTTTTAAAGATTTTTTTGTGATGTATCACATGATCTGAAATTTGTTGACTATGGTGACAGTGTTACAAATACTTAAATACTTATAAAACCCTGATTTCTTTCAAGCCACATATATTTAGAATGTTACCAATACTTCTTTAGTACTTATAAGTTATAGGCATTTCAGTTTTAATAAAAACTTTTTTGCGGGTTTTCAAAATTTACTTTTACTTTCAACGAAGTATACCTATGGTAATCTAAGCAGGGGGGTGAGAAGGTTCTTGTAACCCCTGCCATTGACAAAAACATTAGAAATAATATGCAATCAATTTTATCAAATGCATGTTTAGTTCTTTTTTTCAACTCCATAATTCATCCCCCTTATCGATATAACATGGATAGAAACTTAGAAAATTCAAAGAAAATCTTCTCGTGCTTCTACTTTTATTGGGTGTTCATATCAGGCAAAAAGGACTCACAGTAAAATGCTGTTGGATTCTATTCTGTCGTGATAGAAATAATTCATTTTTGCAGAAAACTTATCTTCATATAATCTACTCGTATGTCTCTTGTTTGTGTAATATCTAGTATCAGGTTAAACCAGTCAAGGTGTACGTACATACATCCTCTTGAACTTTTTTTTACACATGTGAAATCTAATGAGTTCAAGTGATTTTATTGTATTTTTTAAATCGTATGATAAGTAAACATTACCAACTTTAGCTCTTCTTATATTTGCGGTAATACTAGCAGATCAAGTATTAAGTTCAAGGACAAACGTAAATACAAGCAATTATGATAATTTCATACAAGTATAGTATCAAATGGATTGAAGGCAGGAAATATTTGGTACCGTGCCCTAATAAGGCACAACAATGAAATATCAAATGTATCTATTCCATAATGGAAAACTCTAATTGGGTAATAATTTAAATTAAGTAAAATAAAATAAATATTTACATAAAGTACCTACTATACTCTGCATTTGTAGGTAATAAACTTACTGCAATATCTTTCCAATTAGAGAAATTTTGAAATTCATTAACTAAAACTTGAGAATTATTAATAATTTCTTTTTAATAACTACAAAATAATGAAGAAGAAGAACAAGCAATTCCAACACCGACGTACATGTTTCGATCTTATATTAGTACTCATTAATGGAGTATAAAAAGATTCTTACATCTACTTATAATTATAATTTACACGCTGAGTGCCATAATCAAATTCCCACTTTTGAATCATTGATTGAAAAAAATCATTTTTAGTCAAAATGTTGTTACTGTTAATTTTACTCGATATAAAATGTTTATAAGGTAATTGTGAAAAACCTATTTGCCATTTTTAAAAAGGTTGGCATTTTTCTTACAGTAAATATCTAAGAAAAATTTGTATTAAATATCACCACTTCTTAAAATCATTTCACAAATGAGGAGCAGACATTCTATATGCAGTTTGTCCAATGTAGAAAATACAAAGTGCAGTTTTTTCAATACATTTTTTATCTGTTTTGCAAAACCGCCAATCGAATATTTGTTTCATTTATGGATACTTCATAGTGTAATTTACACTGTGTTATTGCAAAAATTACTTTTTTAATAACTTATCATTTAAACCTGTGGTAGTTTTACTGCTCTCGTAAAAATTTCAGAAAATGGACATACTGCATTATAGAATGTCTGCTCCTCAAATATTCTATTTGGTGCAGAATACGGTAGTAAATAACCTCGCACATTTTATAAACACATACCTTGTAATATACCCCATACATTTTCAATAGGGTTTAGGTCAAAACTAATTGCTAGCTACCTCAAAACTTCTATACTTTTAGATAGAATCCACTGCTTTGTCTTCTGCGAAGAATGGACAGAGCCATTATCATACAGAAAAATTAACTTTTTAACATAATCTTTGTTTAAATAATTAATGAACCGGATCCACGGCAAATTTTTCATTAAAATTTCTAATTTAACTTCATTATATTGTAAATAAAGTGCAAATTTTGCCATTAATTTAACCCATTGTACACCAATTCAAGCTTTAACTCAGAATGCATCAAGTGTAAATCAGATTAACCCATAGCACACAACAGCCTGTGGACGTCCGTTAAAAATCCATTTTAAGTACGTACGTCCATGAACTATAAAAAACATACTTAAAACCTATTTTTACTGTACGTTTGTAGACCGCCCAAAGCAAAGATGTTCGATGTATGTTCATTTAAGTACGTACATGCATAGACTTATAAATGGACATACTTAAAACTTACAATTATGGACATTTTTTTTTCGGCTTTTCTGTGGACGTTCTCGGTACTTTAAATGAACTTTCACAGACATTAGTGGTGATTCTGTAAGTAAAATGTTAAATTTAACATCATGCGTTAAAATGTTCGGTAATATTCGTAAAAGTAGTTCCAAGTTAATCAAATTAGTTCCAACAACGCTCAAACTAAATAACGGATGTCAAAACGTAGGTAACCAACATAATATTTGCTTTGTTTGTTTTCTGATATTTATTAGCAAATTAATAATTATTTTGTTTGGCATTTAATTACTATAATTTTCAATCTAAAAATGCCTTGCTTTAGTAGAATGAGTAAGAACCCAAAAAAAAACGGGTTCAATTGTTCAAATCCTTTCTTTTTGTCTTCAGATTTTGGAAATTTTATGCATGTATTAAAAAGATGCCTGGTCATGAGATCTGAAACTTCTGCTATGCAGTGACTAACAGAAAATCCGTGGCGAGTTCCCACTTGGTAACCTCTTGATTTAAAAAAATGAAATGTTGCTGGTAATCTTAATGTGAATTGGTATTTGAGTTCTTTGCGAGAGTTGCATTCTTTCTCTTTGTTTTGATTCTTGACGGAAGCATCGTGACCATGAATGGCAGATTACTCTTGGTAGTTTGCCATTGCCTTCGGATAGGAGAAGATCATAATGAAGTCGGATACATTTGTAGCTGGGTTCGGGATCGAACCTAAAACCTAGAGTCTGGTTCTTGGCCAGCTCATCTAGCTCACCTTTCACGTTGTAAGAAACGTTGTCTCTTTGAGGTTGTTGCATATATGGCGAAAAATTGTCGATCAAACTTCGAGCACATCATACATTGTTCAAATGGAATAATCTTAAAAATAACTTATTGGATAATTCAAAGCGGTTACTAGCATCTCTCAATTGCATTTGAATCGTTCGCACTTTTCGTCTAAATTTTTAATGTATTAATCAAATACAACTAAAAATTTATATAAAAATTACGTGCTGTCTTTGTTGATTATCAACAATCATAAGATGAGTAAACCCATCAAGTGCCATATTTTCAACAAAAATTCACAAAATAACTTTAATAACTGTGCCAAAATACGAATGCAAATTATTAACATGTACTATTTGGGTAGGGTAGCCACAGCAGTAGAGTGATGTGATCGCTGGTTGAGTATAGAGCGGAAATTCTGGGTTCAAATCGCGGATTGCATAGAATTTCTTGGCTCGGCCTTCCGGTGGGCATCTACACTCTGTGGTGATCCCTGATATTTGTGTCGACGTCATTACCGTTAATACGGCTGCGTCTCACACGAGAGTTTACAAGACAGGTTAGGTAGGCAGGGAATGAAGCCAAGGGCCTTCTAGGCCTGTAAAGCTATCATGTATGTACTATTTGGGTAGGCTTTAAAATCAAATAATAAACGCCTTGACTTAACGCATTATGTTAAAAATTAAACGGTTCTCGACCTTACAGAAAAAAATTTTAACATATATGTTAATTGTTGCTTATAGAATTGGAATTAAAATTGACATCACGTTAAAATTTAAATTTGAGCGTTGTTGGAACTAATTTGATTAACATGGAACTACTTTTACGAATATTACCGAACATTTTAACGCACGTTAAAATTAACATATTCCTTACAGAATCACCACTATTGAATGTTAAACGTTCAGTTACAGTCGTTTTAATGACGTCCGGTTACGGACGTTTTGAGAAAAACCTTTCTGTTGGCGTTCACGGTACTTTAAATGGACTTAACGGATGTTAAATGAACGTACGGACGTGCGTAAATATTTGATTGAATGATAAGTTGTAGATGTACTCTCCTAGGAATGTTATTTTGGAACTGATTTTTTGGTAAATTTTATACTAGATGTAGCCTAAATGTGAGTGTAAATGATTGTTTTTAGATCCTGAAGAAGAAGAAAAATATAGCTTCGAAACGTTGATCAAAATAAAAAGTTTTTTATTTATTTCCTGGTCCAAAATTCCCCACAAACTTGTAATGAATGTAATTAATAATATGGACGCGATGAACAAATGTGAAGTACGGACGTACGTTTATGGGCAACATACGGACGTCTACAGAACTACTTTGTACTATATGGGAAGTAGTACTTCCGGCCTCACGCTTTTGAGAAACCGTAGAAGTTCAACTTTAACCCTTTTGGTTAGCTCTACGATTCTGCTTGATATTTGACCTAGTACAACTTTCTAGATGGGCAATGATGGGGCAGGAAATATTAACTAATCTAAACTGCAATTGATACTTTCTGAGTTAAAGGTTGAAAGTTTGTAGAAAATTGAAGATTTTGACATTTGTCGAATTTGCAATAAGTAACTGATATAATTCGCTCTAAATAAATTCGCCTTTACGTCACGAAATTCTGATTAAGAAATAACATTCTAAATCGTGGAGATTTATTATAAGAGTACAAAAATATTTACCTGTCTTGCTGGCCGAAAGCAATTAAAATTATACGTTACTAATATTGCACATTATAAAAACGTAGTTATTTGGAGCGCACTATGTCGCTTTAATTTGAGCAGCAGATAGTTTATTAGCTGACCCTGTTAAAATTATTCTTCGTCTGTCCCTTTCAGTTAATTTAGGAATTGCTCCTGTTTTCTTAATAAAACCGTAATTTTCATCTAATTCCAAAAAATTATGAACAACTGTGCTTGATCTTGAAATATTTTCAGCTATTTTTCATATTGTCATTTTACACTCCCTGTACGATGAAATCTCAATACGATTTTCTAACGTAAGTTTTGTACCAATTAGTACAAAAATATGGCTGATTCTTTTAACAGAAGAACTTGTTTGAGTTTAATTGTTTGGAAGACCGACCAATAACAACAGATGAAATCATGAAAGCATTATCACAACTTAAAGACGGCACATAATTTGGACCAGAAGGTATTATGGTATTCAAATTCAAAACGGTATTTATGCGGAGTTCCTTAAGTTGTTTGATGATAAGTACATATCTTGGTCGACAACGAGATTTAATAAGACATTTAATACTCTATTGGAGAGATACCAAGAATATGGATAAAATCCACATTCACTCTACTGACAGCTCACTTTAAATATGCAACCAATACACTGAGTACAAAGATATGCATACTTAGGGAGTACATTTAATGAAGATCCAGGAATAAAATCCCGATTAGAGAAGTCTAGAACCGCATTTTTAAAAATGTCAAACATTGTTCAGATGTCACTATTTGTCAATAACAATAACGCTAAAGTGTTATCTCTTGTTATTGCTTCTGTAGGGGGTTGAGTCTTAGATATTGGCATAGGCTTGCAGAAAAATAGAAGCGTTCTAAATGTGATTGTACCAAAGTATTACGTCTACGTTCACCAATCAGGCCGTCCTGACGTTACGACGACACGTAAAGACGTGCAAGCTGAAATACCAGAGAAAAATAATAAGAAATAGTGAACGATATGGGTTACTGCAATTGATTCTATAAGCAAAGGTGGAAGGAAAAATAGGACCGGGAAGAAGAAGATCGTCACGGCTAAAGAACCTGATAATATGATAGAACACAAAAACAGTGAGCCTATTTAGAGATGCGGATGATTGTATTGCCAAGATGATCACCAACATTCGAAACGAGTAGGCATTATAGGAAGAAGTTGGTATTTTTTACCTCTTATGTACGAGTATATTACAAATTCTTATAATAACAAAAAATTGACTATTATTCCTATTAATGCCAGTTTTGCATATTACTGATGTGTGTCTTAAGGCTGTTCTCTCGCAACCACTTTTTCATTTACAATTTTCTGACTTTATTTTTGAAAATAACGAGTTAAAATTTTTACAGTATGTCTGAAATATTATTTACAATATTATGTCGAAGCGCTTTTATCGCGAATAAATGAATCGCAAAAAAAAATTTTTATTGAAATTTTAAGAAAATTTTTGCTGCTTATTTGAAAATAAAGTTTTAGACATAGGTAGTACTGTAAAAATTTTAACGCGTTATTTTCAAAAATAAAGTCAGAAAATTGTAAATAAAATTAACGCTAAAATGCGCGTATCTCTTGCATTCGCGATTTTTTTTACACATTACTTTATTTTTTATTGTACGTTTTTGGTCAGCTTCTGTTATTGTACACCAAATAGTTCATTTTCTATTTAAAATCAAATTTTCATTCTAAGTGAGAACACAGCTATGTTTTCATAGCTATTTTTCTGCATGTATTAAAATATTCACTAAATGAATATTCATGAAGTCTTTGATTGGAATTAATTTTATTTAAATAATCATGTTGGTAATACTAAGATTATGTTGGTATAACCGGAACATAATATTACTATAGGTTCCTATTAGAGATGAATGCGGAACGGGACGGGATATCCCGCGGGATATTTAGAATATTTAGTCCTAAGCGGGACGGGATGTCAATGCAGTTTTGCGCGAGACGGAATTTTTTCTTTTTCTATTTCATAATTTAACTTATTGAATCCCTTCCCTACATTTACTCTGAGCAATATGTTTGGGATCCCCCAAACAGTGCGAGAACAGTAAAGTTAAATAATCCCTGAGAATGATTACTAACTTATTAAATTTTGGATCGTTTTCAAGTTATTCTAATCTTCTCGTGGTTGGAGTTGTTGTGTTAAAACACAACACATCCTCTTGTAAGGATGTGATCCAAGGTCTTTTCTTAAAACTTTCTTTGTCACAAAGATGTCTAGGAAATGCCTAGTTTTTCTGAACGAACAGAAAAAAAATTATTTTTATGTTCAGCATCAATATTAACTTTGTTTAGTATCACAGTCCTAGTTCAACCTGAACTACACTAGCTACAAATTAATTGGTGTAAATTTATCAACGCACTTTTTACACCAATCAATTTTTACACTAACTTACTCGGAGTAGTTCGGAGTAACAACGCAAACAAATCTATTCTCTTCATTACTTGCATTTGCTTTGTCTCACTTGCACATCAAGAAGACTAAATTTGTTTCAAACTTTTTCACTAAACGTTCAATTTTTCTTTTATCTGGTTGATTATAACGACCAAAAATTGAAGTTAATGCATGTCAAGTTAAAACAGCAGCACTTCATTTTTAATAATAAGTTTGGATAATTTGTAAACGTTTTTGGTGCGTATGCCTTTCTTTGGTCCTTATCGGTCCATCGGTCCCTATGGGTTGATGTATGAACAAAACATACGAGGTCTACTTGGTCATTATGTGGGCCAGCCTACTAAGCTACCTACCAAATGCAAAATAGATATTTATTCAAAACGTCATTTTTAATAAAAAAAATCATTAAAAATTAATTGATAATTTTAGTCTATTACGATTAACCGATTATCGGATAAAAATTAACATTTTTTCTATATAAGAGAAAAATTAAATAAGTTGAATTAAAAAAATTAAGATATTTGAAATGTCTAACTTAAATAATACTTTTGAAGACAAACAATGTCAAATTTGTTTCAAAGATTTTACAAATCAGGAAGCTGCTGTAACTGACAGCTGTCATCATAATTTTTGTAATGCATGCTTGCAGACATGGGGACGTCGTACGTGTCCATATTGCAGAGGTTTAATTCAAACTATAACAATTTATAGTCGTGAAAATGGCGCGTATATGAGACAAAGGACCGTTGAACTGGAAAACGGAGACACCACTTGGAGACTAAATCGAGTAGATTTAATGACCTTCTTTAATAGTCCTTGTAATAATGAAAGAGATGCAAGAATAAGGATTCAATTGCGGAACGAAGTCGAAAGACTAATGTCACAAAGATAAAGATGTACAGGTGGATGCCGAAGTCGCATTTATAAATTATAATTTTTTATTCGAATTTTAATTTTAATATCCAGAGCTGCTTAGTAACAAAATTAAATTAATATTACGTTATTTCTTCTTTATCGGATTATTTCTTTTTTTGTAGTCGCAGGTCAATACGAACAAGCCACATATCAATTCGTTTTATTTATGAACAAAGTAATTTCTAAGGAAATCAAGTGAAGTTTTTGCGCCATCTTACATGCAATTTAAGAGCTACCCACTTAAAAATGCAAACAAAGTACAAAAAAAAACAATGTTACTTTTATTATTATTATTGTTACTATAAAGTAACAAATGGAGCAGATTTAAAATAAAAATAAAACGTACCGTTTGGTGTTACAAATTGCAGTAAGGTTCTTGCGGAGTCAACAAAGTAAATGGAATTGCAATTACATTTATATTATTTGTCTTGCTTGTTAAAACAAAAATTCCAATTTTGTTTTGTTGAACAATTGTTGCCATTCTACTTAAAAAATAAATATCGGTATATGAATTATTAATTAAAATATACATAATTTCACATACAAGGAAATTAACAAATTCATTAGAACCATAACAAACACATCTGATTTGCAATTGATGCTTTCTGAATTAAAGTTTGAAATAGTGTAGTTCACTATAACCACGTACTACACCAGAAATTCTCAACCTGGGAGCACGATAACATTAAATGTGGGGCGCGAGCATATCAGTAAGTCGACCGATACCAAAAACCGACACCAAATCAATGTATAATCGGATCAATGGATAAACGAATAAACGGATCAATTATGCATATTTAAACATTAGAATAACGTAGAAAACTCTGTCACTCACCGTCATTTCAGAAATCGTAATTTTACACTGTTATTCATGGAATATTACAGAATATAATATAATGTAACGTAATTTATAATGCAAAAGTTACACGTTTGTTAATGTAAATTTACAAGAATTTTTTTCGGTGGTGTAAATTTACTACAACCAAAAGTAACTTTACATTTGTGATGTCAAAAACTGATAAATTTATATTCTTATGTGTACTTTTTACTCTTTTCTTTGTAAAATTTTGTTACTTTTTAAGTAAAATCAGATACAGTGTGTTTACGAAAAGTGGTAACAGTGAATAATTCTTAAATATTACTAGATACAAAAAAAAGTTTAAATAGTTTTTTATTCAACTCCAAATTTTCTATTGGAAACTGTCAAAGTATATTTTTTTATACTTCAAATTCAACCGGAAGTAAACAAAATTTTTTTTTCAAATGGCAACATGTCTTTTTTTTAACATTTTTGTAATCTGCAATTTTTTCTCTATAAATACATATAAAATTTTCATAAGATTACATAAGAAAAAATTCGAGAAAACACAAGATTTAAACAAACAATAATAATTTATTAATTACGTATGTAGAGTGCTATGAAAAACAAAACACTATTATTATGATATGACACCATTAGACTGTTTCTGTTTATATCACTTAAATATTAATTTTAATTATAATTTTATATCGCCAATAAACTTCAATAAAGTTGCTATATTTTCCAAGCGGTAGCTTTATAAATTTCAAATAATAATAATACATCAGTAATCAATCTTTTCCACATTAATTCTATAATCTTTAAATTTTATTTTTCATGGTGACAAATCCACTTCTAATTTTGTTTATATTAAACTTTAAATTTTATTATTTATCAAAATAATTTTGTTTTATTTCAAATTATTTTATAAAATTTTTAAACTTTTAATCTTGCTTGTGTTTGAAAATTAATGTTTATCACTTGCAGCTTGCAGCTATTAATTTTTAGAATTATTAAATATTTAATTACTTATTTTATTTTCAAGGTACGTTGCTGTTTAATATTTCAATTAGATTTACTTATTAATTGTTTTTAATTGATTTTATTTTTAAGTTCATGGTTGTATTTGTTTTAATTTTTAATTCTTATCAAAGTATTTTTATTTTCTCGTTTATCATTTTATTTCACGGTTGTCATAATTCACTTGATTTTTCTTACATTTATTTATTTATCAGGAATTGGTTGCTTCAGAGGATTTTTTCTCGCACGCCGATATGCCTATTTTGGTAGGTTGTCTTTCCCTAAAATTTTGACTACGTTTATCTTCTTGTAAAATTTTTTCCAAAGAGTTTCTTATTCCTTCTGATAATTTTTTTTCATTGAAAGATCCTCTTTTCCACATATACATTTTCTTCATTTTAAAGAACTAAATTATTTTGTATGACGGTATTTTTTCTTTGTCTTCATCCTGATTCACCTCTTCTATTATCAAAGAAGATATCTACTCTTTGTAGGAGTTTATCTTCGGAGAGTTAATTTTTAGTTTATTTTTCTTTTTCATTTTTTCAAAAATTTATTTTCCTTGTATTTCTTTTTCGTTGTATGTTTTTCCATCTAATTCTTGTTGTTATAATTACTATAACAAATTAAAAGTACTTACTAATAATTACGTGTGCATTTATCTTCCCATATTTGTACTACTGTGCCAATTTCATTGTGTACATTTACACAATCAAGGATGAATAAACTAAGTACACGTTAAGGAAGAGCATGCCGATATCGTACTTTACGTGAATTGACAGTACGATTTAGGCGGTGGTATACCACCATAATATCATATATGATATCGACAACTTTCTCCTATATTTCATACATACTATACACATATAATATAGTGAAGTGTAGAATTTTGGTATTTATTTGCTTGGTAATTGTTGAAGTGTATAATTTTCATGACACGGCCAATTAAACGGTAGCTAAAACGCTCATAAAATGTACAATGCAAGAGCTTCAATGTTTTAATGGTACGTCGAATAAATGTAATTATTATACTTTTGGTGTCTTTCTTTTAGTTTGTCGCCACTTCAAAGAATATGATAAATTGAAGGTTTTTTTGAATAGATTAGAACAATGCTAATAAGTATGGTATATACCTACTAAGTATGTAGGTATATGTCTACATACGCACGTTACAAATGAATATTATAATAACTAAGGAAAACTATAAGAATATCAAATGGATACTACATAGATAATTATTATTCAAACACTAAAATATAAAATTAACAACTATTTAAAGGAAACAATGGTACCATACAAATGATTAAATAATTATTATCAGTTTGATTTCCAATAGATAAACCCACTTTTGCAAGAAAAATTGTTTTTATTACTGTTGGGAATATCCTATATGCGGTTTTCCTTCTATTATGATCACATCATACATACCTGGAAATCATTTAACACGAATTCGGCCAAAATATTTTTTCTTGCTAAAGAAATTGGAAAAACTCACCAATGCTTTGGATGTCTTGTAATAGTCAAAACGGTCATGATAGAATTTTATAAACAAACGCAGGAAACGAGTAACAGTTTTTAGGCTATAAACGTTACACAAGTAAAAACGTTTTTAAAATCACAATTTATTATTTTAAACAATTACTTACACCTTCGCCAGACTGAAATTTAATGTTTATTAACTTTTTTTTAAATAAGAAATTTAAACAAGAAAGAATGAATGGTAATTCAAATATTTTTCTTATGTGTATTCGGATGAAATGTGATGTGAAATTCCACCTAAGAGGATCGTTAATGATCATTAACTTGGCAGTGTGTCGATTGGATGGTATTGCAGTATTTACTAAAAAAACATAGTTTACAGTGACGGCGCTAGATTTTGCAACGTATCCGTGATTTGGCTCTAAAATGTTGTAAATTTTATTGTAAATAATTGAGGTAAAAATAGATAGTTCTACCAGTTATTAAAAAATATTTTGCGCTGTTAACAACCGTTATTACGACAACCTGACTTATGTGAATTACCGTACTGCGGAAAAAGATTTACCAAAAGTACCGTGGAAACGGAGAACTTCATAATGACTGGAACAGATCACGGATAAATTAAATCATATATTTTAAAAAAAGGATAATGATGTAAATCAAAAATATAAAAATATTACGGTAAAATGTAAAAATGTATCTGTAATTAATTTAGTTTAGTTAGATTTGATTCGGAAAAATACTCATGTTTAGTTCTTCTCTAATGTCGGTATTTCTAATACGATCCATCCTGCTGCAACCTTTTACTGTTTTTAAAAATCTCATCTCCGTCGCCTGAATAAAACTAAACATCTTCAGCATAAACTACAAACTAAAAAAAAATAAAACAAAATGGAAGGAACATTTGGAAAAAATGACTGAAGATAGGCTTCCCTTAAAGATTTACAAGTACAAACCAGGAAGAAAGAGAAGCCTAGGTAGACCGAGGAAGAGATGGGAACCGTAACAGGAATTTAAATGCCTAATACGGAAAGTGCAGAAGAAGAAGAAAATACTCATAAAAGGTTATGCAGAAAAAAGGAAAACTAAAATAAAAAGAAAAAGATTTTAAGACAACGGAACGACACTGCAATATGGGAAATTTAAAACAAAGATATGCATCGAGATAGTCAAGCATACCATGGGAACGTGGTACCTAAATAAGAACATTGAAGTCGACAAAACAAAGAGGAGAAGATAAACAAGTTAGTGATGACATGACGCATAATTTTGAAAAAGAAAGACGTGTTTTGAGTTACTACATAAAATACGCAAAGGCTATAAAATTCAAAAAGAACAAATCGTTTCAAATACCTTTTGCATTTAATTAAAGCAAATCGTTTTGTTTTGTTCCACCAAAAAGTCAATTGATTAAGTAAACCATCCAGGTCTACAAAAAAAGTGAGCATTGGACATGAGCAAGTGTTAATTAATCCGGTGCATCCAGAGAAATTGGTTACTTAAATTATATAAAAAGTGGAAAAGAAACCCACTTAGCATAGAATGGTTAATAAATAAAGTATTGCAATTTATTGTAAGGAAGCAAAATTAAAAATTTTAGTGTTTATAAAATAAAGGAGTCGTTTCCGTTACTTCCAAGGAAAGCAAGGATAAAGGACTGCTTAGTTTTCAGAGAAAGAGAGGACAACGAATTGTATGACCGAGGACATTCCGGAGAAAAGTTAAAGTTTTTTTTTATTTTTAATTTTTTTAAATTTGTATTAATTGTTACTTGTCTACTTGAATTTGAATCATCAAAAGAAATTGATTTTATAATAATTTTGAATCAAATTTATAACAGAAGTCAACCCAATCTAATGGTTGGCAAGAAAGTTCTGTCGGTAAATTTTAATGAAAAAGCAATGTTTGTATTTTATAAACTATTTATTATTTAATTTTTAATATTTATTATGATCCTTGATTTGATATAACCTTTTTCCATCTCTCTTATAATTTTTCAATGCCCCTCTTGTAAAACTTTTCTCCTTTGCCATCAAAATATTCTGGTAAGACATTTTTTATTTCATCGTCGCTGTTGAATTTTTTTCGGTATAAAAAGTTTTGCAGGGGTCAGAATAAATGGTAGTCAGATGTTGCTAAGTCTGGAGAATATGCTGGATGTTGAATTTTCTACCCAAATGTGTTCAATTTTTGTCGAGTCCTTAAAACTGTGTGTGGAAGAGCATTGTCGTGTTCATAGATTACGCTTCTATATACTTCTGGTGAATCTAGGCTTTGAATTCTGAATATTTTCACGTAATCTGTAAAGCTGATCATAGTACTTTTCAGCAGTTATGGTTTCTTTGCCTGGCAGTAGTCGTAATGTACCCATTCCTTCATATCCCATCACCAGATGCACAACATTATTTTCCTTTGGCGAATAACAGCTTTTGCAATAGAGGGACCGAGTACACTAGGTTGTCAATAGGCCCGTTTCTTAACGACGTTATTGTACATGATCCACTTTTCATCGCTTGTTATCAATGTCCAAAAAAACGTTTTTTTCGATGCCGAAAAAGTAGTGATAAACAAATTCTTGTTTTCTCGGATAAATTCTGCTTGGTTGATTCATATGGTGTCTATCTTTGGTACTTTAAAACAAAACCAAGTCGGGGAATATGATTTTCGATGGATGTGTGAGAAACTCCTAATTATTCTCCAAAGCTCCAGAGTAGATTTCAGTGGATCCACTTCTAATTTGGTGCGCAAAATATCACCATTGACGATTGAAGGTCTGCCGGAACTGGGTTTATCCTCTAAATCAAAATTACTCTCTTTAAATTTGGTGAGTCATTTTTCTATTGATACTGAATCCTGACCGAATACTTTATGCAAATTTTCAGCTGCCGGCTTTACGGAGTCTCCAAGCTAGAACTCATACAAAATATACGTTTGTAACTTCACTTTTTCACTAGACATCTCTAAAGTGAGATTATTGAAATTGAATGAAAAAAGGAGAATTGTCGTGTTAATAAATGTGGTTCATAATTCTGAGTCAGTTTTATAATCAATTGTCTTCTGCGCCAATACCAACAGTTAATACCAATACAAACAGGTAAAGGAAAGTAAGTGCCAAACACTTCAGACAGTTTGAAGATGATAATCTACAAAGAGCTGTTGAAGATGTAACGAGTGGCAGTTTGTCTGTTAGAAAGCCAGCTGAGAAATATAGTATTCCAAAGTCAACTATCAATAGAAAGGTGTTGAAGAAAAATATGAATCCTGTTGGTTACCTCACAGTTTTCTCGCTAAAACAGGAATTAATGCTGACTCAAAATATTGTTGCTGCCGACAATTGAGCATTTTCCAGAAGAACATCCAATATGTAGCAAGAGTTTCCTGGATAAATGTGGAGTACACGCTAAACCGTTTTCAAATAATCTTCCTGGTGCAGTTTGGTCTCGAAGCTTCTTAGCTAGGAATAGAAAACTTTTTTCTGAGAGATTGGTTGAAAACATTAAGAGATAATAGATGACTATTCCATTAAAATGAATGAGCTATCTGATGCAGTTGTTAATGATTAGGAAACAGCCAAACCACCAGCCATTGAAGTTACCAAGAGAGATTTCCTACTCACCAAAATTGTAAATGATAGGAATACAAAGATGAAAAAAGAAAGGAAGTTTATATGCCAAGGTTTAGGTTATAACAGCAACAAAAATGATAAAGTCCTTAAATGCAAATTCATGAGAAATACAAAGGTGTAACCGATACATTGTATTCCCAGCCATTGATGATGACATTGCTGGAGTTTCATTTGATCAGAAGTCTTTTTCTCAGCCATCTTTCGTTCACTGCTGGACATAGGCTTCCTCTAGTTTTTACTAGTTACTCAGATCAGAAGTCAAATTATTGAAACTGTGTTCTTATCAAAGAGGAAAATATCAGTTTGCTGACATCAACTAGATTATTTTTTCATTATATTTAATGTATTTCAAATGATTTTCTTAAAGGACAAACTGATTTATTGTAAAGGAAATTTATTGTAAAATTGTAAAGAGAGGTATTTAAGATCTAAGAGATTCTAGACTTGAAGGTATAAGAAATACAGATCCCATTAGTGACATTTTAGATCATGGATACTTTTTTTATATGCTGCTAAATATGTTGTTTTTCACTTTTTTAAAAAGTATAATATATATAGTCGGTTTTAAACGTCTTGCGACGTTGTCCGATACCAAACTACCAACCTTGCGAATTGGCGCTTGGTTTTTTTTTTAGCATTTTACATTTTTTAGTAGAACCCCCAACCTGGAGGACCAAACGAGAAAAAAAAAGAATAATATTTGTCCCATATTGTGATTGTGAACGGCTCAAACAACTTGATTTATTTAGTTATTTCAATAACTGTCCCAAGTTGAAACACCTGTGAGGTAACTTATTGGGACACCCAGTTTTTTTCTCTAATTTTATTACCTAATTATTAAAATTTGCAAAATGACAGAGCGTCCCGTTAAAGTACTCAAAAAGATTGGAAAAGTGTCTATCTCTGATAAGGGGCTGTCCATTAATCACGTGAGGCTCGAAAGGAGGGTCTAAAAAAAATCACGAAATATTACAAGGGGGGAGGGGGAGTCTAGTAATATATCACGTGTATTTATTTTTCGCATTTCTTTCATTATTTTTATGTCAGTCAAAAACAACTTGCAACCTTTCTGTCTACCTCTAAACGTTATTATTGTAGTTTTTAATTTTCTATAATAAAATTAGATGATACTTATACCTGTATTTTATAAATATTTAAAAAAAATTAAGATTCTTTGTAGGTACTAAAAAATACACGTAATATGGGGTGGGGGAGGAGGGGTTAGTCCTAAACCTCACCATGTATCACCAAGGGGGAGGGGGGGTTAAAAAATGCCAAAAAAAAACATCACGTGATTAATGGACTGCCCTTAACTGAAGAAAAAAGTACAAAAAGAATCGCACATCGTTGAATGCCAAAAGTGTCCCAAGTTGTAGCATGTCACGTAATATTAATATAAAACTAATATTAATTTGCAAACATTTTCATTGCTGGCTGTAGGTAGAGATTATGATTATAAAATATTGAAAATATTTAAACTCTAAATGTAGGAAAAGTGCTGTGCATTGAGACGAATTTGCTTTGGGTCATTTGCTTCATAGGTACCCTCCTATAGGGGCGGTTATAAGAATTAAATTTTAAGTTGATCACATAATAGTACCTGAATTGTTTATAAAGCCATTTCATGTTGTGACATCACAGTGATTAGTATCATAAGCAGATCTTGAAACATTTTTATAACAGTGAAAATATATTTTATTTTAGATAATATATGATAATGATAATATCATCTTGGTTAAACGGTGGAATAAAATTTTGGTTATTTCTTGGGACATGCATTTTCTTATGGATGGAAATTCTTTTTTCTTCTAGGAAAAAAAATTAATTTTGAGTTCTCTCTTGGTTGTGTAGTGAAGTTGTTATACTAACCACAGAAATAAACAGTGCGGTTTTCATGCTTTTAATATTATTTTCCCGCTGAATCTTGTTTTAAAATAAAATAATAAAAAATTTACTTAGGTATATATTTTTTCACCAGCAATAATACACTTTTATTCCATTTTCTCAACCTTACAACTTAAAAAATTAAATATGGGTACCTTCATTACCATTATCTCTAGGTAAAGCCAGTGTTTTCCCAAGGTGCAAGCAGTGGTTGCACCTTGGAGCAGATGTAATTGGTTGCTTAAAAGGTGAATAATTGTGGTGTAAAAATTATTTAGTGGTAACATAAATTGTTACTACATAAAAGATGCTTCAGATAGCTGACCTTTAAGGGGTAAAAAGTGAGAAAAAATAAAAGTATGCAGCTAACGAAGATGAAATGGTGCTGATGGATGAATCGTCATTATAGCAAAATTTCTCAAATTTTAATGCACATGTTTTTAAGTTTCGTGCAGACTTTCTTTTGTGAAATATTATAATAAAATATTGCTCTTCGTAGGTGTTAAATAAAAATGCGTTGTGCGTATAGTGTGTCAACATTTCTTGATGTCATCATACGAGTGGGACAGCAATTCGTCCGGTTGGTTTTGTACAATTCAAAATTAATTATAATAGTAACAATTACAATAATCTTGAGGACCTTGGTTTAAAATACTTATTTTGTAGGTATACCTATTTAAAATTTTAGACAATAGGCAAAACGTATTTTTTGCTCCTGTGTAAGTGGCCACATAATATAAATTACTTACCCTAATTAGGTATGCAAGGTATATTAAAAGAATAAAATAATATGTTTTTGATTATGACGGCAAGTACCAATTTATTGTGAACTGAATAATTATCAGGATGATTATCGGTATTAATTTTCTTGCCTAATATTATAGGTACTGATTAAATTAGAGGAGAGTGGTTTATCTTGGGTGCCATCTCGAATACCCCTGTCAAGAGAAACCTACTTAAAGCTTATGAAGCAGAGCTTAAAAATAAAATTTTCATATTATTATGTCGTATAAAAATCAAACTAAAAATATACTATATGTTAAATGCGCACAAAAAAAGTAATAAATTCAGCAGTGAACTACAAATTCTTATACGTAATTATTCAGTCATGAATTTTTTTTGTCAAGTTAAGGTCCATGTTCGTATATTAATGCAAAATATCGTTCGATTTCAGTCTTTCAAATTTTGGACTTGGACAGTTTTATCTTTTTAATGTAGTTCTCGTTTACCTGCCAATATTCGTTAGTATCAATAAGACTTTCGTCACAGATTAATTTTAAATTTATTCTGAAAGCTTTTACAAAGATTTAAGATAACATTGGTAACATATTACCATAATTGGCATAAATTGCGTTAGAAAATTAAATAGGTAACGCATTGTTTGATTTGTATGTTGGCTGAAACCTTCAACTTGATTTGGCATTTAAAACATTTTAAATTCAATTACCTCGATCTTCATAATGTGTTTGTTCACAATTGATTTAATGGGGAACATTGAACTAGAACTAAAAAATTATCTATCCTATGGGTTACCAACATTTTTTACTCAATGTATTGTGTTGTCATGTATAAATTGATATAAACATAAAGCGTACGCCCACAGAAGAATAAAAAACTATATACTAAGATTTAAATCACTTTTGTCACACATAAGCTATATTTAAAAGTTGAAACCATTGATGTATAATGATTTAATTGATTACATAAATAATAGTCTGGAAAATCCATTAATGTTTGAGGTACTTGACCTATATTTTTATAATTTTTGTTTACATAATTTGAATAATAATTTTAAGTATTAGGTACTTAAATATAAATAATTTTGGATTTGTCCTAGCTAGGTGGTTAAAATTTGAGTTTGAATTTCTGACTGCACGCACTTGATGGAGTTGGATTCGACTCTCTAGTGGATAAAGATTTGACACTTAGAAAATCAATCAACTTTTCTGCTTACGCATTCTATTAGAACCACCAATTTTTCTGGGAATACTTACCTAGGATGGTCACAGCAGTATACAATGACAATCAGGAGCTATCTATTTGCTGAGTGGAAATCAACAAAAAAGTAAACGAAAACGGGTTAAAAGTAAAAAAACGACCGTATTTGGGAATGTTACGCCACTGTAAATTCGATAAGCAAAAACAGGTTATTTATATTTTGATTAATTTTAAGAATTTTGATTAAAATATAACTCATTATAATAATATCTCCAGCCATACATCATCATACCTTTTGTTCTTTTACGTTACACATTTTTTTTTATGGCTCCGCATTATGAACTAATAAATTAGGTTTCCAAATTAAAAACAATTTTTTATTGGTTATATTGCTATTTATTTGCAAACTGGTTAATAATGAAATTAAAGTGATTTTTATAAAATGAATCTACCTACCAGAAAATTTTCATTATATGGTAGTCCAGTGTTTAAAATTCAAAATTTTGAAAAATCTTCTGCTGGTTGATATGCTGAAAATAGAATTGCTAATGGTATACATACATTTTTTTTAACAAATTAGTTCTCTGGTGTGATGGGTGTGTAGATGTATCTTTTAAAATTGCATTACTGTAAATTTTAACCATAACTTAAGTGCTTATTTTAATATTCTTTGCTAATTGCACAAATTTTTATTATTACGACCGCGACGAAATTTAATGTAAACTGCAAAAATATTTTGCCTACCTGAAGTTTTTCCAGGTGCATTTATTTTCTGACATTCTTTACATTTATTTCTTTCTTCAATATCAATGCTTTAGTGGTGATAATTTAAATGTCTTATTTTTGCATTGTCAAGTTCAATGCTAGTAGGTACATTGATCGAATATAAAAATTTGTTTTAATCGCGGTTTGAACCACACCTCTATGAAAGACCCACCTGCAAGAATTACTTTGTTATAAATGCATGACTAATCCACACTTTCAGTTAAACGTACAAGAATTTTCACGGATATTATTGTATTACATACAATGGCAAAAATATAATGCAATATGGAAATTTTAGCGTAATACCGAACCGAAGAAATGTTAACATTAAAAATTTATAAAATTGTTATAAAAAATATAATTAATTTTATTTAAACAACAAAAAATTATAAATTACATCTTGATTAGGCATAATAAATTTTAATATAAACTTGAATTACAATAATTAAACGCAAGCTTAAAATTTGTATTAATTAAATTACGTAACAATAAGGTCGTTAATAAATAATTCTTTAAAATTTAAATAACTAAACAAGTAATAAATCTCTTATACTTGATGATATTTACTGATAATTCGGTTTAAGTATTCGCTGGTACTAATTTTCCTCTTTTTTCCTTTAAATTTTTCTTTTTCAGTATCTTTTTTAGATGGCATTTCTTCAGATTCAGCATATATTGGAACAAGCGCTTGATCAGGAGACACTCCTGCAATTGCTGTACCTATCGGACGGGCAATTGCTAACCCACCAGGTCCCACAACCGCCGTAGCAATTGGTTTACTAGCTGCGACTCCTCCAGCTCCTACCAAATTAACCGATTTTAAAAACATGAAATGTTATAATAAACTTAATAAAACTTTACCTGCTATTGCTAATCCTACAGGTTTTGCCTCAGCAACTGATGCATCATCGGGTGGCAAATCAATTATAACTTCTTCTTCATTGGTCTCACTTATTTGCTCCTTTTCTTTCTCTTTTTCTGGCGATTCCTCTTCTTCTTTTTCCTTTTCTTGCTCTTCTTTCTTTTTCTTTTCTTGCTCTTTCTTTCGTTTAGCTTCTTCCTTTTTCTTTTTTTCTTCCTCCTTTCGTTTATTTTCAATGCTTTCCTCCTCTTCTTCTTCCTCCTCTTCCTCTTTTCTTTGTTCTTCTTTACGTTTCTTTTCTTCCTCTTTCCTTCGTTTTTCTTCTTCCTTTCTTTTATCTTTATCTTTCTTAAGATTTTTCTTGCGTTCAAACCACGGAGATAGTCCAGTGTTGTCGTTTATATTTAAAATATCTTCATATTCTTCATCTTCAATTTGGGTTAAATGTTCTGCAGATAAATTTAAAGCGTCTAAATTTTCTCGGTACTTTACTTCGTCTTGTTGACTAAGTCGACCTTGAGCTTTAGCAATTTCTTGTAATTTTAATATATTCAGTGCAGTTTGATGAATGTTTTTAAAATGAGAGTTATGATCTGTTATGGGTTCTTGAGGTAAAGGTGGCATCTCTAATTCTGAAGGATGCAATTCCGAATTTGTTGCATTAATATCTTCAGTTTTAATTATTTCTTGTATAATGGTTCCGTTAGACATTTCTGTAATTTTTAAAGTTTGTCCTTTTGCTCCTCCATAATAGGGTAAATAGCTAATTTTCATTTTTTCTTCATAGATGCTAAAAAAGCAATTCAAATTTTTCAAAATATAATAAAATACTTAGTAAATTATTAGGTCTATACATGTAACAACTATTTATGGAAATGTAAACGAGTAGTAGTATACGCATTTATTATGAAATAAATTTGTAATACTTTTCCACGTTATTTGGGTAACTGATATATTGATATGCTGATTGAATCATAAGATACTTCAATGACCACAATAAATTGTATTAACTTGCTCAATAAGAAAGAAATAAAATTAAAAATAAAGAAGTTATTTAAACTGTATGTTATTGTTGTGGTTGGAAATTGAGTTCTTACCAATGTCGATGTAATTTAACAATAAAATTTGATGTTACAACCTTTTGTTTGCAAGCCATACTAATGTAGGTACGTAGGTATATATCACAACCATCAGGTAAGCATTTTAAATTACAAATAAAAATTTGAGTTGATTATTAATTAGCTATAAAGTAAAATATTTAAAATATTTTAGTTTTATTTTATTATAGTTTAATAATCGTATTTCCGCTTAAACGTGGACTATAACATATAGCAGATATGGATGACAAATATACGTAGGTTAAAAAATTCCCAATATAAATAATATGTCTTTAATTCTTCCCATATTTCATCTATCTGAGGAACTTCAACAAAAGTGAAACACGTGTAATGAATTTATTTACATAAATAATGTGGTTATAACTTACAATAGCATTCAAAATAGGCAACCGTAATAGCAGATAGCTGCTGTAATGATTGTATAAGTTAGAATATTATTTGAAACTGATTCTTATGAAACAATAATAAACTTTTATAATAATAAATAAATTTTGCAATAAATTCTTAGTAGAACTATTTTTGAAATTTTTTGAACCCGATAATCAAAATAAACCAATATTTTTGAATTTTATTTGTAATAAACAAAATAATTTTAACAATGCAAGGACTGAGTCAATATTTTATGAAATCTAAAACTTCTCACTTTCAAAATAAACTAATTTTTAGTTTAAAAAATATTGATATGCCAAATTATAAATTGATTTATCGGCAGGTTGTTGGAATTATAATATTAAGAAAAAAATACACATCAGGGTAAAAAAATATTTATTTTAACTATATTAAGCGTATATACAATATCACAGTTTTTTCTAAGAATCTTCATAGAATATTTCCAAATCACTTTGGGCATGTGCTATACCACCAGGTCCTGCAATTGCAACTGCTTCGGGTTCGTATAAAATATCGACATTGGTGCCCGGTTTCAAAATTGCTCTTGATAAAGGTGTAGCTATTGCTCTTCCATTATCTCCTGCAACTGCTCTAGCTACTGGTTTTAAAATGATGGTAGCAACATCATTATTTGTATTCTTATCGTTACGAATGCGAATAATATTATCGTTTTTTAAAGTGTGCTCGTTTTTTAAATAGTTAAATAATGGATTTGATTTGTAAGGAATAATGTTTTTCATTAAATCTAAATTATTTTGAGCTGGTTGTTGATAGTTATTTACATTTTCTGCTAGCATGTTATTTAAGTATGCAACTTTTACATCTTGCACCAAAGATGCTACAATTGATTTTTGGGTTGTGGTTTGCTTATTATTGTTATTATTTTGATATGCTGAACCATCTGCATATTTTGGTATGTTTTGCGTTAATTGCGACTGAGGATAGTCCACAGTTTTAGTAGGTGGTATTAGATATAGCAGAGGCTGTACTTGAAATTGAAGGTGAAGAGGAAACAAAGCCCATCTACGAAAAAGAACTAAAATTAGTTATGAAATAATAGAGATAGAATAGTTTACATAAAATTAAAGTTTCTTTCACCAAAAACTAAAAAATACTCCAAAGTTCGTTCATTTACAAGAAAAAATCTATAGTTATTTTCCTCTCGATTTTGGTGATATTTTTTTTAACTGTGAGAAAAGATGAAAATGAGGAAATACGTATTTGGCGTTATTTGATCTAATAAGCTATGTTTTGGAAAACAATCGTAATTTAATATAAATCTTATTTAATATTATTTAAATGAATAGTTCCACTCCCATTATTTTGTCCAAATAAATAACATCAACTATAAATACAATTTTTAAATGACTTTAAACGACGAGACACATTATTCTTTCTTCTGCTTTTTCTGTACGCTTTAGGTTTTATTGACCCATTACGTCACCTTTAATCAGTCCATCATTTTTTTAGCTCTGCCAATATTAAACTTTTGTATTGGTCGATATTGGAATAATTGCTTTGGTAATCGAGTGTCAATTTTGCAATATCTTCTTGTGTTATGGAAGCTGCTTTAAATATAATTATTTCTTATTTTGCTAGAAATTTTCATTTTTGATTCATTGAAATACAATAATTATAATAAATAAAATAATTAAATGAATAACAAGATCACCGAGATTAATAAATAATTTTGTTGAAATTGGAGATAAATATGACAAAAATTTTTTAAAGACGGAAAATTTAAAAAACACTAGGAGAGACCGATGATCAATTAAAGCTGCTTTAGAACAAAATCTGGTTTAACATATAATATAAAAGGCTTAATATAATCACAATATTACTAACCGCAGAATCCAACAAAACTACAAAAATAGTGAAAAACACTATTAATTGAAGTGCAAATAAATTTTGGAAACCAACTTTGTTACTTTGTCCCAAAACAAAATAATGATTGAAATGTGTGTGCTAGAAGCTGAGCGCTTTAGATTCAAATAGTCATCTGTGATTCTGCCAGGCCAAAGTGCCAGTTGGACTGGCCAATATGTTATAAAGTTTAAATATTTTATAAATCATTATTTTGTTTTGGGCGACAAAGTAACACCTTAAGGCTAAAGTAGCCCGACTTTACGGTACAAATATTGAGTGGTCATCAAAGTCTTCCGTTATAAGCTTGCACAGTATATGAAGAAGGAAGATAATACAATTCTGTTCAAAAACTAAAAAAATTTCTTAACAAAAGTTGAGAAGTCATTAAACCAGAAATTGGCCAAAAACATGAACAAAAGCTTCTTGATGTGTTAAAGAATAACGGACACAATGTTCATTATTAACTTTATTTAAAAACTCAGAATTTGTGACAAATTAAAACATAAGATTAGAGTGAGGTTAATTCAATTGCACTAAAAGAAGAAATATTAATAAGAAATTATCAGGCCAATGTGGTTTTGTTATTCCTAAATAATTCCTTCTTCTGTAATATCCTAACATTTATTATGAGAATTTATTAGGAGAAAATATACAAAGAACATATAATTTTTTTGATTTGGACTATTGATAATAATATCTTAAATACTTTTTAACTAATTAAAACTTTTTGATTGGCTATGTTAAAACATGAAGTGAGTGAGTATGAAAAATAAACATTAAAGTACAACCTGACATATTTTTTGTCATAAAATGTTGAAAATATTTAAAATTAGAAACTCAAACAACCTCAATTTTTAAATTAATAAAGGCTTATTTAGGTATGTGACTTCCGTGAATTTATAAATAAATTAAAATTAAAAAGTTGCGATTTTTATTTTTTTATTGTTGCTTCACCTTTTGACTACATACTAATTGCGGCTCCTCTGAACCAATAATAACAGCAAAACAGTGTTGTGGGGGGTAGGATAATGTAAATGTGTATGAAAAAATAAAAATGTAAAAAAAGTATTATCTATTTTATTTACTAATTAACCTTAATCGCTAATAGGACCGTATTTACAATATAAATAAATAAATAATCTTCTTTTTCTTCTTCAGGTGTTCTATTTGGCCTAGCAAATGTTAGTTAATCGACTGGCCTCGGCCAAGATTTTGTTATAAAAAACTATAATTACATATTTAAGATTCATAGATAATAGGAGCAATCAAATTTCTTAAGGGAAATTTCAGCTCTTTAGTTATCATAAAACTTAAGAAGATTTAAAATACAAAAGATCAATAATACTAACATGATTTTACCAGATTCCTTAAAGCATTGCTTTACTTACATAGAAATTAGTAGTTATACTGAATTCTAAAGTTGAAAATTGCTGCAAGAACTAATTAAACTGAAGTGGAAGGTTCAAACTTGCAAAAATTGAAGTATATAATTCAACTTTATTTGATTTTTTAAAGATTGCATTTTAATTTATAACTAATCTCTGTGTGAACAGTGCTTAAGACTTAACTCCTAGTTAACCTATTATCGTCAATCTATAGATTTCTATAGATCTATAGAATCAGTTCAGATCATCATAAGTTACTGATATATAACACAACTTTACATATCAAATTCTAATTTAGGCAAGATTAAAAAGGTAACTTAGAAAAATTTACAAAAGGAATTTTTTGCATATAGACATTTTTTGCAAATAGACATTTTTATTATTTGTACTTTTTGGTTAAAAATAAAATTATATGACATAATAAACCACAGTTGCACAATTACAAAAATTATACTAATACCTTAAACTAATAGTTGGAATATTTAGAATAGGTAATGTCTTTTGATATTATTATGTAGTTGTAATCTACTAACCTGGGACTTACGTCACACGCATTCTAGCTTTCTGCAGACAAGCATACAACAATTGATTAGTAATATCAAAAGTCCCAGAAACTTTTTGAGCAAAAGGCCACACTGGGATATTAAAAAGGATACGAGGACCAGATCAAAACTTACCAAAAGCAATAATTATCAAAATTTTTATTATATAAGTAAAGCCTAAAATAAATTATTTATTTAATGTATGGCGAAATATGAAAAACTACAAATTATTATCTTACAATTTAGTAATTTAATAAACTATAATGGTATTATCTGAAAATTTGTCCATGGACGGGTTAGTGTTTTAAAACTCAATTGATGTGTTACTCGATCCCAGGAGAGGTAATTTTTAAGTTGGTAAAAAGTTTTTTATAATAGTCTGGGGGCCGAATAAACCTACTGGGCATTTCGGATGCGGCCGAGAAGTATAGTAGTTTGAGAGTTGATGATTTATAATTTTAATAAGTGGAAGAATAAGAACAACAATGACATAGTACCAGATTAGAAGACTGCAGCTACTTATTTTATCATTATTGGTTGTTGGTTTCATAGAACTATACCAAATCAAAAAAAAATTTGAAAGAGTGAAATTATCCAAGAAAATTACAAAATTGAATTTAATTATTTAATAACATGTAAATGAGTTGGGCCAAAACCCTAACTGTAAAAAAAAGTTTTTATTCGAGTAGTACTCCACTAAATTTTTAATATTTTTGGTATTTAAAATACTTGAATGTACTTGAACTACTTAAAGTAGGTAATAATATATGAGGGGTATAAAATCAAAGGTGGCTATATCCATTTTTGGCGAAATTGAGATAGATACGTCATTTTGTTAAGAATTTAGTTCTTTATGAGACCCACTAATCAATTCCTAAAAAATTAGTCAAATTTTATATTTAAAGTTGGCCCATAGTTTCAAAGTCGCTATAATTATCCATAATAACACTATATTTTAGTCAGTTTAATTTATTTTTGCAATTTTAGGGACTGATTGTGCTTATTACTGTTCCAGCAATTATTTTAGTTATTAAAAAAATTAAATTTTTAACTAATATTTTTATTTTTTTGGTTTTTTATCTTTTTTTTTGTTTTATTTCAAATAAAATTTCTTCTAAAGGCCTTTTAAAAGCAAATTAATATTAAAAAAAAATACCAATCTATCCATTCTTCAAAATAAAGGTTACTTTTATGAATTTTGACAAAATTTCCAATATTTGATAGTAAATATTTCGGAAACGGTAGAATTATTTTAAAAATGATTATAGAATCTTATTTTGTTAGTTATTATACAACACAAAATTCATATATGAGCGACTAGTATCCTTACAATTAGTTTAAAACAGTTTTTCGTCTATACTGAAAAATCTCAAAAATGGATATAGCCACCTTTGATTTTATACCCCTCATATACGAGTAGGTACCTGTATAAAATTATCAAATCAAAATATAAAGTTTTCTGATGAATATTTTAAAAGATTTTTGTGAAATACTTTAACAATTGCAATTAAAATGAAATTCTAATTTACCAACTATTACTTGGTATTTCAACCCACTAGACAAAGTTCTAAACAAAATATTTGAATTTTAAATACATTTTATTTAAATGTTGTTTACATTTAAATGTTAAATGTTATTTAAATTTTAAATGCATTTTATTTAAATGAGGTTTACATTTAAATGTTATTTAAATAACGTTGTCATGATATATAGGTATTTCGTATAATATTGCAAAAGCCGTGTGGTTTTCTAGAAGTAACATTATTTGCAATGATATTCTTCATCAGTATTTACCATATTTCAAATATTTGAAATTTTTTTATAAATAATTCTTGAATATATTTAATATTTCAAATAATGCTTTTATGAAGATCAGAGTTATTTAAATATTTCTTTTGACATTTTAACAAGAAAAAATACATAAATTTAATCTTACAAAAAATCCTTAACTATAAGCTATTTGGAGTACTATCTTTAATCTTACTTCGTATACCTCTAGTAATTAACAGTCTTTCTTTTTCAATAAATTTAAAAATTCTATCCCAATCATTCCATATCAAACCGTCTCGTATGAAATAATTTACAAAATTCAATCTTTAGCCCTTATTATAATATATTACAGGTCCAATTGCAACAACCCTTCCAATCCTCGAACTAAAGTTATTTCTATTAAAGGTAGCACTTTCAATCAAACTTGTCAAATTAACATCAGGATTTACGGCAACAACTTTAGCACCTGCTCCAGCTATTGCTATACTATCGGGTTGAGTAAACGCTATCCCATTTGGCCCCACAATAGCAGTTCCACCGTGACCCGCAGTTGCAACACCTCCAGGACCTGCAATTGCTACACCTCCATGATTTACTTTCAATTTATGAATGAAAATTCCATTCCCTGTGTTATCTTTACTAACTATATTTATATGTTCACGTACTCTATTCGTTTCGAGTAAATGTTTCTCCTCTGTTCCAAGTTGATTAAAAAATTTTGTTTCGGGTCTAATTTTTAACGAATGGGATTGCAAGTTAAAAGAATCTAAATTCTTGTAAGCAATTTCATCGTCAACATGTTTTGTAATGCCTACTTTAGGTTTTTGTTTTGCATTATCCGAATTGCCTTTATTTTTATGTTTATCTTTTTCTTCATGAACATTAAATTTCTGTGCAAGCTTTCCTGGTTCAAAATTATTTTTATTTTTGTTTGATTTTTCCATTTCCAATTCTAGCACTGTTATAGTCGACTCTGTTGTATTTAATTGTGGATCATCATTAACGTTCATACTTTTAGCTTTTTCAGAATTTAGTCGGGGTTCTATTGGAAGTTCTAGGTCATCTGAAGTTCTGGAGGCTGCATTAATATTTTCACTATTATAATCATATAGATTTATAGACTCACTTGGAGAATTTATACTATCTGCATCCTTAGATGCAGTTTGAGATTGAGGAGTACAATTTGCTTGTTCGCCATATTCAATCATACTTGTAAAAGCATTAACGATCTGTTGCATCGGGTCTCTAATAATTATTGGAAAATATTGTGCGAGGGGCCATTGCCACTGACGATTTGGTCTTACTTGATAAAATTCTGGATATATTCTATTATTGGGTTCGCTTCCAAATTGTTGTTGTGGTGGATACCCATAAGGGTATTGTGATTGTAATGGAAAATGTTGGTAGTTGGGATACGGGTTAAATTGATTTTGGTATCCAAACGATGGCGATGGATAGAATTGGGTGTTTACAATATTTTTAACATTTTCAATAGTTTGGTTTTCAAGTGTTTCTTTAACTTTTTGCGGAACTGGATTGTGCAAAACTTGAGGACCTCCATGAAACTGCTGTTGATTTGGAAAGGGATAAGGCAATTGTTGAATATTATTTGGGTTATAATAATTTATATAAGGATATCTTTCCATTGGTATGACCATGGTTTGTTGATGGGTTACTTTTCTTTTAATGTATTGCCCAGGAATCACGTCATCAGGTGTAATATTTGGATCCGTGCGTGTAATGCCAAAATTGTTATTACTTTGAATGTTTTGAGGTAAAATCGTATTAGTTTTTACTGGATTTCTGTTAATATAATCGAATATTGGGTTATACAGAGGATTTTCAGAAAACTGAAAATGCTGTTTGGAATGTCGGTTTTCTTCGTGCGTTGAAGTTTGGACTGATCTTGGATTTATTTCTGTTTCTTGTGTTACTTGTTCTTGATTAATTTTTGTTATTTTATGTATTATCTCACTCGTGGTGTTTTGAATTGTTTCATTTGTAAGTTTTAAATTTATAGGTGCTGCGTCTTTCAGTAACTGTACTTCTTGCTTTTCTATTCTAAAAAAAAATAAAGGTTATCAAAATTTAAAATTACGGGTTACTTTATTATGTGAATTAGATTTATCGGTTTAATGCATAACATCGATAAAATAATTCCAATGTTAGTACCACTTTAGTTTTCAAGAAAAAATTATTATTTAAAAACATTAAGGTTGACTTGTATAGTCCAAGTTTAACCGGTAACTATGGTTTAAACTCGGATTTTGACTATTGTGATTGGTTAATCTACAGTTTAAAATTTTAAACTAGATCTATACAAGTCACCCTAAATTGCATTTTTAATCTGTGATTTTCTTATACATACATACATATGTTAAAGCATAACAATCTAATATATAAGAAAATTGTGCACATTTTCACCAAGAACATCAAAAATTGGGTTACGTAAATCTTTCGACAGAGATAATTTTCTGTAGTTTATCTAAAAGTCACCGTGTCTAAATTCTCTCCATCCTATCAATTTTCGAATCCGAAGATAGAATGTAGAAGATCGCCAAAATATTGTGTATCAAATTCCCAAAATAATTGTGTTTTGTTAAAATGTTTCACATGCACTCGTTATGGGTAATTTACACGGGTTAAGTAGATAAGTAAAATTTTTAAGCTGATTTTAGGTTAGAATTAAGTGTTTGTCCAACTTAAGGGGGAAGTCTACTGTGAGAAGAAAGAAAACAGGCAGATTTTCGGGATTTTTTTTTCTAACAAAATTATAACTCATACATTAAATTAAATTAAACCGCCATCTTTATTATATATTCAAGTATTTGTAAAAAAAATTTTAAGTCGAAATATTCAAAATTGCCGTCGTGGCCCTGATTCATCTCAAGTCCGCCTTTTTTAACGGTGTACATATGAAACAAGTCTGGATAATCTAAAAAAAAACACAAAAAATCACCTAAATAGTATTGACTCTCGTTTGTCAAGGTATTTTTTTGATATCGTTTTTTGTTTAATTGTTATAAGCAATAATAATATCAAATTTGAGCAAAATAAGTAGAAAAAAATTTTAAGAATTTTTTTTCGGCGCCAAAATGTATTATCAACAAAATCCTTCGACAAACGAGAGTGAATACTATGTAGATAATAACCATATTTTTTTTGTTTGTTTTAAATCACCCAGACATGAGATTTCATGTACACCGTTTGGACACCAAAAAAAAAACCGACCTGCGTTGAAAGAGTGCTACAACGGCAATTTTGAATACTTGAACTTGAAAATTTGTTTACAAATACTTGAATATATAATAAAGATGACGGTTTAATTTAATTTAATGTTTGAGTCATATTTTGTTAGAAAAAAAATCTGTAAAATCCTCTTGTTTTTTCTCTTGTCACAGTAGACTTCTCCCTTAATACCAAGCTTTTTGAAATTTTGCATTAAAAATTTATAAATCAAAAGTAACACTTTAACAAAGCATTACCTATAGCTAAAAATATTAAAAAACTTATTGAGAACATTAAAAATTATTTTTGAAAATAACTACATTGATAAAATAAGAATTTTTATTCTATTATTAAACTTCCTCCCTTATTTTACTGGGGACTAATCATATTATAGTAAAGTTCCTTCTATTGATGTTACGGAAATTAGTATAACATCCGCCGAGTTTCTCAAATACGAATGATAAATAAAAATAAGTCAATTTTATTTAAACTAATTTTTATTTTGTTTAAACATTTTAACTTCTACAAATTAGTTGCCACAAGGAATATAAAATTTAGATATGCAGGTAATTGGTTAGGTTGCACCTATCATTTTTGGTAAGTTGCAGTTTAATTTTTTTTTTAGAGCAATACATTTTAAATTCCAGGGTTACTACTACTCTCTTGTATTCATTCATATTACACAATTTAACCCAATTATGCCTATGACGTCATACATTTGCATGACGATACATGCATTTAGTTAGTCAAAACTGAAAGCAGTGTTCCCAACCAATCAGTTAACCTGACTGGCAAACAAAAGTCAAATTGCGCGTAGTTCGAGCTAACATTCAATTTTAAGGTTGATCTAACTTTTTTTATTTTCAACCATTTTTCATGGAGTGATCCAATTAATTTTTCTAACTAGGAAATCAATATGACGTGGACGGTTTAGACACAGTGACTTTTTGTATGTTAAACAACAGTATAATTGTCGAACAATTGCAGCAAACTGATTTTGGATTTTTTTTTTTATAATTTTCGTAATACTAAATGAGTGTTATAATAACCACGTAAGTAAAAAAAGCTGATGAAAATTTCAAATAATTATTCAACATTTTTTACAAGACAAGATTAATAAAAAAATATCTTCTCATTAGAACCATTTTTTTAAATGAAAAATTTCAACTGACTCCATTATTGTGATGTCAAAACACCTAAATATATAAGCCAACCATACTATACGAATTTCCTTAAGAGCTTAGTTAGCCATATACACTGAATCAATTTCGTGTGGTATGGTTAGCCTATATCTAAACATTTTGACCTCATCACTAATGGAGTCAATTTCGAGTAATGATTTGATGTGTCAATTGTAATACTAAATTTTTGTTATATTAACTTTAATTCTGACACAAAAAATTTTACTTACTCGATTCACCACCAGGAGAATCACCCACCAAGTAATTTTAATTTCTTAATTACTTAACCAACATGCACAATCAAGTTGAATAATTTTCCAAAAAATATAAAGCATTAGGGCTGTTTTTCTAATGCTGAAACTATTGAATTATATTATTCAAACCTCCATGAGCTATAACCATCTATTAGTAGTACCTTAACCATGATTAGCTTAATCAATGGAATATAAGTCAATCAAAGCATAAATAGTTAATCAAAATTAGTGGTGTACAGTGGTAGGAGATTACAATAAGTAATACCCCTTGTAAAATAAAACACTTTGTGATTTTAATACAGAAAACTTTTTTCTAAGCCGTAACTGAGGTTACTATAAAGTTGCATTTTCATAATGTCAAATATACCAACTACAAGAAACATGTTGAATAAATTTTTATTGAACCTTAATTCACTAATGCTATATAATATTTATTTTGAAACATGCATTAAGAATAGATTCAGTTTCCCTATTACTATAATTTTTTGCATTGATAAACTGGCCTTTAGTAGTGAAGGAATTTAGAGAAGATTTGATACGATGCTTAAATTATTCATTGATAAAGTGTGAAAAAGAACGTTAGTTTGAAATCGTCAAGAAGTATTTATTTAAATAGTTAAACTTACCGAAGAAAATAAAATCCTTTACCATTGATCTTCTAAAACACCACTAAGCACACTTTTATCCCGCATCATCTTTCACTTTAAGAATAAATGGAGTACAGAATAGAAAAACAGTTGTGATATATTTTACATAAAATTGTGGTAAGAAACCCATTTTTACAGTACAAGTTTAAGCATACGTACATCCACTGAACTATATTTATGTTGAATAGAAGGCTATTTTTTAATATGAAATGCGATAGCGTGGATTTATAATGGTCGTAAGTGACGTAAGTATACATAAATCCGTAGAAAAATATCTTTGATTATGTAGAATCAGATTGGCGATTCCATTGTTGGTTTTAGAAACACCTAATCTACTTAAACATGTTGTCAATAGATGTTGCTAATTGCTTACTAAATTTAAGAGCGCCATCTGTTGGCAGTGTTTTGAAATATATGAACTGTTTTCAAAACCAACAATTTAAATTTCCAATGTGAAACTATTTAGAATAAATCAAAAGAAGTGCAAACATATTGACATTGACAGTTCTCGGTATCAATTTTATAATAATATTATGATTATGTTGTGAATTTATCTATCATCTAAAGTTTTATTTATTTAATAAGCACAGTTCAGTGGGTACATCACGATTAAACCAAGCTTTAACATAAAATATTATAAAAGACATACATAGGTACTTATTCATAATAATTATATAAATAATGTTTGAAATGAAAACCAAATAAATGTAATGTGGAACTGCCAATATTTCGTATAAAAGTAATAAACAATTGTTTTACTTTTAATGAGTATTTTGAGAGCTTTGACGCAAAGCTTCCAAAAGCCAAAATTTTATTATTGTAAGTCACAAATATATTAATTATTATTAGTGATAAAAGTAACATTGATCAAAAACTTACTGAACGTTATCAGGTGTGGCTCCTGGTACTTGAGGTCTACAGTTTACCAGAGTCAGTAAGGATACCTAAAACATATATTATATTTTTAATTGGTGTTTACTTGATACCTACAAGAAAGATGTTATATTCAAATATAAGACTAAATTTTATTTCGCTTCAAAACTTCAAATACCTATTCAAGTAGAATTATGTTTTTAAAATTTTTTAAATTTTAGACGAGACAGGCTCGTCTGTAGGCCAGTGTAGCAAACTACTTATCGGACGTTAAACAATTTATATGCTCACAGATCTAGCACTGCGAAGGAAACGACGCAGATGTTGGAAATAAACAGATCAACTGATCTATAGAAAAGTTAAAAAAGAAGAAGAAAATTTTTTATTGGAAGAAAGTTTACGTTCAATTCTTTTTCACAAATTCGAATATAGCAACAATGTAAAGATAATGATTTTTTTTAAGTGCCTATAAACAGCGTAATAAAAGTACTGCACCGTAAACCGGAAAATGTATGTATAACTGTCATAATTCGCTGTTATTTTTCTTTTCATTAAAAAAGCTGTTCAAAAGTATATATTTCTTAAAAGAGCACATTTAGATGCATACTTTCCTAATTTTAATCTTTTAAATTCTAAATATTTTTTTTTTTATTAATTTTTTTTGAATTTTAAAAATTCAACTAATATTTTTTCAATTTTAACCGGTTTTGGCTTATGCATATTAAATAAAACCAATTACTTTTATAATTATTGGGTTTGCACTTCATCAGATAAGTGTCGATTTTCATACTTTCCTCTTCATATGTACCTACTTACTTACATATTAGGTGATCTGAGTATTTTTGAACATTTCTATAAAGCTGATATTGTGATAGTAATATAGTTTGACTTTCATCATATTTAAAGCTTTAGTAATTTTATACCTACGGATTTTAATGATTTGTTGTATATTGCATTCAATAATATATAATTCATAGAAAAAAAAACATAATGGAATTTTCATTTAGTGGAATGATTGCTTTTAACAGCTTAAAGTTTACCGTTTTTAGTTCTTTATAGTTCCTTCTTTGCCAATGCAATTTTATCGAAGATTCATTTATTAAAAACTGGTTACACAAAAGCATTTTTAAAAGGTATGTTTGATATGACATGTTAATCACCGATAATAACGAAAATCATTAGCTTGAACACAATTTTTTATGCAGAAATTATAAGATTATTTAATGATACTCGGTTTAAACGTGCGGTTGATTATACCTTATACTACATGGCATCTCACAACGAGAAGTTCTCTTTACTTTATTGTTATTTATTTAATAAAAAAAAGCAGCCCAAAATTTATTTATACTGCCCAACTTAATATTCTTCACAACTGCATTGCATGTTCCGTTTCATTGAACCCATCCTAATATGTTTTAGATCGAATAGACACCGTATTCCACATTGAATTTAATGATTTGGTATCAAATTCTCTAATTAAATAATAACTACCTACTTCATTATTATACAACATATTATTATATTGCATGGTTATTAAATCAACTAATTTTAACCAATGAACAAAACCTATGAATTTTCCGATTTTACTATTACATCCAATATTTTTATAGACTCGATTAAAAACTAAATACATGAACTACCATTATCTGGAAATTGTGGAGGGTGGGTTAGATATGTAAACGATATCTTAATATGCCTATGAAATGATGATGAATTTCGATTGTTATCTTTTCACAATCATTAACGAAATACATCCAAACATTAGATTTACTATAAAAGAAGACAATAATAAAGAACTCAATATTATAATAACTAAGCAAAAGAAAAACATTAAATATAAAATATTTTGCAAGCCAACGCAATGTGACTCACAGACTAGCATTTGATCATTGCACAGCTCAAAACCTCTCAGTTTTCCATTATTTTGTCAACAGAGTTTTTAACATTCCCACAGATGAAGAAAATCTAAACCATGAAATCAAGATCATTAAGCAATTAGCAACCGCTAACAGATACAACACTAAAGTTATTGATAAAATAATATACAACAAGAATAAACAAATGATGAGCTATTAAAATTTCCAGACATCGACATTCGATAATTGTACAAAAAGTGCAGAAAGTTTAATACTCTTTCATAAAATAATAAAGCTATGCTAATGAAAAATAGCTAAACCACTTTTGAAATACAATACCTACTGCTTGCTCAGACAAAACATCTAATAAATTAGTTAACTTATTGAGTAATAGGTACAAAAAATAAAACAGATATTATAGAAGAAAGTGGTGTTCTATTTTGACGTGACTGTACATCCGCATACATCAAAGAGACGGAACAGGAAAATCATGACGAAAAGTGGCACTTTACTCCCTCGGTGTATAATATACCATAATTGATTTTTAATTTTTAAATAACTCGATATTATAAAGTTTTAATATTATTTAAGTTCTACTTAGGGTGACTTGTATAGTCCAAGTTTAACCGGTAACTATGGTTTAAACTCGGATTTTAACTATTGTGATTGGTTAATCTACAGTTTAAAATTTTAAATTAGATCTATACAAGTCACCCTTTTTGTATTTAATTATAAAATAAAATTAATTATAAAAGACATTATAATTTCTTTACAAAAATTAATCTAATTTGTAATCAAACATACTAATATTTTCGTGCTTTAATGAAGGGTTCACTATGAGAATATCTGTTGTTTGTTTTACACTTAAAATGAAATTATTAAGGTAAAAAAACGTTGGTTATTAGTGGACGGCAAAATACAATAAAATTTGCCAATTTTCAACAGTTTGTTTTTCCCGTTCAGTAATAACCAAGATTTTTTACCTCAATTAATAGTTTTCCAGTTCTTTTTATTAACCAATATTAGGTAGATACATTAAATATTATGTAGTTTTATAAGAATATTGTTATAAATTCACCACATCGAGTATTTTTTCTTCCTAATTGTAAACCCCGACTGAACAGTAACATTCATAATAACACATAATGTCATTTTGAGTTCTGTACCAATGGTACTCTACTTACTTTGTAGTGTGAGCATAAGTCTATATAGCGGATTCGTCTTCGGAATTATCACAAGATTTGATTTTAGGTTTTAGGGCATAATATATTAGTTTTCTACTCATATCAAATGTCTAAAATTAAATTCAATATAAATTTAAAATAGAAATTAAATTAATATACATACAATGAATTGCTTTGATATACTATAAAACTTAGCTTGTATCAAGTTATCAAAAATCTAAATCAATTATAATGGATACAAAGCTAAGTTTTACATATTAAAGTAATTTATTGTTTATTTTCACAAGTTAATAACTTTCAATTTTATAAAATAAATATAATATAATTTTATATGCAATTGTATTTTGTTCTGAAATAGCTACTTCAACATATTGATATAAAAAAGACTAACACAGGATGCACCAAGAACCAATCTCAAGTATTTTGCCAACCAACCTCAATATGTGCCGGCACATTTTTTTAAATACAATTAAATTAATTTTAAATATCAATCTACACCGTAAAATATAAATCAAGTAACATATTAAAAAAATTCGAAAAAAGAATTAATCTAAAATGTGTGCCATTCTTCACAACACCGATCTTTCCCACAACAAAAGAAAATAAGAATCATCCAAATCGGTTCACGTAATACAAATTTATGTTAGTCAAATTGATAACCTCTGCTATTATGTCTTTTACAATCGATTAAAAAAAAACAAATTGTAACGGTTAACTCTCCGGTCTTCCCTCTAGAAATAGACACCTTTTAATTTTATTTCAATCAAAAAGAATTTCTTTATAGCTTTTCGTTTGATAATAATAAATTGATAAGAAAAAAATATTGGGGTCAATTTAATTTGGTCAGTATTTTTACTTAAATGGTATAAATAATTAAGTATAAAACCGAATTTGGTCAGTAAAACATAGATATTTAATTGGATAATTTAGATTAGTTGATTACAATAATTACACTGGCATGCTTTTCATGTACATTTTTGTAGTCAACCAGCTTTTTTTTTCACTGTAAAATGAAAAATCATTATATAGGTAGAATTTGATAATCCGAACAGAAGAAATACTTTCAGTCCGGATTAGCAAAACTGTAGTAGTATATGATTATACATTATTATATACCCATTAAATTATCGGTTTCTTTTGTAGATTTACAATTCAAACTTTGAATGCTATTTATTTAAATTAGTCACATGAAAAAATTTCTTCATTTCAAATTTTCGAAAATCTTTAAAAAAAATATTTACGTTATTTTATTTAATTTTATTTCAGTTTAATATTAAATATTTATGATTCTTCAATTACTAACTATTGCTTATGTATTGTTGTTTTTATTATAGATTTTTGTTTTATCATTATTATTATTTATATTATTATAAAATTTGTAATATAATAATTAATTATTACGTAAATACCTAATAGTTTTATTTAAAATATTCTTCTTCTTCTTCAAGTTAAAAAAAAAGTTTAAAATATTGGTAGTTCTTTTATTGGACGCTATAATAATGATCATTTATATTACGTACTGATCGTTTAGTTAAAATACTAACCATTGTTGTAAAATGCTGTTCAAAAATGTTCAAACCTAGGAGCACGAGCTCCCCTACCCAAATGTTCCAAAAAAAATTTTTTTTTAAAGTAAAAGAAAATTTTTTTATAATTAAAAATTAAAAATTCTCGGAAGGGAAACCACCAAAAATTTTACTTTTTACAAGTGAAATGAAATGAAATCTTAGCTACGGGCCTGATATATAGGTTTGTTTCTTCAGCAGTTTGAACAGTTTGAAACTGTTTGCGCATGCGTCTGGCGGTTTCAAACTCAAGCATGGCTAATGAAACTATTTTAGATACCAGAATGATTATTATATCGGGAAGGATTCCTCTAATAGCAATAATCTTTAATAATTTGAAATGTTACAGTATTTTTGCTTGCTTATTTTAAATGTAAATGATTATTTTTCATATTATAATAATACTGCGAATAGTTTGTTATGCCTGATTAATTTTTATTCCATACCAATAATAAATTACATGAATTAGTTAATTTTCCCTTAATTTTAAATAATAAGCAATACCATTTAAAATTTTGAACTTCTTTGAGTTTACGCAGATGTGCCGAACGCATTAAACCCCCTGCATAATGTGCAAAGAGTGCATAGTAAATAACTTTACTATGTGTAAAGAAGTAGTCAATCAATTTAAAAGAATTTTTCTTTTTTTATAATTAAATATAAAATACTTATAATAATATACCTATTATTTAATGGTGATTGAAATTGAATGCGGATGGCAGTCAAAAAAAACACTGGGTATACATTTGTGTTGTGATGCTCATACCAATTCGCAATTTTTTTAAATTTTTTTCCTATGGAATAGGTATATTTCTATAATAAATATTGATGGTATGAGGTTCACATTGATGAAAGTTTTTGCATACTAATGCGTTATGAAATATTAATTATTATACCTCATTTTTTTTCAACAAAATATGAATCGGCGAAAATGAAGTTTAAGTTAACAAAAATAAGATTAATTATTGTTTTAATTACAGATTTTTTGAAAATATTTATTATAGTGCAAGTTGTACGGTTAACTTTTAAATGATGTGCATTCGAAGTTCAACTTTCTGTAAAATTAATTTGACAAAAAATATTGTGGTCACTTTAGCTGCTGACTGCAAGGTCTGCATATTGATGATAGATTAAGAATCATTAATAACACAATTTATTTCTGAAGCGTAACACGTTAAAGACAAAAACAACATCAGTTCGAGATACTAATTATTCCGTTATTTAATTAACTGTTATTGTAAAATAGGATGGAATGCTCTCTGCTTGTAAATAAACTGTATTAATCAATTAATAATTATTATATTATATTAATCAAATGTGCTTTTAATTATTAAATTTTTATAATAATATACAAAAAATCATTTTTTCAAGTCAGTGACCTAACGTACCGTTAATCTTTGTTGTTTGACTAGGTAATTTTGAATAATATGAAAAATATCCATAAATTACAACCTTACATTAATATTGGCTTAGGAAACTCCTAACCAGTTAAATAAGCACAGTAATATCTGTTCAAAAATATACAATGTCTACTTCAATTATATTAATCATTTTAATAACCTATTAAAATTACAAATCGATTCACTAATAATAAAATTAAGAAAAAAGATAACTCACCAAAATAATTAAATTCATTATAATTAAATAAAATTCACTCGAGAAACATTAGTTTTTGGACTGATCAAAAATTGTTTAAGCAAAGCTTTTAAAGACAATTGGAAAACAATTTTGTGGTGTTCTTGTGTGGAGAAGATGGCACTTCACTGATAGTATAAAATCAAAGTTTACTTCTTCTTCTTCTTCGGTAAGTAAGTAGGGGTATGTAACGTTATGTTTAATGAAGCTTGCAAGGCATATCCAATTTTGCTAATAACAAAGGTAGCCTATTACTACAATTCAAAACAATTTTTTATTTTGCCAAAATTAATGACTATTTTAGTATGGTCTCTATTTCAAGATTTGAGTTTATATTGGGTTATAAATAAAACTTCAGTCTTGTTGCAGTTCTGAAATAAAAAGGTTAATTTACGGTAGCTATTTTATAATATATGCAAAAGCAATAAATGCAATCTCAACATTAGATTTATGTGGTATGTTGGGATTCTAATTATTATAATAGTTGTTGTAAACCATAAGATTAGTCTTTACTAATGAAATTCACAGCTGGAAGAGTGTGGATGTACCTAATAAATCCTAATTAATTATTAAACTTTACTATTAAAATGATTTACACCTTGGAAATTTTATTTGTTGATTTTCAATTTTCCACTGATAGATTTTTGATTTGGTAATAAATTATATGTAAAATAAGAATACCTGGAACATTAATAGATGGGTATAAAAGTTATGCTATTATTATATTATTATAAATAAAAAAAAGCATAAGAATAATATGTTAAACTAACCCTAACAAGACTTTTCTGTTATTCAATAGCTGCATAATTTCTTCAATATATCTCAATATGTAATTATGTAAAGCCAAATCTCGTAGTAAATCCAAAACCGCAAAACCAAATACATATTATTTGAAAATTGCAATTATGTATCTCATCCTAATAAGATAGGTTTATCCAATTTAAAAATATATCTATATTATAGTAGGTATTTATAAACTGCCCCCTAAATATTAGGTATTAAATTCTACTATACAAACAAATCAAAAAACTTCCATCCCGACGATGAATCTATTTAGAACAGGTTTCTAAAGCACTTAATGCATTTAAAGTTTTATTTTATTATGAGGGCAATAAAGATTTTTTATTTTAACAACTATTATGTAAATGAATTGTAATTTCCAGTATGCAAATTTCTAATAAAATAAAATTTAAAAACTTGACCAATTCAGAAAATGTTCAAGTTGTCGAAGCCTAAAAGTAAGAAGAAGCTTAGTATATGTTTATGCCATTATGCCAATTTACCTGCGAATTAAAATTTTAAATATAGGATGAAAAGTTTCTTCATTCTTTCTTGATGATAGACAGTCCGCACACGTAGTAATTGAAACTTATTAAAATTTTTTATTGAAAACAAATTAATAAAACATCTCAACACATTTTCTTGTAGCAAAATAGTGGACCCTATAAAATAATTTAGTTCAATATTATAATTATGTTAGAGTCATCTATCTTAATCGAAAATCTAAATATAGGTTTGCTTCAAATTTGTGATATAAAAAAATTAATATGTAAAACAATAAGTTCATTTTAATAATACATTCATGTATAGCTACAAGCTACTTATCATTTTTTATGCCCATGGCAAAAAAACGTGTAAGTCTACGGGGAAGTGCTATACATCGCACGTTTTTATTATTAATTCCGATCAAATACTTAACCGTAATATTGGAAAGTTTTTTTTAAACGCCATTTTATATAACATTTTCGAAACAAAAATATTTAAATTGTAGTCGTTGTGTTAATATGTCCAAATATACCTACTCAGGATTCGTAAAATATTACAAAAGATTTAATTCCAATTTGAAAGCAAAAATTATTGAAATAAGATATGTATAAATAAAGCGAATAAATTATTTAGAAGTTTAGGATCCATTCTTGTAATTTATTATTTTAAATTACTCCTAGTTTGGCTCTGTTGCAATTTTAGAGGAAAACAAGGAAGAATGGAAGCAAAACTTAAATCGGAGTCCAATCTTCGCGTATCCTGAATGACTTGACAACTTTGATCTAATAAAAATACGAGCACGTTATGTACCTTACGGGTGCTTAGTTATGTATAAGTCTTTTCAAAATGCTTAAAAAAAATTTCTTGGCAATGAGAATATTTTTAGTAGGTACTTTTCCGTTGTTCTGACAAATACCTGTTTAGAGTTAGTTTAGAAATTTTTAGATTTTCGACTTCCTATAATTTGAAAATAGTCTACAAAATAATCTATTCTGAATAGCCAATACGATAAAGAAATAAAAAATATGAAGTGACCGCAATAATAATTTATTCTAAATAAACTGAATTTTGGTATTAAATTTTTGTTTTCTAATTACCTTCTAATATTTTTATGACAAAATTAGGGTAAGCCCTCGGTGTTATTTTGAAAAGATGGTTCCCAAAATCAAATTTACCCTCTAATTTCTCACACATGGTCAGTTTGAAAAAAAAAATTGTTTTCAGCAAATATATAGCGAATAGAAGAAAATTTTCTATAAATAATGAGGTTAAAGTAGGTACTTTTTTCTAAAATTAATTTATCTGAGTTTCTCCTGTTTGTATTTTAAGTTAAGCCCACAGGAACATTTCAAAACAAATATTGATATAGTATATGATATACGAAATCAATTACTATTAAGATCAAATTCAATTTAAAATTGATTTTATCATCAAAAGTTGCTGACAAACAACATTCACTAAAGGGCATAAGAAGTTATAAGGTTAGGAAACTGTAAATACCCATACTTATAGTCGATTCTCTGCTCGATCTCATATTTGATGAGTCCACTCTCTGTTTCTCTCCGTTGCTTAATAATAATAATTGATTTTATTTTTAGCGATGTTCAGGCAAGACTATGAGTATGGGATGGGCATAAGTCTCTAGAGTCGAGGGACTGACAGCAATTGAAACAAGGTGGAACTAGAAACCGCAGTTCTTAGGTTTCTATACGTTTTAATGTGATCAGAAAATCATCATATTATTAAAACCACTAGATCAATAGATCAATTTCTTTAACAGCAAACAGAGAACGTATAAACAAAATTGCTGCTTGGAGCATTTGATATTAATTAATTATTAAATATATCGTACAAACAAATAATTTAATTCTTTCTTGGAAAAAAATGTTCTTCTTTATGAATTTGCTAAGAGCAATTTATACTTTCGTCATATTGGTGAGATTTAAGGGCAAATTTGCTTTTGTGCAACATCTTCTTAATATGGCACTAAAAGCTTATCCTGCTTTTATCAAAAAATATCGGAAGATAATTAGAATCTAAAAATTTAAGTGTAGGGAGGGCTGGCCACAGTGAGACATGGGCCACAGTAAAACAAATAATTTTCCTCTTTAAATAAAATCGTACCTTTACGGAAATTTTCTCATCTAAAGAATAATTAGAACTAGAATAGAATTAATTAGAAAAATTAATTACAATTATATATAAATAGAATTACCTTATCACTACTTATTAAAGTCAATTTAGCATGCGTTTGTTATTCAGAGAGATTTGCAGTAAAATATTGCATTTGTGTCTAAAGTGAATTTATTATTTAAAACTTCTGAAATTGGTAAGTATCTCACAAAAAACTTTTCACATGTTCACTGGGCCAACTTAAGACAAAATTTATGAGGCACTATGAAACATGTTTTCTTGTATTTTTTATTTTGGAACAGTAGAAAAAATGGTGGATTGTGAAAAGAATGTAGAAATAAACGTCATAAGAAGAAATTTGGAAGATGAACGTTACTTTGTTTTTTATTGTGTTTCGGACTTAGCATTTGTCCCAAACAAAGACACAAAAATAATTCTACTAGCACCCAATTTCTTGAAAACACAAAAAAACTGAAGTCATCTTTTAAATTTGAGTTTGATTTTAGATTATTAAACATGTAAAGAAAAAATATATTGTTATATAGTAGCGCATTACGTGTTTTATTGTGGCCCACTAATGGGCCACATTGAAACAACAATAATGTTTTTTATATCTTAAATTTTAGAATGAAATTTTTATGTTTTTTTTATTTTATAAATATCAATACGTTATCAATATATTAAAGTTCTGTTAAAATAGAACAGTTTTTTAATTTGTAACATTAACTATCAAATCAAAAATAACTATCAAGAGATGAGCTAAGTGAACGGGCTAAGGACCGGACTCTAGGCTAGAAGCTCTGGGTTCGATCCCCAACCCGGCTACAAAAATGTATACAACTTCATTATAACCCTCTCCTCTCGGAAGGCAATGGCAAACCACCGAGAGTAATTTGCCAAGAGAACCATTTAATATTAATATTAATGGTCGCCAACCTCCGATATTAGAAGACGGCACCTTAAGAAGAAGAACTATCAAATAAAACCAAAAATCTATTTTTTGTTTCACTGTGGCCCACCCTCCACCATTTTTTTTAAATTAGTAATTTTTATTTTGGCATAAAAATGATCAATGACACTTCGAGTTGCAGCTTGTCCAACTAAGAGTAATTTTATTTTATTTCGTTGCATCACTAATGTTTTCTAAGGGTAGTTCACACTACATGATTTATAAAATTACATGATTTATAAAATTAAATTACTGAAAAAAAGACAATGATGTAAAACCACATACTGGATGGCCCTTTGAAAACGAAACAGACGAGATTGTGGCCAGCAGAATTTTTTTTTAAGAAATGCAAAAACACGTCAATTTTATCATCGTGAGGGACAAACTTTGCGACCAATGTCACTCCCGTATTGTTTCATCCTTTCGCGCTGTGATGACAAACCCTAAAATGTTAATAGGGATGATACGGCAAGTGACACCTCACTTAAAAGGTCTTGCTTCTCTGAATTCAGTGCTATAATGTTTTTAAAGTTTTATCAATTATTCAATAAAAAAATTAAAGTTGCATAAATGCGAAATAAATCCGATATTTCAAGACATTTAAAAACAAAAAAGTAAAAAACGCTTAAACAGGTTGATTTTAATTTCAAGGAAATTAAACCAAACCAAAACAAAATAAACTCAAACCATCAACTCTGGACAATTCTAAATTAGTGACCAATGACTTTTGGTCAAACGCCAATCCAAATCTTACTAAACTTTGACCTAATAAGACCAAGATGACCTTACTAATCACTTCGACTCAACGTCTTCTCTGGCGGCCCAAAATCAACTCAAAATCACTCAATGTCGACTCCTCCTCGATTTAACGTCGACTCAATGTCAACTCCACCACGACTCTTGGTCGACTGACTTCCTTTTCTCAAAATTTGCGTTCCTCCTCATCGTGCATTTTTGATATCACTCCAAACTTGCGTTTTAAGAACCACTTTTAAAATTTTAAAATAGTTTATAAATCAAAAATAAATTCTCAACTTTAAATAAAATTAGTTCGTTTGTATTTAAAGTTACAATAAACTTTCATTGGTGTCTTTTTGATGAATTGTAATAGCATAAAGAATGAAAGAAAATCAAAATTATTAATTTCAACTTAATTTCATGCCAAAAAAAAAAGATTTTTAAAGGATTTTTAAAATATTTTTTTGGGACAAAGAAATTCATTTGCTTATTTTAATTTTATATTTTGATTTTAAAAATTTAAATTTGTGACGCCCCTAGTGTGATAGCCAAGGTGAGGAAATTTTTAATTTTGAAGAAGGACTTGCGAGCGACCTACGGTGCTGTAAGGTTTGTGCATTGCGAGAGTTGATGTAAACTTTGAGATAAGCAATAAAATTTGAGTAAAGCAGAAAGTTTTCTTGTAATTTTATTTATTTTAAAAAAGAAGAATTTAATTTTTAAAAATGAAAATTTTTTTTGATAAGCAAGTTCGCGCACTGCAAATGTGCGGTGATTTTTTTCGATTGAGCTTAGCTGGGATATATAACGAATAATCCGGTCAATTTGAGTTTTAAAAAGTAATTTTGGAATTTGTAGGATGGATTGGTATTGTAAGCATTTTACAGTTTTTACCTACGACGCCGACGAGGAGCCGGCCCGACGTAGAACCCCCAACCTGGAGGACCAGCAAGACGGCCAGAATCAAGTTGTACTTTCACCCTGATTCGAACCGGCTATTGAGCATTCGTAGTTAACTCGCTTGACTATTACTCTCCGACCGCCTGTTAAATAAAATATATAATTTTATTAATAAATTCAATTAAATTATTTAATAAACCACTTAATTTTTGAAGGTGAATTGTATATTAAACAATTACAATACACTTATTGATCACATTATTAAAAGAATTTAGCAATTCATCTAATTGTCTGTATTTGTCTGTGTAATTGTCAACATATGATTTGTTAATTATTTAATTGAATTAGAAGACTAAAATACAATCAATTTTTTTAGATCATTTCGACTATTGTTTAGTTAAAATCGCAAATCATTGTTTTTTGTTCTAGATGGAAGAATTGTTTGCTTTCTGTGCAAGCTGGAAACCAAAGCACACCCTTTATCAGAGGTTTTCTAAGATTTTCCTCAAGAAAATGAATAATACGACCAAAAAATGAGTGCTGTGCATGTAGTTCATTAGTTCCATGAGTGACCAAGCCGTTTAGGAAATGTAGTAAGTTTTCTGCAATATCATAAACCAATTGAAAATCTATTTCAATTACATTTGTAGATCGGTTCAAATCATCACGTCCACTATCTTGAAGATATCTCGAGATAAGAAAATCTGGCAACAGTAATTTAAATAATTTAATCGCGTACTAATTAATATAAAATTATTTTGACTTGTACAATTTTATAAAGTGAATTTGAAAATATCAGTTTTGCGCTTTGATATTTTAAAATATAGCGATTATTATCTATTTCCAAATATTTTGGTAATAAAAACTATTGTGTGTAAATAAAAAATTTATAATTCATTCTGATTTCTACAACAACAATTAATTAACAACTTTAAGAAAACCTCAAGTATTACCGACGAGCCTAGTTAAAAATTTTACAAAAAAAAAGAAAAATCTGCAATCTCCAACCTTCTGGATTCTGGATTTGTTCTGGAGGGCAAGACAAGCTCACGCGCACTTAGGCCACCAATCGGGCCCATTGTACTACCTCCGGTTTTAGTTACACCCCAGTCCTGTCATTCCCCAATGAGCCAATCCAGCTTTAGGATGAACTCTAGGATCCTGGCAGGTGGAGTGTCCCTGATTCTGGCCATGTAGTGTCCAGGACACTGTAGTGTCCAGTTAGAATCCCTGCAATTATCTACAGATTGACTCTGGACAGTTTCAGATAGTATCTAGCATGTTTCCAAGAGGGTGCACTTATTGCAGCCCTTGCTTGACGACATGTTGTTTTTTGTACCCATCTGCGGGTGTGCAGTTGTAAGGTATGTTGTTTTAAGAGTGCATCTAGAGCTATAACTGAAAGCGTGATCATCGGCTCCGGACCGCAAGGAAGACTATTGGAACCGCGTCTTGCAAGTTCATCAGCTCTTGTGTTGCTCTCATCACCTTGATGTCCCTTAACCCAGCAAAGGGAAAGAACATTTTGGCTAGATATATTATTCAGTGTCTGAATGCAGTCAAGCAGCAGACCAGAGGTGACTTTGTGGTTCCGAAGTGCCACGAGTGCCGCCCTGCTGTCTGAAATAATATGAATATGTTGGTTCTGGATACATCTATCCTGAACTATTTTTGCGCATCGTAGTATGCCCATAAGTTCCGTTTGAAATACGGATGCATATATGCCCAGCGCTATGCTTATGCTTAGGTCGAGTTCTGCAGAATATATTCCTGCACCTGATTCAGCATCATTTTTGGAGCCATCTGAATATAGACGTATGTCACAGTTAGGTGCTCTATCAGTATTTAACAGAACATTGTACTTCCTGTCAAATATGTATTTAGGTTGGATTCTATCTGGTTCCAAGTGCAGTAGAGGTATTCTCTTGGAATATTCCTCCAAAATCCGCATATGTGCCGTAGTTCCATGCCTTTTGTCCCATATTTTCCAACTACGTAGTCTAAGCGCCCCCCTAACCGCCATCTCCTGCACGTGAAGATCAAGTAGTGGGAAGCAAAGGAGAGTCTCAAAAGCCGCAGTCGGTGTTGTTTGCATTGCCCCAGTTACAGCCAGACAGACTATTCTCTGTATTTGGTGTAAGAAAGATGCTGTTGTTACTTGTTTGGTTTTGGGCCACCATACAAAGGCACCGTAGCATAGCATGGGTCTGACAACGGCGGTGTAGAGCCACAGGGTGATCTTAGGAGACAAGCCCCATGACCGTCCCATTGTTCCTCAACATTGCCAGAAAGTCAGCTTAGCTTTTTCAAGTTTCATCTGTAAATGTTTTTCCCAGTTCAGCTTTTTGTCAAGTATTATTCCCAGATACTTGACTTTATCGACTAGTTTTAGAGGAGTACCTGTTAAGCTGGGCATAATTATGTCCGGCAGCTTTCTTTTTTTGGTGAATAGTACAAGCTCTGTCTTTGTCGGATTTACCGAGAGAGAGTGTTCTTTACACCATTGTGCTAAAATCTTGAGAGCATCCTGTAACATAACAAATAGTAACAATTTGGATGAATTTATTTCATGTAACAAATTATAAAAATCAAAAGTTTAAAGTCCAGACGGTTATTTTCGTTTATATTGCTCATATCGGGTGAACTATCTGATTTTCCATCTGAAATTAGTTTTTTAAAAAATCTTGTTTTCCATTGTGATAGATAAAAACAAATATAGCTTCGGTTAAAAAATATTTGTTTTCTGCTCTTAAATTATTGTTAAAAATTCTTAAGTAGTACACAGTAACACAGTCACACTATATTAATTACAATTTCGAGTTATAATTGCATTTTTGCTTATTTTTAATTGACTGTAGAGATAATATGGGACTGAATCATCTCACAAGTGAAACACAAACATAAATTATTTCAAAGTCAAACGACTTGTCACATATCTGTCATGCAAAAAGAGAAAACCATGAATCATGTAAGGCTTATAGTAACTGCACAGGTGCAGAAAAATATTATTATCCGTGTAATTACTTACTTGATTTGTTGCTGCAAAATACATAGATTACTAAGGTAATATATTACATGAATAATATTTAGTTTTTTAGTAGGAAATAATTAATAATTTCGTTTTATGTATATTTTTATATACTAAAATATATATTGAATTTGAAAATTGATATATTCTTGAAGTGCCAGTACATCAAATTTCCTAGCTGCTTTTTGGGCTATACTATTGTATTTTGAATTAACAAATTAACAAACAAACAAACAGAGCATCGTTAATGCAATATTTGCGAAGTTAGAAAATTGAGAGCTGCAGATTGAATATAAATTCAACTGGACTCATAGCAAAAAAATTTGACAATTTTGAAATTTAATTTTCAAACCACGATCATCGATCATATTTTAGACACTTTATAGTTTGAGGGGACGATTTCTTAAAACTATTCACCCCTCATTTTTCAAGCGTTTTTAGTTCTTATAAAAAACTGTTGAAATTGCCTGTGTTTTGTGTCGAATTAAAATGTTATAAAATTTAATTCTAATCAATATCCAAATTTTGTCCAATACGGCTCTGAAAAATTTAAGAATTTAAATATTAATCAAGTTCACTGTTTCTTTAATTAACTTACTTTAGGGATATAAAAAAATTGAGCATCTTCGGTATGTGCAGTACGAATAAGCTAAATATTTTTATTACTAATGATTATACAATCAAGTATAAATTATGACCAACTCTATAATAAACATCTACAAAAATCTGCAAGTAAGTGATTTTGATGTGCCATTAGTATTGATTTAGAATTTACAATTACTTACAATCAGCGGTATTAGTTATTACTATTATTATCAATTTTGAAGCAAAAATTTAAAAAAATTGTTATGATAAAAATTGGTAATGGGATCATCAACTTTTCAACTACATACAGATGCAATTGGTTTGGAAATCATTCTAACTTTAAATTTTAAAAATAAATATTTTTTATTCACAAATTCCAAGTTATTTAACAAATGATATTCTGGTTTTACAAAAGAAATGTAGAGATCATATTTTTCATCGCTATTTATGACTTTTTTTACATTTTTCGTTTGTACCTCTTCATTCAAACGTAACTTTTTTTTCAAATTATTTTCAGTATTTTTTAATAAAATAGTTCATACATAATACAGTGACAGCTGTTAAAATTAATTAGTTATTTACGAACGTCAAATTTAGTAAATCTGATCGTTTTTTTCGTATCTTTCTTTCTATTGCTTGCCTCAAATGGAAACAAAAAATATAAATTATTTTGTATAATTATGTAAATCCGTAGAAGGTATATAATATAATGAGGAGAAGAAGATAGTGTGTTATTTTCATCAGAACCTACTTTTAAATCAGGAGTGGTCAACCTGTTAAAATAAATGTCATCGGTGGTTATTTTGAAGATATTATCAATTCTATACGCCACGCGTCAAAGAATGGCGCTAGAAATTATTTATCTAGACTACACCTAGGTTTTGATGAGAAAAACTCATTTCATTAGAGCTGTTTACAGAATATTATGTTTACAAATTATGTTCCCCTTTTACTTGTTTAGTTTTCTTTCAGCTAAGAAAAACGCCGCCGCCTGCCGTCTAGTGGTGGATTTAGAACTTGAGTAAGAAACATAAATTCTGAATTATTTATATTAGTGTCAGGCCCGTAGCCAAAAGATGCACCTGGGGGCACGTTCCCCTACTCCCAACCCCCCAATGTTCAAAAGAAAAAATTTTTTGAAAGTAAAAATTTGAATTTTGAAAATAAAATAAGTACCTAATACTAAATTTTTTGTTTTAATTTAGATATAAATATTGATTCCGATATTATAATAAATAATTTTACGAATAAAACAAAAGGACGTTAAAGTTTAAATTACCAAGTAAAGTAGCGAGCGAATATCTCTTTTATGTAATGTTTGTTTTAAATAAAAAAAATTATTAAATAATAAATAAATAATGAGTAAATTTTACAAGAAATTTTTAATAAATTAAAAAAATAAAATATTTAAAAAATTTTTGTGTAATAATAAAAATTCTCGGAAAGGAAACCACCGAAAATTTTACTTTTTACAAAAGACTTTTTAAAAGTGCTCCCCTCGAAATGAAAACCTGGCTACGGGCTTGATTAGTGTTGTCGCTTTATATACTGAAGAAAATTTACAACAATTTGTACTACATTTGAAACACAAAATATTACAATTTTAAATGTATTTAAGTAGTGATATGTACAAATTTTCAGTGATATTCAATAAAATTTTATAGGCAACTTTTGAAGTAAAAATTACTACAAATTATAGTACAAATTACAATAAATTATAGTAATTACAAAATATGCAATTACTACAAATTGTAGTAATTTCAAATATTTTTAATACATTATATCATCATCATTAGGCTTCCCATTCCTTGTGGAATATAGCCGCATCGTTGATGTTTATAAATCCTTTTTCTGGGATGGATTAATCCCCATATTTTCTTCTCTTCTACAGTTTCTCGTGTGTTTTTGCCTCTTCCATTACCTTTCTCCATCTGCTTCTATTCATAGCCCTCCCTCTCCAATCATGCACGCAAAACATCATATTACGAGTAGGTATATATAGTATTTTTTGTAAAAATATTTTTACAAATTTTAGCAATAAGTAGGTATTATTACAGTCAAATTACTATAAATTTTTATTAAATACTACATGGAACACCCATCTATGGACGGGCAGCTAGCCAGAATAACTTGGTTCTTTAAGGGCCAGTTCTACAAAACTAGTATAAATTAAAAATAAGCAATACTGAGAATAGCTCACACAGATTTTGTTCACGATCGTCGTATAACGCTATACATTTGTATAAATTAAAAAATAATTACCCAATCAAGAATAGAGTGGCAGACACAGATTACCGCATGTCAACATTCCAAAATCATCACTTATTGCTGTGTTTCTGTTATTTTTTTATTGAATCATAAAGTACATGGGATAGGGTTATTTATGGATCACATTGGAAAAATGATAAATGGCCTCCACAGCTTGGAGCTGTGGAAAATTCCACGAAATTTTTCCATAAAAAAATGGCGGCAAATTCAAAACTTGCGTTAATTTTGGGACACCCTTTATAATAAGTTACCGTTTTTCAATGTAAAAGGATTGTTAAACACATATCACGTTTCACATATCAAAACTACGCTAACGTGCATTCTCGCGCATGGTCGAAATGTAAATTGATAGTAAAAGTTCTCGCAAATAGTGCATTTAAAATTTTTCAAAAAATTAAAAAATAATTAAATAATCACAATTTAACAGTCCTTTTACATTGAAAACGGTAGCGTATTATATGTGTGTGCACCCAATTCAAGTTTTTTAACATAGTATGTGGTACTGATGACGGCATAATGAGCCAGAAACACAGCAATGGCTGATGGTTTTGAGATGTCGACATGGGGTAATGTGTGTCTGCCACTCTATTCTTGATTGGGTAATTATTTTTTAATTTTTGAAAAATTTTAAATGCATTATTTGCGCGAACTTTTACTATCAATTTACATTTCGACCATGCGTGAGAATGCACGTTAACGTAATTTTGATATCAGTTGCCTAGATTCAAACCCCGACAAGTCCAGAAAAGTAAAATGTGAGACAATGCTAAAAAACTTATAAAATCGTTATTTGAGCGAATTAAGTAACAAATTTTTTTGACCTATGTACGCTATTGTCGACATTAAAAACGAAAACAATCACTTAAAAAAATCAAAAGTATACGGAAGTTTTTAAAAATTAATTTTAAAGATGGACTTGTCTGGTTTTGCTCCTAAGCTTTAAAATTGTTATTTAAAAGAACACTAATAGGTACTGAATATTACTTTTATTTCTCATTTATACGAACAAAACTAAGTATCTAAATAAGTATCTAAATGAATAATAAAAAAATTGGATAATATATTTAATAATTGTTCGGGGGTTTATAATTTTTCTGAAGAATTCATCACAACTAAATTTATTATTATAATTAAAACCTTACTGGCAGAACTACTATCAACAAATGCAAATGCTCCATGTAGTATGTAGTCAGCTGTTATGATAAGAATTAGTTGAGATTGGTGTATAGCAAATATCGGTTTTTGCATCTAAGGTGAAGTTTTAAGTTCAAATAACTTTGAAATTGTTGACAATTAATTTATAATTTTACCATCGATATGTAAGCATTTGAATTCTTAATATTTTGGTGTATTAAACTTATTTTTGGAAAAATTTGGATATGTGTTTAACAGTCCTTTTACATTGAAAAACGGTAGCTTATTATATGTACACCCAATTCAAGTTTTTTTAACATAGTATGTGATACTGATGACGGCATAACGAACCAGAAACACAGCAATGGGTGATGGTTTTGGGATGTCGACATGCGGTAATCTGTGTCTACCACTCTATTCTTGATTGAGAAATTATTTTTTAATTTTTGAAAATTTTTAAATGCATTAATTGCGAGAACTTTTACTATCAATTTGTATAAATTGTGGGGTAATGATCTGCCCAAGACCAAAGCAATAAGTTATCCCACAATTTATACAAAAAATAACGTTATACGATGAGACATATTCTCGGTATAGCTTATTCTTAATTTATACTTTCTTTGTAGAACTGGCCTTAAATCGATTATTTTGCAACTTGATTTGGGAGATAATTTTGAGGTTGGTAAAAAGTTGGACTAATCAAAAAAGAGACCAGTAATGAAAATCATTACAAGTCTCTTTTTCATTACACGTCTGTTTTTAAAGAATATTATTGTGTTTTCTCCACCTAATAGGTCGCTCGAAAAGTAACATTTTCTCGGTGTTTTCCGATAATAGTATATTACAAATTACCAATATTAATCAAGTTGGATTATCGTTTTTAAATTTCCCTCAAAAATCTTAAGTTGCGCTATTGGTTATTTTCCAACCAATTACCGTTGCATCACAAATGGCGGCCTCTTAGGTGGACACACTTTTTTTGTCTCTGTCAGATGTCCATTTATTTTATGAGGTTCGTGGTAGTCGCGTAAGCCTAAAGAGCTTGCTACTTTGACCCTTAAATACCAGTCTTAGATTTGTTTGAACTTATCAAATCATAGTCCTAAATATGTAATTCATAATACTCAGAAGCGTATTCTTTATTACATATTATTATGCGTATAATCATTTCATAAGCCATAGTTGCTCGGCTTCATACTTAAAAATAATTGTGACAAATCAGATGCGTGCATTTATTTCATAGGTCGTAAACATTTTTTAGGTTGGTAAACTTTTTTTCGGTTGATAAAGATGACTAACTAATTAGAAGTGTGTGTGTGTGTGTATGTGTGCCTAGATATGATACTATTACGAACGATCTGTCTAGCAAATTATTGTATTAGATGTGTAATAACTTTGTATAATATTTACGTAAATTATAATAAAATTACCACAGTGGCGCTAGCATCTTAACTTTATATCTCAGGAGGTTTGTGCTTTATAATTATTTTAGGAGATCATTTTACTGCCACACGTGCAGTAAAATGACGCTAGTAGCAGTAGTAAAATGAAGCTGAAGAAAGTTGACAAATGCACCTTATGGGGACTGCAGTGCTTGGCTACACGGTGCTGGAAATGTTGCTTGAGAAACGCAAGATAATAATAGTAATAATGCAGCTTCAGCAATGCACTTGTATCAGCTTTTTTTCAACCGCGATATCAGTACTAATTGCTGTAGTAGTGCACTACTCGTGTGATCATGGTTTCTACTGCCTTACTGCAGCTTTATTTTACTGCTGCTGCTAGCGTCATTTTACTGCACGTGTGGCCTTAGTGTCTGGCCACACGTGCAGTAGAATGCCGCTGGCAGCAGCAGTAAAACTGCAGGAACGCCCATTCTCAAGGTAAACGAAAGGTAATGTCGCAGCTTTAGCAATGCACTTGTATCAGCATTACCTTGAAAATGCGCCTTCTTGCGTTTTTACTGCTACTGTTAGCGGCATTTTACTGCACGTGTGGCCTGGCACTTAGACTTACTGTATAGTATAAAACGTGATTTAAAAAGGCAATTTTTATAATATAACTTCTTTTATCGATACTCTTAAAATTTTGATAAATTTCAATAGTAATTTTATTAACGGAGTTACTAAAGTATTAATTAACTTTAAAATTTTGAGGGGAATTTATTGTGATCATATGCAAATCTTTATACTAACCCATATTCCGATTTTTTGGTGTCAGTCAGTGAGTACTTTCAGCACGGTGCGTAATTAATAAGGTAATCCAATGCAGCACTGTTTACGTTCACTAATAATGGCGCTTGAATGTTGGCTGTGCGAGTGGAATGAAACACACACGGAAAAGTCCCAAGTTTCCCATCTTTTTAATTCAATATACGTTATCTTGATGACAACAGCTGTCATCATATAATACTATCTGTTAGATTTGTAAGTTAAATCACCATACAATGTGCGGTAAAAGCATGGACTTAGAAAGGGTAAAAGTAAAAAAAACGCAGGTTGCCTATCCTTCACTGTCAAAGCACCTCCGCTGGGATCAAGTTGCACACCAATCGAGTTTCCAACCTTCGAGAGATGTCTGTCCGTGGTTGAACCTTCCAGCTATATTAATCTACCCGACAACCTAATCGATCCAATTTTATCTACGTTAATCCGATGATCATCCATTCAGAAAGTTTAATACTATTTGACTTTTACATCTAAATATATAAAAGAGTTCCTTTGCTTGTTTGTTCGCTATACAGTCCTAGATCCTTTGACCGATTTGAACCAAACTTTGCACACTTACTCGGTAAGACTCACGAATATAGGTAATCTATATACCATGGCCTCTCGTTGCCAAATGTCGACGATATTATGTTACCATTGGAAGAGTGCTTGCCGGATTATCTTTTGGTAAATTGTTACCAACATACAAATTTCTGTATATAAGTGATACTTCTTAGCAATTTATTTACAAGTTTTTTTTAAATTCCAAAATTTTTTATTTCAGTATTTAACGCAAAAAGATCAATTTTATTTTTCAACATTTGAAGCAACTAACAAATTCTAGCAATATTATGGATAATAAAGATAACAATTCCAAAGAAGAGATACTATGGAGTTCAAATGACAAGGGCACGTCAGAATTATCTGAAAATGTATCTAGAGAAACACCATCAGCAACAACTGCTGAAGAAGAAGATAACAACGTATCACAACAAAATCAGGAACCTGTTATCATTCAACACAATTCCAAATTCAAGAAGGTTAAAAGACTCAACCAGCACCATCATTTTACAGGGCAAAATGCATGTTTTCCTTGGCTACCAAAATCGCATGAGCAGTTAAAAGTTCCATTCGAGACTATTTTGTCTCTCCAGAGGGGTACATTGAATCGCCTTAAAAGACCAACAATTTTGCGTCCATCTAATTGTATGTGGAAGCCAAAAAATAAGTAAAACTTTTTTTTCTGAAATAAATCAATCATAATGTAAAGTACAAGTAGCAATTAATTAGCGTTAATTTGTAAAGTTTTGTAATACTATTGTATTTATATGAGCCTACAATGTATGCCTTATCGGAATGGAGCTTATCGATAGGTCTGTCTACAGAACTTTTAGTAGATATTCATGAAGTTTAACGATGGTTTGGTTTTAACGACAGCACTATTAGGTACTTACTATATAAATAATTTGCACGCAACAGATTAGATTTTTAGAAAAATAAAAGTAAATAAAATAGAAGTAGATATTTGTATTTTGTAATAAGTAAAAAAGGTAAGTTCATCGACTTTATGTGCTATGTCAAGGTTTTACATTTGCCTTTAAGGTAAATGCAGCCCTGAAGAACTTGTTAAATGTGTTAAATCAACTTGTTAAATCAATGACCATTTTCAAATTTCAAAAAAAGGTTAATCCTATAGAAACAACGCAAATTGAAAACCAGAAATGATATCGATAATTTTGAATTAATTTAATACACCACACGATAAAGTTGCGACTCATAAATTGTTTAATTTATTCGCTCCTGCAAAAGTAGAAAATGTTTACCTAGTCATTGAGTTCATTATTTTTTGATGAATAAATTAAAAAGGCATTTTGTTATTTGCTCGGAGCTCTTTCGTAAGTAATTAATTTGCCAATTATATTCGAGTTAAAATAATTTTAAACTTTTGAAGGAAATTCAGACAGACGTAGATGGACTCCATGTTAATTACGTTCTTGTAGTTAAATGTCTTAATTATTAGATATTATATACTACACGCTTTATATTATTACTTTAAAATTTACCTAATAGTGTATGCTATTTATATATAATATATACAATAGTGAACGAATTGAAGAGTTAATTGCAATAGTAAATTTTTTTTTTTATTAAAATGTTTTGTTTTAATTACAAACGCCTTTAGGCATTTAATGGACCACACCAGAATTCAACATTAAATTTGAATTATTATTACATTAATAATATTTTTTCGCTCTTAAGAATTATTGTTACCTAAATTATATTTTGTTTATTAAAGTTTTTAAATATTCATCCTAATAAAACTCGAGTCGTATTAAGCGATCAAGATAATTTGTAGAATACATATGGGGTGGAAATATTTTGCATCTCCCCTCACTTTGTTTTGCTTTATCTAAATGAATCGTTGTTTGTTGAAAGGTATTAAGTCCACTTTTTGAATAATTTTTTTTATGATGAATTATTAATCAAAATTTTGTCTCTTATCGTTTGGTGTAAAAATTAATTTAACTGGAAATACTGTAACTCATGTATAGTAAATTACATTGAGATTTACAAAGGTTTTAACTGATATTGGTATAGCAATGCGTACATCGCGAGTTCGATCCTCATCTATGACAACTATTTTTTTTTTCAGGAACTTACGTAATTTATAGTTTTTTTTTTTATTAAATTTTTATTTATTTTTTAACGTATGAACTGCCATTCCAATACTCGGCCTCTAGATACCACGGTTACCATACTTAGAATAGTATTGATTGTTGAAAGGAACTAAGTCACAATTTTAAAAATTAAATAAAATGCAAATTAGCGATAATATAAATTACTTCTATATGGAAATCGATACCTAACTAACTTTCCTACAGAATACTGATTGCATTTTTCAATAACCCAAATACATCAGAAATAAATGAGTTTTACTTGAATATCTCAGAACTTACTTTTATGGACTAACCCCCTATTGTGTAAATTTTTGTTATCGTTCGTTATCGTTAAGAACCGTAAAGTTTCAACAATCAACGATTCAAATATATTATTACTTGTAAATAGTGATGGGAATTACTGCTCCGTTTTTGGAACAATGACAAACTGTTACTTTAGCGTTTCTCAACCTGTGGGGCAAGCCCCTAAGGAGTCACGATGACACTAAAGAGGGGGTGCACAAGATTTAAACAAATAATAATAATTTATTAATTAGGAATGTAGAGTGCTATGAAAAGCAAAACACCATTAAATGATATAGCCCCATGTCAACTAAATTTTTGGTCAGTACACAGAAAAAAAAGGTGTACTTAAAAGTAGAACAATTTGTGCTTAGATTGTCTACAAGTACAAATTGGGTGAAAATTAGGTACAATTGTACTTAATTTTAGTCAATTTTAGTCATCTCTAGCACGATTGTACTATTTTATAGCACAAATTGTGCTAAATTTTTACACAATTTGTACTTGTAGACAATCTATGCACAAATTGTACTTTTTAGTACACCTTTTTTTCTGTGTATTTTTATCATTAAATGGTCAGTATATTTTAAAATAAATGATCAGTATTTAACAATATTTTGGTCAGTTCACTCTACTGTAAGTTGCAGTAAGATTTTGTTTGATTATTAGGTATACAGTCGAGTCGCGAAATAGTGAATACCGTATATAGTGAACTATATCGGAAATAGTGAACACAAAAATTTTAACATTGAGTGTATATGGGATTCCTATATAACGAACAGCGGTAACCCCGATACAGCGAACTGCGTACTATAAATCGTGCAGTTTGAATAACTTAATTTATAGGGACTGTTACAATCTTATACGTCACTACGACACCTGCAACAGATTAAATTGTCCGGTAGCTCGTCGTAGGGCCGCAGGTGATTTAAATTGGTGTCGTAGCGGTAGATGTTAAAATAAAAAAAAAATAATTAGTTGAGCGCCACTGTCATAAGATATTAATAAAATTTGCATCGGATTGACTAAATTAGATGACAGACTAATTTTCATCCGCGACGTAACTTTTGAAAATAACCACACCTTATAAAATTTTGTAAATTGAAATTTCCTTACAGTTGAGACTTTCCTAAAAATATGGTTTGCAAAATGCAAAGAAAACAAAAACGTAAGAACAAAATAACACATATATTAAAGATAATAAAAATAAACAAACACAAAAATAAATATAAACAAATTATATATGTACAGTGTGTTATGAAATTAAATTTTATAATGTGAAGAAAAAGAAATAAAATAAATAAAAATAAATGTTGTTTAAATTCTAATATTTAAAATTAAAAATTAATAATAATAAATTTTGGGCCCAATAGATTTAATTAAAAGATAATAATTCTTAAAAATGAAATTATTAAACTAAATTTAATATTAATAGAACAAAATTTTAAAATTAATACACAAAACAAAACAAAAATCAAAGTAAAACACGCACTGTATTTTCGACGATAAAAATATATTTTTCACTTACTACTTGATGAACTTGAATTTTTCTTTCATCTCTGGAAACTCCAAATTACAAATGATATAAGGTGGTTTTCTTTAAAATCGGTAAAATCGGTAGGCGGTATAATACTTCATTCAAATTAATTAACCATTGTTAAACACATCCCTCAATTTCGGAGGCAATTTTGAATAATACTTCAATTTTTGAACTTCACGAAAGTTTGTATAAATGTTGCATTACATAATTTTTAATTATTTCCCGAATATTGTCGGTTATTTAATAAAATAATATTTGGAAAATTATCTTATAATAATTTTCTTTTCATACGATACTTTAAATAATATGCAAACACTTCCGATAAAAGTTTTTAAATTTTCACAACAGTTTTAACTAACTTTGATTTGCCGATTTATTTTAAATTTGAATTAATTCGAAACACTTGTGTTTTTAAAAGAATTAACTTAATTGAATTTTAATTCCGCATAAAGCGAACGAGTATCTTAAGTTTTATTCTCAAAAACTTGAACGAAACTCCCCTAATTTTTGATAACTACCTGTATATATAAAATTACTTAACCGTTCCCCCACTAAAAATATAAGAAAATTTTGGACATTTTTACAAACATGTAAGATTGTTAGCATAACTCTTAGGCGCTTGACTGTCCATCAAGTAAGAAAAACCATCCACCCCATTAATTTTAATTACTTTCTCCCCTAAACCCAGTGCTACAAAAACTATTAAACTTTGAATATGGTATTGTTTCTGAATTGTTTCCCATAAAACTAATAAAATTTTATTGCAATATATGAAAAAACATTAAAAATACTCGAAATAAAGCAACCTCTTTTCAATTTTTAATTGCTTAACATAAACCCCTTAAGCCAAGATTTTGTTACATATGAATATGAAACAAAATGTCATTGTTCGACACGTGAAAGAAAAACATAATATTCTACAAAGAAGAAAAGATTGTAAGATTTTGTTACATATGAATATGAAACAAAATGTCATTGTTCGACACGTGAAAGAAAAACATAATATTCTACAAAGAAGAAAAGATTGTAATGACTAATGATGCATGGAAGGAAAATATAAAATTTATATAATGAAGAATGGACATTACTAACACGAGTAAACAAAACTATTAAAATAATACAAAGAACTTAAGAAATTGAATATTGAAGTTTTAAAATGAATATAAAATTTATACTTTGTAGCAACTCAGTTAATTTTTTTACTTATTTATTTAAAAAAACAAAGGAATCTCAAAATACTCTAACAGGACTTCCCCCCAACATTGAGAATTTACATTACGTATTATATTTACACTTCATTTCGCGCGTAACGTTAGCATAGAATGGAATTTTTATATGTTGGTGTATCAATTTAAGGGAAAAAGTATTAACTATTAAATTAAATAAAAAAACAAATGCAATCAAAAATAACATCATTTTTCCCAATTAATAATTATATTTGTATCAATTTTCTTTAAAATAAAGCTTTAATTTTCAAAACGTGGCTTTATTGTAAATTTTGTAAGTACCGAAATAGTGAACAACCCCGAAAAAGTGAAAGGTATTTGCCATATTTAATTCACTATTGCGCGACTCGACTGTATTTTTATTTTATTACTTAGCTAATTTTTGTTGTCAGTAACCATTTTTAATATATAGCTGACCTGGTGAACTTCGTTTCGCCTCAGAATCGATAAATGATTTAACTTTTAGCGGAATGAAATTCAGTTTTTTATTAAAAACTTAATTCATTTTAAGTATTTTATTAAGAATTCTTAAAATAAATTAAGTTCAATAAAGGTAAAAAACTTAAAATGCGCTTCTTTTTTCGAAGCCTTAACACTTAACGACAATGCGATAAATAAGAAGTCGGTGCAAAAGGAGAGAAAATTGCCCGGTCAATAACATTAAACAAAAGAAGAATTAGCAAAATCGGTCCAGCCGTTCACGCGTGATGCGATGACCAAGAGAAATAGGGATTACTTTTTATTTTTTTTTACATTTCTCAGTACCTATAACATGGCTTTTGCTTTTATCAATTCAAAGAGGTCGCTATATGCCTGTCAAACTTCACATTTCCAAAGCTATGCCTGATTGTGCAAATTTCTCGGCGTATGCCAGAAAGATAAATTTTTAACTAACTAACGACTAACGAGTCAGAAACATAGATTTTTTTGTGGGTGATGGTTTTCGGGATGTCGATGTATCGGTGAGGTTGTGTCTATCGCCCTTACTTGATTGCATAATTTTATTTCATCGAAAAAATTTAGTGCATTATTTGCTAATTCATTATTACTTGCATCAATTTTATATGTGATATCTTTTTCAATTTAAAAAATTTGGAGTAGAATAAAAAACTATTTAAACTTTTTTTTGTATCTAGTAAGATTTAAGAATTATTCACTGTTACCACTATCGGTGAACACACTATATAATTGCACTTAAAAAATTGTTTCAAGTTTTCCTACTAACATACCTACTAACAAACTATAAAACGGCAGAATCAAACTTTGCCGTAGGTTCATTTTAACTTTAAGCTTATCCACTATTAAATGATAGAATCGAACTTTGGATTGGGTACAGTTTAAAACTTTATACAAGGTTGTTTATAAAAGAAGAGGTGAGCTAAGTAAACAGGCTAAGAACCGGACTCTAGGCTAGAAGTCCTAGGTTCGATCCCCAACCCGGCTACCCTTGCCTCTCGGAAGGCAATGGCAAACTACCAAGAGTAATTTGCCAAGAGAACAATTTAATATTAATATTAATGGTCGCCAACCTCCGATATTAGGAGACGGTAATCGTTTCGTGGGATATTTTTTTAACCTCAGGGATATTACAGGCCCCTGACACTCTCGTCGGTGCCTTTGATCATATAAAGTATTTATTATTAAAATAAAGTATTTAGTATAAAGTATTTGCTTTGATGTTTGCCAATCAACACTAAATTAGATAAATTGATTGACATGTTGGACGAGCTAAAGTCTGAAGTGGCTCGCAATACGGCCAGAATAAAAATGATAGAAGGGAAGTTTCAAAAGGTCGATATTATTGAACTGAAAATCCAGGAGCAGGAGATACTCATAGGTAAACTAAAGAAGGAAAATAATAGAGCTAGGGATGCTGCTGAGCAATATAGCCGAAGAAACAATTTAAGAGTATTTGGTGTTCTAGAGCTAGAGGATGAGTCACCTGATGATGTGATACTTGACCTTTTGAGGAGCCGGCTGAAGATTGACATACAGATGACTGACATTGAGGGAAGCCATAGGGTGGGCAAAGTTACAGATGGGGATCGACCCCGTGGATTGTTAGTGAAGTTTCTCTCGCATAAGACGCGTAACTTAGTTATTAAGAACAGGAAGCTGCTCAGGGGGACTCCCATCAATATCCAGGAGAACTTGACAGTAAATTGCTATGAAAAACTTAAGCAGACAAAAATTGGTTTAAAAAATGTGTGGACCATTGACGGGAAGATTTTGGTTAAGAAAGTGCAAAATGATAAAACTGTTATTGAAAATCTAACTTTTTAAAAGTTTATATTCTTTGGTCAGAAGTTTATTTAGTTCATTTATCTTTAGTACTATGGAGAGCATTTGTTTATTTAAGTAAAGTTATCAGTGTAAAATGTGCTCTGTATTTTTAGTATTATTATATTTAATACAGTAATAATACCAGACAGATATGGAGTGTTGAGCTATGATGGTTTACTTCTTTTTTATTTTTCTATTTTTGTTGAATTTTTGTATATTGCAGCTAACAATACTCTTGTGTCCTGTTTATTGTATTTCACATTGTTAAGTAGTAAGTAACCGGGAGTATGTTGGTTGTTAAACTGTAATCTTATTTAGAGAAAAATACTTTTGCGTTTGTTTTGTTTTAGTTAGTATTCAATCATTGTATGTCCATACGACACATGAGATTAAAATAGATTATGCGAATCTATTACCAGAATGTGAGAAAGTTGGAGGATTTTTATTTGAATTTAGTGGGTAATGAGTACGATGTCATTTGTATAACGGAGTCATGGTTGAATGAGAGTTTTTTGGATGGTGAGCTGATGGGCAATGGTGAGTGGAATGTTTTTAGGAATGATAGGAGGCTTAAGCGTGCTGGAAGAGAGAGAGGTGGTGGTACTTTTATTATTATTAAAACCAAATATACTATAAAGCATAGATTTTCATCAGATAATATATTTGATGCTGCGGGAAGTACTTTTGAAGTCGGATCTGAGTCACTTACTGTAGTATCTGTGTATGTACCCCCGGGACTATATGTGATGTCTTATACTGAGTTTTTTCAATTTTATGAAAAAACTCGGCACTAGCGCCTCGCCAGGAGGCTCCGCTCCCTGGACCCCCGGTTTACTTCTATTTTAGTCTCTGACTAACGTATTAAACATGGAACATGTTTTGCGATACCGAACTACCTCTCTTACCGAAAAAGTGGATTAGCGTCTTGGCTTTTTATATATACGCCAGTGGAAGCTCCCTTGGTGTGTAATCTCATCAGATCAAAATATCAACAGATGATAGGATTAAAATGTAAGGTATAAAGGTTGAAGCACACTTAGGCGACGCGACACCACACCACACCACATACAGAAGCCCACAACACACCACACACCAGGCGACGCCACAGCTTGGTAGGGTCCGCACATTTTTGTGTATGTTGTTGTCTTCTGTCTGTGGTGTGGTGTGGTGTGGTGTCGCGTCGCCTAAGTGTGCTTAAAGCTTAAAGGTTGAAGCTGTTAATAAAATGAATAAAAAAAGAGAGAATCTGCATTGAAAGCAGAAAAAGGCAAAGAAAATAGTGATAGCTGGAGACTTCTAAAGAAACCAACTCAAGGCAAACAACCAGAACAACGTCACAAAACTCTAAATAATATTCGATTCTTAAGTGGGGGGATAGTTTCTAGGTTTGTAATCGTAGCCATAGAAACTAGATTGGTGTGCAACTCGATCTAAGGAAGAGGCAGCAGGGTGCTGGTCTTTTATGTATATGATGATCTAATTTTTTACCAATTTAAAATCACTTTCTCTGGGATTAAGTTGCACACTAAGTAAGTTTCAACTGGGATACTTATATATAAATTTTATCGCGGATAATCCAAGGACCATCCATCCAGAAAATTTAATATTCGATTTTTACATTTTCAATAAGTGTATTTCACAATAATAACAGCCAGTACACGCTACTTCTTTACCTTTCCCTCTTCCTTCAGCGTGTCATTGGTTGTTTTTGTTAGTCTTTAGCAACTTAAAATCACATCTCCTGAGATGGAGTCGTACACCAAACGAGTTTTCAACCTTAGTGGGACACCCGTCCGCGGTTGAGCCAGCTATATAGTTCTTATTATTTTTAAACGTGAAGACGTTTGAACACAAGCAATTAAAATTGTCAGTATTAGGAATTTTTTTAATGAAAAATATTAAAAGATAGATCCATCTATTGAGCTTAGGTTAGTGTTGGTGTTTGAAAACAATTTCTTTTATTAATACTGCTAAAATAGAGATCTACCGGATAGCTACCCGTTTGTGGACGGGTTTTCCACCTAATACTAATAACAAAATGAATATTTTAGAATAAATTTTTTATAAAAATTTCAATTTTGAAATTTTTTGAAAGGTGACTTGATCGAGAGTGTTTTTAGCTATGATTCAAAAAAATCGGTTTAGCCGTTCGAAGTTCATTTGCTGTTTTATAGTCTAGTTGATGAAATCAGGGCCGTACTTATAATATAAAAAGTTGATGAAGGCAGGGCCCTACTAGTAATATTTAAAGTTTAAAAAGCATCAAATAAAATTAAATTAAAAATTTAAAAAACTCCCGACAAAGGAATTCTTTAAAAAGTAAAAAATAAAATCCAAGCGTCGTCGCGTCGGGGGACCGCTAAGTAATCGGGGGACCGCTAAGTAAATAAAATAAAAACAGAATACAACTAAAAATGATACAGTATGAAATTTAAATACACGTCAACTACCTAGGTCCCTGATACGACGACGATTGGATTTTATTTTTTACTTTTTAAAGAATTTCTTTGTCAGGGGTTTTTTAAATTTTTAATTTAATTTTTTTAAATATCGAGATCTCAGATCGTTTGCCCGTCTACACCTAACGTCTTGGCTGAAGATATTAGATTGTCAGGTAAGACGGATGGCAAAACGTTAGGTCTGGACGGGCTTCCGTTTTAAAATCCTATCAGTTATCGTTTCAGTTCATATTTTTCCTGTCCATACCTAACATTTTATATAGTTGGTTTTAAATGTCTTGCGACGGTTGTCCGATACCAAACTACCAACCTTGCGAATTGGCATTTGATTTGTTAGCATTTTACATTTTTTACCTACGACAAGAAGCCAACCCGACGGTAGAATCCCCAACCTGGAGCACCAACGAGACCGCCAGAATAAGTTATTACTTACCTGGATTCGAACAAGTCTCGTTTTACCTGATGATGATATTAGATTGTCAGGTAAGACGTTAGATCTGGAGCACGCTTAGGTAGCACAAACAAATTACAAACGTTTTAGACTATTTTGAATCCAAAATTCAAAATTTTAACAAATTCTAGGTGATTCCCCGTGCTAAGAGAATCTCGTTAATCCACTCATGCGCGTCCGTATCCATGATGTTTTTCTTAAAAATCTCAAAAACTATTTGGGTACAAACGAAAATAAAACTTGCACAAACAATCACAAACGATCTATACAATTTTGAATCCCAAATTCGAAATTTAAAAAAGCATGTCTCCAGCTACCCCCCTCCTAGCAAAATTTTGAAATTTTTTAAAAACTATTTGGGTACTAACGAAAATAATGTTTGCACTAACAGGCACAAACGAAACACAAACAATTTAGACTATTTTGGAATCAAAATTTGACATGGGGGGGCTAGCATGTCTTTAACCCTCCCTCCTAGCAAAATTTTGAAATTTCTTGAAAACTATTTGAGTACAAACAAAAATAATGTTTGCACAACAGGTACAAACGATGCACAAACGATTTATATTATTTTGGAGTCAAAAGTCGAATTGGGGAGAGCTGGCTGGAGACATGCACCTCAATACTCAGCTGACGATGTGAGTCCAGTGCACATAAATGGCCATAATTATATCTATTATTTTATGGCCACACCTCTGCCTTCAACGAAAAATTACGATCTACTGCTCTTTCATCTGTGATTTATGCAACCAAGATTACACGAAGTGTCGTGTTGTCATGGTGGTTGTCATCAAAATTTGAAACTTAACCAAGAAATATGATGTGTTGATATTTATCGTTTAAATATTATAATCTGTAATAAAAAAGTTAAGCATGAGTAACGAAGGAAAGAACGTTTGTGTAGTTGTGCTTGGTGATATAGGAAGAAGTCCTCGAATGCAATATCACTCTTTATCATTCGCAGAACAAAAATTTACAGTCGATATAATTGGATATGGAGAAACACAACCCTTAAACGACATAAAAAGTAACCCACAAATTTACTTACACTATTTAATGCCGTACCCTTCAATAAAGTACTGCCCTCGATTATTAAACTATGTGTTCAAAACATTATGGCAAATCATGACGTTATTTTTTGTTTTTCTCTTAATTAGAAAACCAAATTTTATAATAGTGCAGAATCCTCCCGCCATTCCGTCATTATTGGTGTGTTGGGTATTTTCTTTTATTGTTAGAGCACAGTTAATAATAGATTGGCACAATTACGCTTACACCATAATGGCTCTTAGTGTCGGTACTAAAAATATTCTGGTTAGGTTAACCGAAACATTTGAATTTTGTCTCGGTCATAAAGCTCTTAATCTGTGTGTCACTAATGCCATGAAATATGACTTACAGACGAGAGGAATTAGGTATGGATATTTTAAATATAAGTATCGTTAGATAGCTATATGTTTGATTTCAGTGCAACCACTTTGTACGATCGACCACCCGATATATTTCAATCCATCACATTAAAGGAAAAGCATGAATTGTTGCTGCGTTTGGGTAATAATTATTATAAGGAACTGCTATCAGAAGAAAACGATCAGAATACCATTTTTACTGCATTAAACGATCACGGTGAGATTGTTTTGAAAAATGATAGACCAGGGTTGTTAATATCCAGTACAAGTTGGACTGAGGATGAAGACTTTTCTCTTTTGTTATCTGCTTTGCAAGGTCTGTATTTGGTTTAACTTTGTTACGACACATTTTTTATTTTTCAAATTTGTTTTGATATACAGTGTGTTCACGAAAAGTAGTAACAGTGAATAATTCTTAAATATTACTAGATACAAAAAAAAGTTTAAATAGTTTTTTATTCAACTCCAAATTTTCTATTGGAAACTGACAAAGTATATTTTTTTATAATTCAAATTCAACCGGAAGTAAACATAATTTTTTTTTTTTCAAATGGCAACATGTCTTTTTTTAACATTTTTGTAATCTGCAATTTTTTCTCTATAAATACATATAAAATTTTCATAAGGTTACATAAAAAAAAATTCGAGAAAACACAAGATTTAAACAAACAATAATAATTTACTGATTATTTACACATAGGTATGTAGAGTGCCATGAAAAACAAAATATCACGACACCGAAAACACAACATTTTATTTATCTGATAAATTTTTCAAAATTGCCACCGTTTTGTTCAAGATATGATTATAATTTTCGCAGAAGTTCTGGCGATTTGGTGATAACTGATAGATGCTAAATTAATTTTGGTTTTTAAATTTTTTAAATTTAAAGATAGATTTGCCTAAACTATCATTTTTAAATGACTCCATAGAAAGAGTCTAATAGTCTAAGATCCGGTATAAGAAATATCTACCCTCATCTGTTATTTATTAGGGATAAGAAATAAATGATAGATAATATACACATTGACACATTGGACATAGGTTGCCTAGTTAAATTGCGTACGGACAATATTAATAGCCCAGTCAAATTAGACGAAAAATAAGCTCCAGCTCGGAAAAATTACCATCGAGCTGAATTTTGGTATACACCTTTATTATGTCATTGTAAACAATATGTGAAAAATCGAAATCGAAATCATGTGAGCTTCAAAAGTTATTCGAGGTCAAAGGTCACAAAAACGACCTTTTTGTAAATAGTTCACTTTTTGTTAATTTGTTAAAAATTATAGAGGAGATAATTATCTACAAAAAAGCTTTATAAAATTTTTATGAAAAAGCTATTGTTTGTGCGCTAGAAGGCCTACAATGAGCAACAACCACCCGAATATTTGCTCATTGTAGGCCCTCTAGCGCAAAAACAATAGCTTTTTCATAAAAATTTTAAAGAACCTTTTTTGTAGATAATTATTTCTTCTATAATTTTTGTTTGAAGCTTTTTATAGGAAAATAAACAAAAAGCGAACTATTTACAAAAAGGTCGTTTTTGTGACCTTTGACCTTGAATAACCTTTGAAGCTCACATGATCTCGATTTCGACTTTTCACATATTGTTTACAATGATGTAATAAAGGCGTATACCAAAATTCAGCTCGATGGTAATTTTTCCGAGCTGGAGCTTATTTTTCGTCTAATTTGATTGGGCTATTAATATTGTCCGTACGCAATTTAACTAGGCAACCTATGTCCAATGTGTCAATGTGTATATTATCTATCATTTATTTCTTATAACTAATAAATAACAGATGAGGGTAGATATTTCTTATACCGGATCTCGCACTATAATGGTGTCATATCATAATAATGGTGTTTTGTTTTTCATAGCACTCTACATACGTAATTAATAAATTATTATTGTTTGTTTAAATCTTGTGTTTTCTCGAATTTTTTCTTATATAACCTTATGAAAATTTTATATGTATTTATAGAGAAAAAATTGCAGATTACAAAAATGTTAAAAAAAGACATGTTGCCATTTGAAAAAAAAATTTATGTTTACTTCTGGTTGAATTTGAAGTATAAAAAAATATACTTTGACAGTTTCCAATAGAAAATTTGTAGTTGAATAAAACACTATTTAAACTTTCTTTTGTATCTAGTAATATTTAAGAATTATTCACTGTTACCTACCACTTTTCGTGAACACACTGTATAGATCAATAAAAAAAAGGTTTTTTTTTTTAGAATATGAAAATCACTGTATTAGTGGTAATGCTAATCATTTGCCAAAACTAATATGCATGATTACTGGTAAAGGACCATTAAAAAACTACTATAGTAATAAAATAAAAGAAAACATATGGAAATACGTTAAGATTATCACACCTTGGCTCGAAAGTGGTGATTATCCACTTTTATTAGCTAGTGCTGACTTGGGTGTGTGTTTGCATACAAGTTCAAGTGGGCTAGATTTACCCATGAAAGTTGTCGATATGTTTGGATGTGGCCTTCCAGTATGTGCTTACAACTTCAAATGGTAAATTGTTTTTCTTATATAATTTTTGCAATAATTACTACTATTAAATTTATTTCTAGTTTGGATGAATTAGTTCTGCATGAAGTAAATAGTTATACATTTAATGATTTGAGAGAATTATCATCTCAATTATTTGGTTGGTTTCAAGATTTTCCAAATAACCAGCATCAAAATGTTATTCAACAGAAGTTTAGGGTAAAACTGAGAGAATTTCAAAGTCTAAGATGGAAAGAAAATTGGGAAAAGGTTGTTTTACCATTAGTTAAATAAATAAATGGTAGATTATTGAGAAACTTGTTTACTTTTCATTCCTTAATTATGTAAAAGATTATTTTATTCTTCTTTTCTTAAGGGGGTTAGCTACTGTGTCCAGTCGTTTTGAAGCTGATTTTTAGAAATTAAATTTGAGAAAACTATTAAAGCAATCAGGAGGGAGCAATCCCAAATTTGCCAAGTGAATTAATTCACAATTGACAACTTTTTGTAAGTTTTGTAACTTTTTGTAAATTTAGTCATAAAAAAATGCCAAATTGACCAATTTGTGAGTGTTTTTGCCAACTTTTTCCCAAATTTCTAAAATATTGGGGCGAAGCTCCCTCCCACCACTCCCTATGAGCACGTCCCTGAAAGCAATTTAGCTGAAATTTAGGATTCTTATTTATTCATGTTTAAATTATAACCAAAAAATTGTGCAAAGCATTTTATTTAAAAATTACACAATGAACAGATCGACGCATAACTCATGTTTTGTAATGACTGTCCATTGTTTCTGATGTGTGCAATGTTTCTGACCGAAGTAGTTACCTGAAATCATGGCCTGAAATAAATTTTTTTCATTTTGTTCTCTATGAATGTAGCTATCACTGAAACTAAAAAATTTAATTTGTAAAAAGTGACAAAATGGCGATAATTGAAAAACAATCTGTAATTTCAAATATATTTTGGATCAATCAAGTATCCAGCAATAACCTGAAATGTATACTCTAAATGCCTAAAAAGAATCCAGTCGAGTAGTTTATTTGGAAACAGTGCACAGTGGAGTATTTAGCCAATCTAGCTGGACAAAAGTCTATTTCAAAAAGGCATAATCAATGAAAAATAGGTATCACACCATAAAGTTGAATAGTTGGGGTACATGAAAATACCATGCCATGTGATATACAGGGTGCGGTGGTGTTATAGTACTACTTTGAACTTGACGATCGCTTTAATTACATATTGCTGCTATTTGTGTAATAGAAAAGCGGGCACAGTTGAAAATGGTTTACATACATTTAAAAAAGTTTAATAATCTTGAAATCATAGAACGTCTTAAGGGGGATACGTAAGAATATATTTATATAATTTTTATTGTATATATGCCCTGTTTTCCACATTCATAGCGACATTAAAAAAAGTGAATTTCTGAGATTTTCTCAAGACACTTTTTGAAATTTAAAATTGTTTTTGTTATATTTCCCGAGGAGTCCCGCGACTTCTTTTTTTATAAAGGAATAGCCAATGGTTTCAGCTTTCAATTCCAGCTAAAAACGTTTCCTCATTTTTCCGCTTTTTAAATTTTTTATATTAACTTCGATTTTGTTTGTTTTTATCTTATTTAAAAATATTATTGTTTAAATGTTATTAAATTTTATTTTTTATTATTTAATTTGTCATTGAGTGTCCATTACCCAAAAATAAATAAATAAATTAAATTTAAAATATTTTTTTTTCTAAATTGAAAATTTAAATTATTAAAAATTTAATTAAATTATTATTAAATAAAATAAAAACATAATAACTTTAGTAACCCCCTAAATAAAATTATCTATCCAATATGACCTCATTTGAAAGCTCAAATAATTTTGTCCATCTAGATTGGCTAAATACTCCACTGTGCAGTGTACCCAACTTGGTACATAAAAAAATGTGGTTTTGAAATGCAATAAATCGTTTTAAACTTTCTCATGTAGTTGGGAGAATATACAATACGTTATAATAATATTTCTATCACTTGAACATTTTTTGGACACATTTTGAAGACCCCAAAATACAAGAAAATGTAAAAAATAAAATCGATTAAATGTTTAATATTTTTTCAAAGTTTATAAAATAAATGATAAAATCCACATTGAATTTTTTTGTTATATTAGTATGATTGAGATGTGGGATTCTCCCACCAATTTTAGTTTTCAAATAACGTGGTATTCCAATAAATAAATCAATTGCCTTTAGAGCCATTACATGAAGAAATGTTAAAAGATTTAGACATGCTAGCAATTATTTAAATTTTTGTAACGTCCTGGAAATGAATGACATAAAACACAAAAATTGTACTTAAGCACTGGATATTGCTCTTAAGAAGGGCATTTTTTTCAAGGCCCTTTTAATTTAATCAACAGATGGCGCCTACTTAAATATTTTTATAAAATAAGAGGAATTTGCTATATTGAAAATATAGCAAATTCGTTGAGATAATACTATTCTATAAACAATATTCTTGATCTTAAGCTATTTTGAGTTCGTATTGAATATGTCAAAACACACTCACTTACAAAAAAAGATAATTAAACTTTAATTATGAATTGTGTTTTTATAAATAAATATTACGAACTCAAAATAGCTTAAGATCAAAAATATTGTTTATAGAATAGTATTATCTCAACGAATTTGCTATATTTTAAATATAGCAAATTCCTCTTATTTTATAAAAATATTTAAGTAGGCGCCATCTGTTGATTAAATCAAAAGGGCCCTGAAAAAAATGCCCCTCTTAAGGCTGTTCTCTCGCAACCACTTTTTTATTTGCAATTTTCTGACTTTATTTTTGAAAATAACAAGTTAAAATTTTTACAGTATGTCTGAAATGTTATTTACAATATTATGTCGGAGCGCTTTTATCGCGAATAAATAAATCGCGAAAAAAAAATTTTTTAACGCAATTTTAAAAAAATTTTGGCTCCGACATAATATTAAAAATAACGTTTTAGACATACTGTAAAAATTTGAACGCGTTATTTTCAAAAATAAAGTCAGAAAATTGTAAATAAAATTAACGCTAAAATGCGCGTATCTCTTGCATTCGCGATTTTTTTTACACATTACTTTATTTTTTATTGTACGTTTTTGGTCAGCTACTGTTATTGTACACCAAATAGTCCATTTTCTATTTAAAATCAAATTTTCATTCTAAATGAGAACACAGCCTTAACTTAAACGGCTTGTTAAAAGTTCTATGAAATTTTCCTACCAAAATACAGTAGGTAATTATGGAGAAGTTTATGTCATTTTTAATACCTACTGTGGGGTGTTAGTGAAAGATATATGACTTCAAACGTGCACAGGAAAGTTATGGACTCCATACAAAGTTACCCCTCTATTCTGTAACTTTTCGTTATCGTTATGAAATCGTTAAGACCTGTAAAGTTCGGTTTCTACATACTATTACATTACCATTTAATGCAATTCTGAGTGTAAACCAAACTTTACGGCTCTTAACGATAACGAACGATAACGAAAAGTTACAGAATAGGGGTGTTAGGGGTGAAGCTCAGATTGAAAAACTGGCAACAGCCGATGAAACACGAAGGTCAGAGCCGACTCCGCCAAGTCTAAAGTAGCCGATGGGACCCGACATGAAAAACGAATAAGCGTAATAGGACCATGAAATTTGGTGTAGAGATGGGAATACTCGTTCACTTAAACGAACTAGTTCGCGCAATCTCGTTCACCAAAAAGACTAGTTCATTTTTACAGTTCGTTCGCGAACTACAACAGAATGTGTCTTATGTTGGCGTGAAAGAGATTAGGAGCAGACCGACTCATTCTCTTTCCCATTGAACGAAAGGAATGAATAGTAACTACAACAAGAGTTCGGTTTAAAAATCAACAACTTTATCAAAATCATAAACATTATGAACAAAAGCATTCGTAAAATTTTGAAAACAATTAATTAATAAATCAATAGGTATGATTATGTAAAACGTTTATAACTTCAAAGACGTTTTTCTTAGTTTGTTTTTAATTTTTTTATAATTTGATAAAAATCATTTTTATATGGTACATGGTACAACTTATATAAGTAAATACAGTATCGATTCAATTCGCTGAATTTGGCATTAAATCATATCAAATTCAACAAATTTTTTAAAAATCGGTAAACGGACTTACTTTAACACGTGCTTTTATAAAGCACGACCAAGCATAAAGCAAGACCATTATTTCATTTATAGAATTCAATATGAGTACTAATTTTAATCAAATATTATAGGTAATAATCTATAGTATTTGTTTTAATTAATGATTCTTAATTTTGTTTGAGGTGAATATGAATTATGAAATCTTTTTAAAACTGATTTATGTATAAGGTTTATTTTTCTTTACGCCGAACGTTCATACGGTATGCGATTTAGTACAATATTTCAGAATGGTATCAATCGATAATGAACCTTATTAAACTCCAATACTATGTAATGTAAAATGAAAATTGTATCTTTTACTAAGTACCAATCGTGTCCTCGTTTCGTCGCTTTTCGTAGTTACTCGGGAGGGTCTATGGCCATGCCAATCTCAAACCAGTTCGTAGATACTCGTTCGTATCTCAAATCTGAAAGTTATTCTATCTCATTCTTTGTGCTAATATCTGTATTTAGCCGACTCGTTCGTTTTGAACTAGTTCACTTGGATTTGCCGAACTAGTTCATTTAGTTCGTGTAAAAGAGTCGTTCTTTTTATTAGTTCGTTCGCGAACTACCCATCTCTAATTTGGTGATTTAATTACTAAACGTTGGCGTTGAATTTAGTGTCTTGGTTCCTTTTTCTTCGACATAACCCAACTTTCTGTGTTGTGAAAATAAGTTAACGTGCTAGTTTACAAGTGTGTGAAGAACTAATCGTTTTTATAAATTACGATAAGTATTTGATTTTATCTGTAAATTAATTTTTTTTTATTTCAGATTATTCAGGAATAATTAATACGGAAATAATTGGCCGCAAGAAGTTTAGTTGAAAACAGAGTTGAAAATATGTTTATTGTTTGGATGTATTTTTATGTCTATTTTATTTTGTTGTAAAATGTAACATTTTTGCTTTATTAAAATATTTATGTAGTTAACTATGAATTTTATTTCGTGATCATCTTTCTTATGAGGGATATAATTTTTATAAATATTTGAAAATTTTTATTTAAATGATATTTTCTATAGTAACTACTACTATAAAGTATATTGTATAAAAAACATCTATTAAATACATCTTTCAGATGTAAAAATAAAGTTGAATTAACCATGAATACGGCATGGATTTTTTTAAATTTACGCGGGTTTAGTTTAGTTTGCCAAATAGGCACCAGGATCGTGTTTACGTTGTGTTGCCATCATTTAACACGCAGGTATCACCACAGATAAATAAGTAGTAATAGATGGTCGACTCCCCACCTATTTTTGTGACAAAGTAATAGTTCAATCCGAATTCGCAAAAGGCGCTGCTATCGTGCGATAAAATCGGCGGGAATTTAAATGTTTGACTTTTTACTTGTGATTTTAAATTTATTGTAAATAAATTATTAGTGAAAATTTTTCATATATAATTATTTTATATAATTATAATTAGAAAAATTTCCACTAATAATTATTTACAAATTTTCTTTCTTTGTTCATATTTATAAATAAATTAAAACTATTAAATGTTTCTATTTTGTTATTTATTAATATTTATTTAACAATGTACAACTGACTTTGTAACCATCCCTAAGTATTTTCTAAAATAAGTTTAAATTACAAATCAATCACAAAATTAAATGATAAAACATTTTTGTTGAAAACAAAAATAATGACTAATTCAAGAGTTAAAAGCAAGAACAGCTTAAAAGCTTAAAGAATTTTAAATGAATAATAAATCATAGAGGAGTAGTATATTACAACTACAGCAACTTGTAATAACTAAAATAAAAATTTGAAATCATAAAGAATTTCATAAAATAAATCAGTTTTTGCAGTTATTAAGAACTAAATAAATTAATCAGTTAGAATATGAAAATAACTTAATAAATATCAGTAACTATCACAATTCAGAATATTATTAAACAGACTTGGAAAATTTAATTAAATTAAGTTTTATTCCCTTAAAATTTAAAATTCGCTTAAAGAGATCTGCAACCACGAGAATTTTTGAACTGCATTTTTAAATAAGAAATTAAAAATTTTGCAGTTACATCGTTTACAATTGCATCCTTGTAAATTCTAGAGTCGGTGAATTTCATAGCTTTTTGATTATTTCTTGTTTGTTCTCTTCGAAAACCGCTTCAATTTTTTCCGTAGGTTAGAAGCTACAACGTACAATAATTTTTTGACTTTTGGTGATAAGCTGTCTATCCGACTAACATTTTATGTGTCCCAGAAGACCGCGTCCTAAAAAATATATAATTTTAGTATGAAAACAACTTACATAATTATTATAAAACATACTTTTTAATGGGCTGCACAAAGGTACTAAAATAGATTAGTATCTGTGGTACTACTAAAGGATCCGGATTAAGATCGACATCAGGAACACTTGGCAAACTTTACTAACTTCTAAATTTTTTAGGAAAGTATGATGTCGAACATTTCCATGTGAGGAATAACGTTTAACAACACATCTCATCACAACCATATTTAAAAAACACTTTTAATTTACTACCCAAGCACAAGACACATGACAAGATAATAAATTATTTTTACAATCAAACACAATCAAATAATTTACTTATTTACTTGGTTATGCAGGTTATGGTTAACCATGTTTGGCAGATAAAAAGTGCCAATCATACAAGTTGGTAAATATTAAAACACAAATATAACTAAAATATTTAAATTTTACTTAAAATACAGCGCGTGGGTATCACCAAAGAAAATATATAGAGAGAAGTGATACCTGCGTGTTAAATGATGGCAACACGACGCAACGACACCACCTGGTGCTCGGGTGCCCAACTAAACTGAACTAAACGCGCGTAAATTTAAAAGAACTATGCTATATTTAATTTTTTTACATCTTCTGAAAAACGTATTTAATAAATATTTTCTATAGTACACTTTACAGTAGTAGTTATAGAAAATATCATTTAAATACGTTTTTCATATATTTATAACAATTATTTGCTTATTAGAAAGATGTTTAACAAATAAAATTCATAGTTAAGTAGTACGTAAATATTTATTTTAATAAATCAAAAATGTTACATATGAACAAAATAACTATACAACAAAAAAGAAACAATATAACACAATAAATAATAAGAACATAATAAGGTATTACAACTTATTTATCTGTGGGTATCACTTCTCACTATATATTTTCTTTGGGTGTTAGTAATAGTATAAAGCAGCGGTCGGTAACCCGTGGCCCGCGAGGCATCTTGGTGTGGCCCGCAATACTCTTCATCAAAGATCGTTTTTTTTTAAATAAAGGTTTTTAGTGGATTTACCTAGAAGTGGGGCCCATACTAATTCTCACGTAAAATATTTGCCCCTTTTATAACAAAAATTGGGGTGCTTAGTTTACACAACAGCACTCGCACGTTCTCCCTCCATCACCCAGTCGCAAAGGCCATACTCCCGGCCATAATTTTGGAAACGACGCTCTACAAGTATTACCAACGTACCTACTGATCAAAAAATTTTTATCTCATTTTAGCACTACAGATGAATTAAATGAATATTTATTTGTCTTTGAAATTATAACATAAGGTAAACGAAATTGAAAGACTGGGCTATTAAAGGGCTAAAAAGTCTGAGGAAAACAAAATAAATAGATCCAGAAAAAATACATCAGATTCAAATGACGATGATGTCACTTGATTATATTAAGCAAAATTGCACAACATTGTATTACGCAATATTGCACAATATTATACATCGGCGTCCATAAGATCACTTTCAGGGGGGGAGGGGCAAAATAAAAAAAAATTTATTATAAAAGAATTTTAATCATTTAAAACCGAAAGTTTTAAAAACTTGGACTGGTGAAATATTAAATGTCTATCTCCCCATTATTGGGAATAATCAAAACTTGATTTTACAGATTACAAATGTGCTAGGGATTTATAAATAGGTCTATGCAGATAAAAAAACTTTTTTGTGTGTTTTGACGAATTATATAAACTTTTAAAATGTACCTATACACAGCCTCATAAGTATAGGAGGCAGTGACCAAATAAACATCTTACAAAACTTGATTTTATCCTAAAAGAACCTACTAACAATAAAATTAAATTAAAAATTTAAGAAACCCCTGACAAAGAAAATTTTAAAAAGTAAAATCCAAGCGTCGTCGCGTCGGGGACCTAGGTAGTTGACGTGACCTTGGTTGACGTGTATTTAAATTTCATACTGTATAATTTTTAGTTGTATTCTGTTTTTATTTTATTTACTTAGAGGTCCCCCGACGCGACGACGCTTGGATTTTACTTTTTAAAATTTTCTTTGTCGGGGGTTTTTTAAATATTTAATTTAATTTTATTTGATGCTTTTTAAACTTTAAATATTACTAGTACGGCCCTGCCTTCATCAACTTTTTATATTACAAGTATGGCCCTGATTTCATCAATGAGACTAGAAAACAGCAAATGATCTTCGAACGGCTAAACAGATTTTTTTGAATCATAGCTAAGAACATTCTCGATCAAGTCACCTTTCAAACAAAAAAATCAAAATCGGTTCATTCGTTTGGGAACTACGACCCCACAGACAGATACACACGTTAAACACATAACACCCCTCTTTTTGGGTCGGGGGTTAAAAATTAGACACCTATGCATAGGGTCGCCCCCTCAAAAATAAATTATACAGACGCCCATTGAACCATTCAAATTAAATAAATTAAATACTGTATAAACAGTAAAACTGATCAAATAAAAGTAGGTCTGTTTGGTACCACAGTCCTAGTGCTACACTAACTACACTACTACAAATTGATTGGTGGTACAATTACCAACCCACTTTTTATACCAATCAATTTGTAGTAGTGTAGTTAGTGTAGCACTAGGACTGTGGTACCAAAATTGGTGTAAAAAGTGGGTTGGTAATTGTACCACCAATCAATTTGTAGTAGTGTAGTTAGTGTAGCACTAGGACTGTGGTACCAAACCGACCTAATATTAACCTCAAAACCACGCCATAGAAATCAAACTATTAAGCCGCTGACGCTCAAATGTCAGATTACAAGAGATTATGTTATCGTAGGAGAAATTTACAAACGCCGGTTAGCGTATAGAAGGAATTTACAAACGCCGGTATAACCGGGAATTTTTACCCCAGTGAAATTTTACCCCCCGGTAAAAATTCCCTAGTGAAATTTTGCTCCCCGGTAAAAATTCTTTAGTGCACTTTTACCCCCTAATTATTTTTTACTGGGGGTAAAATTTCCCTAGAGAATTTTTACCGGGGGGGTAAAAAAGTTCAAAATAACCTCAGTAAATTTTTACCTCCTTAAGAAATTTTATAGGTAAATCAAAATTTTTATTACTGTTTATGTATCAAATTCGATTATATTATATTCTGAGATGCTAAAATATCTTCCTTAGATTTTGGCAGACAAAGAAGTACGAAAGCTAATCACTGAATTTATGAAAACTCAAAAACAAAAAGTGGATCTGTTTTCTGGTGTTCAGAATTACATGAATATCAGGAAAATGGACAAAAATGCAATTTGGGCAGCAGATGTTGAGATGCTTTTTACTGCAGCACTCATTTCTTTCTTTTTCTTTCTTTATCATTGTTTTGCTTCTTGACAGAAGCATCGTGACCATTAATTTTGGTATTAAATGGTTCTCTTGGCAGATTACTTTCGGTGGCACTCAAATCCTGCATGGATAAGGTTTCCAAGTTCAATGCACCTTTCCGATGAACCTAATTACAAAAATCTGGCAATATATTTCAACCATAAAAATTCAAATCATTTTGAAGTAGTAATTTCGGTAAAAAGAAGTGTAAAGAAAATGTAATTTTTAAATAAATGTGTTAAGCTTTTAAATTATTCTATTTTATTCTTTAAATATCTGAGGAAGATATTTTAGCATTTCGCAGTAAAATATTATAGATTTTGATACATAAACAGATATAAAAATTCTTATTTACCTACAAAATTTCTTAAAGAGGTAAAAATTCGCTAAGAATATTTTGAGCTTTTTTACCTCCCGGTAAAAATTCCCTAGTGAAATTTTACCCCCTAATCATTTTTTACAGGGAATAAAAATTCCCTTGCGAAATTTTACCCCCGGTAAAAATTCTCTAGCAAAATTTTACCCCCGGCAAATATTCCCTAGGGAAATTTTTAACCCCCCCCCCCCCCCGGTAAAAATTCTCTAGCAAAATTTTACCCCCGGTAAATATTCCCTAGGGAAATTTAACCCCCTCCGGTAAAAATTCTCTAGTGAAATTTTACCCCCGAGGGTAAAATAAAAAGGGGTTAAAATTCCCGGCTACACCTGTACAAGAGTTAATTTAAATAAAAATTATGCTACAACGTCTTGGATATAAATGCCATAATATACAAAATATAATAAATTGTTCTTAAGAAAAATCGAGAGTTTAATTGCGGAGTGGGACTAAATTACTTTATAATAATTATAATTATTTTTATAAAGTATTTGGTGGGACGTACGTGCTCTCAGTGCCCCTTTTTGGCTGTTTTCTTAAAAAAAAAAGAAATAAAATAGTACTGAAAGTGGTGAAAAAAATCTTTTGAAAAATTTGAGTGGTAAACCTTTTTTAAAATTTGAAACTTTAATTTTCTGAAATTGGTAATACTCGAAGTGCGCAGCTGTATAATGTCATTTTGCTCGACAGTTGTGTTGTTTCTTTTTCATGTATGAGTAGTTCGATGTGCAATCATTTTGTTGCTAATTATTTAACAAATTATTTTATAACGGTGTATCATTCGCGTTGTCTAGCCACAACGAGTTATTTTGATTTTTCGATATGTGAGTTAAGTGATGCTATCAAACACTAGCGCAACATACAAGCTCAAAGCTTCGAAAAGCTCGCGAGATTTGCACAATTTTCACTTTAATCATAACGACGAAAGTTACGATCATGACAATTTTGTCGATGGACCGATTAATGATACCAATCGAAGACAAAGTATTTACACGTCGCGTGATGGAAGATTCAAAGGTACACGGTCGCGCCAAACTGAATTTAAGCATGGACGAATGGGGGCACCGCTGGAACGCCGTGGCTATAGCAGAGGACGAGGTGGAAGCAACGCAACCGCCTATAGACGAGACCGTGATTTTTCCGATGCCAACAACAGTTATTCACATACCAAGAAGTATCACGATACTTTGAATCGAAACTCCGAATCCAGTGGTATGCTTTATCGTTCGAAATGTTATGAACCCGAAAAAAAGACTGTTATTAAATTTAATTTGCCAGAGGATATTAGGATTTCTAAATTGTTACGTCGCCTTAGCATGGAAGGTGATCCAGAAAATTCTTTGACTATTTCTAAGAAACTACTCGAAGTTCTCTTGATACCTGAAAATGCTCATTATGTTCGTAAAGCGTTTCATATTTTGGGTGACTCCATGTTAGATATTCTACGTGTTGCTCCTGGTAAGGTGGCCAAAAAGGAAGCTGCCAAGGCTTTGGGCCGCATGGGCTATATTATGGGTCAAGAAAACGATTTTGTACGCTTTCAAGATTGGATGTTTACAAGAATGGCAAACGAAACCGACGACACTCGATATTTATTTATGAAAGCGTTAAAAGAGACCTTAACATTTGAAGTTAAAAAACGTGTCTTGCAAGAACACATCGATAATTTGATTTCTGATTTGGTTTCCGTAATCGAAGTAGCTGAAAACGCAATGCTTTTTAAATGCACTTTGGATGTTTTGATAAACGTGGTTGAGTTGTATCCTGAAGAGTTCTATCCGCACTTTAGAGATGCTGTTGATATATTTTTAGGTTGGCATGTCGATTTAACCCAGCCTTTATCTAATATCGAATTTATATCGGAAAGTATGCAACGAATCAAAAGTCACTTTCAGAATAACTTAGATTTTTCTAAAACTCTGGTTTACCATTTTTTCGAAGATATTGACAGTAATGCGAAGGAATTTGAAAAGGATAAGAAAAATTTTAACAGCACCTCTTTAAATAACATGACAATTTATGTCTTGTCGTTAAATACTATCTTAAAATGCTTACAAGACACGCTGAAATTGACCAATTCCGAAAGCATGAATGTGAAATTTGTTACAAATTCTTTAACACAAATTGTAAACACGTTAATCAACGCCTTAAATGTGTCCTGCATTCATGACAATCTAATAATTGCAATTAACGAGAACATAGCATTGCTTTTGAATATTTTACCAACCAAAACCAACACGTTAAATTCTTCGATTTATTTGCTTATATCATTAGAAATTAATTCCATTGATAAGTTTGAAGATTCCACCACAATTTCCATGTTATTGATGATTTCCAAGGTATTAAAGGAGTTGTCGGCTAATTTACCATCCGATTTGGTAGAAAAACTTGTGGGTCCACAATCGAAAATAATTGAGCTTCGATATTCGCCTTTTGTTAAAGTGCAAGAAGCGACAATTCACGTGTATCAAGCTTTGTTGAATTTGAAAAACATCCCTTTGTTGCAAGAGGCGTATAGATGTATTTTAGGAGAGCTCGAAATGGTAATCAAGCAAATTGTACCAAATGTTCCGTCTTTATGTCCAACAAATCCATTCGAAAGTCCAGATTACGTTTGTCACAATGTAGAATTATCTGCATTATTTTTGTTACGTTCCTTATCTCAACTTGCTAATGTTAGCAGTTCAATAATTGGAATGTGGGCTCTGAAACCGAGCGTGCTGGAATTACTTGCGGTGCTGTTGGAACCACAGTGCGAAGAGTTGCGAGTTAAAGCACCATTTCTTCAATATGGACTCTTCTATTTACTATATTCTCACTGTAAATGTTACAATTATTTTATTGCCAGCAGTAGTTTGGTCAATTCGAAAATTGAAAGTGGAAACCGAATAGGATTATTGAGCTTATCCGACGATGTGGTCCTTGGAGATATAACAGGCAAGTCGCCCAATTCCGAAAACTTTACTCTTATATTAAACATAATTTACAAATCACTAAACACCACCACCAGCTGTAAAACCACCGTATTATTGCTTAACTGGATCAACGATATTTTGGATTATTCAGAAACGTACTTAACCATCTTGTATAATTCCTCCCACTTCCAAGAAATATCGAACGTCTTAATAAAATGCGGTTACAATAACGATTCCGAAATAGTTTTATCGGTTAGTTCGAACCTCGATAAACTACTAAGCAAGAAGGAGCTGCCCTGGATTAATTCGTTTTTAATATCCATCAACGAATTATGCATTTTTCATATGAACTCAAATAACAGAAAAATTCGTCAAAGTTACACGAGTTTATCACAAAACATTCCCTGGGATTTAACAGTCTTACAATTTAACAATTCTTACTCGGTGAAAGAAGCCAAACTTAAGTGCCACGATTTACAATCTTTCGATAATCACTCGGTCGCACTTGCTCAACATTTACACGTATCGGGAGTAGTTTATGGCGAGATTTTGCCATTACATTTTGTTACTTTTATGGAATATTTACTGCATGGTCAAGAGAAAAATCAAAATTGGCTAGAAGACATTTTCGTGTGCTGTTGGCCTCTGGAATCCGACTTACCACATCTTTCGAAAAATATGGAAGCTTTTCGTAATCTGGCGTTAAATAATCGTGCTGTTCTCAATAATTGGATTACTTATGAAGCTGCTCAATTGTGTGTCAACTTGAAACTTCGAACTCCGTTAGGTAAACCCAATGAAACGTTCACCAGCTTTGAGGCATTTTTGAAACAATTAGCTAAGGATGTTATGAAACCAAAAAATAATGCAGAGGTGAGTAATCTTTTTTTTTTTTCAAGTAAAAATATTTATAGGGAAAATTCTTTCTAAAACGTAATTACAACTATGTCAGCTACAGCAGTTATCCACGAGCCTTAACAAAATGTTATTCAATAAAAAATTGTAATGCAAATATATACGAGCGGTGGGCGGTAAGAAGGGCTTAAATTGGCAAAAAATTAGCTATTGAAAATAAGTCAATTTTGTATGCTTTTTTTGGACTTGATGAGACCACCCTTACAGCACTTACAATACTAGAAATTTAAACAATTAATATATAATTCTTATATAATTCAGAATATTATAGATTACTATTTTAACTATGTCATGACATATTTTTTTAAATTTGTGCGTTTTTGATATAAAATCGCTAATTAACCTAATCAAAATATTAATCAATAGATTCAAATTATATTTGACTTTCAGAAAATTCTCTTTTTTTTCGTTAAAAATAATTATTGCTGTATCTAACCAATTTTGAGCTGTAAATGAAGTTTTGAAACAATCCTTAAATTCGCACTCTTACCGCCATTCATAGATAATAGGTCTGTTTGGTACCACAGTCCTAGTGCTACACTAACTACACTACTACAAATTGATTGGTGGTACAATTACCAACCCACTTTTTACACCAATCAATTTGTAGTAGTGTAGTTAGTGTAGCACTAGGACTGTGGTACCAAACAGACCTATAGTTTATTATTTACAGGACCTTAGTGCTAACTATGCTAGGTTTTTCAGATAAATATCAATACGAGAGCTAATCCTAAAATTAAAATAATAATAATAATAAAAAATAGGTGAATAGATGATTAATTATAATGAATTTACAAAACATACTTTACTGCATAACATACAAAAACAAATAGCAATGATCAGCATCCAATGAAAAAATAGCGAGAAAATCATAAATATTATTCCTTTTGGAAAGGCGGTTATTTTGTTGGACACGATCACAACATTTGCCTAATTATTGAATGACTCATAAAAAAGGATAGGTATATATGGGGCATTCCACACCAAATCGACCACTTTTGAACACGACCCCTTTTGATTTTCCTGAAATTTTTACATATACATACTATCTCACCAAAAACAGTTCTGTGAATTTTTTCAAAATTTTTTATTCAACTGAAAAAGATTTACGAATTTTTAGAAAAACTGATGTTGTTTTTCTTCAAACGATCGTAACTATGTCAAAAATTGACTAATCGGAACGTTTTTTTTTTTGTTTTTGTTTGTCTTTAAACGTACTTTTCAGGAAAAAATACAAAAAAAATTCAAACTTGGATTCTACAAAATTTTTCATTTTTTCGGAGAAAATCATTGATTTTTCAAATTTCGACACTTTTGATTTTTGATTTTTTTATTTCAAAAAAAAATCTAATTTATTCCGCGTATTTCTTTTGTTTAATTAAAAAATATTATTTGCGTAAAAATAAAACAAAATATTTTTTAATTAAGAAGGGCATTTTTTCAAGGCTCTTTTAATTTAATCAACAGATGGCGCCTACTTAAATATTTTTATAAAATAAGAGAAATTTGCTATATTTAAAATTTAGCAAATTCGTTGAGATAATACTATTCTATAAACAATATTCTTGATCTTAAGCTATTTTGAGTTCGTATTGAGTATGTCAAAACACACTCACTTACAAAAAAAGATAATTAAACTTTAATCATGAATTGTGTTTTTATAAATAAATATTACGAACTCAAAATAGCTTAAGATCAAGAATATTGTTTATAGAATAGTATTATCTCAACGAATTTACTATATTTTAAATATAACAAATTCCTCTTATTTTATAAAAATATTTAAGTAGGCGCCATCTGTTGATTTAATTAAAAGGGCCCTGAAAAAAATGCCCCTCTTAAACAAAAAAAAATAGAAAGAAATGTGGGCCCATTATGGGGTTTGCGTTGTTATACGAGAAATAAATAAGAGTTTCTTTTGAAATAAAAAAATCAAAAGTAGACAAATTTGAAAAATCAATGATTTTCTCCGAAAAAATAAAAAATTTTGTAGAATCCAAGTTTGAATATTTTTTTTTGTATTTTTTCCTGAAAAGTACGTTTAAAGACGAACAAAAACAAAAAAAAGAAGTCAAAAGTCCTGACCCGAAATTTATATTAGCCCTAACTACAGTTGGGGGTCGTTTTCAGTAAAAGAAGTAAAATTTTGTTTTTTGAACTCACCATAGAAGGGGGAGTCAGCGAAAGCTTTTTAATTCAGAGAAGCTTTAAGCTCACGTGAGATTTTTACTGACTCTGAAACTGACTTTTTAAATCTTTTTGTGAGATTTTGCCGGACTCTCTCTCCCTCCATTTTGACTTCATGTGGTTAATGGACATTCTTTAACCTGAATGGTAGAGCGTAAAAAAACAACAGGTTATATGGTCGCAATTTTCGGATCACGACAGGGAGCAGAGTTTATTTTAGAAGCCAAAATTTACCCTTTTTTTCAAGATGGTGGAGAAAGTACGAAGGCATTTTGGTCGACAACTTCAAGTTAATCTTTTCTAGTCCCTCTCTACACAATGTAAAAATAATTAAACTTTTAAATTCACTTTCTTTTCTAAATGTAGGTACATAGTGACTGGATTAAATGGAATTAAAAAAAAAAATGGAGGATTTGAATTCGAACCGAACATTTTTGTCTGACACCTAATTTGGTAACCGGATAATACCAAGTATACGAATATGCATTAATATTAAAAATTCGATTTTCTCAAATCTGTGGGAGGAAGTAATAAGGGATCCTCTTCTTGTGAAACCTTTATTTACCACAAATATTTTCTTTCCTATTTTTATTTTTTGATGGTTTTTTTCATTAAATTTATAATTAGCTTTACCTAGTTTTGCAATGCTTCCAAAGCTTAATTAAAGATAGTTATACAATTTATTAAAGAAATTATAAAATTTCTGCTTTGATTTCTGAAAAACTTTTATTTTTGCTGTGGTTTTTTTCATATAATTTCTTAACCTCTTATTTATTTTATTTATCTATCTTGATACATATTTATTTATTACTATCTATTTATTTAAAATGTTATATTATTAACTCGTTGATATTAAATAATCTTAATTAATTAATACAAGGTTTACTTGTATCATATTTTGATACTTTTATCACATTCTGATGAATAATCTTCCGAAAGCTCAATAAATAATTTAATTTATAGTAACTCGTATTAATTAAAGTTTTAAGATTATGTATTTATTTATGTAGATGTTTGTCTGGTAATGCTTAGGTTCTTTTATAGTCCCATAGCCTAATGAACGGCTATATGACGTTATACAATTTATTAAATTGTACAATTTCTATCTTGATTTTTGTACAGACTAGTGCGTTTGCTCTATACGTTCTGATTGATATAGAAATATTGTGTAATGTAATCCAGCTTTAATGAATTGCAGATCAACGTCGTAATGCTGTTTTACTGTAAACTCTAAAACCGCTTGTTCTTTAGTTTCCGTGTTTCGATATATACTGAAATTTTGTTCTATTATTTTTTTGAATTTCAGATTATAATTCTACGAGACTTGCAATTGATACTCTAGTAGTTGTCTTCTCTATTACAGAATAATTTTTTGTGGAAGGCAGAGTTGTGGCTATAAATGTGCAGTAGAAATTGGTGAGAGAACGTGCCTGGACTGGACCGCACAAATTTTCCTTTCTGTGCATCGTGACGTCACTGCCTTCCACAAAGGATTACACTCTGATTTTCTTATATGTATGTAAATATTATACTGAATATACTTTAATATTAAAGTAATTCATTGTATCTTTTTCCATTCCATGTTTAAAATTTATATAAGGGATAATGCCTTATTAATTTATATTTATTCTTTTGCATTACATTTGACTAGTTACACATTATCATAAATTTGGACAATCAAAAATGCGGCACTTTTATCTGTAAATTTCAGCAGTGGTTTAATGTTATCATTGATAAGATACTTCACAAAAAATTGAATTTTAATGATCTTATTATATCTGTTATATGAATGGATGGACTTGTTGTTTGAATTGTTGTTGAAGAGGAGTTGTTTGAATATGGATAATAAAACCATTTGAATTCGGAACAAAATACACAAAAAGCTTTGTCATTTCTATATTCTTCAATGTCAGGAACTGTGTTTAATTATAAAGCTAGGTTTATGCACACAATGTGTAACGTGATTATAATGTCATAATTCTGATTGGTTCTATGGAGTTTGTTTTATGTTTGACCAATTGGAATGATAGAAAGTGGCATGCGTCACGTTACGGGATGTGTATAAAGCGATACTATGCGTATTTCATTTAGAATTTATCAACATTGATACTGATAAAACATAACATAAACGATATTAAAATGTAGCACAGAAATTAAAACCTTCAAGAAGTAATCGCAATTTTGACTAAAATTTTTAATAGTAATGCTGAACAGTAAATAACCGAATGTTTTGTTACATAATTATGCATATTTAACTGTTACATATTAATTTCTAATTTGCATTTTAGATTGTCGCTAGTAACTTTTTTAAACTCAAATGACGAAGTTCAGTAATTTATAATCATGATTATGGAGTATTTTATTCTCTTTTGTTTATAAATAAGCTCGTAGTTATAATCATTTTTGTGCTTCTTGAAATATTTCCTCTAAAGTAAAAAATATTTAATTGCAGTAAAATGGTTAGATTTTTCAGTAAATTAAACATTCTTTACATAAAATCAATAATTTATCAACACAAAATTACCTATCTGTATACCTAATTGTATACCTAATATTTAAATATTTTCATGAATTTAATTTTATTAAATGTTTTGAGTTTTTTACTTATAAAAATTTAAAATATTATATTCTTTTATTTGATTTTATTATAGGAAATTTTCAATAAGATTTGTTATTTATTTCAAAACAACATCAAATAAAAATAAATAAATGCCAGATACAAACCAAGAAGAGATTCTTTTTTTATTTATTGTATTAATACGAGATATTCAGTTTAGTGTTGTATAAAAGAAATTTATAGATTAACTAGTTAATTTATTATTTATTGATAAATTTTAATCTCATGTTTTTTTACTAAAACTTTTGAATGTATACTTTAAAAATAAATAAATTCACCTTAAAAAAAATTTAAAAATGGCTTGCAAAGTTTCTTTGATCTTTCCATTAGACAAATTTACACTTCTATTGATTGACCTCTAACTTATTATCACTTCGATTTGTAAATATAATAAAAAAGAATGATAAAACTGCCATTTGAAATGGGCAAAAAATTAAAAAAGATTGCGTAACTGTTTTTTTTTTATATTGTGGTAGATTTTAACTGAAACAATTTCTTTTTCAACGGTTCATTTAATTTGGAAATATAATATTAATAGTGTTTTTGGATTATCAATTTTATATTTATGCGTCTGATATTGATCCCATTAATTACATTTTTGTTATAATTTATCTAACTCCTAATCTTATAATTAGTTGTTTATAATGTAAGTATCAACAAAACAATTGCAATTCTAATTGAATAGAATAAAAAAGTAGGTAATACCTATTAATTATAATAAAAGCTTTTAAAAATAAAAATGTAATGACTTCTACATTTAGCTTTTACATTTGACTCTTCTACCACAACACATTAATACTTAAAACAACAATGCAGTTTTTATATTGTTATTCTTTTTACATTCTTATTAGTCCTCGTTAGCTAAAATTTGATAAAAGTTATCTCTTGACTAATTATAAACTTGCGAATTTTTCGTATAATAAAGTTTGGTCTAGTGGTATGCAATTGAACTCTTGATTCAACGGTTATGATTTCAAATCTTGTCTGCTCCTAAATTACTTATGCCGTGGTTTGGAATCCACGTTAAACAGTAGGGCTATATTTGTGGATATTTTACTCAAAAAAATAATTTAAAAATAGTTTATTCTTAAATCATATATGGTATACATAATATCGTCTGCTTGCTGCAATAACCAGGTAGCTGATATAAACATAGTTTTGAGATATTGCGGTTTGAAGGTTTAACATCTAAATTTGATCAATTTAATTTTCACTCTATGTATCGTCGTCGAGCTGTGAATACCTCCAAAGTGGTAAAACACAAATTTTATACTAGAGACAATAAACTTGTTTTTGAGAAAATTAGTAAGGATAGATTGAAGGTTTTTATTTTATCATGTTAAGAACAAATCTTTTTTTCCATCTATCTTTTTAAAACCTTCGATATATCCTTACTAATTCTTTCAAAAACAAGTTTTTTTAACAGTTGTTTTTTGTTTGTATTTTACCACATTGGAGGTATTCGCAGCAAAATAAATCTATTTAATAGTTATAAATCTTTGATAAACACTAAATAAATGACATTAATGTATTATTATTTATACCAAATACGATAAAATCTAAAACTTGGTAATTTATTGGTAAATTATGACGAGTTTTGCTTAACTTGTTGTAGCTTACAAAGATCGCGAAAAGCTGAACACGACTGTATATTCAACTCGTTTTTGAAAATTTCGCATTTATACTTTTCTCTCAGTAAGCAGACGATATAAGGAAAGGCTCATAATATGAAATATTCTTAACAATTATAAGAATAAATTATAATTTACTAAGTTTTATAAAAAAATTTATTAAAACACTTTTCTTTTTAGGATTACAAAAACGTATTGAAAATTGATCAAGGGCGCGTTCGACTGTTACTTCAATTCATGGAGCATTTAGAAAAAGCAATATACAACGCTTCCGAAGGATGTGCAATTGCAATGTTACCACCATCAAAACCTGTGCGCACTTTTTTCCACACCAATGCTAGCACTTGTAAAGAATGGTTAGCAAGGATTCGCATCGTAATTGTGCATGTTGCTTTACATGCAGGTCAGTCTACAGTTGCTTTAAGACACGGTCAAGCTCTTTTGAAAAATTTAGTTGCTACCAATAAAACTCAAACGGTTGATTTTGAACGAACAGTTATGTATGTGACTTTGGCTCTTTTAAATCTTAAAGAAAATGAATCTATTTATGGTTTGTATGCTTGGTGCAAGAAAGTTGCAGACAGAAAATTTGAATGGGTCAAGTGTGCTTCGGATCAAGCAAACAAAAAGTACGAACTTGCCGCAAAACAATACAAGATCATTCTTGAAAATGCATACGATGAGTGCTTAGAAGTACCTTCTGAAACAAAAGATAGTGTGGGCGACACCATCGACGCTCAAGTGAAATATTTTATATCGAACCAAATTATAAATTGTTACAAAGAATTGAATAGTTGGAAGGACGTTTTAGAATGGCAAAGCCGTAATTTTAGCTTTGGACAAAGCGAAAATGGTCTTAAGTATTCGTTTACTACCTTAAATAAAAATTGTGTGCAGGCGTTGTCAGATACAGAATCGCTATTTGCTCTCAACAAATTAAGTAGATGGTCAACCTCAAAAGCGAAGCACGGTGATAGTGTATGGAGTTCCTATGATATATTAGAAAGAACTGAATCAAACTTGTACAATATTGCTTTGAACAAAGATTCTTATAAAAGTGACATAGCTTTATCTAAAATTGATAAAATTTTAAAAGTGATAAGAAAAGGAATGCAAGATAATTTACTCACGCTACCTTCCGAATTTTTACCAACTTTCTGTTTGGATCACTATATTGCGAATGGCTTAAAGACAATTTTGAATCATTCCTTACCTAGTAACGTATTTTTAGTATCGGAAAATTTTGAAAATAACATAGAAAAAATGGATTCCACTATTTTATCGAAAATTTTATGGTGGTCTGAATATTTTTCAAAAGATTACCAAAGCCTAGGATTTAATCCGTTTATTAACAGCTTGAGATTGCACATTATTCGAAAAGCACGCAAAGAGAAAAATTGCAGTTTAGCTACGCTGCACATTAATAAATTTTTGGTACAAAATGAAGCCTTTAAAATTGAATTCGATGATCAGAATACGTCGATTATGAATATCGGTAATGCCTTGTTGAAGAATTCGGTACAATTAAGTAACTGCAGTATAGAATTTGCTAAAGCTGTTAAAGAATCAATTAAGTTACTATATGCGACAGAAGAGAAGAAACATTTGGTATTTAATTTATGTGCATCTGCATCAAAGGCAATTTATAAGAATGCAGAAATTCATTGTAATCAAGATATGCAACAAATTGGTAGTAAAATTCTGCTGAAGTTATCCACGTGGCTGCAAATAAACGAAAGTTCGGTAAGTTTTTGTTTTTTGTAATATTGCAACTAGCTTTTAAATTTTTCTCCCTGCTTTCTTAAATAATTAAACTAAATTTCTTCATTGCTTCCCATTTGTTTGGAGCACTTGAAAATATATCTTGATCTGTATAATTCAAGGTATAGGCAGTGTTTGCCTGTTCCGACTTCATAGATCGTGCCTATACGTCGACAGGAAGAAGAAGATCTATATAATTCTTGTACACTGTCAGAAAGTGTAGTTTGGGTTACACTAGAACTGTGATACCAAACAAAGCTACTAACGCAATTTTTCTACACTAACTTACTTTATTATATTTTTTTCTAACTTTTTTTTCTTGCTATCTCTAACCCAAACTCTCAAAGTCGAACAAATTTTATGGATTATGAGATTTTGATTTAGAGTTGACTGTAAAAAAATTCATGAAAATGTTTGAGCATGAAATTCAGGGTGTTTTGAGCTTATTGATTATTTGAACTATAAAACCAAATTTGTAGGCTCTAACTTGTACTGTATGATACTCTGCATTAATTAATTAATCCTCATCTTGCATTAAGTCTTACCCTTAGATCATCGATTGTGTATATGATCTAAGGTCTTCCTTTTAAAAGAACCTTTAAAAAACTGTGCAAGGTATTCTCTCTCTTATTTTTTGAGTCTCCATCTATCCGTTTCTTGTAATTGTACTTCATGAATTTGATGTTTAAATTAAGTTTTCAAGAACTTATTTGAATAAAAAAATTTCCTTTTGCTCACAGGTTATTCATAGAAACTTAATTTTCAGATATCCTTAACCGATATGAGCAGTCCTTTGGTGAAGATGATCATGGTTTTGCCGGAGATTGGAATGATTGAAAATTTAACTAGCAATATAATACCGCAAAACGAATTGGCTGCCGGAAAACTTCTTCAGTTTAGCGTTCAGAAATGTATTAATTTAGCAAAAAATTGGTTTGCTTTTGGTACATGGTGTTATCGTTGGGGTCGAAAAATTATCAATAACAATTGCAACATCACGAATTGCATAACAGAAGAGGATAAAGTTGAGATACGCGAGTGTCTGCCTATAAACGTAACAGAAGACGATTTTATAAAAGTTTTAAGTATTTTATCGCTTAAATCTGATAACACCGAAGACGATATTAATACTAACATGTCTTGTACTGCTGAAACCATCCAAGATGAATTGAAAGAATTTTTGGTGGTCTATGGTATTCAAGAAAATCAGTTGCAAGCTTTGCTACAGATTTGGAAGAAATCCCAGAAACGGATGTACTCCTATTACGAGTTAAGTGCCGATGCCTATTTCCAATACCTACAGCTTGCAACAAATGCTGAAATTGTAAACAATAGTGCAGAATGTAATACAATTACCGCGACGTTAAGATTACTGCATTTAATAGTTAAGTATGCATTAGAATTGAAAATTGTTTTGGATAACGGTTTGGCCAGTACTCCAACACAACCTTGGAAAGTTATTATTCCTCAATTATTTTCTCACTTAAATCACCCTGAAGATTATGTTCGCCAAAGGGTGTCTGAGTTTCTCTGCAGAGTCGCAAATGATGCTCCACATTTAATTACGTTCCCTGCAGTTGTTGGTGCAGTAGAAGGCGGTGTCGACTTTAATTTTGGTGAAATATCAATGTCGAAGGACTGTTTTTCTCAAAGTAACAGCAATGGTGAAGATAACGAACTGGAAGAAATTGAAGATGCATATGAAAGTGACACCGATGAAACCAGTCATACCGTCCTTCAGTCGTGCTTTAAATCAATGGTGGATACTTTAAGTAAATTAGCGCCTGAAACAATCACGCAAGTGCAATTGTTAGTTAAGGAATTGAGACGTATTACTTTACTTTGGGATGAACTGTGGTTAGGAACGTTGATGCAATATCACACTGAAATTATTCAAAGACAACATCAGTTGGAAGTTGAAATAGAGAAAGTTAATACAAATTTGCATTTAAATAATGACGAAAAAATATCTCTTATAACAGAAAAGTATCGCATTATAATGAAGCCGATAATATTTATTTTGGAACAATTGCAGTCTGTTACAAGCATCGAGGCTGAAACTCCACACGAAAAGCTATTCCAAGAACGTTACGCTTTTATCATTAAAGAAGTTTTGGAGAAACTGAAAAATCCTGATCATCCAGAAAAACCACAAGAATGTTGGCAACCTTTGAAGAGGTTACAAAACTTATTTCAACAAAAGGCTCATAAACGATCCATGTACACTTTAAAAATGGAGGATATCAGTCCAATTTTAGCAAATATGAAAGACACAGATATTGCTATGCCAGGTTTAGCTATTTCCTCGAAAACACCAACTACGATTATGAGTGTCTCTAGCCACGTTTCAATTTTACCAACAAAAACAAAACCCAAGAAACTCATTTTCAATGGATCAGATGGTCAGTCGTATCCTTACCTCTTTAAGGGTTTGGAAGATTTACATTTAGATGAAAGAATTATGCAGTTTTTAAGCATTGCTAACACCATGATGGCACAAGGAACAGATAGCGGTTCTCACAACTTATACAGAGCACGACATTATTCGGTCATTCCGCTTGGACCCAGAAGTGGATTAATCAGTTGGGTGGATGGCACCACACCTGTCTTTGCATTATACAAGCGCTGGCAACAGCGCGAAACTACTAAAACCAACAACAAAAGCATTTCTGTAAGTATAGAATTTTTTTTGTAATAAGTAAAGACTTACAATTTTTATTCAAGGGTCAGAAGAGTATGTCGAATGCTGCTGCCGTGTTACGACCATCGGAATTGTTTTACAACAAACTTAATCCTTTATTACAAGAACACGGAGTAAAAAATATTGAAAATCGTAAAGAGTGGCCTTTGGCTATTCTTAAACAGGTTCTCGGTGAATTAATGAAAGAAACTCCAAACGATCTTTTAGCTAAAGAGTTGTGGTGTAATTCTATAAATGCAGGAGAGTGGTTGCAAGTTATTCGAAATTATGCTTATTCGGTTGCAGTTATGAGCACATTGGGATACATTATTGGTCTTGGTGATCGACATTTAGATAACATGCTTGTCGATCTAACTAGTGGTGAAGTGGTTCATATAGATTACAATGTTTGCTTTGAGAAAGGAAAAACTTTAAGGGTACCAGAGAAAGTTCCGTTTAGACTCACTCCCAATATTTTGGAAGCTCTTGGAGTTACTGGAGTTGAGGTAAGTTTCATTTTATTTATTATTTTATTCATAAACTTGAGTTGATTTGACGTTTTTAAATTCTGTGATTTATGACAATGTCATAAAGTTACATTATATATTCTGTTATAATTTGATGATACAGTATATGATGATACATACTTTGATATCTGGGTATCCAAAGCGTGAACAAAAAATGATATTCAAGTTATCAAGAAATTACATGAAAAGGTTGCTATACTTATGACAGCAAAAACTGTTTGGCTTTTAAAATTATTGTATTACTTTTACTTTCTAACTTTATTTTAATTTTTTAGGCATTTTAATGCTATCTAAGTACGCTACTGTCATATCTAAGACCACAGTAACTACAAAATGTTGTAAAATGAAATTATTACGCCATATTATCCTGGATTGAAATACTTTTTTACTCCATTTTAGTTTTAAAAAGTAAGACTATTTGTGCTATCCGGGATAATATGACGCAATAATTTCATTTTACAAAATTTTGTATTTATTGTGGTATAGATATGACGGTAGTACACAGCATGTGCCTATTAATTAAGTACATGGATATTCGTGGTGTTTAGGAGAACAAACGCCACGGATATGTATGTACTGTTTTTATCCATACATCATAGATTCGCTTTTCCTTGACACCACAGATGTTATCTTTATTTAAAATTGTTTAAAGTAAGCAACTAAACATTTAAATTGAGCTAAAAATAAAAACATCTTATTGCAATAAGCACTCAGTTTATTGTAAATATCAATTATAGAAATTATGGATATAAATAACTATCCTAAAATTTGCAGCAATAAATGCAGCAGATCTGCCACACAACATAAAACCAATCACTTTGATGGCGCAGTTGGTTAACTAACGTACTTACAGCTAGTAAACCAGAGTTTTAATCTAGTTTAGCAATATTTTGAAGCATATCTTCACGCTATACTTTTAATTGCATTTATGAATTTAGTCATCGCGTTACGAAAAATGAAAATATCTGGGATATGCAGTTTTTCAGGCTTGAACTGGAAAAGAGAAAAATTTGTAGAATAAAATCCCAAAAATTACAGAGTAGTGAATTGGCTTAATCTATGTAATTTAAAATAGATCTGAGCAAAATTAAATTACTTGCACAAAATTACAGAAAAATAAATTATTTATATAAGGCAGAGAAAAAGATGGGCGGCGGAACAGGACATAGGAACCTAATCTTTACAGTAAAGAAGACTTGTTTCCTATTTATCCGACTCAAAAGTGCTCCACAAATGAAAAATTTAATCCAGTTTTTTTTTTATAATATCTGTTTTGGGCATAGGAAATAGTTAATCCATTTGTGGTAATTTGATACTTGGTAATTTTTGGGATTTAAACAAATTTGTCCCTGCTCAGGTTCAAGCTTGATGTTGAAAACTTAGGGATCGTTTTCTCATTGATTGATTTTGAATTATTCTGTGTTTATTTATTATTTTTTTATAATTATGTAATGTGTTATTTTCGTAAACGTACTAATTCCGATAAAAACACACAATTTTCTTGCTTATTGTTAGTAAAAAAATCTAATGTGGCCAGCATATAACCTCCCGCCCTCTAGCGAACACAGCACCTAAACTTCGATATTATATTTAAAGCACGTATGACACGATGCATAATTTTACAAAAAATTTACATGGAAATGGTAACTAACTAATGGAAAACGTCCGATGGCTACTAATACGCTCTTTCTATTGGTTAGTTACCATTTACATGTAAATTTTATGCAAAATTATGCACCGTGTCATACAGGCTTAAGAAGCAATTTTGTTAATTGATTCATGCGCGTCACTAATAAGAAAATAATCCTCACCAGAGTCACCATGGCAAAGCACAGTGAAGACCGCGAATGTGTTATAGGATTTTTGCAATAATATGGTTAATATCCAGCTTTATGGAAAGTTGAAAATACTGAATATAGGGATAGCAACCTAAGGAACAATGCATAAAAGTATTAATTGACAAATGAAAAAAAGTTAACACAAAAGTCGAAAAATTATGAAAAAGAAAGGTAAAATAAAGAAAGGTATACTGCCGTCCTAAGCTAAAAAGCAGTATCTCCAAAGTAGTTTTTTTGAGAAAACGCACATTTAAGTATTTATTGTTGGGCCACCAAGAAATAATTTATTAATTTTGCATGTTAATTAATTAGTCATATTATATATTAAGTAGTTTTACTACTTTTTAGTGTTGCAGGATAAGAGATATTGTTGTAATAATCCTAAAAAGCGATATAAAAAAAAATTCGTAAAAATTGGAGATACTGCTTTTTAGCTTAGGACGGCAGTATACTAATTAAGTAAATAATTACTTAATAGTAATTATACTAAAAGTATAATTTGCATATTAGGTCTGTTTGTTATGTTACTCCGAACTACTCCGAGTAAGTTGGTGTAAAAAATTTGCGAAAATTGATTGGTGTCAAAAAATTATACGTTTACTTATTAGCTTATTACCAAATAGCTATCAAGATAAATCACTTGAAACTTTTAAATATTTGTATGAGATTAATCAAAGCTTAATAACTTATTAAGCTTAAGTTATTAGTAATAACTCCAAAAACTAATCTCTAAATTTAATTTTTAAGAGCAATATCCAGTGCTTAAGTACAATTTTTGTGTTTAATGCCATTTCTTTCCAGGACGTTACAAAAATTTACATAATTGCTAGCATGCCAAAATTTTTAACATTTCTCCATGTAAATGCGCTAAAGGCAATTGTTTATTTATTGGAATACCACGTTATTTGAAAACTAGAATTGGTGGGGGGGGGGGAGAATACCACATTCTAGTTTTCAAATAACGTGGTATTCCAATAAATAAATCAATTGCCTTTAGCGCCTTTACATGAAGAAGTGTTAAAAGATTTCGGCATGCTAGCAATTATTTAAATTTTTGTAACGTCCTGGAAATGAATGACATAAAACACAAAAATTGTACTTAAGCACTGGATATTCAATATCCAATTTAGCAATATTATTGCTCTTAATATATTACAAACTAATTTTTTAAGTTTATGTGGCTAACATATTTTGAAGGAAATCTTGGCATTTCAGAACATCAGAACAGTTCTTGGTTTTTGGAACCCCGTCTGGTAGTAAGTACGTTCTAATTCTGTTTTCGTCTGATTTGTTTTGATTTATTTAAAAAAAATAGGTGCATGTCGTTGGCCCTCCCCCTAAATCAAATTTTTAGACGAAATTTTTGTCAAATGTTTGAGCATCAATGAGCTTCCAATATTTTAGTTTGAGCCTCAACCGTCACGGAGTAATTCGCGAAACACTTGGGGGACATGTTTTCTATTTTGTTCTTAATTCGCATTTTTTATGTGAAATCGATAGAGCTTTGTTTGAGTTTGAATGAGCTTCCATTCCCATCATTTTAATTTCATTTTTTTGAATTTTTATTTTAAATTTTATTTGCTTGAAATCACATTATATAGCATTATCACGATAGATTTTCTAATAAGTTTACTATATTCTATATCAGCGGTTCTCAACCTTTTCAATTTTGGTACCCTCTATGAGGTTTCATGTACCCCTAGAAAATGTGAGGTAGTTGTGTATATATAATAAAAATTTATTACCAACTTCGAAACTTACACGATATGATGCTTCCAAGGCTTGTTCATTTGTTTCGGACCTTGACAATTTTTTTTTCTTGTTAAACTTCGTTAACTTCTTTTTAAAAAACTCAAAAGGTTTATCTTTAAGTTTTTCATGATTTCTTAGCAAGTGACGTCGAAGAAGGGAAGGCTTCATGGATTGATTTGATAATATCGTATTACAAATAATGCACTGCGGCTTGGGTGCGATTACTTCTCCAGTGTGCGTAAATCCATGTTTGATATAACTTTCATCGTACTTTCTGTTCTTTCCCATTGCGAATTTCGTTTTCTAACGGTTTTATGCTTTTATAGTACCGATTAAAATGCTTATATAGATTTTTTGATGGAGATTAATCGTATAATTTCACTAATCCATTGATAATTCGAATTTTTTGTTAAATATGACATACTAATACTCTAAAATTGCGATAAAATCGTTTCTCAACCGGTACCCCTTATGGTACCCCCAGAGGAACTTTTTTGATAGATTGAGAAACGCTGTTCTATATTGTTCAACTTTTTCGTAAAAACTCCACGTTTTTTTATATTTTTAATTTTAAAAATATTTCTGGTTCTACCCTGAAAAAATGTCTTTAAAATGTTTTTAAATAAAATTTCTTTTATGTTATTCTTCACTTATAGTTAAAATTCTAATATTTTAGCGCTGTAAGTGTTTGTTAAATTTATGTTTACCATTTTAGTTTTTTTTAATTGGATCAAAAATTGTAATCTGATGAAATAGAATTAAAATTGAGGGCTATTGTACGGGAACTCCTAATTTTCAAGCTCATTGAGGCTCAAACGTTTGACACCAATTTCACATCAAAATTGGGGGAATGTTTACAATCCCCCCCCCCAAGTTTTTGCAATTACTCTGCGACGGTTGAAGCTCAATCGAAAATATTGGAAGCTCTTTAATGTTCGTACTTTTGACAGAAAGTTTATCCAAAAATTTGATTGTGGGGGGGTGCAGCGACGTGGACCTTTAAAAGAATTAAAAAATTATAAAAAAAAAATACGAATAACCTATTTAAGAAAAACTCTTTCTAGTAAATAGTATGCAAAACAGAAAAAATGTTCTGGTTTTTCTTTTTGGAAAGTTAGTCACTTTAGTTGTAACTATATGTAAAATTTTAGCTTGGTAGATACAATGGAAAATAAGTGGAAGGTCAACAGCTGCTCAAAAGTTTTATGAAACTGGCTATTAAGAGACCACCAGACCTCCAAATCAGTGATTTGGTTTATTTTTGGTGTGCGTGCAAGTTGTGACCTGAAATGAAACTGATGAAAATTTTACGACACTCTTTTCAGTACTTCCCATAAAACGCGTAATAAAATTTCATAAATCTTCGCTCTGATTGGTTCGAATTCGGATTGTCTGCTTTTTTACGAAAATTTAATCGACGTTTTCTCAAAAATGACTGTAAAGTGCGTCGTAAACTTTGCACTCGTTTCATTTCAGGTGACAACCTGCACGCACACCAAAAATGAACTAAATCGGTGTTTTGGAGGTTTGGTGGACTTCTTGTAAGTAAATGTTATAAACAATTGATTGGCTTATATAGGACTAAATTTTAATGCTTTTCTCACAAAGAGCACATTTGTTAACAAAAAGTTGATTTGCATTGATTTTGTTTCCTATATTTTGATATGATTGATTTGTATACTATTTGTTACACAAATTAGTTTTTGTTAATATTAGTTTCAAAATAAGAATATTATTCTTTATAATTAAAACGTTTTTGAGTGCTATGCTAAAAAATTTATGTGTTTATGAATATTCAATTCTTCTGAAAAAGCAAATTCATTATTAATATTTATTTTTATTTTAACATTTGGACAATTTTAAACAACTAACATTTATAATTATCAAAAATAAACATAATTTGGCTTGTTAAATCAATTAGCTCACCTTTGTACTATATGAGAAATACAATGGAATATAAATAAGAGACCATAAAACGCACAATGAGTTAAAATTTTTGCAAACTACTGACACTTGTGCATGCAGTATTTATGCTGCTTTCCTTTTCATTTTCGCGGTTTTCATCAGCTTTAGTAAATTGTATGCTACTGTATTGGAGTTCGTTAAGTTCGTTTTCAATATCACACTTTTTAATAACGTATACATCTTTTTTTTTCGATAATTCCTCTTCGCTGCTCTTGATTGTTTTTCTTTTCTTTGGTATGTGATTGGTGATAAAGCTTGAATTGTAATTTAAAGTGTTGGGCGTTTCACAATGTACCAAACACCAAAATATCTTGCGAAAATTAGAATTTTTCCAAGCATATATTATGGGATTCATGCAAGAATTAGCGATTGCCATCCTCAATGTTATTTCGTAAAGGGTGGGTGACTCCAACTTGATTACAATTATCAGTAAATAAAATGGAAGCCAACAAATTGAAAAGCATCCCAGAATCAATAGAACCACCTGGGAATAACAAAAAAATTTATTTCGTATCAAAGGTCAAAATATAATTTTTCTAAAACCAATTACATTTTCTTGATTTTTTTGTTATTTCCATTACATGTTGATGTTTTCATTTTTACTTTTTTTATCATTATTTACTCCTACTTGCGTTAAACAAATGAATAATTTTAATTATTTCTGTTTGATATAAAATAATTCTATATCAGTTTTACATACCTACTCATAATAATTGTGAATGAATTATGTAAACTTTGCGAAAATTAGTAATAATGAATTTTTTTAATAATACACAACATGTAGTGGATACCACAAATCAAGATAAGGATATTGATGTACTTTTAATGATCTATTTTTTATTTAATCTTCGTGTTAACGCAAATGTTTTTTATTTTAAAAACAACAATAAATTGATTATTGACGTGATTATAATCCCATAGGATTAACAATTAATGTACCAATTTTAAGAAATAATAAAAATAAATTATCACCTGGACAGATTTGGAATCGTTAAAATTTTTTCCATATTGATAACGCGTCGAACTTCTTAATCTTTTTGCATGTCCTGTCGCTTCTCTCCATATTCTTATATACACTAACAGCATGCTAATCCATATTGAAGCAAACATAGGACATATAATGAAGTTAATGTATTCGGGGGTCAACACTTGTAATAGAGTACATTCATTTTCTACTTTCCACTTATTCCAAAATATAGGAATGGACGATACCGAGAACGCCACAATCCAAACTGTTAATAATATAATCACTGCAACTTTCTTGGTCATATATCGACTATAATGTAAGGGATATACGATGGCAATATATCTGTCGGTAGCGATACCCAGTAAATTCGACATGGACGAAGAACATGCAAGAAGGATAAACACAAAACGTAACAGGCACAGTTCACGTGTCGTACTTAAACTTTCCACTAAGAAAAACGCAAAATGATATGGAAAACTTATGGCCACCATTATATCGCTAATGGCCAAACTAAATATAAATTGATTCGAAAGCACAGCCGACAATTTACGACTCCATTTTACTGCACATATTGTTAAAATATTACCCGTCAAAATTGCTAATATTAAAATACTATCGACTATACCCCAAATGATCAAACAATTACTTGGTGGATAGGTGTAAGGTTTCATTAAAGAATTTGTCGTGTGATTTTGTAAATCCATCGTTTGTATTTTTGATGCTCATAATAACATGAGCACTTTCAAATTTAATTTTCTTTTACTCATTTCTTAAATTCAAAAATAACTTTAATCAGGATGGTTTGGCAGAGAGCCCACTTTGAAATTTTGTGGTGGTGATGTGGACATTATCAATCACAGAAGTAAAATGTAAGCAAACTAACTGCATACATTATTTCAGAGCCATATTTGTCATAAAAATTTTTATCAACTATCGAATCTGTTTTCCATAATTAAATAAAAATCGGATTTATTAAAAAATTATGCACTTGATTTAATTTAGAATCACTTTCACTCACTGAAAAATACGATTGAATTTCTTATTATTTTGCGATAAAAATTGTACCTCAATTGGAATTTTATCTCAAATTTGTAACGTAACACTTAAATTTAAAATTGGTTTAGATTCAAGTGGGTTGTTAATAAAACACAGTGATTTATACCGCTTTTGCTTCAAAATAAAATTTACACTGAATGTTAAATAGTAAACACAAATGCATTAACTGTATTACCACACTGATATTTTAATGACTAATCAATTCTCTCGTGGTATTTCATTTATTTTTATTGCAATTTGAACCCCCACCACTATCACTACCTATTAGGTGTGATTAAACTTTTTCAAAATTAAGCATTTGTTATAGTTAGAATTGTGTTTAATTTAAATTTACCGTTTGTTTGATCAAACAAGTGAAATAAAGCACTAACTTCTATAAAATGATCAATTTTTTTTCCCATGAAATTGCTTCATCGGGTATTTAAAAAATTATTTAAGAGCATTTTTTGCAAATTATGTTGATTCTAAAACATGTTCGGCATAATTAAGTTATCATAAAATGCAAATTAATTAATTTTCATAATTTATTATAAGGTCATGAGAATAATTATATAATTGCTTTTTTATTGCAAAACAGCCGTACATAAAAAGTTGTACAAGTTACCTTTAGCAGTTCATTTATATTGTGTGACTGACTGATGATGTTCATAATATTATTATGAAAGTATTAAACGTTCGCGGTGAGCGAATAGCCGAGTGAGTTCGATTCCCGTATCTGCGATGGTAAACCAAGGTCAAGTGTGGCACGTGTGAAAATTTGGTCGGCACACAACCAATTTCAAATCATATTTGTTCTTAAATAAATTATATAAAAAATAACTATACAGAGTTACCTAAATTATTATGGGAGTCGCCAAAGTATGTGAAATTGGTTGTAAGCTTGTAATTCTAGCGGTGTCTGTAACTAAATAGTGCATCCAGCTAGATGCGCGCGTGCGCCGGTACTCTACCTCTAAACGGATCTTATCCACTGACGTATATGAATAGATTAACGAGATTCCCGCTACCTACTGCTCATTGCCAACAAATTTTTAAAAAGAACAATATTCTAGAAAAAAGAAATAAAAGAAGAAATAACTTAAGCTCTTACTTTTTTAAACCTATCAGAGCTTACCTTATTTGTTAAGGCAGTCATCCCATGTGAAGACTTTATTTTGAGAATTTTTTTTACGAACTAGATAAACATACAACTGCGAATTTTTCACCATTATAATATTTATTCATATTTTGAGCACATTTTTCTCAGCCCATAATCGTCACTCATTGCTGAAGTACCTACACGTCAACTTATTTTCAAAGAAAGTTTCTTAAAATTTCTTTAAAATTTGATCGACTTATTTAGTACTCATGTAGGCTACAAACTAGGATAATTCTGATCATCAAGCCGTTTTTTTTTCATGTTGGAAAAGTTGTAAAAAAACACTAAAATTCACAAAGAAAATGTTCAATGAGATGCCAAAAATTTACCTTTAAATATTTTTTGATAAACTTGGTAGAAAAACTAGTTCACACTTCATAAATTAAAATGCCGTTTGAATTTTTTGTTTGAGATAAGCAGAGCGCCCGCAATTGCGGTCACCGCAAAAAAACTTTTTTGAAAATGAGTGGCTAAGTTGCCGCTCATCAATTAACGACGATTTCGAGCTGAAAAATTTGTAAAGTGTGTTCAAAATATGAATAAATATGTAGTGAAAAGTTCGTAGTTCTATGTTTATCTAGTTTGCCAAAAAAAAATTCTTAAAAAGAGCCTTCAAACAGGATGACTGCCTTAACACATTGAATGCTGCTGTCGTCACGTCTACGACAGTAGTGGTCTCTTCACTGGCGCGGCCGCCGTCTACGTGACGGCATTTTATAACGCAAATAAAAAGTTTCAGCGTAGGAGATCGACCTTGAAATATGACACCAGCATTCAATGTGTTAAACCTTAAAGCACACTTAGGCGACGCGACACCACACCACAGACAGAAGCCCACAACACACACAAAAATGTGCGAACCCTACCAAGCTGTGGCGTCGCCTGGTGTGTGGTGTGTTGTGGGCTTCTGTCTGTGGTGTGGTGTCGCGTCGCCTAAGTGTGCTTCAAGCTTAAAACTGTGTAAAACTTTTGAAAATAAAGGTTATCAAATTTGTCAAGTTGTAGCGGGAATCTCGTTAATCCATTCGTGCACGTCAGTTGTGGGCTCGCACAGAATAAGATTCGTATAGATGTAGAGATTAACGGTGCATGTGCGCAACTTATGCGAGAGGATCAAGTGGCGAGAGCAATAAAATCCACGTTTGTTTCAATGAACATAATAAATAGCAAATTATAGAGTTCAGTTATAGATTTTAATTTTAGAAACGGAAAGAAAACAAGGCATTCATTTTGTTTACCTTTCTAGTTGAAATGTAAAGGAAACCTTTTTTTTGTTGGTAAATCACAAATATTAAATAAAGGATAAACTTTTAGTTAAGCTGATAATAGTTCTTAAATTTGAAACATGCGGACGGACAGACACGGGATACTTCGTATAGAAGTCTAAAACTGAAAAAACTTAGGCACGCAGAAATAAAATGGTTTGTCACTGCTGGTTTATTTCGACAAGTTGTCTGTCGAGTATTATAATGTTCTATATATCAACATATTTTATAATTTGTCAAGCAATCACAGTCAAGGTGTATTAAAATCATAATAGCTTAATAATGACATTTTAATGTCATTTCCTTGCATATTTTTTTTATTTTACAAAGTTATAAGAATAAATTATACATAATAAATATTGTTCTAACTGACAAAATACATTTAAAAATACAGACAAAAGTGTCACTTTGCTCCTTATTTTTTGACACATGCATAATGTACTCCAAGCAAAACTAATGGGAGTAAAAAGCGAAAATAAAAAATGGGAAGTCCGCCTTAACAACGGAAGTAAAAAGGGAAGGGGTTATTCTAGCAAAGGGAGTAAATGGTCATAAATAATCAAATAACATAAAATTTTTGCTTTTTGCTATTTTTATAATGCATATAATTGAGAAACGCAATTACAACTCAAAATTAATTAAAGTGTGGGTTTTTCTATCATTATCCTATAAATTATGTTTACAGCACATTTCCATTTGCTACTGCTATTAACTTGTCATTCTTTATTACAGGGCATATTTAGACTTGCATGTGAAAACGTATTAAAAACAATGAGAAGAGGACGAGAAACCCTTTTAACTTTATTGGAAGCATTTGTTTACGATCCTTTGGTTGATTGGACTGTGGGAGGTGAAGGATTAGCTGGAACAGCATTTAGAGGAGTTGCAGGTACCTCACTTACACGTCAAAGTCGAAAAGATTTAGAAAAGGAAGTTACTCTTGCTATGTACAATGTTAGATGCACCGAAATGAAAATTGATTTAATTACGAACAGGTTAATTTTAACTTTTACTAATTGAATTGCATTATTAATATTTTAATATTTTTAGGGACGAAATTTTAGGAGAAATACCTAACGGATTAGATAAACTGCGTAATTGGTTAAATAAGTACGAAAAAGTATCTGAAACAGAAGACATATTGCAGGATCTTCACCGACAAATGACTATTATTAAAGAAGCAGAAGCCAATGATAAACATTTGCTACATTCTTTACCTGCACGTTTCGATGCATACACTAAGAAACGGGATATGATTAATGTTGCTCTAAAAGACTTGGAACTGTTTGTTACCGATGTAGATATGCACACGAAAGCTTATGCAGAAGCATTAAAAGTTCTTGATACCCATCAATATTCACAATGGATTATGGATCTTAAAACAAGCATCGATCAAGAAAATAATCATGTGTTTGATTTAGTCGACGAATTTTTGCAAAAGGCAAAATCGACTTTGATAGCTTTGTGCCAACAATCAGAAAACGATGTGGAGCATTACAGGAAACAACAAGCAATTGTCACAACTAAATGTTTGCACTTATTACAAGATTACAGCAACATTTACATACAATTTCCACCCATTTATCGAGAGAATCATCGTACAATTCACTTCACTAACTGGAGTAAGTTGTTATTAGAAAATGGAAATAATTCTACATGGGAATCAATCTACACTCAGTTGTGTAATTTCAGTGATTCATTGAAAGTCAATAACCCTCCACAAGCTACTACCATAGAATTTGCTTACCGTTTGAACTTACTTTTGAATGAAACTTCGGCCTCTGCTTCACAAGTAATTGAAGAAATGAATCAATCTAAAGAAGCAAACGATCATGTAGATAAAGTTTATAATAACGCCATACTTGCAATGACCTCGTTCTTGAGATGCGAGAAAGGTGGATTTAAGGCTCTTAAGTTTATAATTTTAAATGAACTTTGTAAACAAAACAAGGAACAATTTGCCGTTGAAGCTAACATAGTGAGAAATGGAAGTTACACATTGAAGGTTCTTGCTCCAAAAAGTGGCGAATGGTTTCTGGATCATTTAACTTGCTACAGTAACAATACCTTAGAATATTTAAGTTATTTACTTTTACATCAAACATCACATGTGGAAGATCCTATGTTTGTCAAATGTATGAATGCCACCCAAGCAGTCAACAACGTTTATAAGAGTTTGCAAGAACTTTACAGTAGCTTTCATACCATAATTTTACCCGAAAGTATGAAGAAAGTGTTTTATGAAGAACCTACCGTTGTCCAAATGATTGGGGAACTTAATGATTTAGTTCGTAGTGTTGGAATTCCCTTACCGAAGCTGATTACTCTACTTGAGGAACAAATACATTTTGTGGTTATGGAAAATCCAATCCTTGTAAGTTTATTTTAAATTTTTATTCATGAAATATAATTTAGAGTTAAGAGTTGTCTCTAGCAAAGTTGAACTAACGGTGATAATGTGCAAATACTAAAATTTGTCTGGTCAAGTCCATCTTTGTATTTGAGGGATGTCAATGTTCATAAGTTCAGAAATAATTTAAATCACGACGGCAGTTGCACGTTCTTTCTCAACATTTAATGTGCAAAATATTTCTCTTTGATGGTTCAACTTAGTTTGAGCCAACTTTACTAATGGGGCATTTCACATGAAGCGGACAATGAAAAAAAAGTGAGGTTGTGAATTTCGTTCATATTGGGCATATTTGTACTTCTAGGGGATATAAATGTGTACACATAATTTTTTTTTATTTGAGGTTTAGTTGTTAAGATATGAGATCTTAAAGATTCACGTAATTGACGAGAGGGTTTATTTGGAATTTTATTTTCACATTGAAGTAAATTATAATAAAATAATAAATGTAGTGTTTTCTATAGAAAATTTACTGTTCTTTTTGATTTTTAAATCAGATTTCAAATTTGAATTTTTTTTTCTAGTGTTAAACCAGAAGTAAATATTTAAAATATTTTTTTTAATAACTTAAATTAACTTAAATAAAATTAGGGATTTACAGCCGTATTCATAAAAATACTTAAAAGTGTCTTATAAACCTATTGTAGCTAAAACGTTCACTAAAGTTAAAACCCGTTTTAAGAGTGCTTTATTCATAAACGCATTGTAAGTGTGTAGTAACTAGAAAGCAGATATAAGACTAAATTAGCTCATTTGTACCATAGTTGAACTATTTCAAGGGATTTTTACGCGTTGAACGTAATTAGTTGGCAGCAAATATAAATATATTTTAACCTATAAATTAAGCGATTGTTTTGACGATCTGTCTAAATTTAAGTTAATAATTTATTTTTGTGAGTGAATATGGATGACAATAGTTTGAAAAGAAGAGAAAATTCAGTTGAAATGTGTTTAACTTTTTAATTAATCTTGTTAAAAAATATATTAGTCAACAATAATCTATACTGAATAAACATTTTTAAGTATTTGGAATTTTTTTAAATTGTATTAACAACATAATTATATTATAACAATTTCAACTTATAAACCTTATAGTAGCTTTGCTAAATCTATATTTTTTTTGAAAGTCTACATCGTCAAGCCGAAAAGGATTTATTCTGCGTTTATAGACTTTTCTACGACGCGGACGGGCACCTTCAATCGCGTGATCAATATTATTTATTACTTCCATTCTATTTAGAGTACAAATAGTTGCTATTGCATCCATTTTACTGATTTAAAAAAATTTATAAAAAAGCAAGCACGTTCGGTTACACTTAGGTTACACGTTAAAATGGGTTTACAACACTGTTAAAGTAGGTAGTAGACCTTTGTAAATATCGCCAACTTACGAACTCCTTAAAACAGGTTTTTAAGCTTACTAAACGTTTATGAATACTGTTTTTTTACAAGTCCCTTATTAAGGGTTTGTAAACCGCTCGTAAATTTTTATGAATACGGCTGTTAGTTTTTTTAAGAGGGGCATTTTTTCAGGGCCTTTTTAATTTAATCAACAGATGGCGCCTACTTAAATATTTTTATAAAATAAGAGGAATTTGCTATATTTAAAATATAGCAAATTCGTTGAGATAATACTATTCTATAAACAATATTCCTGATATTAAGCTATTTTGAGTTCGTAATATTTATTTATAAAAACACAATTCATAATTAAAGTTTAATTATCTTTTTTTTTAAGTGAGTGTGTTCTGACATACTCAATACGAACTCAAAATAGCTTAAGATCAAGAATATTGTTTATAGAATAGTATTATCTCAACGAATTTGCTATATTTTAAATATAGCAAATTCCTCTTATTTTATAAAAATATTTAAGTAGGCGCCATCTGTTAATTAAATTAAAAGGGTCCTGAAAAAAATGCCCCTCTTAATTGAAAATGTTAAAGGAGAAATCCATTGGTTGAGCTTAAATTAGTGTTGATATTTGAAAACGATTTTTTTAAAATTAATACCGCTAAAATAGAGATCAACCGGCTAGCTGCCCGTCCGTGGACGGGCTTTCTACCTAGTTTTATTATAATTTACTTCAATGTGAACATAAAATTCCAAATAAACCCTTCCGTCAATTACGTGAATTTTTAAGATCTCATATCTTAACAACTAAACCTCAAATAAAAAAAATATTATGTGTACACGTTTATATCCCCTAGAAGTACAAATATGACCAATATGAACGAAATTCACCTCACTTTTTTTTCATTGTCCGCTTCACGTGAAATGCTCCTAATGTTAGTCTAGGTGGTAAGTCAAAAAACTTATTGAATTTATTAAGGTGCCTCTCTTGGCTTAAAATCCTAAAAATACAAGTCAAAACTGTGCTGTTAATAAAAAGTATTTTTACACGATTCAAAAAATATTAATTAGGTAAAACACAAAACTATTTCGGTACAGGCTTAAAATTTTGAAATTAAAATTAATTTTGAAGCAATAATGTCTTCAAATATGACCAATCACAGCGCTGTAGTGCTGGTCACGTTATTGCTTTGAAATTAATCAAAATTTTAAGCCTGTACCGTAAGATGGGGTAACATTGACCTTTAAAGGTAACATTGGCCACCTGACAAAAAATGTTTGTTGGCGGTATAGAAATCGTAATTTACGATTTTCATGGTGGTATATGATTGGTGGTGATAGAAATCGTAATTTACGATTATCGTAATTTACGATTTCTATAACACCAACAAACATTTTTTGTCAGGTGGCCAATGTTACCCCATCTTACGGTACCAAAATAGTTTTATGTTTTACCTTTGTAATTTTTTTGGAATTGTTTAAAAATATTTATTATTAACGGCACAATTTTGACTTATTTAAGACCTTCATTTTACGCTATTACTTGAATCAACTGAAGAATGCACCAAAATGTTTATTTGACAAAAGAGCTGCTGGAGCACTAAAATAGCATAATAGTTAAAAAAAATTTCTTTATTATTTTAAAAATAAATTAAAACTTTTTTCAGGAAAACCATTTAAAAGCCAACGAAGTAGTGAGCGATTTAAAAGTGAGATATCAGTTAATGATTCATAATCAATCCGAAAATTTAAGTCAAGGCAAGATGCTACTGATGGGATTTAACGGTTTGTTTGACAAGCTGAACGTGGAATTTCAGAAATTAATAAATTCTGTAGTGGAAATGGAAATTCCATTGTGCTGGCGTAAGGTCGATCAAGTGATACAAGCACGAAATTTATCGGCTCCATTATTTAACATTCATATAAAAGAAATTTTAAACGACATATTTTTGATAAAACGTATACAGACTATGATCGACTTTTTCACCATTAGTTTTGAAATGACCAATTCCTTTAAGAATCCAACCGTAGTCAAGATTTTTAGCGACAAACAACTTGATAAACCGGTCAAGACTTTCATAACTGATTTTATTAGAAAGAAATTTTTGGGAATATCGAGTGAAGCTGTTGCGTATACAGTATGTACATTATTGCAAAGTTTAGGATTGAACGTAACCAGCGAAATAGAACAAAAAGATATTGGTGCCGAACACAAAGTTTCTCTCGATGATCTCACCAAGAAAGGTGGAACTACGTTTTTGAAACAGGCCGTGTTTTCACAAAATGATTTAGCTCAGGCTTCAACTTTTCAAGCAAATCTGAAATCGTCGTGGTCGATAATTCAAAATAGGAAACTACAAGAACAACGTTTAGTTTTGATCGAATCGTCACTAATGAGATTACAAAATCAAATGACCGCTTTCAGTTGGTTACACGAAAATGTCTTGTATTCTTCGAGCGTTATGGGAGTCAACGAATCGTTTAGTAGAAGCGCCTTTATACTTAATTTGCAAACAGAATGTAATAACCTTAATTCCTTGATAAATAAAATGACCGACGTGCGAGATCAACACAAAACTTTAGTGGTTGACGTCAATTCACGGTTAAATTGGGCCGTGGGTGCTAACCCCGATGTAAATCAGGTTATGTTAGCTTTCGATTCTGCTGTTGGTGTACAAGAAAACAGATTAAAAGTTGAACAGCATATAGCTAAACTTGTTTTCAATACGTGCAACAGTATTTTACAGCATGAACTCTTGCGAACACAATCAATTGAATCCGACAACATGGATAAAAGATTTTTGAGTGTTTTGCATAAATGGCAAGCAATCTTTAATTTCAATTCCAGACCAATGGAAGAAGTGACACCAGTCGAAGAGAACATTATGAGACTGTATACACCAGATTTAACTAGCAATTTGAAATGGGTTACGATGATTTCTGAAAAGTTATCGCAAGTCATTTCTACCACTCAGAAGGATTTAGGCGAGCAAAAAGAAAATTTGTTTATTCTTAACGATTCTATCATCATGTGGGTGGAAAAGTTCAGAAATCAAATTCACAAACACAACAAATTGATGTCTGAAGTTAAAACTTTAATTAAGTCAATGATTAAAATAGAAGACTGTTCACCCGTTGTACAAGATTTCATGATAATTTATCGACAGTATACTGAAAATTTTATGCCCATACTGAATTGTTTCAAGAAAGAAATTCTTCAAGAAGAAGTACAAGACATAATAAATAATTTGGCTTATTTAAACGAAAACACGAAATGTGTGTACAATTGTTTAGTAAATTTGAACACGAGAAGTGAGAAGAATCAAGAGTTTAGACCACCATTTTTAAAACAGCAGGAGGTTTCTTCGATTGCTACGGCAGCTTCCTCTCTTAAACAAGATGGTACAACCAAAGTTCAACAACGTAATGCTTACGCGATGGGAGTATGGAGAAGAGTTAGATTAAAATTAGAAGGTAGAGATCCTGATCCGGCTAAAAAGATAACAACTCAAGAACAGGTAAACGATTTATTCCTTATAATAATTTTATTGGATGAACATGATTTTGTTCTAAATTTTTTTAACTTGCTGCCATTTTATGGTCGATTTATACTCAACATTTTAACATTTATCATTTAAGAGGATTAACCAATGGTTAAGGTGGCGATTCGGCTTATGTTAATGGATGAGTTGCACTGTTTTTTATTTATTTTTTTAAGTAGATGTCAAACTGAGTCTTCAGAATTTTTTAAAAATTGTTTTGAGTACTCCTAACATGAGAAAAACATTACTGGAGATGACGTAAATAAAATAATTTGTAATTTAACTTTTACTTCTGATCGTAAGAAAACACTACCGACTAGATGTCTAGACACATCAAGTCGATTTTCCTCTTGATTTTATCATTTTTATATTGATCTTTAATTAAATAGCTATACATAATTCTATTGGTTAATTTCTTATATGTTAAATGAAGTGAGTATAACTGAGACTTTAATAATAAAAATGTTTGACAGTAGAATTTGTATAATGTATAAGTTGTATTAATAAATGGACGTGTTTTAGGTTGACTATATCATCCGTGAAGCGAGCAGTCTGGATAATCTGGCCCTTATGTATGAGGGTTGGACACCATGGGTTTGAGAAATGATGCGAGGCAGTAACCCTGCCTGGATATACCTTCAATAACAGTAGAGAACCTACTGCACGCTAGGACGAACGTCTGCAAGCAGCATCGGTGCCATCTCTAACTTTAATAAAAGGCTACGGAGCCCCAGTCGCTTAGTTTTATTGCTCTTGCAAAAAAATATTATTTTGAGCCTGTAATTTTTAATTTGTATTAAAGAGGTTAAGTGTACAAGATTTAAAGCATTTAAATAAATGAAGTGACTGGGTCGAACTATGTTATTTGCAAAATCAGTAAAACTATCCAACTACATACATCATGATGTACGTACATGTTGAAGTAAGCTGCTGTATTTTAATTGTCGACTATTTTGTCAGATGTGACATGATTCTGCATTTTTGCAGTTAAATATTGAAAAAAAATTATCTTAATCCAAGTTGAGGCCAAAACTGTATTATTGTCGATGGTCTTAATTAGTAACTTAATGGATACGCCTACATTTTAGCTGTCTTTTTGAATTATTGTTTTGCTTCAATAATTAAATCAAGCGCAGTCTTAGATATGGTCGTATTTAAACAAAAAAATTAATGGTAAAATTGCAACTTGAAACTAAATAATTTTATTGTGTGTTTCGATTACTGTTAATAGCGTAATTAATTCAATCATGTTCTCTGATTAATTTTTTTCCTATTATTTGTTTTATTTTTAATCGAATCAAAATTCTAGATGTGTAATTTACTTACTAACAAATTTGTAGATTAGAATTATTTTTATTTTTAATTCAAATATTATTGTTTTAATTACACTAATCACATTTTAATTTGTGCTCAGGGTAGAAAAAACAGAATTTAGTTTTCATTGTATAAAATAAAGTAAATAAAATAGGTACCGAAAATCACCATGATTTTTACTAATTTATTAATTATTGTTCAGAAAAAATAAGTTTATCAAACTTCCAAATTTTAACTTGATGCACAGATGTCGGATTTTTTTTTTCATTAATTTGTTGAATGTCTCACTTTGTAATATTGTTTTTTCTATTCCTCTTGTAGCTGTAGAATTAATTAATAATAATAATCATTTTGCTTCAACATCGTTTGCTTCAACAATAAATCACCTCTTACCTCTTCTTTATATTCCAATCAAAAAGTTTAAATGAAATTAACGATTTTCCGATTAAGGCTTCATTCAATACTTGAGGTTTTTATTTTTAATCATGCCCATACTTGTAGCCTATAGAATGAAATCTTCTATTATAAAACAATAGAACTAACTTAAAGTATAAGATCGAGCCAAATATCTACTACTATAAGTAAGGGCATTAAATACTTTACAATTTCAACGGAAATATTGAATAAATTGTAATATTTCCGAGTATAATTTTTTTTTTTGTAATATTCTGCCTTTTTTTAACGTTAATAAATTAATGTATGTAAAAATTCAACTTGATAACGTTTCAACCCATTTATTAACATTTAAATATAATATGGAAATACGTTAATTATAAAATACAAAAATTTAATGCAAAAATTTGTATCTACATCATAATACCAATAATATATCATCATAAAATTGTATAAATATTACAATATGCAACAAATTAAGTACCTCAGTTTTTGCTGCACCCAATTATTGATTAGAGAAAATTATAAAAATGCTTTAATGCAAAAGGTAAGTATTCCTGTCGGCCAAAGATCTAGAAAGAGCTGTTAAGAAAAATTTAAATTTTGGCTTGAAAAAGATTAACACTTACTGAAGCTAACGTGTTTTGAAAGGTCTTTTAAAAAAAGTTATAATATTATTTTGAGGGACAGTATAAAACTCTTTAATCCATTCATACGCGTCACCAAATATGTGATCAAAACAATTGAGTTTGGAATTCGTTAAAAATTTTAATCTGCGCATGCGTCTGACGGTTTCAGACTAGCTGAAAGAACAGAAATCCAAGTTTTCGACTTTAGCGCGCGATCTTGGAAGGACCAGCCGAAATTATGCGAATTCTAGTTTTTCCCAAATATCTCTTTTCACATGCAAATTTGGTTAATACAGTCAACAATAAAATTTATGTTATAATTTTCTTCTATCCCTAAGCCTCTGGCCAAAGGTGCAGTAAAAGCGCAAGAAGGCGCATTTTCAAGGTAATGCTGATACAAGTGCATTGCAAAGCTGCGACTTTACCTTGAGAATGGGCGTTCCTGCAGTTTTACTGCTGCTGCCAGCGGCATTCTACTGCACGTGTGGCCAGAGCCTAATAGATAATTAAATTTTTGTGGTCAATAAAAAGTGAAAAATATCAAATAATATAAATATTATTTATTTTAATAAAAAAATTTATTTTTATTCTGATGAAAAAACGGTTTAGTTTACAAAAGCTTGATAATTAATTTATTTGATTTTGAATCATTTATAATAACTCTTATTAATTAAATATTGCTTTTAGAATTTAGTTATCGTCATTAAAAGTGCATGTGGTTAGGGAGTGAAGCTATAGATTTAAAAGATTCAAGTTCTAATCGCTCCCAAATTTATCTATTCAGTGTTTAGTCAGCAAAAGTAAAACTGCTGGTTTTTAATTCGGTCTTGGCCTTCCTGGTTTTAGCGGGATTATCCCGTGTTGTAATATTCAAAGTATCGTCGTTAGATGTCACTTTTATTCGAAGAGTCGTCGTTAGATGTCAGAACGTCCAAGAATACTACAAATTACTTCTACTTATACCGGGTGCTGAATGGGTAATTTACACGGGTTAAGTAGATAAGTGATTAACTAAATTTTAAGCGAATTTTAGGTTAGAATTAACTTAATTTAACGTGTGAACTGTTTATTAAGTTGTACAAACACTTAATTCTAACCTAAAATTCGCTTAAAATTTAGTTAATTACTTATCTACTTAACCCGTGTAAATTACCCATTAGGCGAACATAGGATATTAACGTGTAAAAACCTATTTTTGCAAATTCTTGCTTCCCTAATTATTTTAGAGAAAAATTGAAAGATACAAATACAATGCAGAAATATAAACTACGAATGATAAGAGCATTAGATTTTATCTAGATTTTACGTAAATGCTCAAAAAATTCTTTTGAAATTGTTAAAATTTTTATTTATCAGACTGGCCATGTATAAGTTTCCAAGGTAATATTCCATTTTATGAAATTAAAATTTAATAAAGTGCAAAACTGTAAACAACGTGCAACTGTTTTTGTTTTTTAATACTTATCAAAAATAATTACCTCGGAAACTAACATGGCTAGTCTGATAAATAAAAATTTTAACAATTTAAAAAAATTTTTTTGACCATTTACGTAAAAGCTAGATAAAATCTAATGTTCTTATCATTCGTAGTTCATATTTCTACATTATATTTGTGTCTTTCAATTTTTCTCTAAAATAATTAGGGAAGCAGGAATTTGCAAAAATAGGTTTTTACACGTTAATATCCTATGTTCGCCTAACTCATTACCCGGTATACTATGGTTTTATGGGGATAGGTATATAGGTACCGTTGACGCTAAAATAAAAATTTTACGATTGAAACCTCGGTGAAATCTGGAAAAGCATATTTTAAATAAGGAAGGCCTTAAAAGCACTAGTTTTTTCAAAAATCGAATTTAAAAAGGGTCGATTTTGATAGCAAATTTTAAGCGGAGTCGCTCGTGATTGGTGAATGAATGCATTCTATGGTCGGTCCGTGTGCGGTCATGCAAAAGAGTCCAGCTGATGACAATTTTATCACTTAATCGTACGCTTTGATTTAACAAACAGTTAATACTTTTTCGCGTGGATCCTCCTCGTGCCATGGTGGTTTTCATAAAAATGGCCCGAAGTGTAGGGTCAATACGCAGCCTACGCTGGGGCTCCGGCCGCTTCGAGCCATTTTTATGAAAACTACACTTATTATAAAAATACCCCTAGGCCCGTGGGTTAAGGAAAAGGTGGATCATTGAGAGGTGAAACTCGTTTTTGCGTGGATTCTACAAAAACCGTGATTGTGCAAGTAAAAATTGAGTGGATGCTCCAGCCTCCAGCCATTTTTACTGCACATTAACTATTAAAAAACATGATTTTCACTGCCTCTCTAAGGGTTATCCCCTCTGTGCGTATAGCTTAGAGTAATTTCATTTGCACGGACCGACCATAGAATGCATTGATTCACCAATCATGAGCGACTTAGCTTCAAATTTGCTATTAAAATCGAAGTTTTTAAAATCGATTTTTGAAAAAACCGGTAGTGTTAAGGCCTTCTCTCTTAGTTAATTCTCTTATTTAAAATATGCTTTTTCAGAACTCATCGAGGCTTCAATCGTAAAATTGCTATTTTCGCGTCAACACTAATTATTACCTTTCACCCAAAATTGTTAATAAATTTTTCTCAAATTGCACTAAAAACGAGATAATCATGAAAAACCAAACCTAGTCGTGCATTTTATTTACTATTAGGGAGGTCCAGCGACCTTCGACCGCACTGACCTCCTTTGAGTGTTGGATATGGTTGTTCCGCCTCACCCGTTCATGCGCGTCACTAGTTATGAAAAAAACGTAATAAATCCTTTTTGGATAGAATTTTTTTTAAAACCCGTTCTTAGTGCTCACCTACGTCATATAAGGAGCTCATGTGCCAAATTTCACGCTTCTAGCCCCACCGGTTTGGGCTGTGTTGTCAGTCACTCGCATTTTTTTAAGTAGATTGCTACATCTCGGTTTCTATTAAAAATAGAAAAGCAATGCAAACATGAATGTTGTAAAAAAATTTATATTCTATAAAATTTATTGAGAACACGTTAACCAAATTTGTATTTCAAAGGAGATATTTGAGAAAAGCTAGAATTTTTAGAAGATGACGCACAGGTGCGTCAGGATCAAAAACTTGGATTTAACATTAGGACGTCAGTTCATGAAACATATTAGTCAGTACCAAGATGATTTTATATTTTATCTGATTAATTCTTTTTGAATCATTTAAAAATATTATTATTTGGTATCAAGACTGTGCTGGTGGGTATTTAGCATTTTAAACCAAGAGAAGCGCCTTAAAAATGCTCTAAATCGTAGGTTCTCAAATTCTTTCCGACCACCGCCCAAAAAAGATCATTCGTAGTTTTTTTATAACACTTAAACGCCCACTACAGCCCCCCCCCTAGAATTAGAAATCGCCCAATTTGAGAATCACTGCTCTAAATCAAGCGTTTTTAACCCACCTTTCACTGTCCCTCTTTTACAAATAAATATTAGTAATTAACAGAGGTGGACAAAATGTAATTTAAATACAAATTTTAAAATACATTTTGAAACAAAATACATTCAAAATTTATGATATTTGAAGTACAAAATGCAATGGATCTTAGAATTTTTTATTTTAAATTCAAAATATGAGATACAATGTATGAGAGATTGTGCAAGATATTTTGAATTTAAAAAAAATATATAGGTATTTTTTTTCGTCGATTAAAAATTCAAAGTGATTTTGTTTTTTCTACTTCCAATCCAAAATGTATTTTTCCTACCCCTGGCTTACCATTAACTAATAAGTTATCTACTGCTTATATTTGATTAACCCCTTTTGTATGTGATTTAACAACTAAAAGTACTGCAAGTAAATTTTTTTACTAAAAAAGCTTAATTTGGCTCCCAAATCGAAAAAAAAACAACTTAGAATTTGTAGGGTTCGCTACCGAATGTCCGGACATTGTGCGATGTTCAGATTCCGTCAAAAATTTATAAATTGTCTAGAGGGGTCAGCAAACATTCCCAAAAAAAATCCTGTGTATGGTCCTGCCGTCAACTGAGTTTCATTTGTCCGGACTTTTCTTGAAATGTCACTAATTTTCATTTTTAGGTCTGGTAATCTTAGTTACAATGCTCAAGTTTTATAGTTCGAACCTTGCCATTAATCTTTCTTTTTTCATTGGTGTGTACTGAAAATAAGTTCCTTAATCTGGATTCGAACCTTGGTGATGTAAACACATTTCCTAACCAACGAAGTTACTGAAGCAATTAGTTTTATGTTGCTTTTTATAGATTGTTTATTACTTTTAGATTGTTAACTAGCAGCAAGATCGTGACTGATATGGAGGATAGGCAGTGGTCCGTCATCCTGCTTATCTGTATAGTGCTTTCTTGCAATTGGAAGAAAGGGGGTCTAAACTCTAAAACCTTGGTTTTTGTTCTCTAAAAAGACATTTGGGATCAAAGTTAAACTATGTTTCACATAATCAACCTTAGCTCTAATTGATGAAAGTATATGATATATCGACCAGAGTTGGCTTAACTTGAGGGATGCCATACGTCTGGAATAATCTGTCTCAATATAAAACGGCCACAGCTATAGCGATTTTCTTAGAACAGTTAGTGAGATATAAATCAAATAACTTTTTACAAGTAGGAAGTGGTCATTTAAAATTATAAAGTTAGCGTTATTTGAGGCGAAAAAGACAAATTTTAATCATCAAGAATTTAAAAAATTGAGTTCTCATTAATGCATTGAGACACACCACAAACCACATCTTAATATCTTAAGTAGTTCCGAAAATTTTAAAAGCCCAAATTTTTAAAATAATTACACCAGATCTCAGCAATCCATGATCGAATTGTCTTTACTGCAGTATTCTAAATTTGCGAGTCATAACTCTGCCTATTATAAGGAAAACTTGAGATAGTTTCAATGTCACAATAAAACTGTTTTTTGATTTTCTCTAATCAATGCATGATTAAAAATGTACCTACTTATAGACTAGACCATTTTTACACAAACATGTGAAAATTTTACATATTTATTTTGGTGTAATTGAATAAAAAAAAAGATAAAAATTCAATAGCATCAAGCAAATATCTACAATTTTGCATTTAAGACTATATCACAGCATAAATATTTAAAAATAGAATAAAATAAAATGATTCTTTAAATTCAAGCTGATGCAAGGAATTAACAATTGCAAAAGACTCACATTTTTGTTTTGATCTTAAATTTGTTTTTAAACAAAAATATACTTTGTAAAGCCACAAAAACGTGAATAATATAATTGATAAAAATTAATTGTTGGTTCCACTATTCCTCAAATGTTTTCAGGAAGACCTTAAAATTTTTCAAAATAATTTAATTGGCGATATGCATGGTGCCAAATTTCTACCAAATTTTTCATGTTCCATTAACGGTTGTTAATAAATTCATCTTAGGTGGCCAATCTTACCCCAATACGCGATAAAAATAATACTAGTATAAGATTTTGTTTAGGGATGAATAAGTCGGTCACTATTAACTTAAATTAATTCATGCACTATAAATTTACATTTTTCAGTTATTTATAAATAAGAACCTTCAATTTTCTTTTTGCATATCTACATTTCAGATTCCATAACATAGAGTTCAAAATAAAATGTTATTTTTCAAAGATTTTATAATGACAGAATTTGATTGGTAAGTTACAAACTTACCTTCCTTTTCCCAGATTAATTAACTTTAAGTTAGTAATATCTCAAATTTTAAATATATAAGAAAAACGGAAAAATTTACTGTTTAATCCTCATCATATTCTACCCATCCACTAATTGTTAACTTGCCACCTCCCAGCAAAGTATACACCATAAATTAAAAATGAGTGAGTGAGTGAGTAACTAGGCGTGCATTAAATTTATAGATTACTAGGAATTGGTTTAATAAAATTTTATTAATTGGCCAAAATTAGCATGTATAGAAATTTGGCACCCTTTTACTCTAGTACAGATCACTGTTCTTAACTATCTGTTCCTCAATAAAATCACATATAGAACCAACAATAAAAAATTCATAACAAATACATCACCACAGGACTTGCTCCAAAAACCATCACATTCCTATATTTCATAAGAGTTCCACTGTAAAACTTTAACATTATTTCTTTTGTAAGTTCATTAATTCGTCTAACTGTGATTTATATAATTCCTTTACATCAAGCAAATCCAATTTTAGTTCTTCAGTTTCTTCCACCTTTTCCCCATACAACTGACACAAAGTTTCATACTTTTGTTGCACCTCGGCGAATTGCACTTGTAAATTATCGCACTGATTACCTTTCACTTCTAAATCTTCAACCCTAGTTAAAAGTTTCGATATGTCTGCACTTAGTAAATTTTTTTCTTGTTCTCTTCTATTCAATTCCCACTGAAGTTGTTGAACCTCGCCTTCGCGTTGTTTTAAATTTGTTTGCAGCATTTGCATTTCCAACATGTTGGTGTAACGTGGCGCCACCATGCCTATTTCCACTTGGTCGTCCTATAAATAAACTTGTAAGTATTAAATTAGTTAAATAAGTACAGTTATTACCGGAATCCACACAGAACTTGCTAAAGATTCAGAAATTGAAAGTCTTCCTAAACTCACAGTTGGAGAAGTATTGCCAGTTGTTGGACTAGATGCTCTGCCTGGAGTTATTAAAGGTTCATTTCTTTCTTGAAATTGTTCCTGAATTTAAAAAATAATAAATTATATTGTTTTGGTAAAATACCTAAAATAGAAGTTTTCAATTTCAATGTATAATGAAGGGGAAAACGTACACCTTTATCGCTTGCGATGTTAGTTAATGCTAACTGTGTTTATACAACCTACTGGAATATTTTGTTTTGAAACTGATATCCTCTATTTTTTTTTAATTTTACATTCAACTTTGGTACTTGCCTTTATTTTATGTACCTGCAACCCTATAAACTTGAGTCTGGTCAAATTGCCATCACCAACATGATGAAGCAGAAATTTTAAAACATTATAAGTAATTTAATGTTTTTTAATGTTTATTTGGTTCTTATATTTTTAGTTACATTTTTTTCGCTATTCGATCGAATAAAAGAGCCTAAAGGAAGTGATAACTCTGAAGAATTGTAGTCAATGGGGCAAGTTGAATTACAATACTGTTTTTATTGATTAAATTATTGATTTAAAACGGAAAAGTTCCAAGGTGACTCCCAACAATTTGATCCATTATCACTACCTATACGTGTAAGCCTTGATTAGAACTTCAACAGATGCATATTGTAAGATCTCTTCTTCTTCTCCTTCTTTTAATTAAAACCATGTCCTGTGTTATCACGTCATCAGGTGTATCAAATTGTAGCATTTCAAAAATGCTATTGGTTTTGCTTGGCGTTTTCCCTTAAAATTTTTATATTTATTATTTATTAACTACGCTTGGGGATTCCATTTTTATTTCACATCTTATGCTAAGTAAAAATATGATTAGCTTGAAGTCTACGCATATTCCTGTACATAGCCGAGTGCAAACGCTATAATTTCAAAGTTATCAAAGCTCAATCTTCCGTTATTCGTATGAAAAATAAAGTAATTTTTCGTTTTGTGTAATGTTTTTGATTTAAAGCCACAAACTGTTTTGTTTATAAAGCAACCATTTATTTTAACTTCAGTTTTAATTTTGTGGGTAAACATTACACTTAATTTCCATCATGAACAGAGGTTTGACTTGAATACGTTTTAGTTTTTTATTACTACATCCAATTTTCTATGTTATTCCATTTCGGTTTACAATTTTTGATTATGGTTTTCTAGAAGCGAAGTTCAAGTGGAGTTGATACGTTTTATTATCATGGGTAGATTTTAATGGATCTTCTACACCTGGTCCTATTTTTGATCATTATCAGACTTCTTAAGAAAACAATTTATTCAATGAAAATTCATTCCAGTAAAATTCTCCCACTTTGGGGGTCTGTGGGAGTCGGCAGTAAAATCCGTGAAAAGTTATTTGCATAAAATTGCAGGAAATTCGTCATTCATATTTGAGAAAATTAACACACTGTTTTGTCAGATTAAATCAATCCTTAGTTCAAGACCTCTCATATCTCTATCCACAAATCGTTAAGACTTACATTTTCTAACATAAGTTCTGGTCATTTCCTTGTGGAAGACTCATTAATGGCATTACCAGAACCATCACTTATTGAGATCAAATAAAATCGACTCAAACGCTTTCAGATGGTTCAGCAAATGCACCAGAGATTATGGAAGTTATGGTCTTAAGATTACCTGACGTCAGTACCGTAGCTAGGATTTCATTTCGGAGGGGGGCACTTGTAAAAAGTATAATTTTCGGTGTTTCCTCTTTCGAGAATCTTTATTATTATAAACAAATTTTCTTTTATTTTCAAAAAAAAAAAAATTCTAACATTTCGGGGGGGGGGCGCACGTGCCTCCAGGTGCCCTCCCTAGCTACGGGCCTGTCTGACGCTGCTACAACCACGAGCAAAATGGCAACATTATGCAAATTCATTCATTCAACATCAATTTACTTTTCAAGATGGCCGGGATATGTTAGGTCAATTCCAGAAGCATGTCATAAGACAAGAGTAGGGGTTACATCCCTTAGTAGCTTAAGATTCTCAGCATCTTCAGTACAGTACAACCTACCAAGTAAAAGCAGAGCTGTAAGGGCACATACCCGCGTGTACTCAATCAATAAATAAAAACAACCAAACCATTTATTGTGTTTTGTTACCAAAAAGTAAATCAAAGTTTCTTGGTCAAATCATTAAATAAAAAGTTGCAAAATAAATAACAGGAATGACATACCTGCAAAGCTGCATTTCTTCTCCTTTCTGTTTCGTTTGTTATCCTCTCCATGGTCAACTGTTGTTCCAAAGATTCAATTTCACTTTTAAACTTCACATTCTTATCCTGCTCCTCTTTCAACTGATTTTCAAATTCAGTTAACTGTCTAAAAATAAAAACAAAATCTTAATTTTTTCACTTTATTTTGTAAGAGTTCACTTACCGTCTAATATCTTGTTCCGCTATCACCTTCTCAGTCTTTTGCTGTTCAACTTCCATTTTCATCATTTGGTTTTCATGAATACTTGAATTAAGTTGTGTTTCTAAACGAGATACTCTCGATTTTAAGTCAAGACATTCGTCTCGTGCAATTCGTTCATTATCACCTATCACTTGTAGTTTAGTCTGCAATTCATCTAAAAAGAAAGAAAAGTCAGCTTATATAAAGGGATTTCAAAAGACTTACTTATTTTCATCTGCATTTGTTGTTCTACTTTATCAAATGAAGCAAGTTTCGTGTTATGCGTGGCCTGCAATGCTTCAAGTTGTCGCACAAGTGGTTTACTAATTTCCATCACACTTTGAGCCAGCTCTTCATTTCTTCGATCACCTTCTTCCAATCTCTTAAGTAATTCGCTATTTTCACTTCTCAACATTTGTTCCTTCTTGAGATAATCTTCATCGCTTTGCTGCAATTTGTATCGTAAGTCTTCCAAATGATGAATGATCTAAAATATCAAAATTAAATATTTTAGTCACAAAAAATTCATTACACAAACTTCTTCGTTTTGTGATTCGGTCATTCGTTTTTCATTTTCTAAACTCTGCAACTTTTGTTCTCTAGCGTGGAGTTCTGAATTTGCTTTATTTTTATCGACCAATTCTTTCTTTGCAGCATCTAAAGACTTCTTTACCGTTTCGTATTTTTGTTGAACATCATCTAATTGACTTTTCAGTTGCGTAATTTCGTATTCCAACTTTTTATTTTTTGACGTTAACTGATGAACAGCTTCTATTTGTGTACGTTCCACTTCTTCTTTAGCCAATAATGAGCGTTTTAAACGTTCCGATTCGGATGTTAAATCTTCAATGTTTTCCCTATAAATTCGGATTTTTAAAATTACGGAAAAAGTAAGCATTACAATTTACTTTAAGTGCTTTATGGTTGTTTCCTGTTCCTTTTCTTTGGATCGCAACTTTTTTATTATATTTGAGTGTTGCAACTGCAGTTTAGATAACTTTTCTCCTTCTTCTCTCAATTCTTTAATTATACCTTCCTTTTCATTTATAACGGATTCTAACTCTCCTTTACTTACTCGGCCAGAAACTTCCGATTTACTTTGATCCAACTGCTTTTTTAATATGTCTTTGTCACGTATAGCTTGCTGAAATTTTTTTTCAAGTACAGACAGCCTTTGAGTGTACTCTTCGGTTACTTGTGACAATTCTAAGCTTTCCACTTGTTTTGAAATCCATGCATCCAATTGACTTTGTAAATCATTATTTACTTCTTGCAACTCAGCATTTTGCCTAATAAAAATATCAATTTTGTGTAATCCAAAAACTATACAGTTTCAGTTTCTTACCTTCTGCTTTCAATTAATTTTGTTTCGCGTATTTCAAGCATATTTGAGAGTTCAGCTAACCGTTTGATGAGTTTACCAACTTCAACCGGATAAGATTCTTCGCTACCACTTGACAATCCTGAAATATCACGCGGAGAAATCTTAGTTTTGCCAAGTAAAATACGATAACGCCCTCCATTTTCGCTGTTGCTGTTCAACCATTTTACCGGACTTTGTCTACTTTGAGTGCTACTCGAATCTCCGTTAGGACTAGAAATTATTTCAATATCTGAAGAAGTCGTGGTTTCATTTTCATCACCAGAAGTATGACCCGAAGTTTCATCAGAACCAATTTTGACTAAATCTGATCGACTTTCAGAACTTAAAGGCGAATTATCACGAGGAGGCATTTCTAACTGTGAAATCGAGGTAATTCCAGACATTTCCTCACATTTCGTTTGACCTGCATTCATTAAAACTTCTTGGAAAACCATCATTTGAGTGGCTTCCATTTGTTCGCTCATTGCATCTGCCAGTAAATTTTTTAAGTAATAAGAACTGCTATTATTAGCTTCAGTAGTTGTACTCGTGTCGCTACTACTCTCCATTACGTTATCGTCTGCTATAATAGTCCTATCAGAATGAGAACCATCATCATCTGGCTGCATTTCCACTGTTGCGTCCTTAGGGATGTCGATTACGTTAGGATTCTCGACTAAATCCACTGGATTCTCTTTACTACTGCATGGTTGCGTATCAATTAATTGTGAGTTAATGTGGCTTAAAGAAAAATTGATGTTACTCCGACTGGGTCCACGAGTAATAGGTTCATTCTTCCCTAAAAGAATAGCTGGACTTTCTAAAACCGTAGTGTATGTGCTTTCGGAAGCTGAAGCGTAGGAAATGGAATCTTCTGCCACGCTGCTATCATCCAACTCATCTAAAATAACTTCAATACTGTCTGGGGTTGTTTTCTCTATCGGGGGTATAAAATCATCTGTAATACTTAGAGACCGACTCGGCGTACTTTCTTCACCTATAGAAATTACTTCTACAGAACTTGGGCTTGCTAAACTGTCAGGTAAAATTTCAACACTTTCAGAATTTTTAGTATCCAATGCAGAACTCAAACTTGATATGGTATAAGATTCAGAATCCGGAGATGTGGTGCAGTCGGTTCCTTCCCCCACAATTTCAACACTATCAGAACTTGTTTTACAACTTCCAACTGATACTCGTTTTTTTTCAGTTTCAAAGTTGACATTTTTGGGGGTACGAAGAAGAACATTTTCATCATTACTTGGTTCTAAAAATTTAATTTTTGCTTAACAAAAATAGAGTTCAAAATTTGTGGTATTCTGTTTTACTTATTTTTAGCAACATTTTAATTTCTATTATTTAAATTGGTGCTTCTCAAACTAGTCCAAGAGTTGTGCTGCTGTGCCCAGAGGCTGAGACATATTTAAGCATTTAATCAAAACGGTCAGTTGGATTAATAAATATTGACGGAGTATTGACTATTAAACAAGCAAAAAAATTTAAGTGTGTGTAAAGAAAGCTAGAAAGTTAATTTTATAAATTTAGAGAGCCACGATATGAATAAGTTTAAGAAACACTGGTTTAAATCAAATTATCATTAGTAACAAAAAAATAAAATTTTTGCTGAAATATCTTGAAGACGATTTGTTTGATCAACTAATTTTTAGACAACAAATTTCATTGAATTTTAGGCTTGTTTATTCTTATTGAACTTGAACAATTTTGGTAAGAGAAAATTTAAAAAAAAACACAATTTTTTTTTTTGGAAATACTGGTGACATTCCAGATTCCACGTTCACACTCGGAAATTAGTAAAAACGCGAACGGTCTAGACACGGTGACTTTTAGTAGGTAGTAAACTACAGACCTAACAAAATCCATATGAAAATTGCTGCATCTCAATTTTGAATTTTTTTGATGAAAATCTTCGCTTGCTCCTCTAGATCTGCGAAAGTGATGAGTTATCAAAATGTTCTAAGTGATTCAGCGCAATCAAATAAACATTATAACGCTAAGCCAATTCCACCAAACCAGATGTCACAAATACCTCAAGGTAATACATTTCTAATCCAAAATCAAACACTACCAGCTACCAATAACTACCAAGAACAATCATGGATGCAACCTAAAAACAGGAAACGTATAAGGAATAGTCCCGAAAAGTAAATGAGAATCTCAAATCAAACAAATTTAAACAATTACTAGCCTGGCCAACCAATAACCGTAAGTAAAAATCCACACGAAGTGTTGTCTAACAAAGAAGAACAGTCGAAAGTTGAACTTGCTAGTTCTAAAAATCAAAGAAGTAACACCAAAAGAAAATCCCCCAAAATCACCTCCCATATTTGTGGAAGGCGTTCAAAATATTCAACCCCTAAGAGCCAGATGTATAAAAGAGAATAATGCTTGATGATGGATAAACTCCAATTTAAACTAATCAGCACAGTTAAAATTTTATTTTAAGTTAGTTGTAGGATAAGAACCAATGTGGAACTGGATGAAATAATGCAGAATGAAAATGTGATAAGAAGTATAAAAGCTCAGAGTCAGAAAATGAAATGGATGGGGCATGTGATAAAAGAGACGAGAAGGAAACGATAAGAAGGGTAATGGAATGGAATCCACCATATGAAAGAAGAAGGGGAAGACCCAGAGTGAGATGGTGGGATCAAGTGAGGGAAGACATGATGGAAATGGGCATCCAGAACTGAAGATTTAAGTGTCAAAACAGGAACGAATGGAGAAGGATAACTGAAGAAGCAAAAACACAGAAGATTGTAGTGATCAGGACAACGAGGAGTGATTCACCTCAAATTCTGAATCCGAAACCCGCATCAAGCTGGCGCCGCCACTTTTGCAAAACCTAAAATAAACTATATGGGAATTTGTGGCTAATTAGTTACCGCAATCGCGAATTTGTGGCTCTTACCGTTCGCGAATTACAGCCATTTGAGTGGTAGCGGCGCTAGCTTGAATCTAGCCAGCGTCGCCACCACTCAAAACTTATTAAAACTTAAAATAAAGTATGGGCATTTGTAGCTAATTCGTTGCCAAAATGAGCCATAAACCTTTACAAAAAGCAGTTATCTCTTACCATTTTAAATCACGAAAAGAAAATTAAAATAAAAATGTTTGGAAAAAAATACAATTTAAATTTTATACGTGGGGTTTTAGTTTTAAAGACCTTGATAACATGGCATTTTTATGTAGATGTTACACGATTTTTAATTAAAAGGTTTCTTTAAATGCCTCATTTTTTACCTTTTATTGTTTCTAATTTTTTAGTTATCGTAAACCCCGTATGACACGATGCTTAATTTTGCATAAAATTAACATTTTAATGATAATAACTAACCAATGAAAAATGTCTGATGGCTACTAATACGATCTTTCTATTGGTTGATTTTTATATATTTACTATTGTACATTTTACTCTAAAAGAATTTTTAAGACTCGAAATCTAGCGCAACTTTCAATATTCTAAAAATTATTGAATGAACATGTAAAAATCGAATTTTTTAGAATAATTTGAGTCATACGTTTGAGAATCAATGAGTCAAAAGCTTCAACCGTCACAGAAAAATTCACAAAAACTTTGATGGAGGGGGGGTGATATTTCCCGTACTTAAATAAAATTTTTGGGTAAAATTAATGTCAAACGTTTGGTATAGTTTAACACCCCTATTCTGTAACTTTTCGTTATCGTTATGAAATCGTTAAAAGCCGTAAAGTTTAGTTTACACTCAGAATTGCATTAAATAGTAATGTAATGGTATGTAGAAACCAAACTTTACGGTTCTTAACGATTTCATAACGATAACGAAAAGTTACAGAATAGGGAGGGTAAGCCTCATTGAGCTTTCAAATTTTTTGTTTGAGCTTCAAGCTTCAATAAATAAACATCCCCACGCTTTTATATTGATGTTTTCAAAAAGCCTTGTTTGCTTTTTTTTGGTTTAAGTATCAGCGCATGCTTGAAATCAAGCCTGCGCCTGCGCCGCCACCACTCAAATGGCTGTAATTCGCGAACGGTAAGAGCCACAAATTTGCGATTGCGGTAACTAATTAGCAACAAATTAGCCACAAATTCCCATATACTTATTTTTAAGTTTTGATAAGTTTTTGAGTGGTGGCGACGCTGACTTGATATCAAGCTAGCGCCGCCACCACTCAAATGACTGTAATTCGCGAACGGTAAGAGCCACAAATTCGCGATTGCGGTAACTAATTAGCAACAAATCAGCCACAAATTCCCACATAGTTTATTTTAGGTTTTGCAAAAGTGGCGGCGCCAGCTTGATACAGGTGAATCCGAAGTACCTCAAGAGGTACGGTGATATTCCAACAGGAATGATAACTACTTTCATTCATTAAGAGGAATCCATTACTCTACAAAAGTAAAGAAAATCAAAGATGCACTTGAAGAACTAAGACACACAGTAGTAAGCGTTCATAACATTAAAAATGCAGAAACTAAAGCACCATTTCAACTCTTCTATATCGACCTAAAACCGAACAACAAAAGAAAGTCAAATTTCTTTGACAACAAGAAATATATCAAATAAATAGCAAAAATACAAAAATTAAGTTTGGACCCCCCGAGTCCTAAACGAGAAATTCCACAATTTCACAATTTTTAGAGATTTTAAGATCCCATACAAAAGGATTAAAGGATTTAACAAACCTGTGCTGGAGAAAAGAAAAACCAAAAGATGTTAAATGTGTTTTATGCAATGGTGACCATCGTGCAAACCATAAAAGTTTTTTTGTACACAAGAAATTATAGAACAGAACGTTTCCTTTTCTACCTAATAAACAAAATAAATCAATTAACAATAAACTCTCTCCTCCTGGACAAGCCCAACCAGGAATATCTTACGCAGGAATAGTACAAAGAAGACCTGAGAATATCCAACTCACATATCAAACAGCAAATCCAAATTACCAGGTACCACAACAACAACAGCCAAACGACATGTTTGAATTGAAAAACATGATAAAAGATCCAGCAGATGAACTCTACCCTAAACTTATTAACAATACTCGTCGCTAAAAATCGGAATGTCGAAATACCTGAAATTAGCACTCTAGAACGCCAGTGCACTAAGTCAACACAGCCAATAGAACGGCTTATGGTGAATCTGCCGTCATTTAGATAACTATCAAGAAGAAGACATACAAGCGACCAGTGTAAATGTGGAAGACTGGATTGGTCTGCTGACAATAATGGCTGGTTACTGTCCTCCCAAGCATGCAATTAAAACAAATCAATTTGAACACTTATGCAGCAACCTTGGTAATATATGTATTACCATAGGAGACTACAATGCAAAACATCATATGTGGAGATCAAGATTGGGTTCTCCTAAGGGGCAAGAGCTACAGAAGCCGATACAGAAATAGTATATTACAGCATTTGTCAACTGGACCAAGTACAACCTACTCACTGGTCTACTGACCAAAAAAAACCCCTCGACTGCATTGACTTTTGTGTGGTTTAGGGATTGCCTAGTAATTGTTTAAAAGAAGAATCGAGCTTTGAACGGTCATTAGATCATTCTCCAGTATTAGTTAGTAAGCACATAAATACTCAGTGGAACTAAAAAGATAAACTTCTAGTGGAAGAAAATTTACAGTTGCAGATTCCGCTAAAAAAAATTGAACATAACAAGCAGGGTGAAATTCCACACAAGAACCAAAAGTAGACGATTCCACTGATGAGTGTCCTGCAAACATCAAACAAAAAAGTAAAGAAAAGCGTGAATTAAGAAAGCGATGACGAACAACAAGATTTCCTCACAACAAATCTAAACTAAACAGAGCCGTTAAAGAACTAAAGCAGCTTTTACAGAATGATAAAAATAAGATTAATCAAAATTACTTCAAAAGTTTGACTCCAACAGAGGCTACCGACTATGCCCTATGGAGAGCTACAAAAACCTTAAAAAGACCTCAATTTACAGTATCCCCGATAAAAATTGAAGATGGAAACTGGGCTAAAAGCGAAAAGCATTTTTTTTAAAGCACTTACAACAAGTTTTCCAACCTTTCCAATTAAACATGAAATCAGAGGACGATGAAGTTTATAAATTTCTAGATGCCCCTGGTCAACTTATCTATATCAGAGGTAAAATCTATGATTAACAAAAGAATAAATCCCAAAAAAGCACCTGGATATGACCTTATAAACGGAAAAGTGTTAAAAGAACTACCAAAAAAGGTATAAAATTAATAAAAATAAAATAAACTTAAATTATATATTAAGAACAGGACATTTTCCAAGTCATTGAAAAGTGGCTCAAATAATAATCATTTCAAAGTTAGATACACTTTCAAAAGATGTGAAGCAGATCTCCTCCCAATTCTATCTAAACTATTTGAACGAATGCTTCTAAAAAATATTAAGCGATTACTAGATAAACATAAGCTCATTCCAGATCATCAGTTTGAGTTTAGACAAGAACATGCGACTATTAAACAAGTTCATAGATTAGCTTCAAAAGTAAACCAAGCCTTCAAAGATAAAAGTTACTGCTCTGCTGTTTTTCTAGACATAATATGTCAGGATTTCGATAAGGTTTGGCATGAAGGACTCCTGTACAAGTTAAAAAAAAAACTAACTAACAACTTATTTATCATATTAATATCGTAGTTAAAAAATCGACATTTCCTTGTTAAATTTCAAGAGAAATAGGAAATACACCACTATTAAACAAATAAAATCTGGAATTCCGCTGAGAAGTGTGCTGGGGTCGATCCTATATTTGATTTATATGGTATATCTGCCAAAAAGTGCCAATACCACCACAGCCACATTTACAGATGATACTGCCATACTAGCTATACATAAAGCGCTTAATATAGCTTCAGAAGTGATTCAAGAGTGATTAAACAAAATAGTTGAAATATTTAGGTAATCACCTTGACAGACAACTTGGTGCAAGCATATAAGTATGTGCAAAAAAAAACCGGACTATGAGCAAATATTCTAAATTGACAACTGAGAACGAGTTATTAATTTACAAAGTCATCTTAAAGCCAGTGTAGACATACGAAATACAACTATGGGATTCAGTCTCTAACAGCAACATAGAAATACTGAAGATTCTAGTCAAAAACGTTTGTACCAAACGAAATAATGCATTGCAACTTGCAAATGCCTACAGTTAAACAAGAGGTAAAACACCACAGCAAAAATTACCACATAAGGCTAAGTGCACATCCCGACAAACTAAGTGAAAAACTAAAAACAAAAAGCAATGATGGTAACAGGCTGAAACAAATAAAACATTAGAAACTGGTTAAACAGACTATAAATTATATTGTGATTTTATTGTGTAGAAAAGTTAAAATGTAATTTAAATCAGAGTTATATATGTAATAAATAGTAAACTCTAAAGGTGGTTGTCTGGACAATCTCAATGTAATTTTCTTTTGCCAGTCAAGTTACTTCTATTTAAGCAACTAAAATATAAATAATTATTTTGAACAATGAAAATGACAAAATTTAATCTATACGTGGTTGTTACTTTTCCAAAACGTCACAGATTCTTAAAAAATTATTTCTTTTATCATTGCTTTTTAACAATAATTAGCAAGCATTAGGTATCTCTGTCTCAGAAAAATATATCTATTTTTACAGTTTTAATTTTTATCATTTACAATGGGAAGCAGGATCTTGCCTTATCTATTTGTTTACTTTTAAAGAATAGAGTTAAAACAGAGGGTTTTCAATCAAAATCTAATCAGCTCTTTATACGGCTGCTTCAAGCTATTGTATACAATTTGTGATCATTAATCATTACTTGTATTATTATGAAATAATCATTACTTAAATAATAGAAAATAAAAAGTTACAATAAAACAGAATGCCATAAAAACTTTATATTCTACCTACCTAAACTAATTTCATCCAATTGTTCGTTAATTTGCAAGGATAAATTTTCCTTACTCGCATCATCTCTGAATTCGGTTATCGTTGACAAAGGACTACTACCTTCTAAATCATCCATTTGTTGTACCACCAATTTGCTACTACTAAACCGTTCGTCACCCAAATCCAAAGAATCGTCTAAACTGTCTATAGAACCTCTAGGTTTTTCTGCTTTGGAGGCATCAAAAAAGCTACCGGTAAACGATCCCCATATACTTGTGCTCATCTTCGACGATTTTATTGGACTTTTAATTACAATCTCCTCAGGAGATTCACTCTTTTTGGCTTGAATATTCCCAGATTGCGATATGCCCCACGAATCAAAAAAATCATCCGAATTCGTGTCAACAGGGCTATCGGTGAATTTCGAATTGACTACATCTTCCTGAATGTCTAAAGCCTTATCTATCGTGCGTTGTGCCTCTTTTAGTGCCGTTTTTGCGATACTTGCCAAACCAGAAGCATCAAACCAACTCATTTCAGAAACGACATTGACAAACCTTATGCAACAATTAAATTAACTAAACCTACAATTACGTACTTGACAATTAAAGAGACGAAGCAACAGTAGTTATTTTAGTAATTTCTTGTAAAAAATACGAACGGTTTATTTACATTTTTGAGGTACCGTCACTTTGAGTTTGACATCTGTCAAATTTTGCTGACGTATAACGGAGTCAATTGAGAAACAATTGAAATTTAAATTTCAAAAAATATTTCTTAGAATTAAAATCAATTTTTTATAATTTAAATTAATCAAGAAATTAATTTAGTTTAACACATAACTATGTTTTACATTTCAAGTTATTTGACTAACTTTTATCAATTGATAACACTTCTTATCAATGTCAATAATTAATAAAAATTACTTTAAGTTTACTAAAATGAATGCAAGTCGTTAAAAAAATATTATTAAGGCAATATTTTACTTTTTTAAATTTTATTCATAACAGGCGTTAAATTTTTTTTATGAGTTTTACGTATATGGAGAAAATTGTTCTGTATTTCACATAGCTCTAGTGGCGCAATTGGTTAGCGCACGGTACTTATAAGACAGTAGTCGTGAGCAATGCCGGGGTTGTGAGTTCGAGCCTCACCTAGAGCATTTTTTTTCAAATTTTCTTTTGCAAAAAATTTTTGAAATAAAACACAAGAAAAAACTGACAAATTTTAAAAATGCCCAAAATTCTTATTTTTTGTTATTTTAAATGTTAGTGCTAAATTAATTTAAAACAAAATTTTATTTTGAATTTATTTATGCAATGAATTGGAATAGAATAGAAATCTATCTAATTTATTTACCTTGCTACAAAACATCAGCAAAGTTGTGCAATCAACTTTCACACGTGTTTCTTACAACATTTTATTCATAAAAACATAACAAATTATCGGTGATCAACGAGCCCTTTTACAGTAGAGACAGCTATCACGGAACAATTATTAACTTCTTGCTTACCTATCAAAAATATTTAAAACAAAAAGAAATTCATTTTACGCTAAATACTTTTAACTTTAATATTTTTTAAATTTTTTACAGTTTATTTATGTTAATTTTTTTACATTTTTCATTGAATCTACATCGGTTCGTAACATAAATCACAAAAACAACAAAAATCGTTGGAGAATTCCATCATGGTATCTTGATTTTCTTCGTGTTATGGTTTATCATCGCTTCTATACAAATTTTCGTTTTTTTAGAAAACCGTTCAAACAACTTGTTGAATTTAACTGATGCTCAAGTTTTATCTTTTTAAATCGATTTAAAAATTTAACTCTCGGTCCCACTTTGGGGATCAATTCTCGAATATTTTCTTTACTTAATAAATAAAATATATCTTGATCAATGTTATTTTCAATAAATACCGAAATTAACTCTTCAAGTTTCCACTCCTTCAATATTTCACAGACTGCTTTATACCTTTTTAAGTATATTTCAAATTGCTTTAAAAATTTAAATCTCGTTAGAGTAAAGGGAGGTAAAAGTCCGCACTTAGTACGTTGTATTTTTTTACGCTTATATGTTTTACTCAATCAGCTCAATATTTGGATGAGAAGTTTGTACAGTACTTAGGCTTTGTTATAAATAACATTAATGCCATGATTTGAAAACGGTGTGTATAAAAAAACCATAATACACAAGTTGCGGAAAATGGGACTTTTACCCCATAGGTGGGGCAAAAGTCCGCCATTGGACTCTGCGCTATTTTAAGTCAAATTAAAATCAACAATTTCTTCCAAATGAAAAGTAATAAGCGAAAACAACAAAAGTATAAGATATAAAAAAGATAAAATGTAGAAAAATTTCAACAATGGTCACAAATAAATTGGCCAATTTCGTGCACTCTTCATGACACCATTGTTTGCAGCTATCGCATTGAATCCACTCTCTCATTGATAAATTCTCATATTATTCTTTGCAGCCTAAACAAAGCACTTTGCCATCGGTTAATTCTTGCCTTTTTTAATTCTTCAAACTTTTGCTTGACATGGGTTCAGCAACATAGGACTCTTGCCCCAAGTAGCCAAAAACATTTCCGAGTCATGACCTTTCCAGACCATCAAACCTAACATCGATTATATCCTATAAGTTTATAGCAAGAAACATGTATTTTCAATAAAATACATACTAGTTATGGTTACTACTCATTTTCAACATTTCAACGCAATTTCTGCAAGAGCTAATGATACATCAGGCATACGCAAAATCGTAATTACCTCATGGTTCTCCAGTAATCCAACTTTGCGTGATAAAATTTGGTATAGACACTGTAATTGATGACTACTAACTGCACCTTGCGCACAATGATAAAAATTTTTGAAATATAGTGAGATATTTGAATTTGGGACTTTTGCCCCATGCGGACTTTTACCTCCCTTTACTCTACTACTTTGGGAATCAGTTCCCGAATCATTTCTTCAGTTAATAAATAAAATACATCTAAGCCAATTTTATTTTCTGTAACTACCGAAATTAGCTCTTCAAGTTTCCACTCTTTTAATAAATCACAGAGTGTTTTATCCATTTTCCAACTTTGCTTTGATCAAGTAGGTACAATCAAATACTATAGATCATTATACTATTGGCGTTTTACATTAGAGAAACGCCACGTAGTGTCCTAAATAGTAACTAACTTAAGTAATATTTAGCGTGTACTTATCGTTAAATATGAACAAATCAGAGGTTATATAATTAACTAATACGAACTAAATTGATTTAAAAACACGATTTCCAATGTAAACAAAGTAAAATGCAATGTTTAACACAGGTTAAATTTAGCAGATGTACTATTTACGTCGTCCATGTTGTTGAATTACAACGCCATCTGTACGTAATGTAAAACGCCATATTGGCGTTACTGTACGTACCATCGATCTTTTATTACACTAGATACCGGACTCCTATCTAAATAGCATTGGTTGTTGTGAAGCCACCCATAACATGTTTTTGTTTACCTTTTCTTTGTTTACTATTTACGCAGCCGGTGGCGCCTCTATTTTCAAGCATTGAAATTAAAATAATGGAACAAATATAATTTGATTTTCGACTTTATTATAAAAATAAATTTAAGTTTGTACAAGAGAAATTATTTATATAAAGAAAGAAAGTAAATCAATATCTTTTCGAAACTATTGATTTTGAAATAAAATAGATTTTGTTAATCTACTCCGTATCGGTATCTAATTCCACACGCTACACAAAATTTACCCATGATAATTTTCGATCGTAATAAAAAGCAAGTTAAAATAAAATAATACTTACAAAAATAATCCATCATTAATTTAACAGACAATTAACCAAGTATATTACCAACTAAAATTTAAAATTACTTTTAAATTAAAATTAAAAGTGTATTATAAGATCAACGTGTATAACAGCGCTTTAAACCATTTAGGTTAGAAAATTTAAATTTGACATTCAGGGACCACGTAAACATAAGCAACCTTGAGAGAACCAATCAGATCCAGGGACTAGGTAAACAAACAAAAATCACGTCACGCTAAAATAGACCTTATGACAGGCTTCACAATTTCTACCTGCGTTCACCATCTAGTTAAATAAAAGATCGATGGTACGTACAACTTTAGAATTTTCGTAGCACGAAAAAGTGCGCTATCTGTTTGCATGAGTTAGTACTAAAGCTAAAGCCCGTATAACACGCTGCATAATTTTACTTAAAATTTACATGTAAATGGTAACTAACCAATGAAAAACATTCAATGGCTACCAATAAGCTCTTTCTATTGGTTAGTTAGCATTTACATGTATCAACACCGTTCTATAAAAGTATTTAAAATATTGAAATTATTGTTCAAGTATCAAGTCGCATAAGGAATTTCTGCAATCTTCATGCGGTAGTTTGCTGCAGACCTAACCCAATACATACATTTTGGAATTTTTCTCTTCTAAAGGTAGTTGCGGACATATTAATAAAAATTCACTTAAATATTTAATTTAGGATATATGTGACAAGCACTGTTTTTCTATCAAATATTAATTTATTTCAACAAATACATTTATATTGCACTTTGTACGAGGTACGACAAGCACGAAATCTACTGTCAAAATGATTTGGTTGAAACTCCTACAGATAGTTAGCGCTAGGGTGCTGGGCTACGAATTCTCTGCTGAGTTGTACGTATTATAATCTATAGTATTTGGTACAATAGATTAATAAGTAATAAATATGTACAACTTCGTCAAATATGCGTTCTCTTCGTCAAAGAGCAGGAATATTGCATAAGTGCGCCTCTAGTGGCAGGCAGGTGATGTTAAGTCTGTTAAGTTGACGTTTACACGCATTGTGTTAATAAAGAACGGTATCAAACATCGATCTTATATTACACTATAATATATATGTGAAATAATAGATCGTTGGTATCAAACACTTTATAAACCCCTCGTTTGTCCACAGTCCACAAAGGTTTCCATCTTCCGCAACAACACAAGTTTTCTTGCGCAGGTTAAGATTTTCACCCCTTAGATATCCGTTTGGTTCCCCTTGGGAAGTGAGATTTCAGCGCCATACTGTGCCACCACTGATGTAAGGGTTAAAAATTTCATTCCCTCCGTTCACCAGAAAAGAAGGTTCCTTTTGGGTCCAAAGTTGCTACGTCACGCAATACAAGTATTTCGCGGTACGAACTTTATCGTCTCATCTGTTCACTAAGGGACTTCTAAGACACCTACACCTGTTGTCAATACAAACACAGGGGAGGGTACCTCGACTGGGGGGCTTAATAAGCGTAACCGGTCATCTGGTAATACTCCCCAAGATGTAACAAGACTTGCAAAAAAAAGTAGGGGCCCGAACAAGGTACCTGCTATTTCTTACAAAGCAGCCTTAACAGACATCCGGATATTTATCATGCCTGAAGAATATCCGAGTTCAATTATCAGCGTAGAACAAGGCGACCTTATTAAAGAGATGCTAATCAAAGCGCTGGACACCATCGAAAAAGGTGGTTCATCTCCGAGATTCTCGGAGGTGAGATTGAAGGGAGGCCTTCTTGTCGCTTCCTGCAACGACCAGGCCACTAAGGACTAGGTGGAGCGAGTGGTGGCAGAAAGAACCCCACCATGGGAAGGGGCGATACTAAGAGTCGTAGACTCTAAGGACGCTCCCAAACCAGTTAAAGCTATGACATGGATACCGGGACCCATCGAAGAACCGGGTAAAGTGTTAAATAGATTAACGATCCAAAATCCGGGATTGCAAACTGAATCATGGTCTGTAATCAAAAGCAGCGAAGACCCGAAAGGGCAGCAACTCATCGTCTTAATGGATGAGGGTTCCTAGAGTAAAATCCAGGGACTACAATATAGGCTCTTCCTAAACCTTACCAGGGTGCTTTTCAAAGAACTTGGTAAGAAAAAAGAAGGCGAAGAAGAGATAATGGAGGTTGAGGGGGAGCAGGAGCACCCCAACACAACTCCAGATACTCTTGATGAACTCCTCCCAGCTGCTCCACACAGTTCGGAGGAGGGGACAAACTAGAATACCTCTTCAAGTTTGTCCAGATAAATTCACACCACTGCAGGGAAGCCTCGGCGTCCCTGCAGAGGTACATAATTAAAAATGACATTGACATGGCTCTGATACAAGAACCCTGAATACACGGGGGGCATATCAGAGGACTAAACACGTTAAGGGACTGGGAGCTAATCAGTCCGGTTAGCAAAGAACCTAGGGTGTGCTTGATAGCAAAAAAGAAACTCAATGCGCTGCCGCTGTGGGGACTAAGCACTAGAGACCTAATAGCGGCACGAGTTAACATCAGCATAGAGGGAGGGGCGATGAATGTGGTGGTCGCCTCGGCGTACCTTCCATATGATCAAACGGGACCTCCACCTACTAGGGAAGTAAAAGACCTAGTCAAAAACTGCGAAGACAGTAAATCTCAATTAGTACTCGGCTGTGATGCTAACTCACACTATATAGTGTGGGGGAGCACCGACACAAACAGCAGAGGTGAATTCTTATTAGAATTTATTTCTAGGAAAAACCTAGAAATAATGAACAAAGGTAACCAACCTACCTTTGTCATATCGACAAGACAGGAAGTTATTGATATTACAATCGGGACACCGCTTGTAAGTGGAATGATGAAAGAGTGGCATGTCTCTCAAGAGGAGTCCCTCTCTGACCACAAATACATTAGATTTGACATTGAGTCCTTCCGGGGGGAGGAAGAATTGTTCAGGAATCCAAAAACCTGTGACTGGGAGCAATATATATAAAGGCTTTCTAAAACAGGGACTGGAAGACTGTCCAAAGAAGCCTAACTCTGCGGAGGAGCTGGAACTGATGAACGACTTTGTTACATCAGCAATACTAGATGCTTACCACAAAAGCTGCCCAATGAGGAATAGGACAGCCAAACGCGAGCCCACTTGGTGGAATCGCGAGCTGAACTCCCTCAGGGCAGAAACACGTAGGCAATATAACCAGGCCCAAAATGGAACTGGGGATTGGAAAACTTATAAAGATTCCCGTCGCAAATACAAATTGGCTATCAGAAAGGCAAAAGAAGACTCATGGAGGAAGTACTGCGAGGAGGTCGAAAGAACTCCAGAATGTGCTAGACTCCAGAAAGCTTTAATGAAAGACAACAACGGTAAAGTTGGTTCTCTTCAAAAACCCAATGGGGGGTTTACGGCCAACGAGGAGGAGACTCTGGAGCTTCTGCTACAGACTCATTTCCCAGGAAGTAAACCCAAACAAAACTGTGCAACCGTCCAGGCAGACCAAACCACTTCTACAAGGGGGTGTGGGAGGGAAGGATGGACGATTGCAAACAAACTTGTCAACAAAACAAGACTTGCATGGGCTATGAAATCGTTCAAACCATATAAGTCTTCGGGACCAGACGGGATATTTCCCGCTTTACTACAACAGGGAGAGAAAATTATTTCCTCCCCTCTCTGCGCTATGTACAGGGCAAGTATTGCCCTCAACTATGTACCCACTGGTTGGCGAGAAGTCAAAGTGGTATTTATACCCAAGCCGGGGCGTGCTTCATACGACCAGACTAAGTCATTTCGTCCAATCAGCTTAATGTCATTTCTCCTGAAAACTCTCGAGAAACTGATTGATAGATATATCAGGGACGATGTCTTGGTGTCAAAGCCACTTCATCGATACCAGTATGCATATCAAGCAAGAAAATCGTGTGAACTAAGTATCCACGAACTTACCCGTAGGATAGAGGAGGCTCTTGTGGGTCAAGAAATTGCCCTAGGAATATTTCTTGACATAGGGGGGGCGGGGGGCGTTTGACAACACGTCTTTTGACTCAATTGAGAACGCACTTCAGAAACGGGGAGTGAGCCCATTCATTATAGGATGGATAAGCTCCACTCTGAGGAATAGAAACATTAAGGCTACTCTGGGTCTGGCGACCTCGGAGATCTCCGCGGCGCGAAGGTGTCCGCAGGGGGGCGTGTCCGCAGGGGGGCGTTCTATCGCCCCTCCTGTGGTGCCTGGTCGTGGACGAGCTCCTGAGGGCTCTAGAACATGCACAAGGTTTTGCTGACGATATAACAATCCTCGCCGTCGGGAAGTTCGGAGGGGTTTTGTCTGCATTAATACAGCGGGCCCTGAGAATTGTCGAACAGTGGTGCACCAAGGTAGGATTGTCGGTAAACCCGGAAAAAACCGCCGTGGTAGCCTTCACTAAATGCATAAAGGAACTGCAGAAAGTGAGGATGCCCATACTCTGGGGGAAAAATCTGCAACTAGCAGATGAAGTCAAATATCTGGGGGTAACCTTGGATAAAAGATTGACTTTTACCAAACATATAGATAACATAACGATCAAGGCGACTAGGGCCATGTGGGCCTGTAGGATAACGATCGGTAAAACGTGGGGACTTAAACCTAAAATGGTCCTTTGGCTTTACACCAAAGTGGTGATACCCACAGTAACATACGCTTCCCTTATCTGGTGGCACAAAACCCAGAAAAAGGAAAGTATTAAAAAACTTAACAAGTTGCAAAGACTAGCCTGTCTAGGAATAACGGGGGCAATGGCAACAACGCCCACCGCAGCAATAGAGGCACTATTGGGACTGCACCCACTACACTTGGTGGTGGAAATGGAGGCCCAAATGGCTGCATACAGGCTGACGATTAATGATCAAGGGGGAGGAATCTGTAGAGAGGGCCACCATACCATGATCTTCAACTCCAATAGGAGTAACAACACGCTCTGCATGAAATCAGATAAAACCAGCACTGTAAAAGACTTCCGAAAACCTTTTAAGGTTATAATTCCTGAGAAGGGTTTGGAGGGCGGCTAACAGGAGCTAGGAAAACGATTCGAAACCATCTGGTACACAGATGGATCCAAAACTTCTGTAAACACTGGAGCAGGAATAAGTGGAAAGAGACCAGGGGATGCTTTTAGCATAAACCTGAGCCAACATGTAACATTTTTCCAGGCCGAAATTCTGGCAATAATGACCTGTGCAGAGCAACTGATTTGGAGGGCTTATGTAAATAAGCGCATCTGCATCATGACCGATAGCCAGGCAGCATTAAAAGCTCTGGAGGGAGTAGAAATACACTGCAAAGTTGTGAAGAACTGCCTTGACACACTGGTGAGACTGGCACAAATCAACAGGCTAGCACTGATGTGGGTGCCGGGACACACTGGTATCAGTGGCAATGAAAAAGCTGACTCCCTAGCAAGGAAGGCTGCATGTAATAAATTAGTAGGTCCAGAACCAACTTGCGGGATTGCATACAAGACTGCAAAAGGGACTATCAAGGAACTACTAAGAGAGAAACACCTTGTGTACTGGAGGAATCTTCCGGGACTGAGGCAATCGCGGATGTTCATTCGGGAACCCTCCGAGGACAAAGAGACCAAGGAAATACTCCGACTGAGCAGAACTCAGTTGAGGAAAACAGTAGGACTATATACAGGACACTGCTGCTTAAATAAACACCTCAATAATATTGGGGTCGTTGAAGATCCTACATGTAGTATGTGTGGGGAGGAGGAAGAAACTCCATACCATCTGCTATGTGTATGTCCAGCTCTTGCCACCGTAAGGCATGAACACCTAGGGAGTCGTTATCCGACTACCGAGGAGATAAGAAATTCACCCATCAATAATGTACTCAACTTTGTTGAGGACTTGAACTTGTTGGGGTAAAACTAGGAACGCGGGGTACAATGGGCCAGGAGCCTAAGTGCAAGTGGGAGTAACTCTTACAGACCACACCCGTTCAGTAATAATAATAATAAATATTGAAGTTAATAAAAAAAATTATCACTTATATTTGCTTTAAAATAAACTTGAAAAAATTGTCGATGCAATTCGATTGCTATTGGTTGAATGTTTCGTTGTTTTTTTCATTTCATTGGTCTAATGACAGCTGAGTGAAATAGTCAGTTATATAATCTTATATAACTGATCTAAGCTAATGACCGTGTAATAATATTTCTTCTTGAGCAAGTGACATTGTAAGTAAGCTTAAATTCTCTGTGATGTGACATGATTGATGAAAGGTATAAGAACTAAGTATCCTGTAAATTTTTAATTTTTGTCTGTTATTATTGTTATTAAACATGCCCAAATTGTAGCCTAAAATATGCAAATTTTTAAAATTTCAAAATTCTTAGCAAAGATCTTTCTCTTAACGATATGATAACTGAGAATGATTATACTTTTATATTCAACAGCACAGACACTGCGGAGTCAATTGAAAATCACAAAAAATCAATAAAATAAACGTACTTTCAATACCATGTTATTTTGCATGTATATGAATTATGTACATTTTTATTACTTTCTTTTTAGAAATCACCATCTTTTAGATTTGACTTTGATCAAGTATCTCCAATGGAAAAATTTTTACAGCTGAAACCGCAAAGCACAAAAATAAGACTTTTCAATTGCTTTATTTTGTGTGGACTGAAAGTAGCGAGTGTGAAAATTAAATCCTTGTAGATTTTGGTCTTTGAAACCATAAAGAATATTTAAGCAAAATCTCAAAGAGTGCATCAGTAACAAATTTTTCTTTTTTTCGAAGATTTAATTTGGAATGACTCACTTGTCAAATTTGAAAAAGCAGTAACGCTTCTGCGTCTGCAGGCAATCGTCACTTTTTTTGAATTCACAACGGTACAATAAAGGTCCATTTATTTTAAGATGTCTGTGGTAGAATCAAAGCATAGAATAGTAGATCTGATGCTTTTTCCCCGGTAAGTAGATGGGGTTACTAATTTTCTCCCCCATTTTCAGATGGCACTACTGATTTAAGATTACTATTTTTTAAATATCGCAAGTTTATTTGTTAAATTATGTGCTAGAATGCACAGGAAGCATCAAATACAGTAAAAAAATTGGAGCTGTTTTCTGATACCCAACTAAATATTTAAGCAAAAAGTCGCATTTCAGAGTTATTGATTGATTGGCCTTTTTCCTAAATAATAAAATAACACTTGAATTAAAATAAAAAATATATTAAACATTCAACTTAGAGCACAATAATAATTACATTTATACACTTAATAAAAATTATATTATATTAAATTATCTGTCTAAACAGTATTAGATGGGAATGTCATAGGATTTGATGACGGAGCTGTGGTTTGCTTTGTAACTAAGGAAACTGCATTTTGTAATACTTGCTGTCGGAAAAAATTTGATGTTGCTTTACCAATACTTTCACCACCTCCTACTTTACACTTAATGTAACCAAAGAGATTCGCTCCATTTAAAACAAGAGCAATCAAAACCAATAACTGTAAAATATCAATATTTATTATAGACAAAAAATGATGTAAAATCTTTCAACAACTTACCAGCCATTTTAACTTTAAACCAAATAAAGCAATGATAAAAAATATCACCCACAGCAAAGGAGTCAAAACCAAAGCGGTCCAAAATATGCTTGCCTCTCTATCGTTTATACGATTCTGTGATGGACCCTAAAAGAGGGCCCAATGAAACGTAAGTAATAATAAACAAATAAAAAATAAATTTTTAAATAGAATATAAATTAATAAGAAACCTTTCGTGATTCATAAACCCAATGAGATTTTCCATCATCATCAACATAATTCCACCATCTTAGTCCCACCATTAATCTACCACTAATATTTTTACACGTCCAAAAATCCATGGACAGAAATAACGTTACAATCACAAAACTTGTGATGAAACTATCACTAAACCAACCACATAGCATATAAATTATAATGGCAACTCCACGAAATACCAGATGAAAAAATGTTACATATGGATGCCTAAATTAATAAATAAAATTTAATTCTAAAATGAATAAAAACATCCAATTGCTTTAAATTACGTTAAACTGCCTTTGCTTGAGGAATGAAGTTCTTCATCACCGAACGGAATTGTATCGTCCAATAACGGCACCTAAATATAAAAAATGCTGTAAATTTAATTTTTGAATATAAAAAAAACTTACAGTAGCCGAGGACATGGTGGAAGTATAATTTCAGTCAAGTTTTTAATTCGTTTTAGATTTTTTACTAAGTTTTCATGCAATGTGGAATTTTGACAACTGTCAAATTAAATCTGACGTTTAAATATTGCAGTGACTCTCCAACTTCCGCATAGTGGCCACCGTCCCATCCAGTGATAGTCGAAATGTTAGTTGTGGTAAAAATATTAATTTTTGTTTTTATTATCAACTTTATGGGATTTTTTGTGAACTTTTTTCTCTATCCATTAATGATTTCGTTTATAGCGTCCATATTTTAAATATATTATTGGTTTTTTTTTTGTTTGTGGGTAAATTGGACAAATAAACCTCGAAGCGTAAATCATTTAATAACTAATTTAATTTGTCCAATTTACCCACAAAAAAAAACCAATAATCTACCCATTATCAAATTATTAATATTTAAAAAATTTGTCATTTAAAATTTATCAATTTCTACGAGGCGCAATTTTTAATATACCCTAAAGAGGGAGCTTGCAAACTTCTTACAGGATTGCAACAAAAGCAGAAGAAAACCAGACACTGTTTCCCACCGATAGTTTTAGAAAAAGTTCTATTGGAGTTAAATAAGGTTGGGGCAGTGTGTCTTACAACAGACTAGTGGACTTCTGTGAACAATGAAAGTTTTGTTGCTATTACGGCACATTAAATAAAAAAAACTTTTTAACAAAAAATTAAACCGACCTCAAAAAGGAAACTAAAAAGCATAAAATAAATAAATATATTACATTTTGAGTCTTAATAAGTAATGTAAGTAACTAAGTTTGAGTCGGTGCAGAATGGGTGACTTTTGTTTTAATAATTTTTTTAAAGTAATTTAGTAATCGTTGACTTTTTGCACCGACTCAAAATTAGTTACTTACATTACTTATTAAGACTCAAAATGTAATATATTTATTTATTTTATGCTTTTTAGTTTCCTTTTTGAGGTCGGTTTAATTTTTTGTTAAAAAGTTTTTTATTTTTTAATTTTTAGTGATTAAAATCTACTAATAACTACCTTAATTAATTAATTTGCTCGATATAAAGTTTTTCTCCACCCCAACTTTCAACAGAATAGGTTGACAAGTAAAAAATCAATAAATGAAAAACAATCATTCCCTATTTTCTACCCTTACGGGTGCAATTTTCCCTTATTTTTTACCCTTACGAATGGAATTTTTTTGTGAAAATTAAATGGGACCACCATGGAGGTATACTCTATCGAATAAAAAAAAATTCATCAAAATCGGATCACTCTGTAAAAAGTTATGCCCGAACATACATAAGAAAAAAAAAAAAAAAAAAATAAAAAAAAAAACATACAAACAGACGAATTGAGAAACTCCTCCTTTTTTTGAAGTCGGTTTAAAAATTTGGAAATTAAGTCATTGTTATTACAGTGCTTATCTATTCGTGAAAGACATACGGGTAAAAACTATCAAACCATTTGCTAGATTGCAAGAGTGCGTGAAAAAGTTTAATACTGATAATAAAATTATATTCTGTGTCACAATCACGTAACCACAATAAAACTGCAATTAGCGACATATAGTACCATGTTTCGTCCAGTTTGAATCTTGTGGTACAAATGGGACTTGGTGAAATTTTGGAAATACTGGAGAAGGTAATATAAATATCAGTTTTAAAATTATCGAGTTAACGAATAATAAAATAATACAAATGAAATTAAATTTATCCACGGTCGTGGAGTGATGTGACCGCTGGTTGAGTTACGGAGCGGAAATTCTGGGTTCAAATCGCGGACCTCGCAGAATTTCTTAGCTCGGCCTTCCAGTGGACATTTGCATCAATAAGGCTGTGGTGAAGTGCTAATAACCCAGTAGTTGATGCACTTCGAGACCCTCAGCCACAGGGGTCTTAAAATCAACCCCCAGCCACAGGGGTTAAAATAAAAAAAAAACTAAATTTGCATGTTTTTGAACGTAAATAACGTTCTTCGTCAAAGATTATATTAATAATAAAAATTTTCAGTTTTTATTCGTAAAATCGATCATTTTAAAATTTATTATTAATTTCTATATACGAGTTAAAAATTTAATATTGTAGGTAAAATCAATCGTGGAATTTTTTAAATGGAATTCACACGCTTCAGCAAAATTGCAAGCAGCACAATTAGCTAATGAACCTCCAAAATTTGAAATTAAAACAAGATATGCCTACGAGGTGGAATTCTACAAATTAAAATGTGTCTATGATTGCAGTGCAATGCACAAAATTTGACTAACTCTGAATGGCATATTGTTGAAAAAAAAACATTATAAATAATTAAATATATGTTCAAGACACTACCGAAATAAGTGTGGAGTAAAACATTACGATTTTGAAAATTTTCGTTATTGTTCAGTTAATAAACAAATGAATTACGACATACTGTAACGATCCTACGTTACCAACAAAAGCTGCATAAATGGCAAACAAAAAAGGATTGTGGGATAAACGATTCCACCACATAGCAAATCATGATTTACTACATGACTACAATAGATTTGACTTTCCAAGAAAAAAGAATTTTAATTCTGCATGTCAAGTTTTCAAGCAAAAAGTAAAATCTATAAAACAATAATTACAAACATTTCCGATTCATCGGAATCTGACCAGAAGCAAAGTCAGTCTGCCAATACATTTTGAGAAGACTTGACAAAAAAGTTTTAAAAAATTGCGCTGCGGATAACCAAACGGCAGTTGGACCTTCAGGAGTAACTCTTGAATCGTACAGAAGATCCAATAGTTGTGGCGGAACAACAGAAAAATGGTGAATTCATGAAAAGACGATTGTGTGTAATGGCAAATTTCGTGCCATGTGAAAGACTTTTTTCAAAGACCCAAAGGCGTAATCGATTAACATCGTTAAAAGTTAATCAAAAAAATTAGCCGTCACAGGACGCCCGGCAGATGTGAAACATTTAAATTAATATTAGAATTTATAATTAATAAAAACCAATAAATAAATATAGAATAAAATAATAAAAAAAAGAATAGGGTTTCCTTAATAAAATCAATATTTTTTTCTTATTATTTTTTAAGAGACGATTTACACGTAGAGCAAATTTTAAGTGTAGAAATATCTTGTTAATATGTTCATGTGCAGATGTAGGTTTCTTCAAATCCCTCTCAAACCAAAGTCAATCACAGATTCAGCAAGCGTGTCCTAAGTGATTATTATTTTCAAAGTTATCGATAAAGTATTTATGAGCGAATTTATGTAAATGAAAATTACTGTAAGAATTAGAATTTTGACCTTCAATTGTGTGAAAAGCTGATGTCGTTCTTCGAAACCTGTCATTATGTGTTTCTTCAAAATGTTGTATATTGCATTGTTGTTGTTGTAGAGTGCTGGTGGAATTCTGTGATATTTCTTGTATAATATTATCATTAGAAGAATTTAAATTTTGTTAGTCCTTTGGTATAGACATTTGGTAATTAAAACGATTACATTCAGCAGCGGTAGCAGAAATCGACATTTTAGAAATTTTATGTTTCTTTTTGGTCACTTGATATAGTCACTGTCATTCATATTTCGATCACTTTAAAAAGAATATTTGTAAGAAAAAAATACAAGCGGTTCCATGTCACCACAAACTTAAAATTTCTGTAAAGGTTAATAACACGCTGTAAAAAATGACATATAATATTGTCGATATAAAATCGACGATATTAAACATGAATTACTTGTAATTTTGTTATTTTATAAATTACCTGCAGTGTAGTTTCTGTAAATGAGATTTTCCGTAATAATTCCGTATATGATAATTTTACAGTTTGTTACGCTTATAAAAATAAAAATGCACAAATACAGACAAAATTTAACCGTCGCGACTGATAACTGAACAAAGGTTCGGGAGCAGCTGGTCACGCCGTTTCAAGAAAATTACCCCCAAGGTGCGGCTATAGATGTTTCACATCAATAATGTTTTTAAACTATAAATTTTTAGGTAAAATTGAAATATAGGAATGTTTTGAGTTATTAACTTGTGAAAATATAGGTATAAAAAATACAATACTTTAATATGTAAAACTTATTTGTATGAAGTTATCGAAAAACGGGCGAATCCAGGATTTCGTTGGGGGGGGGGAGTGATTTTACCTATCTTCCAGAAAAATCGAAAAAAGATCAAAATAAAGAGCTTCGGTAATGAATCAAGAAAGACAATTGTACACATTGCCTCTCCTTGTATCCGCGCCCGTCGAAAAATGAAATCAATTTTTACAATTGAAGGGCTTATTTGGTAACTTTTTGGTAAATTGAGTTATTTCAATTTTATTAACAAGCAATTCGCGTTTTACATTACCGTTGGTGGCGCCACCGTCAATAACAACATTACGTCTTTCAGCAGTTCCAATTATTTCGTGTGGTGGCGTTTTGTTAATGTAAACCATGGACTAAAGACATGATGTAAACAAAAGAAAATGTTTGTTTATGGTGTTTATGTTGGTATCTACTATACGTTACAAACGAGTTTGAAATTATTCCGCGTGGAGGCGTTTTGTTAATGTAAAACGCGAATAGAACGATAAGCCACATGAGCAATATTGTAGTTATATTCCAAAAGATGGCGACACTATAATTCAATCATTGTCTTGCATTATGTCAAATTCAGTGAAATTGTTTGTCAGAACGTGATCATCATCATCTATTACTCGACATTCTGTTTTTGTGGCTTATCACATTCTAACAATAAGCCCTTCAATTGATCCTCTATTTTGAATATCTTTTTGTAGCAAAATAGTAGTTTTCGTCACAAGGACGTAAAACGAGATTTTACACCCGAGGGGCGGAGTTTCGAAGGCAAGGCGTAGCGAAGCGAAGCCGAGACGCACGAACCGTTCCGAGGAGTGTAAAATCAGTTTACGTCCGAGTGGCATAAACTGCTTTTCGTTATAACGAGACTACCTCATTTTTATTCGCAACAACGTGGTGAGAGGCTATGTATTGAAAATGGAAATCTGGCACTTCTGATTGGTTTGGTAATCATTCATTGTATTCGCGACCCTGACGTCAGAGTCATATAAACAACTTTTCGTTATTTTGGGGAAAATATCTTACAAAATTCTCGATTTTATATAATAGCTCTGAGATAACTATCGATAGATGGCGTGAAGGTTGCAAGTCATTTGTCAAGTTTGTCTATTTGGTGAGATAAGGATTCATATTCTCAATTTAAAAATTTCGAATTTAAAAATTTCGGACGTGTGTGTTGTGAAGTGTTACAATGTCAAAATCAATCAAAGAACGGGTATCTTCGGGCGCATTCTTCAAACAACAGCGAGGAAAACAAAGAAGAATCAAGAGGTGCGTTATTTTCGAATTGCGTTATAAATATTAATTTTCGTTATTTTCGTATTACGTTATAAATATTAAACATTTTCATTCGAATTAATGATGTTTTGCGTAAATATATTATGTTTTATTTTATACCCCCCCTCTTTTTAACGTCCTAGGACGTAAATTTTTTTGACCCCCCCTTTTTAACGTCCTAGGACGTAAAAAGGCACTTTTAGTACCTCAAATCAGGACGTAAACACCTAATTTAACGGCCGGAATAACGAAAAATTGTTTTTTTTTATACTTCAATACATGTAGAATAAGCCCTCCAAATCTCATTTTGATTGCTCTTTTAGTATTTTCAAAAATAGTAGTTTTCGTCACAAGGACGTAAAACGAGATTTTACACCCGAGGAGCGGGGTTTCGAAGGCGAGGCGAAGCGAAGCGGAGCCGAGACGCACGAACCGTTCCGAGGAGTGTAAAATCAGTTTACGTCCGAGTGGCATAAACTGCTTTTCGTTTTACCGGAACTACCTCATTTTTATTCGCAACATCGTGGTGAGAGGCTATGTATTGAAAATTTAAATCTGGCTCTTCTGATTGGTTTGGTAATTAATCAAGGTTGGTAATCTTACATTTTTAAAACCATATACATACCCCTATGTGAATGCAGCTTAAGTCATTTATATTTGTAACGTTGTGGTGAAAGGTTGTGTTAGTAAGATGGAAAGTAAAAGTATCGAAGAAGCCGCCAGAGAAGCAAAGGAAGAGTTGCTGCCTACGAAGTCGAAGACGATATATAAAAAGGAATACGATAAGTTCTTAAAATTTTTAAATGAACACAATGTGGAGTTACATAACCTCAATGAGGACACGTTGTTGGCTTACTTTTTACAGTTTGCCACAATGTGTAGTTCCTCCTACAATGTGTAGGTTACGATGTAGACTCCGTCTACAGCAAAGGCAAGATTTCAGATCAAATTTTGGGATCTGCATCCACATCTTCCCTCAAGAAGATTGTTAATGCGCCGCAGGCGCATTCTTCAAACAGCACAGGGGAGAACACAAACGAATTTAGAGGTCCGTTGTTTTCCAATTGCGTCGTAAAAATTAAACACTTTCACTCAAATAAATAATTTTTGGCGTAAATATATTGTGTTTTATTTTATAACCCCCCCCCTTTTTAACGTCCTAGGACGTTAAAATTACGGCCCCCCTTTTTAACGGCCTAGGACGTAAAAAGGCATTTTAAGCACCTGAAATCAGGACTTAAACACCTACTTTAAGGGTCGGTATAACGAAAAATTATTTTAAAATGTCTCATTTTTTAGTGTGCTAACTAGATGTAACCTCTTAAGAGGGGCATTTTTTTAGGGCCCACTTTAATTTAATCAACAGATGGCGCCTACTTAAATATTTTTATAAGATAAGAGGAATTTGCTATATTTAAAATATAGCAAATTCGTTGAGATAATACTATTCTATAAACAATATTCTTGATCTTAAGCTATTTTGAGTTCGTATTGAGTATGTCAAAACACACTCACTTACAAAAAAAGATAATTAAAGTTTAATTACGAATTGTGTTTTTATAAATGAATATTACGAACTCAAAATAGCTTAAGATCAAGAATATTGTTTATAGAATAGTATTATCTCAACGAATTTGCTATATTTTAAATATAGCAAATTCCTCTTATTTTATAAAAATAATTAAGTAGGCGCCATCTGTTGATTAATTTAAAAAGGCCCTGAAAAAAATGCCCTTCTTAATTATAAAAATAACTTTGAATAAATTATTAATATCAATTCTGATTTAGGAGTTCCGTGAGCCTAGAGGGATTATTTTAATGAGTGGAGAGTCTAAGAGATTCACATTCTCAAAGATTTCGGTTAAAAAGTTGCGTGGGCATAATGCCAGTTTATGTATTTTTTAATTTTTGGCAAATTTTAGGACCAACTTGTAATGATCCCCAAAATTTTTATTTTATAATTGCTTATTGGACCGTTTTCTATCATTCTATACATCATCGGAAATTTTTTAATTCACGGTCAGGGTTATCAAACTATCTCCACTATCTGAATTACTTTGTGGACTATTAAAATTACATTACGGACCACCGATTGCCGACAGCTGAACTAGACTATTCACTCACTGAAGTAGGACCAAAACACCTCACCAATTTTAGGCGTAACGCCAAATGGATTCGCGATCTGTTTTGCAAATGACCAATCCATCTCAGTGGTATTTGGACTGTGTACTCAGTCCAATCTAAAATAGGTTTATTATTGAGATACTGTTTGCAGCAATTCTTCCATATATGAGCCATCTTCACGGCGAATACTACTTGGTTGTTGGTTTGGTTCTTGTACAGGAAACGCTTGAATACCTAACCAGAGTGATCTGGTTGTTAGAGTTCGTGGCGCCCTCGAACGGATTTTTGTTGATACTATTTAGTGAGTTTATAAATTACCTTTAATTGCAAGACTTTCATAAAATCTAAAATTTACAGAACAAGATTGTCTACTTGTTTTACAAATTTTTGACTTTATCGCCATCATTGGATTTAAGATTATGCTAAATATATCAACTTACTTGTCAACTGAAGGGCTTATTGCCGGAACAAGCAGGGACGTGCTCAACCAACTTTTTTCGAGGGGGAAAAATTTCAAATTAGCAAATTTGCCAACTAAATTAATTCAAAATTGCCAACTTTTTGTAAGTTTTGCAATTTTTTGTAAATTTAGACATAAAAAAATGCCAAATTGACCCACTTTTGGGTGTTTTTGTCAACTTTCTAACACATTGGGGGGAAGCTCCCTCCCCCCATCCCACCCCATGGGCACGTCCCTGGGAACAAGGTAAGTCACACATTTTCCAAAATTGAGTTAAACGTCAAATCATAGCAAGGAATAGTATAAAGGAAAATGCATTGCTCAAAAATAAATGATAAAAAATCCAGTAGAAAATTACAGAATATTACATTTATTGGAATTATGAACTTGACAATAAATTGATTAATACGTATAGGAAACGTAAATTGGTACATCATACTTAGACAAGACATATAAAAATTACATAAAACAATACATTTTATATTGCAAGGACACAAAAACAGTTCCCATTTTATATTTAACATTTTTTAAGATTCACATTATAAGAACTATACAATAAAAATAGTTTGAAAGATTTTTAATATATTATGAGCGAAATTTGTCATTCTTTTTACAAATATTAAGATGAATTTTTATTATACTATTTTAACATTATGACACGAAATGATATTACCTAGGACGAGCACCCATTTTATCACAAATAACATTATTGATTAAATATTTACACTTATTTCACTAAAAAATTATAGAATTTAAGTAAAGTATGGCAAATGTTTCAAATATTTAAAGAAGCGTTGGATGTATGGCAATGAATAATTCAATAGTGCATTCTTCTATCATTCTTCAGGTTAATCAGTCATTCTATAAGCCTATAGGCCTGAAACCACATTTCAATATCTTCTCCATTTTATAAGGAATCAAATCACCCTTTTCTAAATAAATAAATAAAGCTATTTTGTTTTCAAGTCTCTCAAAATCATAATAAATTAATAAAAATTGTTTCATAAATAAAAGTAAAACCACACAAAAACAAAATTTTAAAACTTTTACAAATGCTGTCATTTTTTTCACACCTCTGAAGTAGTATAATTTCAATAATTATTAAACCACTTCGTTTACAAAAAATATCACCAGTAGGTACCTATGAACACAAAATAATAAATAAATAACCATATTATGTTTGGGATCCAGAAATTTAGGAGTGACCGAAAAGGCGCGCCCATTTAGACAGAGCTTAGGTTATTTATTGAACTTTACGCTTTTTTTAAGTATAAATTTGTGGTCATTACGCAATCCATGCGAATAGATTTGGAAGAACTTGCTAAATACTTCCTTAAATGCATTAACCACCTAATTCAAAATCGCAGGAAGTTCTTGTAGAATTTAAATTTGGCTCCATCTTGTTTAAAAGTTCAACCATCCACTTACAAGTTTTTGCTTGTTTCTTCGGCAGCAAAGCATATATTACTGTTGGTGCACCGTCAAATGTCTAAGCCATAATCACAAATATTTTAATTACTCTTATATTTTCTTCCAAAGGGTCTGCTACTATGCGAATCTGCCTTTAGATCCCCTACGCCTTTATGGGTATGCGCCCAAGCGGCACTGCGCCTACCTGGTTCTGTCTCTAAATGGGACTGCGCCTAAACAGCCGCTTCCCTTCGCTCGCGTTCAAATGTCCTAGACCGATTATGCTTTTTAGAATCACAAAAAAATGCACAAAAAACTTTTTAGAGCACTAAAATACACAAATTTTCATATTATGCAAGCTGTCGATTTGCATAGAAAACAGTGGTCGACTTTTATTATTTTCTCCCTCGGTCCTAATAGTTACTTTTTGTAAGTATGATATTCTTGTGATTAATACTATGTATGTGATTTTACGTGTTGCATCCCTTTGTACAACTAGACAATTCAGAACTTGGTATGTGAAACTTGGTACATTTTAATTCTAAAAAGTGTTTAATGCATTTTTTGGTGATTCTACAGACTATGAAGTTTCACTCTATGAACCACAAATCAATTAATTATAATAAATAAAAATACTTAAAAAAAATGGCTAAGCATATGCTAATATTTTCAAAAATCTTATTCCAAGTATAAAATTATGAAAAAATAAAAATTTGAGTGAGTAAAGAGAGCTAAATTTTAAGTTTTATTATTGTAAATCAAAACTGCCGGTCGTTTTATTTAGGTTTCCTAAGTAACTTTTAGGATCTACAGCCAAAGAACTCCAATTCGTTGAACCACATTTTGCAAATTGATTAAAACAAGTATCCAATAGTTGAGATCTCACAATACAAGTGTTGCCGATTACAAAAAATTTACTTACAAGTGAATCAATCCATTCCTGCAAATCTGGGCCAAACCGTTTGGAATCTGCAACCGATTTACTCAAGGAAACTTCCAAATCAAAACTATTGGGTAAAAATTTTTGCCAACGCGTATCAAAGTCCTTAATTATTTCGGAACCTGAATGAACAAACGCAACTTGTTTCTGCGTCATTTGATTACCTGAAAAGTACTCTAGTGGTGTGATTAAAAATCTAATTTCGGCTAACGCTTGATTTTGATATACGAGTTTGACAGTCCAAAAACCTGGAAGTAGTGGTTGTCTGATGCTAGGTTTGACATGACCAATAACATAATTATCGTCAATGGATGTGTCTGATAATTCGACTAATCTACCTACAGGATCTATCCAAAGAAAGGTAACGTTTGTCATTTTGGCACTTAAAGTTGGATCAGAATTAAATTCAAAAACTAAAGTTGGTTCCGAATAAGGTCCTATAATTTGGGCAAAATTGCGTAACGTTTGTTCTTTTTGATCGTAATCTGTACTCACTATAAAATATTTCAGTCTGTCTAAAAGTGAGTTAGATTTCGTCATAACAAAAGTATTTTTAGTTTTTATCGAGGTTTCTATTTGTACTGTTTTACTATCTGAAGTATTACCTAAATATAAAATTAAAGTCTCTTGATAACTATCATTTAAATGATACGAAGTTAGTTCCAAAATTTTGTTAGGAGTCACATCTGTGCAAACCATTGAAATAGTTTTAGATTTAATGCGTGCTATGCTGTTTGCTACAGTTAAAAGTGCATCATCAACTAGCAGAATTAAATCTAAATGATGATAAACGCTTTGCCAATAAGAGTTCAAGTTTGGAACATTATTAACGTCGATGTTGTACAGCCATTGCTCAAGTTGTAAAATAACAGCTTGGTTAATCACCGGTTCAAATTTTCGCGCAAAAAAAATTTGTCGGCTTTCCGTATTTTGGATTCTTAGCCAATCGTCAGTACGAAAATCGTTAGGGCTACATCCGCACCAATCAACTATGTGCTTGTACTGACATTTACAACCTAATTTACGCTTCCAATTTGTTACATGCAAGTTATTATCGATGTACGTATCGCAAAATTTCGAATTTTTTAAAACCGTATGAAAAAACGATTCTGCTGGCAATAGCGTGTAATTAAACAAGATGAGCAAACCCTGTACCAATTCATCAGGCTTTTCGCCGGCAGAATAAGCAACAAAATTGCGAGACAAAGCAACCCAATCACTTCCACCATCAATTTGTATACCCCAGGGCAGTTTTCTATCGCCCACTCGCCACATGTGGGTATCACACTCAACGAAAGTTTTATCCAATCCCTGTTTTTGTATAAATCTCTGAACCTCACGGCCGTGAGATTTAACAAAATTCTTACCTTTGTTTGCGCTTAAAAAATCTACCAATTTATTTACAGTTTTTACTGGATAATCAGATTCGCTTAAATTTATAACAAAATCCCAATTCCAGTCCGAATTTAAAAGTTCTCGCATGGAAGCGAGCAACATTTGTAGTAAAGATGCTCCACCCCATATTGTCGAAAAGCGTTGACGTGTTAATCGTACGTTAGAAAATGTCTTTTCTAATGATAAAAGTTCTCGAAATAAATAATCTTGCCTCTGAAATATCAACAATATGTAAGTAAGTATACACTTCATTTGATAATTTAAAATGTATCTCTCGTCGCTGAGATGTTTATATATCCAATGTGACAAAATTAAAATTAAAATAGTAAAAAAAGTAACTACATTTTACATACAGAATTCTAATAAAAAAATTTAAATAAATACTAGTTTTACAAAATATAAACTAAGATTTGGAAATTTTGAAACTCTAAATTTTAAACTACATCAGTGTAAGCCAAAAGTTTCCAAACTTCATGTTACGGCGCCTCTCGCGTAGCTTACAGGGTTTGAACAAGTCAAGATTGTGCTGTTAATAAATATTTTTTAATAATAAAAATCTAATCTTGGCGCCTCCTCCCTTTTTAGAGAGCAAGAAAGCTGACGTTAGCGTCCTCGAAAATTGAAAAATTTCATGATAGAAGTTCACTTTTTTAACGCTAGAGAATATTGGAGAATTAGCGAGACGGTAGCGTCTCCAGTGTTTAAACTCCAATATTTACTGAAAAATTGTCCCTGGGATCTACCATAGAGTGTCATTTCTTATTCTATTATTATGTATTCTTATCCCATAATTTATACAAACATATAATGTTATACGACGATTGTAAACGCAATCTGTGTGACATATTTTCAGAATAGCTTTGTAGAACTGGTCCTTAGAAGATTAGCTTGCCTTAGTAATTTATATCTACATTGAGATGCTATACCCTTCACAAGTGAATTGTTTCTTGTTTAATTATGTAGTTTTTGTTATTTTTAGCTATATACCTAAAATTCAGTTTGAACGATAAATCATTAATATTCCAGAGATTCCAAAAGAAGGAGATGTCGAATCAAATAGATTACTGTATTTAATTTTACTAGATAATATTTCTCGTGAATGCGTAATTTGTAGTCAATTTTTACCAACAATTTATGTCTACGTTAGGTAGTCTGTTGGTTGTTTTTTTGTGAGTTTTCTTCAAATGGCAACTCATCATGTATTATACTTTTATTTTGATTTGATTGTCGCATGGTATCCCTTCAGGGTATCCTGGATTTTACTTGATTTGTTGTGTGTTTTATGTGTCTCTTATACTGGAGTTTTGGAATCAAACATTGTCAACCCCACCTTTGATCTGAACTTTGCTTTTTTAAATAAAACCAACTCTTCTATTACTTCTACGTTTCATTTAGAAAACTGGCACCCAAATTCTTTTTTTTCTTAGTTAGTTTATCAAACAATTGCCCAAGTTAGCGGTGGCAAACTTATGGCACGCGTGCCAGAGGTGGCACGTACAAAAATTTTAATGGCACGTTAACGATTTACAAGTGATATCATTTTATACGCGCTACACATTAAGTAAAGTGAAATAATCTCAATGCAGCAATGTAAAAAACAGCTAAGCAAAGGCAATAGGGACCGAGAAAGTTCCCCTCCCCCATGAAAAAAGTTCATATTTTTAAAAGACGCTTCCGTTGAAATTTCACTCTAATTCTCCAATAACGGAGCGAGAAAGTTTAACGTTAGCGCCTCGAACGTTAAAAAAGTGAACTTTTTTTATGAAATTTTTTAACTCTAGAGGACGCTAATGTCAACTTTCTCGCTCCCTTTGTTCGAAAGTAAGATGATATCCAGTAGATACTCTGATTTTAAAAATTTTCACTGGCCAGGATGATACAAAACGGTCCAAAAAGCAATTCAAAAAAAAATTGCGGATCATTGCAAAGCTTACAATTAAAATTTTACATGAAATAGCATTTAACAATCGATTGGGTGCCGCTAGAAGGGTAACCTCGCCCATCGCATAAGTATTTTGCAAAAATTATTTTCTTTTAATACCCTTCGACTCTCCGCTAGCTACGTCATCTTCGCCTCCCACCCTCAGAGCCGTTTTGACTAACGCTACACTAATTAAATATATGCTCCAAGCCGGTCCAACTCGGCAAAGTGTGTTATTAGCAAGGGCGTGGATCACTCTCGATGTGAAACCCCTAAACAATGAAATTTGCTTCATGTTAACGCTACCATGGTGCAAGTGCCACTCTCGTGTTCGTTCGACACGCACAGCCTGTAGCGTAACTAAATCAACACGTACAGTTAACAGAATGCCTCATAAAGACGAATATCGCACAGCGCTTCATTTTAATGTTATCTATCAAATCCTGTTGAGTTTTTGATTGTTTTTGGCCGATGATATTGTATTTTGTTTCAACTATTACAGTCCTGATGATGATGCGATAGGCATCGAAACCGGTCGACGAATCGATGTCGTTTTATTTGCAGCCACCCTTTACCAAGATCCTTTATCCGCTTTACGTGCTTTGGGGTGAAAAGTTTTTTCCAAATATAATATCTTCTAGTACTACATATCGTCCTAGACCCGCAATGTTCTATTAAAATTTGTAGGAGTTTCTCGTGTACTGCATCTGTTGCAGATGTAGAATCTCATGAAAATCCAGATAAAGTTAAATTGACAGAAAATTTTTTTGCAGTTATTTAGTCGATAATAAACAAATTTTCTTCAATATTTAAACAATTCAAGCAAAAATATAATTCAGAAATAAATTTTTTTTTTTAATTCTTCCCTTATTAAAAAGTGTTCGGCACGGCAGCAACTCGATAAATACTGTTTGTACATTTTTGGCACTCGTACATAAAAAGGTTCGCCACCGCTGGCTAAGTCATAACGTGAAGAACCCACAAACCGCATAGGCGCAATCCAAGCTCTGGTACTGGACGGGGGTGTAATCCCTTAGCTGGCCTATCTACCATTACATCGTAGATCAGCACAAATTAGAGAAATTTGTGTTACAAGTGTTTGTAGATAATGTAAAACAATTGAAAACTTACTTAATTTAAGGCAAAATATTGTCGTGAAACGACTTTAAAAAAATCATTGTTTTTAGTAGAATTGAGTCGAAATTGATAATTTTGTTTTCTTTTCAAATTTTTATGTTAATTTTTTCGATTTATCAAAGAGACGCTCGAGTGAAGGTTTACTGTAACTCTTGACACAAACAAAAAAAATTTTATTTTATTTGAAAACATTTAAAATTTGAATTTATTTTGTATTGTGAACTATTAAAAGTTTTAAAAAGTGAGCGCGTGATAAGATTTGTTGGTAGAACGCAAGTGCGAGTGTTATCAAGAATTAACGAAGAAAAGACAAAAATTTAAAAGCGAATCAATCGACTGAGTGTCGTGAGAAAGCGAACATTTGAGCCATTTTGGTTGAGTTATTTTTGGCCGCCGAAAAAGGCGTAAATTGAGTGATTGATACGAGATCGTCTTGGTCTTGTGAGGACCAAAATTCGTTTTTGAGGTTTGAATTGGCGTTTGACCGAAGTTATTGGTCTGTAGTTTGGAATTGTCCATAATTGGAGAAAAGAATATTTGGTTTGCTGAACCCGTAGTTGTCTGGAAAAATTTGCTAGCTTTGGAAGATTTATAAACGTTTTGGTGGATGGATCAACGTTCAATGCGAGTCGAGCGAAGAGTTCCAGTTACAAGATTTCAAGGTATTTAAGCTCAAGTAAAAATTATTTAACATTGTTCATAAATACGCGTTTGTGATATAAAAAATTTTTGTGGCGCCGATAAACTTATTGCTGATTATTGTTTTAATAATTTAGTTCACAATATTTTGAAATTATTGTAAATTTGTTTTTAATTTGCGAACACAAATACACCGTAGTTTGTACAAATGCGTTATTTTGCTATTCTCGATTGTTAAATTTTTCAATTACAATAGCGCATTCGTATTTGCTAACACCAATTACACCATATACTTTCAAAAACTCAAAAATTGTGAGTTACAAAGGAGCCCTTTTTAATAAATTTTTTATTAATTTTGAATAAATTAAATTTTTAAATTGTGAATTTCGACTCGACAATTTCATTTTTCATCTGAAACCACCTACCCTGGGAAAGATTTTTCGAGTGTTCCCATTTGTGAGCTGCCGGCGCACTTTTTGGAGGTGTCTCGCTGAAAACACTTCAATATATTATTAAGCATTTTAATTAAATAAAAAGTAAGTAAAATATCTAAAAAAAACATCAATTAATTCACTGTTTCGCGACTCCACTGTATACATATTAAACTCCCTGAGTATCTAAAGTTAACATTTTAAATGTAATTTATATTTTTATGTAAAATAAATCATTATGAAGTATATCTAATAATTTTCGTAAAAAACCATTTATATCATTCAAATTATCACTTCATTATTACTTTTTTCAATTATTTTTTAACAATAGTAATAGTAAAATTAAATTTAATTATCTTAGAAAATTTATTACTCCATTATAATAAAAATAAAAAATAATAATAAGTGATTATTTAAATAATTTTTTTTTCGATGAATATTGCGTTTAAAAATAGAATATTGAATTTTTAGCAAAGTAAAAATATGTATTAATTAAACGCTAAAATAAATTTTAGTTGTATATTTAGAAAAGTGCGGTAATATTTTTCTCAAAATATACCTTTTAAGGACTAATTGTCCCAAAGCAATTTCAGGATATAAGAGACATTTTTAACATTTTACATTGGAATTGGTGTAAAAAAAATGATGTTAAGCCACACTCATCAGTCAGTACTATAGGTGTGGTAAGGGTTAAAGTGGCCGAGAAATTGGTATTTTTTTGTTCAATGCAAATCTTAAAAACAAAAATATATTTAAAAAAATTCTAAAAACAGGATCACAAAGCCTAAGCCTAATAAATTTGAATTGTAAGGTGGATGTTTAAAAAAAAAAATTTTTCGAAAAAATTCTTTTTTAATGAAAATTTTTTTATCAATATTTTTTTCATCCTAAATTTTGAAAGTCAAAATTTGGATTATAGTTGAGAAGCAGACATTCTATATGCAGTTTGTCCAATGTAGAAAATACAAAGTGCAGTTTGTTCAATACATTTTTTAGCTGTTTTGCAAAATCGCCAATCGAATATTTGCTTTATTTATGGATACTTCATAGTGTAATTTACACTGTGTTATTGCAAAAATTACTTTTTTAATAATTTATCATTTAAACCTGTGGTATTTTTACTGCTCTCGTGAAAATTTCAGAAAATGGACATACTGCATATAGAATGTCTGCTCCTCAGTTGTAGCGTGAACCTTGAAAAACATTATTTCACAAAGTCGCTATTCTAAAATTTTCTATTTTTTAGGTTTTGCGTCTGTCTTTTGAAATCCTTCTAGTAACACATCTATGTATGTTTTTTTTAAAGCCGTGTTCTCACTTATAATGAAAATTTGATTTTAAATAGAAAATGGACTATTTGGTGCTCGATTTGGTGTACAATAACAGTAGCTGACTAAAAACGTACAATAAAAAATAAAGAAATGTGTAAAAAAAATTGCGAATGCAAGAGATACGCGCATTTTAGCGTTAATTTTATTTACAATTTTCTGACTTTATTTTTGAAAATAACGCGTTCAAATTTTTACAGTATATCTAAAACGTTATTTTTAATATTATGTCAAAGCCACAATTTTTTTAAAATTGCATTAAAAAATTTTTTTTCGCGATTTATTTATTCGCGATAAAAGCGCTTCGACATAATATTGTAAATAACATTTCAGACATACTGTAAAAATTTTAACTCGTTATTTTCAAAAATAAAGTCAGAAAATTGTAAATAAAAAAGTGGTTGCGAGAGAACAGCCTTAAATTACATAATGGATTGAATTTCAACCCCTAAAGCTGCTACGGCGAATTCGCTAGCACAGATTAAAGATCAAACAAAAATAATGAAACCTCATTCAAGCTCAAGCGATGCTCTAACGTTCGACACCAAATTCATCCGAAAATTCGAAAGTGGGGGAGGGAGAGGGGACACTGACATGCATTTGAAAAACGGAAGATTTAAATATGATTAGTAACTTTGGTTTTTTTTGCGGATAATAATGATAATTGGGATTTAAAAATTTTATTTTCTTACTGAGATTTGCTATTATTTTTTTAGACGTTTTTATACATACTTTCCAAATTTGGAAGCTTTAAAGCTCTTCCTATTTTTTTTTAAATTAAATTTTTTTAAATAAACTCAATTTTTAAGTAAATAAATGTGCAAACAATTATGCAAAGTATTTTTTAGATACTACTAAAAGCCCCAAAATATATATCTAACTTATAAATCCGATAAAATAGAATTTCATTTATTGCCACTTTTTGAAGCCACATACCCCACTGTGCAATGGTTTCAATATCGATTTGTGGAAAAACTATAACGGTGCTAGCTTTCATACTTGGTTACTAGCTGATGCTAGCTATAAGGATTCGGGAGCTAGCTTTTTGAGAAAAAATATTAACTTGGAGGGGCTAGCGTTAACTTGCCCCCCCCCCCCGGATTCAGTTACGGTTTGCGGAAAAACTATAACGGTGCTAGCTTTTATATTTGGGTGAAAGCTGGTGCTAGCTATAAGGATTCGAGAGCTAGCTTTTTGAGAAAAAATTTTAACTTGGGGGGCCGTGATATCTGGCGGATTTAGATTTTTAAGCGAATTTCTAGGCCACCTTAACTTAAATTAAGTTTATATTAATGTTCTTGCATAAACTCACCATAATTGGTTCTAAATTATATTGTTCTATGGAGTTCTTGTAGTTTATTAAATTAAATTGACATTATTGCACTTTTAAATAAAATGTGAATTTTAAATTCAAATTAATTTAAATGTTAAATCCTTAAGACGATATTGATACAATTAAAGACATGGGTATTTATTTCTATTAGCAGTCCTTTTAAAACTCCTACATTATTTATTATATAATCAATGCAAAAATTATTAAATAAAGAATACAAACAAAAAAGTTTCAATTTGGTACTTTTCTTTAGATTTACTTGCTAATTCAATTTTGTGATATAGCACCTTTATTCTCTCATGTCTTCAATTGACCTTGAGATATTATTAATTTATAGTGTTTTTCCATTTAATTTAATAAAAATAGATCGATGAGTTTCAATTATTATATTTCACTTATAAGCTTTAAAAGTAGAAAGTAAAGATTTGCTTAAATTACTCATGCAAGTCCATATCAGATCAGGTTTTTCCTGAGTTCATTTAAAATTAAAATGATACTATTGAAACAAACAAATTAAAGTAAATTGGTTAGTTAACCGTTGATTTCTTACCGGAGTTCAAATGAACAATAACAGGTTTAAATAATTTTAAAATATTTAAGATAATATTAATTATTTAAATACTTTTTTTTATTAAATAAATAGTCAAAAACAATTTCAACTATTTTTGATCCAAAAATTAAAATAGAGGTCTGACAAAATACACCTGATTCTAAGAAAAACGTGAAAAACCTTTCTCAAAAATAGTTTTCACTCAGTCACATTGGAAATTGGAAACATCTCAGAGATAATTTTTACAAAAGAAAAACTTACCACGTCCACGTGTATATAGAAATAATGGTCTTTGTGATACAATATTTTAATTAATCTACGAACTTGACGAAGTGCTCTACCATTTAAAGTTAACAAAAATACAATTCTCGATGGTTTAGCGTAAGTAGCAGTACTTGTTTCCGCTACTTGTGGCACAAATTCTAAAAATGATTAAAACACATAGTAAAAGAACAAGAAAAAGAAACAATATAAACTTACTTCCTATTCCGGTTTGATAAATATTAATGGTATAATATCCACCACATGCTAAATGAGGATTGGTAGGACATTTCATATTACAAGAAGAATCGGGAAGTCTAACAGCTGCCGTTGGTTCATCATTACCACAAAAACATTCTGTGCTGTAAAGAAAAATAATTATGATTTTGATTAATTAAATCTGAACGACTTACGAATATTGTACTCCGGCATAGAGAAATCCAGATTGAAGGCACAAGTGAATGCAAAAATCCGGTGAATTGGTATTTTTATAATTTCCGTAATACCCATTAAGCAATCTATAATTTTTTTCATCTTTAAAGCATCCCAAAGATTTGCCAGAAACGAGACCTTCATTGGGACAGTGATTCGGTAATCTTTTGGGATATAACAATTCTTGCGCTATAAGGCACGTAACGTTTGATATCTGCTGCTTACATTTTTGCGTTTTAGCTCTGTGTATTGCCGAAATTGCTTCTTTGACAGTTATATCGCAAGGAGGCACAAAATCCAATTCCTTGAGTCGTAGGACTGGTTGAGTTTTGGTGCTCTTGTTGCTTGTTATTGAATTGGATTTTCCTTGTCGTTTATGCTGATGTGCACTGTTATCAATATCTTCATCGTCTATCACAAAATTATCCTTACTTCTACGAGCCGAATTAACACTATTTTCTACATCGTTTATATCTAAATTTATTTTCTTATGGGGACTCCATTGACCAGAACTTTGAGCACTATCTACATTGAGACCAAAAAATCGAATTGCCAGATACAATTGGAATGTAAGTATTAAAACACCGATAATAAAAAAAATTTTGTATCTTCGAAGCCATTTGTTGTCTCCGTTTTTTATCACGACCATTTCCAAAAATGTTTACTCTTTATACTTATCAACATGTTTGAACTTTATAACTATTTAATTGCAGTTCAATAATTTGTACATATTTAACAAATTTGTTTACATCTTATTATTATTTAAACAATTAAACCCTTTTTATTTAACGATTATTGTGATATTCGAAATTTTATTAACTCTAATATATGTGCATGACATTAATATCGTACAACTATTTAATGTAAATTGAATTTGATTAAATACTATTTCATATTTGTCGTCGGCGTAAATCACACAATGCACCACATACATACACATATACGACAGAGAGGGGAGGAGAGAGTAGGATTTGTTAATGGAAATAGTGGGGAGAATTTAACACTTGAAAAAAACAAAATTGGACAGTGGCGTAACAACATAATTGTTAGTAATCAGTGAATCAATAATAATAATAATCTTACTTAGCAATAGCATTACCGATGATGATTGCTTAAAAATATTTAAAAAAATTAAAATACAAAATAAATCCAAAGTGAACAGCCATTACGTAATAAACAGAAAGTTTAGTCACCTGATGATGAATAACGAAATAAACGTTTGCGAATTAAATTTACTATGCTTTCAGTATATTTTATATTGTGATAATTTTAAGTTTATACTTGTATAGATAAACAAGAATACAATAAGTAGCTTGATCTTGATATAAGTAATTCTAAAAAAAACTAATGTTTTTAAAAAAATAGGTAAATCTCGCGACAAGCTTTTATATCATATAAATTGTGCAATGCAATAAATTGGCAAGTTTGTTTTAATTTAAAGTTCATTTTCTTTTCTTTAGAGCATTTAAATAAAAGCTTGTTTTTAAAAATATTTTTTTACTATTAATTTATTAAGAATTATTTTTACAGAGATAACTAATTAATAAAGGAAACGGATTATTGATATTTTCTTAAGTGTATACTTTAAGCTTGTTTTATGTAAATTTTTATTTAAAAATTAATAAAAATATTATGAGCCTTTATAAACGACTGATAAACAAATTCTTCTTCCATTATGGTAAGTAAAGTTACTGAAAATAAAAAAAAAAATTATCTGAATATAAATGAATGTAGCTATCGTTAAGCGTAGGCGTTTTTAATTATTTACAAAATGGCGAAGGATTAAAATATTTTTTTTTATTTTTAAAAATCTTTTTTTTCATTCAAGCAGTTTATTAAAATAGTGATTATTAAAATTTTTTAAATCTGCTACGTACAACGTTAGACACTATGATTAAAAAAATTAAAAATTGGCCGATAAGTTTTCGTATATTCGTTGGCCCGTGCCGTACATAAGGGAGTGGTTTTAGAGGTTTAACCCCCCATGGCATAGGAAAGGAGTAAAACAAAAGAGTCTAAAAATTTTTTTAGGTAAAGGCCTCCCCATGACTATATTATCTAAGCTACGCACATAGAGTGATTTGCTCAATCTGGGGAGACAAAAAGGTATTTTCCGAAATCGACCCTAGAACCGTTATTTTGATAATTTTGGATACTAAAAAAACTATAAAAAACACATCAGAGTACATTTTTCAAATTGCTGCTAAGGTGTCAAGTTTTATTTTTTTTCATACAATTGGTGATGGATATCGACGGAGAAGATAAGTGAAAACATTTTTCATATTTGCTTTACATGATATAAGCACTCCCTCGGGTTTCATGGCTTTTTTAAAAAGGCTCCTTTTTGGACCTTGATTTTCCTTAAATGAAAATTTCAAAAGTAAATAAGTTAGTGTCCCAAGATTTCCCGACATTAAGTCTAGTATCATTGGAAAGCCTGTTTTCTCAGCTTTTAACCCTGTAAAATTTAGAAGTCACTTTTAGTCTCATCTATTTTTAGGGCTCAAAAACTGAGGGTACCTCAATGTACAGTGCGATCAAAAGTAAGTTGACAAACAGTTTTTCTGCAATAACTTTTTCAAATTTAAATATTTTTCTTTCCACCTGGTTCTTAGCTATAATAATGCTAAAGTATAGTTTAAAATTCATTTTTAGCCAGTTTTAAAATGAATAAACCTAGAAAATAATTTTGTCCCCCCAGATTGAGCAAATCACTGCATGTGCTACACCGAAAAAATGATTTGGTAATAGTTAACAAATCTTATTTGGTGTAACATTACGGTTGGTATGAATACAGGGAACCAAATATAAGTTAACTATAACCAAATCATTTGTTTGAGGAATATCTTTACTGTAAACTTATATTTGTTAACTATTAACTTATGGGATCTTTACAATAAAATTATATTGTGTAACTATTAACTTATAGGAACGTTAAAAAAATAAAATATTAAGTTGACGCAGAATCAACTTTTTCTTTTAGGTTTTAATTATTATTTATCATTTTAATTACATTTTTCTATTAATGCCCTTTGGATATGATGTTATAGCAGTGAATCTGAAAATTAAAAATTTCTTAACCTGACGAAGTATCGAACCTACGACGAATCCTTCGATTGTTGCGCGAGGCAACCACTGTAACCACTTACCTATGGAGACATAGTACAAAATGTGTAGTTTTTAGGTATATTGTATAGTTTTTAAATTTATATCTAAAATAATATGACGTTTTGAAAAATTTCAAATCAATATAGAATTTTTAAATTTTTTTATTTAAACTTACAATGGTTCATTACAGTCAATATATTGGCAATCGAGATTATGTATAAATTAAATACAAAATTTAAAATGGCCGAATAACAGGGTGTCCACCCGTTTAAATTCAAAAAATTATTTTTTATATAATTACACGTGGTTACCACAAACAAGATTTGTTAATAGTTAACAAATCATTTGTTCCTTAGAATTCGTATTCGTTTTTAAAAAAATATTTGTTAATATTAACACAATATGCCCAAACATGGTATAATGTTGAGACAACTTTATCAATAATTTTATAATATACTTATCGCAATTAATATTAATATACCAAGTGTTATATTAAACAAATTACCTCAAACAAATATATTTGTTTATAGATAACAATCTCTTTTCTCAGTGTACGTAGCGTTTTTCTTGATAAGTTATGTATTTTGTATAATACTATTACTTACATTAAACTATGGAGTTCCGGGTTATATGATAGTTCTTCGTCAGCATCTTTTGTGTCGTCCTTGCCTTTTTTTAAACTTTTTTTTATCTATTGTGAAATATGTATTAGCAATAAACTGAGCGTCTACGTGGAGTATCTGACAGGGACGGTAGCGCTACCTGCTCTAAATGAAGTGACTGTATTATAAAATATAATACTTTTAATTAAGAAATGAAAAAAATAAATTATTTTTTCTTTCAAATTTTTACAGTGGCGCTTCCGTTTAACGGCGCAACTTTAAATTTAAGAATTAGAGCTTTGACTTCCCCCCCCGACTAAAAGGTGAGCTATTTAAAATTTAAAAATAGAAGATTTGGTAGCAATATACGCCTAATGCAGTTCAGGGGCCCAAAAAATTGGACCCGGAGGCCATTTCCCACTCTGTCACTTTGATATTGTAGATTTAAATTGCCAGAAAATTGTGGATTAAAATTATAAAACATCATGACACAGACGTGCGAATGGCATAGGCCTAGCCATGTTACTCAGAGAGAAGAGAAGACCAACTTTGACAAAGGGGGAAAGTACTGATGAAAAATTTGGAAGAACTTACGGACATCCATTATAAACGGCCCCTTAAATTCCAGAGTTCATTACTTCTGTAATAAAATGATCATAAATATAAATTGATTGATTAAATACCAATTAAATGATTATTATAACAATAAAGACTGCCCATGTTTTTTATAGGAGTTTTATATCTTTATTATCGTATTGGTAGAGCAACTTACCAATTTCAAAAGTTTTAAATAATAAATTCATTTTAGAAATAAATACCATATTTTACTGCGAAGCTTTTTGAACAACAAACACATGCTAAATTGACTTTAATGATATAAGGTAATTCTATTTAGATAAAACTGTAAAGTTCTAATTATTCTTTAGATGAGTAAATATTCGTAAAGGTACGATTTTATTTAAAAGAGGAAAATTAATTGTTTCACTGTGGCCCATGTCTCACTGTGGCCCACCCTCCCCTACGCGTTTTATTTTATTTGCCATTTTGCGAACATTATTTTCAGAAAACAATACTAATTAGGAGAGAATGTTTAAGTTAGTTAATTAAGACGGTTTTTTTCTTAACCTAGAAGTACTGACCACTTTTCATTTTTCATAAATAAAATTGCATTTACATAATTATGCAATATTTAATTTTTAAATTATAAATAATATCACTAATGTTTGGAAAAAATATTAAAAAATAATTTAATGGTTACCAAATCACCTAGACCCTAGGTGATATCAAATATATTATTTATAGATAAGCTATAGTATTTGGTGATACTAATGGTATATGGTATGAGGATTCTCCAGGTAGGTTTGTTCCAACCAGCTGAAAAACCGTACAATATACGGTCACGCTCATGCGCAATAAGTTAAAATCATGCGGAACGGAAAAAAAGCGTTTCATTTTATCTAATACGCACGAGCATGACCGTACGTTTCACGGTTAAGAGGGGCATTTTTTTCAGGGCTCTTTTAATTTAATCAACAGATGGCGCCTACTTAAATATTTTTATAAAATAAGAGGAATTTGCTATATTTAAAATATAGCAAATTCGTTGAGATAATCCTATTCTATAAACAATATTCTTGATCTTAAGCTATTTTGAGTTCGTAATATTTATTTATAAAAACACAATTCATAATTAAAGTTTAATTATCTTTTGTTGTAAGTGAGTGTGTTTTGACATACTCAATACGAACTCAAAATAGCTTAAGATCAAGAATATTGTTTATAGAATAGTATTATCTCAACGAATTTGCTATATATTAAATATAGCAAATTCCTCTTATTTTATAAAAATACTAGCTGAACCCGGCCACGCGTTGCTGTGGCTCAGTCTGATATTAATTATTATTAGGGAAATAAATAAACGTATTGTAGCAAACATAGATTTACCAAGAGATAAAAAACATTTAAATTAATACTCTCTTTTGAGTTGCTGTGATATGAATGAAAAAAATTTTACACCACTCGGTGCGGTTTGTGCGCCTCGGCTTCGCTACGCTCGCCTCGTCTTCCAAAACTTCGCCCTCGGGTGTAAAATCTCGTTTTACGTCCTTGTGACGAAAACTACGTATGTGCATATATATTTTTGCGCACAGTACACATAAATTTGCTCCGAGCAACATGCGCAAGCGTTATTTGCTCCGAGCAACATGCGGGTCAGGTAGTACATGTATAAATGGTTTTTCATTGGTTAATTACCATGTACTACATGAAAATGTTGTGTAAAATCCAATGAATGGATTGTTTTTAATAATTATAACTTTATTAAGACTTTTCGGGTGGAGGGGGGGTGCAAAGTTTTATTGAACTGAGTTCCAAAGACTACCATAATATCTACGCTAAAGTGTTCTTTATTACTTTATTAAGACTTTTTTGGGAGAGGAGACTTTTATTGAATCGAGTTCCAAAGAGTACCATAGTAATATGTAGGCTAAAGTTTTCTGCGTCGATTTACTATTGCACCGAAATGGGCCTATGCCAAACTGTACTCGCTCCGAATTGGGCATGCGTCAAACAGTACTTGCGCCAAAAAAATTTTGCCGAAATGTGCTCTCGCCGAACCGAGGTATGTGTTGCCCCTGCCAAACACATTTCGAGAACAATGAATGGATAGTTTTTAATTATTATAAATTTATTAAGATTTTTCGGTAGGTGGGGGGCAAAGTTTTATTGAAGTGGATTACAAAGATTACCATAATATCGCTAAAGTGTTCTGCGGTTTTTTTTGTAGATTTGTAGGAAAAAAATAAAATAAAAAAAGGAATAAAATAAAAAGTATATAAAAACACTCTGCGTATATATATTGTCAATGAATGGATAACTTTTCGTTATCGTTATGAATTCATTAAGATCCGTAAAGTTTGGTTTACACTTAAAATTGCTTTAAGGGTAGTTCACACTACATGATTTATCATATGACTTGTCACATGACTTCTCATATGAGGGATATTTTTACGTTCACACTATATGATTTTTGCTATTATAGAAGTTATGGCTTTTATGATTGGCTGTTGTGATGGTATGATTTTAGCCATGACTTTTCTTATGACTAAGTCATATGATAAATCAAGTAGTGTGAACTACCCTTTCAATAGTAATGTAATGGTATGTGGAAACCAAACTTTACGGTTCATAACGATAACGAAAAGTTACAGAATAGGGGGGTTAATTATTATGACTTTTTTGTTGGGTGGGAGGAAGGGGGAAATTTTATTGAACTGAGTTCCAAAGAGTACCATAGTAATATGCACGCTAAAGTTTTCTGCGCCCTACTATTACACCGAAATGGGCCTATGCCGAACTGTACTCGCACCGAATTGGGTCTGCCGGTCTGCGTCGAACTGTACTTGCGCCAAAAAAATTTTGCCGAAGTATGCTCTTGCCGAACCGACCCATGTATGCTAAACACATTCCGGGAACACATTCTCGATGCCGACAATTCAAAAACTGATCGAAGGTTTCATTCGATGATTTTTTTTGTAGCTGTAGCTGACACTTGGCATCTGCGGAGCAGATGCGGGCGATAGCCCGCTTATCTCCTTCATCTGGTTTTGAGACCTGACGTTGAAAATTTTATACAGGGATTTCAAACCCGAAGAGCGGCGTCGAGCCGGTGTCTTGTTTATTATTGCGCTATAAGGTAAGCACTGCGGGGTCGGAGGCTAACGTCGAATTGTCCACGCGTGCACGCACGCGTGAGATAATCCCCGCGCCCGCGGCGGCGCGATGTGCTTACCTTGGGCCCCTTCTACAATAACAGAGCCTCAGTCGCGCCGTTGCTACAGCGTTTTTATTAAAATATTGACGTGGATTCTGATAGGTGCAAAATTCCAAAATTATCCACAATTTAAATTTTCATTTGGTCAAGGTTTTGTTTTGGAGATTTTCTTAAATTTAATTAGACGAAAATTAGTCACTTGTTATTTCTCAATTATGTGCCAATGAGTGCATGCAGAGACGAGATTTTTAGGTTTGGAGATTAGTCCAGAAAGCCTGAAAATTAAACATTTCAAATATGAAAACGTTAAAATTTTAGACTAATTTAATTTTTATTTATTTTTAAATTGTTAACTTACGTTTAAAAATTGAGTTGGTATAATGGTAGCTACGAGCATCGATGCAGTGTTTTTAAACAAAAAGTGAAGTTCGAAATTAAAAATTTAGTGACTTCAAAATGTTGAATTTGGCATCAGAAAATTTGAATTTCGCTGGAAAACCAACCAACCAGAGTGCGACACGATTTTCCTGGGAGAACTTTGTGCAGGAAACGAGAAAAATGGTCAGTTGCCATAGTGTGTTGGAGGTGTGAAGTCTACGACTTGACGACTTCAAAGTGTTATCTTGGAGTGTGTGAAAATTACCCATTGGTAATTAATTTAACGAAGATTATGAGCAACTGGGTTTTTGTGGATGGTGTGTGCTGCTAAAGAAGAGTGTTATGAAATTCATTGTAATTTTTGAAGATTTGGAAAGTTTACGTACCAGTCATGACATGAGGCCACCATTTTGTCAATCGTGGATGCAAGAGATTTAAAAGCCAATCATCAATTATTCAAGCCATCATCTTGGTAAATACTATTTAAATTGTTTATTTACGCTATTTCCACGATGATCTTCGATATTTGTTACAATGTCGCGGAAATTTTGAGGTTAACTACAATGGACGTTGTTAAAATTGCATTTCAAGTCGCAATTATGAATGGATTTCTTCACATTTAATTTATTAAACACATTAGTGGAACAATTTTAATAATAGATTTGTGTTATTTGATTGCGAAATTTAAATTTACGCGATAAACTTTTTCGAACGGTTTTTATGCATTTAGTAATGGTTACCATACCAACAAAGGTTATTTAATGATGCCAATTTTTTTTATGAACAGTTACAAAAGCGCTAATTTTTAAACGTTAAACAATTTTTCTTATTTTTGTAAATTTTCATTACAGATGTTTTCTTTAGATTACAATATGACGTTGATTATTCTACAAATTGGAGATACTGATTTTGAAAATTTAAATGTGTAAATTTGTAGAATAATTCTTCAAGATTTTGGAATTATCGATTGAATCGATAAGGTTTAATTACAAGAATTTCGTTTCAATTCATTAGTTTATTTGATTATGAATACTATTATCGTCACATTAAATTATAATTTTATCCCTGAGAATTTTGTTTTATTGATTGTGGATAGTTTGCAAATAAGTTTTGGAACCTACTACTGAGGGAGAGTCTCGTTTATGCAAAACTCCGACTTCGACAGCTACGGGATTTAAAGAGTTGTTCGTCAGAACACGACAATATATAAAAAAAAAATTTTTACAATTTACAAACTCAACAATAATCTAACAATAGGCGCTGAAAAAAAAAATTAAAAACACAAGCTGAAAAAGAAGAAGATTAATTGGACAGGACAATGACGGATATTTGTAACCTCCCCGAGGCAGCGTGAACACTCCTCACTGGAACACGTCGTTCTCGGAGTCAGTGTCTGAATACGTGACGTCTGGGGCTGTGGTCGTTTTTCATTGGTCAGCCCATTGGCGTTCCAATAAACGCCTTTTAGGGCTGCGGGAAAAGTTGTCGTCATGAGATTTTAGAAGTGATGGCGTGAGCTGGAGGACAGAAAAGAAGTTAGTCGGACCTGGCGAAATGGCTGAGGGTTTTCTGGATCTCCTCGGAGGACATTCCGAACCTGACGAGCTCCAAGGTAACTGGTGTATATTCTCATAAATAACGCTATTATTATTTAAGTGCTTTGTTTATTAACTAACAACAAAACTAACTTATCTTTTTTATAAAGCTAAGTTACAATAACATATGTACATATTTACAGTTACGCCCTCTAGCCGCGCGCTTATATAGTTACATTTAAATTCGAATATATTACAATATCTCCCCTCATAAATTCAAACGATCCGGGGCCCTAATGTGTCTTCTTGGTCTCCCCTCAATAGGAACTGCATTCTCTGATTGCAAATGACTGCTTGTTGGTCCTTCATCGCTGTCTCTGTGCGTTGTTGTCCCCACCGGTAGATCTTCTGTATTTGTCTCCTTCGTCGTGACTTCTAAATCTGGTAAGATTTGCGCCGTCTCCCTTTCCGGTCTCGACAAACTCGCCACTTCCCCCACTGGAACTCTTTTCTCTTCCATTCTTGGTTCCGGCACCACTACACTTAGATTCCTATCTTGCACACTCTGTGGATCCATCTCTTCTCTAGGCTGTGCTAGAATAATTTGGTTTAGATGCCTTTTCCAAATCAAATTCTCATGAACCAGTCTACAAAAATAGATTCTGTCTCCTAAAATTTCGTCTATGACACTTTCTGCCCATCCCTTTTTATTTGGGTTTCTATAATCTTTGCAATATACACGTTCCCCTATCTCAAATTTTATTTCTCGACTACCTCTCATATAGGCCTCTCGATTCCTGTCGCCTTCTAGCAATAAATCAAAGCGATTTCTAATTTTTCCCTTAAAAACCAAACTTGCGGGTGTAACTCCTGTACTCATGTGAATGGAATTTCTGTAATGAAAAAGGTACCTATTCATTAATGTTATAAAACTATTATTTTTGTTTTTGTCATCTTTCAACGCTTTCTTCAAACCCTGTTTGAAACTTTTGACACTATTTTCGGCAAAACCATTTGTAGCTGGATGCCCCGGAGGAGACGTCAGGTGTTTTATGCCATTATCGTTCATGAATCTTGCAAATTCTTCGGAACTAAATTGCGGACCGTTATCCGTAACCAACGTTTTTGGTAGACCAAACCTCGCAAAACATTCTCTAAATTTCTCCACAGTGTTTTTCGTGTCTGCGGTACTCACAATAAAGGCTTCTACCCACTTAGAGAAACTATCCGAAATTATTAAGATCATTTTATTTTCAAAGGGGCCCAAATAATCCGCATGAACCCGTTCATAAAAATATGTTGCCTTCACTGTGGGCATTAATTTGGCCTTAACTGGTTCTGGTCTTAACGATAAGCACACTTTACACGAATTAACCCACTTTTCGATATCCGTATCTAACGATGGCCACCAGAAATACGATCTTGCATTGGCCTTCATCTTGGAGACTCCTTCATGCGTGTTGTGGAGCTCGTTCAATAGCTGCACCCTCAAGCATTTTGGAACCAACACTCTATATCCCCACATAATCACGTTCTTTTCAATGGACAATTCCGCTTTTCTCAAAAAATAGCCCTTCAACAGCTCGTTATCACTTTTGTTTGGAAATCCAGTTCTGATGTAGTTGAAGATTGCCCCCAACTCCGCATCTTTCCTTGTCGCTGACCTTATTCGGTTCAAATCGATCGGCACAATGTTTTCCATAAAATCTAAATAGTCGTACTCATTTTCCACTTCTTTCTTTCGCGAGTTCGGCAATGGCAGTCTCGACAAACAATCCGCCTGCACGTTTTCCTTTCCTTTAATAAACTTAAACGAATAATCAAAGTTGGCCAAGAACAGGGACCACCTCTGCAGCCGTCCCGCTGCCATCTGCGGTAAACTTCTATTCTCCCCAAATAGCGCTTCTAACGGTTTATGGTCGTTCATTATTTCAAATTTCCTACCCGCCAGGTACTGGAAGAATTTCTTCACCGCCCAGACTATGCTTAGTGCTTCTTTTTGAATCATCGCATAATTTTGCTCTGCTCTTGATAACACCCGTGACACAAAGCATATAGGTCTCTCTGTTCTATCAAGCATTATGTGCGACAACACCGCCCCAATCCCTTTTGCACTGCTATCACACGTTAACCGTAGTGGTAATGTCGGATCATAATGCACCAGCACCCGATCTGATGCAATTTCCTCCTTGGCCCACTTGAACGCTTCGTCGCAATCTGTTGTCCATTTAAACTGAGCATTCTTCTCACACAGTCTGTATAATGGTTTTAATTTTATTGATAGATTTGCTATAAATCGTGAATAATAATTGACCATTCCAATAAATGCCCGAACTTCTTTTATATTTCCTGGTGTCGGCTTGTCCACAATTGCTTTGATCATCCCGCTATCCTTTTCTAATCCTACTGCGGATATTTTGTGCCCTAAATACTTGATCGTGTCGCAGAAAAAATTGCACTTACTCTTATTCAGTCTAAAACCTGCACTCTCTAACTTGTTCAGTACCTCCGCTAGATTCTTTAGATGTTCTTCCCTGGTCTCTCCTGTTACTACTATATCATCCAAAAAAGCTACGGTTCGTTTTGATCCCTGCAACACTTTTTCGATAATATTTTGAAAAATTGCACAAGCCGGTTTTGTGCCATACGGTAGTCTCTTCACCTTATATATCCCATATGGTGTGCTCCAGGCTAACAACTCGCTAGTTTCTTCGTCTACCACCAACTGATTGTACGCACTTAATAAGTCTAGTTTCGTAAATTGTTGCCCCCCTTGTAGTGCTGCAAATATTTCTTCAATCCGAGGCAACGGGTGATTACCATCTTTCAAATACTTATTAATAGTAATCTTGTAATTCGCACAAAGTCGAATGTCCTTGCCATTTGCCTTCATTACCGGGACCAATGGGGTGCCAAACTTCGAATTTGCCACTTTCTCTATTACTCCTATTTTCTCCAAACGGTTTAACTCTTTAAACACTTTCTCTCGAAATGCAAATGGTATTTGTCGTGGTTTGTGGAAAATCGGTGTCACTTGTTCATGTGTTTCCAACGTGACCTTATGTCCATTGAACTCCCCCAGCTCTTCTTTAAATAAGTTGCTGTGTTTTTCCAACAATTTCTCTATCGTACTTTGACCCAAGTTATTAACTTCCACTACTCCCGCACCATTAACTGTGACATTAAAGTCCTTCAATAAGTCTCTTCCGACTAACATTCTCGTAGCTTCTTTCACTACCAATAGTTTTCCCTGCTTATTTTTTCCATTAATCTCAATCATTGGTCTAATCTCACCTACTGGAATTATCAACTGCCCTGAGTATGTTCTTAGCTTGACTATACTAGTTTCTAACTTCACGCTTGCCAGATGTCTCTTGTAAATACTGAAAGGAATACAGCTTACCCCTGAACCTGTGTCTACTTGCATTGATAGCCTTATCTTATTTACCTTCACGTTTACCATAATCGGGTCCACCAGATTGCAGTCTGATGTGATCCATAAGATTTCGTTCTTTGCAGATTCTTCTCCGCTTTCCGGATCCTGTTCTAGGTAATGACTTTTGCTAGTTTTCCCGGGACATGCCGCCGCTATGTGTCCTTTTCGTTTACAAATGGTAGGTACATATATAATTTCTAAACTTGCAATGTCGGAAAGTGTGGTTTCCTTTTGCACAAGCGAAGCATAATCGATTTGTAGGTCTTGTAAGATTATGTGGCTCTTCTGTTCTCCCTCTCTGTACTTGATCAATTTTGTCCACACATTCTTCTTTCCTTTCCCTCAAAACCGCCTCTTTTCTCAATGCAATTTCCAATAGCTCATTCAATGGTTTGTTTAGGCTTTCTTCTGCTACTCTGTCATAAATCGGACCCAATTTCATCGCAAAAATGAATTTGTCTTTTACCCGCTCATTTAAGATGTTCCCAAATTCGCACTCCGATGCTACCATTTTGACCTTAACATGCCAATCACTAATATTCTCGTCTGTTTGTCTTAAACTATCGAATTCCCTTCTTCTTCTGTGCACTGGAACTCTCGGTTGGAATTGTGCATTCAGCAGTTCTACTAATTCTTCAAATTTCTTATCCTTCGGTTTAATCGGGTTACAGAGATTTCTAATTATTTTATAAACCTCCCTATCAACACACTTTAACAAAATTGGTACTTTTTTCCCTTCTGCCACTTCTTGTACTTCGAACTGTTGTTCTAGTCTTTCGTAAAATATTTCCCAATCATCTCCTCTCCTAAACTCCTCTACCGGATTAAACCTTTCGTTCCTTATTGTTACCACTGTCTGCTCCTCCATTTCCAAAACTTTCCAACAACCAGTAGATACTACCACCAAAATAACCTAATCTTCCACGTGTTTTAAATCACACCAGAACGTCTTCCAAAAAAAAAAAATAAATACCGGTGATTGAATCTTGAACCAACAAAGCTAAATTCTTGCACGTGTTTCCACAACCCAAATATCCGAACTTTTTCCGAAAAACAACAAAGTGTATCCTCAATAATAATCGTCCTGGTCGAGAGTATATAAACCCAACTCTACCAAAAAAAAACAAATCAATCCACGAAACGATTATTTAATACTTGCTTGGATCCTTGGTTGTAAACACGTGCGGCCACCACTTCTTTTTCTTTAATTCATCCTCGTCGCCATTTATTTGGTGTATATTCTCATAAATAACGCTATTATTATTTAAGTGCTTTGTTTATTAACTAACAACAAAACTAACTTATCTTTTTTATAAAGCTAAGTTACAATAACATATGTACATATTTACAGTTACGCCCTGAATAATTCCCCTGGGTAGGAAAATTATCCTAAGTTGAAGCGGTGGCACCTGGACTTGGAGGTCTTCGGGTGAGGACTTAAACAAACGAGTGTTCAAGACTCACTCAATAATATATTTAAAATCATCTCTTTTATACAAAAATATGTACATAAGAATAATAAGTTAAACAAGAACAAAGTATGATCGTAAAAATTATTGTAAACTCAGCATTTTGTTTATAGCTATTTCCGTGCTTCCAGGATGATTCATTTGTTACAATGTAACTAGTACAATTCATTACCTAGTCGTCATTTATATAAATTTATAAACTTATCAATTATTGATTGTGGATTACATTTCTACTTTGAGTAAATTATAAGTTGTAATTATAATGCAAGTTCATTGCCTGCCCTACTGAATATAAATACATTTCATTATTCTGCATTTTTGTTATCAATCCTACCTTGCAATTAAATTACAAAGTAAACGTAGTTTTGTATAAGAAATGAAATTTCCATGTTTAATATTGAAAATGACAATTTTTAATAATTAAACATTCTGCCGGGTCAAAATGAAAATGTTGATGCTGGTGGTGGTTGGACCATTTCTATTTGATTCGCCGATTTGTCGGTACGGTGTGCATGAGTTGATTTCGAGTGACTGATGATGCTGCATTGCTTTTTTGTTGTACCTCTTTTCCAATGGTTTCTGTAACTGATGTTTATTATTTTGAATTATAAAATTTCTTACGTCTTTTAGTGTTGCCTGAATCTTCTTTCGTGCGTAGTGTGGTGTTTTCTTTACATGAGCTGGTGAAACGAGCTCATGTAAGCTGCCACGTCCAAACGAGATGTGTTGTTGGATTGGATTGACGAATACAAATGCGGGCGTAAATCGCATAATTATTTGGATTGGCCGGCTTTGTTGAGGTTTTGGATTTAAGGCTCGAATTTGTTGGGCTTCTTGTATTTCTGTTTGCTTGTACATGTTTTCTTTGATTTTTTGATTTTGCTGTGTAGGATTTGGTGTAATTTGATTGTTGCCATGTGTTGAATTTGCTTGTAGTTTGTCCCATCTTTGTAATAATTCTATATTTGATTGTTGGTTTTGGCGATTTTTTGTTAATTTTTGTATTGCGATTAAATTGATGCTTGAAACTCTTGGTTTTCTTGTTGCTTGCTTTTTGACTTTCGAAACTTTGGGGCTTTCTTCTTTTATTTTTGCTGCTTCATCACTTGTCTTTTGAGCTTCTTTCTGTTTTATAATTTCTTCCAGATCCAAAAATGTCTCTTCTTCCTGGTTTTCATTTTCTTGGCATACGACGTTTTCTTCGAATGTTGGTTCTTCCTTTTTAGATTCTTCTCTTTTCCAAAATTTTTCTTCTTCATTTGTACGATTGATCACGCTAATTATTTCTGCTGGTTTTTGTGTTTCTTGTGAAATTTTGTCTGATCCTTTTCTTTCTGTTGTACCCATGTTTCTGAATTTGCTGCAATCTTGAATTCTGTGGTCTTCATTGCAACAGATGCATCTTAGTTGATTGATAAATGTAGTTACATAATTTTGATCTGTTTTTGGCCAAGTAATTTTGGATTTGTACTGTGATATTTCCACTATTTTTTGTTCCAGTTTGACCATTATTTCTTCGTATTTTGCTCTAATTTTCTTAACTTTATTTTCGCTGAAATATTCATGTTCATAGTTTTCTTCGTTTGCAAATATGTCTTCGTGAAGTTCCCTTATTGCATTCCATTCTCCTTCTAAGTTTTTTAATAATCTTTCGTACTTGCTTAGCGTATTGTCTTCTAATATTTCGATTGCTGCTGTTTTCATTGTTTCAAATAAGTAATAAATCTTCAGATATTGTTTTTTGATTCGAATTATTTGACTTGGTTCCATTTTTTGATGTTGTTTGTTTTGATATTTTGCGCTCAAATTTTTCTTAATTTGTTTGTTGATGAATTTGTTGTTTTGAATTATTGCAGAAGTGTTTTCTTTACATGACCTGAGTAGAAAAGGTCATGTAAGCTGCCACTTCCAAACGGAACTTGTGTAGGCGAATAGATATATTTTGGTAGCTTGCAGTTAGGTTTGTCCAGGTGTCGCTGCTTAGATTGTTTGGTGTTTGTTTGTTTGAATTGAACTTCTAGACGCCACTGTTAGACGCTTGTGGTTTGGTTTGCTTGAATTTCCACGGTAGATTTTACTTGTTTAGATTTGTTTGTTTTGGATTTTTAGACGCCGCTGAAGACCGTCCGTTTTTGATTTGCTTGAATTGAATGTCCAGATGCCGCTGTTAGATGCTTGTGTTATGAATTGCTTTGATTCGATTTGTTTGATTGCTTTTTATAAGTAGTTCAGGCGTCGCTGCTAGACCCTGGGTGCGTGTAGATTTGTCCGGCGCCTCTGCTTGGACCCGGTGGTTTGATTTTCTGTCACTGGTGGACGTAGTTTGCTCGATTTGCCCGGAGTCGCTGCTTGGACCCGGTGGGTTTGTCTCGCTGGTGGACGTAGTGTGCTTGATTTGCCCGGCGTCTCTGCTTGGACCCGGTGGATTTGTGTCGCTGGTGGACGTAGTGTGCTCGATTTGCCCGGAGTCGCTGCTTGGACCCGGTGGGTTTGTCTCGCTGGTGGACGTAGTGTGCTTGATTTGCCCGGCGTCTCTGCTTGGACCCGGTGGATTTGTGTCGCTGGTGGACGTGCTGCTATGCGATAGATTGGCGTTGAAATTGACTTTTTGGCTAGCTTGCGGCCTCACAAACTAATTAAACCGACGAAAGGCCTGGAGTACCAAAAGTCTATTGCTGGTTCCAATTTCTTCGAAGGACCATTTGAATAAGTTGAAGCGGTGGCACCTGGACGTGGAGAGGTCTTCGGGTGAGGACTTAAACAAACGAGTGTTCAAGACTCACTCAATAATATATTTAAAATCATCTCTTTTATACAAAAATATGTACATAAGAATAATAAGTTAAACAAGAACAAAGTATGATCGTAAAAATTATTGTAAACTCAGCATTTTGTTTATAGCTATTTCCGTGCTTCCAGGATGATTCATTTGTTACAATGTAACTAGTACAATTCATTACCTAGTCGTCATTTATATAAATTTATAAACTTATCAATTATTGATTGTGGATTACATTTCTACTTTGAGTAAATTATAAGTTGTAATTATAATGCAAGTTCATTGCCTGCCCTACTGAATATAAATACATTTCATTATTCTGCATTTTTGTTATCAATCCTACCTTGCAATTAAATTACAAAGTAAACGTAGTTTTGTATAAGAAATGAAATTTCCATGTTTAATATTGAAAATGACAATTTTTAATAATTAAACACGCCCTCTAGCCGCGCGCTTATATAGTTACATTTAAATTCGAATATATTACAGTAACCCTGGCTATTTCTTGCTTGGAAGCGGTGAATCTACCGTTGTCGTCGGTAGGAAGATTATTAGAAGGCTTGTCTTTTTTGGGAGCCTCAGATACATTCTGGGGAGAAGATGGTTGGGTGAGTTTTGGCCTGGTCACCTGGACGTTCTGGGAGAGAGCTGATTGGGTGGGGTTTGACCGGGCCACCTGAGCGTAAGAACGTTCATTGGTGACCGGTTTGTACCGTCTTGCCTGGTTGTTGAGGGAAACTGGTCAAAGGAGAGCTTGCGCTCTCCACATTTTAGGATATGACTTACAGCCCTGGTAGCTAGCTGGGTGGTCACCACCACAGTTAGTGCAGGTAGCCGTACCCTTGGGCCTGGTGCACTCGGCTGTCCAGTGCTGGCCTGGACATTTTACACACCGGGGTGTGGCCTTGCAGCAACTCTGAGCGTGGCCGAAAGATTGACAGCGGTGACACTGCCCAATCTTGGTTTTTGCGTGGGGGACTTCTATTTTGACGCAAATGTCATGGACCCTATCCTCGTTGAAAATATTGGCGGAAGTCGTGGTTTTGGGCATAGTGACCATGATGAGGGGAAGGGGTCTTCTGCCCCAACTGCTCCTCATTCTGCCTACCGTGCAGTCGTATCCCTTTGAAATGAGGTCCTCTTGGACCTCTTTAACATCAATGTTGATGGGGATGCCCCTAATGACTGCTTTTAGGGGCTTCTCCTCTCTCAATTGGTGGAAGTACCATCCACCTTCTTCGGGAGTAAGAACTGTACTTGCGCCAAAAAGTTTTGCCGAAGTATGCTCTCGCCGAACCGACCCATGTGTTCCCCTGCTAAACACATTCCGGGGACACATTCTCGATGCCGACAATTCAAAAACTGATCAAAGGTTTCATTCGATGATTTTTTCTTGTAGCTGTAGCTGACACTTGACATCTGCGGAGCAGATGCGGACGATAGCCCGCTTATCTCCTTCATCTGGTTTTGAGACCTGACGTAGAGAATTTTTTACAGGGATTTCAAACCCGAGGAGCGGCGTTGAGCTGGTGTCATGATTATTATTGCGCTGTAAGGTAAGCACTGCGGGGCCGGGAGCTAACGTCGAATTGTCCGCGCGTGCACGCACGTGTGGGGCAATCCTCGCGCCCGTGGCGGCGCGAGTGCTTACCTTGGGCCCCTTCTACATAACAGAGCCTCAGTCGCGCCGTTGCTACAGCGTTTTTATTAAAATATAAAAAAAAAATTTTTACAATTTACAAACTCAACAATAATCGAACAATAGGCGCTGAAAAAAAAAATTTAAAAACACAAGCTGAAAAAGAAGAAGATTAATTGGACAGAACAATGACGGATATTTGTAACCTCCTCGAGGCAGCGTGAACACTCCTCACTGGAACACGTCGTCCTCGGTGTCAGAGTCTGAATACGATCGAGGTCATGGTCGGCAGCAAACATTTGCAAAAGGGAACGTTTCTCATTGGTCAGCCCATTGGCGTTCCAATAAACGGTTTTTAGGGCTGCGGGAATTGTACTCGTCATGAAATCTTATGAGCGATGGCGTGGGCTGAAGGACAGGAAAAAAGTTAAACGACTCTGACAAACTATCCGAGGGTTTCCTGGATCACCTCGGAAGACATTCCGAACCTGATGAGTTCTAGGGTGACCCTAACTATTTCGCGTTTGGACGCGGTGAATTTACCGCTATCGTCTGTAGGGGGGATGTTGAAAGGCTTGTCTTTTTTGGGAGCCTCGGATAGTTTCCGAGAGGGGACTGATTGGGTGGGCCTTGATCGGGCCTCCTGGGCGTTTTGGGAGGGAGCTGGTTGGGTAAGGTTTGACCGGGCCACCTGAACGTAGGAACGTTCATTGGTGACCGGCCTGTACGAGTGTCTCGGTTGGCTGTTGAAGGGAGTTTGTTGAGGGAGAGCTTGCACTCTCCACATTTTGGGGTACGATTTGCAGCCCTGGTAACTAGCTGGGTGGTCGCCACCACAGTTAGTGCAGGTTGCCGTACCTTTGGGTCTGCTGCACTCGGCCGTCCAGTGCAGGCCTGGGAACTTGACGCACCTGGGGGTAGCCTTACAGCAGCTCTGGGCGTGGCCAAAAGATTGGCAGCGATGACACTGCCCAATCTTGGTTTTTGCGTGGGGAACCTCAATCTTAACGCGTATGTCGTGAACGACATCATCGTTGAAGATTTTTGCGGAGGTCGTTGTTTTAGGCATGGTGACCATGATGAGGGGAAGGGGTCTCCTACCCCGACTGCTCCTCATCTTGCCCACCGTGCAGTCGTAACCTTTAGCAATAAGATCCTCTTGGACCTCTTTAGCGTCTATGTTGATGGGAATGCCCCTAATGACTGCTTTTAGGAGCTTTTCCTCTCTCAACATAACTTACAACATATGTAGGTATCGCCCTCTACCGAACACAGTACGAAACACAGAGCATGAAATGAATTTTCTTCATAAATGGTTTTTTTTGTACATTTTTAGGAATAAAAAGTATATAAAAACACTCTTCTATTCAAATGCAAAGTTGTGTGAAAATTTGAAGTAAATCCATCGAGTACTTTTTGAGTTTTGACGACACAAACATACGGTCTCTGCATTTTTATATATACCGGGTGCTGAATGAGTTAGCCGAACATAGGATATTAACGTGTAAAAACTTATTTTTGCAAATTCCTGCTTCCCTAATTATTTTAGGGAAAAATTGAAAGACACAAATATAATGTAGAAATATAAACTACGAATGATAAGAGCATTAGATTTTATCTAACTTTTACCTAAAAGGTCAAAAAATTCTTTTAAAATTGTTAAAATTTTGATTAATCAGACTAGCCATGTAAGTTTCCAAGGTAATTATTTTTGATAAGTAATAACAATCAATTGCACGTTGTTTACAGTTTTGCACTTTATTAAATTTTAATTTCATAAAATGGAAGCAAAGTACACAATTAGTGAAAAAAATCAATTTTTAAAACTATACTATTCTGGAAACAGTATACGTATGGTACGAGATCTCTTTGCTGGTTTATACCCAGAAAGACCAATCCCTTCTCTTTCGACCATTCAAAATGTTATTAATAATCAAAATCAATATGGATCTGTATTTAAGCCATCGTGCAAGACATGCAGAAATAAATCAATATTGGCGAAGCTCCAGGTACCGATACCGAAACAAATGTAATTGCTGCCTTAGTGAATAATCCATGTATTAGTACGAGAGAAATTGGTGCGGAGTTAAATATTCATCACACTACGGCGTTCAAAATTATAAAAAAACATCAATTTTGATCTTATAAGTTCCACAACCATCAAGAAATTTTTGAAGAGGATATGTACAAGAGAATGATTTTCTGTGAAGACATTATCGAAAAGGCCAATGTGGACAGAAATTTTATTAAAAATATTTGTTTTACCGATGAGACAACTTTTAGTATTAATGGGGAACCAAATGTTCAAAATTATCGGTTTTGGTCCACCGAAAATCTACATTTAATGATCAACAATCGTTCACAGTGCCAAACTGTAAATGTTTGGGCAGGGATATTAGGAGCAAACATCATCGGACCATTTTTTATTGATGGAAATTTGAATGGACTAATATATCTAGAAATGTTACAAAACGAAATTGGACCGGCAATTGATATTGTGGCAGGAGAAAATAACGTAATCTACTATCAGCAAGACGGATGTCCGGAACATTATACCAGAGATGTAACTAATTATTTAAATAAATGTTATCCCAATTCTTGAATAGGACGCAATGGACCAATAAACTGGCCAGCTCGGTCACCAGACTTGGCTCCAAATGACTTTTTTCTGTGGGGTCATTTAAAATTTAAAATTTAAAATTTATGGTGAACGATACCAAAGTATTGATTCATTAAAAAATAAAATTGTGGAGGAGTGTGGCAATATTACCGAAAGACAACTTGCAGATGTACGACGTAATTTTTATGATAGACTTGGTTTTTGTTTAGCTGAATATAGAAACCTGTTTGAACATTTGCTGTAAATTTGATTTTTTATTAATTGTTTGTAATTGTTTATTATTAATAGTTTATGCATAATAGTAATTAAATAGAATTTATTTTATGGCCAGTCTGATAAATAAGAATTTTAACAATTTCAAAAGCACTTTTTACTTTTTAAGTAAAGAGGTCATTTTTCTTATACTGATACAAGGATTATTCACTACGGCAGCAATTACAATTGTTTCGGTATCGGTACCTGAAGCTTCGCCAATATTGATTTCTTCTAAATTGAATGTTTTATTTCTGCATGTCTTGCATGATGGCTTAAATACAGATCCATATTGATTTTGATTATTAATGACATTTTGATTTGTCGAAAGAGAAAGAATTTGTCTTTCTGGGTATAAACCAGCAAAGAGATCTCGTACCATACGTATACTGTTTCCAGAATAGTATAGTTTTAAAAATTAATTTTTTTCGCTAATTTAATAAAGTGTTTTGCACTTAATAAAGTGCAAAACTGTAAACAACGTGCAATTGATTGTTATTACTTATCAAAAATAATTACCTTGGAAACTTACATGGCTAGTCTGATTAATCAAAATTTTAACAATTTTAAAAGAATTTTTTGACCTTTTAGGTAAAAGTTAGATAAAATCTAATGCTCTTATCATTCGTAGTTTATATTTCTACATTATATTTGTGTCTTTCAATTTTTCCCTAAAATAATTAGGGAAGCAGGAATTTGCAAAAATAAGTTTTTACACGTTAATATCCTATGTTCGGCTAACTCATTCAGCACCCGGTATAGAAGATTAAGTAGGCGCCATCTGTTGATTAAATTAAAAGGGTCCTGAAAAAAATGCCCCTCTTAAACAAATCTAATTTGGATACTTGAAAGGCCAAGTGGCTAATTCTCATTGTGGTTAAAAAAAATTTTTAGGCAGAAAAAGCTAAATAATTTATTCAAGTATGCATTGTTATGGTTGAAAACTTCAATGTCAAAAAGTTTGTTTCATCAATTGCAAATTATTTTGAAATAATTATACTACGCCATAAGTTTTATAGATATTTACCAATATTTAAAAAATATGTAAAATGAGGGTTACGCCATTTGGCCATTAAAGTGTCGATATGCTGTTCCTGATTCCTGATTCCTAATTTTTGTTTGTTTTCGATCCGGTCCTGCATCCGTGCGTCCATCCCTTGAAACAGTTGGCATGAACTGGTTTGAACGTGAATCATGTTTTAATCGCAAACTGACAGTTTTTCGAAAATATAGGTTAACAAACTGTGTGGTGCTTGTAATTTATTCGAAGTGTTAACTTAAATTTAAGAAAAATGGCAAACAATTTAAATTTTCTACAAAATGCACGAGAAGACGATTACGTCGAATATTTCATTTTTCCGGTAACTTGTAGTCAAGATAACGAAACCGAAATTAATTTGAAAAATTATTTACAACAAATTAATAACATCGTTGGTAAATACACTAAAAATTATATTTGGCATAAAGACGATTTTAAATTGTGCTTACGAACGAATACCACAAACATATTGGTCGAAGATGCTGATAACAGCTTACCACCACATTTGTATGGCATTTCACATTACGGAGATAACATCGAAGACGAATGGTTCATCGTGTTTCTTTTGTATCAAATTACACGAGAAATGAATGGGTTAATTGCACGAGTGGTTGATTCCGATGGAGAGTTTTTGTTCATCGAAGCGGCTAATTACTTACCACAATGGGCAAATCCCGAAGTGTGTGAAAAGCGAATGTATATTTATCAGGGTAAATTGCACCTCATAAAACCGAAAGATTCAAAAAATTCCGAAGAAGAAGAAGATGATGATGAAATTGTACTCCAAGAAGTGATAAACGAAATTCGTAAGTCTCCTAAAAATAGTTTAGCTTCCGAAGACATTCAAAATTCAATTTTAAAAAAAATTAAACATTATCCTGATCATATTAACAAAAATTTGCATTCTACTTCTGTGTATTTACCGGTTGGTGTCGCTGCTATTTTGAAACACAAACCCGGTTTAATTGCACCTGCCGTCCAAGCAATTTGTAATCGGGATTGTATTGATGTTAAAGCTTGCAGAGCCATGAAATACTTTCCACCTGAAAATCGGGTCTACACTCGCGTTACGTTTACCAAGTTCTTGTATGCTATGCTAACCCACAGCAAGTATTTACCAGACCGAAGAACTGGCTGGAATTTGCCATCTTCTGATAGTCCTCAATACAAAGCGCAAAATTTAGGCGTGAAAATAGCGTGTGGTTTTGAAATTTTAGCATCACAAGCTAAACCAAAAGAAGATGTGGAAAATGACAAAGGATGGATTAGTTACTTGAATAGTTTGAAAAACAAAGATTATTTCAATGGGCTAATGGAGCACTCGCAACCTTACAACGACTTATTAATTAAAGCAAAGGAATATTTCTCCAATTATCGCGATACAATGTATCACACACCAATTATAGGTCAGGAAATCTTAGAACTAAGTAAGAATCTTGATTATAAGGTAGAACAACTCAGAAAACTTGAAAAAGATTTGCCAAAAGATGATGAGGATTCGTGGTTGAATATCGATTCAGAAGAACTAGATAGAATGTTGGAAGAACAGTATGGACAAAAGAAGTCAATGACTTTTAATTCCAACACAGATGCACCAAGTTTCACGCAAAAAATGAATCGTTTTCTTAATCATATTTCCACTTTGGAAGGCGCAGAATTTCCATCTAACGGTGATTTTAATGAGGATGCACCTCCCGTAAGGCCCCCCAGGACTAAGAAAACGAATAAAACTGAAGCAGAAAATAATTCAAATTCATATAAAGTCAATTTCGATTCAGATCAGTTTATGTGTGCACTGGAAAGCTTTTTTGATATGGTGCCCGACGATGATAGTTGGGATTTAGAATCTGATTCAGATATGAGTGCTTATGGTGACGAGGAGGAAATTGATTTGAAAGCATGTAAAAAGGTTAGAAACGAAATGGAAAAATATATGCAGAAAATGGATCTTGAATTGGCACAAACCAACATCGGAACGAGCTTTGTGATAGAAAAAAAGTCTCAAAACGATACTTTTGATGATGTTGAAGATTTTGAACCGGTCGATATGGACATGAACGCTTTAAAAAATGTTTTACAAAGTTATCAAGCTCAATTGGGCGAAGCTGGCCCTGCTAGTAACTTGTTGGGACCGATGGGGATTCATTTAGAGCCTGGAACCAGTTCCGAACAACAACCACAAAATGGCGACTTACATCGTAACTAGACTTTAAAAATCTTAGTTTTTTGGTGCTTAAAAAATATAGAACACGTAAGCTGCTGCATCGTAAAACTATAACTCGGATTGGTTTTAATTTTTCTAACTTGTATTACATTAAAATGGGGTACTCATTCGTAACTATCTGAGGAATGGTTACACTAAAATCACGTGTTCTAGCTAGAATTTCGACAATTATGTTTACCCAACTGCCAGTTAGGTTTATAGATTTCTAGTCGGAAGTATTTCTACAACTGATACGTCACATTATATTTTACAATTTCAGTCGTAAACTAGACGGTTGCATTAGCTTTACAGTAGTTAACAATTCTGGGAAAATATTAAATTATCTCTTATATCTATACGAAAAAATTTTATTAAACAAATTACGTATGTAGTAAGTTTTATAATTTGTTAAAACTGTGATTTTTAATTTTTTGTAATTTTTTATTAATTTAGCAAGTAGTTGAGCAAATAAACTATTAAAAAACTTGAATTATATTTGTATAAGGAATATTTTTGTGACCATTGAACTACAGAGAAAGTCTTGATTCAACTCAGCTTGTAGTTGCTTCATCTTCATGTTTATATACTGGGTGGTTATTTCAAAAGTAGTCAGTTGAAGTACTTGTTTTTGGGTAAATTTAAGAAAACAAAAAAAACGTCAATTTAGATAGTGAGGGAGACGTTCAAAACAAATTCCTCCCCACCAGCTACCCTACTTCGAATATTTTTTTGCTAAAAATCATTTTAGCAGTGATAATTACATATATGCACACCACTATCACTTAAGGCCTGTATGACACGACGTTAAATTTTGCATAAAATTTACATGTTTTTTATTATAAAAATATTAAGCACTGTTGAATACAGAAAATTTACCAGCAAATTTTGTGCTAAATTTTCAATATTTACATGTTCTAAATTTGGAGAATAACAAAATATTAAAATTAAGTACTGTAACTCGTTTTTAACCCCCGAATCTGTGTGTCTGTCTGTGAGGCAAATGGATGAGCCGATTTTTGATTTAGTTTTTTTTGTTTGAAAGGTGACTTGATTGAGAGTATTCTTAGCTATGATTCAAGAAAATGTGTTCAGCCGTTTGAAGATCGTATGCTATTTCCTAATTGATGGAGGCAGGGGCGTACTAGTAAATAAGCATACATTTTAATGTAAAATTTGCATCTTGGTTCAAAAGTCAAAATAGCTGATCTACCACCCAAGCGCTCTCATTCAGTGAAATGGTCTAGCAGGGCCCGTATTAGTTTAAAATGTATCAAATAAAACTTAAATTAAAAATTTAAAAAACCCTCAACACAAAAAAATATCAAAACGTTCATTATTTATTTTGTATTTAATTGTTATGTTTAATTTTTATTTCTTGTTATTTTTAATGTGATCAACCCCTAACTACCTTTAGGGATTGATGTTATAGGTACCTTAATTATTTCTTAATATTTTTTAGGCGTGTTGTTCTCACTAAAATAATAGACGTGTACTTTTATAACTTGACTATAATAATAAAATAGTATATACACCGAGGGAGTAAAGTGCCACTTTTCGTCACGAGGGTAAAGGTTTTTACCCGAGACGAAGTCGAGGGGAAAATTTACCCAAAGGACGAGAAGTCACTTTACTCCCGAGCGCGAATATACTATTTTTTGTCTTTCAGCTATAAATCGATTATTTCTATATCTCGAAGTTTAATTTCGTCAACTACTCGAATTTCTAGAAGAATTTGTTAAATAAAATTTAAGTTTTCAAAAATACAAAGCGGTTTAGGTAGTCGACCTTTCTTGAAAATAACCATAAAAACTTTATTATGCCTACCCCAGATGTGGTAGTTTGCGTAACATGATATCATTGTCAAAGTACCGTATGCATTTTTGGAATCTTAGACGTAGTAATAAATTTGAGTTTTTTACTTTTCGTCCCGCTACTTTACTTTTCGTCCCGCCCCTAAGTAAACTGGCACTTTGCTCCCGCAAAAGTGGCAGTAAAGTGATCGCTTTACTCCCGGAAGACAAAAATATATTTACATAATTACATCTTAATTCTAAATATCAAATTAAATTATAAACATTTTTAATATAAATTCTTACTCTCTTACGATAATAACGACGTCCAGCATCTTCGGCATTCTGGAACCCAGAAAGCCGAAGATGGTGACTAACTGCACTCAATAGCACTTAACACCAAAGCTGATTAATTTGCGACTCAAAGTGCGACTGCCTCCGATCTAGGGTGCTATTCTCGAACTTATACGCTAAGTTTGCGTATACGAATTGACGAAAAACGAAGTGCCGTATACGTTATAATGTGGCGTGCGGTTCATACCCACTCGTTACTAGTAGACTAAAATTTTGCGTATACGACTCCGGGTCCTCGATTCAAGAATGCCATCTAGTAAAACTCGTACGCAGTATAGAAATAACGTATACGCAAAGCAAGCGTATAAGTTCGAAAATAGCACCCCTGTTCGGGGCGCCTTTTTATGTAACTACAGTCCTCTTCTAGTCAGGCTGCCTTCATTGAGTCGGTCCCTTTGTCGTGAGTTCAACCTAGTTCGATCTTTTGCTTTTTAAAAGCTTTTATTTAACTTGGGAAGACCGTCGTCCGTGTGGGTCGACCGCTTTGAGGCCATTTTTAAGCAACTTCCCGACGTCCTAGAGATCTGAAATTTGGTACACAGCTTTCACATGCAGAGCATTTTCATATTTTAATTTTTTTTTTCTAAAATTCTGAAAAATAAGCGAAAAATCGGGAAAAAACTGAAAATCATAAAGCGCATGCGTCAATGCGCATTGAACAGTTTTATCATACAGGGTGGAAAGTAACTTAGAATTCTAAATCTCATTTTTAAGGACCGCATTCAGGGTAAAGTTTTTCGTCGTAATGATTTATACAGGGTGAAGTATCAAACATCTAAAACACATAAATAAAGAAATATGATCGGGATGGGTCGTTTCGGCGCAGCCGGTTCGGCGCGACCGTTTCGGCGCGGCCGGTTCGGCGCAAGCCCATTTCGGCGCAAGCCGGTTCGGCGCGAGACCGTTTCGGCGCGAAACCGTTTTGGCGCAAGCCCATTTCGGCGCGAGCCAGTTCGGCGCGAAGACTTTTCGGCGCGAGCCGGTTGGGCGCAAAGGTTTTTCGGCGCAAGCCCATTTTGGCGCAAACCAGTTCGGCGCGAAGACTTTTTGGCGCAAATAATTACAAACATTTAATTTTCCTTGAATTTTAGTCTTTGAATTTTTTTCTTTGAATTTTAATCAGGCAGACATTAGATACAAAAAGATACAACTAATCATCTAATAGTTACAAAATAATCATTTGAGTTTGACTTTAATCGCACTTGGTTAAGTTTTTTTCTGATAAAGACTAGAAATTCTATGAGCGTGGAATCGTTACCAGAAAGATGGCAAAAGGTCATCAGACAAAATAGAAAATATATAATAAATTGATTGAAGTTTATTTTTAGTACAAAAACAAATTGCAACAGAGACGTGCTCAAGGGGGGGGTGAGGAAATACTAGAAAGCCGGCAGTTTTTAATCTAGAATTGAGGTTTTTGTATAAGAATGTCAATACAGAGCATTATATAAGGGGGGGGGAGTTTGGAGGTTTAAACCCCTTGCATGACATAGCTATGAAGTAAAAAAAGTTTTAAAAGCTTTTTTTTGCTAAAACCCTTCTCGTAGCATAAAAAGAAATTTGTTTTAGGTAACCCCCCCACATGACTTATGTCTAGCTACGGTCCTGTGTCAATATGACATCCAAAGTTTTCTGTAAGTTAAAATGCATATATGATTAATTGAATAAATCATTAATTAAACCGACCGATCAGATAAAAGTCAAATAATAAATAATTTTCTACATCCGCATAAATAATGATTTATGTTTATAAAAAGTATTTTATGCCTATGATATTGAATTCTCGCGCCGAATCTGCTTGCGCCGAATTGGCTCGCGCCGAATCGGCCTCGCGCCGAACCGTTCTCGCGCCGAACCGGCTCGCGCCAAACCGTCTTTGCGCCGAACCATTCTCGCGCCGAACCGTCTTCGCGCCGAACCGCCTCGCGCCGAACCGTTCTCGCGCCGAACCGGCTCGCGCCGAACCGTCTTCCCGCCGAACCGGCTGCGCCGAAACGGTCGCGCCGAATCGGCTGCGCCGAAACGTCCTAGACCGCTTTTATATTGATGTTTTCACGAAGCTTTGTTTGCTTTTATTAAAATTATTTTCTACTTTTTAGTGCACTTTTGTAATTTTAAATAAAAGGTTTTTTTTTTAAATTTTTTATTTTCTAATTTTTTAGTCATATCTTTTCAAATACAGCTTATGTATTTTAACTAATATAGGTTCGTCCTATCATATTTCGGAAAAGATATGACTAAAAAATTAGAAAATAAAAAATTTAAAAAAAAACCTTTTATTTAAAATTACAAAAGTGCACTAAAAAGTAGAAAATAATTTTAATAAAAGCAAACAAAGCTTCGTGAAAACATCAATATAAAAGCGTGGGGTTATGAATTTTGTACACCAATAGTTAGCCTGCTTATCCACCTATAAACAGCTCCACGCTTTTATATTGATGTTTTCACGAAGCTTTGTTTGCTTTTATTAAAATTATTTTCTACTTTTTAGTGCACTTTTGTAATTTTAAATAAAAGGTTTTTTTTTAAAATTTTTAATTTTTTTTCCGACTTCCTTTTGCATACGTAGAAGTCGTCGTATGTATTTTGCATTTTTCTAGGCGACTCATGACTTCCTACTTGGAACGTTTCCTTGTGCAGTTGCTATACTTAATTCTTTAATTTAAATTCTGATTCATTATTTTTAATATATTTTTTGGTTGCGACAATATTTATAATACATAATTTTTCCAACGGTGGGGCGACCCCCCTCCCCCTGAATCCGCACTTTGTCGGCAACGCTAGTTTTTTTAATGTCATAAAATATTGCACACGTTGCATACAGAATAATAGTTTTCGTCACAAGGACGTAAAACAAGATTTCTTTACGTCCGAGCGGCGTAAACTGCTTTTCGTTGTGACGGGACTACCTCATTTTTATTTGTGACGTCGCGTCGTGGTGATTGATTGTATTTCCAAATGGCTGGAGTGTATGGAAGCCGTCCCTGCACAAGTATAGTCCATTTGAATATTAGGGGTGTTTTACGGCCGAAACAACGAAAATAATATTTACTTACGGGGATGAAAATCGTTGTGCTCGTAGACTGCTTGAATTTTCAATGAAAGCCATCCTGAAAAAAATGTAGGCCACCAGTACTTGATAAAGTTAGTAGGAAAATTTGGAGAAACCGGTTCCATATGCAATAGAATTTCAGATCAAGTTTCTCAGATAGAAGTATGACATAGGTCATTTTGCTGCGAATCTTAGTACATCAATTCGACAGGTTGCTAAGTCAAAATAGTTATTTATGTATCAAGGGCATTATGGAGATGTTTATGTAGAGGGCAACCAGATTAAAAAATCGAGGGCCGCCAGGTCCGAGAGTTTTTAAGTTGCCTGAGAGCATAAACATCAAGTAATGCCTGTGATGCATACAACGTTTTATATTTCACTGCATTTGAATTAGTGAACATTAGACATTTTTATAAATTTTGAATTTGATTTTGCTAAATTTCCTAGTTTGCGGTGGCTTGTGTCTATGACGATTTGTTTGTTTTATGAATGATTCAGTGCAATATAAAATATTTCAAATGGTTCTACACATAAAATGCTAAAAGTCAACAAGTTTTTTCTTTATAAAATTCAAATTCAGTAGAGTAAAGGGAGGTAAAAGTCCGCATGGGGCAAAAGTCCCAAATTCAAATATCTCACTATATTTCAAAATTTTTTATCATTGTGCGCAAGGTGCAGTTAGTAGTCATCAATTACAGTGTCTATACCAAATTTTATCACGCAAAGTTGGATTACTGGAGAACCATGAGGTAATTACGATTTTGCGTATGCCTGATGTATCATTAGCTCTTGCAGAAATTGCGTTGAAATGTTGAAAATGAGTAGTAACCATAACTAGTATGTATTTTATTGAAAATACATGTTTCTTGCTATAAACTTATAGGATATAATCGATGTTAGGTTTGATGGTCTGGAAAGGTCATGACTCGGAAATGTTTTTGGCTACTTGGGGCAAGAGTCCTATGTTGCTGAACCCATGTCAAGCAAAAGTTTGAAGAATTAAAAAAGGCAAGAATTAACCGATGGCAAAGTGCTTTGTTTAGGTTGCAAAGAATAATATGAGAATTTATCAATGAGAGAGTGGATTCAATGCGATAGCTGCAAACAATGGTGTCATGAAGAGTGCACGAAATTGGCCAATTTATTTGTGACCATTGTTGAAATTTTTCTACATTTTATCTTTTTTATATCTTATACTTTTGTTGTTTTTGCTTATTACTTTTCATTTGGAAGAAATTGTTGATTTTAATTTGACTTAAAATAGCGCAGAGTCCAATGGCGGACTTTTGCCCCACCTATGGGGTAAAAGTCCCATTTTCCGCAACTTGTGTATTATGGTTTTTTTATACACACCGTTTTCAAATCATGGCATTAATGTTATTTATAACAAAGCCTAAGTACTGTACAAACTTCTCATCCAAATATTGAACTGATTGAGTAAAACATATAAGCGTAAAAAAATACAATGTACTAAGTGCGGACTTTTACCTCCCTCTACTCTAATAACTTGGCAAAAATGATTTTGAAAATAAATCGAGTTTTGCGAACTGATGTCCTAAAGAATTCAAGATGACCCAAATTTGGCAAAATGGATTTGTCAACAAACACAATTGTGGGTATTAGGACAATAAGAATCTGCAGGTGTTTAGAGAAAATCATATGCAATATCCTCAAAAGGTGAGCTTGAAAATGACAATATTGAGTCAACAAGTATATCACAATCTATTAGGGAAAAAAAGGAAATTGTTCCACTTATCAATGAGTCTTTAGACAAACAACATGTATATGCTACTAGATAAACAAAATGTACATTTTTAGCAATATCCGCACGCTACGCATTAAATGTGTGACAATGGCCCTATTTAAAGCCGCTTAATTTTTCCTCTAAGGTCATTTGTTTACAAAATTCCTACTGAAAAAGTTCAAGTACTGAAAAATAGGATAAACCAAGATTGTAAGTGGATTAGTTCAGAAACATATCAGGAAGTAAGCGAAGAGTTCCAATATAGGTTATACTTACTATTGTTTGCCAATAATAGAATAATTTTTGAATAAAATTATTTGTTTAGTCACCTGACGATGCTATTTTATAGCAAAAACGTTTGTGAATAAAATTATTGGTTTGTCTAAAAAATTGTGATATGTTTATCAAGTTGCACTACATAGACCACACTGTTATAAATTAAATTATTTCTTGTTTCAATTTTTACTTCTAATGGATCCACTAAATTAGTTTTTTTTTATCCTGGGTAAACCAGATGAACGAGGATTTGTTCAACCTTTAAATCATTATGTATTTTAAAATGAAATTGACCCTTCCTATAATCAAATAAAAAAAAATTCCGAATTTAATCTTAATATTCGCCGGTATATGCAACTAAATCCTTATTAATTAGAACTTAATTTATGAGCTCATCAATCAATAGATTAAATTACATTGCATACCCATCAAGCTCATTACAAGATGATTCGCATAGTAATTTAAGCAGAAGTAATTAGTTACTGTCCAACTGTGACATTTAGGCACCATCATACCGGGTGTTCATTTCAAAAGTAGCCAGTGAAAATAACTTTTGTTTTCGAGTCAATTTAAGAAAAATCACGTTAATTTAGATGGCAAAGGGGGCGTTTAAAACAAAACCAGCACTATTTAAATTTGAACTCCCCCCCCACTAGTTACCCCTACTTCGAAATTTATGCTATATTTTTTAGTTTCTCTTTAAACGCCTATACATCCGCGAGAAAAGGAAATAACAAAAAGGGCTTTGAAGTTAAAGTTATGTAAATTTCAAATTTTTATCTCTTACCAAATCTGTCCAAATTGTAGTCTGAAATATGAAAATTCTTAAAAATTCAAGCAAAGATTTTTCATAACGAGTTGATTTTAATTTTTTATTCTCTTACGATATGTGCAATTTAATATTTGAGAATGATTAAACTTTTATATTCAACAGTGCAGACACTGAAGTCAATTGAAAATCACAAAAAATAAATAAAATTCAAGTACTACTATTTCAATACCATGTTAATTTTTAGGTGTATGAATTATGTAAATTTATTTTTTAGAAACTACCATCTTTCAGCTTCAAAATGCCACCTTGGTCAAGTGGCCATCTCTAATAGAAAAATTTTTTCAGCTAAAACCACAAAGCACAAAAATAAGACTTTACAATTACTTTATTTTGTGTGTGGAAATGGCGCATACGAAAATTAAATCCTTGAGTATTTTGGTCTTTGAAACCCCAAAGAACATTTCCACAAAGTTTAAGCAAAATCTAAAATAGTGAAACAAGAATATTTCTTCTTTTTTCGATGATTTCATATGGATTGTAACCAATTCATTGAAGTGGATGCTCACATCTCCGATTATGAAGTAATTAATAAAATATTATTATTATAATACTATAAATATTACACTATGTTTTTAAGTTTCGTGAAAATAATAAATTAGTATAATTTCCAATCAACTTAATTTACAAATGTGGTGAATGATTTGTAATTCATGATAAATTGTTAATAGTTCATAAAATACCTACCTTATTGAGTAATTAGCATTAAACTTTTATATTATTTTATCATTTGTGGGTCTTTATAGAGGTTTTCCAAAATATTGATTTGTGCTAATACAAAAAAATTGTGAATTATTATCTTTGAACGCAGACTAATTTTTAGAGTTAATATGATTTTTTTTTATGTTAAATTTAGGAATTCTTTTTAAGCCAAATGAGAACCATACATAAGGCAATCAGGATGTAGCTTGATTATTGTACAACTTTCTTTTTATTAAATTTTGTGATATTTCTGATATATTTATGTTGCCTTTCTTAAGTTTAGAAAAAGCTTAAAGCAACTAAAAGTTTTAATTAACTTTAGAAAAAACCGAAGTGGAACAGAAAGCAGACATTCAGGGGTATTATGTATCACCAACGTTATCATAAAGGTGACCGTTATAACAAATTTCGGTAAATCGTATCAATTTCATTGGTAGGATTTACCAAAAAACTTTATTTTATGTCATAACTGTCACCTTTATGATAACGTTGGTGATACATAATACCCCTGAATGTGAGCTTAATAACCTGCACGTTAAAAATGTATAAAATTATTTTGTCAAAAAAAAAACTAAATGGTTTTGTAAACATAAAATCAGAGTATTCTTTATACTATAAAAAACTAAACTACTGACTTTTATTGTATAACATGGTCATATATTTCAGTTATATTAGCAGACAAATCTAAGATATATTAGTATAGATTGTATTACTCTTATTAATTTCATTTTCATGTAAATAAAATTTATAATTTTTCACAATTCTGAATTTTTTGTATACAGTGACAAGAGATCTTGGTAGGTATGTGTTACAAATAAATATTTTCTGGTGGTTTAAAAGATTAGTACTGCTAATTATATACAAAGTTTATTTAAAAAGATGATCCAACCACAAGTTACAGTTTAAAAATAAGTGGTCTAATAATATTAAGAAAGTTGTAACAATTGTTTAACGCTTTCTCCATATTTGTTAATATTATATTCGTTTTCACCTAAGAAAAAAGAAAATATAACACTTTCAAATTTCCATGTAATAAAATTTACTTTACCTTCATTCATTATAGTATCTACAGCTTTCGAATAAACATCAGAATGTTTAATTTTGGTATACGGCTGACCAAAAAGGGCTTCAATATTCGTTTTGGATGCATTCTTCATCCAATCATAATATTCCATATCCGCTTCACTTTTCAATTGTTCCCAAGGTTCCACCCTCTAAAAATTACAAATTACTTCGTAAATAATAGCAATAAATTATTATACCCAAGATTCATGAAAGAGTGCAGTAAGAAGATACATGGCATAATCATAATTTTGATTTCGTAAAGGACAACGATCCGTCACTATGGTTACTACATCAGTTTTTTCGTTGTACCGATCACCAATCAATCTTAAAAATTTATCTTTGGCATGCTGGTCTAGTGGTAATTTTGCCAACTTAAATTTTATTGTCACAATTCTGCCTAAAGGATCTCGTATCGTTGGTGAAGAATGGCAATAATTACTAGTCGCTACTTCCAACGGGAAATGTTCCTCACACTTTTCATTGGTTTCCAATCCCTGAGGCCAAGGTGTACAAAATTGTTTCAATGCCTCGCACTGGCGTTTGATTACCGGTGGGGTTAAATGTAAAAAGTTAGGAATTTTCATCAATTCTGCATTGCCGAAGTTTCCAGGTGTTGCACCTTTTTTTACATAACCCTGACGTATCGGTAAAGGAACAGTAGCAGGATGGAAGCTACGTGGAGCAGGCCAAACGTTACCCCAGTTTTGATCGACAGGCATAGATGTAGACCTAAATAATTTTAAACGGTTAAATTTAATACAACTATACAAATTTATAAAAACTACTACCTCGGAGGTAAAACGTCAATTTTTCTGGGTTTCCTTCTAGGAGCGACTTGTGACTTGACAGTTTTTAAATTTAATACTTGAAATTCTAGAATAATAAACAGTAAGATTTAAGCGGATGAGGTTTTGATGATACTAAATCACCTGTTTCGTTTGAATAAAACCGAGTTATAGAAGACATCAAAGGTCTTTTACAGTCGTTAAAAAGGTAGAAACCACACAATTTTGTTGCAACACTCATTTTGCCGAATTTATATAAATAATTCCAAGTTTGGACAATAGCAGAGTTAAACAACAATCATAGAACAATATGTTAGGCTATGTTATTTTTAACCTAAAATTTAACATAAAGTTCAAAAATACCTAAACTTTCGTTTGTATATACAGGACATTTCATCGGAAATTTACGGAAGAAAAATAGTTCATTAGTTAGAGATTACAGAGTTTATTTTCAATTTGTACTAATTTCAAAAAAATAGGGACACTGGTTCGCGCACGACAAACTGGACGATACGTGCGCTTGACGTAAATACTTAGAGCAAAGTGCAGTAAAAGACGTGTGTCATAGCCACGATGTCATAGCCAAAGAAAATATATAGTCTAGTGCTGGGCGATGTTCATCGATGTTTTCTAAACATCGATGTTAGCCCGACCGATGTTCGATATTTTGACATCGCGTCAGACGTTTTGAAACATCGAAACCATCGATGTTTGCTTTTCGATGTTAGCCTTTCGATGTTACAGGTAGATATGCAGGGACGTGCCCAGCCAACTTTTTTCGGGGGGGGGGGGGGGATTTCAAATTTGCCAACTGAATTAATTCAAAATTGCCAACTTTTTGTAAGTTTTGCAGCATTTAGTAAATTTAGACAAAAAAATGGCAAATTAACCAACTTTTGGGTGTTTTTGTCAACTTTTTGCCAACTTTCTGCAGCATATATTGGGGGGGAAGCCCCCCCCCCATCTACCCATGAGCACGTTTCTGTAGATATGTAGCGTAGCCACTAAATAATTGCTTTTTTTATTTGCTAATTTTGTAATTTGTTGCGTTTATTAATATTCATAAATAAATTTTTTGTTATAATAGTGTTTGTCCTGATTTATTTAAACTAATATGCAATAACATCGATGTCATGAAAACATCGATGTTTTGCAACCGATGTTATGCTCACATCGATGTCCAGGTTCGATGTCGACATCGATGTTTTGTATCGATGTCCCAGCACTAATATAGTCATAGCTGAGCTTGGCTGAGCTGTTTACATAACAATGCTTCAGCACCAACCTAGATCAGTTCTCTTAAAAAAGTCCCCATGGGCATGTATGCTGAAAGTAATTTTTTCTTTGTAGACGGTGCCATTTTTCTTCTGTCGGTTTTTTTCTCTGGGGGCACGTGCCTTTAGGTGCCCCCCCTTTTTAGATGTTTTTTAATTAAATAAAATTAAAATAAATTTTAATGTTACAATTTGTATAAAATTTTTTATTAATATTTAATGTTTATGTAATTAATTAATTAAATTTAATGTTAATTAGATAAATTGATTTAATAATAAAAATTCTGGGTACGGGGAGCCCATTCCACAATTTAGCATACAGCTAAATATCGCTTTGTTACGCCAATTAATAAAGAAGATATGAGACTTTGCACTTATGCTCCAATAAGTAATCACCGTATATCAAACTAAAATTTTATTTTTAATTACAGCGAAATTGCGTGAGCTACAGGGATATTTTTTACCAAGTGAGAGGCTTAGAGATCTTGATTTTTGAGTTCCATTGGGCTTTCCGTTTTTGGGCCTAATTTTTTAATGATCCGCAACTTTTAATGTTGATATTTGTAATTTTTTATGAGAGGTGAGCTAAGTGAAAGGGCCAAGCACCAAACTCTAAGCCAGAGGCCCTAGGTTCATCGATTCCCGACCTAGCTATTAAATTCTCAAACCCTCTCCTTTTGGAAGCCAATGGCAAACCACAATTTTGGCTGTACACTTATTTTTGACCTTTAGTTACATCATATTTATTAAAGTTTGTCATTTCATTATGCAAAGATATACAAATCCAAAAAATCTTACAAATTATTCAATTTTTTTTTTTGAAGAGCCTCATATTCACTAATTGGTGTTTAGAACTCCAAACTGATTCATACAAACGCTCATGTGGTGGACATTTGAATGATGTTAAATTCCATCATTAATGCCATTGAATAAGCTTTCGAATAAAAAGTTTTTATAAAACCCGACCAGTCCATTGAAACAAAATTTAGAAAAAACTTATAACATTTGTATTTAAGCTCACTTTTCTCTACTAAAAATTTAATACACGATGTCGCTTTTTACATGAAAAAACATAAACAGATAGCTACTTGAATAAAAAATGTAATGGCATTTATAACTTAAATTGTAAAAAAGTTTAAATGCCTGAAATGCAAAATTAAAATTTGTTACATTAGAAAATATAATAAAAACTCAATGTTTAGTATAAAACACACATAGTTTTACAAAACACAATTTTATTGAATAATAAAAGTCCTGAAAATTTGAGCCATTTCTCGTTTTACTTATACAAATAAATATTAAATAAAAATATTGCAGTTAAAAATCGATTAATCAAAATGCATTAAAATTAAAAGTGTTACCAACAAATGCAAAATTAATATTTATTATATTAGAAAATAGTATAAAAACTTATGCCATTTTAAACCATTTTGGCACAGGCTCTGTTCCTTTAGTTGAAGGAACCCTAGAAGGATAATCTTCATATTGAGGTCCTGCACTTGTACTTGCTCCAGCATTTACGTCGCTCTCATTAGTATATGAAATATCATCTTCATCATCCAGGTTATTACTCGATGTCAACCTTCTTGTTTCTTCCCTATTGTAAATAAATTAAAATAATAAAAAAAGGATACAAAAGACGTAGCTGAATATTTACCTAATTTGGTTTGCTGCTAAACTGGCAACCGATGGAGTTGTAAACTTGCTGATCAAATCACTACGCAAATATTTTTCATCTCTGGGTAAACAATCCATACCAAAGTATAAAATCGCATTAGGCACACAGTCAATTTCAAATAATTTACTCTCACGATTTAGAATATTTTTTGGTGGTGTCGTATCTATACATAAATTACGTTAAAAAAAAACTAAACACTAATAAAACAAAATCTTACAAAGATAAAAGTCCATGTTCTTATTTTCTAAATATTCTCCAACAAATTGATAGACCTCGCTAACAGAATCGGTTGCACTGAAAGTAGCTTGTAAAACAGTTTGATCTGGAAAGTAAACTCGTATTACTGCTGCCTTGTATCTATTTAATCGAGTTAATTGCTCTTTAGTTTTTTCAAAATCCCGTAACTTTGAAGTCTGAAGAGGTCTATTATCAAGTTCTAATGTGCGCTTCTTTAAATCTTTTAATAATACTTTGGCATCGTTTATTGTGAGATCAAAAAAGTCTTCGGGTAAATCTTGACACGGTAAAGTTTGAGCAGTTTTTTTCGAAAACACCATTGCTTTTCGTTTATCTAACTATTAAAACCATTAAAACAAATATGTATAATAATAATTGTAAAAAAGACTACTGAAAATTTGTTTTGGTATACTCACAAATAAGAAATCATCTTCTGTGCGAAGTGGTCGAACTTCTGAACTGGTATTGTATGTGACAGATTTATTTCTTTTAGAACTTTCACCTGCTTTACTTTTCTCTTGTCTTATGAAATTTAAGACATTTGTGTCCTTCTTCTTGCACCCTTGATTAGATTCAATTTTTTCGTGATGCTCATTTCTTTTTTCATGTGCGGTTGTTGTATCTAATGGTTTTGTTGATTGTTCTGTAACAGATGGAACACTTTTACGCTGTTCTTTCGTTTCCACTTTCTGTAAAGTCCTAACGTATGGCTTTTCTTCTACAGGTTTTACTGGTAAGGGAGCCGATATATTAGCTTGTGTATGTAATTCTTCTGGTGATCTACAATTTTGGAAAAAATTTATTAAGATGATAAAAGTATATAAGACCGTCCAGCATGCACATAAGGGTGAAACTAACTTATTTATTACATGTACATGGGCCACAATAAATGTAATATTACAGAGTTTATTTTTACCTATGTACAACACGAAACAGTGCTCTTCCATTGGTTAAACCTAATGATCTTAAGGTGGTACTTTCTAATTTTGATTTTCCATAAATTTCCTGTCTCATATAAATAATTACAACGTTATCATGCTGAGCTTCGTGAGGACAAATTTGGCTTATAACATCCCAAATTGATGTATTAGGTATAAACGTGTCTCTTTTCCTAGTACCATCTTCTAACTGTAATTCCAAAGTTACTGTGCTATCCACACGAACCGTCGTTGCTTCGCATAGTTCAAGCTGTGCATTATTAGGCAACCCGGAAAATCTAAAAGTTGCGCTGGTATCCAAACATTTATTATGATGTCTAATTTCATATTTTTCCGGTTGAAAATGATGCTTTTCGCACACTTGTTCTAAAATCTAAAAATATGAATTTAGGTTAATGTGATGATATTGCATGATTTGTACAATTATTTTTATACTTGTAAAATGGTAGTATTAAGATTCACTTTAACGGTTTGTCTCCTTCCATTTGGAGTTAAAACTATTACACTTTGTGTGCTACTCATATTTTATCGAAATAAACTGATTTTTCAAAATATTTAAATTATACTTCAAACGATAACTGACAACAAAACTTGACATATATATAACCTTTTTAAATTTACCACCACTAGGTTGTACTCCGTTTATAACTTACATCAGTGTTTCCCAAACTTTTTGACTCCTGGAGCTCTTTTTCTGAAAAAATTTAACTGCGGATCTTTTTACGCATAAAAGAAATAATTTCGCATACGATAAAATATCGCAAAGCTAATTACACGGATTAAGACCTAACCAAAATGGCGGTTGTGAGACCGGAACTACTAGGGTTAGGTAAGTGACCAACCGTACTTCTTTAAGTTTTTCTTTATAGTTTAAGGTATTTATAAATCTATATACCTTGTTATAGTTATTTGCCGTAGTGTTAAAAGATGTTCATTGCAACCCAATTGCACCTGTGCTTTCACATGCCTGATTATCTTAAAATTTTGCACATATACGAAGTTCCGTTGACAATGCAATATTTATTAAATATTTTGAGTTAATATTGTTAATCGATCTATTAATTCACCATTTTAATATGTGCTGTAATATTTCGTCAGTTTACTGCGAAAACATGATAAGTACATTTTTGACATTTTAAGTATGGCCCACATACTTAAAAATTGATTTAGAATGTACTGAGAGAATAAGGTAAGTCTCTGATGCCCGTTTGCACGACCTCGGAATAAGCGTAAATATAAGATACCAAGTGGTCAAGATAAGATAAGTCCTCTTTAATGACTATTGATACGTGCCAAAACGAGCAAAAATCCAAAATGCCAAAAATGTACTACTTACCTTGTTTTTGCAGTAAGCCGACGATTTATTGCCGCAAAGAGAAAAATACTAAATACTAAATAAATATTGAGATACATAAAGACGGTCGTAGAGCAATGGTCAAGGGAGTTGACTGCGAACGCTTAATACCCGGTTCGAATCCGGGTGAAGTTACAACTTTATACCGGCCGTCTCACTGGTCCTCCAGGTTGGGGGTTCTACCGTCGGGCCAGCTCCTCGTCGTAGGTAAAAAAAGTAAAAAGCTTACTAGCCAGACTCCAATCGCAAGGTTGGTAGTTTGGGAACGGATAAAACGGTTTCTAGCTGTAGCGTGGTGCATTGTGATGTGTTTAGCATGTATTTGTTACTTACCTTGCAATGTATTAAGCAATCCGAAATATATATTGTCATGTTCTAACGAACAAGTGCTAAAGAGGTCCGTAGCTCGTTTATCGGAGTTTACACTTATGAGACTCTCCCAGGAGTAGGTTCCAAAAATTATACTCAAACTATCCATAATTAATCAAACAAAATTCTCAGGGATAAAATTATAATTTAATTGGACGATAATAGCATTTAATAATTAAATTGACAAATAAAATGAGACGAAATTTTTGTTATTAAACTTATCGACACAATCGAAATCTCAAAACTACTGGTAAATTATTCTACAAATTTACACATTTAAATTTCAAATTATTTCTCCAATTTGTAAAATAATCAAACGTTTTAGCATAATCTAAATAAAACATCTGTAATAAAATAAAAGAAATGTACAAAAATGAAAAATTGTTTAATTTTCAAATATTGGCCCTTTTTAATTGTTCAAATGTTAGTATGGTAGCCACTACCAAATACGCAAAAAACCACACGGTAAAGTTAAACACATTAATTTTTAATTTCGTAGTCAAACAACACGAATCAATTATCAAAAATGTTACACTGGTGTGTTTAATTAATTAAATGTGAAAAATCCGTTCATAATTGTCACTGGAAATGCAATTTTAACGACGTCCAGTGCAGTTAACCTCAAAATTTCCGTAGCATAGTGACAAATTTCAAAGATTATCGTTGAAATAGCGTGAATAAACAATTTAAAAGTTAATTACCATGACGATGGCTTGAATAATTGGTGATTGACTCTCAATTTCCTTGCATCTACGATTTGACAAAATGGCGACCTCGTGTCCAGATTGGTAAGTCAATTTTCCAAGTCTTCAAAAATCACAATGAATTTCATAATACTCTTCTTTTGTAGCACACACAATCAAACAAATTTCCAGTTGCTCATAATCTACGCCAAATTAATTACAAATTTGTAATTTTCAAACATTCGAAAATTTCACTTTGAAGCCGTTGAGTTGCAGACTTCACGCTTACACCTCTCTAGAGCAACTGACCATTTATCTCGTTTCCTGTAAAACTTTTCCACGGAAAATCGTGTCGCACTCTGGTTGGTTGGTTTTCCAGCGAAATTCGAATTTTCTGATGCCAAATTCAATATTTTGAAGTCACTAAGTTTTAATTGCGAACTACACTTTTAGTTTCAAAAACACCGCATCAACGATCATAGCTACCTTTGCACCAACTCATTTCAAAAGTAAGTAAACAATTTTATGAACAAAACAAAAAATAAATTAATCAAGTTTTAACGTTTTTCCATTTTTGAAATGTTTAACTTTTAGGTATGTGGACATTTTTCCAACCCTAAAATTCCGTCTCGGCATGTACTCATTGGCACATAATTGAAAAAAAACAGGTTACTATTAGTTCGTCTAATTAAATCAAAGAAAATTTCAAAAACCAAAACTTTGACAAAATGAAAATTTAATTGTGGATAATTTTATAATTTTTAATTAATACAATTCACGTTAATATATAATATTGAGATACATAAGGTATAATAATAATAAAAAACTACTTTATCTCATATTGGCTTCAGAAAACCATTTGGTTTAACTAGAACAGTTGTGGTTTTTGGACCCCTGTTCTTGTAGTAACTACGTTCTGGTTCTGTTTTCCCCGATTTGTTCTGATTTTTTCAAAATAGAACTAATAAAAATAAATAAGTAGAAATCAATCACCTTTTTTTTATATATTCCACATAGCAAGGAGAAGCAGTATTTACAAAGTTCAAAGTGTCTTCTGTCGGCACATAAGAAATTTGTATTGATCATTCATTAAGATTATAATCTTACACTATTATGCTATAGTGGCGGGCATAAGACGTACGCAATGTAAGCAAACGTATACGGTTTCGCACTTACATTCAAGCCTCCCAAATTATACATAATTAATAAAAAATTTTCCGGACCCCCATAGTTGGGAGTTATTCCCCAAACTCCTCTACGGCCTATAGCCAACCGCATGTTCAACTTTTCAATCCTATAATATAGTGGAGGGGGCCTCGGCAATTTATTTTGCAAAGCACCTGCGGTGTGCTTCATATTTTGATGTGAAGTCTCCTGCAGAGCTTCCCCCTTATCTTCATCATAACCAGGCTTAATATGCCGCTTCATAGCCCGGTCAAAATAAACATTGACTCTTGCATAAATTCCCAAAAAGCTGAAAATTTACATGAATGTTAGGGATACCATTATAATAAAATTGTGAAAAGTCTTTTCACAAAAGGACTTTTCACAATTTCATTATAATGATATCCGTAACGGTCATGTAAATTTTCAGCTTCTTAGGAATATATGCAAAGGTACCCCAAATTTTATGTCTATTTTGACCGGACTATCAGGGTTTGAAATTCCCATAAAATTTCCAAAGTCGTATGTCACATTAGAATTAGATGAAGGAGATAAGTGGGCTTCGCCCGCATCTGCTCCGCAGTAGCCAGTTGTGAAAACCATCCAATTTATTCTGAGTACATTACATAAATATTAGGTTAGGCCGCCACTGATTAGGATTCGAAAACAGGAACGATGCGGACGATCTAGACACGGTAACTTTGCAAAGTTTGTCGAAAAAACTGTCACTGTCCGTATCTTTTTCTTCTTGATCTTTTTGATGATCATTTACCCAATTTTCTTACAAATTAAAAAAAATCTGATTTTTGAAATCATTCAGAATTTTATACCTTGTTATTTCGCGAATAAAAATCTTTTTACTTTATAGCATTTTCTAAAATTAGAGTGACCCCTCATCCATCGGCTAGCAAAAAAAATTCTGATTTTCAAATTATAAAAAGCTCTGAAAGTAGAAGGAAATGCAAATTTTTGGCAAAATATTTTGCATAAAAGTATTTCTGTCGTTTACTGAAAATTATTTACAATTTTCTAATTGCTGTATTCTAATTTAAATGACAAAAAAAAATTTCCCATACCGGGAATCGAACCCGAGCCTCCTGGGTGAGAGCCAGGTATCCTAGCCACTAGACCATATGGGAGTGTTATTTAATTTTGGCATTAAACTTTTAGTTGGTAAAATAGAATTCCAACTATCGCTTTCATTCGTTTACCGATTCGTGATTCGCTAACGATTGCGAGTTCGTGACAAGTGTTCGGTAACCGACTAAAATTTCCAAACAATTTTTGTTTCAATTAGCGATCATTTATTACGAATAAATTTGATGCTCATTTGTTTATTTCGTTGTTTATGTCGATTTGTGCTTCCATTTCGAAAAGTTGTACATTTAGGCGGTAAAAGTTAATCTACTGGGCGACACAAGCGAATATATAAATAACAGAAGTAAGGTTACAAGTTTTAAAGTTTCCCGCTGTATTATTCGCGTTAAATTCAAACAATTTCTAGTGATTGAAATATTCAATTTAAGTTTTCGCGTTTTTTCTGGAGTTGATTTGTATCCAAGATGGCAATGATGCAGTCGAGAGTAGTTGAAAAAGAAGGTAAGCTCTTTCGATTAAAAAAAATATTTTTAAAAATATTTTTTCTTGTCTCATTGCTAGAAACGTAAAACACTCAACTTTTATAAAAGTTCTTATTTTCTTTACTTTCTATTTGCATGCACGTGATTAATAAAAAACTTGAAGTTAGTTTCTGAAACATTGTTTGTTGTTAAGAAGGGTCGAGCTTGAATTCCGAAGAAAATGTTGGAGATATCGAGGAGGAAGAGGAACAATATTTTCAAGACATAAACCTCTTAATAGAACGTGGCATTTCTGTAGATGACATAAATAAGCTTAAATCTGCAAGTATCAATACTGTGAAAGGTGTACAAATGGTAACGACTAAAAAACTTCTCGAAATCGAAGGGTTCGATGAAAAAAAAGTCAAGTGCATAAAAGATGCTTGCTCTAAAACTCCCTGCTGTGAATTTACGAGTGCACTAGAGGTTATGGATCAACGAAGACAAATTTTTAAATTAAGTACTGGAAGCAAAAATTTGGAGTAAGTAGTACATAATTTAACAAAAAATTTTTATTTTATTTATATCTTATCTTTTAGTCAATTGCTTGGAGGAGGCATTGAGTCGATGTCGATTTCAGAGGTGTTTGGTGAATTTGGAACGGGAAAAACCCAAATTGCTCACACTTTGTGTGTAACAGCTCAAATGCCAGGCCCCAACGGGTACACGGGAGGAAAAGTTATGTTCATCGATACCGAAAATACTTTGTAAGTATTTTTTACTTTATTTTTTTTAATTAAAAATTGAATAATATACTCACAACAAACGCTTATGTGTAATCAGTAATTCGGAAATGTAATTTTTTTACTTAATTATTTGGGAACCAGTGGTGAGTTCAATGGTTACATTTACAATACAAAGTAAATTTAGGTAAAAGTACCTATTTTGGATGTAAAGTGTAAAGAAAAAAACAGAATCCATGACTGTATTTTTTTGGAACTTTTTCCACAAATTTTTCTCTGTTTTAATTCTAGTTTAATGTATTAGTGTAAAAAACTTGGGGCCTTTTCTCCAATACCGAACAAAAAGGTTAAAGCAACTAAAATCGCGATGTGATAGCTGAACTAAAAGTAAATAAATTAATTTTGTTGTTCTACTTGCAGTCGCCCTGAGAAGTTTCAATCCATAGCAGATCGATACAACTTAGATGTATCCAGTGTTTTGGGTAATATAATGTACAGCAGAGCTTACACTTCTGAACATCAGTGCCAACTCCTTAACAATGTGTCTAACATGTTACACGAAGATGCAGGACTTTTTAAGTTGCTGATTGTGGATTCCGTAATGGCTTTGTTCCGCGTGGATTTCTCTGGAGTTGGAGAAATTAACGCTCGGCAAAGAAATATTGCTCAGTTTATGTCACGTTTGAAAAAAATAAGCGAAGAATATAATATTGCCATTTTTATCACCAATCAAGTGACGTCAGAGTTTTCAAGAAATCATGAATTTGTAGAAGTGCAGAGACCCGTTGGTGGGCACGTTTTAGCTCACGCTTCTACGATGCGTATTTCATTACATAAAACTACCGATGATCATAAAAGAATGGCTAAAATATTTGACAGTCCAAACTTACCTAAGAGTCAAACTGAGTTTGCTATTACTTCTGCCGGAATCGATGACTAAGTTGAATTTTATGAAAATTATTAAATTTAATAGTTTAATTTAATGTATTTAAATATTTGATCTCATTCGATTTATTAGTATTAATTCCACTGTTAATCGATCCAATATTATATTTCTTCTAAATATTACAATTAGAACATTTTTGAAAATAAGTAGGTTATATTATTATGAATAATTGTTTGTAAAAGATGATATCGTTACCATTTGATTTAGTTTTTAATTTTTTAAATAGAAATTGTTATTACTTTCAACTTCTTTGTTATTCCTCTGTAAGATTTAAGAAATTATTAAAAGAGACAAGACAGTTTCAAAATTGAAACAAACTTTAAACAAATTTATTTTTATTATTCACAATAATCTATTGCAGCGGCTCCACGCAAGAGTTTGGGGGCTACAAAAAAGTTTTCTAAAAAACTATTAATTTTTTAATGTTGGTCATTACAAACTAATAATTTTTGGAGATCTTTTTGAGTGAGGAGAGGGGGTAATTTTGATTTATAAATCAAAGGACATGGCTCTCCCTAGTCCACTCCTAGTTGTGCTTATGATCTATTTATTATTATCAACTATATACGGGGCATTCCACACCAAATCGACCACTTTTGAACTCGACCTCTTTTGATTTTCCTGAAATTTTTACATATTATACTATCTCACCAACAACAGTTCTGTGAATTTTTTCAAAATTTTTTACTCAACCCAAAAAAAGTTACGAATTTTTAGAAAAACTGATGTTTTTTTTCTTCAAACGATCGTAACTATTTCAAAAATTGACTAATCGGAACGTTTTTTTTTGTTTTTGTTTGTCTTTAAACGTACTTTTCAGGAAAAAATACAAAAAAAATATTCAAATTTGGATTCTACAAAATTTTTCATTTTTTCGGAGAAAATCATTGATTTTTCAAATTTCGACACTTTTGATTTTTTTATTTCAAAAAAAACTTTGATTTATTCCGCGTATAACAACGCAAACCCCATAATGGGCCAACATTTCTTTCTATTTCTTTTGTTTAATTAAAAAATATTATTTGCGTAAAAATAAAACTAAAAAAATAAAATCGTAATTAAATTTTGTTATGTTTTAGTTTAAGGATAATTAATTAGTAAATTATGTTTGTTAGTTCTTTAGAACTAAAAGATTTAAAAGAAATACTTGTAAATTTTGGGTAAAAGTGTTATTTTAAAATAATACTCTAGCAAGAGGGTGCTAATAATAATTATTTTTTTATTGCCTTTGTCTAAGTGAGATAAATCACATCGCATCGATGCTTTCCAAATGTAGGAAACTGAGCAAAACAAAAAAAAAAGTTGAAATATTTGATTATCGCAGAGGAATTTAATTAAACAAGAATTTTAATTGGGTAAAAGTTTTAATAAACGATAAAAGTAAATGAGTAAAAGATAATTTTGCCAACTTCATAAAATATTAGAGAAAAGCTTCCCCCCCATTGCCCTATGGGCACGTTGCTGGTAACAATGCGATAGCATCGACAGTGTTTTATTTTAAATTTCTTGACAATAACTGATTTTTACACAAATTTTGCAATGATATAAAAATAAATAAATGATTCTTCAGCTTATTTATAATTGAATGTTTGATTGTTGAAAGGGTAATAATAAGCCCATAAAAGTAACCTCTGAGATATTTCAATAAAACTGATTTATTTCTAATGTATTTGAGTTATTGATAAATGCAATCAGTGATTTCTATGAAAGTTAGTTAGGTATCGATTTCCATATAGAAATAATTTTTATTTTCACTATAATTTGCATTTTATTTAATTTTTAAAATTGTGGCTTAGTTCCTTTCTAGACGTATTTAGACGTTGAGGATTGAAATGGTAATTCATACGTTAAAAAATAAATCAAGCTTTAACAAAAAAAGTTATAAATTACTTAATTTTCAGGAAAAAAAAGTTGTAACAGATGAGGATCGAACTCATGATCTACGCATTTCCAACCCAATATTAATTAGTTAAACCTATGTTTAAATGTTAAAAAAAAACTAAATGTTAAAAACCATGTAATTCTCATTGAAATTTACTATACATGAATTGAGAAGGTCGCGTGCATAACCGGTTAAATCCATTCTTGTAAAATGTTCAGGAAAGCAAAAAAACGTTTCTCTTCCCAAAGGAATAATTGAACAGTTCAAACGTGGAGTTGTTGGGATTATGGCTGCGCATGGTATATCTAGAATAATTTTTATAAATTGTTCAAAGGTTTTCACCCAAAAGTAAAAAACAAATGGATATAACCAATTTTGCACGCAAATTAATAAATTCTTTTAAAAAATAAATTTATTCTTTTTTTAAACACAAATTAGTTTAATAAAAGGCTTTACAAAGTACATAAAAAAACAAGAACTTGAAAAAAAACTCAATTTTTTTTATAAATTTAGAAAAAAAATTAAAAAAAAAAATTTTAAAAATTAAAGACAATCACAAATGGACTATCATCATTAAACTCAGCTTGACCCTCCTCTATCCGTCTCATTATCTGTTCTTCATCTTCATCAAATTTGAGATATAACCGATTTTGCCCCAAAACACCAACTTTGATAGGCTTTTTAAGCAAGATGTAATCGATTTTTTTCAAAAATATCTTCAGAATCGTGAAGAGGGCACAAAGTTTATATAGAAAACATGTTTTACTCTATTTTGGTAAAATATGGATTTAACCGGTTTTGCACGCGACCCCCTCAATTATAGTGTTTTCAGTTATAAATTAATTTTTACACCAAACGATGTGGGACAAAATTTTGATTAATAATTTATCTTAAAAAAAATTAATTTAAAAAGTTTACTTAATATCTTTCAACAATCAACCATTCAATTATAAATAAATACTTTTTTTTGTTAGTTTTGATGAGTTTTAAACCTAATAAAATTTTCTAATAGGTACCCACCATAGAATAATAGATCTACTCTTCAAATTCAAAAGAAAACACTTGTTTTTAAAAACATCTATCTTTATGTAAACGATTTCAAATACGGTTTGAATTTTTGAAGTAGGTTCAATCATTATGTGATTATATAGTATCAAAAATAAAAAAAATAGATAAAAAATAAAAAACCTTCAAAACTGATAATTGTGAAAAATTAAAAGACGCAAAAATTAGGCTATCTATCTATCTATAAGATAGATCACATGACCAATAGATAACTTTTTTTTTTTTTTTATTGTAACTAATGCTAATTAACAATCAGAATAAATACAAAATATTCTATAAGTTAATTTGTTGGCTGTTGTCGTGCGGGGGAATATGCCCATCGGCAGTACCCGTATACAAAATAATTTATGGCAGTAGATCACGAGGCCATTTTCTTCTAAGACGTCTGAATATGTTATTCTCTAGGAGTCGAGCCGTACTAGGATTAGGATGATCTTGAAGTTTTAGGTCATGTTTTTCTGCCCGTTTTTTAATTTCTTCTTGAATATAATTAATGCGTAGGTCAGTGTGGAGGGTTTCGTTAGAGATGTACCATGGTGCATCTACCATCATACGGAGGGCCTTTGATTGGAATCGTTGTATGACTTTTATGTTGGAAATGCTGGCGCATCCCCACAGTTCTATTCCGTACGTCCATATTGGCTTGATGATGACTTTGTATATAAGCATTTTATTTTCTGTAGTAAGAATAGACTTCCTGCCAAGTAACCAATACATTTTCTTTATTTTTATATCCATTTCTTTTCTCTTCTTTTTTATGTGGGTCTTCCACGTAAGTCTCCTATCCAGGTGCAGTCCTAGATACTTTACTTCTGTCTTTTGAGGTATCGCTACATCGTTGATATATACAGGTGGACATTCTGCGCGATTTAAAGTGAATGTAACGTGGTTTGATTTGGTTTCGTTTACTTTTACTCTCCATTTAAATAACCATCTCTGCAATTCCGCTAAGTGTATTTGTAACAGTTCAGAAGCTCGTTGATTGTTGCTGTGTCTTGCCAAAATGCAAGTATCGTCCGCGAATGTGAACAACTCTGTAAACAAAGAGGTGGGTAAGTCTGCAATAAACAATAAGTATAGTATTGGCCCAAGTACACTTCCTTGTGGAACACCTGATAATATGGAATAAATTTCAGACAAATCTTCGTCTTGTTGAACTTGATAACTTCGGTTTTCCAAATATGATTTCAGAACTAGGTAGTAGTGGTATGGTAAAGCTTGTTTAATTTTAAAGAGAAGTCCTTTGTGCCATACTTTATCAAAGGCCTGTTTTATGTCTAGAAAGACTGCCGAACAAAATTCCTTTCCTTCTAGTGCTCTATAAATGGTGTCTACAATTCGATGGCATTGTTGAATAGTTGAATGATGTCATCTAAATCCGAATTGATGATTTGGTATTAAATTATCTAATAAGTAGCTATCGACCAAACGTTTTAAAATAAGTCTTTCCATCAACTTAGATATTATTGGCAGCAAGCTTATTGGTCGATAAGATGAAGCATCCATCGGAGGTTTGCCTGGTTTCAAAATTAATAAAATTTTGGCAAATTTAAACTGCAATGGCCAGTATGACAATCTTAGGATGGAATTAAACAAGATTGTTAAAAATTTTATTCCTGCCTTGGGTAATTCGTTGAGTATTTTACCCGTTATTAAATCATAACCCGGAGCCTTGGTCTTATTCAACTTCCTTATCTCTTGCTCAACTTCGATTTTCTTGATTTTTTTATTGGCAGCGACATTTGTAGAGGCGCGTCTAGGTATTGTTCGACATCTTCATCCGGTTCATTAGAATGAGGTTGGAAAACGTCCATTAGGTGTTGCGCAAATAGTTCAGCCTTTTCCATATTTGATCTTGCCCAAGAATTATTTCGATTACGAAGAGGAGGGATGGTCACTTGTGGTCTTTTAAAACTTTTTGTAGCATTCCAGAGGGAGTTATCTTTCACCGTCAAGTTACTTAAATAGTGATTAAATGTTTCATTTTTTGCTTGTTTATTTAATCTTTTTAATTTATTGGCAATTCTATTGAAGTCTGCTTTGTCTAGAGGGTTTTTACTTTGGTGCCATTTAGCTCTTGCTTTTCGTTTTTCTTTAAGTATCTGACGTATTTGCAAAGGTATGTTGTCTATATTACCTGGTTTATCTTCTCGCATGGGAGTTGCTTTCCAGCTAGCATCTTGAATTGTGGTTATGAAGTGATTTGCTGCTTCATCTAATTCTTGGTTTGTTGTAATGGGCAGTGTAAAGTCTAGTTTTTCCGTTACGTGTTCTTTAAATTGATTCCAGTTGGTTTTTCTATTATGAAGAGATATTTTTTGCCGTTTTCTAATGACAAAATCACTAATCGTCAATAAAACTGGGGTGTGATCAGAAGTGAGTTCTAAGCTTGATTTGACTTCCATAAAATTGGTAGAAACTCCGTTGGTTATGTAAAAATCCAGCAGATCAGGAATTTTATTCACATCAGTAGGCCAGTATGTTGGTTCGCCTGTCGAAACTGCACAGTAGTTTTTCGTATTAATAATCTTTAGGAATTCTCTACCCTTAGTGGTTATCAGTCTGGATCCCCAGTGCGTATGCTTTGCATTATAGTCTCCACCCGCTATAAACTTGTTGCCTAATGATTCAAAGAATGGTTTTAAATCATTTTCCTTGATATTATGTTTAGGTGGACAGTAAACTGCTGCAATTTTTAGTGACTCATGTAACTTATTTACTTGGATTGTAGTAGCTTGAAGATACTCCGTTTCATACTTGTTTAGTTCGTGGTGAATTAGTGTTTCTCTAATTATTATGGCAGTTCCTCCATGAGCCGTTCCATCCGGGTGATTAGTAGAATATATTTTGTAGTAAGGAATTTTTATAAATGATTTTGCAGTGAAGTGTGTCTCGGATATGAGTAATATGTCTATTTTGTACTCTTTCATGAATAGTTCAATTTCTCGAACTTTTGATGTTTGGAAGCCATTAGCATTCCATAAGGCAATTCGTAAACAGTTTGCCATTAACGTATCAGTTTTTGCATGACTGTGTTTAGTAAATTTATCATCATGTTGTTTTGTTGCATGAGTTGTTGAAACATTTCTCTAAATTCGTTAAGAAATTTTGATAACGAGATATCTTCAGGGTGGTTTATCGTATCACTTGATTTGTTTCTTAGTGCTTCTGAATAAGTTCGTTGGTTATTTGAATTATAGTAGGTTTGCGAAGTCGTGGGTTTACTTGTTCTAGTTGGTTCACTTGGACTGGCATTGTGGAAGGAAGATGAGGATTGATCATTCTTCTGTTGATGTTGGTTTTTGTTAAATTTGTTTTGCAATTCTCTATATACCTGACAGCCCTTATAGCTCGCGGGGTGATCTCCGTTACAAAGGTAGCAAGTGGCTTTTGTATTGCTTGGCTTTTTACAAGTTTTTGAGTCATGTGCTCCTCCACATTTTACACATGCATAGGGACGATTGCAATAAGTTTTAGTGTGGTTGAACATCTGGCATCTTGTACACTGGGCTATATCAGTGTTTCTGTAAGGCGGTTCAACCCTAATTGCTCTATTTTGCAGGTATTTTAAGTCGTAAATACTTTTATTATTCTCTGCTGGTTCGAGATCTACAAAAAATAATGGTAACGACTCCTTCGTTGAACGATGTTTGACATTTACAATGTTCCTTACTTTAAAGCCTTTACTTTCCAATTCATCTTGGATTTCTTCAATGGGCGTTGATTGATGTAGATGTCTTATTACTACTCTATATGCCCGTTCTTCTTTCAGCTGGTAAGTGTGATGAATAATATTTGCATCTTTCATGTGTTTTATTAATTTTCTAAAGTTGTCTGTAGTTCTTACATTAACTTTAATGACATTATTTGTTAATGCTTTTGTTATTATTTGCTCCTCCTCCAATACGGCAGTAAAATTTTTGACCATTTCCCGGTAGTTAATTACTCCGTGTACAAATATAGGCGGTGGCTTATCAATTTTTGGTTGTTGTATTTGTTCTTTATTAATTATATCTGTATTATCATTTAAATTATTATCACTTAGATTTGCAAGAGGTAAATACCTTTTTGATAGTTCTAATGGTGGTAATTCTGTGTCTGGGCTGCTAACTCGCTTTCTTTTGTTATTGGCTACTACTTGCCATGGATGGTCATTGGTCACTGTTACTTCCATATTGTCTAAATTAATTTGCAAGTTATTTGTTTGCAACTGATTTTGAGCTGAATTTGATTGATTTGTAGCAGTGGCTAGGTTATGTTCTATGTTTGGCGTCATGTCTTGCTGTAGCCGTCCGAGGTACGGCTAAAATGACTAGAAAAACTTAATATTTAAGATGAAAGAACTTCTAATTAGGTTGTTAATTGTCAAAATATTAAATATTTTATAGTAAATATTTCTACGAAATGAATATAGTCAATTATCAGTCTTCACGATAACGGAGCACTTTGAAACACGTCTAACACGCTTCGTATCAACCGCAAGACTCTCAATAGATAACTTAAGTTTTACTTTCTTTAACTGTACGATATCAGTAGTTCACAAAAATAAATTAATACCTATAGGTAAGGACTGTTCATTTTTTCTTTGATGATCACTGTATGTTCACGTCCGGTAGAAATATCGAACTTTTACGAAGACTTGTTTCATAAGCTTTGGCACATGTTCTGCTGTCACTTTAGGACTAGCTACGTTCCACATTTTATAAAATTTTTTTAAAGTTGTAGCTTCCTGACAATCTTTATTAAGTGTCATTTAACTATAGCCTAGATCTCAATCAATAGAACGAAGTTCAGGCCAATTTGGAGGATTGTCTTCTCTTTAGCCAAAAACGACATTATTCCAACGCAAAAGTTCAAGCCCAGCACCAGCACAGTAAGCAGCAGCTAGATCTGTCAAAAATAATGGAAAAGCATTATTCTTCCAAGACAAAGACAATAGACGTGTTTTTATGCACTCTTGTCTGTAATTTTCACCTCCAAGTGTTCCAATTGTAAAACTGTTAAACTTTTCACACCACATCAATGAATCACTTGCCATTTAAAAACTTTTGTTCCAATTTTGTCCATCTGGATCAACTTCATTTCCTTAGCCACATCTTCTCCTACCACAGCGTTATAATATTCTAGGTTTTTTAATGTCCTGGTGTAAATTTTGACGTAAGGTTTGTCGTCCATTGAAGTGCACCAATTTTTGTTATCCAGGAAAAATGTGTATCACTTTTTGCACCTCTTCGTGCAAAATCGTACTATTTTTGCACTAATTCTAATAGATCATTTTTCAGAACATCACTTTTGCGAGATAAGTTTTCGATCTTGATAGCTAATTCGCTCCCTAATGTTAATTTTTGATAAAAATAAGGAACCAAAAGTGGTATGCAATAGCTGACACTTGTGTTAAATAAATGAGGCTTATTAGAAAAAAATCGGCTGACAATTATAATTATTACAGCCGATTAAAGCTGTCCGCTTACTAAAATGAACAGTCCTTAGTATACATACATTACACAATTTCATTACTGTCTAAAGTAAGCTCTCCTTGTCAGACCTTTACAGATTCATTTATTGGAGTGGCTTAGTCCCCATATTATTTTGCATTGTCATTCTTAAAATTGATCATAAGTCTTCGATTCTCTTGATATTTTTTTTACGTAACTTCCCTTATCTCTCTTTCCAACCTTCAGCACCATCCTCAAATTCTTTATCAACTAATCCTACCATTTTATTTTATTCATTGCAATTAAAATAGTTTTCTTTTATTAGATTTTCCGGGTTTTAAAAATGAGACAAAGTTAGAAGCCTATTGATAAAACGTTCATAGCACACCACTGCTTTTATAGCTTTAACACTTTCTCTTTGGCTACATCACTCCAGACCCTTGTCTATGCCATCATTTTAGTATAATCATAAAGCGTATAGATCTTACAAATTTTTTTAATGATTTGGAACACCTCTGACTTCGAAAATCGTACTATTTTTGCACTAATTCTAATAGATCATTTTTCAGAACATCACTTTTGCGAGATAAGTTTTCGAGCTTGATAGCTAATTTGCTCCATAATGTTAATTTTTGATAAAAATAAGGAACCAAAGGTGGTATGTAATAGCTGACACTTGTGTTAAACAAATGAGGCTTATTAGAAAAAAATCGGCTGACAATTATAATTATTATAGCTAATTAAAGCTGTCCGCTTAGTAAAATGAACAGTCTTTATACCGGGTGCTGAATGAGTTAGGCGAACATAGGATATTAACATGTAAAAACTTATTTTTGCAAATTCCTGCTTCCCTAATTATTTTAGAGAAAAATTGAAAGACACAGATATAATGTAGAAATATAAACTACGAATGATAAGAGCATTAGAATTTATCTAGCTTTTACGTAAATGGTCAAAAAATTCTTTTGAAATTGTTAAAACTCGGTACACGTCGTTAACAACTTTTATTTATCAAACTTGCCATGTAAGTTTCCGAGGTAATTATTTTTGATAAGTAATAAAAAACAATTGCACGTTGTTGACAGTTTTGCACTTTATTAAATTTTAATTTCATAAAATGGAATATTACCTTGGAAACTTATACATGGCCAGTTTGATAAATAAATATTTTAACAATTTCAAAAGAATTTTTTGATCATTTACGTAAAAGCTAGATAAAATCTAATGCTCTTATCATTTGTAGTTTATATTTCTACATAATATTTGTATCTTTCAATTTTTCTCTAAAATAATTAGGGAAGTAGGAATTTGCAAAAATAAGTTTTTACACGTTAATATCCTATGTTCCTATCCTATGATATAAATAACTTGTTTGATTTTTTATTCTGCAGAATCACAGATCAATAAATACTAATACTAATTACACTTCATATTTATTTTATAAAACAGTCAATTTATAAAAAATTGAATAAGAATGCAAAAATGGTTATTAAAAAACTTATGGTCTAATTTTGACCATTATACAACAGAACTTCCAGTAAACATAAAGGGTTGGGACTATCAGTAGAACAAAACTAAGTTTTATAATTTATCTATTACAAACACTGTTTGTTAAACTGCAAGTCGGAGGACCGTATCAAGTTACATTTGTGATGATAGTTGGAAAAGTGTCTCTTTTCCATTCAACAGATACTTTGCTTAAAGCAAAGCCGAAAGCAAGAAGTTCAAGAATAAAAAAATAATGCTTTTCCACGAATACCACATCTTATTTTTTTAATATTGTTTGAAGTTATAGTTATAGTCAGTTTGTATATCTGTTCGTACACGCAAAAAAAAGATGTAGTTACATTTACATTTTTCATGTAGTAAAATAATTGTAGTGACAGGAACAACATTTGTAGTAAAATTAAACGCACCTCTTATGCTGTTTATACTACATCAGCTGGAAAATGCACTTACGCATTGTTGTAAGATGAATGTAGTTAACTTTACAATTTTTATGTACTTCTAACTCTATAGAGTGTTGTTGCTTATAACTCAAAATAATTGATTTTGGTGTAACAATAAGATAAGTAAAAAGTACACTGGATTGTAGTAATTAAAATTTACCTCGTGTAATTATGTAACAAAATATTGCAACTCTAATGTTTTGCAATCTTTCAGTTTCCGTAATTAAGTTATGCTTTGACGAATATGCAGAATCGTTTATTCGTTCTTAATTTATGTTTGAACAGCACCTTAAGGTACAGTGTACACGAGGACAATATTATTATTAGTTTTGAAATGAATCGTGAAGTGAAAAGAATTATGGATGACTTTTTATTATTTAAAGGTAAGTACTTAATTTTTTAATGTTCAAAATTAAAAATCGGCAGTATAACGACGATTTTTGAGTTGCGGGCTACCTAAGCGCTCCCCGAAGATATTAATTTTACGAATGAAATCTCAACGTAATGTGAAGTTATAATTTAGCGATTTAGGTAAGAGCAAATGTTATGTATCGATTAGTTTGGTCAGAAATTAATTTTAAACTTGTCGATTTCCAGCGAATATCGACTTTGTCCTTATAGAAATATTTCTCTGTAAAATTTCGGCTCAAAAAAACACGTGGAGATTAAAAATTTTTAACAATGTAAAGTTTAAAGGTGCAATTCTAAGAATTACACAGGCTACCGCATTAAAATCTTAATCATTCTTATTGTCACATAAGCACATTTTTTTGAATCGTAAATATTTGTTAAACTACAATATAAATTTTTTTAATTATATTTTAATTGCTATTAATTAATAATAAATGAACTCGTTTAAACTAAATATCAAAAATTAAACAAATACCTATAGGTACTATTGGAATTGGTCCAGTGATGCATTAGTAATGATATATGAAAATTTAGTTCTAAAGATTAAAATTGTAAATTTTGAATAAACCACATAAAAATAATTTGCTATGCAGTTTTCATGACCGCTACTATATAATTATAGACAATACGATGTTATCAACAGCATTACGTAATTACCAATTCAAAATAATATTCAAAAATGTTGTGATACCACCCTGTATTCACCTTTTCTTATAGTATTCAGGTAAAAGAATATAAATTGTAAAGAATGTTTTAAAAGCTTTTATTCTTAAAACTATTATGCCATATATACGTAAAAAATTTTTTTCCAGAGTGACAGTAAGCAATTAAATTTTAAGAAGTTCTTCTTTAAATACTTGCTACCATAAAATAGTAGATAATTAAGAAAATTTGAATTACATATTTTCAAACTTTCAATAGATCGTTGCTTTGAAATGAAGATCACAACTTTCATTGATGCGCGCGCATTAGGATTTTTGTTGCAGGATTTTGTTGCTAGACGGTTTGTTGCAAGTTTATTTTTTCACTTACCACTAGAGGGTCAACATGGTAATACCTACCTGAGGTTGTAAATCTATACATAGTCGAACTAAACAAACTTAAGAAATGTGAACCTGTTACTTCTACTCAGAAAGACAACAAAAAATTTCGCCAATTTTTGGATGAAACCATGAAACGTATACAGTCCAAATCACTATAATCAACGGATCAACAACAACCACGTAAGTAGCTTGAAACATCAAATTGCAATCTTAGAATGGACAAAAATAACATTATCGATTTTTTAATGGGGACTGCTAGTCAATCCGTTAAAACAGTGTATAACGTGCAGAAAAAATCTACTAGCAACGTGCCAAACAACTAGTCAACCAATGTAAAACAGATTTTAAGAACTAATGACGTGAAGCACGTGTTGCTTACTGGTACTTAACGTATATCTTCCGTTTTTAATAACAAATTTTGTAGGTAACAACGAAGTATTGTCATTATGATTGGAACTGCCACTGTAAAATCGAAAAATCTGGAATTTACTGGAGGCCCCCAAAAACTGAAGTTCAAAAAGGTTTTGTGCTTCATATGCAGGTAATTTTATGACTTGACTGCTTAATTAAATAGAAATAATCTCACGAGGTACATATAATATGCATTTCAGACAGCGGCCCAGTTGGAACAACGGATACGAAAGTTACAGGGATTTCTACTTCAAAATCAACCATTATTCGACCATTGGATACGCCCACATTATGTACAGTAGTTTTATCTTATTAAAGAAGTAGCCTACCTTATTATCTACAATAATTATTAATTATAAGAAACTTTATAAAACAATTTATTTTAATAAATATACAAAATTATTTGTACTGTTAATATGCGTTTACCCTATAAAGTTGTTAATTTAATAACATTAAACACAAGTAAAGCATACTGCTATTGTTGTCAAGCCCACACAATAATTGTAGTAGTTCTAATTAATTTATAATTCAAAGGTAACAACATCACTATGTAAAAATAGCAACAATTGTGTAGTACAATTAACTTAACAATGTTGTACAAGTAACAACAGCACAAAAAGTGAATTATACTGATAATTCCACGCGTCTATTAAACTGTCCATAAGAGCCGTCGAATTATCAAAGTTTGCTAGCGGATAAATTACGATAGGCGGCGCATTAGCGGATAAACCACAAACTAAGGAAGGCATCAAAATGCAACTGGCTATTTTTTGCGGATATTTTTTTGTTTACCTCTTTCAATTGTTTATTCTCGTTGACAGTTCAATAAATTTTCAAAGTTTTAAATACTTTTATTTGTATTATTAACAATTTCATTGTTCACTATTGGAATTATCTTATCAAATACAACTCGAGCTTTGATTTTAATCCTGATAATTTTTAATTTCTAATCACTCAGACGTGCTTTTAAAATTTAGCTCGAGAAAATTTGATCTGGCCATAATCACTCGAGCGACCTCGCTGCGCTCGATCGCTTTCGTGATTATGGATGATCAAATTTTTTCTCGATAAATTGTTGATCACGTCTTCGTTGAAATTAAAAATTATTCGGATAAAATCAAAGCTCTTGTTGTATTGCTTATGAATATTAGCAATATTTACTACACAGTAAACGTAGAGTTAACTACACCTATAGGTGTTAAAACAACATCACCATTAGTACTATGTACATAACCACACGTTCATATAACAACAAAATTTTAAGTACTTTATACTACAATGCTGTTAAACCTTTACAACAATTGTAGTAAATTGTACTGCAGTCATTTTACAACAATTGACATGTAAATTTTACTACTCTTTAGTGTTGTCACTATATTTGCAACTCATTGTAGTAGATTGCACTGCATTTGTAGTTACATTTACAACTTTTTTTTTTGCGTGTAACGCACTTCTGATTGGCACATTGTTTAATGATCTAACACTAACACCAACACCATCCATAGTAGATTTTATGATTATTGGAAAGAGGTTTAGGTATGTAAATACAGCGAAGGCTGTATTGATGTGTTTTCCAAAAAACTACTAACAATAGTTATTTCTATGGCTTACATCTTAAGGCTGGGATCTGTGAGTCGGGTGTTCATTTAGGCTCGCGTGGGGGCGCGCGAATATTGTTATGAATATAATTAAATACATAGGCAACACATTTAGCTAAAATTAGTTCAACTTTTAATTCAGATATGTCGCCCTTGAAGTACAGAAGTCTATTTTAAAACAGAATTTATGTTGTTTTCTACGAGTGTATCTATTTCACAAAATGTCCCTCCCTCTCTTTTTTCACCATATTTCACCTTGAAATAAAATTCTTAAGACGATAAGAAAACGTATGAAATGTACACCCATATAATAAGAATGTCTTAAAAGATAACTATCCTTGTCTACATTACAAAAGTTTTAACTTGTAAAAATTAATAAATGTAAATTTTAATATTTTAAAATTCTCTACTTACAAATAAATAAAAATAAATTGAAATAATTATGTAATAAATACATTATTTGAGTATTTTTTATCAAAAATTTTTATTTTCAAGAATTAAAAACTTTAGCAATTTTTAGCAAAAAAATCAGAAAGGAAGAGGTAATAATTAATTCGTTTACGAGATAACGATGTATAAACTAGGGAGTAACATGCGTAAATGGCTCTTTACGAAGAAATGGAAAAATGTTTGCTATTAATAACACAATTATTTAGAAAAGATATTGTTTATGGATAACATAATATTTAAAAATTATTTCCAGTGGCGAGCAAAGTTACCTAAGTAGTGGCAGCTCTTGAATTTTTTCATGGTTGAGTACAGAGAACAAATTCTGTGTTCAAATAGCGGACTATACAAAATTTCTTAGCTCGGTCTTCCAGTGGGCATCCACAAGCTATGATGAAATCAATATTGATTTATCTGAACTATGAAATATGGAGACTAATCCACCTTGCCAATCGGATGATTTGTAATTCCAATAATAAAGGGAAAAAGCAATATTCTACTTAGAATGCAAAAAGCTTAATGAATTTATAAACAAAAACTGTTTTGTCAAATCATTTTGTTAAAAGTGATTTATTAGGTACATTTTTACAGGTCCGGAAATTTGAAATTATCCCATTACTCGACTCTGTTTTCGTCTAGAATAAAATTAATGTTATCTATAAAGGCGTGTTCTCACGTATAAGTTTTGTTGAACAATTTTAGTTGATCAACAAAACTTGAACGAAATCTACAGTGAGAACATGTGTTTCAGCAAAGTTGAACAACTTTTTAGTTGATCAACAAAAGATTGGCCCAGTCAATCTTTTTTATCGTTTTGAACGATTTTAAATATATAAATTATTAACTCGTTGATATTAGATAATATAAAACTTCAAAATATCGAGTTATTATTAAATTAAAAATTGATTAAAAGATTTATTTAGCTTTCAAACGATTATTTCGTTCATCAGAATAATATACAAATATTATGTATGATTTTAGATGATGAACAAAAGTTGAATACGACTTGAACGAGTTCTTGTTCACACTTTTCACTTTTCTTGATCACACAAATCAATCATAAAAATTGATTCAATTCATAACACATTTTCAATTTAATTGGTTGTAAATGACGTCAAAAATAAAATACACATGCATGAGAGTTGAAAGCGAATCGAAATTGACGTTCAACTTGACGTTCATACGTATCAAGTTTACTTTTTACTTAAAAACAAATGACAGACGATTCGAAACTTGAACGATAAAGATTGACTGAATCAATCTTTTGTTGATCAACTAAAAAGTTGTTCAATTTTGTTGAAACACTGTAGATTTCGTTCAAGTTTTGTTGATCAACTAAAATCGTTTAACAAAACTTGATACGTGAGAACATGTGTTTGTTGTTGTTTAAAGTTGAAAGCAAACTTGATACGTATAAACGTCAGTTGAACGTCAATTTCGATTCGCTTTCAACTTTCGTGTATGTGTATGTGTATTTCAACAATGTGTATTTTGTTTTTGACGCCATGTATGTACAACTGAATTAAATTGAAAATGTGTGATTGAATCAGTTTATATTGAAACGTGTGAACAAAAACTCGTTCAAGTCGTGTTCAACTTTTGTTGATCAACAAAAATTGTTCAACAAAACTTGATACGTGAGAACGCGCCTTAAGATACATTTTAATAAATTATTTATAAAAAATTTATTGTTTCATAAATACGACACCGACAATTTTAGAAATTTTAAGTTAAGATCTGACTTGTAAAACTTATTTTTCGCTTCAAGTGACTCCTACATTTAGGTAGGAACAATAACCCATATTTACAAGACAAAAGTTGCTATTGGGATGTGAATAAACGTTTATCAACAATTATCTTACCTGTAACGCTATTAGACACTTTACGGTTAGACGAATAAACCGGCCCTTAAGAACAATATGCCCTCATTTATTGATACTGATATTTTAATCCTGCGTACCTGCATATTTCTTCTTCTCAGATTCCTTCGTCCTACGAAAGGACATAGTGACATTTTTTCAAATGTTTTCTAGGCAAATTACACCTCGGTGGTTTGCCGTTGCCTTCCGAGTGGAGACGGTCAGAATAATATTCTTACTTCACCCCGAGTCGAACCGGGTTTTCAGCAGTCTGTGCGCTTAATCGCTATGCTAACAACCGTCTCTATACATATACGTCACCTACATACCGGGTGCTGAATGAGTTAGGCAAACATAGGATATTAACATGCAAAAACTTATTTTTTCAAATTCCTGCTTCCCTAATTATTTTAGAGAAAAATTGAAAGACAGAAATATAATGTAGAAATATAAACTACGAATGATAAGAGCATTAGATTTTATCTAGCTTTTACGTAAATGGTCAAAAAATTCTTTTGAAATTGTTAAAACTTTTATTTATCAGACTTGCCATGGAAGTTTCCGAGGTAATTATTTTTGATAAGTAATAAAAAACAATTGCACGTTGTTGACAGTTTTGCACTTTATTAAATTTTAATTTCATAAAATGGAATATTACCTTGGAAACTTATACATGGCCAGTTTGATAAATAAAAATTTTAACAATTTCAAAAGATTTTTTGATCATTTACGTAAAAGCTAGATAAAATCTAATGCTCTTATCATTCGTAGTTTATATTTCTACATTATATTTGTATCATTCAATTTTTCTCTAAAATAATTAGGGAAGCAGGAATTTGCAAAAATAAGTTTTTACATGTTAATATCCTATGTTCGCCTAACTCATTCAGCACCCGGTATACGTCTTATGAAAAGAGGTGTCCATTAATTACGTAAAGCGTTTTTTCTAAATTGGACTCTCTCCTCTTACCTTTAATGAGATGTGATGTGCCCCCTCCTCACGTGAGATTTACCATATAATTTATTTTTAAATTTAAATTTTGTAATACAAAATGTTATCTGTTATAAATAATGTATATTTTCTGAATTAAAAAGTTGATGTGAGAATTTTATTGCCTTCTTTTAAATGAGATTTGGTGAAATTTTAATCCACTTTTACTTCAAAATTATGTGAAGGTACCCGGTACACTATTCGAGTAATAGGTACATGTTTATTTTTGCAAAAAAGTGCATTTACTAAAATGTAGTAGCTTTCAAAATGGCTTTAATACGTTAAGAACTATTGCTTATAAGATGTCACAAAATCCCATCAAATCGCTGTGAAAAATACAAGCAGAGATATTCGATAACAAAATTCAAAAAAGTACCCAGTACCCCGATCCGGGAACATTAGTGTTAAATTATGTATTTTATTGTTGGCGTTTGTGCGAAGCCCTTATTTATTTATTAGTATTTAAATATGAAAAATGTTAACGCTATCTAAAATAAAATGCAGCAAAAAAGTATAATAACACGCGTGCAATGATTTGAAGTTTAACAAGCAAAACTTTACTTTCAACATTCTTTAAAAATAATACTTTACGTAGTCATACTATACTTCTAAAACAATAAATTACTTTATTTCCGATATGCAATTTACACTAATAAATAAATTTCATAATTGCACTTTTTAAAATTTAATTTGATTACCTATTACCTATTAAAAATGTTATTTTAAACGCTTAGAAGGTACAAGATTTGCCATAATCCTACTATCAAGTAACAATAACAAAATTAGAGATAAAACAAGTAGAATTTGCACCCAAGGTCATTTGCGCAGTGTTACTTGAATTAAAATTTAGCTCATAGATAAAAGAGTAGTAATAGATGCTCGACTCCCCACCTATTTTTGTTCCAAAGTACTAGTTCAAACCAGGGTCACCAAGCGCACAAACAGCGCTGCTATCGTGCAATAAAATCGGCGGGGATTCAAATGTTTGATTTTTTACTGGTAATTTTAAATTAATTTATTGTAAATATTAGTGAAAATTTTCCGTACATAATTTTTTAAAAAAAATTATAGTTACGAAAGTTTCCACTAATCTTTACAAAATTTTTGAGTAATGCAATAGAAAAACAACTATATAGTTATCATTTAAAATTTTATAAGTTATTAATAAAAATTATTGAAAATTTACAAAAACACAACTTATATTCCACCCGAGTGAGACTTCCCGATGATTACTTCCACCCGAGTGATAGTTACGATCCTTAAGTACACATCTGCAAACCATATTTCTGCGTTGATAGCAAAAAAACTGAAGAAAATTGCGAAAACGAAATTAAGCAAAATTGAAGTTTTTGCGCTGACATTTTTAACTGACGTATTAAAAATTTTAATTTAGTGCCAACTATATTATATTATAATACATTTGTATTATAATACAGCACCACCTGGAGACCTTGGTTTAAACTATAAGCCCAACTTATAATACAGCACCACCTGGTGACCCTGGTTCAAACTATACCCCCCGTACGGATGATGAAACGACCCCCTTCACCCTGAGTCGACAATCTATACTATACTCTTTTATCTATGATTTAGCTTTATAACTTTTCTAGAAGTGTACGTAGAAAGCTTAGCTAAAGTAGATATCTGCCTATATGATTAACAATGCGCGATTGGAGAACCATCTGCGTAATAATAGTTGAACTATATTATTTAATTGTTGCTACCCGGGTGTTTAAATTGCCTTATTGTTATAATTACATTTTTAGTATGTTCTAGGTAAAATAAACTTTTGAAAATTTACATATGTATTCATTTTTGTTTATATAGTATTTCAATTAGTAAAATTTGATTAATTGATAAATAAAATAACATTTTAAAATTATTATTATTGTTGTAAATAAAATTGTTCTGTTTAAAAATAGCTGTTTCCCTGCGCATTGGTACCATAAATATTATCCCAAAATTTCAAAATTATCAAATCATTCGCTTTCGAGTTAGTTATGTAAAACCAAATTGATTTAAACCCCCCCTATTTTTAATTTTATTTTTATTTTTAATTGTTTATAAGTAATTAATTTCACCAACTTAATTTTTGCTAAAAAATTTACAAACGGGTTATTTTAAAAAAATTAATTGAAAAACAATTTATTAAAAAAAATAAAATAGCTGAGGATCGTCCTTAAGATATCATATATATAATTTAAAAAATTTATGACAATCCATTCATTCGTTTTTGAATTACTCATGTATAACCTCGTGCACTCTTCAATATCCTAGCCTTAATAGCTATGGGTGATCCATGAAGCCCAATATTTGCCAATTTCATCATGAATGACTTCCTGTACAATTTTTTTTGGTACTGTCGGCTTCAGTCTGCCTTTTTTAATGCTGTACATCGCCGTCGACGACATTTTAATGTCCATACCAGCCAATAAAATACAGCAAATAGTTATGATAATTTGTTATGCTTTACCGACGAGATGAAATCCATAGGTATATAAGAAGATAAGTTTGGTTAGTAGAACTCTCAAGCACAGAATGCTTACGTGTGTGAGTTCTCAATTCGCGGATGTATGAATTGAGAGAACAGCTTAAGAATAGTTTCCATAGAAGTTTGTGAAGATGGATCTAATAAAGAACCCATGAAACTATATCGCACTATTTTACACTCGTGGTGCAAGATGGGTGAACCAACCTTTTAATGTTGGCGAGAAATTTTCCTAAACCATAAAAAATTTTCAAATTTTCTTTTGATTTTCAGAATCTAATACACCTATTTACCATTTGACAAATAATTTTATTGAACACCTGTGACATGTTATTAATTGCACTCTTTATGATTTTATTATCCTTGACCTATTTTTTTTGCTGATGTACCGCACTACTACGATTATGTATGCTATTTTAACGTTTATTTAAAATCAATCACCTTTTGTTGTCTCTTGGTAAATGTAATAATAATGATGTTATTGATATATCGACCGCGTGAATTATCATTCTAATGGTTTTGTTGTAGTGTTGATGATGATTCTTATATGAAGGCCGAAACTGGCGACAAATGGATAATGTTGTTTTCTTTTTAATAACCACTTATACCCGAGAATTAATAATTAGATATCGCTTTTGGACGAGAAAGATTGAATTCTAAGTACTGTATGATTATTTTTTATGTTGTTGATTTTGGTTACAGTTTTCACAAATTATAATTTAAATCAAAAGACGTTTAATCTATGTTTGTTCCAAAATCTAAATTGATGAAATTTGAAGTATGTAATTCAGTATTAGTTGCAAATATCAACGTTAAGTGCCGTATATGTAATGCACTGAAACTTGGTACACAGTAAAGATAATAATTTAGATAAATAAAGAAGATAAAAATAAAACCAAGATAATATAAATTTATTTTTGATGAAGTATTAAGTTTATAAGTAAAGATTAAACACGTCTTGTTTTAATTTAATTAAAATGGTTATTCGAGATATACCACCAGGATTGCAGGAGAAAGCCAAGACCGATATTAATGAAGATCCAACGAAAATTTCTGATAATTTAAATAATATTCGAGAATGGTTGACTACCCAATCCCATTTGAAGTGCAGAACAGGTATGCATGGTATTAACTTTATTGGTATTTTTTTACACAGTTTTGTTTTTAGAGGAACAATGGTTACTTTCTTTCTTAAGAGGTTGTAAATATGATTTAGAAAAGACTAAAATGAAATTAGACAATTTCTATACTGCCAGAAGTTTAATACCAGAATTTTTTGAAAAAAGAGATCCATTTGATCCCGAGATTCAAGAAGTTTTAAAGGCTGGGTACGGCTACTGCATTTTTAAAAACTTCGTCATCAAAATAATTTTCATTTTAGTCTTTTATTGCCACTACCAACACCTTCAGAACCAAATGGACCTAGAATTATTTTTTATGATGTGCAAGAGGTTCAGGATAAAAAAGTTAATATTTTACATTTAATCAAAGCTTACTTTATGTTCTTGGACTTGTTGTTATTAGAAGATGATAACACGACAATATCAGGAACATTTACATTTGTTGATTGTAATGAATTTCCTATACGTTACATGCTACAATTAACTCCTGCTATTTTAAAAAAAGTTGTATATTGTATACAAGATTCTTACCCAATAAGAATCAAAAAAATGTATTGTGTTAAAGCTCCACTAGGCGTAGAAAGCATTTTTAATTTAATGAAGTCGTTCATGTCAAAAAAACTAAAGAAAAGGGTAAGATAAACAAACTTGTCCTCACAACAAACTAATTACTTTAATATCTGTTAGTTCCATGTTTATGGTAAAAAAAAAACCAAACAGTCTTTATATGATATTCTTCCACAACAGCACATGCCTAAAGAACGTGGAGGAGAAAATGGTAGTCGAGACGAACTTATAGGTGAATATTGGAAAACTCTCGAAAACGTATTGATTTTTTTTTTAAATTTTAGAATATTGGAAAACAAAAATGGAAAGCCATAGAGATTGGTTTTTAGAAGATGATAAATACCATTCTATCGAAAATTTTAGATTCAATAAGAAGCCTAGAACACTTGCCAGTGTATTTGGCATAGCAGATTCATTCAATGATCTTAATATAGACTAAGGATATTTTTGTCATAATTATTTCATACTTAATAAAAATAAATGAAAATATTATTATAATGTAAAATAGTCGAAGTAAAGAGCACTTTTAAATTGCAAAATTGAGATAAGCTAAACTTTTTCAAACATGCGTATTAGAGTAACGACTTCCAAAGTCTCCTATAGGCTCCATGAAGAGTTTTGTTTCTCAAGAAAGTTTAGTGCCCATATTTTATCAAATTGTTACGGAACACTCGGGAAAATTATCATCCGATTCATATGAAAGAACGAATTCTCTGCAAGTTAGATTAATTTTAGACAATTAGTTGCTGAAATAATTATAATTAAGTCCATCAACATAATAATTTCAAACATATTTCCTTTAAAATCTAATAATTTAAAACAACCGGGTACTGTTATTAAGTATTTGAGTATAAAGGTGAAACTCAAGTAAACAACGTCACATAATTCAATTTGTGTTTTTGCGATATCATCGACACTCAAACCTAATGATTATAATGTAAACTTGAACGTTCGATATTTGCTTAGGAACTTTGTTAAAGTAATAATTTTCTAAAAACGTAAATGTTATCAGATTTGATTGATGTCTTGCTGATGATTATCTAATTTGTCCGTGGATCCAATTTTAGATATTCCTAAGTAGCACCTAAGAGATTTAAGGGCCTGGACACCTATCGGATAATTAATGTAATTATAGATTCTACACATTATTTTCATGGCTCATTTAAAAAAATTTAGTTACCAGAAGATTTTTTATTATTAACATATTAATTATAAATTCAAATTGTAAACGTTACAAAACAAATATCTTAGCTTTGAGATGTCTTCTGGTTCTGATGTTGAGGAAAGTGTTGCAAAATATAAATGCAGGATTATGAGTGATTGATCAGATCAACCCTCGAATGCAAGTGGATAAGGCAGGTGCTAAGCAAACGGTTCGTTATCGTTACTACATTACAAATAATAACTGGAACTCCAGATACAAACTCAAACTACATAACAAACTCTAAAATGTAAGAACATGGAAGTATTGCAGAAGTAGATCGCTTTGGTTCTATGGAAACTTCACTACCATCAAACGGAGTAAACAAACATCAATCAAAATTCAATACGATGTTTTAAAATTTGGAATGATTAATATCCTTCCATAATGAAGATAAATACTCTCAGCAAATACTCAAAATGAAGCAGGTAAAATATGAAAGAAATCATAAAATGTATATCAAATATACAGTGTGTTCTGTATATATATTGTCGTGTTCTGACGAACAACTCTTTAAAAGCCGTAGCCGTTATAGTCGGTAGTTTGCATTAATGAGCTCTCTCAGTAGTAGGTTCCAGGGTATGCTTAAATTATCCACAACAAATGAAACAAAATCTTTACCGGGCATCAATAAAATTTTACTCAGATAAATTTGGTTATCAATAATATTGTCAAAAACAGAAAACAGAATTTTTGTTAAATCAAAATTCCACAATGAATAAATCAGATATAGACAAAATTTATCTACAAGTTCCCACATTTACTATTTCAAACTTATTACTGTAACTTGTAAACAAATCAGGCATTATAAATTGTACAAAAATGAAATAAAAATAATAGCACAAAATTATTGTCTTATTTAAAATCTCGCGCCGACCTGTTATAAACCACATAAAACCAAACTGTTACTTTTTATGCCTATTCGCAACTGAAGTTCGATGTAACGCGTATCACAACAGTAGATCGTAATCGTCGTATTAAAAAAATTAAAGTTAATCTCGATGGTAATCTAATTGTATCAAATTACGAAATTGGTGCATCGAAGTGATTAAAGTTGATGTAATACTCCAATCAATCTGTTGTCCACTAAATTTCCAGGTTCGTATAAAATGTGACTAACATAACCTCTCATTGTAATTTTTATAAATTCCGTTTTCAGAAAAATAATATCGAAATAGCGCAAAATAAAAGAATTTAAATTCTAATTACCATTCGATGGCTTCATTACTTGTTGTTAGATGTGAATAAAACTCGATGGAAAACATCAAAAATGCGGCCATTTCACAACTCCAGGTAGAAATTTTCATATCCAATTCCGGAATCAATCTTGCAGAAAACCCATCATATTCATCATACTGACACTGTACTCATCATAATTGTAATTATAATCCACAATTCAGGCCGAAATTCCAACACTTCACAACTTATCGAGAAAATTTGTCTTCCTCGAAAACACAACTTAACACTCCGGCCTCTCAGTCAGTAATCCTTATCTTCCTACAAAATTTTCCTTTTCTTTCCGTTCCAGGTTTTTGGAAATCGTGGCCCATGCTGATTCGTCGATTTTTCCAGCGAAATTTGAAATTTTTCAAAAAAAATTGATATTACAAAATTTTAAAATTACTTTTCAACAATTATCGCACTATCTAGAGTTATTTACGAATAACACGACGTTATAGTTTTCTATACACGCATTCACTTATTTATTAAAAAGAAGGTAAACAAATTAACAATGCAAAAATTCAATTAAAACAAAATGCAGTCAAATCTGATTAATTTAACTTTTTAGATTTCTGGAACAAAATATCCATCTATGAAATCCTGTTTTCTTAGCAACAAGCAAAATTATGGCCATTAAGAGAAAAACCATTCAACTTGTCCGAGTAAAACTTAAAATCATACAAAATTCAATGAAAGGACAAATTAACATCAATTGTGGATATTTTAAACTTTTGGTAATTAGCTCGTCCCACGTCATCATCCCCTTCTTTTACGACTCAATTTTTTTTTATAAAAAATTGTGAGTAAAATAACACAAAATTTCCCTTAACTTTAAATTTTCAAATTTCCCATAATTTAAATTAATTACAACTATTTACAATACAAAATGAAATTTCCAACTAACAAATTCAATCGGCATTAAACTTATAATTTTCATCTTTATTCTTATTTTTCTTTAATTTTACTTCATCAAATTTACAATTTTATTTACAAATTAATGACTACCTCATCAAAACAATCCCCTACATTATGCAACTTTAAATAAGTTATCAAAACTGATAGAATTCAAATTTCCTCCAAAATACCTCCTAACTTTTCAAAATCTTAATTTTTCTCTTGTGGATATTTAATAATTATAAATTTTCACTCGTACCTTGCAATTCTACTAAACCTCAATTTTCAAATTGACTTTCATTTACTTAAATTCTTTACTGTGGTTTCTAACTTACTTTAATCATTTTATTTTATTTCCCAATTAATTATTTATAAATTTCATATCAATTCATTTCAATATTATTTCATAATTTCATAAATTTTTCATACAATTTTCCCCATTTTCATTAAACCCCTAAAATTCTTAAATTTCAAAACCTCACAGCAACAAATTCTTTAGATAATTATCAACTTTATTCTTAATTTTCAATTTCATTACTCAATACGACTTCAATTTCATTATCAAATTTGATGTAATTTTTCCACCTTTATTTTTAGAAAAACCTTAATTAATTAAAATTGTTTAGTACCTCATTTAAAACCTTTATTCTACCCATTTTCCAATTCTCAATTATTTATCACAATATTTGGTCAGGAATGTTTGATGCTCATACTCATAATTTTATTTTTAATTTTTCTTTGTTAATATCAAATTTACAAATTTTTATTCTAATTTCTTTCATCTAATTTACAGCTATCCCCTAAATTTAACTTATTTTACAAAATTACTAAATTTACTTTATTAATTAATCATATTATTTACAAAATTTTAATATTATTCAAATCTTTACTAATATCTTATATTTTCAAAATCCATGTTAATTGCAATTGTTATTTATTAAATTTTCCTGGCCTTTATCAATTTAAGGTTTTTATTTACAAAATTATTTCCATCGCACCCTGCGATAAGCCCACTTTAACATGACACACAGCCATTCCTTTCCTGCAACTTTCTTCGTGCAAGAGATTACCTTACACAAAATTATCAATCTAATTAATTTTGAATTTTTGTCATTTTTATTTTTATCAAAAACTTCAAAATTTTCTTTAATAAAATAACCTAAATTTTCCTTTTCATTTTCCGTAGAAATTTCCAAATCGGCCAAAACCTCCTCTTTTGAATAAATTTTTAAATTTTTGATTTTAAATTTAAATTCTTTTCTTTTGGTTTTATTTATACCTGGGTGTTTTGTGAATTTTAATTTCCTTTTAGCTTTTAATTTATTAAATTTTATACCCCTAATCTGTTTTCTAGTATAAATTTTAATTTTATTAACAACTATATCCAAAATTTTTACGTCCTCAAGTTCTTCACAAACATCATTAAAGGTCAAAAACTCATTTGAAACTACCGGTTCCAAATTTTCCTCTACAACAGGACAATCTACAATAATTAAATTTTTCTCTACCTGAATAATTTGATCTATTTCAGTATTTTGGTTTGAAACTTTTACTATCCCCTCGTCTTTAATTTTTAAATTGTCCACTGTGTCTAGATTCTTCCCATATTTATCTAAAATTTTTAATTTGTTTTTAACCTCATTAATGTCATTCTTTAGCTCTGCTTTTATTTCAGATAATTGAATTTTTAATTGAATTTCATTATCTGTTTTCATTTCTGTCATTTGAGTTGATAGTTTTTGAAAAAAAATCTCCAACATGTTATTTTTATCTCCTGGTAAATTATCCATTTTAATTTTGTTTTAAATAATCCCCTTATTTTCAAAAATCCTACAACTAACTCTATCAATTTAAAAAAATTCACTTTTGTTTTTCGGAGCCCCACGTTCGTGCGCCAAAATAAGTTGTCTGCGCACGAACTATTTTCGCCGCTCTACGTAGACGTTTTTGCAGCCCCACGTACGTTTTTACCAGCCCCACGTTTACTTTGTCGAGCCCCACGTTGACGCGTCAAATAAAAGTTGTTTTGTTCTTACGAACAACTCTTTAAAAGCCGTAGCCGTTATAGTCGGTAGTTTGCATTAATGAGCTCTCTCAGTAGTAGGTTCCAGGGTATGCTTAAATTATCCACAACAAATGAAACAAAATCTTTACCGGGCATCAATAAAATTTTACTCAGATAAATTTGGTTATCAATAATATTGTCAAAAACAGAAAACAGAATTTTTGTTAAATCAAAATTCCACAATGAATAAATCAGATATAGACAAAATTTATCTACAAGTTCCCACATTTACTATTTCAAACTTATTACTGTAACTTGTAAACAAATCAGGCATTATAAATTGTACAAAAATGAAATAAAAATAATAGCACAAAATTATTGTCTTATTTAAAATCTCGCGCCGACCTGTTATAAACCACATAAAACCAAACTGTTACTTTTTATGCCTATTCGCAACTGAAGTTCGATGTAACGCGTATCACAACAGTAGATCGTAATCGTCGTATTAAAAAAATTAAAGTTAATCTCGATGGTAATCTAATTGTATCAAATTACGAATTTGGTGCATCGAAGTGATTAAAGTTGATGTAATACTCCAATCAATCTGTTGTCCACTAAATTTCCAGGTTCGTATAAAATGTGACTAACATAACCTCTCATTGTAATTTTTATAAATTCCGTTTTCAGAAAAATAATATCGAAATAGCGCAAAATAAAAGAATTTAAATTCTAATTACCATTCGATGGCTTCATTACTTGTTGTTAGATGTGAATAAAACTCGATGGAAAACATCAAAAATGCGGCCATTTCACAACTCCAGGTAGAAATTTTCATATCCAATTCCGGAATCAATCTTGCAGAAAACCCATCATATTCATCATACTGACACTGTACTCATCATAATTGTAATTATAATCCACAATTCAGGCCGAAATTCCAACACTTCACAACTTATCGAGAAAATTTGTCTTCCTCGAAAACACAACTTAACACTCCGGCCTCTCAGTCAGTAATCCTTATCTTCCTACAAAATTTTCCTTTCCTTTCCGTTCCAGGTTTTTGGAAATCGTGGCCCATGCTGATTCGTCGATTTTTCCAGCGAAATTTGAAATTTTTCAAAAAAAATTGATATCACAAAATTTTAAAATTACTTTTCAACAATTATCGCACCATCTAGAGTTATTTACGAATAACACGACGTTATAGTTTTCTATACACGCATTCACTTATTTATTAAAAAGAAGGTAAACAAATTAACAATGCAAATATTCAATTAAAACAAAATGCAGTCAAATCTGATTAATTTAACTTTTTAGATTTCTGGAACAAAATATCCATCTATGAAATCCTGTTTTCTTAGCAACAAGCAAAATTATGGCCATTAAGAGAAAAACCATTCAACTTGTCCGAGTAAAACTTAAAATCATACAAAATTCAATGAAAGGACAAATTAACATCAATTGTGGATATTTTAAACTTTTGGTAATTAGCTCGTCCCACGTCAATATGTTACTGTGAAGGACCAAAAGTAGTAAATGTCAACATTTGCAGGTGAATGTCGACAAATTCCAAATGTCTTGGTGAAAGACCAAACATAATTATATTAATTTTATTACACATTCGAACTTACACCGGTATATGTTGACAAACACAACTGAGCTTCGGTGAATGTCTGATCCACAATTTAGCACGTCTTCATCTCGAGCATTGACTGAACAACACGAGCTAATCTTTTCAAAAAGAGTAGCCGCAAAAGAGAATCTTCTACTTCAAGCAAGTAGAATTGCTTTGCAGCAATTTTCCCTCCTCTTCGAGTCGGGAAAATTGCAAAAGCAACAAACGCATTCGTGAGCTCAAAAAAATTGTCAACAATTTGAAATGCACTCGGGATATTGCATATGATAATTAAAATTGTCAAAATAAAATAAATTGTTTTTATTTTCAAATTTAAATTTTGAAGTCTCACGGTTGGTAGCATACCAGTAGTCATTCGCCGTGACCTAACCTTATCGTTCGTAAGTACACGTTTAACACAAGTGCAGAAAAAGTTACTCCAATTTTTGATAAAAAAATTATTAATTATCACTAGTGTTCTTCTAATTGCGATTTTAATGATAATGAGTGTCGTTTTTAAGTTTAATTAATTCGTCGCAATCAACATAAAATTCCATCATCATAATACGTAGTAAGTGAAATGGTTCGTTACGCTTTAACCTCGAAAATTTAGCAAACACTTTTCCAATTGCAGATAAATAAACCCGAAGTCATGTAGAATAATTAAATTTAAGCATTCATTACCGTTTTGATGTCTTCACGTGGTAGAAATCTGCGAAATTCAATCGTCGTCATATCTTCACAAAATGGTGGATTATCACACATCGACCTTCGAAAACCAGATAATTCTTCCAGTAATTAACTGACTATCCAAATCAATTCAACACCAAATCTCACTCTAATTACCATTGCTCGGCAAAATAATTAACAAAGCAATTCTTCAATTTAATCAATTCGCAAATTTTATGCTAATCTGCAATACACAAATTTTCGCCTCTCTGGTACGTAGAGCCAACGACACTCCTGCAACTCCTGCGAGCCTACAACTGCTTTTGCTCAGTTTTCCAAATTGTAAAATTTGCTTCTTTTTCAGTTTTGGATTTTGTGCTTTATGTTGATTGGCTTATTGAACCCGGCAATTTTAAATTAACCAATTAACTCTCTCTCTACACTTTTAAATTGTTTATCACTCCATTTAGAACATTATTAGCGTACTATTCATCGCAGTCTGTTTTACCCTTACTTCAGATTAATAAATGAAATTTTTAAGGTAACAATTTTTAAATAATAAAAAATAAAATTTAATGCTGTTCACTTTGACTGGTTTAATTATTTCAGGAAATGGACAGTCCCCTCTTGTTGAAAAATCCGTTTTCCATTTCACCATCATCTCAGGTGCAAATTATTGAATTAAAACAATTGCATTCGTTCAAGTAAAATATGGCTTTGCAAGAAAGAAAAACGTTGTGAAATTTTGATTGTAGAATTTTTCAAATTTTGTATTTAGGATAAAACACTTCAACATATAACTATAACTTTGTGGACACATGCAAGAAGGGCATAAGTCTACTTATACCTAAATTCATTTTTTTGCGGAGATCGAATGCGCTTTTAAACATTTTTTCAATTTTTAATAGCTAAAAGGGCATAAGTCCACTTATTATTATATTTTCTAGACGCTGCTATTGTTTAAGGTCTGCCAAAGTGGAATAAGTTATTTGGTGCATTGACGAGTGTTTTTGTTTTCGTACCAATTGGCAAAAACTGAAGTTCAGCCATTCGTTTATGGTTGATTCCTGTTCACATTTGCTGGAGTTCTCATTTGTTATATCGTAGGCTCTATTTTTATGCGCGTAATCTCGTGGTCGTGCGCAAGTTTTTCCATATCCGACCACACTCGGTTATGTATCTTTTATATTATGTTCATTTGTTTACATTTTACGAACCATGTCGTAATCCCAAACTTCCGTTTTGGTTTGAAGAGCCAAGTTTTGTAATATTTCCAAATTCCATTATGTCTAGACCGCGGTTGTCTTATCGCCACCCAAGCTCATCGCAGCTGTTCACTCAACGGATCTACGCCCATTTTAGGCAGACTTTATCACGTTATAACTCGGGTAATTTAATGAATTTCACATTAATATTTTTTGGACACATTTTGAGAATCCCAAAACTATAAAAGTACAGAGCTATAGTTTTATTTAAGACGGTAAGCATAAATTAAGCTACAACAGTGGAGTGATGTGATCGCTGTTTGAGTATAGAGCAGAAATTCTGGGTTCAAATCGAAGATTGCACAGAATTTCTTGGCTCGGCCTTCCGGTGGGCATCCACACTCTGTAGTGATCCCTGATGTTTGTGTCGACGTCATTACCATTGATACAGCTGTGTCACACACGAGAGTTTTCAAGACAGGTTAGGTAAGCAGGGAATGAAGCCAAGGGCTTTCTAGGTCTGTAGAGCTATAATATACCCATATAAGCATTAAATTAATATTCCCAACACCCACCTCATGGAAAAGACCACATTTTAAATTTTGATGAGTGTCCTCGGCAAGCCTTGATATTTAGTAGCAAAACCTTTGGCACTCCAGGTAAAAGACCTGGCGTTTTTCTCACCATTCTGACAGACAAGCCGTGCTGAGGTTCATTGTAGGATTCTCAGCAGAACACTTTGAACGGAGACTTTTTTTTACTTTTTTATATGAAAGTACAACATCTCAGAAATATTATGTGAAAGTTTCAAGTTGATCAAAGTAAAACTCTCAGAGATACAAGTTAATAAGAGTAACAATTTGTCACTGTTAAGCGAAAGTATATAGCAGTAATATAATTCACATCACTAGTGTAGTCTGAAATGCCAATTCAATGAAAGTACCAGTGCTCACTTAGCAATTTTATATTCTTTAGCAAACAACATAACCCAAAGCCTAAAGTAAAATAATAATTCATAAACATAAAATTACAACGTTTACCTATCCATTTTCACACACGTTCTAGTCTTTTCTCTGAGACGGTCATTTGCCTTGCAGGTAACGCGATCAACTGCGAATGCGAGGTACCGGGTTCAAATCCGGAGAAGAGTAACTTTTTTATGACTAGTCTCCGTGCTTCGGAAAGCACGTTAAGCCGGTGGTCTTCCTGGGTTAATGAATTACCATCATAAACATAAAAACCAGGGTTACAGACGCGTCTGGAGGCCAGTCTAGCAAACTACTTATAGGACGTTAAACTATTTATATGTTCAAAGATCTGGCACTGCCAAGGAAACGACGCAGTGGCTGTTTAAGGCATACAGGGTTGACCCTAAGGATGTGAAAAAGCTAAGCTTGCTTGCAGAAGTTTTTTTGCAATATTGAAGATATTAAATGACAGTATACTTATGATCTCTTAAAAAGATCGGTTGTCTCTTTGCCCGATCAAGAGAGGAGGCACGTGCTCAGGTCACTATAAATTCTTTGAGCTGTTCTGTTCACTTCATAAAGATACAACCAGAGAATAGAGATTAAGGATTTTGGCGGTTTGTGGTGTTCCTCAGCCGGACTTGTAAAGACTTCATTCAAAAGAGTTTCCAACTTATTATAGCCCTTCTTCTTCTTAAGGTGCCTTCTCCTAATATCCGAGGTTGGCGACCATTAATATTAATATTAAATGGTTCTCTTGGCAAATTACTCTTGGTGGTTTACCATTGCCTTCCGAGAGGAGAGGGTTATAATGAAGTTGTATAAATTTTTGTAGCCGGGTTGGGGATCGAACCCAGGGCTTCTAGCCTAGAGTCCGGTCCTTGGCCCGTTATATAGCTTATATTATAGCCCACAATCACAAAAATTAGTTGGGAACAACTTAAAACTGTGCAAATTGTTATTAAAACTATAAAAGCTGGTTCACACTACATGATTTCTCACATGACTTACAATTAGTCATAAGAAAAGTCATGTCTAAAATCATACCATCATAACAGCCAATCATAAAAGTTATAACTTCTATAATATCAAAAATCATATTGAAGTCTCTCATATGAGAAGTCATGTTTAAGAGTATGTAAAAAAAACTTGAAAATGTTTATCTTTCACAGTAGCTAACCCCCTTAATCGCATCAGTCTCCTAAGTCATCTCATTATCGACATTAAAAGTTTGACGTAATGCATAGAATAGATTTTACAACTATTTGAAATTTATTTGTATCACATAATCATAGCAACAAAACCAGGCTATTGAGATTTAGATAACTGATAAATGTTAGATAACTAATTAGATAAGATATTAGAATAAAAGTCGAAATGTTTTAAATTATGTTAATAACTACGAGAGAACTGATATCTGATACAGACCAACTTTTTATATAAAGATTTTAAAAAACCAATTAAGTATGTTAAGATTAATTAATTAAATTATATTTTTTAATAATTATTATTATTAATCAAGTAAAATTAAAATGGCTATCCGAGACATAACACCAGAACTGCAGGAAATAACCAAAAGTGAACTTAATGAAGATTCCACACGAAATTCTGATAATATAAATAATATTCAACAATGGCTGACTACCCAATCCCATTTGCAATGTAGAACAGGTATGTATTGAATTAAATTTACTATTTTTTTTTAATTTTTTTTTTATCTCAGATGAACAATGGTTACTGGCTTTCTTAAGAGGTTGCAAACATAATTTAGAGAAAACTAAAATGAAAATAGATAATTTCTATAGTACTAGAAGTTTAATACCTGAATTTTTTCAAAATAGAGATCCATTTGATCCAGAGATTCAAGAAGTTTTAAAAGCTGGGTGGGTAGATAATTTTTAAAAACTTTGATAGAAAAATAATTTTACATTTTAGTCTCTTATTGCCATTACCAAATTCTTTAGAACCAAATGGGCCTAGAATTATATTTTATGATGTGCAGGAAATTCAGGATAAAAAAGTTAACGTTTTACATTTAATCAAAGTTTACTTTATGTTCTTAGACTTATTGTTACTAGAAGATGATAGCTCGACAATAGCAGGAACGTTTACATTAGTTGATTGTAATGATTATCCTTTACGTTACATTCTACAACTTACTCCTGCTATTTTAAAAAAATGCGTATACTGCATACAAGATTGCTATCCTATAAGAATCAAAAAGTTTTATGGTGTAAGAGCTCCATTAGGCGTAGAAAGCATTTTTAATATAATGAAATCGTTCATGTCAGAGAAGTTAAAGAACAGGGTTAGCTAAACAATATAGACCTCATAACAATCCAATCAATTTAATATTTGTTAGTTTTATGTATATGGTAAGAAAAAATCAAAAAAATCGTTGTATGATATTCTTCCACAACAGTACATGCTTGAAGAACATGGAGGTGATAATGGCAGTCGAGACGAACTTACACGTAAAAATTATTTGGAAAACTGTCGTATTTTGTACAAATTTTATTAAATTTCAGAATATTGGAAAAAGAAAATGGAAAGCTATAGAGATTGGTTTATAGAAGATGTCAAGTATCGCTCTGTCGAAAAATTGAGACTCAAGAAGCCTAAAACGCTTGCCAGTGTTTTTGGCATAGCGGATTCATTCAAGAATCTTAATGTAGATTAGGATTTTTTAATTAAAAATATTTTAACTAAAATGTGATAAAAATAAATTAAGTAAAATATTTTAATTTTATAGAATACAAAAACTAAATTGTCACAGTTTTACGACTCACTCTTCTTTTGCTACCGTATCATTTTTTTGTAATCTGGAAGATGACGGATTTTCAAGTTATAAACTTGAAAGCGTTAAATCCAGATAATATTATTGATATTATCGTTGGATACTTACCTACTAATGAATATTTATAAAACTTTGTATGTTATGAAATTGTTTATTAATTAATTATATACCTGTTTTTGTTTTGTAATAATTGTGTAAAAAAGGTTAATCCGTTAATAAATAAATAAATACCTACTGTATGTGTGTAGCTAGTAAATTATTGGATAAATTATGATTACTACATAGTACAATCTAAATAAATTGACACTTGTTTTTATAAATTTTCTAGCAAAAAATACATTTTTCAAAAAATTTTTCAAATTCTGTGTAAGATTAATTGAATTTCGTCTAGCCCACAAAAGTAGGCACCTATAATTTTTTTTTATTTTTTGTATGAGTTTAATAACTCACAGTGTCGATAATTAATACAAACAGTTTTTGTGTTTTATTGACCTTAATTCATGAAAAATGTAGGATTTAAAGAATTTTTGACATTAAAGTTGAGAATCGCCCAGGTAACCCTGGTTTTTCTTATTTCTTTTGAGTTTTGATACACCACGTAGCTTTGTTATTATTTATTATTATTAGTATCATCATTTTTCTTTATTTATTAATCTTATCATTTTATGGGGCCATTGTCTATTTTATGTTATATTTCAAGATTATAAATAATTTCATATCAATATTTTTGAAAAAAAACATTCAGTTTATTGAAATATTGACATAAAACTCATATCAATTAAAGGATTTAATTACTGTGTATGTGAATTTAGAAACCACCGATAAAAATGGTGTTTTCTATACCGCTATATATTTTAAAGCATTCAACGAAATAGCTTAATTTTTCTTTACGACCAAATGGTAACTATGTAGATTCTAAAAATCAAAAAAGATATAAAATTTTTTTATGGTTTATAAAAATTTCTCGCCGCCGTTGAAAGTTGGTATACCCATCTTGCGGCATGAGTGCAACAGAGTGCGATATAATTTCATGCTATCTCTACTAGGCCTTCTTAACAAAACCTTTTTGGCATCCGGCGAATACCGTACGACTCGCCAGACAAAATAGAAAATCTTACGATTAAAAAAAATTATTTAACTATGTTCCCGACCGAATTTTCATCTGCAATTTTTTTGCATTATCTATAAACACTATATACTTTACTTATCCATTTGGTGAAGGGTTGAATTTATGTAAAATTTACCCCTTTGCTTTCTCCCTTATTTGACCAGGAAAACTTCTACCACTTACGGTTTTGTATATGGCGGGTGTATCTATAAACCATAACATTTTCAGGACTCCTGAAATCCGGAATGAAATTTGTCAGTAGCCCTCATTTATCGGAGCTTAGAACGTTTAAAGGATGACAGTGCCCTGGCGATCAAAAACAGACAAAAATAAAAATCTCTTTTGACGCAGCTTTCAAGTAGGTACCTATACAATTTCTTTTTTTATTACCGCTAACTACAACACATTGTACTTTGTAATCGGTACTTGAAAAATATCATAAAAATGAAGAGGAAAATCTTCTTCCAAATTGCAAAAGCATCCTACATAAAAAAGTTAAATAAGGGAAATTTCCAATTTCGAAAAAAATTCTCCACTACTTAAAAATGAATATCAATGATATGGACGCGATTAACGAACATAATGAATTAAATCAGGGTTTGTTTAAGATCATTGGGGAAGCCAGCAGCGGTGGAATGATGTGATCACTGGTTGTGTTACGGAGCGGAAATTGTGGGTTCGAATCAAGGACGGGCAGAACCGGACACCTAAAATCTCCCACATATAGCATTGCAAGTTATGTTAGCAGAATTCTCAGCCAGCTCATGTCCATGTCCCTATTGGCGTTTTACATTAGTGAAACGCCACGTAGTGTCCTTAATGGTAACTAACTTAAGTAATATTTAGCGTGTACTTATCGTTAAATATGAACAAATCGGAGGTTATATAATTAACTAATACGAACTAAATTGATTTGAAAACACGATTTCCAATGTAAACAACGTAAAATGCAATGTTTAACATAGGTTTAATTTAGCAGATGTACTACTTATGTCGTCCATGTTGTTGAATTACAACGCCATCTATACGTAATGTAAAACGCCATATTGGCGTGAAAAATTTGTTTGATATGGTAAATGCGCTGCAAGAGATGAGAATACCTTTTGGTTATAGATTGGTTCCATTCGATGTTGTTTCCTTATTCCCTAGCGTCCCCAAAAAAATGGTGTTAAATTGCATAAACAAACATTGGCACATAATAAAAGAGTATACAGAACTGAGCAAGAAAGATTTTTTAAATATGATAGAAATTTGTTTTGAATACAAATATTTTTTGCTAGAAGAAAAATTGTATAAACAACTGGATGGTTTGGCCATGGGTAGCCCTAGTAGCCCAGTTTTAGCGAATTTGGTGATGAAAACCTTACTGGATGAAGTATTGGGTGGTTTGTCATTTCATGTGCCATTTTTCAAATTATATATTGATGATTCCCTCTCAGCAGTTCCAAATAGAAGAGAAAAAGAGCTTCTGGATGTATTTAATAAATAGAATTAAACATTTAATATAATATAATTAATAAATATATATTTAATAAATAGAATTAAACAAACTTAACCGAACGTTAAAAATTTTGAATTTTTAACCGTAAGAAAAGAAACAACATAGGTACAAGAAATTTTATAAAACACTTTAAAAAACGTTTGAAACTTTAGTGACAAGGTAAAACTAGATAAAATATTAGAAAAATGATTAAAAATTTTGAAAAAAGGGGGGATTATTTATTATTATTATTTAATAAATATCACGATAGACTTAAGTTTACTATGTAGATGGAAAAGAATGGTGAGATCCCGTTCCTGAATATAGATTGTGAGTGATCAGAAAGCCTGAAGGATTAATGGCCACAAATTGGTATACAAAGCCAGTAAGCTCCAATTACCACCACACTAATATAAAGATAGGTCTTGTGACAGGTTTTATAAAAAGAGTGTTGAGATTGTCACATCCAGATTTCCATAAGGATAACAAAATAAGAGTTACAAATATTTTAAAACAAAACAATTATCCACTGTGGTTCATTAATTCCCAATGGAATAGAGTAAAGAAAGAAAATAAGTACCTATGTTAATGTAAACAGCAAGACAGAGGAGAGAGTCCCACATGTAATAGATACTATATTACAGCCATCAAGTGAATTTTTTAATCATTGACGAGTTGATACGTCTATTAAATAAACAATTTAAACAGAATAATACATGGTGCCAGAAAAGAGTACGAACTTACATGATGTTTCAAATGGCAACATGTCTTTTTTTTAACATTTTTGTAATCTGCAATTTTTTTTGATTTACTCGGACGAATGAAATTATTTGTTTTCATTTATTATGCCGAAGTAGTGGCATGCAGAAACGTAATTTTCTAGGTGGAATGTTGTCCGAATACCTAAAGGAGTTAAATTAATCAAAAATGGAAAAGCGTTTAATTGTAGTAATGTAATTTTTTTTTTGATGTTTTGTTTTCATACCAAATTTTAAAATAAAGTGTAGTGCGGAGGTAGCAAACTGTAATCGTTGGTACGCTTCAGAAATGCGAGATGGTGTGCGTAATAATTTATTGTATGGTGAATTCAAAATGTTTAATTTGGCAATGAATTTTTCAAATTTGGCTGGCAAAGTTAACTAATGGGCGTTCGACACGAATTTCCAAAATACCTGAAATGACAGGAAGTAAAAATTTGGAGAGGAAAAAAAAGAAGTTGCATACAGAACATGGGTGTGTGAAGTCGTGAGCTCAACCACCAGATAGTAAATTTTTGATGTCTGGAAACTTTACGAATGTTGCAAATAGTTTTGCAATAGTTTTCTGCAACTAGAAAATTAATTAATTGTGAGTGCCAAAAGGTGTTTTGTAAATTGGAATCACTGACGAGTAAAGCAAAGGAATAAAGAAATTTTACCGGTTATTTGTAAAATGTGGTTCTCCATTTGTAAAATCATGGATTTGGAAAAATGCATCTAAGTCAATTTCATCCATCTGAAGTCATCTTATTGGTAATTACCATTTGAATTATTTATTCACAATATTTCAACGATTATTGTTGATATTTTCGGTAAAATGCAAGAGATCATTTTTGAGGTTAAATACGATGCACGTTAGGGAAAATTTGAATCTTCGTATGCAGTTAATAATTAATTTATCGCACTTTGCTAATTAAAATCACTAGAACTTTTATAATCACTATTTCAATTTATTCGGTTTTTAAAGAAGATTAATTTATGGAAGTGTTTAACTTGCGACGTATTAAGTAAGATCGTGCGTGCTGCACATTTGCTACTAACTATTGTACGGTTATTGCTACCATCAATTTGAACTATCTTATTCGGCGCCAGATTTAAAAAAATGAAAACAATTTATTTATTTGTGTACAACTTTATTTCAGATTTAAAAAATTTTATTGAAACGTTTTAATTATCTTACAAGTTGTAGAAATTATTTGATAATTAAATGTGTAAATTTGTAGGATAATTATTCTTTAACTTTACTTTAAAACTTTATTTGGTATAAAAACCATTATATATGTTACAGTTAAAACCCGAAATCAGTTAAAACCCGATCTAACTAGTAAATTCTAGTTTTAACTAACCGCCTTAGTAAATTCTAGTTTTAACTGAAATAAGTTTAGTTAAAACTAGAATTAACTGATTTCTAACAAATTTCTTCAGTAAATTTTAGTTTTAACTAAAATTATACCAGTTAAAACTAGAATTAACTGAATACTAACAAACTTCTTTAGTAAATTCTAGTTTTAACTGGTATAAGTTCAGTTAAAACTAGAATTAAGTAAAAGTAGACTTAATATTAGATAAAAATTGTTTTATTAAGCAATTATTTTATACATTATTATTATTATATTCTACTTATTGCCACATGGCATGCTGTTGTGACATTTTGAATTGTAAATTGCATCTGGCACTTATTCTTGAGTCAAAAAAACTTTAGAATTTTCTTTAATTTTTTTTTGTCATCGTCACTTTCAAATAGGTAAATTTAACTTTTGTTCAGAATTGCATTAGATAGTAATGGAAACCAAACTGTACGGTTTTTAACGATTCGATAACGAACAATCTCGAAAAGTTACCAAATAAGGGCGGGGGGAGGGAGGGTTAAGCTCAATTTCCATGTATCCGTTTGTACGTTTATCCAATCATACAGAAGCGCTCTCATTGGTCCAGTTACTTTAAAAGTGACAATGACAAAAAAATTTAAAAAAATTCTAAAGTTTTTTGACTCAAAAACAAGTGCCAGATGAAGAAATTTTCCTAAAGACTGCAGCGCAAAAAGCTGCCGTTGAATCTGGACAAGGGTTTGTCCGCTGTTCTTGTAAAAAAAATTGCACCCCAAAATGTTGCCTTTGTTTAAAAAGAGAAATTATTTGCAATTCAAAATGTCACAACAGCATGCCATGTGGCAATAAGTAGAATATAATAATAATGTGTAAAATAATTGCGTAATAAGATAATTTTTACTTTAATTCTAGTTTTAACTGGTATAAGTTTAGTTAAAACTAGAATTTACTAAAGAAGTTTGTTAGAAATCAGTTAATTCTAGTTTTAACTAAACTTATTTCAGTTAAAACTAGAATTTACTAAGGCGGTTAGTTAAAACTAGAATTTACTAGTTAGATCGGGTTTTAACTGATTTCGGGTTTTAACTGTAACATATACATTACAAATTTTACAAAGTTCACACAACAGAAATAAAAAAAACAACCAAACTTCCATCCTCAAATAAAATTCTCGCTCACATACTTAGTAATTTCTCTCTTAAAACTTAACAACCGTGTCTCCTCTTTGATTTCTATAGGCAAACTATTAAACAATTTCAAACCATTATACAAAAGCATGTTCTGTGCCCTATTGTTCTTAAATAAATTCAATCTAAAGTCCTGCTTATTCCTCACAGGGTACATGTGTACATCCTTCACATAGGCAATGTCCTTACACAAATATTTGGGTTGCATCTTATATTTTACCTTGAATACAAAAATTAGAACATTTACCACAATGCGCTGATAAACACTATGCCATTGTAGAGCACCCAGCAGCACTAATCTTGTAGTAAACCTGTCAACCCTGAGAATAATTCTCATACCCCTATTTTGCAGTTTTTGCAGTCAACTCAACATATAACCATTACCCATAAACAAAATTGTTGAACAATACTCCAGGTGTGGTCTTATCACTACATTATAAATCCTTATAGAAGTGACAATGGAAATAGTTCCACGAATTTTCGATAAAAAATACAATTTCTTCGCTATTTTTTTACCAACATAATCAAAATGCGACTTAAAATCTAATTTATCATCAATAACTACACCCAAATATTTATATTGACTAACTATCTCAATTTCTACACCATCCATTAATACATTTAGACTTCTACCTACTCTATCATTTATAATCATACTTTTTGTCTTCTTTAAATTAACTTTTAACCTGTTCATTTTAAGCCAATCACTGAGGTTCTTTAACTCCTGATTTACAATACTAATGCACTCATCCACATCTTCACCCGTAACATACAAGTGAGAATCGTCTACATAAATCACACATTTTGCCCTCATAATCACCTTATTCATATCATTAACATACAATAAAAAAAATAGCACCCCCAGAATTGTTCCTTGTGGAACTCCCAAATCCACCTCCACTGCTTCAGAAACAACTCCATTTATCACAGTTCTCTGTTTCCTTTTTCCCAAATAAGATTTAAACCACTTCAATTCATTATCTTTAATGCCATACTTTTCAAGCTTATTTGCTAGAATTTCCCTATCTACTGTCTCAAGTGCTCTGCTAAGGTCTAGGAAAACAGCAACTATCGCCTTATTTTCGTGTATAGCCATCTTCCATTCACCAACAACATAATTGACTAACGATTCACAACTATGATCCTTTCTAAAGCCCGATTGGTATTCAGAAATTATATTATTATTCTCCAAGTATTCTATTAATTGATCTTTAACTATCTTTTCCAATATTTTCGACTGAATCGATATCATATTTATAGGTCGAAACTCCTCACACTTTATTGAATTTCTCACTTTTGCGATAGGAATTATCCATGATTCCTTCCAAGGATCGGGAAAAATTTCCGATTTAAGTGACACACTAACAATGGACAATAAGTTTTCACCTACGAGGTCAATAATATCCTTAACCATACCAGCATTAACAAAATTTACATCTCTCTTATTATTCATTAATTTCAGTGCAAGATGCAAATCCTCAATTTTCACTGCTTTAAACTTAAAAACACTGCTCACATCCTCAATCTCATTTACTTATTGTTTCATTGGAATGCTTTTATTAATTTCCATGACGCTATCAACAAAATATTTATTAAACTTGTTCGCAATTTTTAAATTGTCCAAGCACCTTTCATTATCAAAAATAATCTCTTTGATATCACTTTTATTTTCTTTTAAAACCAACGATTTCAAAGACTTCCACATCAATTTTTGGTCTACCGAATTGTCAATTTTTTCGCTGATATAGTCTTCTTTTGCCTTATTGATTTAATTTTTGTACTCATTTCTGATGCTTCTGTATTTTAACCACTCAAGAGCATTCCCCGTCAATGTTGCTCTCGGATACTGATTAATTTTGCTCTTTTTTAATTTATCCAGTTCACTTGAAAACCAAGGACAGCTCACGCTGGAAACCTTCCTGTTCGTTACAAACTCCTCAATAATTAACTGCAGGGACTTATCAAAATTTCTAGCCTTCTCATTACATTCACTAAAGTAAGTAGTCATAATATCTCTCTTAATAACTTTGCTTCTAAATTTATCTCTGTCGTATTTTAAAACCCTCACACTTTTTTCTTCATTAATAATAGCCCTTTTATGCTTAATTAATATTCCTATAGTCTCGTGATCACTTATCTTCCAATCACTCTTAACTTCTGCAGCGAAATTATAACCGTCATTCACTATTACATAATCAATTAATGTTCTAGATTCACATGTATTTCTAGTATACTGATTTACTATTTGCCTAAAACCACCGTCTCTAACAATATCATTTAATTTATTTCTCACATTGGAATTGCTAGTATAGTCAATGTTAAAATCACCCATTATTACCACTTTCTTGCTAATTTCGCTTAGTTCATCTAAATAACTTTCAAAGTACATATAAAACTCAGAACTCACGTTTAAATATCTTGGTGCTCTGTACAACGTCGCTAAGTAGATTACATCATCTCCATCACTTAGCTTAACAACTAACCACCACAATTGCAAATCAATCGTCATGCTATTGATCACTTCACCTTTCCAAGATTTCTTAAAGTAAACCATTACTCCCCCCGTATGACGCGATGCAGAATCGTTTTTTACCATATCATAGTTGTCAATCTGAATCAAACTATCGTCGTCAAGCTCCGACAAATGAGTCTCACTCTACGACACAAACTCCGGCTTATACTCATTAATCATATGTTCCAGTTCACAAAAATTGTTTATGACACCTTGTATGTTTAAATATACACCTTCGATATTCTGTAATTGCTAATATGCAGTTTTATTCTTCTCAAAATTTGCTTTTCTCTTATAAATTGGACATTCATGCACGTGCTATGATTTACGTCTAAATTGTTTAATTTTAGTTCCTTCTTAGCTTTATAGCAATTTACACATTTGGTATCCTTATCAGTACAATCCTTGGAAATATGGCCAGTAGCTCCACATTTGTAGCATATTGCACCTTCTGAACAATTCTTCGCCTTATGATTGAAACCACCACATTTTAAACATCTAAACACGTTCATACTCTCGTATACTACGCATCTGTCCCACATTACATTTATTTTTCCACACTTTATAATTTTTTCAAATGATTTACCATCAACTTCCAAAATTGCATTAAATATTTTATCATTCTTATATGATCTGTACACTTTTACACAACTCAATTCCTGAATATTTATTTCGTTTTGAGATCTAATTGCTTCTACTATCTCATCCTTACCCATCTCCTCACTCATTCCCACCACTAGAATTTTTGGCTTTCTTACATTTGCTACTCGAACCTCATAATCATTACCTAATTTATTCATAATTTCTTTTTCAATTTTTTCTGCTGACTGCTTGTTATTGCAACTTATCGAAATCGCTCCATCTTTCTTTAACTGCACTATATTATTCACTTTTGCAGATATTGCTGACGGGTTAACATTTTTCTTAACTGCTTCCAAGGTTTTCTCAACGTTTTGTGTTTTCTCTCTAGGCCTAACGATTACAGGTAATCTAAGCTGATCCGCATATGTTGGTATCGTTCCATTATCTTCAACACTCGTATTTATTTTCTTCAAATCAAAATTAATTTCACTTTTAAATTCACTTATTACTGCTTCAACTCCTTGCATAATGCCTCTAGTTTTCTTCTCTATTAAACTTTGCATTTCTCTCTCAAACTCTCCTATTTCTGTCAAAATTTTTTCTTGATTCATCCTCAACACTTGAAATGTGTCTATGCACGAATTGCACATAAACTTAATGTTTTCACACCTTTTCAATACATTACAGTCCATTTCAGGAATTCCAAAACATTTCTTAGCATGAAATGACTTTCTGCAAAAGCTAGCACACATCAGTACACACTGCTCCCTTCGCAGACTGCCACCACACTTTCCACAATCCAACTCCATCTCACCAGAGTTAGATTACCATCTACCTAACTCAATTTCCAAAAAACTTCCAAAAATACCACGAATACCAAGCGCACGCACTAAACACGTCCTAATAGTACCGTATCTACAACTCAACCAACTCATAATTTTTGGTTTTTTAACTGCGTTGAATGAATTTTAACATGAAAATTTCGTTTCATTTGGTATGTCAATTTAAATTTTATTACAATATTCGTCTGATTAAATTGCCATTAATTCCCTGTAACGACTTTGTTTTATTTTTGATTGTGGAAAATTTGAAAATCTCCCTGAATTCACAAACTGAGCGAGTCTTGTGTTTCCGAGGTATCTGAGTAGCTGGACCTTAAGTAAGCCGTTGTTCAACAGAACATGACAATATATAGTTGGAAAAAAAAATATGGCGACCGAGTTTAAGCTACCTAATCCGATTGTTTTCGAGAACAATGGAAGCATGGCTGATCGTTGGGTGACGTTCAAACAAAAATTTGAACTTTACATAGACGCAACCGATCTAAAGAAGAAACCAGAAGCTTTAGAAGTCTTCAATAGGTTCAAGTATGCTGAAATCAACAACAACAAAAATTTTGACAAGAAAAAGTTTGACAAATATTTTGTACCAAAAAAAATGTTGAATGTTGTGTACGAGCAATTTCAGTTTCTCAGCATCAAGCAAGAAGAAGGTCAAAATCTCAACAATTTTCTAAGACAATTATCCAAAGCCGTGACTAGTTGTGATTATGCAGTTGTGATTATGAATCTCGTGTAAGAGACATGATTGTATTTGGAATCTCCGACAAATCCATTCAAAACAAGCTTGTTGATGGAACCTAATCTGAGCTTATAGAGAGAAATCTAAGAAATCAGCAAAGCGATGGAAATCACTAAAAAACAAAGCAAAGTTATGAAAAAAATAACCAAGAAATTAATGCACCAAAGGAAAGGGACATGCGATTAACAAGAGAAGAAGTACCGAATTGGTCAAAATCAAAAAGCCTTCTAAATATATGCCATTATTGTGGATACACACACGAAAAGAACAAGTGTCTAGCGTTTGCAAAATTTTGCAAATATGCAACAAAAGAAACCATTTTGCAACAGTGTGCGGTAGTAAGACAACAATAAATAAACAACAGCATGCAATTAAAGCAGGACAGAACTCGGAAGGAAAATGGAATATCCCCAGTATACAAATTAATTCGATTGTGAGGAGTAATGCAGATAGAATGTAGATAAAAAAAAATAGAAATAGGTGGAACAAAAATAACATTTAAACTTGATACCGGAGCAGAAATAAGCGTAATCTCAGAAAGATATTTGAAGGCAATTGGCAGTAACCTAACTATACAACCGTCCAACATCACACTAGTATCATATGGGGACAATTTCAAAATCAAACCAGTAGGAGTCATAACAATCAACGGCAAAGTAAGAAAGAAAACTGCTGAAATTAAACTTGTAGTAATAAATGTGACTCGGCAAATGCCATTACTGAGTCTGAACGATTGGATGAAACTAAATTTAATAATTAAAGTACAAGCGGTATCCATAAAATTCAACACCATAAAAGTCAAAATGAAGAAAGACCTTAACCCCTCATGCTGGCGGACTATACGCAAGATTGTAACCGGCCCAACTACAGAGGTAACACTCTCAGTAGACACAGTTTCACCAAAAATGGGCAAACAAGAAAAAGGAAAAGCTCAAACTATCACAAGTGCAGGTACCTCAACATCGAGTGTACCAAGCATCAGTGCAAGTAAAACTCACTCTGCTCAAGAAGGATAGCAGGGGAGCTCCGGTGCGCGCTCCAAAGCGCCCAATAAGGGCAAGAGGGGACGCAAGCCGAGCACCACTGCAAAAACCCTGGGAAACCGCCACCAAAAGTGGTAAATACCGGGAAAAATCTCCCAAAATTGGAGCAGAAAGGGGCTAAAAATTAGCCTTCAAAATAAAGTGCTTACAAATAAACCTCCACCACTCAAAGGTACCCTCGAGTGACTTATACTTGAGGTTTATAAAGAAACAAATCTCCATAGAGCTAATTCAAGAGCCCTGGAAAAATAGAGGTAAAATCAAAGGACTCCCTGAAAAGAGGACAAACGTCCTTGCCGACTACAGATACGGAAATCCAAGAGCAGCACTGGCTACGCTTACACCGTAAAATGCTTCGTTCGGTCCGATCGGACTAAACGGGAGGAGATAGTTCGATGCGACAAAATATAGTTCGCAATTGCTTCGCAAGTGTTTACACCGTACACGAGAACCGAGGACCAAAATGTGACCAAAATATTTAAATTTAAGCTACTTACTTGATAAATTTTATTTTATAACCTATAAAAATTATAAATGAGCGCATTCGGTATTAAAAATACTCGAGTGATATCGAATGCAGTCGAACCCGTCGAACCAATTTAGTTCGTATTTAGTCTGGTATATCGTGGTCTGGTACTCATATTTTAGAGGACCGAACTAAAGCCGGACCAACTTGGTACCTGTATGTTTACACCAGGCGGACTAAAAATATAGTTCGGATATGGTCCCAATATAGTCCTGGTCCGCCTTTAGTCCGCGTACCAAGCGTACGGTGTAAACCAAGCCACTATTGCTCAGGTAAGGTATTATTTACTTTGTTCCCATTCCAGAATTCAATACCAGGGACCTGGCAGATGCCGTAGTTGAACTGCCAATGAAGGGGGCAAGAGGAATATAGTAATAGCCTCAGCCTACTTTCCAGGCGACGAGACCGAGGTTCCACCAGAGGAAGTATAACACATTAGCTGATGATTGACCACAAAAACTTGTTTTCATTTTAGGGGTATAATAGTAATTATGTTTAAAAAAAGGTCCTCTTTTAACTCTTAAACCAGGGCCCAAATAACCTTCTATTTAATCCAAAAATTTTATTTTCTTTGTTAGACCACGAGTTTTTCGAACAACCCACTTATTATAATTTTATCGATTGCTAATATCAAGAAATTGTAAAAGTATTAAATAGTTCTTAAGTTTTAGTAAAAATTCTGTGCGAATTATCGAATTTAATCGACCTTAATTAATAAAAAAAATTACTACAAAGTTATTAAACAATTAATATGTAGGCTAGCATTAGATGCTAAAATCGCCTGAATAATTGTAGTTTTTATTAATATTTATTTTGACGTACCACGTACCTTTGTTGTTATTTGCTGTTATTTATTCTTATTATCATTTCTTTTTTAATTAATTAATCTTATCATTCTGCAAGGCCATTAACCGTCTACTTTATTATATTAAAGGTTTATAAATAATTTTTTATCAATATTTTTAAAATAATCATTGGGTTTATTGACATAAAACAATTATGGTGATATAAGTTCACCTCTGTAAATGTTCCGATAGCTAATATAAAATAGAAATATCATGATTCCTGATTTTGCGTTGTTGTAAATTAGTCATTATATTATATTTTAAATTGTTAACATATTTAATATAAATACAAAATGGTTATTCGGCTTTTAACGCCAGAACTTCAAGAAAAAGCTAAAAATGAACTTGGTGAAGAACCATCTCGTATTGCTGGTGAATTGGACCATATTCGACAATGGCTACTAACTCAAAACCATTTACAATGCAGAACAGGTATGTACCTATAATATTAACATAATATTTATAAGTAGCCTTAATTTGTTTTTTACATTTAGATGACCAATGGTTAATTAGTTTCTTAAGATGTTCCAAATTTGACATAGAAAAAACTAAAATAAAAATTGATCATTTTTACAAAAGCAGAACTTTAATGCCAAATTTTTTTGAAAATAGGGATCCATTTCAGTCCGAAATTCAAGAGATTTTAAGAGCTGGGTAAATAAAAGGTATGTTTGCTAGCCATAATCGCATAACCGTCAAAATGTAGACGCCGCCGAAAGCAGAGAAAAACTAAAAGTAAAGACAGAGGCGTTTTCAACCAACTACCTTAGGAGGGGGGGTAATTTATCTATATCAATGTAAATTTCAACATCTTTATTTGTTGAAAAATGAAAAGCAAAAGGTTAAATAATAATTCTTAGGGAGGGGGGTAATTACCCAATTACACCCCCCTGAAAACGTCAGTGAGTAAAAAAAACTCCTATGTAGTACAGGTTTAATTTAAATTATAGTATGTTTTGACCTGGGAGAATAACTGATGAAATTCTAAAAATTTGAATCAAGTGACAAAACAAGTCGGCAGCGGCGACACGTCGGAATTGTGGCTAGGAAACCATACCTTAATATTAATGACAAAACATGTTTTTATAACTTAATTCTTATTTTATATTATATTTAAACTTCAAAATATCGAGTTATTAAAAATTAAAAGTTAATTAAACGATTTATAACTATTTATAATTTTTAATAACTCGATATTTTGAAGTTTAAATATAATTTAATATCAACGAGTTAATAATGTATCAATTTAATTCTTATTTTAGATTTATTCTGCCATTACCGATAACTAAGGAAGGTGACGGGCCTCGTATTATTTTTAATCATTATAGCGGCATTTCCCACACTAAAATAAACTTATTAACTTTCCTCAAAGTCTACTTTATGATCGTAGATGTTTTGCTATTAGAAGATGATAATTTTAATATATGTGGATTATTTACATTGAGCAATTGTGAAGATTTTCCTTTAAATTTTTTGCTACAACTGACACCAAATCTTTTAAGAAAAATAGTATATTGTGTGCAACACTACTATCCTATACGATTGAAAGAATGTCACACCATAAATGCTCCACTAGGAGCGGAATTCGTCGGTAACCTAATGAAGTCGTTTATGTCAAAAAAACTTAAAAATAGAGTGAGTAAAATTTGTTTTTGCCATAAAAATTGCATGCTGCATAGATAGTAAATTAAAATATAATTTATTAATATAATGCAATTCCAGTTCTTTATTCATGGTAAGAAAAAAAAATTAAATCATATACTCGATAAAAAATATTTGCCCCAACAGCACGGAGGAGCGAATGGCTGTATGGATGAGCTTACAGGTGAAATAAAAATCACTGCAGCATTTTATAAATAATTCTTTATCGTTTTAGAATATTGGAAAAATAAAATTGAAAGTTATAGAAATTGGTTTTTGGAAGATGATAACTACCGCTCTATAGAAAGTTTAAGACCCGACAAGTCCACCTCAACTGGAATATTTAGTACATTGGGGTCACTGAATCCATTCAGTAACTTAAATTAACTAAAATTACTTATTTTTATACTATAATACATATTATTAAATTCATTAACTTTATTTCTAATATACGGCGCGGGCAGTACCTTAGTTAAAAAATTGAGCTAGCTACACATAGCCTACATACTTTTCTGAAAAAAATACAAGTAAAATAAATTGCATAAAAAAACATTAAAATTGTTAAATTTAAATTTGTTTAATTGAATCGTTGATTGTTGAAAGGGTACTAAGTCCACTTTTTAAATAATAGTAGTTTTCGTCACAAGGACGTAAAATCTCTTTTTGCGCGATTATGCTCTATTTAGTTGTTTATCGTGTGTGTTTCCAAGACAGTAAGTTTTGTTTACAAGTTGCTAAGGAAAATACGACGGTAAGTTTTCTTGGCGTTCTAGAACGGTAAGTAATTTTATTTAATTTACTTACAACTTTAATAATTTATTTATTAACATAAATATTGAAGGTACAATTATTACAAATTCCGATTGTCAACGGAATCTCATTTTTGGAGAACAGATGTCAACGATAAAATTTTAGTACCATCTACTGGAACCTCGTGCGACTCTTGTGGATATGAGCTGTCACAATTAAGTGACATCAATTAATTTAAATTTCAAAGTACGTCAGGAAAGATTTTTCACAAATTTGGATACGTTTCTTCATGCACAAATCTTTAAAACTTTTATTGGTTTTTTCGTAGCGTTCCCTAGATTTTTCAGGAATGAGAGCCGTACGTCCCACAATCCAAGCTTTTTCTACATCATCAATTTCATTTTCAGATTCACTTAAAATATTCATTTTGGTTTTTCAATGTTATTTTCACAAAAACACTGTAATGGCTGCAGTTATTTACAAATTGTTATAGCAACGGAATGTCAATTTTGACATTAAGGCAATTTGATATACAGAGACTACATAGTACATACCTTTATTTTTAACTACATTTTATTTAAATGCTTTTTAATAAATTTAATCGCGCAAAAAACGTCATAAGCATCTCGAACATTAAGGACTACCGATCTCTGACAATATTACATATTACAGATATTACATATTATAAATATTACATATTACAAATATTACATATTGTAATATTAAGTATGTAAGCTCATTGTGATTTCATTGTCGTGCTTACAGTAGTTAAGTTAAAACAGTAGTTAATGTGATAATCACTAATAAAAAACGTTCCAAACATCCTGAAATTTACCACAGAAATGAATTTTATGAATTTGTATACTCATCAGAACATCATAGAAAAGTAATTGCCATGCCCCTTCTAGATGGTTATGAATTATATCGAAATATAATTTACCGTAAATTATACCTGGTTGACACAAACAAGATTTGTTAATAGTTAACAAATCATTAGTTCCTTAGAATTCGTAGTCGTTTTTAAAAAAATATTTGTTAATATTAACACAATATGCCCAAACATGGTATAATGTTGAGACAACTTTATCAATAATTTTATAATATACTTATCGCAATATATATTAATATACCGAGTGTTATATTAAACAAATTACCTCAAACAAATATATTTGTTTATAGATAACAATCTCTTTTCTCAGTGTAGGGTGAGCGTTTATTGGTACCAATAATTTTAAAAGTAATTAATTTGTATGTTTTATACTATCAATATTATTTTGTTTAATTTTAAGAATATGTTCATTTTTTGTTTTTAGCTTTAGTATTTCGAATGTTTTTTTGGTTTTTATTTAAATTTTAATTTTTATTATATTTCCTTTGTTAAGTTAAATTTGCATTTTTATTTGTTTAAAAAAACTATGCACCTACGACCTGTAAGATTCTCTACTGAGCTTAAGGTAAGTGAGGTTTTCGGATTTTGTTTGTTTTGATGGCAACAACAGAATTATTAATAATTATCTAGTTTAAATTTGTAAAATAAAATTATAATCCACGTGTTAAAACTATTAATAACAGTAGTATTAATAACCGTATTATTTACGGGGTAAATTAATAGTGGTGGGTGTTAAAACTGTTTTTTTTATGTCAAATGGCCTTTAAATTGATAATAGTAACATGGTCTAATAAGGTCCGGTATTTCAGTGGGCAGTTAAGCTTTCGCTTACGAAAGCGTTTGATTAACTTAAGCGTTAGGTTATCTTCAGTTTGGTATTTCAGTACTTTTTCTAATTGGGTTTAGCTAAACTTAAGTTAAACTTGTACTAATGTATGTTGGTAATAGTAAATGACATTTTTATTGGATTTCTGATGGTGAGCATGCGCAGTGTGATTGTTTGACTCATGTTTGATTTTATTAACCTCAAATTTTTAGAAATTGCTTTATTTGGTTTTTATTTACGAAAATAAAAATGTCCGCAATAATAATGCCCAAATTGAAAAAAGCAAAGGTAAAAAAGAACAAAAAATTTTAACATGATTTGATCGTGATTTTATTTTCAACGCTGTCATTTGTCAAAAAATACCTTCAAGTAAAAGTGTTTGCAGTTCTGATTGGTCTAAGCGTAAAAGTTTAGGTAAACGAAGTTTAAACGGTCGAGTTATTACGATTCCGTAATCTTTCAGTTAAACTATCGTTTAGCGTTAAACGGGAACTGAAATACTCAAAAAATGCACTGCTTGAGTTTAAACTTGAGATTAGCTTAAGCGAAAGCTTAACTGCCCACTGAAATACCGGGCCTTAGGCCGGTGAAAATGTGAAAGAAAAATTTTTGAATTGTACCGTTTAGTAATTATTCAAGAACTATTTTGCGTTTACAATTCGCATAATCTTAAGAACCGATTAAGAACACAACTATTAGGGGAATATACAATACAATTTTCCAGGTATAAAATTTTGCATGATCCTAACAATGGCTGTACCTAGCAAAAACGCAATTTAGGCTTACAAAATGCACAATTTTAACAGCACGTCATTGGGCAAATTTACCACAAGCCATTTTTTTCTGTGCCACATTGTGCTTTTTTGCGAACAATACACTGGCAATATTCTCATGTACTTTTCCAAATTTCATATCATCAGTCTCAATATCAGAAGAATACAAAACTGCTCTAACAAAGCTATGACATGATGTGTGCGAGCGTATTCTAATAATTTTACCAAACATTGAGGCAGTTAAACGATCTTTCCTGTAATCCTCGTATAATGGGTTACCAAATTGTTCAATGGAATTCTTTGCAATTTTTTCACTATACTGATAGAGCGGAAACCTAAAGTGAATTTTTAAAGATTAATATTGAACCATACAGCTGAAATCTCGTTATCATTATATATTCATGTAGTTCATTTGACAATTTTTAAATTTCAAATTATAAAATATGTATGAAGATAATAATATAGTTATTACTTGTAATGATAGTAACTTTCTTTCACATGCTCTGTGAAACTCTTCGCCCTCCAATTCCACATCATCTGCATTTGGGCCATAATTTTCATCAGTAGTGGCCGTAACCTTCGTAATTTTATTTTTTTGACGTTCATGTCGCTCAGAAAATAACTGCCTGCGAGCTTTCCTTTGATCATTACTTTTACATTCTTTCTCCAAAAATTTTTTGGTAATTTTACCAGGACTAGAACCTAAAAAAAAACTGCATAAAAATACTTCTAAATAATAATTGAGGTTAAATACAATAAACGGTATATTCTCAATATTTACCAAACGATTTCTTCCATGGACCTGTGTGCCATTTAATTCTTGAATTATAACGTAATCCAGCTAAATGACATCGATTTTGAAAGGAACCTTTGGAAATGAAATTTAATCGTTTTCCTGAATTAAATCTCGAGACAACATTTATGTAATTCTCTGAATAATGATTTGTTTCGTTATATATCAATCGGTTGGCTTTTCTAACAACAACATCAAGAGCAGATATTATGTGATGCCACAAACCACTGTCTTTTAAATATTCCGTGTGATCCGTTTCATTACTTTGCTTTCTTTTACAGTAGTAGTCTTTGCAATTATCGTGTTTTCCAAACACGTGGTATGGACCATTTTGCAAATCGACCCGCAATTCATCAATATTGTTGCTCAGACTATTTTGTGCTATTGCACATTTAATGACGGCTTCTAATCCCTTTATGTACTGAACTCCTACAAATTTTCTGCTCGGTAGTGAAAACTTGGTATTTGCGAGAAGCCCATATAATGCTTTTCCGTAATTTTTTACCACATGATTAGTGCATTCTATTTTTATTATGGATCTGCCATAGAGCACACTTTCCCTAAGTCTGGCATAGACACTGGAATCTCCATCCCCACGAATTTCTTGTAACGCACATTGTGCATTTGTTCATTTAACCGGAACCCTTCCACAAGAATATCGGCTTCCATCGCAGTTGAACTTCCATCCCAGTTTCTATAACATACATGTTTTCCCACTTCGACACCTTTCTTGCAAGCTCTTGCGCACACACAACAATGTTTGTTTCTAATACTCAAAAACAATTTTTTTTGGTATAAAGACCAATAATAACTGCCTACAAGAAAAAACAGAAATTAAAAATATGCTAAAGGGCAATAAGTACAAGAATTTTTCTATGGTAAATCCAGTAATTACTGATGGTTTCCACTTACCACTCCAGATTTAGCGTCGTAATTATGACCATAAGTTCTTTTACTCCAACCACCATCGACATACACAGTAATCCAAGGGATATTGTCTTCATCAATGTGGTTTCTTTTTATCGCTTCGTTCTTCTTTTTGAGTCCAGCTTATTCCATACTGAGAAACAGATATTCTTTACAATCATAAAATATCACATTTTTGTTAATACAGTATTGGTTTAATATGAGTTACTAAAAGTAATCGTTCCGGAAGTGAATACAACAGCTACCGGTGGAACTTTAAAAGACTGGCATGAACGTTTAGGTCACATAAATGTGAAAAGTATTTGTGAAATGGTTTCAAAAGGTGTTATTGAAGGCGTAAACTTAACTGATAAAAATAGTTTTGTGTGCGAAGGTTGTCAATACGGAGAACAGCATCGATTACCTTTCAAGAAAACCACGCGAAGAAATACGAAACCGGGAGAAATTATACATAGTGATCTTTGTGGACCAATGTCGGTACCGTCGGTAAGCGGTTATCTTTATTTTGTACTCTTTAAAGACGATTCAACCGGTCATAGATTTGTTTATTTCATTAAACATAAATCCGATACCCTCGATTGTTTTAAACAATTTGTGAAATATTGCAAAAATAAGTTTGATCGACGTGTTCAAACCTTGAGAGTCGACAATGGGACGGAATACGTAAATCACGATTTTCAGGAATTTCTGAAAAATCAAGGAATACAAATGAAAACCGGTGCACCGTACTGTCCTGCCCAGAACGGAAAAATCGAACGGGAAAACCGGATAATAGTGGAAAGTGCGCGTTTAATGATTTACACTAAAGACCTACCATTGTATTTATGGGCAGAAGCAGTTAACACTGCAGTGTACATTTTAAATCGTACAGCAAATGTTAACACGCAAAACACAACGCCACATGAAGTATGGAACGGGAAGAAGCCTACGTTGGGTCATTTAAAAGTATTTGGTAGTGAAGCATTCATGCATGTAACCGAAAATTTCCGTCGTAAACTCGAGCCGAAGAGTAAGAAATTAATATTGGTTGGGTATGAAAATGAATCAACAAACTACAGATTATTTGACCTAGTCACAAGAAAAATTAAAGTTTCTCGAAACGTCACATTTAATGAAAATAATGACGTCGCTCTTCCAAGAACGAATGCCATTCTAATTCCGATCGAAGACGAGAATGAAAATGAACAAGAGGAAGAAACTGAAACGGTGAATCAAACAGTGATAGAAAATGTAGAACCACCTACGCAACGGTATGAATTACGAGAGCGTCGTAACTTACGCCCACCGCAAAGGTATGACGATCCAGAAGTTAACATGGTAGAAATTCGAATCCCTGCAACATACGAAGACGCAATTTCTTCAAAAGAAGCTAAACAATGGAAAGAAGCGATCGATGAAGAAATAGCAGCATTGGACAAAAATAACACTTGGACAATGGTACCCTTACCAAAAGAAAAGAACGCAATTGACGCAAAATGGGTTTTTAAAGTAAAAAGATCAAGTAATGGTGAGGTCAGCAAATACAAAGCAAAATTATGTGCGCGTGGATTTGCACAAGTCAAATGTGTTGACTACATGGAAACTTATGCACCGACGACCCGCTACGAAACGATTAGAATTTTACTTGCAGTTGCCGTACGAAAAAGTTACTCAATAATTCAATTTGATGTAAAGACAGCATTTTTATACGGGGAGTTGAAGGAAGATATTTGTACATGAAACCACTCCTTGGAATAAACAATGATTCAAAATTAATCTGCAAATTAAATAAATCATTATACGGCCTACGGCAAAGTTCACGTTGCTGGAACCAAAAATTCAACGATTTTCTGAAAAGATGTGGTTTCAAGCAATGCGAAGCAGACAAGTGTGTGTACATTGGAAACATTTATAACCAATTAACGTTACTAGTACTATACGTGGACGATGGGTTATTAATTGGAAAAGACGAACAATTACTCAATAAAATTGCGTTGGAAATGGAAAATAATTTTGAAATTACTGTAAGTGATTCAAATTATTTTGTGGGATTAGAAATCGAAACAAACAAAGAAGATGGATCAATGTTTATCTATGTCAACAACTTTATTGAACGTATATTAACTCGTTTCAATATGAACGACGCAAAACCTTCTAAAATTCCAGCCGACCCGAATGTGATTCTGTCAGCACAAATGGAAGGTGAAAATGAATCACAAATTCCTTATCGCGAAGCAGTTGGTTAATTGATATTTATTGCCGTAACAGCAAGATCAGACATTATGTATGCAGTCAATAAAATCAGCAGATATCAAAGCGATCCAAAACCTGCTCATTGGATGGCAGCTAAAAGAATTATGAAGTACCTAAAATATACGAAAAAATTTGGAATTCGATACACCAAGGAAAACAACGGATTAATTGGATATTCAGATGCCGACTACGCGAATGATTTGGATACGAGACGTTCAACCACCGGGTATGTTTTTAAATTGTGTCAAGGAGCAATTTCGTGGAATACAAAACGGCAAACCAGTGTTTCCTTATCTACAACTGAATCAGAATTTGCGCAGCATCCGAATCAGCAAAAAAAGCAATGTGGGTGAAACAGTTATTAAATGAAATAAGTGTAAGTCCAATTAATAAATTGTGTTTGTGTATTGATAATCAAAGCGCGATAAAATTAATACAAAATCCCGTTTTTCATAAGCGAACAAAACATATAGATGTACGCTATAATTTTGTGCGTAAAAAATATGAAGAAGGTGAATTTGATGTCGTTTACGTTCCAACTGATGAACAAGTTGCGGACATTTTTACAAAAGCTTTGCCATATCAGAAATTTGAAAAATTGCGTGTTCACCTTGGCATGACAGAAATGTAATCTGATAATTAAATTGTAACCGTATAATAAATAATATTATTTTCAGTTTCATTTTTAGCTTACAAGGGGACACAACAGTGAGTATGTCGCCAATCAAAATCCCAATTTTTTTGGTAATTCTAGGAGCAAAAATAATTATCACTTTCTTGATTTTTAGTCCATTGGGCTTTAGTTACTGAGTTATGAATTTTTGAAAATCTACATTTTACCATAAGATTACATGGTTTGGATTGTTTTAACATGGTTTGGATTGCTTTAACAATCTAATTTAACATTTTAAATTCTATTTAAATCTATTAATTCTATTTAAAAAAAACAAAAATCTATTTAAAATAAATCTAATTTAAAATTTCAAATAAAATCTAAATTAACAATGTAATCTTATGGTAAAACGTAGATTTTCAAAAATTCATAACTCTGTAACTAAAGCCCAATGGACTAAAAATCGAGAAAGTGATAATTATTTTAGCTCCTAGAATCACCAAAAAAATTGAGATTTTGATTGGCGACATACTCACTGTTGTGTCCCCTTGTTAGTTATCAAGTTTTTCTGTTTAAAAAAGTTATATGTTGTTTTTAAATTTTCATTGTAAAGTAGTTTAGAATACGAGGGAGTGTTAAAAAGGTTATTCTAATCTTGATCCTGCGCACATAGTGTGCAACTACTGTACTTGTAACGCAGTACGAGAGTACGACGCGTGCCTTCGTTAAGTATTCATAACTCATGCAATTTTCCTGATTAAACAACTTAATAACAAAGTATCTCTTTTATTGGTAGCATTCACTACCTCCAACAACAAATAAGGCTCTGGCGACCGAGTATCGGCGGAATAACCGTATTGCATCAAATACATTTTTTGTTAGTTCAGATAGGCCACTTGAGCTTGGTGTGCCAAGCCAACGTCTATTACTAACAAAATAGAAAGATGTAATCTTATGATGCCATTTATATTTGTAAATAAATGTTTTATAATAATTAGTAAAAATAAAAACTGTATTTTAATCTGAAATTTAATCTTACTTTTCTTAAATAAATATAAATTTCTATTAAATTTATCTCTTTTGTTATTTATGGTACATATTCCTACTTTATAGTAATAGTATGAGTTATTTCATTTATTTTTATAGTTAAAAAATGTAGTACAGTGGGGCCCGCTTAATGTGATCGCGGTTAATGTTATCATTCGGATATTGTTATCACTTTTGCCAGGAACGGAACGGACATGTATTATTACACACAAAAAACATCGCTTATAGTTATCATAATTCGGCTAATGTTATCATATTATTCTTAAGATTATTTTCTCCAACGAGCAAAGGAGTTGAATTTCAGTTACAAGCATTTTTTTATATTGTGCATAAGTCACCCACATAATTTAAAGTCAGGTGTTAGCAAGAAAATCTGCCTATGGTTAATTTTTTTCAAAGACGGAGTGGATGTAAATAAACTCACCGTGTGATTCTTTCTATCGGCGTCACATAATATGTGATATCACCTTACATTTTTATGTTTATTATGAATTCCGTCGTTTAAATACATAAAAAACTTCACAATGAGTGACTATTATTACTAGTAATTATTGTAGATGTAGTACATACAAATAAATAAGCAATAAAATTTTTTTTCGTTTATTGTTATAAATCGGCTATTGTTATCAAAAACCCTAAGTCCCGATGTGATCACATTAAGCGGGCCCCACTGTATTAAGATATTAAATTAAAAATTAAGCTAGGCAACATATCAAACAGATTTCTTCTTTTCTTGCTAGGTATGCAACCAAGCAAGCACATTAATTTATTTGTCAAATTTAGTTCATTACCTTTCTGAAGGTGGCGCAATTTTAAGACTGTATGAACTTTTAACATGGGAGTTTCTATTCTATTTATATCTATTATTCTATGGTAGGTACCTACATAATAGTATATTATACACTGAGGGAGTAAAGTGCCACTTTTCGTCATGAGGGTAAAGGTTTTTACACGAGGCACAGCCAAGAAGAAAATTTACCCGAAAAACGAAAAGTCACTTTACTCCCGAGCGCGAATATACTATTTTTTGTCTGTTCATAAACCACGCCCATCGTTGTAAAAAATATCGGTTTTCGTCCTTGTGATATTAACCCTCGGTTCCTAAAGTGGGTTAGGGTTCCGCGGAGAAGTTATCGGGGTTCCGCGAAATTATTTATTTTTGAATATTTTTTTGATTTTTGAAAATATTATTTTGAAAAAAAATAAAAAATATATTGTTTTTATTTAAAATTATGTAATATTTGATTTGATTGTATCTGAGATAACTACTATCGATAAATGGCAAGAAGGCTACAAGTTATTTATAATGTTATTAGTACAGGTAAGGATATACAGGGTGAATGAGACCACCCGTATCAGTAATTTTTTTCAAAAACGGTTAATCGTAGAGAGTTGGGTCAAAAAATTTTATTATAAAAGCAGTAATAAAGAATCAAATGGTGATATTATTATTTCCGGGAAAGATCGGCACCCCGAATAGTTTGCTCCAGAATATCCAGAACTCCAGAATTTTAAATAGCACCATAGGTCAAAAATGGTATTTTTGAAAAGATCTTTTAAAAACAAGCAAGTTTTGTAGGAAATTTTTTTTTATTACTGCCACCCTTATTTAGTAATATCCAATTGAAATTAATTAGGGGAAACACCACTACTGTAAACTTAAAAGAAATCGAGTTTTTATTTTTTTACATTTTGTCATAGTAATAATATTCAATAATATGCGAAACAAATTTCAAGTTAAAATAATTAAAATTGACCAAGTTACAGTGTATTTAGTGAGAGCGGACTAACTACGACAGAGGTTCCCAACCTTTTTGCACCTGCGTACCACCTGGGGAAAATTTTTAAAAACTGGAGCTAGAATAGCGAGTTTTTAACGATTTTTTAAAGATTAAAATTTAAAATATCAACATTAGGAGTAATATGGAACTTATCTTCACTCTTGCACACATCACTTACGCGTACCACCTGAAACGTTCCCGCGTACTACCACCAGTGGTACGCGTACCACCGGTTGGGAATCCATGAACTACGATATGCGTATTCTAACAACTTTAAATCCCATTTTTCTCAAAAATTTTTTGTTTTTGCTGTAACTTGGTCAATTTTCAATATTTTTACTTGAAATTTGTTTCACATATTATTGAATTATTACTTTGACAAAATGTGAAAAATAAAAACTCGATTTCTTTTAAGTTTACAGTGGTGGTGTTTCCCCTGATTAATTTCAATTAGATATTACTTAAAAGGGGTGGCAGTAATAAAAAAAATTTTCCTACAAAACTTGCTTATTTTTTAAAGATCTTTTCAAAAATACCATTTTTGACCTATGGTGCTATTTAAAATTCTGGAGTTCTGGATATTCTGGAGCAAACTATTCGGGATGCCGACCTTTCCCGGAAATAATAATATCATCATTTGATTCTTTATTACGGCTTTTATAATAAAATTTTTTGACCCAACTCTCTAGGACTAACCGTTTTTGAAAAAAATTACTGATACGGGTGGTCTCATTCACCCTGTAAACAGATTGAATGCTTCTGAAATGTTTGCAATTCAACTTGATGAAAGTACAGATGTCGCTGGTCTATCAATATTACTTGTATTCGTGAGATATATCTTCGGTACATCTATCGAAGAAAATTTACTGCTCTGCACACCATTAGAAACCCATACAACTGGGGAAGAAATATTTAAAGTAATAGATTGTTACGTGAATAAACACAACATTGATTGGAAGAAATGTATTGACGTATGTAGCGACGGGGCCGTAGCAATGGTAGGAAAGGTAAAAGGCACGATATCAAAAATTAAAAATATTGCGCCAGAATGTAAAAGCAGCCATTGTATTTTGCATCGTTACGCCCTTGTAGTAAAGAAAATGCCATCTGAATTAAAAGAACTTCTTGATGCAGCTGTAAAGATCGTCAATTACGTGAAAAGTCGTCCTCTCCAGTCAAGATTGTTCAAAAAAGTGTGCGAAGAAATGGGTAGTGAATACGAATCACTCCTTTTGCACACTGAAATCCGATGGCTTTCCAGAGGCAAAGCTTTAGCCAGGTTATATGAACTTCGTGACGAGCTGAAGGCTTTCTAAATGGGGCAAAACAAGTCTGCGGATTTAACCCTTTTCGATGTATTGCATGATGAGCAATGGCTTATAAAATTAACTTATCTTGCCGACATTTTTGGAAAGGTCAACGAAATTACCACAAACTTGCAGGGGAAAACAACGACTACATTTATGGCAACAGACAAACTATCAGCTTTTAAAAGAAAGTTGAATTTCTGGATTACATTTGTAGAAAAGAACAACCTTGAATGTTTTCCACTGTTACACAACTTTCTGCAAGAAAAGGCGCTGAAATTACGATGTGAAATGAGAAATGACAAATCTCCTGAAATCTTTGTCAGATTACTTTCCGGATAGTGATATCGATATCGAATGGGTACAAAATCCATTTACCATCAGAAGTCAACCTGCAATGCTGACTGTCTTGAAATACGAATCATTCATAGATTTTCAGAGTTCATCCATATTAAAACACAAATTTGAGTCTGAGTCTCTGAACGAGTTTTGGGTTGGTGTTAGGAGAGAATACCCTGAGGTAGCCAAAAAGGCTATTTTAACTTTGCTCCCTTTTGTCACAACGTATCGTTGTGAAGCAGGCTTTTCAGCTTACACATATACAAAAAACAAATTCAGGTCGAGATTGGATGCTGCCCCTGATATACGTATACAACTGTCGGACATAATACCAAACTTCAAAGAAATTATTGATAAAACAGTGAAACAATTTCATTCTTCACACTAAAGGTGAAAGTGAAAATAAAAAAAAAATTGTTTTTGTAATTTTAAAATATTTTTAATAAAAATTTTTGTTATATTTAAATTGCAGGGCCTTTTATTTGTAATCATTTGATGTAGGGTTCCGTCAAATTTTTGGGATTTGGTAAAGGTTCCGTTGCCTTCATTATTATTGCTGAACGGGTGTGGTCAGTAAAAGTTACTCCCACTTGCACTTAGGCTCCTGGCCCATTGTACCCCGCGTTCCTAGTTTTATCCCAACAAGTTCAAGTCCTCAACAAAGTTGAGTACATTATTGATGGGTGAATTTCTTATCTCCTCGGTAGTCGGATAACGACTCCCTAGGTGTTCATGCCTTACGGTGGCAAGAGCTGGACATACACATAGCAGATGGTATGAAGCTTCTTTCTCCTTCCCACACATACTACATGTAGGATCTTCAACAACCCCAATATTATTGAGGTGTTTATTTAGGCAGCAGTGTCCTGTGTATAGTCCTACTGTTTTCCTCAACTGAGTTCTGCTCAGTCGGAGTAATTCCTTGGTCTCTTTGTCCCCGGAGGGTTCCCGAATGAACATCCGCGATTGCCTCAATTCCGGAAGATTCCTCCAGTACACAAGGTGTTTCTCTCTTAGTAGTTCCTTGATAGTCCCTTTTGCAGTCTTGTATGCAATCCCGCAAGTTGGTTCTGGACCTACTAATTTATTACATGCAGCCTCCCTTGCTAGGGAGTCAGCTTTTTCATTGCCACTGATACCAGTGTGTCCCGAGCTTCTCCCGATGGTTGGTTAATATTATTTTATTTTCTATTATCTATTAGTTTAACTAAATTTAATCTGTTATTTTTAGGTATTATTCCGAAAGAAAAAACTATAGTGGAAATTAAATGTCCTCATATTTTTGCCAAAGAAAACATTACCATTGAGAAAGCAGCTGAAAGTAAAAAAAAATTTTGTTTGACTAAAGTAGATGGAAATTTACAATTGAAACCATTTCATGATTATTATTTTCAAGTAATTTTCACAATTATGAAACAAAACATGTAGTTTATTAATTATTTTGTATTTTGCAGATTCAGGGACAATTACGTATCACCAAAATGGATAAATGCATTTTTGTGGTATATGGAGGTGACCATCAAAATTTATTTATTCAAGAAATTTTTAGAAATGATCAATTCTGGGAGGATAATATGGTAGAAAAACTAACACGTTTCTATCGTTTTTGTATTCTTCCAGAAATTGTTAGACAAAATTTAAAAAGAGGAATACGTTGTAAAGATCCTGACTACATTGTTTCAGAACAAGAAAAAAAATTGTCATTGTCAAAGAAACATATGTCGGTGACATGTGTCGATGATTCTGACACCGAAAGTTACGGATAACGTTATATCGGTTAGTTTTTATATTATAAAACAATCTCGCTCTTACAACGCCGATAAACTAAATGTTTATGCCTTTTTAGGTACTTTTTTCAATTTATACGACCACCTCAAGTTATTTTTATCGTACAGTAGAAGCTCGTTAACGTGAACATTCGAAATTATGAACATCTCGGTCTTGTGAATGCCCAATTTTTTCTATAGCTACTCGATAACGTGAACATTATTACACTCGATAACGTGAACAGAAAAAGTTAATAGTTGTTAATGTTATATATTAAATGTCTTTTAATAATGTATTAATAATGTTATGTATTAAATGAGTCGTCTAGATGCAAAATTCACTGTTTGCATATTTACTAGTTTTGGCAAATTAAAGAAAACTATTTTAGCCACAGCCGTGGAGTGATGTGACCGCTGGTTGAGTACAGAGCGGAAATTCTGGGTTCAAATCGCGGACCATACAGAATTTCTTAGCTCGGCCTTTCAGTGGACATCCACACGGTGTGGTGAAATAGATATTGATTTATCGAAAATAGGTAATATGGGGACTAATCCACCCCACTAATCGGATTTGTAATTCCCAAAAAGAGAAAAGCCATGTTCTAGTACTTAGAACGTAAAAAGCTTAATGTTAATGTATTTTAGCTATACTGGAATGTCATATTATTTTGAACTTTGGTATACTTAGGTAAAAATACGTGTCTAGAATAACAGTGATAATAGCTTGCTTCAAAAATGTCCAGAAATACCCAAAAATTCATTTTTAAAATGTTAAATAGTGAGTTTTGCATCCAATTCTTAGTAATGGCAAGTTTTGAACCCAATTATATCAATATAAAATTCATTTTATAACAATTATAATTAAATAATTATAACTAATAATAATAATTAATATTTAACACAAAGCACAACAACCACAAAATACAATTAATTACTTTCAGGTAACAATCACGACAAATGCATAATATTATTATATTATTATCACCTGACACTTAAAACTGATTAGAATTTTGGAAAGTAAATAGTGAATTTTGCAACTAAATGTCATTAGCAAAAAGAAAGTTTTGCACCCAACAGCAAATTTCATTTGAGTTTTAAGATAATGAATAATGCCTTTTGCTACATACTTGTGGCAGCATCGTTAATTTTTTAATTAATAATTTAGATCAAGTAATTAAAAATATAAAAAAAAGAGATTTGATTTGTTACTAGGTAATTATTATTGTTATTGTTTTTTGGTAGACATATTTAGAAAAAAGGCTTGTAATTTTATTTAATTTGAAAATACATACTTAATGAATAAACAGCAACAACATTAAAAATTGGTTTTTATTATTTATGTGGTGAAAAACGCCACATATATTAATAATTATATTAGAAAATGATTCTTCTTATGACTCTGCGTCGGATACCGCGCTTAACTCAAATTACCCAAAATTGCAAACAGTGAGTTTTGCATCTAGACGACTCAAATGATGTTTACCAGCCACTCCTTATCACTTGTACGTGATTAAATATAAAAATAAGAATTTGCCAACCATACCTAAGTGTACTCCGAATTATAGTATCTTTCTCTTTTTATTAAATACTATTTGGTTTAAATTTAAGGTACGTAAGTCGTTTACCATTTTTACCTACTTATAACTAAAACCACTGTCTAATACAGCGCCATCCGACCCTAAGAAGCTACACCTTCTATTTGAACTTGGTTAATATCTTGACTATTATGTATTAAATAAAGTAATAATTTTAAAATTTAAAAATTACTTATTTAGATAGATTCAAAAAATTTCAAATTTGGTAGGCATATTCACCTAAGTATATTCTTCACGTATATATAAAAAATGTTAAAAAATTATTATTTTTTAATATAAACAAATTAAAATACTATATTATTTCATAAAATATAAATTTTAAAAATAGATTAGTATGTAGACCTTTGCTTCATAAATATTACCCTAAAATTTGAGATCAATTGGATAAGCCATTTTTGAGTGGGTTATTTTCCTAATTTTCAACTTTGTTATTAATAATAAAATTTTAATTTTTAAATTTTTTTTGTTTATAACAGTAATCATTATAAACTGTGAATTATTTTGATTTGAATAAAATAAATTAGAAACTAGATATCTCGACAAAAAATATGTTGTTTTTAAAAATTTTAAAATATAAAATAGATTAGCATGTTCGTAAATATTTTTTATATACATTTCCAAAATTTCAAGTTAATTCGTCAAGCCGTTTTTAAATGAGTCATTTTCTTAGTCCGGAACTTGCAAAACCCTAGCCTTAAGACCTGGATTTTTGCCTTTTCTTTTTAGTAGAAATTATTGTTAACTTTGAGGATAAAAATATATTTAACTAAATAAAATCAAAGTAATTTTATGAAACCGTATTAATAAGTGATAATTGACTTAGAACGTGATCTAATTTTTAGATTTTAATGTTGATGAGGTGTGATGTTAAAGGCATTTGAAAGGTACAAGATGTTTGAAAAAATATCTAACATATTTTAATAAAAACTAGATCAAGTTGCGGCTAATTAAATACTAAATACAATTATTGTAAAGTTACAGGATTGTAGTGAACGTAATTTAGGATATTCTTATCCTCAAATATTAAATTTATTTTCATTCGTTATGACGTCACGCTTTACGTAGGCATAGTAGTGTGGCGATTATCACATAGGTGGTTTAGGCGACAAGGTTTGCTTTGTTTACATTGCTTTTAAAGCAAATAAATGAATGTTTTAATTAAAGTTTTGAGATTTAGCGGAAGTAATAGTTGTTCAGTGTTTATCATCGTATAATTTTAAACTAATTAAACATCTTTCAGGTTGGTACAATCTCTTTTTTTAGTTATAATCTAAACATAAGAACATTATTTTGTATTTTTAGGTTATCACAAGTTTCTCAAGTTTTCTTCTATATATTAAGGTTCTCAAGTAAAAAATGAAAATGTCAAGAATAAAGCTGGGCGTTTTAGACCTCATGTGTTTTTTTTGGAAGCCAACGCCAACTTACAATGTGTTTATGAAAGTGAAGCAGTGGTAAGACGCTGGGCGCATTATTTTATGCAAAAAAGTGAAGTGTTTAGAGGAAGACATCATTAAGTTATACGGACTCTGTTTGCAAACCAGTGCTTTATATACAAATCTTAACAAAATACAAGGTGTATTGGATGTCGATCATCGATCGAGGAATATGCTCGTGGTGGTATATTCTCCCGATGGGATAATAATGAAAAACCAACAGCATTATTAGAACTAAATATGTGTACATTTTTAAGCAAAACACATTTTGTGTTGTATGGATCATTCGACCAAAGTTTTGTTACTATCGAAGTGAATTATAACTATGAATTTGTAAAGAAAAATGTGATTTTTTGTAATTAAGAAAAATTTTATGAAAAACATTTTTCATAATTTGTGTGATAAAAACATATCAAATTAAATAATAAAATATAATATCTTTATTTAAACTGCTGCATATCTAAATTATTTTCTACAGTTAAAAATCTACAATCTGGTAATATAGGATAAGACGAGTTAGCAATTCCACATCTCTTTAATTTTAGAAACTAAGCTCCATTGCAACTTAAAGCTTTGAAAATTAAAATTTTAACTTTACTCAATATCGGCAACATTTCCATTATTAACCTGCACAGCTCAAAGTCTCGAAAAGTTCTCAATCCAACATTGTACGGTTGCATCTTAGGTTTGAAATTGGTTAACTGAAGTAAAGCCTCAGATGCTTCTATGTCTTCTGGATTTTGTTTGTTATTAAGAAGTTCTTTTTCTTCATTTCACATTTAGATGCCTCTTCAGATGCATTGTTTTCTTTCAGTTTATTTCTTATATTTAATCGCTGACTACGTTTGTATGGCATTCTCTTTAACATGTGAGTGCAAATTCATGGCAAAATTATGTGTATTTAAGAAGAAACAACAGAAAAACTAACCTTGCACTCGCCGTACAGTAAATAAGCAATAACAACATTGTCTGTGAATTTAGTTCAACCTTTGGTGGCGTATCGCTTATATTGAATCGCCTAATAGGTGTTTAGAATTATTATTAGATTATATTTTCTATATTTTTCTAGACAAGGAAAGTATTGTAAGCTTCGAGTAGGCACATTAGAATTTTGATTCGTCTGAAAAAATTCCTTTATAAAAATTGAAAAAATTACAAATATTTCAAAATAGGTTGAGTAGGCTGCAGCCTAGAGCAGTAAAATTATTAAAAAAATAATAATTACTTTATTAGAAAAAATATTTTGCAAACAGACATTTTCTAATTTGTTAGTAAACTCGATAAGCTTATCAAGCATATCAACTTATAGAGCCCCTGAAGTATTGAGTAACATTTGATATGATTACATCCGTTGACTTCTATAAGAAAACTAAATGATATGTAGGTATTATTTTGTGGTGCTTTTGAGTTTTTTAAATAGCCACATTCCGACAAAAATTTTACATTTATTTTTTCTAATCATTTGTGTCTATTCAAGAACAATGTTCACTCTTTGCATAAATTTCTTAAATTTTAGCTAGAAAAGTCTCAAAATTCACTATTGGGTACCGAATTTTCAAAAAGATCTCCGGGGGAAAATTTTGATAAACAAAATTTGAGATGATTAGATCGTTTTTTCAATTTTTCAAACTTAATTATTTGCGAAGATCAGCTTTCTGTTTAACATAAAATTTATTATAAAGAAAAGTATTGTTGAATCCACATTAAGAACCATATTATTTCGGATGGCTTGCTTAAACTCGAACCTATAGAAAAATTTAACTTCCTAATTCCTTACCATTTCTGCGAAATAATTCTTGCTTTTCATTATTACGGGTAGTAAATGAAAATTTACATTGTTATTTTATCATTAAGTGATAGCAGAATTACTCTTTTACAATGAATTTCGTCATAACGAGTGGTTTTGACGATTGTAATTTATAAGTGCGTCTTGACATCGAAATCAATATTGCGAGTTAAAAGTCGCAATAACAGATAGAGACAGACGAGGAGACAGATAATGCTTGCTATAATTTATATTATATGCTTGCTCCAATTATATTCTAGTTTTCAAGTGTATATAGTCGCCCCCTTGAGATAAATAATGTACGGTTGGTGATGATCCTAGCTAACCTCATTAAGAACTTGGCCAGAATCCTCCTCTTAAGAGAACTAGTACTTAAGTGGATGATTCACAATTCATGCGGAGAATTAAATCCAGATGCAACGTGTATGGTCAACAAAAATGGTCAAACAAAGTGTCGATTCGACTTCCCGAAATCTTTTCTGCAAGTTACATCTTTAGTGGACGATGGTAAACCAAATTATTTTTTTATTTATTATAAAAAGTTGGACTCCCAGAGTTCAGAATTTTTGCACGAACATGCCGTTTATCGGAAAGACATACATGGCTGTCGAATTACAAGAGACAATCGTCATGTAGCGCCTTACAACGCATATTTATTAAAAAAGTTTAATTGTCATATTAATGTGGAGTATGTGGGAAGCATTTTGGCTGTGAAATACCTTTACAAATACGTATATAAGGGACACGACTGTGCATCGATTAAAGTTGTTCAAGAACAAACAACATTGATTTACAATAAAGCAAACACATATATTGAAGGACGGTGTGTAACACCGCCAGAAGCATGTTGGCGATTATTTTCATTTGAAATTAAAAAAAAGTCACAGTGTTCAACGTTTGAACATACATTTGTCGGGTCATTATCGAATCTCCAACTTGGACTAAGGCCAGGAAGATTTAGCTGATATCGGGCAGAAAGGTTCAACATTAGAAGCTTACTTCGCACACAATGCAAGGATCAAGCAACAAGAAGAAATCAATCGATTAAATGGGCATTCTCAAACTGCTTCGTTTTATTATTACTGACAGATGCCCGAACATTTCAGGTGGATTGGAAAAACAAGCAAATGGATGCCGAGAGTTCGCCAGCTGCGAGTGGTTGGTAGAATTCACAACGTGAATTACATTGCACAACCGGGACTATACCATTTGCGATTGCTGCTTTATCGCGTGAAAGACGCAACAAGTTTTGAAGATCTTCGAACTGTAAATGATATCCAATATGACACATACAAGCAAGTTTGTTTGGCTCGTGGTTTAGCCTACGACGATCAACAATGGATAGATGGATTACAAGAATCTTCCCTATCTAAAATGCCTACAGCGATGCGAAGCCTTTTTACGCAAATATTGATTTTTGGATATAGTTTCTCTGTCTTTTGTATTTCTAAATTGAGATAAGACAAAGAAAAACATAGCGGCGGAAAAAGAAGTCATTCAATGATCCCCTATTTAATCAAAAGTAATTTCTCTAGATGATGGGATATTTTATCGCCATCTATGTATTTAACTCTTAACTCCATTTTATATGGAAACTAATAGCAGTATTTAAAATCCCACTGATTTTGTTTAAATTAATTCGATTTTAAAAGATACATCTTTGGTATTATTTTGTTAATCATATATTATAATTTCAACAATATATAATATATATTAGTTTTCGAGTAATCATGAGAATAGTAATGCAATACGGGCCATCACTTTATTTATTTAATTGTTACGTTAATAATTATCTTTTACGCTTCATATTTCAATATGTTACACAGGAAACTTTGACGAACAACCTGTAAAGTTTTTGCAGCTGTAGATGTAGTATTATTTAAATGCAGTGGGATTTACTTCTTATGGCCAAATAACATGTGAATCGGTCACCTTAAACTTGGCATTTTAAAATTTTAAACATAGAATTTCATTTCGTATTTATAAATATTCATTCTATGTATTGTATTAATTTATAATAGAGAAATATTTGCAACGTAGAATTATAACACTTGAAATGACAAATTTGTGAAATGCATATTTAAAGCAATTCTTCAAATTACTAACCTTCACTTATTGTTGAATAATTATTTTTATATAAATAGGAATGTTTTTAAATAAAAATCAATATTTTAAATACTTTGATTGTTTTCAATTCTCTTTAGAATCAGCAGCCAAGTTCGTAAGGGCAGTTTAGGAATTGTAATTATTTTTCGTAATTTTTTATTCTTCGCCTTTATTTTTTTATCGTATAAACAATGAGTGACAAAAGAGAGTGGATGAAGAGTAAGATTGAGGAACTAATTAATTTATTTCACAATAAACCTGAATTGTGGGATATTAAAAGTGAAATTTATAAAGAAATTCACAATCTACGAAATCAATTCAATAGTGAACTAAAAAAAAGCACAAAGAAAAAGTCGGCACAAAGCACCGATGAAGTTTATGTTTCTAAATGGCCTTATTTTAAGTCTCTTTTGTTTCTACATAGAAAAAAATTGTGTGTAGATAATCCATAGGAAATTTAATAGAGGTAAAGAATGAAAAAACTGTTATTTTGCTTTCTGTTTAATTAACTTATGTAATTTTATTAAAAACTGTTTAAATTAATCCATACTGCCAAGGAACTTCTCCTTGGGGGCTAACAAAATATTCTTGAATTTCTTTTGCATTATTCTTATAATCATTACTTCCTTCTTTTGTTAATGGCAACAAATTTTAAGAAATCATTTCTTCATTTCGCCAAGTTCCGTTTATTATTTCAGATGTAACAAACCAGAAACTAAAGCCATCGCCAAGCATATTTTAGTAGATGAACATACTGCAGACTTCGAAAACACCAAAATGATCAAATCAGTTTCAAATTACAAAGATCGGCTGGTACACGAAATGATATGCATTAAGAAAACCAATAACATTATGAACCGACATAGATGGCTTAAGCAACATTTATAGCCAATTACTTATTTAAGTTCCTTTACGTATTGGAGTTAGGTTTTTCTTCTTTCACCGTTCAAATGACAATACTTGTTCCTGTTTCCATGACTTGTTTACATGTATCAAATTTTGAAACTTTGTTCTGATGATAGATGGAAATAATCCTCCGAAAGCTTAATAAATGATTTTTTAATTGATAGTAACTTGATATAAATGAAACTAAAAGATGAAGAAAATGTACAATCGTCAGAGAACCACCATTTAGCATCACAACACTTTTTAGTAGAAATTGCAGAAAAAAACTAATAATTCCGAATAAAAAAAAAAACTGAAATATCAAAAAATGATTTACTCGTGCAAATAGCATTGAAAGCTTTAAATGAAGAAGACGAATATGACGTATTCAGAATATTTATTGCTTCTGACATGAGGAGGTCATCTTCGTATAAGTTAAAAAATAAGTTTAGAAGAATGATTGTGAAAGCTTCATTAGAGTTGAACCACAGATTACTATTACAGATAGCCAACCCCATTGTTAAAATGGTTAACACATTTTAACACTGAAACCATGTTAGTACTGGAGACGACTACTAGAGGCGCATTTCTGGGAGACATCACGACATTGAACTATGGTGGCTACTGGATACGCTTCATAGATGTCGTTTCTAAAATATTTCATAAAATCTTAAGCAGAAAATTACGCCTTGGACATTTTCAACCTAAACGAAAAAATAGAGGAATACCGTGGAAAATGGAAAGAGCACCTAATGAGGATGAACGATACCCGCCTTCCAAAGCAGCTATACATATACAAACCCACAGGACGGTGCAGTGTCGGAAGACCGAGGAAAAGGTAGAGAGACCAATGATTGAGGGTGTCGTAACGGGTATTCAACCTAACACGTGCAGAAGAAGAAGAAAATTAATTATACATACATTATGCCGTTATAGTATCATGCCTTGAAGGAAAGTAAACCCTTAAGCCGTAGGTAAATAAAATTATAATAATAAGGTAAATAAAATTACATAAAAATATAATTTAAGATTTGTTATATTATAGAATAAATAGCATGTAAAATTTATGCAATTGTGTATTAAATATAAGTTAATGAACTTTACAGATTCATGGAAAACCGAAGAAAACGAAAAGCTGATATGCACTTTTCGTTATCTTATATTGTTAAGTGGTATAATGATCAGTCGAGTTTGTATCCTGAATTAGAAAGGTTAATATTAATAAACGATTTTACTTTATTCAACGTTAGAATTTATATTTTGTGATACCTCGTCTCTGTTAATTTGGAACACCATCGACCAAATAAACATAAATGATCTACTACATATACTAAGTATTTCTGAGGCATAATGTAAACCGTTCAGATATTTATCGTGAATTTTAAAATGCGAGAAATATACCTACTCATATTTCTTTTATATAAATCGTATGCGACTTATATATTATTATGTAAACCATCAAATAATTTCTATAAACTATACGTTATATGGGTGATTCTTAGATAATTGTGATTTTTTGTGTCTAGTACTTTATTTATTATTCAACATGATTTTTTTCGATCAAAAAACTATAAATATAATAAATTTAATAGTATTTTACCTTCGACATTGTATATTAAAGCACAAGTATTCATGGACGATGAATAACTTACAAAAATATGCCCAAAATATCAGTACCGTGGCATGTCTGATTTTTGTTTTTCAAACTAAATGTATAAATTTCTATAAAGACTGATCTTATAATCTAAAGTTGAGATTTTATAACTAAAATCTATTGTATATTTCATCAAATTATGCTGTAATTATACCCCAATATTAATTGGTAGAAAGGAATAATAGTTATTGATTTATGTCCTGGAATTTTATTCAATTTTTAAATTCAAAATATTTGCCGCCTAAGCGCCATCTTTTATTCAGTTTCCTTCGCTCACTCTAGTGGCATTTTAAAGAAGGATTATTTGTGTACTATTCATAGCTGTGAGTTTATTTTTAGTCTCTATGTTATGACAGAAATAAATTGTTTTGTTTTTGAAAAGGTAAGTCATAAAATTACATGTCAGTGCCATGGTATTAAAGTTTAAGCGTGTTAATACAATATTTAGGTTAATTATGCTGAATATTTATTTAATTTTACGTGTGAAATCGAAATTATTTGGAAAATTATTTTAATCATTTGCAAAAAAGTTAGATTAGGTTAATTATACATTCAAATGTAAGTACCGTGGATATCAGTACCATGGTAAAAATAATTAATAACATTTGAATTCATATTTTTTTAAATAAAATACCAAAAATATCTCTGTATAATCATTAAAATCTTATAATTTATCATATGTTTTATTATTTTAGGATTTTCAAAAGGTTTAGGCAAATATTTTGAATATTTCATTTAGATACCGTGGCGTTGAAATTTTCAATGTTTGTTCTAGTTTCTTGTCTGTTCAAGTTGTAGTAGAACTACGTTACAGGCTTCATTCTGAGCATAATAAAAGACCAATAGTACCCAAAACACAAGTTTTGGAGCATTTTTAATTTTATAAAATTTTGAGTTGTAAAAATCACAGTTATGTGAGAATCACCCATATTTACATATATCTGGATACAACTTCCAGATCTAAACGTATACCTTAAGTAGTGTGCTACTTAAATTATCTCCAACTGAAATATTTGTTTTTAAATTCTGACTGAATCATTTGGAATTACTTAAATATAGTACTACTTGACTTCTAAGTGAAATTTATCTAAAAAGAAAAAACAAAGTGTAACAGTTAGGTCCGAAAATATTTTAGTGTACTCGCTTGAGTACAATGGGCAGTTATGTATAAAATATTATTAATTTTTAGAAATGGAAGTAGAAAGTGCCGAAAATGCAACTACCGGTTCTTATAACTCAAAAATATGTAACATTTTCCCCTAGGTTTTGAATTTTTTAAGTGATAACCAAGATGAAGGGGAAATTATTACTATACCACCAAACACACGTGAATTGACAGACGAAAAAGAATTTGATGACGAAGATCTACAGTATGTAGCGCTTCCTAATTAGTACCAGGTCAAATCGAGGTCAAACTCAATTCCGCAAACGATGATTTTTCTACCAGCGATGATAAATCTATAAGTGCATTGGCCGCTAAAAGTATAGATGAAAGTGTATAACATATAGATTGTCGACTCATGGTGAAGGGGGTCGTTTCATCATTCGTGCGGGGGTATAGTTTGAACCAGGGTCACCAGGTGGTGCTGTATTATAAGTTGGCACTAAATTTAAATTTTTAATGCGTCAGTCAAAAAAGTCAGTAAAAAAATTCAGAGTTCAATTTTGTTTTGTTCAATTTTGCTTAATTTCGTTTCAGCGATTTTCTTCAGTTTTTTTGCTATCAACACAGAAATATGGTTTGCAGATGTGTAGTTAAAGATTGTAACAATTACTCGGGTGGGAAGAGTGCGAACTCACACTTTTCAAAAGAATTTAGAGGTATGTAAACAATTTTTCATCTGTATGAAATACATCAACTACTAGGTCATTATCATTTGAATATACACTTCTAATTTTTTTTACAGTTTATAAACAATTAATTTATTTATTTTGCATTTTAGCTTTTTAATAATGGAAAATCGCTGTTACTCGTTAAGTTACTCGTGGATATCCAATATTACTACAAATTGCTAACGATCGGTAACCAGACAGAACAGAACATGAAAAAACAGAACATGAAAGAACAGAACACGAAAGAACAGAACATGAAAAAAAAGAAACAACTAAAAACAGAACGGTGATAAATCAGAACTTTGAAAAAACAGAACAATGAAATAAAAGAACATTGGCAAATAAGAAAATTGACAAAAAAGAACTCTGAAAAAACAGAATACTGAAATAAAAGAACGTTGACAAAAGAAAACTCTGAAAAATAAGAACATAAATTTTTTTTATTATATTACTATTATTTATTTAACATGTATTATTTATTATTTTTAATATATCAAAAGTAAGAAATAAGGCGCTTGCGCCACAATTCAGCCATTCACCGCCAAAGATCGGGTAGATCGCAGTTCTCCCCCCCCCTGGAAGGAACTAATCGGGACGTGCGGCTCCTAGTACCCCTTAAGTCCACCGTAGTGGCTGAAGGGAAAACGGTGAGCACTTCTCTGCGATTGTTGGGACTAGGCAGGCAACCATACCCAAAGAACTCACGACAGCGGTTCCTGCTGAGGAGGAGCACTCCCACCTTTAAGCATTCACTGGTTTAGACTTTAAGAGTGGCACGAAAAGGAGCAACTTTAGCTACCCCCGATTTTCAAAATTAGCACTACCGATTTAAGAAAGAAAGTGTATCCTGAAAAAGGTTGGTATTCCATTAAAGCCAGTAAGATTGGATTAGATTAGACAAATTATGAAAATTTAATAAATAGAAAACTATCCAAAAAAATATTTCTTCGAACGAGCTTCATCGATTTGACAATGAAATATTCACTCACGCAGAAAGGAAATAGAGTTCTTTTGCATCGGGTATGAATATACCAAGTACAAAGAGAACGAAAGTGGAGTAATCATGTGGAGATGCAGAGTTTACTTTTCGACTAAATGTAAGGCTTTCTTAAGGTCTTATATAGCCTTTATTTATTAATAAATTTAAAAAAAAAATTTGTTCTCATTTTTCAGAGTTCTCTTCTGTCAATGTTCTCTTTTGTCAACGTTCTTTTATTTCAGTGTTCTGTTTTTTCAGAGTTCTCTTTTGTCAATTTTCTTTTATTTCATTGTTCTGTTTTTTCAAAGTTCTGATTTTTCACTGTTCTGTTTTTGGTTGTTCTGTTTTTTCATGTTCTGTTATTTCATGGAACCCTAACGATCCTATGGTTTATTCCGATACTGAAATGAATGTTGAACCTGTAGTAGTACGACCATGCACTCCATTAAAAAGTATATTTTATAATAATTTTATGTTATGAATGAATGAAAATGAATTTATTTATTTTTCAGGACATGGTCTGCTGGGACAAATAAATGTTGGTCGGGTGACTAGCCTTTCACCTAAAGCGAAAAATTTATATGCTATAGCCTCTAGCTTACAAAAAAAGGTAAATTGATCAAAGGCCAATAAAAACAAAACAAAAATATTGAAAGAGCTTTCAAAATTACCGACTCTCAAATTTACAGAGATGCCGGTGTAAATGACGTAACTGCGAAATTTTTCGCAATTAAACATGCAAAAAAAGACTTCTCGTGGTGGGAGGTACACATTAGATGATAAGGTGGTGTTTGCCTTTTATCATTAATGAAACAAAGTTGCAGTGGTTATCGACTACTGAAAAAGATATTTGCGTTGCCCTCTAGGACAACCTTGTTAGCGTTGTTGAACAAAGTTGATTTTAAAACTGGTATCAACCAGGCCATTTTAAAATCTTTGGAAGGGTCGGTTAAAAAATTGAATACATGTGATCGTCACTGTACAGTTATATTCGATGAAATGTCATTAGAGCCTGCCTTACATTATAATGCTAAAAATGATGTCATCGAAGGATTTGAGGACCTTGGTGACCGTAGGGAACCTAAGTTTGCTGACCATGCCACGGTATTTATGGCACGTGGCATACGTCGCAAATGGAAGCAACCTGTGGTGGTACTACTTTATACATCAGAAAGTAGTATGCCAGCATTTCAATTTAAATCTGCCGTAATTAATGTACTTCAAGACATCTGGCTTTCTGGTATGCAGCATTTCTGATCAGGCTAGGCCTAATGTTAGTGCCATAACCAGTTTACTTGCTAATACAACTGAAGTACATCTTTGCAACGGTATTGAAAACAAATTGCATGGATACTCGGTAGGTGATGCAGAAATCGTTCATATTTATCATGATCCTCCCCATCTTCTTAAATGTATAAGAAACAATCTGATTGAAGCAAATTCGAAATTTCTGGGTAATGATGCGGTAATATGACCAAGGCATCTTGGTCCGATATTGTCAGCATTTACGAATTTGATGTTGGCGATTTTGACTCAAGAATGCCCAATAAATTGATTGATCAGCATATTTACAAAGATAAGATGAAACAAATGAAGGTTAAAATTGCAGCCCAGGTATTATTGCAACGTGTCTCTGCAACTATTCGTGGTGTAGCAAAATTAGGTATAAGTCATATTTTTTTATTTATTATATTTATTGCTAATTAAATTTTGTTTTAGGTTTGTCTACATTATCGAAAAATTCAATAGGCACTGCAGATTTTTTGTTATTCTTTGACAAGTTGTTTGATTCCATGAATGGAACATCTCTGAAGTCCTCCAATGGCAAGTATCTCAGGTGTGCTATTTCATCGACACTTAGACTTCTGGGCTAATGCAATTAAAACTTTAGAAAGCATTACTTTTACAAAGGGTACTAGAAACCATGTGCCTCCTACAGTATTAAATTGGATTTCTACCATTAAGGTAATTTTCTTTTTTCACTATTTCCAACATTTTAAAAAATTATTTTTTTGTTTAAATTTTAAGGCATTTCGTTATTTATGGCACAAAGAGAAAAAGACTGGTTTTAAATTCATAGCCTTAATTAAGAAATATTAACAAAGATCCTCTCAAAAACTTCTTTGCGTGTATACGAAGTCATGGGGTCCGCAACATTAATCCGGGGACCCATTAATCCAACCTGTCAATTCTTTGTTAAATCATTTACATCGCCAATTGTCTCTAATTATATGTCAAGTTATTCCCCAGAAGCCAATTGCAAAGAGGATGTTGGTAGAAGATCGTTAAATGCTTTGAAGGAATTTTTTATCACCATTACATTCCAAGTCTAATGATGAACATAACATAGCAAGTTTAACATCAATCTCTAACCATGAAGATTTTTCTTTTAGCAGTAACATAAAATTGGTGTTTGCCTAAATTGTAGAAAAGATTTGCTGAAAACATCAGATGATGATGTTTTTCGTATCTTGGAAGCTAGGGTTTACAGTCCTAAAGCTTTGACAAGGCCGAACACCAGTTTTTTTAAATTACTCCAAAAATACAACGACGTTGTACAATGTACATTACTTCCTTCCAAAAGTTGCTTGTAATGATAATTGTTTCGGCCAAAGCCGCGAATTTATAAAATTTGAATTTGGCGGTTGAATTTCGCCAGCCTGCCGAGAGAGGGAGGGGGAAGAGGTGACATGTAAGAATGTATGTATGATAACAAGAAGAGCGACCCATTATCGTTCAGTTTATTTTAAGTTGTATGAGTTATCAGAAATGAAAGTTACATTTATGTATGTGTAGTAGTTTATTCAAGGTTTAAATTATACAGTCCACTATAGAATCGAAGACGGCTGCTACAATAATGTTAAACAAAATTTGATATCATACTTGCATGTTCTTGTACCAAATACTTTAACATGTAACGAACATGGTACATAATGTTTTTCTAAATTTGTTTGTATTCTTTTATACAGGGTGGCCCATTGATAATGAAACAGACGGGATTGTGGCCAGCAGAATTTTTTTTAAGAAATGCAAAAACACGTCAATTTTATTATAGAGGGGGACAACTTTTGAGACCAATGTCACCCCCATATTGTTTCATCCCTTCGCGCTGTCATGACAACCCCTGAAATGTTAAAAGGGATGATATGGCAAGTAACACCTCATTTGAAAGGTCTTTCTTCCCTGAATTCAGTGCTATATTTTTTTTTAAAGTTTTATCAATTATTCAACAAAAAAATTGAAGTTGCAAAATGCGAAATAAATCCGATATTTCAAGACATTTAAGAATAAAAAAGAGAAAAACACTTGGATAAGTTGATTTTAATTTTAAGAGGCCTACTTTTAGTGCTATAATGTTATTCATAAACATTGAGAGTTCAACCCTTGAAGTGAAGGGTGAACCACCCTTACAGTCTTGAATGCAATAAGAAATTGAAACAATTCTTCTATTATTTCATAAATTTCTGTAAGTATCAAAGCTAAAGTTGCAAAAACGCATTTCACTTTTTTGATAAAAAATAGACCCATCTTTTTATTAAGGGTGGTTTGCCCTTTATCTTAAGGGTTAAACTGTCAATGTTTATGAATAGCAGTAAAAATATCCCCCTTAAAATCAACCTATCCAAGCGTTTTTCTCTTTTTTATTCTTAAATGTCTTGAAATATATTTTGATATTTGAAATAAGGAAGCAGGAGGAAGAAAATAATAAAAATTCAGAAGAGCGAAAAAGAACTTTAAGATAACAAAGCAGTTGCAATAATAATAAGTTGTGTTTTTGTAAATTTGCAATAATTTTTATTAATAGGTACATTATGAAATTTTAAATGATAAATATAGCTTTTTTTTCTAGTGCATTACTCAGAAAATGTGTAAATATTAGTGGAAACTTTCGTAATTATAATTTTATAAAAAGAATTATATACCTACGGAAAATTTTCATTAATATTACCAATTCATTTAAAATCACCAATAAAAAATTAAGCATTTGAATTCCCACCAACGTTACCGCACGATGACAACGCTGTTTGTCCGCCTGGTGACCCTGGTTTGAACTAGTACTTTGGAACAAAAATAGGTAGGAAGTCGATCATCTATTACTACTCTTTTATCTATGGGGTAAGAGGATAAAAGTGATTCATATGTTTTCACAAAAGAAAATGGATCCAACATTAAACATTAATTAAAATTTAAAACTCCTATTGGTTCTCTCCAAAAGTGTCATGTTTTTCTCTGCACTTATTTCAGTAGTGACCTGATCAAACATTTTAATTATCGATACTGCTTTCTCAATAATATGCCAGTCGGAGTTGGGCACATTTGCATTGCAAAACTGCAATCGTCGATACAACAGCATCTTTAATTTGTAGAGTTCTACTTAGCATCTCGTATGTATAATTCCACATAATAGCTTGCAATTTTGCTAATACATGCGAACTTCTTTTAAAGGACTCCACGATTGATTTTACCTGAAATATTAAAGTTTTAACTCTTGGAAATCAATAAATGTTTTAAAATTATCCACTTCACGAATCATTCGAATAAAAACTGATAATTTTATTACCTTATAATCTCTGACGAAGAACGAAGAAAAAAATGCTTGCCTATAATTTCATTTGTATTACGCGTTAACTCGATAATTTTAAATCTTCTATGATTGATTTTACCTTTGCTAATTCTTTATAGAGGCTACTTCATTGGCAGCATTATCCGTCACACAGCAAATAATTTTGTACTCCATGTTAAAATTTTTAACGCACTGCACTAAGTTCTTTGACGTATGTCGTTCGCGAAAAGTTATGCACTCTAATAATAACGAATTCTTCTTGTTGAAATAATGCACTGTAATGGCAACAAAACTTTCGTTATTTATCGACGTCCATAAATCCGTTATTAAACATACTGCCCCAACTTCCTTCAACTCTAAAAGTACTTTTTCTAAGGTCGAAAAATAGAATTGCTGCAGCAAGTTATTGGATCAAGTTTTTCTAGTCAGCAGAGAATATCCAGGACACGGCATTTGTACAAATTTTTTATATTGGGGCTCTTCAACAATTGAAAATGTGTGGTATTCTTTTACAATTAATTGTATTAACTGCGCATCCAGTTGCCTTGATTTAGTAATCGCAACTTGTCTTATCAAATAGTCATTTAAATTTCCATTTCGTTGATTTGTACCTACTATTTGTAGCAGTTGCTATTGTTGTTGAAGTATTAGATGTCGATGCTTGTACCGAACTGATTTCTTCCCCGTGGACGTGGATCTTCTGATCTTCATCTTCTCTTGAACTAGATGCTAGCCTTACATCATTTAATGAAATCGTAGGATGTCCAGTTTTTAAAATTGCCAAGAAATCCACTTGCAGTGCTTATGAGTTGACTGAAATAATTGCACTTCGCTTTATTGTTAACAGTATTTGCAAAATGGTATTGAAGCACTTTTTCTTATTTAAATTAAACATTTGTAGATTTGTTTTACGTTTATTTAGTTACTTGTTACACGTTCGATTATTAAAATTACACTGCTGTACTATGTGGAGTTCTCCACGAGGTTAACTTGAGTAACGGGTAACCTCCCTAAGCCCTTACGGTACTTATACTGGTAATCTCTAACGGTACCTGATAAGGGGATCTCAACAATGGTTCCACAAAATACTGCGTGGTCGCTTAGGTGGCATTTTAATGTTTTAATTAAAACAAAATAACAAACAAAACGAAATTAAAAACAAAATAACGATCAAAACGTAAAAAAACAAAAGTCAATTCGACACCAAGTGAAAACACGAAAACAAACTAAGTATAACCAACGGAAAACCGAAAAACTTCAATGAAAACTCTGACATGGAAAGACGAAAACTAAACAGATCAAACTGAATAAATGAATGGACATCAAGTGTATTTATTTCCTCGGTAAATATAAAACTCATAAATAAAATAAAAAAAGTACCTACCTTTAAGAAGTGCCGACACATTTGCATCCCATATTCTCAAAATCCTAAAATTTGCATACATACAGTATTCTCAAAGTTCTAAGAATTTTATGAAAACTGACAGCTTATGAGCTTAAGCTCATAAGCCAGTGTCATGTTGTCATCATAACATCCTAGTATTTCAAGCCACACGTGGATGACCTCTTCGAGTGCAGTTTATGTGCAACACTTGTTTATGTTTTTAATGTTAATTCTGCAAATAGTTTATAAGCATTTGTCATGTTGTCACCATAACATCCTAGTATTTCAAGCCACACGTGGATAACCTCTTCGAGTGCAGTTTATGTGCAACACCTGTTTATGTTTTTAATGTTAATTCTGCAAATAGTTTATAAGCATTTTTATAATATAAATATAGGAGCATTGTCATCCACAAGCAGTAAGATTGTAATTATCGTAGAGTACGGTCACTCATATGTAATAACGTAGTTGTAACTATTGATTGTATAACTTCTAAAATCGATGTTAGCAAATCAATAAATGATTTTAAAGTAAATCTACTTTTTTTTAAATTCTTCTTGGACACTAAACGTAACTGGCGCAGTCGGAGCGGATTGTAGTTAGGGCCTTAAGATAAAATTTCTGACGGCTTTTCGTTTCAACGATTCACTAACTCAACGAACAAAAAAGTGAAAAACTAAGTGCAACGAAAATTTAAAATAAAATTTAAATAAGACCGTACCGAAATCGAAATAATAATTAAACAATTTAAACAAAGTGATCCAAAGAAGAACCACAACACCAGAAGCAGTACGCATCAAGATATGAAGAGATTTGCAACGCTCTTGGCGATCTTGGCGTAAGTTTTGCTCATTTTATCCTTTTATTATTTTTTTTCTCTGGATGTCTGAATCCGAAATTGCCAACCTATTCGGCAACCTAAACATTACAATTGATCCTAACAACCCCACAACCCCTACTGTTTCAAATCCAAATACCGAAATTATTATCAACAATCCAAAAATGGCACAATTGGATAAATTCACCGTTAGTTTAATACCAAAATATGATGGAAACCCATCGACGTTATCAATATTTACCAAATCTTGTGAACGGTTTTTGACAAAATTTAATAGTAACGACGCTGCAAGTAATGAACAACTAATCCAAGTAATTATTAGCAAACTTGAAGGAAGAGCTTTAACCCTAATAGCGAGTAGAGAAAATGCTACAAATTGGGGAAACATAAAGGCGCTATTAATCCAACATTTTGGCGACCAACGTGACGAAAATTGTTTATTACGCGACCTAATGAGTTTAAAACCTCATAAGGCAGAATCTCCATATCAGTTTGGAATGCGATGCCAGGATGTGCGTAGTTTATTGCTGACACATCTTCAATTACAAGAAAGCGATCCAAACGTTCGAGTAGTAAAAACCAAAATTTACGACGACTTATCATTACAAACTTATTTGCAAGGTTTGAATGGTCAATTAGGACTAGTGGTTAGATTAAAAAATCCCAAAAATTTGGAAGAAGCAATGAAATTTGTCACCGAGGAAGAAAATTTCATGTATTCACAAAACAAAACGAGCACTTTAAATTTCCAACGAAATTATGTTCCGATCGAAAAGAAAACACCAGCTCAACCACTACGATCAATAAACCCAGTTTCGAAGTTTCAAAATTTCAATCAACCAAATTTTTCAAATCAATCAAATTTTCATAAACAACCAAATTTTCAAAAACAACCGATTATTCGACCGTCAAATTTCAACCCGACAAAACCATCTTTCAACCGTTTTCAACAACCTATAAATTCTAGTTTCAACATGTCAAGACCAACAAATTTCAATTTTAATCAACAACAACTAGGTCAAAGATTCCAACCAGGTCAACAATCTCAGCGATCTAATGCTAGTGGAAACAGATATGAAAACAAACAAACACGACCTTTCCAACCAGAGCCCATGGATACGTCATCTAGTAACACTCGCAGATCAAATTATCCATCAGCTCCAAAGTGGACAGCACAAGAATTACATTGTCAAGATGTAGAAGAAAATCACGAAGAGACATACCTTGATTATGACCACAATTATGACCAATTTCAAGAGGACTACAAAAACGAACAATTCTATCAAGAAACGGAAGAAGAAGATTCTACAAATCCTGACATTGAAGTAAATTTTCGAGAGGACCTGATCAACAAAAAATCCGACGTAGCGGAAACAATAAATCTCAACTCAACGTCTTTTACAAAATTACCTTACATTAAAATTTCAGAAACAAATTCAAAATTTATGTTAGACACCGGAAGTACGAAATCATTAATTAATCAAGAATTGGCTTATAAGTATTTTCCCAATCAAATCGAACCGGAACCATTTAAAATTCAAACAGCGCACCAAGTTAGTCTTCATAATGAGGTAGCACATATAAATTTACCTAATTTAATTGATCCAAAATCTAAACACAAATTTTACATTTTTAATTTTAATAATAAATACGACGGATTGATAGGGTTAGATTTATTAAAAATTTTGGAAGCAAAAATCGATTTTAAAAATAAATTATTAAAAACCAAAAATAAAGCAATACCAATTTATTTGGAAGAGGAAGACGAAGACCAACATCAAATTTACCAAATTACTATTGAACCGAGAGTTCAAAAGGTAGTTCAAGTACCCGTAGATAAGGAATGTCATGAAGAAATAATTAGATACAGACAACTGATACGCGGTGTAGAAATACCCGAGTGTTTAGTTAAATGTAAAAATAATTTTGTTACTACGACGATAAATAATTTGAATGAACACAAAATTATATATAAAAAAGGAAAATGCAACACCAACGCAGGTGCTTTATCTCGTATTCAGATAAATGCAATCGAGGACAGCGATGACCCTTCAATAATGGTCAATGTTGATGATTCTGACAGCACCGACAGAATGTACGATTTACAATGTGAATTGGAATTGGCCAGGGCATTGTTTCCAACAGCAGAAGACATTAGAAAAATGTTCAACCTCAACAAATGTTCAAAAGTTCAACCTCCAGATAAACCGCCGCCGAATGAAAATCTCCAAAATCAACAGGAAAAAACCATTCATTCTAATATCGACGACGAACCAATTACAGCGATACCAATCTTAAATGAAGCTATCGATGACAAACAACAGCAATTAATTATCAAGACCAGTCTTCATGGCGAAGTTAAGGTAAAAACAAGAAAAGAAGGAACAAAAACCATAAAAGAAGTAATCATCCCTTCAACGGATAATGAGAAATTAATTATGAAATTCTTGAAAGAAAATACAGCGGCAAAGAAAACCTATCATTTGTGGTTTGACAAAGAAAGTATGTATAAACAATTTTCCAACGTTTATACAAAATATTTCAACAATAATGGTCCGAAATTAATAAGATGTACGGAGAGATTAAAGGTAATTGTAAACAAGGACGAACAATTGGAAATAATAAAATTGCACCACGAGGGAAAAACCAACCATAGAGGAATTTTGGAAACAACAAAAGCTATCCGCAGAAAATTTTATTGGACCACCTTAAAATCAGATATTCAAAATTTTATTAATGAATGTGAAATTTGTAAACGAACCAAATACGAACGGAATCCGACACACCTACCCATAATAATTACGGAAACACCTCAAAAACCATTTCAAAAAATTCACATCGACACATTTTCGATCGAAGGAGAACATTTCCTAACACTCATCGATGCATTTTCAAAGGTAGGACAAGCGATTCAAATTAGTAGCAAAAACGCAACAGAAATTGCTAATGCTCTAATAACATATTTTGGATTTTACGGAGTTCCAGAGAGTATCACCACTGACAACGGAACCGAAATTAAAAACGGAACAGTTCAAGAACTTTTGGAAGCCCACAAAATTAAAGTACATTTTATTACCCCCAGAAATCCACCCTCTAACGGATTAATCGAAAGACTCCATAGTACCCTTATTGAACACCTGAGAATAATGAGAACGCAAGATAAAAGGACACCGATTAAAAATTTAATGCAATACGTAATTATTGCTTACAATAGTTCAATTCATTCCTCCACAGCGTATACTCCACTTGAGTTAATATTGGGACATACAAATTCCAGAGACCCTTATGATCTTTATTTAAACGATAGATTTTACAAAGATTACGTAACCAACCACATAAACAAATTAAAATTGACATACGAGGGAGTTCAAGAAAAAATGCACTCAAATAAAGAAGACGTGGCAAGACAACGTAATTCGGAAAATTCACACCCATTCAAAATTAATCAAACAGTTTACACTAAAAAGACAAGTAACATAAGAGGTAAAACTAGAGACAAATTTGAAGGTCCTTTTGTCATACGTAAAATTTTCGAGGACAATACTTGTGAAATTGAAAAAGACCACAAAATTCAACGCGTTCATTTAAGACTACTAAGAAAACCTAACGTTACAGATGGGGAAACACCCAGTCAATCAACATCCACAAGTTAGAAGAAAACCCAGGAATGCTACCCGTTCAACTAGGAACAGCTAGTAATGTAGATAGTTATTGGACATTGATTAGAATTATAGATGTAGTACCACTCAGGTTAGAATTTAATAATTTAGTAAATAATTTTAAGAATATTACAAGTGCTTACTATAAACATTCCAACGGTCCAGGATATTTAAGGGAAGTAGAAAACTTTCACAAACTTTTGGAAAACACCATTAAAACAATTGAACAAAAATTTAATGCAATAGACCCACTAAATGTGAAAAGACAGCGTAGAGCATTTTTCAATGGATTAGGAAGTTTTATCAAAATTATTACGGGAAACCTCGACAATGATGATGCTGAAAGATACAACAAGGCAATTCAAGATTTAACGAATGCCCAAAATAATCAAAAACTACTCATGAAAGAACAAATTAAACTTACTACGTTTGCGATTGAAAAATTTAATAGTACCATAATTAAATTGGCTAGTAATCAATTAATGTTTCAAGAAAAAATTGCATACATGGAATTATTTATTAATGCTACAAATGTATGGAAATCCAAGTCCGAGCATAGGTTAACATTCGTATCAGTTTATTTGCAGTTAATAACCTCGTTAGATACAATAAAAGATATTTTAGAAACATTAGAAGAAACCTTGACGTTTGCTAAATTAAACGTAATGCATCCATCAATTTTATCACCAGATGATCTCATGGAGGAACTATTGGAAATTGAACCATCATTAAACGAAGCAACATTTCCGTTACCTTTAAGGCGAGAAAATTATCCCGAGTTCCAAAAATTAATCCAAATCAAAGCTTTCACCCAACTTAGCAAAATTCATCTTATCCTAGAAATCCCAATTATCAAAACAATCAAATATAATTATTTTCATCTATATTCATGTCCTATTCGTAAAAATTCCATTTATACCGTAATTATTCCTCAAACCAAGTATCTCCTAATAAATGAGCATGACTACGTTTTGAGTAACCAAAAATGTATCGAATTACAACCTACTAATTTTATTTGTGATTATGAGATTAATCAAATTAACGCAAATTCTCCATGTGAAATCCAGCTTATACAATTTACCAAAAATTACGATAATTGTCAACAACACCATTTGGACATTAAGGCTACAAAAATACAATATTTATCAAGTAATCAATGGTTATTGGTAACCAAGGATGAAGAAATTGTGAAACAAGAATGTAATTCGAGAAATGTATCAACCGCACTCAATGGAACGTACATTATTTCAATGGATGGAAACTGCAAAATGGAAGTTCATTCAAAATTAGTCAGAAGTCAAAAAGGAAGAGTCAAAATCAATACAATCAAAATTCCCAATTTATCGTTTGAAATTCACCCAACCGAATCGCAAGTTAAATTTAAACCAATGGAAATGGAACCAATTAATCTGGACGAATTAAAAGCAACCGATCTTCGATTACATCAAATAAAAATGGAAATTGAAGAAACCCCGAAAAGTATCTACTTTAATCGCAGCAGCGCATGGACCATCTTGATATATATGTTAATTATCATTTCTACAATTTGTTATGTTTCAGTAAAAATATTCCAGAGAAAAAAGTCAGCATCGCCAATCGAACAAAACATCGATCAAATTGGTCTACAAAATCTACGTCAACCGTAATTTTGCAACTCAGAGGGGAGGTGTCATGTTGTCATCATAACATCCTAGTATTTCAAGCCACACGTGGATGACCTCTTCGAGTGCAGTTTATGTGCAACACTTGTTTATGTTTTTAATGTTAATTCTGCAAATAGTTTATAAGCATTTGTCATGTTGTCACCATAACATCCTAGTATTTCAAGCCACACGTGGATAACCTCTTCGAGTGCAGTTTATGTGCAACACCTGTTTATGTTTTTAATGTTAATTCTGCAAATAGTTTATAAGCATTTTTATAATATAAATATAGGAGCATTGTCATCCACAAGCAGTAAGATTGTAATTATCGTAGAGTACGGTCACTCATATGTAATAACGTAGTTGTAACTATTGATTGTATAACTTCTAAAATCGATGTTAGCAAATCAATAAATGATTTTAAAGTAAATCTACTTTTTTTTAAATTCTTCTTGGACACTAAACGTAACTCCAGCTACAAAGGACCCCGATACGGCCTTATGGGTTTTGGGTCCCAGTCAAATTTAACCAAAATGTAGGATATTGGAGATCATAACATGCTGATAAAAAGTGTCAATGGGCACAAAGCCAAAAAATGGACAGTTTCCGAGATATAAAGCATTACAGAGTTAGTCCAGTCATTCTACGAAAGACACAATGATAAAGTCAAAATCGATACTACCCAGAAACAAAAAATAGGGTTGTATAGATGAAGAAATTCTAAAGAAGATAACGTTTTTTTCATCACTCTAGCTAATGTATTACATAACCTAAAAAATTAAACAAAGTCGAAAAAGCGATTTCTTGCGATTTAAGAAAAAAAAAAAAAAACGAAAATTTTTGACGGCATTTTTCGTTTTCCTCAGAAAATAAATAATGAATCTTTACTTTAACTTTCTACAGCTTATTTTACAAAAACAAAATAGTATTCCATATTTGGTCACTTTCCTCTAAGTCAGCGTTTCTTAAACTGTGTTCCGCGGAACCCTGGGGTTTCGGGGTCATCCTCCATCAGCTCCGCGGGTCCATCAGCTAGATGGACAAAGGACAGTTACAGCTAAATGGTACACTGAAAAATGTTTATACTTGATGTGTTCAGTAGAGTTCCAGCCAAGGGAATTATGCTCCATCATGATAATGTGTTATCTCATTTGGCAGCTTTAACTCGCCAGTTTTTGGTTGAAAAAAATATAAAAATCATAGAACATCCGCCGTACTCACCTGATTTAGCAATGTGTGACTTTTGGCTATTTTCTGGGCTTAAAAAAAATTTGCGGGGCAGAAGGTTTTCGTCTGAAGAAGAGATTGATACCGCAGTTCACACTTATTTTGAAGGTGTTCCGAAAGAAGATTGGTTGGAAGCTTTTAAGAAGTGGAAAGTAAGAATGGTCAAGTGTATCATTGTTGGAGGGAATTACTTTTGAGCATATTTAAAATAAAATCCTAGAAAATATTAACCGTGTTTTTTATTCTCAATAAATTCAGCTTGACCTTCGTATAAGCGTGATTCCTCTATAGCACGTCTATATGGCCGAGTTTTGAAAACAAGATTAGAAGAGTGCATGACGGAACCAGAAGAACAATGCGGATTTATTATATTTATTATATTTTTAACAATATATTTACACTAAGACAACTTATTGAAAAGTAGACTGCTCGGGGGATATCGGTTCATTTTGTATTTTTTGTAGACTTACATAAAGCCTATAACACCGTTCCATTAAATAAGGTGAGGAACTGTATGAACGAAAATGGTGTTAATAAAGGCAATAAGAAACTTGTATTCAGGCTGTGTCAGTAGCATAAAAATGGGAAATAAGTTATCCGAAGAGTTTGAAATAACAGAACGATTACGACAGAGATGCTGTTTGGCACCGACCCTTTTTTTAAATATATCTGTAGGAAGCTTTAAAAGAGTGGACTGAAAAGTGCAGTAATATATGGGCATATATTTATCACGTGTCACTACGATATTGAAGATCCATATATGGCAGTCCAACGTCACACGCACACCCATACTTGCTACAAAAGAACAACAAATAGAAGCAAATGTAGATTCAATTTTCCGTTGCCCGTTATACCCAGAACAATGATCCTTGAACCTATAAATCCGTCTGAAGTAAATGCAAAATTTAAAGAAAATTTCACAAATATTCAAAATTTAATAAAGCATTATTTATTTAACAAGAATTAGTTACTTTTGTAGATATATTGCTGAAACTTAATTTAACGGAAGATGACTATATTTTGGCTCTTAGAAGTTCTCTAAAAAGACCGCAGATCTTTTTGAAACGAAATAGTTTAGAAGTTTTAGAATTTTAGAAAAGAATAGTTTAGAATTCGAGTCCAACGGATATTCAATTTATTTTAGAAGAATACGATGTGGCTTCATACAATATAAATTACGTTGGTAAAGTAGAAGCAGGCTTATCAAAATTATTGCGCAATGCTGTGAATGATGTTCACTTTAAAAATAAGTCTTAAAGAAAAATTTAGAAATTTTACAAATATATTTTTAAATGGAAACTTAATGTCTGCTCAAGAAGTTGCATACCATATCCTCTTTTTGCCTCTGTCAAAAAGTAGTCGACGAACTTTTTTTTATAAATAAAAGTTCTTCTGAAGAACGCACCTTAGTGCTAAAACCCAACAAAAAACTTTCAAAATTACAAAAACATTCTACCGACATATTTTTGGATGACCTAATTACTAAATATAGTAAAAGACCAAGTACTTTAGAAAATATTTGTCTTGCTTCATTGGTTTCACAATACCATAAAAGAAACAAAATTATGATAATGAAAATGAAGATGACGAAGAAATATTTACAGTTCGACAGAAACCAGCAATAATTCGATACAGGCGATATAAATTAGTACAAGATGAACAGAATTATTATCGAGAACAAATTCTTTTATTTTTACCATGGAGAAATGAGGAAAGTGAAGTTGATAAAGTTAATTACGAATTAATTTATAATGAAAATTTCAATACGATTGAAAAAAACCGAAAATCTTTTTGTGTTTTGGGTGACGAAATTCTTGATGAAATTGAAAATAAACATGAAGATGTAAATCAGGATGAAATATAAATCTATTTGGCTGACAAATTACCTGAGCAACAACAAATAGATATTTTACAGCAGGAAAGAAAAGAAATTATTAAAGATAAACAATTTATTTTTTATACATCTCCGCAAAGAATTACTGAAAAAGATTAGGCAAAAATTATGTTAAATTTAAAATATAAAATGAATATAAAAGTAATTCAGGATTATTCCACCCTAAAATTAATAAAAATAGAAAATCGTACGTTTTTGATTCTATTTCATAATTTCATAAAACAGCAATTCGTAGGAAAGTGCACCAGTTTTTCTTCGAAAATAAATTGCCAACAATAGACAAAGTTTTAAAGGTTGTGAATGAAGATAATGACTTGCCAAACTTTAAAAGAACAACATTTTATATTGGAAAAAGTGCATACAACATGTTCTTGAAATTGAAAAAAAAAATGTGGCAGTTGGATAATTTGATAGAAGTGCATGTTTAGCATCATATTATTAATATAAACAATGACAGTTCTTCTGATTTTTCAGAATAATAATTGTAGTTATTCTTCTTCTAATACTATAGGACCATGTCTTGTTCTATAATTTGTATGAAGCACAGGTGCACTTAATAACAGGTACTCTCTTAGTCGTTAATTAGGTACTTAAAATTACTCATTTTAGTCTTTGACTTGTTAGTTTATTTGTTTTTATTGCGTTACAATATTCCACCAAAATTTCTTTATAAGAAATTTTACCATATATATTGTAATTGTAATATTGAAATCATGCTATATAAATTATTTTATTTTCTAATTCATTTTTATTTAATAAAATTTGTAAAAATACAGGACAACCTAGATTCGTCCCTGCTCAATATAAACACTGTGAAGCTCCTCCCCATAAATCACGTGCCAGCCGCATGTATTTGTTATTGTCCCCTGCAGCCTGCAGCTCTTAAACAAATATAGTATAGCCGTGTGTGGCAAGCCAACGGGGGGCAGTGTGCTAGGAGACTTCGTATAGTTTAGTTATGACAATAAAAAGTCCAAAACAAACAACACAGTTTTATTGTAACTATACCAGCCCTCAGATATTACAAAGATGGGAAAAAGTAAGAAGGGAAGTCAAGAGAGAGAAGATGAGGTCGACGATTTAAGATCGAAGGTTTCGGGGTTAGAAACCATGTTCGCGACTTTTTTAGAAAAAGCAAACAGAGCAGGTAAAAAGTTTATATTTTTCATAAATTATTTCTACAAAGAAAATAAATTAAATCGTAAGATTTAACATGTGCTTGGCGTCATGTTCTCGAAAATATGAGTCATGTACGCGTATTTTGGGCTAGTAAAATTTGCACGTAAGAGGCAATAATCACTAGTGCCCTTGATAACCATCAAGATTTTTCAGATGGAGATCAAAGAATTGCACAAAGAAAACATACCTAAAGACCAACATTTGGCGCTTTCACCTAGGGTTAACCTAGGTCACCTAAAAAGAAGCTAATATCGACAAGAACAGAGAACCGGAAGCACATCCGATTGATTTAATCAGTGACAGTGCATCGGTCTTTGACGAACATCCTTTGGACGAGGAGGTTGAAACAGTACTTGGTGCTGATCCTACAGCACAAAACAAGAAGGGGGTGGAGTTGCATCAAAACCTAGTAACCAGATGGTCCACTTGAATTACAAAAGGACTCCCTAAAGAAAGTAAGGAGATGTTGATAGATAAATATTCCCGAGAAGGAAATATTCATTTAGAAGCACCAGAAGTTAATGAAGAGGTCGTAGCAACACTAAATGAGTCAGGCATAAAAAGAGACAAACGTTTGAAGAACAAAATTTAGTTGGTTCAGCTATGTATGCCATTGGAGAATCAATATCAATCATGATGAAGAACAGGTAGACCGTTTGTTCTTGCTCGAAAGACTAGCATATGCAAGAAAATTAATGTCCCAACTACATTTTCAAATCTCATCTGCTAGGCGTACCTTTATTGCCCCAGTATTTTCAAAACAAACGAAAGAAATGTTACAGAAAACAAACCCAGGAAACTTCTTATATGGAGAAAAACTGTCAGAGAAGTTAAAAGCAGCTAAATCTCTAGAAAAAATGGGTAAAGAAATGAATAATATTCCTACACCAGTTCCAACATCTTCAAAAAAGCCAAGGGTAGCTCCAGGGAACACAAGTTCACGTTCTTTAAACTGGAAAAGTCCATATGTGAATCACGGACAATCTCATATGGGCCAAAAACCTTTTCAACAAAGGTTTCACAAGACAAACCAACAGCCTGCCAAGAAGTCGACAAAGCAGTTCAAGAACAATCGTTCTACCTACCAATACAGGAAGTAGAGCAGGTGAGACAAGCGGGTCGCTTGGGTAATTTTATCCACGAGTGGGAAAAAATTACCACCGACAGTTGCATTTTGAACTGGGTTAAAGGGTACGAGATACCATTTAGTTCTTTTCCACCTAAATCTATGAGTTGGACAAAAGAGGTTATTTTCTCTGACGTAGAAGATGTAGGAGACAGGTGGGAACAGTGAACACCTCTCCATAACTTTTAAAATAACGGACTGTAGATAACGACATCTATACTACGAACGTTTAATTAATAGATACGCCTATCTTCATGTATCGTCACGTGGTCGGAATACGTAAACGCATTTTATGATCGCCAAGTGCAAATATTGTATAAAAGTTACTTTATCTGGTAAGTTTCTCATGTAATAAATAAGTTAATAAAATTATTAATTCACGGCGATTCATATGTTGCGTGAACCTTACATATTAATATATGTTTTAAGTAAAAGAAAGCATAGAATATAGCATGTACTTATTATAGGTTATGATTTTTATAAAAATGTATATTTTTGCAACAGTGGTCACCGTTCCATTTAGGAACAGTGAACTTACAACCCACCCTATCATTCCAAATGATCCCAACCCAGTGGTAATATAAAATAATAAGTTTTTTGTTTATTTACCTGCTATAGGAATTGTAGAACTTCTCGAACGAGAATCTCTAACTAGAATTTCGAACGAGACTCTCATATAATTATAATCGAACATCACTTACAGGTAAGTTAGTTTGATTTCAAATAATGTAGTACAATAATTGGAAAACAAAAATGAATAGAATGAATGCTGGTAAGTGTAACATAATGTGCATAATGCGCATGGTGATTCTATGTTAATGAGTCAGTCATGCATTGTACGTCTCCTCAAGTGGATGCTTGTACTTATAATTCCTGTTGTACACGCCTCAAATAAAAAAGTATTAAATCAATAGTGTATTATTTATCTACGACAAATAAGCAACGATATATAACATTACAGTAAGGTGATAGAAAAAGCATGGAAAAAACAAAGTACAGTTTCAATTAAGATATCTGGATTTAAGGTGACAGAATATTCCAGAATATTACATCTATAAAACGCAAGTTCAAAATAACAAGACTTCCAAGTTAACAGTTGATAATAGTGTTATCGAATTTGGACAATAGACTCTGTAGTCAATCTTACCTTGGAACATGAATCTTCTGAAAATATTTTTTAATAATCTAGATACTATATTTTATATCCTGATTACTATCAGGATATTTGCTACATGTGCATCTACTACTGGTAGTAAATGGCTGCTAACAGTAATCTCAAGCAATGCTCTCAAAATAATCCTTGTCTCTGGAAAATAAAATCTAAAGGCTACTCCGACAGAGACCTGAAAAACCAGGCATACGAAGGCACTAGTAACTAAATACAAGAAAGTGGACCCGGACACCACCACAGATACAATTAAAAAAAATAAATTCTCTCGGATCAGTCTACAATAAAGAATTATCAAAAGTTAATAATTCAAATCGATCGATCTGGAGCTGGGGAGGATGATGAAATTCATGAAGTGGTATAGAACCCTCTGGCATTTCGTAATTGAAATTGCTCTCGTAAATTCAAGAATTTACTTTAGAAAATAAAACCTTGGGACATTTTTTTAAGTGTATTAAATTAAGGTAATAATAAAAAAATAATAAAAAGTATGTTATAAAACGCTTTATTTTTCTATAGATATTGGCACTTTTCAAATCAGATTAAGGGTTAAGTTAAATTAAGGGGTTAGGCTACTGGGGAAAAAATAATTGACCTTTTTTTACTTGATTGCACCTTTTTGGATTTATATAGGAGTAAGTCTTGATGTAAAAAAAATATAAAAAAAATCTTTAAAATTACAACGGCTACAAACTTAGTATAGTTACATCTATATTATCCTTCATTATTGAAAAAATCTTTGAAGTTATCTCGTACAATTTTAGCGCTATTCAATATTTGCCCCCTCGTTCCTCGTCGAAGGTGATGCATTAACTCGAGGTTACACCTCTCACCTAAAGTGACAGTACCTTCATCAATGTTTTCAAGATCCATGGTTTCAGAGGGCAAGTAGGTTTGCGCTGATCTTCTAATAAAAAAATTATGTAAAGCACAACAGGCTATTTTTTTCCAATCTGTTTCAGTTTTAGGAAACTAGAAAAAATTTTTTAACTAAAACACCATCGAAAATTTATATGTTAAATAATGATTATTTTAATCTCTTTTATTCCAAGGATGACGCAAATTTTATGAAAGGGAAATGCCCGAGACTCCAACCACACCCACACCAGGGAGTCGAGGACAAGGACCATCAAGCTCCCGCAACTCCTCCTCTAAGTCTAGATTGTCACAAATAAAACAAAAAAAAAAGCCGAGGAAGATCTTTTGGAGTTGGTTACAAAAAAATTAAAAGCAATAAAAGAAGATGATTGTTATGATATTTTCGGAAAATATGTCGCCCTCCAACTCCGAGCTATAAATGTTGAAGAAAACGTAACTGCACAAAAACTGTGATGTGCTGTACGATGCGAAAAAAAAACCTTACACAAAAATTCCCCACAGCGTCAACAAATTTTTATTTATCCAGCTTCCTTTCAAAAACCACACCATTTACACCCTCCACAACAAAGAGAAGTACATTTAGTAAAAAGTATACGTTATACTACTTACTAAGTACGAAACACGTAATTAGAGTTAATAATGCTATTGTGTCTTGGGATGATGTTCGAAAATTTTACCAATTAGACAAAATGAATAAAGCACAAAGTTGCTGTAAACTTTCAGAAAAACATGCAAGATCAAATACTTTTGACAAAATGCGTGTGAAATTTGCTACACAAGTATTTTCAAATCAAGTGTAAATGGATATTTGAACCGCTGTTAGAACAGGTGAAATCAAATCTAATACTGCTTCTGCAACTGCAGAATTAAAAAAAATGAACGACATATTTGATTGTCTAAATACGAAAGTAATTTTTGATTCTAATCCATTGCGGTATGGTCTTTCCAAGAAAAAATCACTTGTAGAAGAAAAAACGTTGCTCGAAGGAATTTTATGGTTGAAAACAATTACAAAAACGAAAGAGACCAAAAAAGGGCCAGTCAAACAAAAACGACTAAAATAAGGAAAGATATTTATTGTTTTAAAGGCTTGATATCTTCCATAAAAAATATTCTTCAACTTTATCATCAACTTTTAAAAGAGGATTACACATTCTTATTGACGGCGGGATTAAATAAGGACCCACTGGAGATATTCTTTTCAAAAATTAGACGTGCTGGAGGATGGAATAGTAATCCTACAATAAAATCTTTTATTGCATCATTGCATCTCTTGCAATTTAGAGAAACCGTTGGAAAGCGCAAATTGTGAGATAGATGAAGAAGACGATATATTTATCGGATACGCGTATAAAGGTAAGGTTTTAGTAGAAATTAATAAAATGTGAAGAGATTGAATAATTAGTAAAGCGTCTACGGCGTACATAAATCCTATCGTGGTTGTAGGAAAGGAAAATGGTAGTTTCCGTCTCTGCTTGGATGCGAGAAGCATTAATTCCATAACAAAGCCTCAGCACGAAGCACCTGAAGACATGGGGACATTATTTGCGAGATTGGCAAATAAAAAATTCTTTACCAAATTATATTTGAAAAATTCGTTCTGGTTAATAGCTTTACATCCGGATTCGCAAAAATACACAAGATTTTCTATGAATGGGTCGACATACGTGTTCAAGATTGTTCCATTTGGGTTATCAACAAGTTCAGCTGCTTTGGTTAATGCATTGCAGGGGATCCTGAACCAATACAGTGATTTCAGTGGTCATTATATTGACGACATAATTATCTTTAGTGACACAGAGAAGGAACATGTAGAACATGTGTGAACAATTTTATAGGAGTTCTTAACGAATCAGGGTTAACATTGAATTTAGAAAAGTGCGAATTTTTCAAAAAAACAATTAAATATTTGGGATATGTTATATCAGGAAGGGAGATGAAAGTAGATGAGGACAGATTGAAAGACATTCGAGGATATCCTCGTCCTACAAATCTTAGAAAATTAAGAGGTTTCTTAGGGTTAATGAAGTATTACAAGAAATTCATTCCTAATTATTCTGACAATACGATACCGTTATTACATCTATTAAAAAAAAATGAGAAATGGTTATGGGATAAAGAAAAAGAAATAGCATTCAAAAATTTAGAGAAAAAATTATTCCAAAACATAAAATTAATTCACCCCGATTTTAAAAAAAAATTTGTTTTACGAACGGACGCAAGTGAGAAAGCGATTGCTGGGGCGTTAATTCAATTTACAGATAGTGTAGAGGTACCCGTTCATTTTGTATCAAGAACATTAAGAGCACCAGAGATTAATTACTCCACTGCGGAAAAAGAGATGATAGCCATAGTTTACTCGTTGCAAAAATTAAAGTTTTATTTAATGGGAAATAAATTTGAAATTCAAACTGATCACTCGGCCTTGACATTCTTGATGAGAACAAAATTTACGAATAATAGGATTTATAGGTAGTAGGCATTACTCATTCAAGAATATGATTTCGACATTGTCCACATTAAGGGCAAAAACAACGTGGTAGCTGATGCTCTGAGCAGAAAAGATGTAGATGACTCAGCGATAAATTTACCGCGTAAATTTAAACGTTTTAGAGTTAATTTTATTTTTGTGTTTGTTAGTTTTAAGAACGCTGTTTCCATTTATGAGTTGCTAGATAAAATTAGTACAGTGAATGAGCACTCATAGGCTGAAATTGTTGAATTTCAGTTTCAAAATTGAATTTCGTTGGGTTTTGTGTACAATAATCTGTTTTATTTTAAATTCCTTTTCAATGCCAGATTACATTTGTTTAATTAAAAATTTGTTTAATAACCATACGCCGAGTTTTAATTGTGGAAAAGCATTTGAAGCTAAACACCCTGGGGAGTCTTCTTGTTTCTTCATACAAACTGAGTGTCGGACCTTTGGCAGTTTTTTGTTCGTCCACCTATATGTCTTTTTACACTCACTACTAACAGACACCTGCTTTAGCAACACTTTTGAAAATTTAAAATTAACTTTTTACATTAAAGGCAATTTACAAAAATAAATAAAATTTAACGCTTGTTTTATTCCAGCTGATTTTGTCATTTTTCAGGATCTGGAACATTTTCCTCCTGTTGGATACTCTGTTTCCTGTCACACCATTTGGTGTAAATTTAGTTAAACAAGAAAATCTTATCATTTGTCCCAATTAAAAACTCTGGTCAAGAAAAGTAAAATTGTGACCAAATTTTAATTGTGATTTTTATTTTGGTACCCAGGATAGAACACTTCAATATATTTATTCCTGATGGCGATTCAACTGTATATTCCGAAATTAGGAAAACAGTTTCATATGGCAGTGAGGTAATAAAAATTGAATGTACAAACCATTGTATAAAAAATTTTGGAAAGCAATTATACAAAATTAAAAACGATACCAAGAGTGTGTCCTTACGTTGCAAAAAAATTTTGACGGCGAAAGTTATAAATAACTTGCAAGATGATGCACAAGATGCCATTTATGCCAACGTTCATGGGGATGTGAACACTTTAAAAAAAGATTTGAGAAATTCTATTTTTCACGTTTTTTGGCAATCATGTGAATTGTCGATCTTGTATATTATGTAAAAATGTTGGCGATCAAACATTGGACCGTTTAAAAGATTTGGAGAATAGTAGAGCCCATGATCATATATTCGGGGCACTAAACCTCTTGATAACTAAAGCACATCTATTAGTAGATAAGGAAACTAGTAATAGAGCCGAATTGTAGTACATATTATGTGTTTTGCAGCCAGATTCAATATGGGTAAACGACTTAATTTGAATGCTGATCCTACCTTGAAATTTAATTGCGTCACTTATATTACAGCGTATAATAAAACGCAATCTTTAGTCGCAAGTCCTATAAAGTGTTAGACAAATTCATGAAACAAAAAGATAGTGCTAGTAAAAGAAAACCTATTCATAAACGTAAAGTAAATAAAAAAATTGAAATCTGATACGAAAGGCTATGATTATGGTAGTAACATAGGTAAAGTGTTAATAGACGAAAAAATCTTCAAATTGAGATAGATGAATTAATTCTTCGTTTACACCTGCAAAAATTGAAGAGATCTCAATAAAAACCAAAAAACAATTCGACAGTGCAAAATCTGTAGAAGTTAGAAGAAACAGATTAAGTGCATCTAAATTTAAGGCTGTAATAGAACAAAGACGAACTACTTCTTGCAATTCGCTAGTAAAAGATATTGTAAACAGCAACGGAGTCAACACTGTGCTACCAGATAAGCAGTGGCGGATTATCGCACAGGCGCATGAAGCGCGCGCTTGGGGCCTCCAAATTTTAGGGGGCCTCAAAATTTGTTTATTTAATAAAAAAATTCAAATTTTTGTGTAACATTTAAAATTCTCTACAAAAATGGTACTTAATTAAATATAAAACATTTATAAATTGGTATATATGTAAGTACATACTTAGTTCAATCTTTGTGTTCGGCTTATTACCGTTTATAAGTTATTAAAGATTATTCATTTGTTGCGTATTCTTAGAAGGTACTATAAGTGTAAGGGCCTATTGTTACCCAAGTAAGTTACCAGGTAAAAGAAAATACCTCGTGTAATTGTCAGGTATATTGGAGGGACAGAACCACGTGGACAGAACCAAAGTGGTCAGACAAGTTGGAATAAAAATAATCAATAATCAATAAAAATAATAGGTTCTACAGTAAATTTTAATTTTAATTCTTTTAGTTTGTAATTTTTTTATATTGGTAATTCCACCTGTTCTTATGAAAAGTATATAAATAAACTACTGGTAATGAAAATCAGAACAAAAGAGCGAGAGAAAAAATTATATTATTATTATCATATCACGAGCCCCACAAAATTATATTTTATCATGAAAAAAAGGTTTCAGAGTGGATGTGAAAAACGTAAAATTCAAAAAGAAAGAGAAAAATGTGCCATGCAACAACGTAATTCTCTAGCAACATTTCTTGTACCTTTAAATTCAGGAACAAACGACAGTAATATTCCTGATGTATTGCTTGAAGACGATAATATGATAGAAGAAAATGAGATTTCTAATATGGAAACTGAAATCAGTTCAAAAGAAATTGAAAATCAGGAAGGTCCAGGAAGAGAAACAAATACTGCCAAAGAAATACGTCAAAATAACGAAGGGCAGATTAAAGATTGGGAAGATGAAGCTCGTGGTGATGATGGAGAAAGAACGAAATCTGACATCGTTAATTCTTTAACTGATATTGCTTTATGGCCAAATCATTTATCAGATGAAATGATTCAATATTGTATTTTAAACAAACCGATCAATATAGGTGAAATTTCAGCTCTTAAAGTTGAATATTCCGATAGAAATCGAATTTATCATAGAAATATTTCGGATTCAAACTTTTACTGTCTGAAGGCGAACGGTAAAAAAGAATATCGCGAATGGCTTATATTTTCTGAAACCAGCAAATGTGTATACTGTTATGTGTGCAAGATTTTCTGTAAATCACAAATAAAATTTATAACAGGATTCAACGATTGGAGAAATTTAAACAGAAGTTTAAAAGAACACGAATCTTCTCCAGATCATTTCAAGTCAATGTTAACACTAAAAAACCGTTTAAAAATTTCTGGACGAATTGACACGCACTTAGAAAAACAGATTGAGACAGAACAGAACTATTGGAGAAAAGTTTTAAAACGTATAATTGCAACTGTAAAATTATTAGCAAGTTTGGGAATAGCATTTCGTGGACATAGGGAGGGTGCGGACTCAAATCGTAAAGGAAACTTTTTAAGTTGCATACACTATCTCGCAGAATTTGACGAATTTTTGGAAAATCACCTAAAAACATTGAATAATTCAGGCAAAGGCAATGTCAATTATTTATCACATACTGTGTACGATGAGTTTATAAGATTGATAGGAAGCGAAGTAAAAAAATTTCTAATTGAGGAAGTACAAGAAGCAATATATTTTTCAATAATTGTTGATTCGACTCCCGATATTACACATGTGGACCAATTAGCATTTATTTTAAGAATTGTTGATAAAAACGGAGATATAAAGGAACGATTTTTTGAATTTGTTCAAATCGAGAACCACGATTCCGCATATTTAGAAAGCATTGTTCTAGACACCCTGAAAAAATTGACTATTGATATTAAAAACTGTAGAGGCCAAACTTACGACAATGCTGCCAATATGAGTGGTAAATATAATGGCTTACAAGCTAGATTGAAAGAACACTCGAAAACAGCTACATTTGTACCATGCACAAGCCACACTTTGAATTTAATAGGGAACTGTGCTGCAGAGTCTTGTTCAGGAGCATTGCATTACTTTGATTTCGTTCAAAAATTATATGTGTATTTTTCATCATCCACTCGAAGATGGAATATTTTTATAAGTAATTTGCCAAACAATAAGTCCAAAGTTGTCAAAAGAATAAGTGACACCAGGTGGTCAGCCAGATCTGATGCAGTATCTGCTTTAAGAGCTAATTACAAAAATATTCAGACAACACTAACTGAAATCAGTACAAATGCATATGAAAAACCTATGGGTAAATTGGAAGCAACTAAATTGTTAGAATATTTTAAAGAATACGAAATTGCGTTAACGGTTTTATGGGACATATTGTTAGAGCGAATAAATAAAACCAGTAAGTCATTACAAAATGTGGATTCCAATTTATTACAAGGATCAACTCTTTTAAAGTCTCTTGCCGCATTTGTAATGGACATGCGAAATTCATTTGATCGTGTTGAAGAAGAAGCTAAGTTATTAACCGACAATTGGAATTATAAGGAGATCAGAATAAGAAAAAGAAAGCGTCAATTTGATGAAGATGAAACTGCCGACAACGACACCATATTGACAGGAAAAAAATCTCTTATGGTGAACATACACAACGTAATTTGCGACGCACTTATAACCGAAATCAATTCTAGATGCACAGTTTACGACCAGGTCATGTATGATTTTCAACTTTTTCTAAATCATAATTTGGATAAAGATGCATTTGAGGAATGCATCAAAAGAATAACGACGAAGTATGAAAGTGATATTGATAGTAGATACTTTCAAGAAGAAGTTATTCATTTCCTTAAGTATGCTAAGGAAGAAAATAAATCAAATCCGGTCGAAATGTACAAACTTATTTTAAATGGTTTACAATCCACTTTTCCCAACGTAGAAACCATTTTAAAAATTTTTCTTACCATACCCATATGCAATGCAACAGCCGAACGTTCTTTTTCGGTGTTGAAAAGAGTGAAAAACTATTTACGCAATTCTTTGGGTAATTTACATTTAACAGATTTATCCCTAATGTTTATCGAAAATGACGTAGTACAATCTTTAAATTATGATAGTTTAATTGATAAATTTTCAAAACTGAAAGCTCGAAAAGTAAAACTGTAATAAATTACGTGATATCACTAAATAAAAATTTTATTTAATTTTAATGCCAAAATGTATATAATTTTATTTTTTATAAATTTGTTATTTTTTTATTTACGTTTTTGTTGTACGATAATTTTATGTTATTTAAATTATTACTTGTTTTTTAATAAGATCATTTTCAGAGGGGGGGGGGGCAAAATAAAAAAATTTTAATCATTTCAAACCGAAAGTTTTAGAAAATTGTAAAAACTTGAGCTGGTGAAATATTAAAGTTTAAAAAAAAATTAAGGAGCCGGGGGGGGGGCACCTGACCCTTCTGCCTCCCCCCAATGGACGCCCATGGTAAAAAACATGCACGTAGAATAAAAATATTTGGAGGGGGCCTCAAAATTGAATTGCGCTTGGGGCCTCTCAACTGCTAAATCCGCCACTGCAGATAAGGGAAGAATAACAAAAGCGTAGCAATAAAAAAATTTGAAAAACAAGAAGGTCAAAAACCCGAACTGGGTTACATATACATGAAGGAACTGGGTTTTTGGAAGCTGCTCCTGGTGGAACCATCAGTGAAGATGAAATAGTTGAAGTAAAATGTCTTTACAAAGTAGGTTCTTTAAAAATTCTGTTGCGAGAAGCCGTTGAAAAAACAATTGTGCCTTGTTTCAAACTGGATGAAACCTGCAAGATTACATTAAATAGATCACACGATTAGTTTTATCTATCGTGTGTTTACTCTGGAGATCATAATGATTTATTCATTGAAGAAATAAATTTCGAAAAAAATATGTGGTTAGACATAATATAATTGTTGCCAAAATTAATTAGATATTATAAAAAGAATGCTTAGCTCCCGAAATAATTTTAAATTCGGAGAGAAAAGAATTTAAAATGCAGAGATCCTCCTTCAACAGTAGAAGCACAAAAGCAGAAAAAATCTAATAAAGCAAATAATTAATACTTACCTGACTGTTACGTTATAAAACGGGCCACTTTCAGGTATATAATTTCAGGTAAAATTCCATGAAATTTTCTTAAATTTTATTACTTTTGGGTTCAAAATAGGTTTCTAAGAGTACACAATTTTATTTGTATTTGAGTGTTTAACAATGTTAGTTATGGAGAGTGAACAAGTTACCTAGCGAAAATTAATTATTTTCTAGCATGTTAAAAATCCGGAATTGTCGCAAAGACAATTAGCAAAACTTTTAAAATTACCTAGATTAACTGTGCAACGTGTGCTTGTTAGATTTAAAAAAGAAGCTAGTGTTTTTAGAAAACGTGGTACGGAACGAAAAAAGGGCTCAGGTGATAAAAAAATTAGAAAAAGAAGTGATCAAGCAATTCAAGTGCGATCCTAACATTTCCGTAAGGGATGTTGCGAATAAATTGGTAACTTCGTCAACTACTGTGCATCGGATTAAATCTCGTGCCGGATTGAAAACATTTAAGATCCAGAAAGCTGCAAATCGCTCGGATGAACAAGAAATTACTGCAAAAACAAGGGCGCGCAAATTGTAGGAACAGTTTCTTACAAAATATTCGTGAATTGTAATGGACGAATGAAACCTGTGGGCAAATCGGATTTTCAACAGTTGCCAGGTCAAGAATTTTATGTTGCATCAGGTAAGGGCCAGGCAGAAGAAAGGTACAAAATCCAAAATATTTCAAAATTTCCAAAAAAAATACCAGATTTGGCAGGCCATTTGTAGCTGTGGGTTAAAATCTTCGGAATTTGTAACAACGGGGTCAATAAATACGGAGATTTTGTAACACCTTGTTTGTAACAACCATGGTTACTTTGGTAACTTTGGGAATTTTGCAAACAAAGGTTGGCAACAGAGAGATTGGCAATCGAGCAAGGAAGAAGAGTGGTCGAATTTTCGGGAAGTGATTTCTTTTTTTGTGATTTTCCTGAATCAATCCTTGATCCAGTTGTGCGATTTGCATTTTTAGTGATAGCTTGTGGTGTGAGGTTTCTTTTCGAATATTTCACGTAAGTGATTTTACACTTTTCTACTAACATCTTTTGGCTGCAAACTAAAAAATCTATTTTGTTGATGATAAGTTCTTTATCATCCACTGGCGCCCAAATTCCATCATTGCAGATTGTGTCATATGTAGGCACTAAGAGCTTTTTGTGGTATAAATACATTAGGTCAACATCTTCAAGAACCTCACGAAACGCGCTAATGCGCGACCCGTTTGCTTTTCGACTGTGGACTAAATATCCGTAGTTAGCTACCTTATTTTTTATATCTTAAAAGGATCAAGTGGCGCTGTGACCAACTTTACTGCCAAAGTTTGGTACAATTTATTTAAATGAATACCTTAAAAAGCGGCTACTGCCTTTTCTAGCATTACATAACGACCCACCATTGTTCTGGCCTGATTTAGCTACGTGCCATTACAGCAAGAAAGCAATTGAATTGAATAATCAAAATTCAATTAATTTTGTACCTAAATATGCTAATCCTCCGAACTGTCCAGAATTGCGTCCAATTGAAAAATTCTGGGAGCAAATTAAAAGAAAACTTAAAGAAATGAAAAAGAAAACAACATGTAAATACCTTAAAAAAAGTCCTTTAACACATTTAAACATTTCAAAAAATTTTATTTTAGTATCAATTGTAACTCCGAAGAAGCTCAGTTTTGCAATTTTTGAAACGCACTAAGATATTATTAAAGATTAACAGCCGTATTCATAAAAATTTACGAGCGGTTTACAAACCCTTAATAAGGGACTTGTAAAAAAACAGTATTCATAAACGTTTAGTAAGCTTAAAAACCTGTTTTAAGGAGTTCGTAAGTTGGCGATATTTACAAAGATCTACTACCTACTTTAACAGTGTTGTAAACCCATTTTAACGTGTAACCTAAGTGTAACCGAACGTGCTTGCTTTTTTATAAATTTTTTTAAATCAGTAAAATGGATGCAATAGCAACTATTTGTACTCTAAATAGAATGGAAGTAATAAATAATATTGATCACGCGATTGAAGGTGCCCGTCCGTGTCGTAGAAAAGTCTATAAACGCAGAATAAATCCTTTTCAGCTTGACGATGTAGACTTTCAAAAAAAATATAGATTTAGCAAAGCTACTATAAGGTTTAGAAGTTGAAATTGTTATAATATAATTATGTTGTTAATACAATTTAAAAAAATTCAAAATACTTAAAAATGTTTATTCAGTATAGATTACACAGGTCAACACGATTTTTGGGTCTGGCTTCTGCATATGAAATTTTAGTTTCTCCTACGTTAAAAATAAGGGAAAAAATAATTTTTTTGATCAAAGTTTGCTTTTGTAGAAACTATCACATCACATCACATTTGTAGAAACTATCACATCACATCTTGGTGAAAACGTTCTCCTGGTAGGCACCCATATTATCTTTAAATTGGTGGTCCAGGTGAGAATGTAGGATGTGAAGTTTTTGGGATATTCTGCAGCCCATAATTTTAAAGCTTACAAGCATAGTTTCTATCAATTCTTTATAATTGTCAGCTCTGTTGTTTCCAAGAAAACCATCAACTACTGCTTTAAGACTTTCCCAGGCTTATTCTTCATGAGCATTGAGAAGATTTGTGAAATCATCACTCTTTATTGTTTGTTTTATTTGCGGCCTAACAAAAATATTCTCTTTTACTTTAGCTTTAGTTAATTTGGGAAAAAATCCTTTGAAATATTCAAAAGTATCAGAATTTGGATCCAAAGCTTTGACGAATTGTTTCTTTAGGGCTAATTTTATATGTAACAGCGGCATCTCCTCCGATTGGTTCCGACTACACATTATGTTTTCCTATCTTAAATTCAACTCAATCAGGGCATATCCGCCGTTGGTAATGTACTGAATCTGCTCTGCTATCCCACAAGCAAAGGTAACAAAGGTATTTAGTATATCCGCCTTGCATTCCCATCAGCAAACCAACCATCTTAAAATCACCTATCACTGGCCAATGGTATTCTGCATATTTTAACTTTTGAAGTATAATTTTCACACTTTCACATTGTGATAGACAAGTAAACACTCGCTACTGTGCACTTTACAAATAATATGCAATTTGCGATAGGGTTAATCAAAGTGCTACCATCAATTGCTCATAAAATTAATTAAAATCTTTAAAACTTATTTATTGGCGTGAATCAGACAAAAGCAAACTTTAAAAGCTAAAAATTGAAATTTAAGTAATTTTCGATGTCTAGAATCAGAATTTAAGCATTAGAACAGAAACTCAAAAAAAATTGGTTTTTGTTGACCTGTGTTATTGTTGACTAATATATTTTTTAACAAGATTAATTAAAAAGTTAAACACATTTCAACTGATACAAACCTTATCAAAGTCTAACCAATTTTCTCTTCTTTTCAAACTATTGTCATCCATATTCACTCACAAAAATAAATTATTAACTTAAATTTAGACAGATCGTCAAAACAATCGCTTAATTTATAGGTTAAAATATATTTATATTTGCTGCCAACTAATTACGTTCAACGCGTAAAAATCCCTTGAAATAGTTCAACTATGGTACAAATGAGCTAATTTAGTCTTATATCTGCTTTCTAGTTACTACACACTTACAATGCGTTTATGAATAAAGCACTCTTAAAACGGGTTTTAACTTTAGTGAACGTTTTAGCTACAATAGGTTTATAAGACACTTTTAAGTATTTTTATGAATACGGCTGTAAGTCCATTCGTCTTGACTACTAAATAGTGGAAGTGTTTGTTATTAAAAATTATTATTCCAATTATTATTATTATTCCAATATTAACAAATGTCTGGTAAACGGGATCGCGACGTCGGAAGAAAGTGGGAGTCTGGAGCTGCTAAGAGAAGAAAAATTGCTGATCGGTCCCAAGTAAATAAAGAGTTGAGTTCCTCTCTTTTTAACTTACTAAAAACGGGTTCCACTTCTGCTACTTTAGAAGCTGCAGGCGAAAAAGAGTATGAAGAGAGCAAAGGAAATCTTGATCTGCATCCAAATTTGGAATTAGAAGATGACCCACAATTAATAGGCGACAGGAAACATAAGAGAAAAGTTCAGATGAAGAAACAATCCCAGATGAAAAACTGCGAGCATCTACTATAAACGCAGAAGCAATTATTTGTGAGTTAAATTCAAGTTTAGATACCGGAAATTGGACATATTATCAATCATATTGGACATATTGGACAATCCTATATTAGATGCTCGGAGATGTTTTTTAGTGGAAAAAGGCATAAGACTAGATATTAAAGATGCACATTATCCTAAAGATAATCAGTTAAAACATTTTTCAAATATTTATTTTATGCGGAAAGTTAATATCGATGAAATTCAAAATCGCAGTTGACTCGTATATTCTAAATCAAAAAATTGCGTATATTGTTTTTGCAGTAAACTTTTTAGCGAGTCTTAAGTGCAAATTGTTAGTGAAGGTGTAAGTGATTGGCGAAATTTATCAAAAATTTTGATAAGACATGAGAACAGTGTTGAACACATGAAATGGCTTGAATTAGAAGAAAGATTGTTATATGGAGAAAAGATTAACCATGAAATTCAAAGCCATATTTTGGAAGTAAAAAAACATTGGCGGGATTTATTTGAAAGATTGATCGATATAATAAATTTTTTAGCTTCGCATAATCTTGCCTTTAAAGGGCATAGAGAATCGTTTAATGAAAATTCTGAAGACTCCTCCGGTAACTTCCTCGATCTTTTTAAACTAATCTCTAAGTATGACTTAGTACTAAGAGAACTTTTGCAGAAAATTAATACAGGTGAAATTAGAAATCATTATTTGAGTCATGACATTCAAAACGAATTAATTATCTTTAATGAGTAATAAAGTATTAAATACCATCGTCGGAAAAGTTAAATCGGCTAAATATTATGCCTTTTTTGTAGACTGCACCAGAGATGCCGGAAAAATTGAACAAACGACGATCGTTATAAGATTTTGCGATATTTTAACAGGGACGATAGAAGAACCTTTCGTAGGATTTATTGAAGTATCGAATACAAGTGCTTCGAATTTAACTAATTCAATAGTCGATAAAATAAAAATTTTCGGATTATATTTACAACTGTGTCGCGGACAGGGCTACGATAACGGAGCTAATATGGTTGGAATTCATTAAAGAGTAAAAACTCAAATACGTATATTACGTTTAAATCTTAAATTAAAAAATAACTTAGAAAAAAATTTAAAAAAACTGCTATTTTTCGACCTCATAATACCCGTTGACGTGGAAAACACTGTACCTGAAAATGTGGTAGTACCCAATCACGTGACAAGCTTTGTACCGGAGAGTATGGTATTACCTGAAAATAGTGAATTACCCGTTGGCGTGGAAAACACTACCGGAAAGTGTGGTATTATCTGAAAACTTTTCGGAGTGCGCAGACTCTTTTTCCAATGATCCATATTTAGATATCCAAAATTCTTTTAAGTTTCTGGTGTCATTTACAGTATCAACGATTTATGACAATTTTAATGTTATAAATAATTCTGATGCAAGACATCAATGTTTGCGGGCGTTTTTACCAAAACACGGAATATCTTGTGTGGTTGTTTTTCGAGGTTTGCGTAGAAACAAACAAGATTTGTGTATAATAGAATATTGTTATTGTAAACATATGTACTAATTGCAAAAAATATAAATTTATTTATAAAATTAATGACAGTAATTTAAATATAACTGTTTATTATAAAGGTTTGCGTCGTACTAATCATACTGAGGAATACTCATATCAGCTCAGGGGTTATATACGAGATAAAGTGGATCTACAATCTAAATTAGCAATTTCTGTACGTTGCAGAGATATTTCAAATCTTGATCCTAACCTCTTTCGGGAAGGAAATTGGCAGAACCTAAGGTCCTTATCAGTTTATGAAAAGACTCGATTAGAGGATAAATGTAAAAATGATCTTCATTCGGATGCTCATATTGATGTTCTTCTGAACTCTTTTGCAGAAAATCCCAATAAGAAATATATTCAGCACCCTACAAGTAACCTTTTGGTTTACCTTTACAGTAAAATTCAAATCAATACATTAGTCCAAAAGGGTAAATTACTCACTGTTTATTGTGATGCTACGGGATCTGTTATCGCTCCAACAAATCACGATAACCCTAGAATCTTATATTATGCAGCCGTGGAAAAAATTGATGGAAAAATTATTCCTATTGCCGAACTGATTTCTGCTCGTCACGATAGTGCCACTATTTACTACCTTTCTTACTTATTTTAAATATTTCGTTACAGTAATTTCGTTTGATACCATCGTTACTGATTGGAGCTTTGCTTTAATGACATCGGTTTGCCAAGGTTTTAACAAAATGACGTTATATTCATATTTAAAAATTTCCTATAGGTATTTGACGGACCAAGTTGTAGAAGACAAATTATGTCATATAGTCAAATTACGATTATGTTGCTCGCATTTCATTAAAATGGCTGCTAATAGACCACAAAAATTATTTTAGAAAGTTTAGCTACATTAATGCTAAGTCACTCTTTGGATACTCTTTCTCATAATTTTAGAAATTTATCGATATTAATAACAAGAAGTGCTAAGACAATTTCCTTCAGGATGCTTTGCAAAATTTCAGCAACAACAGTGATATTTTAAATGATTTACTCAAAAATGAAACTTGAAGTTGCATCGAAATGGCTGACGAAGATGATATAGCAGTTCGTGGAAACTACACGAATTCGCCATTTTTTACTCATTTTTTTTTAGAATTCGTGATAATGTTATTAATGATAAATATGATGATGAAATAGACAGTATAAATTCTAACAATCCTGAAGGTAGGGAGGAAAATAATCCATATAAATGTGAAGAGTTTCTAAATTATTTATTAAACAAATGCATGTTTTTGCCCCATTGTGGACCAACATAATGAATGGTAAATAAACGTTTTAGCAATTCTGTGGTTGAATGTTGGTTTAAGATTGTAAAACGAGATATTTTACAATGTCAAACGAAACAGAATTGAAGTGGATTTAAAATCAATTAGTTTGTCAATTGAATTAAAACCTAAAAAATTTAAAAATAATCTTGATCAATTTAAAAATGAAATTGATAATCTTTAAACACAAAAATGTGGAGGAAAAAAAATTTCCACAAAAATGATTACTTTGCAAAAAACGTTTGATAACCAAAGTAGCACTTCAGAATACCACAAAAAGCAATGAAAAATTAAATGATGCAAAACTTTTGAATTTATGTAAACTTGATAATTTTAGTACAAACAATGATGTTAATAATATACATGACGATATTAGTGTAGATGGTGATATTAGTGTAAATGACGATGTTAAAGTAGATGGCAACAATTTAGAGATTGATGTTGTAGATGATCTTGTTATAGATAATAAGGATTCCGAACATAATCCAGACTTTCGGGCATTATAAAATGGATTATTTTATAATTCAGATTATTATATGAAATGCTCCATTTTAAATATTAACTTTACAATAGGTATATACACCGATTACAATAAGAAAGAAATAAAATTTAAATCAACAGAAGAATATCAAATAATATCTTAAACAACTCGGATAAATGGCTTGTCGATTATTGCATTGATGTCGCAGCAACAAACTTGCTTCAAAATTGCGATAATATTTATTACATAGACACCGTATCGGTGCAAATTTTGTTTTCCTCAAATCAGCAAGAACAACAAAATTTAAAAAATTACAAATATTTCGAACCATTTCTGAAAAGTTATAATACAATTGACTTTGTTGTAATCCCGTACAATTTAAATAACGTGCACTAAATATTAATTTTGTTATCCATATCTACCCATACAGTTTACGTTTTAGATCCTGACAATTTTGAAATATTTTGGTAAACGAAATACGATATGCTTTAATTTTTTTTTTTTTTTTTTTTTTTTTTTTTATTTACCCAGAATATTTACAATCTGTCTTAACAAACATTAAGTAAATCTGCTGTCTATGTTCACAAAGATAAGAATAATAATAACATGTTAGGTATAAACCCAGTGGCTTATACCTTTACAACTTTAATTCATTGAATTATTGATGTACAGGGTAAGTTAATAGTCTGCATAAATGCTTATAGTCTGAATCTATTAATTAAGTCTGGGGGTTTGAATCTTTTCAGTCTTCGTATATCATGTTGATCACTCATCAAGTCAACTGTCAATTGGTTTGGATGTACACTAATCCTGTCTTTGTACTTGGCACTAAATGAGCTAATTTCCTCTTTTACCGTTGGGATGGCAAGATCTTTTCGGATAATCTCGTTTGTTACAAACCATGGCGCGTTCACCATATTTCTGAGCAACTTTGCTTGGAATCTCTCTAAAATTTCGATGTTGGAGTTGGATGCAGAGCCCCACAGTTGTATCCCATACGTCCATACAGGTTTGATTATTGTTTTATAGATTAGTATTTTGTTTTCTAGTGAGAGATTTGATCCTTTACCTATCAGCCAGTACATTTTCTGATATTGCAGGTTGAGTTGCTTCCTCTTAGTCCAAATGTGGGTTTTCCAAGTTAGTCTGCGGTCTAGGTGTATACCAAGATACCTCACGGTCTCTTGACCTCTCTCAACAAACTTGCTTCAAAATTGCGATAATATTTATTACATAGACACCGTATCGGTGCAAATTTTGTTTTCCTCAAATCAGCAAGAACAACAAAATTTAAAAAATTACAAATATTTCGAACCATTTCTGAAAAGTTATAATACAATTGACTTTGTTGTAATCCCGTACAATTTAAATAACGTGCACTAAATATTAATTTTGTTATCCATATCTACCCATACAGTTTACGTTTTAGATCCTGACAATTTTGAAATATTTTGGTAAACGAAATACGATATGCTTTAATTAACAAAAAGTTAATATAAGAGATTGGATAGTTTTGAAAAATCCTATCCCGATTTCTAAACAAACCGATGGGCATAATTGTGGAATATATTGACATGTACAGGGGTATTTACCAAAAGTTTAAAATATCCACAATTGATTTTGATTTGTCCTTTCATTGAATTTTGTATGATTTTGAATTTTACTCTGATAAGTTGAATGGTTTTTCTCTTAATGGTCATTGTTTTGCTTGTTGTTAAGAAAACAGGATTTCATAGATGGATATTTTGTTCCAGAAATCTAAAAAGTTAAATTAATCAGATTTGACTGCATTTTTGTTTTGATTAAATTTTTGCATTGTTAATTTGTTTACCTTCTTTTTAATAAATAAGTGAATGCGCTGATAGAAAACTATAACGTCGTGTTATTTGTAAATAACTCTAGATGGTGCGGTAATTGTTGAAAAGCAATTTTAAAAGTTTGTGATATCAATTTTTTTTGGAAAATTTCAAATTTGGCTGGAAAAATCAACGAATCGGCGTGGGCCACGTTTTCAAAAGCCTGGAACGGAAAGGAAAGGAAAATTTTGTAGGAGATGATTACTGACCGAATGGTGGAGGTGTTAGGTTGTGTTTTTCGAGGAAGAGAAAATTTTATCGATAAGTGGTGAAATGTTGGAATTTCGACATGAATTGTAAATGATAGTTGCAATTATGATGAGTACAGTGTCAGTATGATGAATATGGTGGTTTCGAGAAGATTGAGTTCCGGAATTGGAAATTAAGAAAATTTCTACCTGCAGTTGTAAAATGGCCGCATTTTTGATGTTTTCCATCGAGTTTTATTCACATCTAACAACAATTTATGAAGCCATCGAATGGTAATTAGAATTTAAATTCTTTTGTTTTGCGCTATTTCGATATTATTTTTCTGAAAACGGAATTTATAAAAATTACAATGAGAGGTTATGTGAGTCACATTTTATACGAACCTGGAAATTTAATGGATAACAGTTTGATTGGAGTATTACATCAACTTTTATTACTTCGATGCACCAATTTTTAAAATTTGCAATAATTAGTTAGTTTCGAGATTAACTTTAATAATTTTTTATACGACGATTAAAATCTACGATTGTGAAACACGTTACATCGAACTTCATTCGTGAATAAGTATAGAAAATTAACAGTTTTGTTTTATGTGGTTGATAACAGGTCGGCGCGAGATTTAAAATAAGACAATAAATTTTGTGCTATTAATTTTTATTTCATTTTGTACAATTTATCATGCCAGATTTGTTTGCAAGTTACAGTAATAATTTTGAAACAGTAAATGTGGGAACTTGTAGATAAATCTCGTCTATATCTGATTTATTCATTGTGGAATTTGATTTAACAAAAATTCTGTTTTCTGCTTATTATAAAATTTTTATTCATTACCAATTTGCCTGAGTAAAATTTTATTGATGCCTGGTAAAAATTTTGTTTCATTGATTGTGGATAGTTTAAAGATAAATTTGTTTTTTGAACCTACTCCTTGAGATTGTCTCAAAAGTGTAAACTCCGAACAACGAGCTACGGACCTCTTAAGTGCTTGTTCGTCAGAACACGACAACTTTAATTGGCGCACGAACGTGGGGCTCCGAAAAACAAAAGTGGATTTTTTTACTTTATAAATTTAGTTGTAGGAATTTTTGAAAGTAAGGGAATTTGTTTTTGAACTCAGTTGAAATGGAGAATTTAACAGGGGATAATCAATTGGGAGACGTTTTTGAAACTGAGTCACAAAATGTGCAAGGGGATGAAATGGCACATGAAATAGAGAAAGAAGTAATACATGAAATAAGTGATGAGACGATTAGGGAATTAGAACAGGGGGATGTAACAGGTTCACCTGGGATGACTAGTACACCACGAGAACCTCAACAAAAGGTTGAGGAAATTAACCAGTTTGAGATGTTGTTTCAAAGAATGTCGAAAGAAAACAAAGCTCTATTAGCAGAAATGAAAACAGAGCTAAAAAATGATATTAATGAAGTTAAAAGTAAAATTGCTAATTTGGGGGAAATTGAACTTAATGTAAAAAATTTAAATGAGGACAATAGGTTATTTAAAGAAATATTAACAGAAATTGGTCATACTTTGTCAGAAACAAAAGAACAAACAAAAGAAACGAGGAAAAATTTGTCGGAAATTGATAAGGAAGTTAAGAAGGTTATCAAAAAAGTAGAAGATGTAGAATCTAATTATGTGGATAAAAATTTATTACATCATGAATTAATAATTCAACAAAATCAAATAGAAGGTTCTATCCAACAAAATAACAAAGAACTAGAGGATAAAATCACTCAAAGAATATTAGATATGACTATACAAGCAGAGTCTGAGTTATGTAAAAGAATTGAAGGGTTAAGTGATTTAAAATTACAAATTGAAGGAAATAGGGTTGATTTAGAATTAAATAAAAAAAATATTGACATAAATAAAGAGGTAATTTCTGAAATTAAAGACGAAGTAAACGTACAAAAAGGGGTAATTAATCATCTAAATACCAAAGTTACTCAGAAATTTAAAACGGTAGATGACAAAATTAATCAGGTCATTAATGAAATGGGTACATTAGAGAATACTATTGGTAATAGAACTTTTTCATATGGTGCATGCAATAGTACCATGGGTAAAACTATTCATGATGTATCGTTCTTAATTAGTAAAGATCCCAAACTAAGATTTTATGGGGATGCACAGACGGGCATTAGTCCTAAACAATTTATAAATCATGTTAAAACCGCAATAGATCAATTGGGCAATGTTGATCAATTAAAAAGTGCTCTTAATTCTATGATGAAGGGTAGTGCGGAAGAATGGTTTGGTATCATTCAGAATAAGTTTAATACTTTTGATGAATTTAAAAAATTGTTCTTAAAACGATACTGGGATGACGAAATGCAGGAAAGTGTTAAAACAAAGTTATACACGGGAAAATACTCGGGGGTAGGAAGTAGGAACGAGTATGCTGAAGGGATAATCAATGCGGTTCTGCAATTAGATGACCCGTATACAGAACAAAGTATTGTAAGATCTTTAGCAAAGCATTTTGAAATTGGCGTTTCTAACACGATTACTCTAGAAAACATCAATACGATACAAGGTTTGAGTGAAATGTTACGTAGACTTGATAATGATTATAAACCAAGTAATAACAGGGCACCAGGGGGTAGTTTTAATTATCGTGTTGGACACTATCCAGATCGTTATGACAGAGGTGAAAATAATTACCGAAATACAAATAATCGATTTGAAAATCGTTATGATCGAGGGGATAATAGGGGAAGTCCTTATAACAGGGATTATTTCCAAAATAGAGGATTTTATCATAATCAAGGAGAGTCACGTAACCGCGATAATTTTCATAGTCGTGGGTATTTTAACAATCATAGAGATTCTCATAACCGAGAACGTTTTCAAAATCGGGAAAATTTCCATAATCGTGGAAGTTATAATTTTAATAGGGGAAATGAGAGGACAAATAATACACAAGGAGAAACTAACAATAATACTAATGAGGGGACTCAAGATAGGAGAGAGATACCTGGTAGACAGTATGGTGCATTTGATACACATCCTGAGTTTAATAGATCTCATGAACGACAAGATGGGGTAAGAAATGCACAAGTAAACGTCATTGCAAGTCAAACCAATGATGCAGTCGAGGAAGTGAGCTCGACAAATTTTCAGGAATAGACAGTTCAGTATTTGCACGGGTGAATTCTTACCAACACCCAAGAGAATTCATTACGTGTGAAGATGAAAATCAGTTATCGGAAACTGATCACAAAGCCACTTTGCCATTCATAAAGGTTTTGATTAATTGTGTCTTATTTACTTGTCTCATAGACACAGGAGCTGAGCTGTCGTTAATATCGCAGGAACTTATTGAAAGCAATCCTGAACAATTTAAAACTCAAATTATAAGGTCGAAACAAATGAATTTGATAACAGCCAACAACAAAAGATTCGCACAAATCAATAAAAGTGCAGCTGTTCTAATCAAGATTGGTAGTCATGTAGTTGAGGATAGTATTTTGATCATTAAAGGTTTACAAATGGGGTGCATAATGGGTATTGATCTTATAGACAAATTTAAGATGGTTATCGATGTTTCCAACAGACAAATAACGATAGGTAGAGATAGGTTTAGTTGGGAAAGTGAAGTATTATTTGTAAAAAGTGAAAACGATGTCCAAGATCAAATAAATAATATTGGTAGGTTAATTAATGGGGAATTTTATGTACAAGGAGATACGATTAGTAAAGAAGGAAACACTTTTAATAGACAAATTAATAATATTAGTTGGGAAGAGGAAGAGAATCAAGATGACTATTTACAAGAGGAAAATGCAGGAAAAACTAAAGGGTTGAATGTAGGAGAAGGTTATCTCGATATAGTTGAATGCCTGTTGGAAAATAATCAAAATTTAGTTAATGAAAGATCTAGAGTTGCAAAGGGGTATGTGCATAAATTACAAGTAATGGAGGATAAAGCATTTAAATGTAAAACGTATCCTATTCCTCATGCTTATAAAGACAAAGTTTTAATTGAAATAAATAAAATGCTTAAAGATGAGATAATTAAGAAAGCATCAACAGCCTACATTAATCCTATCGTTGTAGTGGGAAAGAAAGATGGCAGTATTCGTTTGTGTCTAGATGCTAGAAATATTAATTCTATTACAAAACCTCAACACGAAGCACCCGAAGAGATGGGAACTTTATTTGCACGATTAGGGAATAAGAAATTTTTCACTAAATTAGATTTAAAAAACTCATTCTGGCTAATAGCGTTACATCCTGATTCACAAAAGTACACGGGTTTTTCTATTAATGGGTCAACCTATGTGTTCAAGGTAGTTCCTTTTGGACTATCGACCAGTTCAGCTGCTTTGGTCAATGCAATGCAGGGGATCCTGAACAAATACAGCGATTTTAGTGGACATTATATCGATGATATTATTATCTTTAGCAACACTAAAGAGGAACATGTTGAACACGTAAGAACTATTTTGGAAGTTTTGAATGAGTCAGGTTTAAAGTTAAATCGGGAAAAATGTGAATTCTTCAAAGAATCTATCAAATATTTGGGTTATGTTATATCGGGAACAGAAATGAAGGTTGATGAAGATCGATTGAAAGATATTCGTGGATATCCAAGACCAACTAATCTTAGGAAGTTGAGAGGTTTTTTAGGTTTAATGAACTACTATAAGAAGTTCATTCCTCAGTATTCTGATAATACTATTCCTTTACTAAGTTTACTTAAAAAGAATGTAAAATGGTTATGGGATAATGAAAAAGAAAAGGCATTCCAAAGCTTAAAAGAAAAATTATTCCAAAATATTAAATTAATACATCCTGATTTTAAAATTAAATTCATTCTTAGAACTGATGCCAGTGAAAAAGCAATAGCAGGGGCATTGATTCAATTTAGAGATGAGGTAGAGGTACCCATACACTTTGTATCTAGAACATTAAGAGCACCAGAAATCAATTATTCAACCACTGAAAAAGAAATGCTTGCAATAGTCTATTCTTTGCAAAAATTAAAATTTTATTTAATGGGGAATAAGTTTGAAATTCAAACAGACCATTCAGCGTTGACATTTCTAATGCGTACTAAATTCACTAATAACAGAATTTACAGGTGGGCACTATTAATACAGGAGTATGATTTTGAAATCACTCATATTAAGGGTAAGCATAACGTGGTAGCTGATGTTCTTAGCAGGAAAGATCTCAACGATACAACGAAAGGAATTTTAATTGCTTTAAATAGGTTCAATACAAATGAAATACCTTTTACTGAAGAAACAGTTATTGATTCTCAGAATGACCCATGTTTTGACCAACTAAAATCTGACATTGAAAGACAGGATGAAAAAGTTATGCGTTCCTTTCAAATTAAAGATAGTTTTATAATTAAGTTACTTAGGGGTGTAGAACTTTATGTAATAAATGAACAAACTACTATTGAAGTGTGTAAAAATTTACATCTCAAATTTGGTCACATTGGCATTAGAAAAACTTGGCTTTTGTTTAGGGAAAATTATTTCTGCAAAAGAGATCTACGAATAATTAAGCAAACCATTAATCAATGTAATTTGTATACGATGGGTAAATACAAAAATTACCACAACAAAAATTATTTTAAGAGTGTTCAAATTTCTGAACCAGGGGAATTAATAGCGATTGATTATATTGGTAATTTGATTTCTAGCGGGGCTGATTACAAAAACATTTTAGTTGTAGTAGATGCTTTTTCCAAGTACGTTAAATTATATCCTACACAAACTTGCACATCTGATGTAACCGTACAATGTCTCGAAAAATTTTGTAGAGATGTAATAATTCCTAAAACTATTCTCGTAGATAATGCTAGATACTTTCAAAGTACCAAATTTAGACACCATTGGAATAACCAGGGTATTAAAGTAGTTTTTTGTTCAATAAGACATCCTCAGGGCAACATGAGTGAGAGATACGTACAAGAGACAATTAAATTTCTTCGTTTACTTGTATTCAGGGACCAAAGGTCTTGGTCAAGACATATTCCTCTAGTTGAAAGTTTCATTAACCACACTCCTAGTTCAGTTACTGAAGAATCACCCGTTTTGATAATGTTTGGTGAACAACCAGATAGACCTTGGGTAGTAGAAGGGGATGTCAACTATGTGGAAAAATTAGATAAAGTTAGACAACGTTTACGAAATAAAAGTGAGGAATACTTACGCAAAGTTAATGATGCTGTCAAAAAGAAATGCACGTTTAAAATAGGTGATTGGGTTATCGTGAGAAGTTTGAGAGTTGGCATGAGGTCTAAGAACCTTTGTCAAAAATTACAGCTACCATTTGAAGGACCTTATGTCATTGTCGCTAAAAATGAAAATTCATATACTCTTAATTATCCTAATTCCAACAAAATAAGAGGTAAATTTCATTTAGATATGATTTATCTTTATGATGATGTTGGAAATGATCAACAGGAAGAGGGAATCTTTTTAAACCCAATTGATGAGTAATGAAAATGAAATTGATTTATAAAAAGGGAAACATTTTTTTTTAATTGTTTTGAAAATTTTGTAAATAATATGATTTGTTAATTGATTAATTAAATTTAGTAGTTTGTAAAATAAATAAAATTAGGGGATAGCTGTAAATTTAATAAAATTGAATTAAAATTAAAACTGTAAATTTGATCAAAAGATAAAAATTAAAAATAAAATTATGAATATGAGCATCAAACATTCCTGACCAAATATTGTGATAAAAGATTAAGAATTAGAACATGGGTAGAATAAAAGTTTAAATGAGATACTAAGCAATTTTAATTAATGAAGATTTTTCTGAAAATAAGGTGGAAAATTTACAACAAAATTTAATAATAAAAATTAAAGTCGTATTTGGCAAGATAATTAAAAATTAATAATAAAGTTGATAATTATCTAAAGAATTTGTTACTGTGAGATTTTGGAGTTTAATAATTTTAAGGGGTTTAATTAAAATGGGGAAAATTAATGAAATTGTGAAATGAGATTATGATGAATTGATATGAAATTTATGAATAGTTAATTGGGAAATAAAATAAAATGATTAAGTAATTTGAAAGCCACAGTAAAGGATTTAAGTAAATGAAAGTCAATTTGAAAATTAAGATTTAGTAAAATTACGAGGTACGAGTGAAAATTTTATAATTATTAAATATCCACAAGGGAAAAATTAAATTTTTGAAAAGTTATGAGGTATTTGGAGGAGATTTGAATTCTATCAGTTTTTGATAACTAAGTTAAAGATGCATAATGTAGGGGATTGTTTTGATGAATTAGTCAGTAAATTTGTAAAATAAAATTGTAAATTAGATGAGAAAAGTTAAAGTAAGATAAGAATAAGGATGAAATTATAAGTTTAATGCCAATTGAGTTTAATAATTGGGACTTTCTTTTGATTTTGTAAATAATTTGTAAATAAGTTTAATAATGGGAAGTTTGAAAATTTAACGTTTAAGGAAATTTTTTTTTGTTGTTATTTTACTCACAATTTTTTATAAATAAAAAAATTGAATTCGTAAAATAAGGGGATGATGACATGTACAGGGGTATTTACCAAAAGTTTAAAATATCCACAATTGATTTTGATTTGTCCTTTCATTGAATTTTGTATGATTTTGAATTTTACTCTGATAAGTTGAATGGTTTTTCTCTTAATGGTCATTGTTTTGCTTGTTGTTAAGAAAACAGGATTTCATAGATGGATATTTTGTTCCAGAAATCTAAAAAGTTAAATTAATCAGATTTGACTGCATTTTTGTTTTGATTAAATTTTTGCATTGTTAATTTGTTTACCTTCTTTTTAATAAATAAGTGAATGCGCTGATAGAAAACTATAACGTCGTGTTATTTGTAAATAACTCTAGATGGTGCGGTAATTGTTGAAAAGCAATTTTAAAAGTTTGTGATATCAATTTTTTTTGGAAAATTTCAAATTTGGCTGGAAAAATCAACGAATCGGCGTGGGCCACGTTTTCAAAAGCCTGGAACGGAAAGGAAAGGAAAATTTTGTAGGAGATGATTACTGACCGAATGGTGGAGGTGTTAGGTTGTGTTTTTCGAGGAAGAGAAAATTTTATCGATAAGTGGTGAAATGTTGGAATTTCGACATGAATTGTAAATGATAGTTGCAATTATGATGAGTACAGTGTCAGTATGATGAATATGGTGGTTTCGAGAAGATTGAGTTCCGGAATTGGAAATTAAGAAAATTTCTACCTGCAGTTGTAAAATGGCCGCATTTTTGATGTTTTCCATCGAGTTTTATTCACATCTAACAACAATTTATGAAGCCATCGAATGGTAATTAGAATTTAAATTCTTTTGTTTTGCGCTATTTCGATATTATTTTTCTGAAAACGGAATTTATAAAAATTACAATGAGAGGTTATGTGAGTCACATTTTATACGAACCTGGAAATTTAATGGATAACAGTTTGATTGGAGTATTACATCAACTTTTATTACTTCGATGCACCAATTTTTAAAATTTGCAATAATTAGTTAGTTTCGAGATTAACTTTAATAATTTTTTATACGACGATTAAAATCTACGATTGTGAAACACGTTACATCGAACTTCATTCGTGAATAAGTATAGAAAATTAACAGTTTTGTTTTATGTGGTTGATAACAGGTCGGCGCGAGATTTAAAATAAGACAATAAATTTTGTGCTATTAATTTTTATTTCATTTTGTACAATTTATCATGCCAGATTTGTTTGCAAGTTACAGTAATAATTTTGAAACAGTAAATGTGGGAACTTGTAGATAAATCTCGTCTATATCTGATTTATTCATTGTGGAATTTGATTTAACAAAAATTCTGTTTTCTGCTTATTATAAAATTTTTATTCATTACCAATTTGCCTGAGTAAAATTTTATTGATGCCTGGTAAAAATTTTGTTTCATTGATTGTGGATAGTTTAAAGATAAATTTGTTTTTTGAACCTACTCCTTGAGATTGTCTCAAAAGTGTAAACTCCGAACAACGAGCTACGGACCTCTTAAGTGCTTGTTCGTCAGAACACGACAATATGTTATTTACTATATAGATGTACTGGTCCATTCTAATAATTTAAATCAATATTGGCACAATTTACAGAAAAGCTATTTTGATCCTGAAAGGTATAGAATTACAATTCAGAGATTGCTGTTATTGTTTTCCCAAAATATGGCAGATAAATGCCTCATTTGTGGAACAACAAGCACCAGCAGCAAATTTATAAAATGCGATTTATGTAGAAGATGGGTGCATTTCGAACAATGTTCAAATTTATCCGGTATAGCATTTGAAGAAGTGCAATTGGAACACTTCCGGTACAGTTGTCAACAATATGGCAATGATCCATGGCAAGATCCGTCCAAAACATTAGAGGTATAATTTTTAATGATGTGGTGATAGAAAAATTTATTTGGCACTACAAAGATTTTATTCAAAATATCGTAAACTGTATGGTTAGTGTACCATTTGAAGAAGAAAATGTTTTAAAATGGGATTACATTTTTACTATTATAATATACTATTTATATATTATTATACATATACTATTGAATTAATTGATAAGCAAATCATTGCTCAAGAAATACTGAAAATGTCGCCAGGGTTGGAATTGAAATTATCATGTTTTACCAGAAATTCACAAAAAATTTTGTTTCAAATTTTATGGGTTAGAGGAAAATGTTATAAATATTATTGAAAAGTTTAACCAACTTAATCACATCAATGAATTTAATGACAATTTTCCTACCACTTACATAGAAATTTTTTTACACTTACTCCAATAAAACAGTATATAAAGGAGGAAACTAGCTTATATTAATTTTTCTTACAACATCAAATTACATTTACTTTAAAAATCACAAGTTTTTTTACTGCTTTTTACCTTTTTTGATGTAAGGGTAGGTGTTTGAAGCCCTTATCCCCTGAATTATTATATAAAATTTGGCATGATTGTTGATAACATTATTGTAAACTTGTATGCAAAAATTTAGAAGAGGATCTTAAAAGGTAGTCCCTTTACACGCAAATTTGTTTCTTTGATACTTCATAATTAGTGACACACATTTGCGGTGTTCGATCTATAGAATAGATATTTTCTCTATAAATATATTTAATTTTTGCTTATTAGTATTAATTCTACTATGCCCGTTTGCACGACCTCGGAGTAAATCTGACCCTTAGCTAAGCCGCCCCTTATCATAAGGGGAACTTAAATTTAAATTACATTGCACCAACCTAATATAGTCGACGCTTAACTAAGTTTAAGATAAGTTTGTCAACACCGCTTTTATGTAGTGCCTTATTAATTATTTATTGTGCTTAGTATCCTTAGCATATCTGATTGAAGTTGTCAAAGTAAGTAATTTTATAATTGAAGGGTACAGGAATAAAAGAAGAAATGTCCATTTTTCTACAAAATGAAACCATTAAACCCATTTCTTGTCTCCTTTTGGTACTTTAGGTTGGTAAAACATGTTTGTTAAAAAAACTATGCATGTCCACAAAATTTAAGGTTTAAATTTTGGGTTCAAGGTAACTAACGCGGGTCCGAAAATACAAATTTTACGATTGAAATCTCGATGAATTCTGAAAGAGTATATATTAAATAAGAGTTTCGAAAATATTAGTGACTCTGAGCGAACTGACGTGTTATCAAAATTTAACAGTTTATCTTCAATTGATGAACAGAATAGTTATCTCTGTGGATTAATTGCGGTAATACCAGTGCAGAGACGTAGAAGCCGAAAAGCAGAAGCGGAGGCTCAATATCACCAGAGTAGTTTTAAATATAAAGTGAGAATACAAAGAGATGAAATTATAGAAGATGTAAATATTTGCAGCAAGGCTTTTATAAGCATTCACGGCATTACTCGAGGAAAGGTAGAGCATCTACAAAAATCTCTAAAAGCAACGGGTCTTCCGTCAACAGACATGAGAGGCAAACATTGTGCATTAACCAACAAGTTGCCCGAAGAAACATTTAAAAAAATTGACGATCACATTAATTCCTTCAAAGGCAGATTGTCCCACTACAGTCTGAAAGATTCAAGAAAGTTATACCTTCCCGAGACTTTAAATGTTAATAAAATGCACGCGATGTTTCAAGAACTACACCCTGATGTTAAAGTTTCTTATGAAACATACAGAACGAGGTTCAACACCAAATTTAATATCAGTTTTGGATACCCTCGTACTGACACGTGTAGTTCCTGTGACAAATTCACAGCTGAAATGAATAAATTGAAAACGGAAGGAAGTTCAGCAGCACAAATGGAAAAGTTAGAAGAAGAAAATAGGATCCACAAAACGAAAGCTCAATGTTTTTACGATAGGAAAAGGGAAGCTAAGAGGAGAGCGAGAATCAACAACGACTTTGCAGCCATTGCCTTTGATTATCAAAAAAATATCTCTCTTCCAAACATTCCAACGAATGATGTATACTACCTCAGACAACTGTCCATGTATTCATTTAATATACACGTCCTGTCTACTGATGCGTCTCTGTTTTACACATACCCAGAGCACATTGCTAAGAAAGGGCCTGACGAAGTATGCTCTTTTTTATTTGATTTCATAATGAATCATTTAGATTATGAAATTAAACATTTACATATTTTTTGTGATTCTGCCGGAGGTCAGAACAAAAATTTTACCATGTTCCGCTTTATGCATTTCATAGTGCATGAAGTTAAAAGACTTAAGTCCATTAAAATCACATTTCCCATAAGAGGACACTCTAATTAGAATGTGATAAAAATATGGGCTTAATTAATCTTAAATCGAGAATGGAGTTACCTGAGGATTGGTACGAGCTAATTCGAAGTTCACGTAAAAAACCATGTCCATTTACCGTCATTGAAGTTGGACAAAATATGATTAAGAAATGGACAGATTTTTTCATTCCAAAATATGTTCGGAAATGTCTATTTGCCGTCCAGCCTGTAAGAGAGATTAGCTCTAGCGAGGATCATGTACGATTACTGGCCTATCGGATCACATACAATGGTCATTGGCTACAAAGTCCAATAAAGAAACCTGTGAAGAAAGCGTCAAAAATTATTCAGTTAGCGGAAAACGAATTCAGACTTCCAGATGTTAAGTATTCAGGTAATAAATTTTATTTTGGTTTACATCAACTTAAAACTAATAATTTAAAAATTTTTTTAGATTATATTCCAATAAATGAAGAAAAATATTTAAATCTGATGACATTAAAACTATATTGCGAAAATCCGGATGCAACTGCATTTTATACTACCTTGCCACATGAAGTCAAACAGAGTAAGAGAAATAAAAAGTAGTTTTCTTCGTTGACATTCCTGGTTATATTCCTGAGAAAATGTAACCTGTAAAATGTAATTGTAAATTACAATTTCATTAAAAATAAAAATATTTTTTAATGTATGATTACGAATTTCTAATAAAAAGTGTTTTCTGAAATGTTCTTATTAAATAGTGTTTAAAAAATGTTATCCAGTTAATTGCCGTAAAAGAATTAACATTTAAAATCAAGATTTCTCAATATGTTTCTTTTGTGACATTCCTTGTTTTATTCCTGTACCCTTCAATTATACCTACTCTTATTTAAAAACAATTAATACTATATGTTTATAAAATTAATTAAAACATGATTTATTTTAACAGATTGGCTAATTGCAGTATGGATCAAAATTGTAAAAGATAGAGAGGACCAAATTATACTGCAGATATAAGAAGTCAATCTTTTAACGAATATTATCTTTGAATATAAAGATGTCGTTGAAAATAAAAAAACCGATGCAATATCATAGAGAGAAAAGGAAGATGCGTGGAGGAATATTGCTAACAATTTTAAGGCTAGTAATAATATGAAGCGATCAGTAGACTCATTAAAAAAAGTGTACGAAAAAAGATCCAAAAAAGTCGATTCTGAATATAGCCGCCGTTTGGGGAACTCTGGCTATGGGCAGTACTTTTTCACATTTTGACGAATTACTGAGAACAATGAAAATTCCATCGATGCCAGAAAACATGTTTTATAAAATTTAAAACGAACTAGGGAATGTAAGTATTTTTAAAATACGTATGGTCATTATAACAACTAAATGCAGTTAAGGGTATGCTACTATACTACAAATTAATTCCACTCATCATTTATGATTCAAATTTAATTAATATTCTAATTATCTGAAAATGTCATCTTTGTTTTTTAGGAGTGGAATGCATCATTGTGGAGATCAACGAAATCATTTGGAAAGAAAGAGAAGGAATATGCCATTAATTGTGGAAACTTTACATCCGACGGAATTTCATGGATGATAGTTTATATTGATGGTTCATGGAGTAAGAGGTCCTATGGTACTAATTATAATGCGTTGTCTAGTATGATAGGTATAATAGGTCAGCACACTGGTGAACTTATATTTGTTTCTGTTCGCAACAAATATTGTAGTATATGCGCATATGCATTAAATACAAATGTGGATCCCAAAAAACATGTTTGTTACAAAAATTGGAACAATTCTGCACCTGCTATGGAAGCAGACATGGCTAGTAAAGGCTTTTGTCTTAGTGAAGCAATGCATGGTGTGCGCTATCAAAAATTTATAGCAGATGGAGACTCATCCGTATTTGCAAAATTAAAACAGAAAGTTCCTTATGGAAAAGATATTGTGAAATTGGAGTGCACCAACCATGCATTAAAAAACAATAGAAAGAGATTGCACAAAATTAAAAAAGACACCAGCATCGATTCTAAGGGCAGAAAATTGCTGACCATTCAAAAAATTGCACTTTTTCCGAAACGGGCAAAATGTTCTATATATGAACATTCGAAAAATGAAGCTAGAAACTTACATTTATTAAAGAAAGACTTACAATATGAGGTACATCATGTTTTTAGCGACCATAAGGAATGCAGGATAGAAATATGTAACGATTTAAATGACGTAACGGGAGACGAAATTTCAGGGTTGAAGACTACAAATTAATATTAGGCTTCAAAATAGTTATAACTTGCCCAAAATGCCCGGAAGTTGTCATTCCAAGCAGTATATTCATACGAAATGCATATGAAATTAACCATCACATCGTGCTAGCAATGCGACTATTAGGAATAGGGCTAAATGAATAATAAAATTTTGTACATTTAAGGAATTACCACGACCGATATTTCAATCTTTTTACGCCAAATTGATAGATATTATTTCTGTCGCAACGGCAACAATTCTTGTGCAAATATAAGAAGAAACATAATCAATAAATTTTGACCTATTGATGAATTTTCAAAAATAAAGGACTACCCATATTTCTCTTGTGAAGAACAAATAAACCATAATAAAGTTTCCAGTTATAGTGAAGGCGAGATAAAATTAAGTATTAGTAATAATAATAAACAATTTGTAAATTTCCAAAATATCAACAATTTTATACAGTTTATAATTTTAAAGAAATCGACAAAAACTAAATAGTGCAAATATTCTCTTCTAAATCGCATCAGTGCAAACGAAGTTAAATGTAAAGGTTAATTAGTATATAAGTTGTATGTAACAGAATTATTTTTTTGTCTTTATAAGATTTTTTATTATAAATTAGGGTTAGCATTTTAGTCGTTAAAAATTTTTTTACTGCGAAAATTAGTTTTAAGATTTGTTTATTAAATTATATTTTTCTTTGATATGTGTCTTTAATTTTGTTTATTCTTTTAAATCCAACCTACTGCTACCATGTCCTTGAGTTGTTTTTTTGTTCTACGCTAGCTGAAAGGGCACCCAAAAATAAGTGTGCCGCCGGTTCAGTTAGGTGAGCGCATCAATAGACAACTCGAAGGAATAACTGTTTCCGGTGATGGTTCGTGGAGAAAACGCGGATTTTCGTCGCTTTTTAGAATCACGTCATTGATTGGATGGTTTACAGACAAAATCGTCGATGTTAATCAAAATACTGCAAGTCTTGCGAGCACTGGAATAAAAACTTAAGTACAAATGAGTATGAAGAATGGTACAAAATTGTTACGACTACGTCGAACAATCCTGAAATTCATTTAAAATTCCGATTCATGGTTGTATATCCATATCCAAATATATACCTATAATAAAAATAAAATAATATCAAGAATTAAAATAGCGAACACTTAAAAAAATCAAAGGCATTAGCCGAATTTATAAAGAAAATTAAAGGCATTAGCCGAATTTATAAAGAAAATCAAAGGCACAAGCCGAAATTTACAAACCTCGTATGAACGACAGACGGTCGTCTCCATTTAGTTATTTTTAGAATTTATCTACGTGATAAAAGGCGATTCTTACTAAAGATTTCCTAGAATTCTGACCTAAAACTGCTAACCAGCAGAAGGTAGGATTACGTCATGTATATCGAGCGAGAAAAATAAGAAATCGTTTCATTTTGACTCCTATATCTATGCAACCCATTAATCTTTGAAGAACTTTGAGTAAAAATCTTTGTATAAAGTTAAGAGGCCATCTTGAAAAATGCAGAGGAGAATTCACTTTTCTGTGTACCGTCAGACAAGTCACTTCACACTTTTTTTGTGCTTTCATCGTAGTAAGATGTGGTAAATTTTGTCTTGTGCTTCGAACGACTAACTTGTGTAAATTGTTTCGTATACCTGAAGTTAAATAAATAACTTAAAATAACTATTATTAACTGTCTCGTGCCTCCAAAACTAGTAACAAATTAAATTATTCGTGCAGTAAACAAATAATGGTGCTGTATTATTTGAGTAACTTTATCTCGATCATTGCAAATTTTAAATAAAAGCAAGGAATTCAATATTTTTGACAAATACCGACAATGCAAATTCAGTTAAATTCAGTAAACAAATTATTAATTTACGAAAAGAATACAGAAGAAAAACAATGTTTGCCGATTGGATGAAGAAAAATATGGATTACCAAGCAATTAACGACAACTACAGGAAGAATGGAATTAGGAGTGATGGTGTAATCAACATTTGTACCGACAACCCAGATTCTTTGAGTTTGAATTCAGGAAGTGTGTGATCATTGTGCAACGGCTTATCACGTTTAGCAAGGTCGAAGGTTAGTTTTTTGTTAAATTTTAATGTATGTAACTACACATAATTGATAACGATTGATTTGTTTTAATGTTTATTCAAACGACTAATTGGTCTAATTTTCATTATTATTACTATAAAAATCGATCGTACAATTACTTATTTTTTATCTGTACAAATTATTTATCTGTACAAATTATCGAAGTTTAAATCAATCCTTAAAGGATGGAGTATCGTCAATTGTTTATTACAATTAATTTTTCGTTAAGTAACTCAGTTACTAAATATTTTTTAAGTTAGTTTTGCGGACGTCCTTAATAAAATAGGTAAATTTAAGGAAAGATTGTGTATATGACCATATTTATGTCGACATTTCTTTTACTTCATTATATTTTATGACGACAAATTTCTTTTTATTGAAAGGCGCCAAATTATTTTCAGAGATTTTGCATTTATGTAAAAGCGAGGTAAGCGTATATTTTGGTTCACGCAGGTACCACCCTGAGATTAAGGTCTCAGTATTTTTGGATTCAATTTCAAAGAATCTGCATCTTCGACGAATTGAGCCTAGCCGGAGGGTGCCAAAGGCGTATCAAAATACAACCCGATGAATGTCAAGCAAACCATGAAGGCTCATCTGGTAAGATGGACGCTGTCAAGATGTTTGTACGCTCAGAAACTTTGCACGGTCTCAAATATGCAAACTACATGCGATGGTGACAGCAAAACCTTCAAAGGTGTCGTGGATAAAAATCCATACGAAAATTTTGAAGTTAAAAAAAAGAGTGCATTGGTCATGTCCAAAAGAGAAGGGCACTCGCTTAAGAAATTTAAAAAGTAAAGTAAAAGGCCTCGGAGGAAAAGGTAAACTAACTGCCAAATTAATTGACCAATTAGCAATTTATTATGGCTTGGCGATACGCCAAATGAAATTAGAATTCATTGGAAGATACAAAAAATGAAATTTGGGCAACCTTTATTTCATAAACTATCAACAGATGAAAATCCTCAGCACGAAAAGTGCTCGGAGCGGATTCATTGGACATATCTTGAAGAAGTTTTTGAAGCCATCAAGCCAATTTATGAGGAGCTGAATCGAGACGAGTTGCTAAATCGTTGCTTGGGAGGCTACACCCAAAATAGCAACGATAGTTTCAAAGCCACTTTTTTTGGCTCCAAAATCATATTCAAGTGGCATAAAAGTATTAAATATAGCGAGTGATATTGCTGTGTGCAACTTTAATCATGGTCTCACTAACATTCTAAAAATTATGCAAGTTTTTGAAATGAATATTGGTGTCCAATCTTACAATTTTTGCCTTGACGCCGATGCTAAGCGGATCAGGCACGCCGAGATGTCTTTGACAGCTGCGGTTAAAGATGCACGCAGTAGCATGAAATCTTCGAGGAAAGAGCGCGAGGAAGAAAATTTCAACCTAGAAGGGCAGCTTTATAAAAAAGCTTTTTTCAAAAAACGCATTTTTTATGCTGTTGCAATAGTGTGAAATAATTCATTATTTTGTGTTTTTATTGCATGTGACCATATCATATTTTTTATGTAGTTTTATGTTATTATGCCTATAAGCATCATATTACACAGCTGTGAACTTAATTTTAAATGTTCCCCTAAGATTATGAGTTCACGCAAGTTATATCTTACAATAGATAATAGGTATATTGTTAATGGGCTACATTTGTGAAGAATGTCATCTGCATTGCATTATTGCCGATTTTGCTCCTGGAGTGTGAAAGACAGTTTAGTCCAGTTTAAACATCTGTAGCTCTGTATTTTTTGTTATCTTAAGAATTACATAGGGATGTAATAGGGCCCACAGACACTCAACTTGGTGTTCAACTTAGTATGCAACTTTGTAAAATCGAAAAAGCCGACACGAGCACGTGTGTGGTCGTGTCGGCTTTTTCGATTCTTCAAAGTGGTTGCAAGTTTTGGTTGCATACCAAGTTGAGTGTCTGTAGCCCCTTTAACGGGATAGGTACATGTGGCCGCTTAGGGTATATGAAGAAGCGACAAGTATGTCGGTCTAGGACGTTTCGGCGCAGCCGATTCGGCGCGACCGTTTCGGCGCAGCCGGTTCGGCGCGAAGACGGTTCGGCGCGAGCCGGTTCGGCGCGAGGACGGTTCGGCGCAAGGCGGTTCGGCGCGAAGACGGTTCGGCGCGAGAATGGTTCGGCGCAAAGACGGTTTGGCGCGAGCCGGTTCGGCGCGAGAACGGTTCGGCGCAAGGCGGTTCGGCGCGAGGCCGATTCGGCGCGAGCCAATTCGGCGCAAGCAGATTCGGCGCGAGAATTTAATATCATAGGCATAAAATACTTTTTATAAACATAAATAATTATTTATGCGTATGTAGGAAATTATTTATTATTTGACTTTTATCTGATCGGTCGGTTTAATTAATGGTTTATTCAATTAATCATATATGCATTTTAACTTACAGAAAACTATGGATGTCATATTGACACAGGACCGTAGCTAGACATAAGTCATGTGGGGGGAGTACCTAAAACAATTTTTTTTTTATGCTATGAAAAGGGTTTTACCAAAAAAAAGCTTTTAAAACTTTTTTTACTTCATAGCTATGTCATGCAAGGGGTTTAAACCCCCAAACTCCCCCCCTTATATAATGCTCTGTATTGACATTCTTATACAAAAACCCCAATTCTAGATTAAAAACTGCCGGCTTTCTAGTATTTCCTCACCCCCCCCCCCCTTGAGCACGTCTCTGTTGCAATTTGTTTTTGTACTAAAAATAAACTTCAATCAATTTATTATATATTTTCCATTTTGTCTGATGACCTTTTGCCATCTTTCTGGTAACGATTCCACGCTCATAGAATTTCTAGTCTTTATCAGAAAAAAACTTAACCAAGTGCGATTAAAGTCAAACTCAAATGATTATTTTGTAACTATTAGATGATTAGTTGTATCTTTTTGTATCTAATGTCTGCCTGATTAAAATTCAAAGAAAAAAATTCAAAGATTAAAATTCAAAGAAAATTAAATGTTTGTAATTATTTGCGCCAAAAAGTCTTTGCGCCGAACTGGTTTGCGTCAAAATGGGCTTGCGCCGAAAAACCTTTGCGCCCAACCGGCTCGCGCCGAAAAGTCTTCGCGCCGAACTGGCTCGCGCCGAAATGGGCTTGCGCCAAAACGGTTTCGCGCCGAAACGGTCTCGCGCCGAACCGGCTTGCGCCGAAATGGGCTTGCGCCGAACCGGCTCGCGCCGAACCGGCCGCGCCGAAACGGTCGCGCCGAACCGGCTGCGCCGAAACGTCCCATCCCGACAAGTATGTAGTTGTAGTTAGTCAGTTAGTCTTGACCAATAGTTCGATCTGGAAACTTGAAAGTTAAACTCCGTATGTTTTCTTTTCAATAAATTAAATTTTTATATAAAAAATTGTTTTATTGGTTACCGAACGAAATTCGCATTTTAAGTTTTTATATTTTAGCATAATATAAAGGTAATCTTAAATTAGTATTGTAGCAGCTTTCATATATTAAACATCGCTAAACATTCAACGATTTTTATTTCGGCTTTTGACTTTTATAATTATTTTTCACTTCGATCCACGTAATTTATCAACAATTAAAAGCAATGTTACATATAGTAGAAGTGAAAAATTATTCAAAAATAGAGTACAATAGTTTTATTCCAGATTTATCCGTTTCTATTACAAGAAAATTTTAGGATTAGGCAGAATTAAATAAATAATAATTTTAGTAGGTACAAAAATAATAATGACTCAAATTCGAATAAATTTTTTCTTTGTGCAATTGTAATTATAATTACTCGGAAGCCAACTTGAAGATTTTCTTACCCTCCCGTGTATATTTGTAAACCAGTGTTAAATTTGAAAGAGAGCGAAGTACACGAAATATAAGTAGTTAAAAAATAAAATTAAGCAAGCAGATGATACCCCCGATTTGCCATTTCAGCCTGAAATTGATTTCAGTGGGACTTGCTTATCAAAGATCAATATTAATACGCCAAATATTGAAACCGATGATGTTCAAGATTTTGAAGAATTTGATGATTTGGTGTATGACAGTTTAGAATATTTAAGTAGATATATTTGTAAAAGGTTCAAAAAATCATACGCTGAAACCCTTTCAACAGAAAGTGAATGCCAAGTACCTCTATTTGTACATGGAAAGATCACGTAAGTGAAGGAGGCTTATTAGTCAAACCTTCTGAAAATTTTATGAAAGATATTCAAAAATTAGAGCGAATCTTTGAGTTCTTTAATGGAGAAGAATTATTGTTTTGCAATAACTTTATAAAATGTTTATTAGATAAAGCTAAACATATAACATGTTCGGATGAAGCAATAGTATGATTTTTTCTTTGTATAATCTTTGCTCTTGAAATCGTACGTGAATCAAGAGCATTTTTTATTGTTAATAGATTCTTGGGGTGGTCAGACAAGGCTCGATATGTACTATGAGGTATTCCAAAATGAGGACAAAGTGCCAACGTGCACAATTAAAGTTATTCGTCCCAAGTGTACTCCGTTAGTGCAACCATGTGACGTTTATTTTTATAGGCAAATTAAAAACTTAATTAAACGATTACAGAATTGTGCTTATTTAATTGAAAATAATCGGGAGATTAACTCTAGGGAGGATTGTATAAATATACACTCGATCATGCATCATCAATTTTCTTCCCCAATATTTTTACTTATGATAAAATACGCGTGGTTTGCTTCGCAATTATGCGATAATAGAGAAATTTTTGTGAATGTAAACCTAGTATGTTTTTCAATTGACACACTAAAAACATCATGTACATGTATAAAGGTTTCGTTCATCCAATATGCAAAATGTCGTGTTACGATCAAGAATCGTATACATATGTTTCAAAATACAAATTTTCTTTGTTCTCAAAATTAATTAAAAAATATAAAATTTTATGTAGTTCACGTCTAGACATTTTTCTATAAGAGGCATTGTGTGGTTAACATTCAAATTATTAGGGTATTAGACTAATACCCTATTACCCTATTAGTTATTATATCCCAAAAATCGTAACAAGGAGACGGTCGGAGAGCAATGGTCAAGCGAGTTGACTACGAACGCTCAATACCCGGTTCGAATCCGGGTAAGTAACAACTTATTCTGGCCGTCTCGTTTGGTCCTCCAGGTTGGGGGTTCTACCGACGGGCTGGCTCCTCGTCGTAGGTAAAAAATGTAAAATGCTAAAAAACCAAGCGCCAATTCGCAAGGTTGGTAGTTTGGTATCGGACAATGTCGCAAGACGTTTAAAACCGACTATACATACATACAAATCGTAACATTTTGTTGGGATATAATGCGTTTACTATACTGTCCCACCACCTTGTTATTTCAAATATTCTTTGTTTCAAAATTTAATAAATATTACTGCAATCCAAATTTTAAGGGAGTATCGACAAAATTATCGAACCGTCAATATCTTCAATATCTACATATCTGATTGTGAATTATTAAAGTTGTGCTACAGTTTATCTTTTGTTTCTATAAATAATATTATTCATCATAAAATTAATTAAATATCTACTATCTAAAATCTGTTCTAAAAGTGCATTAAAAAACATTTAAATTAAATAATTTAGGCAATTATATTGTCCTTAAAAAATTAATTAAAGTTTTCTTTATTAATTAAAAGAAAGAAAAAGACTTAATTATTATCTCGATTCATAATATTCACTTGTGGTTATCTTCAAATCAAATTTGAAATAATTTCAAGAAAATCCATTATTGTAGTCAATTCGTCAAAGGTCTTTTGGAGGCAGTTGTGTCGATTTGTCTTGGAGAGGTCATCAATAATTAGCAAGTGTTTTTTGTACTATTTAACATCGACAATTTAAAAAGTGATTATTAATTGATTTTCAATCGGTGCAACGTTAATTTAGTAAAAATTTAATAAACTTTTAAATTTTTTTTTTTTTTATTATTAATTATTTAAAACAATCTGTTTAATTAATTTAATTTTAAGTAATTTTTTATTGAGCTCAAATTCAATTTTAGGATTTAGTTTAGTTTCATTTTGTTTCTTTTTAAATTTCTAATCATAGGTTTATTTTTTCTTGTAGTTTAAAACACCGGTATTGAACTGGTGTATGTATATATTATTATTATTATTTACATTATTATATTTTTTATTGGTTACTCTATTTTGTCTTTTATTGTGGCTTTTGCTACATATGTTTTGTATTTCAGATTGGATCTCTTTTGTAAAGATATATTGATATGCACTGCAAAAGTGCATATCAATGCATATGATTATTTTTATTATTTTTTTTAAACAACCTGAGATAGTTATTTGTTTCTTGCTTGCTGTCGGAGATTACGAGGCCGTTAAGGTCAACCGTAACACCTTTTTATGAAGTCAGTTTAAGGGGTTACATCTAGCTAGGAAAAAATTTTTTACCGTTTTTTTTTGCTTAAATGATGTATAAACATCTTAAGAATGATGTACAAAAGAAATTATAAGTGAATTTTTTTTTTAATTTTCAGAGTTTGGTTTTAATATCGTTGTTTCTTGCGGCACATGCAGAGATACTCATATTAGCAACACAGCCCGTATATTGAAAAAGCATATGATGTAAATAGACGTATAATATTTGCGATGCGTTTGCTTGGAATAGGGCAATATGGTATTTCAAAGTTTTATGCTTTAATGCAGGGGTCGGCAACCTGCGGCCCGCAAGACTCTCCAGAAATGACGTTTTTTTTTAAAAAAAAAAACTTTTTTTGTTGAATTTGCATAAAAAAAGCTCATTTTTAGTAGATTTTCCAAGAAGTGCGGCCCGCACTAACCCTCACGTAAAATATTTGGCCCTTTTACACCAAAAGGTTGCCGACCCCTGCTTTAATGAGTCTGCCTAAGCCTGTCTACCAAAGCACATACGATATGATTGTAAAGTTAATAACGACAGCCGCACATGCCGTAAGAACAAAATCGAATAAAAAAGCAGCTGAAGAAGAAAAGGGTATTGCAGCCAGCAAAGGGCAAACGACAGGCCTCACGGTTTCAGGTGATTGGATGGCACACTGGGAAGGTGCTTGATGTCATTATCAAATCAAAGTACTACAAATCTTGTAAGCACTGGGACAAGAAGTGCGATACAGCCGAATACGAAGAGTGGGCTGTTCAACATAAAAGCGTATGCCAAACAAATCATAGCGGATCAGCGGGAAAAATGGAGGTGGACGCAATTATTGAAATGTTTCGGCGCTCCAAAGATTTGTACAAAACACCCTATGCATTTTACATCGGCGATGGTGACTCTAAAACTTACAAAGGCATTATCGATGATAAACCTTACGAAGATTTAGTAGTCACCAAAAAAGAGTGCATAGGGCACGTGCAGAAGCGGGTAGGCACAAGGCTGTAAAATTTGAAAAAACAGGTGAAAAATTTAGGTGGCAAAGGGAAACTCACACGGGCAAGCTCATCGACGAGTTATCCATGTATTATGGATTGACCATCCGCAGAATTGTGACTCCGTTGAAGCTATGAGAAATGATATATGGACCACCTTGTATCATAAAATCTCCACGAATGAAAATCCTCATCATGAAAAATGCCCGATCGGCCCTGACTCTTGGTGCAAGTGGCAGCAAGCCGCCGCTGCAAACACCCTGGATATTTGCACTCATAAGCCACCTATGCCAACGGACGTTTTTAACGCTGTTGAAAAAGTATACAACGACTTAACTACTGACGACCTTTTATCAAGATGCCTCGGTGAGTACACCCAAAACTCGAATGAAAGTTTCAATTCCGTCGTGTGGACGATAGCTCCCAAGTCCATTTCTAGTGGTAAAAAGATTGTCGACATAGCGGCCGACATAGCCGCTATACTTTTTAATGAAGGTTTTAAAGGACTTCTAGAAGTAATGACTTTATTAGGACTAAAGATTGGCTACGACAGTTACAATTTTTGCCACGAAATCGACGAACACATGACACGAAGTCATGAACCCTTTAGCTCCTACGTTATACGGTCTTTCTAAAATTCATAAACCAGATTGCCCAATGAGACCCGTTGTTTCATATTTAACAGCCCCTGCTTTTAAAGTGTGCAAATTCTTAAACATGAACCTGCCCAATTTTATCAATTTTAAACCTAAATACAGTATCAATAACACCATCGACTTAGTTAATAAGATCAAAAACGTAAAAATTACGTCATCCACAAAATTTGTATCAATTGATGTGAAAAGCCTTTTTACTTCTGTGCCTACCTCCGAACTACAACCTAATTAGAAATTATCTTTTTAATAACAAAAATTTAATGGATGAAGAGAGGTTGGAAATCGAAGAATTATTAAATGTGCTTAAAACAAAATTATTTTACTTTTAATAATAAATTTTACCAGCAATTAGAAGGCCTGCCGATGGGTTTACCTTTAAGTCCACTCCTAGCTAATATTTTCATGAATCATTTAGAAAACAAACTGTTCAATTCATCTAACAATTTAATTAACAAAATCCAATGTTGGTACAGATATGTGGATGACGTATTTTGTATGTTCAAAGGTACAGAGAGAGAAATTAATAGTTTACTTAATTTTTTAAACAGCTTAAACCCTAAAATTCAATTCACAATGGAACTAGAACTAAATAAAACACTTAATTTTTTAGATATCAGTTTAACAAGAAATAACAACAACATTGAATTAAGTATTTATAGAAAACCAACAGCCACGGACACCATTATTCATAACTCTTCAAATCAGTCACTAAACATCAAATTATCAGCCTTCCACAGTCTATTACATCGCCTTCTCTCTATACCTTTTAACAAGTCAAATTTCGACTTAGAATTAAAAATAATAAAAATGATCGCTCAAAATAACGGATACCCGGTCTCTCTGGTAGATAACATGTTAAACAAGAAACGGAAAAAATCACTATACAACTTGCTTTACATTTGCACCCCCATTGTAGAAAATAAAAATTGGTCTTCAATCAATTTTGTTCCATCAGTTAATTACCCCATAATTTCTAAATTTAATAAACTTAATATAAATATAATAAGCGTCAACAAATTAAATATACTACTATATATAAATATATTTATGAAGTGTATCTTGTGACTTCCAAAATACATATACAAAATACGTTGTGACTTCATATATAACGTTGCGACTTCCAGAAATGGAAGTCATAACGTATTTCAATGTATTTTATAGCAAAATGATCAAGATGTCGCTACGAGTGTAAATTTAAATTTTACCTTGGAAGTCATAACGTAACTTGTAAGTCTGCAATATATAATTTTAGTTCCCACTATATACCGCTGGCGCTGACATCGATTTCAGATGCACAGTGGACTGTTCTATGTGACTTCCGCGTTGATAATTATCTAAGTCGACTGTCTCTATCTTTGTTATGCCTCACAGTCTATAATTAGACGATTACCTAGGTAAGTTTAATAAGTAATGTTTTATTAACGCTTCGACTTCCGATAAATAAAAAATATAAAAATGCATACAAGATCGCGTAAGATTCTTCAATTAGCTCTTAAAAAAGGTAAGTAAAATAAAGTTTTACTTTAATTATTTAGTTTAAACCATACGGATACTTCTGGGAATTCCCCAACATGTTCATTGATAAATTACACCGAAATTCATGCATCAAATATTGTTAAAATAGACAAGCAAATATGCCGTGTAAAAATACATAAGTGACATTATTTATAAATATTTCATTTAAAATTTAATAATAATGAATCTTAAGTTGCTTAAGTGCATATTGGTCTTTAAAACGGTCACCTACAGTAACAAAATGTTTCTCCTCTTCTTAATATTAGCAATGTAAATTGCACATTTTGAAACCGTTTTTTTACATATAAAAATCGATTTTACAGCAAAATTTTTTAAACATTTTTTGTTGAAAATTTCATTATCTTTAATTTTTTTGTACCTATACATTATTCCATTTTGTTGCCCCGTTTCTGAGAGTAAAAATTTTAATAAAATTCACATAATAAGAGTAATGTTAATTTGATTAAAATTTTTACAGAGACTTTTTTAAGTCACTGTAGCTCAGAAACGGGGCGACAAAATGGAAAAATGCATAGGTAGAAAATTCAAGATAATGAAATTTTGAAAAAAAATGTTTAAAAAGTTTTATTGTAAAATTTGCAAGGACATTTTTTTGAAACCTGCGTAATAAATATAAAATGTACAGTGAGTAACAAAATGTTTCGCCCCCTCCTATGTTAGCAATGTAAATTGCACATTTTGAAGCCGTTTTTTGACATAAAAATTGGATCGTTTTAATTTGTTTACATACGTTTATAAGGTACTTTAAAGTTTTTTGAACATTTAATTTTCACTTTATGGCTTGCTAAGAAACTGATCTATTAAAGCGTGATTTAGACATTATATTGAATTAATATTTATTGTTCCAAAGATGATATCACCACAATAATAAATTATTGTCGGCTGTCTACTTCAAATAAAGAAAAAATATTTCAGTTAAGAGCGCGCCGACAAAAGAAGAGAGGGAAAGTTTGGTCATAGTTCAGGTCATTACCATTTCTTAGTTAGAGGAAGATAATTAGGTGGCGCTGGCGGTGCTATTTCGTCATAGATAAGAGAAAGTTTATCACTTGAAAAACTGTACGTTTTCGATTACCGACGAGTGGTGTATTTTGTAATACTATCTCATAGTAGGTATCATGCTATCTCTCTTATTGCAGATGCAGGAAATAAAATAATCCCTCCGTCCGAAAATATGGTAACTATTAGGCATTTAGCATTTACGAAAATTGTACAGTTATATATCTCTTCAACAAGTGGCGTTTGAAGCGTTGGACAGATTAGGTATTTAATTTTCGAACGTGGGATGAAGGTACGATTTTCGAACGCAACCGGTAGATACGGTATATACAGGGACAATTTTCGTAAATGCCTATTAACGCATATTAATGAGACATTAATAAAGAATTATAATTAAATAGTGAGCAGGTAGTGTAAGAAAGTGTAGTGTACACCAGCGGTTACAAACGAACGGGTTTTTGACACTATTCTACACTGGCCCCGTCTCTGACAATGCTTAGCGTATTCTTTTATTATTGTCCAGGTTGAAAACACATTTGCTGAAATTGTTCTGAAAAGGATGCTCATAAAAATTATAACATAATAAACCCTTTAACCCAAAAGCACAAAACTTGCAATTTGCACTAGCCAACAAAAAAAAATTTGGGACTTTCAAAATATGGTATGCAAATTTGTCGGCACTTCTTAAAGATTCCTTATAATCCGAAGGAAAATATATTTTTATGAATTTATTGATGGGCGTTACATTTACACAGATGAAATAAAATGAGTAGATGTCCGTTCATTTATGCAGTGTTTAGTTTGATCTGTTCATTATAGTGTAAAAGTGCAAGTTAGTATTAGTTACCTATTTATAATTTTAACATGGATTCTATTAACAATGAAAGTAATGTACAAACTGCGGAGTGGACCGATGCTTCCACAAAATTATTAATACAATTATATAAAGAAAAGCGAATGCTCGTAGAGCAACGCAAATTAAAGACTATGAAGAAAATGTGGCAAGTTGTGACAACTGCTATAAATAACAGCGGATATTGTTTTTCAGCTTCTCAATGTGAGAATAAGTGGAAAGCATTAGATCGATCATTTAAATTAAAAATTCAAAACAACAATAAAACTGGTCGATCCAGGAAAAGTTGCCCATATGAAAGGTAAGTTTCTATAAATTTATTGTTTGATATGAATATTACAGTTTTAATATATTACAGAGAACTCTCTGAGATACTACTAAAAAGGGCAAGTATTATACCACCTGTAGTAATGGATGCAGCAACTGTGATTTCGAAACCCTCTTGTTCATTTAATACGGAACCATTAAATTTGCAAGTAACATATTCTCAAGAAGAAAAGTAAGCCTTTATTTATAGTACAGTATTGCAATTATTTTTAATTTTTTTTAGTGAAATGGAAATGGTAGACAACGACCTGATTAATACAGAACTGTCAGAACCTAATACCATCGGATTAGAAATTGTGGATGTAACTCCTTCACCTGTAGGAGTAGATACACCTACACTTGCAACGCCATTATCCTGTAAAACTAAAGCTAGGAATCGTTTGACCACCATGAAGAGCATTCAAGAGTTAAATGCAGCCATTAGGGAAAGAAATGAAATAAAAAAGAATTCAGAAAAAGAAAAGGCCATTCACAATAAAAATGTTCTTTTAGAATTAAAAAGACGAAACGATTTGTTAGAACAATTGTTATTACGTAAAAATTAATAAAATAAATTAATAAACACAATAAAATAAAAATAAACATTTAATTATTAGTTTTGTAAATACATTTGTCTACATATTTCGTCCCTTATAAGTTTTCCAGTCTTTACTCTAATATTTTCGGAAAGTACAACAGTTTCTGGCTGATCATCTTCAATACCCTTTTCAAATCGAAAGATTGAGTTGTCTTCCTTATTTGCCACATTGTGCAATACACAACAGGCTCGTATAAAGTGGCATATTCGTTCATGTCCTCTTAATTTTAGATGATATAACTGGCGAAATCGTTGTTTCAGTAAACCAAAAGTATGTTCAATACTCACTCTACAAGAACTTAAAGCAGTATTAAATTTTTTTTCACCTGCAGTCAAATGACCATTATCCCGATAGGGAGTTATTAATTGAGGTAGTAGAGGGTAAGCACTATCTCCCAATATATAATTATTATCATTACCACATATCGTTTCTAACTTACGACAAAGTGTAGAATTATTAAATACACGTGCGTCGTGGGTTGACCCAGGAAAACCTATGAAAATGTCAATAAAAATTAATTCTTCATTGCAAGTACCTTGCAACAATATCGAATAAAAACTTTTTCGATTATAATAATCGATAGCTCTTTCGCTTGGAGTATCGATCTTGACATGACATCCATCAATAGAACCGATAACTTTCGGAAAGTTTGCTTTTCGATTATAGTGGTCCATAGTTTTTTTTTTCTTGTCTTCATTTGGTAAACAAATGACTTCTTTTGCCATTTCACTTAAAAATAATGATACTCTTGTAATTATATCATGCAGAGAGCTCAAACACAAATCGAATCTATCTGCAACATCGCGAAATGATGCAGTTTGATGGCCAGCAAACCACAAAAACACTAATGTGTTTATGTGGTGTTATATTATTTCTTGAATTGTTATTTTTTATAAGAATTTGAAATTGCGCACTTTCTGCAAAACGATGTGTTAAACCACATACTTTACTTCGGTCAATACGAAAATGTGTAATAAATTCCTTGTCGGAATATTGTTGAACTATCTGTTGAAAATATTATTTATTAATTAAAAATATAGAAATAGGTAAATCTACTTACAAGTTCATAATTTTTTATAGTAGTTCGTACATCCTTAACACAGTGATTTTTAATTAAAGCGTATGCCATATCCAAGTCCTCATCATCATCATCACTACTTTCCGATTTATTTAATAAAATATCATCGATATCATCGTCAATAAAATTTTCAATAATAGTTTCTTCTATTTGAATTTCCATTTCTATAATTGTTTTAGCTGAGAACGTACTTCTACACCACTTTACACCATTCTACACTCTTCTGACAATTTTTAGCGTATTTTTTATTATTATTGTCCAGGTTGCAAACACATTTGCTAAAATTCCTATGAAAAGGATGGTCATAAAAAATAGTAATCTGCAAATCGGTAAAAAGCGCCTTAGTGTGACTTCAAATAAATAATTATATTCATTGAAGCTCCTCTAATAGTTTTAATATAAGAATATAAATATCGTTTGTAAAATTGATTGATTCTAAAAAATTGAAAAATTATAATTGATTATTGAAATTAAAATAAAAGTTTACGTTTAAATTATAATTTCTTATTGAAAATAGAAACTAGAATTCGTCAATAAATATGTGAAACTAATAACGTTGGAACTGAAAAAACGGAAAATTAAAGGTTTTTAAAAACCTAATTTTGAAATAATTAATGCCAAATTGACAAGAAGTAAAAAATACCTATTATGAAAGAATTAAAAAATATATGCATATACTATGGAATTAAATTGAAATAATAATAAGCGTGATTATGAACGAAATAAGTGACAAATATGATGCACTGAAATTCAACTTTAGGTTGAAAAAGTGTGAGATGCCAAAGGAAGTAATAAATTAATCATTTGGTACGTTTTTTAGTAACTCGGAAGCCAACAGGAACATTTCCTTTACCTCCCATGGTGTTATTATATAGGACCCATATTTTATTTGTATGTTGTATAATCTAAGTGTTAATATTTTACGAACTGTCAACCTTATTTTCAGAAAGTTATAAAGTAATTAAACCTTTAACAAAGAAGTTGTAAATATTTTCCTTGTAAGCTGTTAGATTTACAATTACTCGTACGGTACCACTATATATATATATATGTATGCCCGGTATCTTGTGACTTCCGGTACGTAGTCGTGGCGACCTGACCTCCGGGTCTATCAGTTATCTTAGGTATATATATTTTGGTGCAAACTGTTGAGGGGAACGTATGGAATATGTTTATCAAGAGAGGGGTAACATTTTGTTAATTTTTTTTGCTATATATACACTTATATAGAAGATACAAAGTGACTTCCGCATATATATGGCCTTACGCGGTAACGCGTTCTTACTTCCAGCAGCGTTGCCGCGTCTTGTATCCGTATCGAATATCAGTTGGTCAAGGATAAGCGTTTATCTTTCTTGTTTTACTTACAAAGCACTATTATACTATAAACTATAATATAAAGAAATAATTATATTTTTGAGAGTTGTTTAACTTTTATTACTGAGCATTAAAATTATAGAAACATTAGTTTGATGTTGCTGCAGGTATTTGGTATTTTTACCAAATTCAAAATTTTGTAAAAACTGTTTCTGAATTAAAATTTCCAGATGCTAACTTTTTAAATTTTCTAAAAAAAAAAACAGGTTACAATAGAGAAGCTATTGTCGTGGCGACGACGTGCAATCGGTGCGCTATACTCAGCTTCTACCATTGTTTCATTAATGATTGCTTCGGATTTTCTTTTCGCGGAAAATAAATTATTTGTAGTTTACTGAATTATTAGCACAAATAAAAAATTATTTATTTGAATTTCTTGTAATTGTTATATTTTTAATTTGTTTAAGACTCCGACGTACGTTGCTCGGACCACTCGAAAATTTATTTTGCATACATGTCGAAAACCACTGACATATTTAGTATATTTAGTTAATGCACAGGCAGATAAAGAAGAACAATAGCTTAGCATGTTCAAAATTGTGTAGCAAAAGAAATATGTCAATTTTGTTTTTTCGAATGGTTACCGCATGCACGATATCTCGAGAATCGTTTCCGACTACGACGTACGTTGCTCGGACCACTAGATAATACGTTAATTAATTATTATTGAAGTAAGGAGTGCGCTACCTATTTTCCATCATTGTTTAGAGGTAAATGTCGCTGCCCTCCCCCCCCAATTAAATTTTTGAGTAAAATTTGCCTCAAACGTTTGAGCATCAATGAGCTTTCAATATTTTCGTTTGAGCTTCAACCGTCGGGAGCTGTAGACATGCTCCCCCCTCCAAGTTGAATTTTGGGGTGAAAATGGTGTCAAACGTTTGAGCATCGTTTGAGCATCAATGAGATTCCAAATTTTTCGTTTGAGCCTCAACGGTCGCAAAGTTATTCGCAAAAACTTTGGGGGGGGGGGGGTTACAGACATGCTTTTTCTATTTTCGTTCTTATTTTGAATTTTTTGTGAAATTGATGTCTATCGATAGAGATTCGTTTGAGCTTGAATGAGCTTCCAATCCCATAATTTTAATTTCATATTCTGCAAAGTTACGAGCATTTCAAATTTTGAGTACTCCGGGTAAGTACCGTACAAACATTTTCTATTTTAATTTTATTTTACCGGATTAAAATTTTTGATCCGATTAAAAAAACTTAATCCTGCTTAATTACCATCATCATTTTGATGGAATAATACGGAAGGTGTAATTTTAGAAAAGAATATGTTGTCCCAATTTCAATTCAACAACATAATTAATACATTTTAATTTTATTGAAAGATTTAAAATAAATTTTAAAAAGGGTATAAACTAAAAAGGTCAAATTGAGATTTTACTCTAAAAAACTTTTAAGGTCCGTAATCAAGCGCAACTTTCAATATTCTGAAAGTTTATGAATGTACTAGACAATTCGAATTTTCTTGAAACATTTTTGTTAAACGTTTGAACATCAATGAGTTTCCAATATTTTCATTTGAGCCTCAACCTTCAGGGAGTAAGTTGCAAAAACTTTGGAGCGGGGGGAGGAGAGGTTGTTAACAAGTTTATCTTTATCCCATCTTAAAGTAGAATTAATATTGTGAAATTGGTGTCAAACGTTTGAGTATAGTTGGTGGGAGACCCAAGTGTTCAAAATTTTTTAGTTTGAGCCTTAACAGACTTATTTCTGAAATATTTGGGGAGGAGGCATACTAACGCTTTCAAGTTTAATTTTGGGGCAAATTTGGTGTTAAACGATCGAGTATCGTTTGTGCCTCAACGAATTTACAAATTTTATGATGTTCATACTTTTGACACCAATTTTGCTGCAAGATTTAAAAAATATATTAAGAGGAACATAAACTAAAAAGGTCAAAATGACATTTTACTCTAAAAAAATTTTTAAGACTCGAAATCTAGCGCAACTTTCCATATTCTAAAAGTTATTGAATGAATATGTAAAAATCGAATTTTTTAGAATAATTTGAGTCATACGTTTGAGAAGCAATGAGTTTCAAAAAATTTGATGGGAGGAGGATATTTCCCGTACTCAAATAAAATTTTTTATTTATATAATATAATAAAACGTTTGGTATAGCCTAAGCCTTAATGGGCTTTCAAATTTTTTGTTTGAGCTTCAAGCGTCGCTTTGACACCAATTTCATAAAATTAATTCTACTTTAAGATGGGATAAAAATAAACTTGTTAACAGCCACTCCCCCCCCCGCCGCTCCAAAGTTTTTGCAAATTACTCCCTGAAGGTTGAGGCTCAAACAAAAATATTGGAAACTCATTGATGTTCAAACGTTTAACAAACATTTTTCTAAAAAATTTGATTTGTACATTCGTAAACTTTCAGAATATTGAAAATTGCGCTTGATTTCAGACTTTAAAAGTGTTTTAGAGTAAAATGTCAGTTTGACCCTTTTAAAATTTTTTTTAAATCTTTCAATAAAATTAAAATGTATCAATTATGTTGTTGAATTTAAATTGGGAAAAAGTTTTAATTGGAGAAACACGGTATAGTTGGTGGACATACACTTATTAGAGTATTCGATTTTATTAGTTCACGACTATTCTATTCTATTTAACATATTTTTTTCTAAAATTACACCTTCCGTATTATTCCATCAAAATGATGATGGTAATTAAGCAGGATTAAGTTTTTTTAATCGGATCAAAAATTTTAATCCGGTAAAATAGAATTAAAATAGAAAATGTTTGTACGGTACTTACTCGGAGTACTCGAAATTTGAAATGCTCGTAACTTTGCAGAAAATGAAATTAAAATTATGGGAATGGAAGCTCATTCAAGCTCAAACAAATCTCTATCGATAGACATCAATTTTACAAAAAAATTCAAAATAAAAACGAAAATAGAAAAAGCATGTCTGCAGGCCTCCCCCCCCCCCAAAGAATTTTGCGAATAACTTTGCGACGGTTGAGGCTCAAACAAAAATATTAGAAGCTTATTGATGCTCAAACATTTGATGCAAATTTTACCCAAAAATTCGATTTGGAGGGGTGAGCAGTGACATTTACCTCATTGTTTGGTTACTCAAGACCTTTTTGGATTTGGAAAATAAAACAATTAAATTAAGAAATATAGGTATGAATGTTTATTGAAACTTAAAGTAAATTTAATTGAACAAAAATATTAAATTAAAAAAAAAACACATAAAATATCATTTTACAATATATTACATCATTTTGAGTTTAGTTTTATTATGTGTTGAATTTTTGATTTAATTACTGGCACAGTTCGGTTAATTTTGAGTTTTTCAATAAATTGTTTTATTTCAGTGCCCTTCTTCTTGTCTACTTCTTTGTCTGTCCAACCTATGATTATTAAATACGTAAATCTAATTTATCCCAACAATTTAAATTGCAGATTTGTTGTACCTCTTTTTTGTGTGTTTTTAGACAATTTTGCTTATTTGGGTTTTACCTCTTCACTCGCATCATTATCTTAACCTGTAAAATAATTACTTTATAAATTTTTTTTAAAATCAGATTAACTGTAAAATAATTAAAATTTCTTGGTTTTTTAAATCAGCTTTATTACTTGAAATAAAAATTTAACCTAAGAGAAACAATCAGTCATCGCTATACAAAATATTTTTTATTATCCCAAAACTCCAAGGTTTGTTTAGCTTGCTTCTTGTATCAAATTTTATGGTAATAAAATTTAAAGCACAGCTGATCCATGATTTCAGTCTTAAGAGCGGGCTGCAGCCAGTGGAGAGGGAAATAGTATATTTGACGTTGAAAAGAAGCCTCTAGACTTTTTTGTTCAGTTTAAAAATTAAACGTTGTATCAGTGTAATTCTTTTTTTATATTAATAAAAAAAGACTAATGAAGGCAATAACCAACTTTGAGCGCTTTAAATTAAGAGTAAATGGGTAAATTTAATTTTTGAAAACGGGCAATTTTGAATTTTTATGACGACCAATCTTGATGAAACTTCGTTATGCCCTTCTGCAAGTAATTATAAAAACAAAATCTGAATTTTAAGTGATTTCATGATCAATTATAGAAATGCAACATAAAACATTGGAATCAAAAAGTGTTCTTAGTGGAGTTTTAAACTATATAAAGCAACTGAATGCTCATAGGGTTCCAGGGTTCCCTTATAGATAGCGCAAGTAAATTATTTAACTTCTGTGGGTTGTGTTTTCAGCTAGTAAGATTAGGATTTTGTTAGGATGTATTATTGAAAATAAAAACGATTAGAAAAAACTTCTCGCCCCAAAGCAAGTGGACTTTCACTAATAACATTAGTTTTGCACAAGGCTGTTTTAGTTATTAGAATTGTACCTATTAGATCTAAAATTATAAAACATTATAAAAATGTTTAAAAATAATATTTAAAATGCCTAACTCAAAATCGTATTTTTGCAAGGTATCTCATGTCAGTGTAGGTTTCAGGTAGCGACATTAACAAAATACATGAAAAAACAATAATTGTTAGAATTATAATATTTATTATTTACAATGTAAAACACTGGTCTACAAATTTATTTATTTATTTAAGTATGCTAGAGTGCATAATATAATTACAAATTATTTATTATTTAGAGTTATGCAATTATAAAAATAAAATAAAAAAAAGACTTTTTTACATTATTATTGCTTTAAAAATGTTATATTATTAAGTCGTTGATATTAAATAATATTAAAACTTTAATTATTTGGAGTTACTAAAAATTAAAAATTCAATTAAATAATCTTCCAAAAGCTCAATAAATCATTTAATTGAATTTTTAATTTTTAGTAACTCCAAATAATTAAAGTTTTTATATTCTTTATTATTGCTTTAATTTTCACGTATACCAATGCATTCCGCTTGAAGTGACGTTTCTTCTTTTCAACCTTTTCAAAATCAGTACTTTTGTTTTCTCGCGTTTACTATTAGGCGGTTTCTCAAAATTTGTATTATTTTTTTATTGCATCTAAAATATATGGAGGATCCACACAACGTTTTCCTTTACCGATATTGTCTCTTACTATTTCTGGTGCTATACATTCGGTATAAAATTGAATTAATTTTGGAAGCATTTTTTCGTTCCAAAATTTTTCATCTTTTTGAATTTCTTCAATAAAAATTTCAATTTCATCATTTACATATATTACAAAATAACATTTTGACCGTCGTGTAATATTTAATTGACCTTGTATCTGAAATATTTAAAAAATTATTTTCATAATAATATTAAGCTTAAGAAAGAAAATGACAAAAGTAGTACTCGTACCTAATAATACCTACAGATATGATTAATTTTACCTGATAATAATATGCATGGTTTCTTTTCAAACTAATAAAATCGCCTTTTTTTTCCAAACATGTGTTTTTTTTTAAGTTTACTACCTCATCAATTGTAGAAGCATTCAATTCACGTGCAGAATAAAGACATTTTACTTCCAAAACAGCATCATCTTCAATTATTAATCCTGAAATGTTAATATGGTATATAATAGGATACCTTTATGTTAGATAGAATATATACCATCGGGAGAAGCAGCCAAAAAACAGTAATCTAAATCTACCCACAAACCCGACTTCTCAACATTTTTGTTTGTCTTTTGTTTAAATAGATTGATGGCTACCTCTTCTTTGAAAATTCCAAATTCTGTAGCCTCGGAAAAAAAAATGTAAGTTACCCAAACATGCTTTTACAATATTATGGCAAGGGGTACTTGGTTTTCTCTTTATAACCCTTGCAAACATTGAAGCAGTTAACCTCTCTCGCCTTTCCGATTCGTATAATGAATTTCCAAATTGTCCAACAGTATTTAATTGTATTTGGTGACGTTCATAAGCATTTACCTATAACAAAATTAACATAAAAAATTACTGTATTAGTCACCAATGAAAAATTATTTTACTTTCAGCCGATCTAATACTAATTCACATTGTAGTTTCATTAAATCAGCATCTTCTTCAGGTGTTTCGGCATTGACTCCATAATCTATATTTTTTGGTGTGCTGTTTAATTTTCGTTTTTCGCTTTTCTTTCTGGCAGAAGGCAAATTTTTGCTGGGAAACAGTCTCTTAGACATCTTTATTTGGTTTCGCTGAATAAATTTTTTAAAATACAACTCAGGACTTCGCTGTGTAACAGATTTATAAGGGCTAGAATGCCACTCAAACTGATTGTTGTACCTTAATCCAGCAAGATATACCCTTCTTTCATAAGAACCCCTTTGTACTAGATTTAAACGTTTCCCCATATTAAATCTAGCTACAATGTTCATAAGTCTCTCGGCTCGGTTATTATTTTCGTTTTCAATCAAAAGATGGGCTTTTCTTACCAGCAATTCCAGTGCTCCTACAAATAACATTTGAAATTATATTATAGTAAATCCAAATTATTTATAACAAAAACATACCATGCAAGTGATTGTATATAGAAGTACATTTCAGTTCTGAAATTTGGTTTTTTGATTGATCTCCCAAGTTATTACATATTCCTTCTCTGCACTGAGAATGATCGCCAAACACATGGTGTAAACCATACTTCAAATCCATTCTAAGCAAATCAATGTTTTTTTCATTTTTTGCGTGTTCATAAATAGAACACTTGGCTCTTTTTTTGCAATGCAGCAATTTTGTTGTTGGTAAGCAACTTCCGACCTTGCAGATTGATGTGCGTATCTTTTTTAATGTTTGCCGTAATTTTTTAGTGCATGATTAGTGCATTCAATTTTGTTTATTTCAGAACCATAAGGCACATTCTGCTTTAATTTGGCAAACACACTTGAATCTCCATCTGCGATAAATTGTCTGTACCTAATTCCATGCATTGCTTCGCTGAGAGTAAAACCCTCAACTGCCATGTCTGCTTCCATTGCTGGCGCCGATGCATCCCAGTTTCGATAGCAAACATGTGGTGGTGGGAAAGCATTTTTATTTTCAGCACGGACACATATACAGCAAAATTTATTTCTTACAGCCATATATAATAATTTTCCAGTATGACGACCAATAATTCCTATCATTCCAGACAGAGAATTAAAGTTTGTGCCATAACTTCGTTTGCTCCAAGACCCATCAATGTACACTGTAATCCATGGGGTGCCATCGGAACATACATGGCCATTATTAAGGGCAAACTCTTTTTCTTCGACACCTGCAGCTTTCATAGACCGCCACAATGACGATTTCCACTCCTGTTTAAAAAACTTTTTATTAGAAAGCATTTATATATAATCTACTTATTACGTACTTCTCCTAAAGACATTTCAATCGTATTGAACTGCTTTTCAGACATCATGGGTATATTTACGCAACTAATTAATTCATCAAGATGTGAATAAGTACTCCCTGTTGCTAATGTTCCCCAGACAATTCCGGTGTCTATCATAGACACTGAAGTACTTGGGTTTTCAGTAGCCAATCGATATACTTTATCACATGATGTACAACATAATACAACAGTGCTAACCAAACTTGTTGATTTACGAATTTCGTCTTTTATACAAAGTTTACCGAATGTACAAACTTTGGCATGTCTATATTGTATGTCCAGTGTAGATTCTAGAACATATCCCAAGTCTACAATTCGATTGCCAGTTAGTAAACTTGGTTGCTTCGGAGTAGATTCGTATTCCAATACATGATCGTCAATTCTAATAAAAAATAATCAACAGTTATATCCAGAAGAAGTAGGTAGGGTACATAGATACTTTTATAACATAGGATAAAGAAACTACAATGTACCTGTCACATTCATCAGATGAAATTGTGCCATATTCTTTTTGTGGGTAATTAGTTTTCGAACTGCACCCTGCCACATAAGTTTTTAGATTAGAATCAGGTTTCGTAAACTCCATTTCGTCTGAAGAATTACAGATATCCTCATTGTTTATCAATATTTGTGTTGAATAGCTTTCAGTCAATCTATTAAATTTTCCAAAATGTATAGTATTAGTATAAATAGGTAAAGAAATTAAAAAAATAACTTACTGTTCTTGTTCTTCGTCTTGTAAAGAATTATCAATATCACTATAAATAGTGGGTGTAGTTGACAAGCGAGCTCTAAAACAGTAAAATCATGATTATTTTTCTGATAATATAAAGGGTTCTCAGGACCTCTATAATGATGAAATAAAGCAAACTTTACTTACTGTTTAACTTTTCTCCAACGCAACTTGGTAGCTGCCGCACGTTTACTACGTTTTCTTCTTACAATCGTACTTCTAGGCATTGCTTATAAAATAATATTTATAATAAGTTACTCACTTTACACTTTACAACTGATCATGCACTCTGTTCAAAGACATTCATTGAATCATGTGTAGTTTAGTTAGTTAAAAAAGATAAAAAGTTGAGAAGTTACCACCCTCATTGTATGAATTTACAAAAGCATTGCCCAATGAGGTGATATTACCATATTTGGAGACCCAATGAGAAAATTAAAATTTAACAAATAATACCGTGTAATATCGACCTTTGAATTTGAATTTCCCGCTCTCATTTAACTCCACCTATTAGAAATTCAAACAATCTCGTCGTAAGCCTGTGATCGTCAATGAACCTCCACGTTGTAAATGCGCAAGCCGTGATAAGAACCAAACTTCTTTTTAGAACCGAAAGACACAGTTCGTGAGGTCAGTACTAATCTCCTATCCAAACTTACACTTCGATACCTTGGTAATGCTAAAATGTCGTTAGTAAATCTACATAATTACACAATGATTCAACCTCAGATCGTCGGATCGCATCTAAACGCCACTCATTTAATAAACACAATAAAACACTAAAATGGGATTAATTTATATTTATTTATGTAAAAAAAAAAGAAAAAAAACAGGGATTGGAACAACAAGCCAACTTAAATGGGCACCACCTCTCAATTATACTTGAGTAACTGAACATATTTGAACACGAATTGATAATGACTTTTGATTACATTTTATATATATTTACTGGTAAATCGTTTAATAATCTTGGTAAAACCTTTCTATCGATTGATATTTATTTGATTCTCTTTGAGAATATTTTATTATTAGTAATAGTTGAATTATAATTGTATTATATTTTCATGTCTTTTGACTTTATAGTATTGTAATTTTATGTCTTTTGACTTTGTCGTATTTATTTATTTATCTTTTGATACATACATAGAACCTGAAATTCGTATTTGTTATATTTATCACCTTTCTCAAACCAATCAACATCACACAACAAAGTTTACCCCTCGGATAGTGCAATACCACCGAACCTACACTCGGGACATATTTATGATAGATTGGGGGACACTCTACTACGTAATGGTTTACTAAATTACATTCATACTAACTATCGTGTACGATTTTGGATGCCAGTTATCACGCCCTGCGAGGCATGTGCAGACCAAGCCTCGAATACGGATTTTTCTAGGTTCATCCTCGCAGGCTCGCACATACTACTCATTCACACCAACGAAGTTTGTGATACCAACGCTAACCTAGGGCAAACTTCGTTATCTAGTGTTGACAAAAGTTGACGCTATACCGGCGCCATCTTGTTTTCATACCATGAAAACGTATAAATTATCAACCCTCGTCTAGTGACGTTACACTACCCCAAAATGACGCTATACCGGCGCCATCTTGTTTTTCATACCTTGAATTTACAAACCACCAACCCTCTCGATCCATTAAAATCATCTTTCAATACCTCAATAAAATCTCAACACCAATAATTAATTAATAATAATAAAACATATCCCACACCCTGTACATTCCCAAAAGCCAACATATAACCAAGATTATTTGAATTTCATCACCAATATTTATATACAAAATATAATTTATAATTATATGCAAATATAGATAATTAAGTTTAAAGTAGTTATGAACAAAGCAACATTAATTTTAAAACACCCTATATATGTGAACCAACGTCGATGCATGAGTCATCGCAACGCACGTGTATACGATTGTAATTATTTAAAAACCTACTATCTTTAAATTTACTAATTAGAAATATCAATTTAAAATTACTTACATAAAAATTGCAGTTTATTTATAGTTTATTTGGTTCTTAAAATCAAATAAACTCAAGCGAACAAAACAAGAAAACTTGAAAATCTCAAAGGCACGTCTGTACTCAAGTACTAATTCAACCAGAAAGGGCTGAGGTTACCATGCGTCCCTCTGTCGTTGCCTTTTGAAAAAAATACTGTTATAATCGCATTCCACTCCAGTGGCGTACGAATTATCCTTACTAAAATTATTATTTTCATAGCGGCAAATTTAAAATGTGAATCTAATATTACAACCGTAAGTTTATAACAAAGAACACAGTGGGTGCTTGCATCCAATTCCCGGAACAAGGAACCAGAGAAGTCCAGAGAAGTCCAGAGAAGTATAAACATACAAAAAATTGAAATTGGGTGCGTTCCGTACGTTTATGATCATAAATTAAGATATCCTAAGTATATTGTATATATATATATATGCACATGGTACTAATACGCCTCCGAGAAGTAAGTCAGCGTATCTTGTTAGACTCCGATTTTACTACTTCGACTCCGAAACCGGAGTCGAAAACGTTTCCCCATTAAAAATTAAAATTATGGCTCACCACGTCGCCTGGATTACCGTGACCAATTTTACTCTGGAGTCCAAATGGTCATATACACATATACTTTTATACAACGTAGTGTACGAAAAATCCGCTAGGTTCGCTACCGTTTCAAACGATTATAAGAGAATATGTTTGCCGGTTGCTTGTGCCTCCATGCGCCTGTAGATCTTTTAGGCCTCCGATTTTTTCAATACTTTGGCAACAGCGCTTTATACTATTCTTACAAGTTAGTAGACTAGTAGGCGACTTGCATTTATGCATTTTATACTGTTGGCACATTTTTTATGTCTTATCGCTTTCATAATTTTCAAGAGCAAAAGTCTAATATTATTACAATTACTTCACTTATTATTAAAATTAAAAAATTGTAAGAAATGTTAAAATTAACCATATAATGTATTTTGAAAATTATGATATAAATAATTGATAAAATACATTATCTGCATAGTATACTATGTAATGTAAAAAAAAACATTGACGAATTTTTATCAAATTTATTAGAATTAAAATTAAATTAGAAATTAGATTTACAAATAAATACTCAAATGAGTTTAGCACCGAGCAACATGCAAACCATACAAACTAATTATTTTAACTATAGGTACACTACTCTAAGGGTGACTTGTATAGATCTAGTTTAAAATTTTAAACTGCAGATTAACCAATCACAATAGTCAAAATCCGAGTTTAAACCATAGTTACCGGTTAAACTTGGACTATACAAGTCAACCTAAAGGAACTTAATTTTTATTGCGGCCACCTGTAAAAACTATTTCCATACAGAAATTTTGAATTTGTTTAGACTGGAAATTAATACTACGCAGTGATTTAAATAAAATAATGATTGTCGATTTTAGTTTTGTGTAATTAGTAACTGATCAGCACCTTGAAATCTGCACTATTATAATAAACCCAAAGTTTGTACTGTTGTCCATGATGTATGATAAAATTTTAATTGATAAATTCTTAAGATTTTAGGCATAACATAGGCTAATAATTAAATAAAACTCGTAGTTTTTTCGTCATTTAGCTAACGTCGTCAACTATTTTTTAACCACCAACATAATATAAAAAAAAAACATTGAAAGCAATAATTTCATTACTATGTAGTTTTTAATATTGAATTATTTGGAGGCATTTCATTTTTTATGAAATTAATTATAATTTGGGTTAGTATAACAGATCAACTTAAAATAACTTTTAATGTTTAATACCTTGTTATTTTATAAAACTAAAGTAAATTTCATACATGTTTTCACGTAAATAAAATTGATAGTAGGTAGATGCACATTCAAGTCATAAGCAGCCGCGCATATTACTCGGACGAAAAATACGCCTTGGTTTTGCGGGATCTTTTACTATTGGGTTCCAAAACTTAATTTTTTGTAATCTAACATCAATATTTTTAATTTTGTAATAATTTAGCAAACAATAATAGCAACAATTAATAATTTGAGGATTAGAATATCAAGAAATATTTTTAACTTGAAATTAAAATGTCGTTGATGAGCACTTCAACTATATCGTGTCCATGATAAACAATTAATTGATTGTTCCTTAAGATTTTAGGCTTAATATGGGCTAATAATTAAACGCATAAGTTTTTTCGTCATTTAACCAACGTCGTCAATTATTTCTTAGCTATGTATGATACATGATATTATTCTTTTTATCGCACCGTATTAACTACCCACATAATATAAAATGAAGACATTGAAAGTAATAATTACAAGCATTATCGTTAGTATTTGTTTTATACTTAATATTTTGAAAGCATTTCATCCTTTATAATATAAATTCGGGTTAGTATCAGATCAATTTAAAATAATTTTTTGCTTTAATATCAGTCGCCTAAAAGCAAAACCCGACAAGTCACATTTCACTTTAGATACAAAAATCGAGAAGTCTTTGCTTATCTTACAAATTACAATTAGTTTTAAGCGAATTTTTGTAGTGAACCTTTTTTGGAAGTACTAGGTACGTTATTGCTGGTATTCAGAAAGAATCATATAAGTCAAATAAGTTATGCCACCCGGACTGCAATGCATTTAAAAGAAATCTATTTTTGAAAATTAAGTTCATAGTTATCTGAGTACCTAAGTGAGAATATCCTTAGGTGCTCTTTAGTCACTGAGCGAATTACAATAATCAAAAATAAATTTTTATGGGTATCTCAGACACCACGGTGACGTTTACGTATAATTTTTGATGTTGATCTACTTGGGAAACTTACAACGAGACATAACAGTGAGTATGTCGCCAATCGAGATCCCAGTTTTTTTTGTGATTCTAGGAGCTAAAAAAATTATCACTTTCTCAGCGTCTAGTCGATTACCGAGTCGATTGCCCTTTAGTTTTTGAGTTATGAATTTTGCTAACCGCCATTGGAATGGCAAAGCGTAGGTCCGAAGTTCGATCCTCACATGAGGCAAATTTTTTTTCAGAAAATTATGTAATTTATTATTAGAATTAATAATATGCTTTTGCAGATTTATTTAGTTTTTAATCTACGAATTACGATTCCAATACTCTACCTCTAAACTACCACGGTTTCGTGTAATAACAGCCAATATAGTATAGTAACAGTTAATGTTTATTTTCAAAAATTCAAAACTCGAAAACTAAAAGGCAATCGACTAAACGGTAAACGCCGAAAAAGTGATAATTTCTTTAGATCCTGGAATCACCAAAACAATTGGGATTTCGATTGGCGACATACTCACCTCACTATAGTGTGCCCTTATTAGATGTAATTTCTGCTGTTTGAGGAATAGATAGAAAAACTAGTTGCTTTAAGTTGGTTACTTACTAAAATATCTCAAAAAGAATGGTGGGGTTTCTGAGACCTCACGGTGACAGACGCGTTAGAAAAATTAGCAGTGAAGGTCCGGGGTTAAAAACGCAATTTGTAATTTTATACATTATAATTCATTTAATAGCATATCAATTGATGCAAACCAAACATTATGTTTTGGCAAGTAAAATAAGTATTGTTTAATAAAGCAACTTATAAAACAAATAGTCCGGTCAAAATAGACATTCACTCTTGCATAAATTCCCAAGAAGCTGAAAATTTGCATGAAAGTTGGGGATACCATTATAATAAAATTGTAAAAAGTCCCCATCGGTCCCATGTGTGCAGAAAATTTTATGCGAGGTCAAAGTTTGCAAAATGAGTTTTTTAGATTTTTTAGCAAAACGGTTAGTTTTATAAGAAAAATAGTTTAGACAAAAATTGTAGATGATTTAATTATCTACAAAAATTGTCCTTACAAGTTGTTGTATTAATTGTCCTTACTATGCACACGTTTCCAGGCTACCTATGAGGTAGCGTACTTGGCTATGAAGAATACAACTTTAGTAAATTTTAGAATCATTTTTTCTCAGAAATGGTAAATCTTAGAAAAAAAGTGTAAGAACAATTTTTGTAGATAATTAAATGATCTACAATTTTAGCCTGAACTATTTTTCTTATACAACTAACCGTTTCGCTAAAAAATCCAAAAAACCTATTTTTGCAAACTTTGACTTTGAATAAAATTTTTTGCATACCATGGGATCGATGGGGACTTTTTACAATTTAATTATAATGGTATCCCTAACGTTTATGTAAATTTTCAGGTTTTTTAGAATTTATGCAAGGATACCCCTATTTTTATATCTATTTTGACCGGACTAAAACTGACAATATTATTGTTCGCCACTGTAAAACTTTACTTACAAAGGGAACCCGCGTACCTGTAATCACCGATTTCGTCGGGATTCACGGTATACGTAGGGCCTGACTAGAAGTAAAAGTTATGTAAGTGGAAACTCCATACGGCCAATCGCTTTTTAACAAAAATCAAGTTTTTGTCGCAGTTTAAATGCATAAGTATTTCATAGGTAAGATTTGGATACGAGGATCGGTGGTTCAAGCCTTCACCAGAGAATTTTTTTTTGTCGGTTTTATTCAGGTTTTTGACTTTTTTTAAATTTTTATGGGGAAAGGTAGCTACTGTGGTCCCGAAAATACAAATTTTACGATTGAAACCTCGAACTTTTCTGAAAGAGTACATTTTAAATAAGAGATTTAAGGGAGATGCAATGCCCTAAATGCACCTGTTTTTTCAAAAATCGAATTTAAAAAAGCTTGATTTTCGACGGTTAAACGCTCGTGATTGGCTAATCAAGTTCGTTTGTGGGAGGTACGTGTGCTGCCATATATAACAGGGTTACACTTAAACAATCAGTCAGTAACTCTTGCACTATGGTAGGAATGCGTTCTCCTTTTTGTATTTAATTTAAAAATTTAAAATAATTAAAAAATTACTTCAGAAAAGGGTTACTTAAATTTAACGAACGGTAGTTACTTTTTCGTGTGAATCCGACTCTTGCCATGGTGATTTCGAGCCATTTTGATGAAAATGACAACTAATTTAAAAATATCCCTAGGCCGACAGATCAATGAAAAGGTGAATCTTTGAGATGTGAAACTCGTGACAGTGGATTTTTTACGCACGGTACTTGTGCGAAGAAAAATCGACTTAAAGCACCTTTCACCTTTAAGCCATTTTACCAGCACATTTAGGGTTGAAAATCATGATTTTCGTTCGAAGTGCACTGTTACTGCATCGCAGTGCAAGTGTCGCTCCCACTCTGCGCAAAGCTAAGACTATATCTGGGTGCACGTACCGACAGAATTAACCAATCCCGAGCGACTTTGCTTTAAAATTTACTGCAAAAATCGAAGTTTTTAAATTCGATTTTTGAAAAAACAGGGGCACTTAGGGCATTGAATCTCCCTTTATTCTCTTATTTAAAACATACTCTTTCAGAATTCATCGAGATTTCAATCGTAAAATTTGTATTTTCGGGACCACAGTAGCTACCTGCAACCCAAATGCATTATAACAACAAATGTACAATAATAATAGTATAATTCGATATCAGGAAGTTGTTATAAGTACCCTATACTTGTAATGCATTTGATATTATTGTGAAAATGTTATACCGGTTTATTGTGGCGTAAGTATCGTAAAAATTGAAAAAAAGTCAAAGAAAAAAAAGTTTTATGATGAAGACTTGAACTGCTAAATATAGAGCTACAAAAAATCCGACAAAAAAAATTGCTTGAGAAAGCCTTGAACCACTGATCCTAGTATCCACAGTCCTCTACCACTCGACTAACTACTACTTGCAAATTATGTTGAATCCAAACATTTATGTAGTTAATTTGTAAAAAATTTGATTTTTTAAAACGCTTGGCCGTATGGAAGTCCCACTTATGTTACTTTGACTTCTAGTCAGGCCCTACGTATACCGTGAATACCGACGAAATCGGTGATTACAGGTACGCGGGTTCCCCTTGTTAATCGGATCTTTTTTGTTTGTTCGCTATTTACCCTAACATTTTAACAATAATTTCAAAATATTTTCATCCTACAGTGAATAGGTAAAATCACACCATCGCACAGGTGGGCTGTAACAGTCCCGTAGCTCTAAATCTACAAACGCATAGATATTTTGTGAAAATAATATAGGTTGTTTTTGATTATGATTTGATTAATATTTATAAAAGCAAAAAAGTAAAAAACAAAAAGACAAATTGTTGTAAAAAAATGTGAACAAATTATTTAAGAAATACTCCTGCATTATAAAACTTTATATTTTTACTTTGATAAATATTGCATGAAATAATTACAGTGGATGTACGAGTGTTCTACCTACACAATGTAATTTGAGACTATCTAAGCGCGTGTGTTTGATCTTCCATCTCTATCGTGTCATGAGTGCGTCTTGTTTTATCGGCAGTTACGTCCGGCAACACTGTTGGAGTCTTTCTCGGCCTTTTCATATATACAATTTATACAAATTGTGTCCATAACGTCGTATCGATATACGGAGACCAAAGCGTAATGCCACTATACCAATTATCTGTATCATAAAACACAAAAATTTCTTTCCCCTCTACGGTTGCTGCAGGAGTTCTAATCGTCTAATAGATTTATATACATTTACTTCATACCTACGGTTGATTTTAAAGGCGGATAAACTGTCGTCCTATCAATGTACGGAGTCCAAAACGATACATTTGCACGTATATATAAATATATAAGTAAAATACGTTTTAAAAAATGCGTTTCCGCTGAAACAATACGAAATGTATTGAGAAACAATGGTTATAACGAAAGAATCGCAAGAAAAAAACCTTTTGTTAATGAAGTTAACCGTAAAAGAAGGCTTAGATTCGCAAAACAGTACAAAAATATTGAGATTAGTTTCTGGAACAATGTTTTATTTTGTGATGAAAGCAAGTTTAACATTTTTGGAAGTGATGGTCGGGTAAATGTGTGGAGAAAACCAAATACAGAAATGGACAAAATCAACTTGTGACCAACGATTTAAACATGGGGCCGGTTCTGTGATGGTCTGGGGTTCTATGAGCGCATCTGGTGTAGGTAATTTAGAATTCATAGAAACTACTATGAATAAGGAAGTATATTTAGCACTTTTGAAAAAAAAATTAAAACAAAGTGCTGAGAAGTTAGGGATCTTAAATTCCTTTAATTTTTATCAGGATAATGATCCCAAACTTCAAGCTCTTGATGTGCGTTTATATTTATTATATAACAGCCCAAAAGTGTTAGATACTCCCGCACAATCTCCCGATTTGAACGTCATTGAAAATTTGTGGGACTATTTGGATAAAAAGGTCCGAAAGCATAGTATTAGTAATAAGCAACAACTCAAACAAATATTAGTAACGGAATGGAATAATATATCGTCAGACTACACTAAAAAGTTGGTGGCTTCTATGCCGAAACGTTTGAGGAAGGTAATTAAAAAAAAGGGAAACCCTACAAAATATTAATTATTTTATTTACTTATTTATTCCTTATGTTTTGTATTGTTGTCCGGTTCTCGTTATGTATCAAATAAATGCGATTTCAGCTATTAATATTTTTTTCATAATGAAGAACGGTTTTTGATTAAAAATTTTTAAGCTTATTTATGTTTGTTAATGTTAAGTAAAGTATTTTTGTAATAAAAGTTTAATCAAGTTTAGTGTTAGTACAGAAAAAATTATATTTCAAAATATTATTGCTCTTGTCCGAATTTCACTTTGTATCACTGTAATTACGTTTTTAAAATTGGGCGAACACATAATTCTGGTAGTTTTTATCCGATTTACATAAAATTTTAACTGTAGCTTCTTATGTTAGATAGATTCTCTAAAGTACACACGATTTTTACGATTGATTAACAATTACGGTTTTTATAAACAAACTAGCTGAACCCGGCCACGCGTTGCTGTGGCTCAGTCTGATATTAATTATTATTAGGGAAATAAATAAACGTATTGTAGCAAACATAGATTTACCAAGAGATAAAAAACATTTAAATTAATACTCTCTTTTGAGTTGCAGTGGTATGAAAGAAAATAATTTTACACCACTCGGTGCGGTTTGTGCGCCTCGGCTTCGCTACGCTCGCCTCGTCTTCCAAAACTTCGCCCTCAGGTGTAAAATCTCGTTTTACGTGCTTGTGACGAAAACTACGTATGTGTGCATATATATTATTAAATATATATATTTTTGCGTACAGTACACATAAATTTGCTCCGAGCAACATGCGCAAGCGTTATTTGCTCCGAGCAACATGCGGGTCAGGTAGTACATGTATAAATGGTTTTTCATTGGTTAGTTACCATGTAAAATCCAATGAATGGATTGTTTTTAATAATTATAACTTTATTAAGACTTTTCGGGTGGTGGGGGAGGGGCAAAGTTTTATTGAACTGAGTTCCAAAGGCTACCATAATATCTACGCTAAAGTGGTCTGAGGTTTTTTTTTGTAAATTTGTAGGAATAAAATAAAAAGTATATAAAAACACTCTGCGCATATATTGTCAGTTTTTAATTATTATTACTTTATTAAGACTTTTTTGGGGGAGGAGACTTTTATTGAACCGAGTTCCAAAGAGTACTATTGTAATATGTAGGCTAAAGTTTTCTGCGACGATTTACTATTGCACCGAAATGGGCCTATGCCGAACTGCACTCGCTCCGAATTGGGTCTGCGTCAAACAGTACTTGCGCCAAAAAAATTTTGCCGAAATGTGCTCTCGCCGAACCGACCCATGTGTTGCTGAATCTGATTGATCTTTTAGTATTCTCAAAAAAAATTCCCAAACAAGTCTCATTTTTTGGTGTGCTAGCAAGATGTAACCCCTTAAGAAATTATAAAATTTTAACTTACTATGTAATAATAATATGTAAGATAATTTAAAAAATTTGAATTTTTAAGTTATTATGTAAGAAAGTGATAAATATTTAAATATAAAGAATTATTGAAATTATCAATTTTAATTGATATAAATAGTACGAAACCATTATCGAAAATAAAATATTTGCTCTAGTAACCACAATAAATTAGCTGTTCATCAACATATTTGAACTTCTAGATAAGATGCGCTCACTTTTAAATATTTAAATTTATAATTAAATAATTTGGTTGGTTGTTGCCATATTGTTGTGCACAAATTGAATCAACAATTCAATGTCTTTTAAAACAATTAAGGAAAGGGTTGAAGTAGCGAGGGCCGGTTTGCTGCCAGGCAAATGAAAAAACCTGTACATGAAAGAGTACGGGCGCTTTCTGGAATTTTTGAAGAAGCACGAGGTCGAGGTACGATCAGGTCAGGATACGATCCTTGCGTACCTATAGGAGCAATCGGAGGGCTGCCAGGCTTCGACCTTGTGGTCGCACCTGTCGATGCTAAAATCCACATTGATGATTCAGCATGGCATCGACATCAGTGGGTTCCACGAGGTCGTTAGCTTTTGCAAGCGCCGAAACACCGATTTCGAAGAAAGCTAACGTACTCTCTAAAGAGCAAGTGCATGATTTTCTAAGAAGGGCAGCCAACCAATTTTAACGGCAAAAGTAAGTACAATTTACACGTTTTCATTCGCATATTTTTAACACATTTTTTTAATTACAGGTTGCGTTAATATTAGGATCCCGATCGCCCTTCGGAAACATTCTGAAAAAAAGAGTGACAAAAACAGCCAATTTACGTTGCCACACATTGTATGAAAAGTAGCAAAATACATACCCCAATAACGAAAACATTTATTCGAGGTTTATCAGGTCAAATCCAAAGTAACGTTAGGCTTAGGTTCCCTGAGACCATTGAACAAGCGATTACAATAAACTAGACAAAATCTGAAGCAAAACTTTTCAAGTGGCAGAACAAGTGTGAAAGTGATTTTAGTGACATAGACAGACGATGTTGCTGAAGAAGTTCATGAATCAAGTGAACACGATACTGACTCTGAAATTGAAAACGATAAACGCAAAAGTGTAGAAGAACTTACGTGTTCTATTACCGATGATGATTCTGAAGAAGAAAGCAAAATTGCCATAAAAAACTTACTGTGGTAAGAATCGATTTAAATGATCTTCAAAACTTTTTCATTCTTGCACAAGGACCATAAAACATAACATGCAATTATCCGGTTTACGTCTATCTGCAAAGTTGCCAAATGCAGCAAATCCACTTACTGTGTGGAGTTTATTGTTTACCAACAATATTTTACTTATATTTTACAATGGACTTTAAAAATAGAAATGCAAAGAGCAAAATACAAGATCATCATTTTTAAAGGATAAAATGGCAATGAAAATTGCAGATACAGATTTAAAAGGAAATCCTGATGGAAGGTATTTAGTCAAATTCTAAAAACTTTCAAGAAAGTTTTAATTATTGTTCTGCTTTTAAGGGGGGACAACACAGTAAGGTTTTTAAAAATTTGATTTTTTTTTTATTTCCCACATCGAAAGATACATGTTTAAAGAATGTTCTCTCAAAATATCAGAAAGAAAATCGTAAAATTGGCCAAGTTGTAGAGTTGTTTTGCGCCTGGGTTGCAACTACAAACATAGGTATAGGTATGATAACTAAACATCTGCACATTTTTAGCACCTCGATTTCTTTTTAATTGTACTAATTGTAACATGATACAAAACAAATTTTCTAAAAAAAACAATAACATTTAAATTTTTACTGTATTGTGCTAAGAAATTAACAAATGTAAAGCAATAAAATTCATGGATTAGTTAAATTTATTACCCATGAAATATTAATTTTATGGTTCCCAATAAGTGTCATAGAAAACAAAACTAAAACCTTCTTTGAGTTTTAGGATACTAAATATTAAAAAGTATAAACATTTAACTCTTTAATTACACAAATATAGCACTAAAATTGATATGCAACGTATAGACGTAGTTGAATGCGCACACACCTGAAGACTATACGAGGGTATGACAGCAAAAACTACAATTTCTTTGCATGTGAGGAGTTATTATATGGTCCAGGTATAGCTGATTAGGGGTTAGTAAGGTATTTTTATTTTTTATTAATGAGTAATCCGCAACCAAAACTTTAGAAGCGAATATCTCAAAACTACAAATTTTTACCTGGTTGACAGCAAAACAGAAAAACTATACATCCGATTTATACGATTTAAAAAACATTTTGTTCACAATATTTGTCGCTTCAGTTCGACGGGAGCTTTTTTTAATTTATCACTTCGTTTAGTTTCTAGGTACAAAAAAGACTCATAAAAAGTGCTTTATTTGAAACTTTTTTTTCAAAGTTTTGAAATTTTGTTATTTTTTTAGATATCAAAATTTCCTCCCGTCGAACTGAAGCCATGAGTATGTACTTTAAAATATTTTTTGAAATTTTGATTTCGAACTAACCATATGGCCGATTTGCTGTCAACCAGACACCTACGTTTTTTTTAAAGAGCAAACTTTTACGTCCTGTACACTCGGTATATGGACTACAAACAAGCTGAAAAAATTTTTAATTATATATAATATAATGAATTATATCAGTCTTACTTATAAAAATTCACTTATACAGATGTTATACAGTGTATAGTTAAACAATGTATAAGGCGTGTATAAGAGGTGTATATTTCTGTTACCTATAAACGCTGCATTAGAAGTATTTTACTATACACCAGCTATTTGCAGTTTATACAATAAACAATGATAAACGTCATAATACGTCATAACTTACGTCATTAAAACGGTGTGTCGGTAACGTATTTGTAGGATATCTGCATTTTCATTACGTTAAATTTCTTGAAACCGCTAAAACGTGTAATTAAAAAAATCTTCATCACTTAATTCAAAGGGATCTCTTCTTCTTTTATACATTTTTCGTCTTCGTACATTTTCACCATTATTTAAGTCGTTTATATCCATAGCATCCAATATCAAATCATTATAAAAATCCATTTTTAAAATGCTCTTGTCAAAAAAACTTAAATTTATAGGTTGTCTTGTAACACAAAATTATAACTTCTAACTGCTTGTAAAAAACCTTCTAAGTCCGATTGACAAAACTTTTCAAGAGACATAATAAATCTGCTACTACTCTTATATTTTAGAATTCTAATTTATGAAATTTTTATGAGATACTGCAAGAATATATGTAGTTTCATGTTTATCATCAAAATATTTTACGGGGATTTCATAATTTCCATATTAGAGAACTGAAAGGTTTTTCATTGAACATAATTTTTTTTAAAAATCGGACTTACAAGGTTTTACAAGTAAGCCGACGATATTATATAAACGTTATACTACCCTCAAGCTGTGTATAAAAATTACCATGAACAGTTATGACAAGTGTATACACACTTTGGTTATACAGCGTTTATAGGTAACATTTTTAATGTATACATCGTTTATAAGTAAGCCTAAGAATAGTTATAACAAATGTATACACAGTTTGGTTATACACCGTTTATAGGTAATACTTTCTAGTTAAGGTTGGTATATGGTTATTATAAAAGTTATACATCGTTTATAAGTAACAGTGTATGTATGTAAAATTTGAAAATGATTCGTTTTGTACTTTTTCTGTAAAAAAATTCCTAAAATACCGCTGTTTTTCGAGCTGTTACTGTGTTGTCCCCCCTTAAGAATTGATGGTATCCGGTTTGAAGATTTAGTTGCTCAAATCACTCAAATTTTTCCTATAGAGTCAAAGTACATATTTTATTAAGGGCTACAGAGATAATAATGGAACATAATAATGTTATATTCCCATTATATTACTTTTACAGTTGGAAAATAATTTTATATCGATACATCCAAATTCTTCAAACAAATTATATCAGGCATAAACAGTCAGCAAAGCTGTTTTAAAAATTGGACAAAGGAAAACTTGTCCAATAATAAAAAATATTTAAAAAAATATAAATATTGAAACGGCAGTTGATAGTAAGTTTTTTTAAATCTTATATTATTACCATTTATATATCTAAAATGTGTTTTATTGTGTTTCACAAATTTTAGGAACAAAGGACCTACTCGCATTTTGGATACTTCCCATGATTTTCCCAAATCTTTGCCGAAAACCACGAGGAAAAAATAATAAGTACCTACCTAATAAATTATTCCAAAATTGAAATTAGAGATTCATTTATATTAGGGGAATGACTTGCAGGTTGCCACCCCTTAGCTTTTTTTATCATAACTCATCTTAAAATTAATATATTGTAAATATAAAAAATACTTTGGAAAGAGGAACTATAATGCCACAATCCTGAAATAGAAATCATTTGAAATTTCAAAAAATAAAAGTTATACAGGCAATTTTCTAAAGTACCTAAAATCGACACCTTGAAATTTAGGCTTGCAGGTTGCCACCCCCTGTAAAATTGCTGAAAATGTAGAAAAACGGAAAGAAAAACATCTGATTGTAAAAATATATTGCATTTTATTTGTTCTTAGTCATATTTAAGTCATATTGGCATGAAATTGCCCGACGTACTCAATAAAAACAATGATTCCATATTATTTTGCAAATTTAGTTAAATTAAATTTAATTAAATTTGCAAAATGATTTGCAATCATTCGAAATCATTATCAGAATCACAATTAGGGCATATGTAAACACTAAAGCGCATATTTGCACATTTAGCGTGAACATACCTATTGCATTCATGGCACTTAATTGAATTGTTTTTATTTAATGCATTGGGCAATTTTCTCGAACAAATCAAACAAGTAGGTTTAATTTCACTGCTTTTACGTTTTGCTGGCGGTTGTTTAGCTGGCAGTTGACGCTTCTTTTTATCAGCACTGGCTTCCTTCTTCTCCTTTGCAGCTGCTCGCTTTTTCTGTCGTTCCTTAAGGACGGTAACACTTTCCGGCGAAGTCAAAATCGTTGTTTTCTGTGGCTTTGGACCACGATTCGACTTTTTCTGAGGTGCTGCTGTTCCCAAGGGTCCGATGGAAGATACCACTGACGCCAAGCTGCAAGCACGAGAAATGCCAGACGTTGATGGCTGAGATGCAGCTACATAAGTTGGCGCCTTATCAATTACAATGCGGCGTTGCTCGTCTTCGTCAAATTCAAATTCAACGGCGGAAGCTTCTACATTTGCTTCGTCAACACCAAGACTAACAAAATGTGAGTCGTTGAAGACACCTGGATCGTATGGGCAAATTCCAGTAGCTCTGAAGCCGGACACTATGTTTTCGGGCGTCGCACCTCGCAGCAAAGCCTTCGCAACAAGCATTGGAATCTGAGCAATGTCCAATGCTCTGCCGACGTTGCTACGCATCCATGCGTTGTGGGCTTGATTGTATGAGCCTTTCACAGGTCCATACACTGAAACATCAAGGGGCTGCAAACGATGACTGCAATGCGGCGGAAAAGATAACATCGTCACGCCATTTTCTATAGCAATGTCAATCGCTTCGATAGATAAATGTGATGCATGATTATCAAGCAACAAAAGGGTCTGGGAATTTTTTGATGAGTGGCTATGCTGTATAAAGTGCTGCATGAATTTAATAAATTCCGCCTGCTGCATCCACCCCGATTCGTTCGCAAACCCGACGGTTTCGCTTGATACGTGGGTGAGATACAGCGGATTCATCTTCTTCCTTGGAAAAAGATAAAAAGGCGGAATTGAATTGCCTGACGCGCTGACAGCAAAAGCCAATGTCACCATGCTCCCGCGTTCGGCAGATGTGATTTGGCCGAGACGCTTCACACCTTTTAGTGATATCACTTTGCCCATCTTTGTTGGCACCGTCGAGAACCCAGTCTCGTCCATATTCCAGATGGAACTGGCAGTGAATTGATGTGCGGCGAGAATGGAGTCCAAGTTTTGGAAAAATCTCTCCACATTTTCCCGGCAAAACGCTTTCACGCGGTTTAAGCTTGTCTGCTCGGGCGTTCTCAACGATAAATTTTTGTGCCGCAGCATGAAACCGTAGTACCACTGCCTTCCGGCCATTCTATAATCATCCCAGCTTAGTGGGTAATTACAATTTATTTTTAGAGCAAATTGATACGCCAGTTGCCTTAGCTCCAGTATGCTCAAACCATAAAAATGTTGAGCACACTTTATTACGTATTCAACTAGTGCCTTTTCTTGCTCTTCATTAAAAATCTACAAAAACATGAATAAAATTAATTATATTTAAAATAGAATGAATTAAGGTGGCGGTTTAGCGGGCGATGGGTTTATCAATGTTAATTATATGAGACAGATCGCTCATTTGTATTTACAAGAAGTGCTTCAATTTTCACTTTTAGAGAATTATTTTGTTATCATTTTAAAGATAAAACTTGGCACTTAGACGTGATCTAATTTTTATTAAAATCGGATAATTAAAAATATTGAAAATTTTGCTGCATAGTAAATCGAAAAATCGAGTAACTTTAAATATAAAATTTTAACATATTTATAAAATATCTTTGTAGTTTTTATTACAAAATTCTAACACATTTTTTGCTATGAAATTTGATACGTAGGGTGTAGGGTGCGGTGCCTGGTTTAACACCGTACCTTTGTTTCTACGAATGCCTTAATTTTTAAGTTTAGCTGTATGTTATTTGTCGAAATATTTATTCAGAAACAAAATTTTTATTCTTTGAATCATCAAAATTAATTTGCAGTTCACTTAAAAAATCAACAAATTTTTTTTATGAATTATAAAATTGTCGTTAACAAACCTGTGCTGGTGTGCTATAGGATGCAATTTGGCCACAACATTTAATAATTCATCATGTGTGAGAGCCGCAATGTCGGGAACAGCATCATCGAATTTTTTTAAATATCGGCCCAAGCTTCGCATATCTATGTCGAATGCCTTTGCTGTACTCGTCCTGGATTTATTGTCGACCTTAATTGCTATGATTGCGTCGAGCAATGCATCGTAATCCTTAATACCGCGGTCGCTTTTTCTAGGTCTACGCGCTGCCATACTACAAATATTTCGAAATTGTAAAAAAACAGTTTACTTTTAACTTAGTAACAATTGTAATCATCAAAAAATCATGAAAGCTGGCATACAAGTTGAAATAAGCGAAAAATAAAGGGGTGGCAACTTGCAAGTCTTAAAGCATGGCAACTTACATTCTGAAGCTATTTTACAATAATTTGTACAAAAAATTGCCAATTCATGATATTTTTGAAATTCTTTTAGAATTAATTAAATTGAATATAATACAACACAGTAAAAATATTTACCTTAAATTTTATATAAAAATGTTCAATTTATAACCAAAAAACAAAAACACAATTTTAATTCTTCACTTTTAAATTTACGCTTTTTCACACTTTCTTCGGTAAACACTGTAATATTGGATATTTTCAGACCAAAAGTAGTTTAAAATTGACCACACCTCCTTTGTTGACGATTTCAGTCGAAATTTTTTTTGTGGACTTCTTAGATACCGAAATTCAGAGACCCTGGCAACATGCAAGCACTGGCAACTTGCAAACCTCTCCCCTACATGTAAATGTAAGTTTATTGAAGTTCTTCCGTATATTTTCAAAAACTTGAATTTCTTTTTATTTCTAGTCCGAAGTGGAATTACATGGCATTTTAGAAGCGAGAGAAGAAAAATTCGCCCGATTAAAAAGTATACTGAGCAACCACTAGTTCTTGCTGTAAGACCAATTTTGCTGTGAAAATTATTAGGTATATTTTTAACGTAGAAACAATTATTGTAGTGTGTGGATTTGTGCTTCAAACATTTTTCGCTTTAAATGCTAAATATCCCCGGGAATGTGAGCAAGTATAATGTACTTATAAAAACATAATATCTATTGCATATAGACACTAATCAGGATACAAATTTTGTATCTGTTAGTGCAGTTAGTCTGACAGTGTTTTACATAATTTAGATTTACATACATAGCCATAATAATTATAAATCATGAATTGCAAACAATGTGGGCGCTTATATAATTCACTGCAAGCTTTCATAGTCCACTACGACATTTTTCATAAAAATTACCGGTCAATTTTATGTGGTAGCAATTCCTGCTATTGTGAATTCTCTTCAGCAAAATGTTATAGAAAATATTATAAAAATGTTCATGCCACAGATGTTGTTAACGAAATTGAATTCAAAAAATTTTCTGAGTGTACAAAAGACATAGTTTTACATGCAAGTAAAAATATGTCCTAAAACCTAACGGTAATCGGTCGTCAACATGTGACTTGGGACAAGGGCGGCTTCTTTGACAACATTATGATTTATGAAGATTTCTGGCAGGTCCAAAAATATCCAAAAAAAGTCCTATTTTTGGTTTTTTAAGTTCCTTTTAATATAAATTACTTGACATGGCTCCCTGGCTCAAAAAAATCAGTTGTCTGGAAGTTTTGCGAAAAATCGAAAGACAAGTTCGCCTGTAATTTGTGCAGAAAACAATTGAATTATTTTGTAAGTACTACAAATTTAAGTCAGAATTTACTACGTATACATCCAATTCAATTTAATACTGAAAAGGGTGAAATTGGTGTGCACAGTGACAACAGTATAACTCAAAGAGAACGAGACTCAGTTACGTTAGTTTTTAATTTAAAGGCTGTAGCTGAAGAAAATGAAAACATTCAAGTTTCCCTGCAAAGTGATCCTGCAGCATCAGCATCAACCTCCAGTTTACCAAAAACAGTAGTAAAAAAAAAATACGTGTGACTCTGAGATTTTTCGAAAGCATTTTGATATCAGTGCCCAAACTGTGTAATTTAGATGGTCGCACGATGACGTGACCTCTCGGCGAGAGTGTACAGCGGGAGTTATATTTTACAATAGATAGATAATTAATGGACTGCACTTCTGAGATGTCACCTTCTGGAGTGTAACATCTGTACATATTTTTTTGTTAGCTTAAGAACTATAATAGGGGTGTAACCTGTAACGAATAGATACATTTGGCCGCTTAGGGTATATTGAAAAGAAGCGACAAGTGTAAGTAGTTACAGTTAGTTTTCAGTCTTGACCAAATGTTCGACAGACACTTTAAAGTTAAGCCTCCGTATTTTTCCTTTAATAAATCAAATTTTTATTTAAAAATTGTTTTATTGGTTGCCGAACGAAACTAGGACATAAAATTTATACCTATAATACTGCCGTGTTAATTCTAAAGGGCGTATCTGCAAAAAGCTAATTGTTGGGAAATCGTGTTTTTATAAATTTCCGTGTGCCATCACATGGTTTGAATTAAACAGAAAACTAGTGTTTTAGATTCATATTATATCTGTGGCAGAATCTAATGAAATAAACAGTTTTCTTAAATATTTGTTATAAATAGGGCTTTTGATACATACGCCCTTTCTGACTAACACATAATAATAAAACTCATAAGAAAAAAAGGCGTATCTGCAACTGAACCAAGTGCAAATCTTGATACTCTTAAAAAACGATTCTTGAACATTAAGTCGCGCTACAGAAGAGAATTGAAAAAAGTTGAAAGGAGTGAAAAGTCTGGAGCGGAGCAGAAGACGAATACGTGCCAAGTTTGTGGTATTTCGAAGTACTAAATTTCTTAAGAGACCAAGAAACCCAAATTTCGGGTGTATCAACGATAGACCTAGAACAGCCGGATGATGATAACGAAGTTGAAGATTCAGAAGTAAGTTTTAAATTATTTATTAACTTCCCTAAACATTCAAATACTATTTTTATTTTGTTCACGATATAAATACATATGAGGAGCAGACTTTCTATATGCAGTATGTCCATTTTCTTAAATTTTCAGGAGAGCAGAAAAACTACCACAGGTTTACATGATAAGTTATCAAAAAAGTAATTTTTGCAAAAATACAGAAAAAAATACACTATGAAGTATCATGAATACGGAAAATATTCGATTGCCGGTTTGGCAAAAAAATTCAAAAATGTATTGGACATACTGCACTTTGTTTGTCTACAATGGACAAACTGCAGTTTGTTTGTCTTTAAAACGCTAAATTTGTCAACTTGTCCATTTCAAGACAAAAAAAAAGTATTAAGCATTGGTATTACAAAAAAATCTTATTAGAAGAAATAATTTTACATTCCTTCTTACGATCTTTTCTTGCAATATTTCGTTTTTTTTTCTGCTTTTTCGATTAACATCGCCCACATGTTTACCTTCCGTATTATTCATTATTTATTAATGCCACTAGGTCTAATAACAACAATAAACCTATTGATAAAGACTTAATATTAGATCGGAGAGCGCACACACGTGAAAAACAGCGACAAAATCTACGTATGAAGGACATACTGCTATACGTTAGTACAACAGCGCTGGACATACTGCATTTAGATTGTCTTTGTAATTTTCAACAATTTTTTTACCCTGGATAGATGCTTTTTAGAACGCCCTTTTGTAATTAAAATATGTGGTATTTTACGTATAGATTACAATGCCATGTATAACTAAAAATTTATGAAAATGGACAAACTGCATATAGAAAGTCTGCTCCTCATATACTCTTGTAATTGTTTTAGGAAAGTAGGGAAAATGTTGGTAGAAATTTTCCTTTAGAGACTAATAAAAGGAATAGTGAAGAATAGTGAAAAGGAACAAATAAAAATTTGTCTCTTTAGCACATCAAAAGTGACCGACTATAAAAATGCCGCAAAAAGGAAAATTGACTAAATGGCATTGAATAAACAGTACGGCTGCAAGAAAAAACAAGCATCTTTATTTGCAATTAGTATTGAGTTTAAAGTTAGCGAACTATTAATTAAATGATTTTTTATTATATTTGGTTTTATTTATCATTAATTAATTTTATTAATTATTTATAATTTTATTTAATTAAAATTTTATTTATTAATTATTTTATTATTAAAATCATTTGATAACTATTAATAATTAATTATTTATCTAATATGTTATATATTCAATGAAAAAACTTTAAAAAAGAACCCAGAATAATTAAAAGTGAAATGATGTTTTACAACATAGTATACATTCCCTCTCGTCTGTGGCAAAAACTACAACACTTAAGTTGCATACTTAGTGTCATATTAGGTTGATCGTCTATAGGCCGCTTAAGAGACTCTTGTAGAAAATATGTTCTAAAACTTAAGGGTAGTCGCCTAGTCGGTCGTCTACATATGGCTTACGACAGGGCGGCTTCTTTGACCACATTATGAAGATTTCTGGTAGGTCTAAAAAAGTAAAAACTCAAGGGAGTTAGTCGTCATCCGAACATAGTAGTTGAAAGCGGGGACGCCTCTTTGTCTTTTGTACCGATGTGTGTTTAATAGGGCATTAATGTCAATTTTCTATATTTTTTATATTAAGTAATAAAGAACACTATTTATGCTACTTTTTTTCGACTTATTATTTTCAACTCTGAAACATTTCTTTGAATATTGAACATTTCTTAAAAATACTAAGAAGTATGTATATTGCTAGTTTGTTAAATGAAGAGAACATATTGCGTAATTTTATACAAGGATATTTTTGGACAAAAACAAATTAAGAAATAATTATCAAAAAGATTCTGTAGTCATTCCAATTTTTATATATTTTGATGAATTTGAAACGGGTAACCCTCTAAGTTCACATGCTGGTATTAAGAAATTGAGGGGTATTTATTATAATATCCCATGTTTGCCTCCCGAGTTTCAATCGTTATCAAATATTTTTGTTACCTTGCTATTCAAAAGTTCTGATTTAAAAGAATTTTTGCTCACGTATAATTTCCTTATTGTGAGTGAGTCTTTATTCAAAGCAATTTCATTGGTTAACATTTAAAGGTCATCCGTTTAGTGCAAACGTTTTACATTTTTCTTAAATAAAACATAGTATTGAAAAAACTCTTTACTTTGTTTAATATGCTAATAGTAAGTAGTATTAATTTTTATTTTTAAATTAAAACTTCTATAGGATTGGATTAACAAAAACAAATTTAATAACATAAAAGAACAAGACATTGGTGTACTTAAGAGGGGCACTTTTTTTAGGGCCCTTTTAATTTAATCAACAGATGGCACCTACTTAAATATTTTTATAAAATAAGAGGAATTTGCTATATTTAAAATATAGCAAATTCGTTGAGATAATACTATTCTATAAACAATATTCTTGATCTTAAGCTATTTTGAGTTCGTATTGAGTATGTCAAAACACACTCACTTACAAAAAAAGATAATTAAACTTTAATCATGAATTGTGTTTTTATAAATAAATATTACGAACTCAAAATAGCTTAAGATCAAGAATATTGTTTATAGAATAGTATTATCTCAACGAATTTTCTATATTTTAAATATAGCAAATTCCTCTTATTTTATAAAAATATTTAAGTAGGCGCCATCTGTTGATTAAATTAAAAGGGCCCTGAAAAAAATGCCCCTCTTAAGACATCCGACAGGGAAGATTACGGTGAACTTGTTCCGGTGATTAATGCTGCTTTAGAAATTGACAATGATAATATAAAAGAAACAAACATTGGTGTTTTTGAGACATCTAGCGTGGAACATTCTATTCAGTTTGATCCGGTGAATAATATTCCTGTAGAAATTGACTATAATACCTTAGGAGAACAGCACATTAATGTTCCTGGGACATCCGGCGTAAAAGATTACTCGGAACTTGTTTCAGCGAAAATTTCGGAAACACGCTTGATAGATTCAGAATCCGAATCTATAATAAGTGAAAGCAGTATCTTCGATGATGAGGACAGAGACAAAGATTTTAATATCGATGATTACATTCCAAAAAAGCCATGTAGTAGTAATAGTAGTACTTCAGAAAAGGCTAACTCAATTATAATTGACGTGCCTTTGTCGGAGACGATTAAAGTAAGTGCAAAATAAGGGTTTTAATAGGTCTGTTTGGTACCACAGTTCTAGTGCTACACTACTACAAATTGATTGGTGTAAAAAGTGGGTTAGTAATTGTACCACCAATCAATTTGTAGTAGTGTAGTTAGTGTAGCACTAGAACTGTGGTACCAAACAGACCTATTATAAAGGTTAGTGTAGTGTAGGGGTAAGTCCCTATGTAATTTTCGTGTACAGATATGTGAAATTTTGTTAGAATTTAAGCCAGTACGACACCATCACAAATTTGTTAACAACTTTTTTCAAAAAATTAAACAAACCAATATTAACACATTTTTTAAAGTAAAAAAAAGTTTAAAAAATGTCACCATTGGTTTTTATAAATTAAAAAAAAATTTGTGATAGTGTCATACGGTTTTTAGGCATTATGATAAAAATTTTGTGTACACAATTTTTTACACTGACTTCCCCTCTCGGGAGTCGTACATAAATTGCGTCACGCATGAAGGGGAGTTTTAAACGGTTTCGTCCACATTGCTCGAAAATAGCCGGATTTTCTGCCCTGCAGGCCGTCCCCGATTTTTTCTTATTTGTTTTTGTTACTTTTCTTTGCTTTTAGTTGGTTGGTATTATAATATTATGTACAGTAGTTACTTGCATAATATAATACCACAACCAAAATTTAATGGTAAAAATAAATAATATCTACAAATAATTAAATATTGAAAATAAAAGATTTAATCGAAATTAATATGGACCTAACATAAGAATAAGTAAAATTCATATTTATTGAAAATATAACAAAAAATACAGTATATTACGTAATAATATCATCGTCCGGACAAAACACAAACTGTGTGACGATGGGTAGAAGGGGGGAGGGTTAAAATTATGAGTCACTACGTTAATTTTTTAAATGTTATTATTTTGAGCATTTTCAAGTTGATGAAAGTAAATTTCATCGACGTAAGGATTTAAGGGAGAGATGCAAGAATATGTGATTTAATATTTGGAAGGGTGTACTTTTTTGTGACCATGAAGGCGAGTTAAGTTACGTGACGTAAATTATGAACGACCCCTACATTTTTTAAGTTTCTCAAATTTCTTTCTGCTTTCATTTTGTTGGAATGGAATGGCCTCCCTACTCGCCAGATCTCAATCCGATGGATTACAGTGTATGGTCAATTTTGGAGGCCAGAGCCTGTGGGACACCACACAAAAGTTTGGAGGCGTTAAAGCAGTCGTTGCGCCGTGAGTGGGATCGGATATCTATGGAAGAGCTTCGGCACGTAGCCTTAAATTTTCGGAAGCGTTTGACGTTGTGTATAGCAGCAGAAGGCGGCCATTTTGAAACTAGTTAATTATTCTTGTCAACAATAATGTTAGTTATTATTATTTGTTGCAATTTTCCTCCGTTTAATAAAGTTTTTATGATAAAAAGTTTTGTTATCAATTTTTTTGGGTCACCCTGTAATTTACTACGCTAAAAATATGACAAATTGTGCTGCACTTCTTGCAGCTCTTCAAAGATAAGGACAACATTTTATTCTGTTTTTATCAATGCAACTATTGCTTTCACTAGTTTTAGTGCTTTAAAGCTGCAGTTAGTAAATTATCTAGTACTTACTTAGTGTTAATTTAATAGCAATCAAAAGTTGCAATTTTGTGTTTTTATTTAAAAAAATGAATGTTATATTTAAATTATGCGAAAATAAGTTTTCTAAACTTAATTATCAAGAAAAATTAGCTATAAAAGAACAGGAGCATCCTAAACCTGAATTAATTATTGAAGTGGAAGGCAAAAGTCACGGTATAACCATATAAGAGACAATTCAATAAGAATATTTATTTAAAGCAGAGACGTGCCCAACCAACTTTTTTCAGGAGGGAGCAATCCTAAATTTTCCAACTTTTTGTAAATTTAGACAAATATTCCGCATATTGGATAAATATAAAAAACATACTGACGAAGTAATGAAAAACAGATATGTTTTATCAAAAATTATAAATTATATTCAAGTAAAAAATTAATTAATGTTTAAAAAATTTTGGTAGTAAAATATCTTTTCTCAGATTAGAATTTTACTAAAAATTTTATAATGCAGAACATCCAAAAATATTTGCCACGAGCCGCCACTGTTAGCGAATACTATTGTAACTGCACGTGACATTATAGATAAATTAGATGCAATATATGAAAGAAAAAGTTTGGCCACCCAATCAGTACAGAAAAAATTATTAAGAGGGGCATTTTTTTCAGGGCCCTTTTAATTTAATCAACAGATGGCGCCTACTTAAATATTTTTATAAAATAAGAGGAATTTGCTATATTTAAAATATAGCAAATTCGTTGAAATAATACTGTTCTATAAACAATATTCTTGATCTTAAGCTATTTTGGGTTCGTAATATCTACCCTATATTATAAAAAGATAAGGGTTCAGTATGTAACGTTTTTATGTAACGTTTTTTTGTAACATTTTTATGAAACCGAAATGCTTATACTGTATCTACCCTATATTATAAAAAGATAAGGGTTCAGTATGTAACGTTTTTATGTAACGTTTTTATGAAACCGAAATGCTTATACTATATAAGATATAAAATTATTTTTACTGTCTCATCCTTTATACCATGGTATAAACTGATCAACATCTCAGGCAATTTGATCTGTTTAGTACTTGAGACGTTGATCGTGCCGCAGCCGTCGTTCCCATCAACAAATTACGAGCTTTTATCTTCTAAAACATCAGCAGAACGTGTCAAGGAACTCCGGGAAAGACAACAGCAGCAACAAGAACTATCAAAATCAAATCCGCCAGCAAAAAAATCAAAGGAACCTTTGAATGAATGCATAAAAAGCAAAAATCAGACAGTAGCTCAAATTGCCAATAATTCTCAAATAATAATAATACCTAATGATGCCGGAGATATGACGCAAAAACGCCGATATTGCAGTGCAGTATTTTGGAAAAATTAATTTTGTAAAAAGATAAGACAAAATATGCAACGTTTTTATGCAACGCTTTGGAAGATTGTGATTGGTTCTTTCCCTTTAACCAATAGTAAAATTGCAGAACGTTTTCAAGAAATAAAAAAATACCTAATAGTAATCGATAACATTTATTTTAAATTTTCAAGCTGTATGACGTTATAATCTGTTTAAACGTTAATCCGTTGAGATATATTAATCATCGGAACAAAATGTTGTATGAAAAGTAGTTTTACAACTCAAAGTTATTTCGTTTATGTGCTATTAGGGCCGCGAAGCGGCCCGGGGGGTTGGGCCGCGACAGCGGCCAGGGGGGCAAAGCCCCCCTAGTTTATTTACAAAAACACAATTCATAATTAAAGTTTAATTATCATTTTTTGTAGGTGAGTGTGTTTTGACATACTCAATACGAACTCCAAATAGCTTAAGATCAAGATAGTAAGCAGTAACTGAATTGGAAACCAATAAAAATTTACGTGGTTAAAAATGAAGTTTCCATCATAGCGACCATAAAGAAACAATCCAGGTAACAACAAATTTAGGACTGAATGGATTACTGGAAGACGTCATTTATTCCGCTTTATTGAGGCAGCTGGAATGACAGCAATTTTTGAAAGTGACGGTAAACTCGGCAAGCCTCGTGCAAAAACCTTCACATGCGGGCTGAAATGTGACATCTTAGTCCCATGATGTATGTATAACAGCGGTGGCAAAACTTTTTACGTACGAGTGCCAAAAATTTACAAACAGTATTAATCGAGTTGCTCCCGTGCCGAACACTTTAATAGGGGAAGAATTAAGAAAAATTTTTATTTCAAAATTGTATTTTTGAAAAATTTTCAAAAAAAATTGAAAACTACGAATTTAAAAAATCTACTTCGATCGTTTAAAAATGTACAATACGATTTTCAAAAAAACTTTATTTACTCATCCCTCCAGGGCTGTAACAAGGGCTTATGGTAAGCGGTGTAATTTGAATAACATTACTCCCCCTCGCCGTTCAGAAAAAAATTATAAATACTATTTATTTATACAATATTAAAAATATGGTTAAACCAAAACATATCTATTCTAAAATGTGAATAAATTGGTGTAAAACCGGGGGTTTTACACAAGCACAAGGAACTAACAAGGTAACTTTTCAAAATTGATAAAGAAGCCAATTTAATTCTTTAGTGAATATCTCTTCCTTATTTATAGCTTTCACGCCAGTCTTTTTAAATTATAGGAGGTTTTTGCTAGATTTTCCAGAATGTGAAGAAATGGGCGTGAAACCGGTAGGTCTAAGAGGGTATTCCTCCCATGGAATTAATGAGATGAATTTTCTAAATTGTCGAAGACAATAAAAATGATGATAAATCTTGAGAAAACATTTTTTTACTTGCGGCTGGGAGGTATTCCATTTTTCTAATTGCTTTTTGTACCGTTTTATATCATTCTGGCCAGTAAAGATTTTTAAAATCAGAGTACTGGATATCGCCTTACTTTCCAACAAAGGGAGCAAGAAAGCTGACATTACCGTCCTTGAGAATTAAAAAAGTTAATAAAAGAAGTTTACTTTTTTAACGTTCAAGCAGAGTAAATAGAATTTATACTAAGGTTCAAGCCGCTAACGTCAAACTTGCTCGCTCCTTTATTGGAGAATTAGCGAGAAATCTTGACGGTAGCGCCTTTTAGCGTTAAAAAGTGAACTTTTTTAAAGTGATCATTTGTCATGAACTTTTATCGTGGGGAAGGGGAACTTTCTTACTCCCTATTGCTTTTGCTTAGCCGTTTTTACACAGCTGAATGTATTCTACTATTGATATTATTTCACGTTACTTAATTTGTAGCGCGTATAAAATGATATCATTTGTAAATCGTTAACGTGCCATTAAAATTCTCGTACGTGCCACCTCTGGCACGCGTGCCATAGGTTCGCCACCGCTGATGTATAATATACCATAGAAAATAAATCTTTAAAAAAAGAAAATTTCAAGAGTTAGGTGTGATATAGTATGTGTTGCAGACTATAAAATTCTCCACCCACCCCGTTTTTCTAATTTTAGTCATATTTTCAAATATTTTTCTAGTTGCACTCTTAATAAAATTTCATGTATGTTGTTTTTTACTTATGGTTAAAATACCCACTACTATTTTATCGTTTAGTTAAGTTTTTGTTTAATTTTGTATAATATACCTACTATTGATTTGAGACACTGCATTATTTTTTTCATAATAGACTCAAATAAAATTTACAAGTTCATTAAAAATAAATTAAAAAATATTTGTTTTTCAGAAACCATGCAATTTAAAAGTTAATTTTATTTACAATTTAAAAAAATTTATATCTATTGATATTTTTTATTGCATATAAATCCGCCCTCTACGTTATCATTTACAGTTCGCTGCGTTCAGCAGAAAAATTTATCCCGAATTTTGTTCGCGGAAAAGCGATTTAAGACTTGCGGTTTAGGCGGTTTCCCGCTTAATATGTCATGGCACTTACAGATAAAGCATGTGCTGTGGTAGGTACATGGAGCTTTTCTAGACCAACGTTTTTGGGGCCAGGCAATTTTAACTGCCACATACTATTTAATAAATTTAACCCCTACTAAGTGAGTAAAACAAAATAAAACACCATTTAAACTGTGTGAATAATGCCGCTGGAAGATTATGAGGCTATAAGTAGTTTTCCTTTGAGTATTGAAACATGTCCAAAGGAACCATCTCCTTTACAAAGATATAGAATAGTGGATCTTGGTTATGTTTTGGAATAGTCTTTAACACTACAATATGAAGATTCAAAAATTTGCACACAAGGAAAATTTAAAATCATAGAAGAACACCGGAGAGAACTTGGTCTGGTCAGCCAAGTAGTTTTCCAATGTGATATGTGTGACAAAATATTCCGTCATTCCACAGAAGATCCAAAAAAGTCGATTCTGAATATAGGCGCCGTTTGGGGAACTCTGGCTACGGGCAGTACTTTTTCACATTTTGAAGAATTGCTGAGCACAATGAAAATTCCATCGATGCCAGAAAACATGTTTTATAAAATTAAAAACGAATTAGGAAACTAGGGAATGTAGTAAGTATTTTTAAAATACGTATGGTCATTATAACAACTAAATGCAGTTAAGGGTATGCTACTATACTACAAATTAATTACATTCATCATTTATGATACAAATTTAATTATTATTCTAATTATCTGAAATAGTCATCTTTGTTTTTTAGGAGTGGAATGCATCATTGTGGAGATCAATGAAATCATTTGGAAAGAGAAGAAATATGCCATTAATTGTGGAAACCTTACATCCGACGGAATTTCATGGATCACAGTTTATATTGATGGTTCATGGAGTAAGAGGTCCTATGGTACTAATTATAATGCGTTGTTTGGTATGATAGGCATAATAGGTCAGCACCCTGGTGAACTTATATTTGTTTCTGTGCGCAACAAATATTGTAGTATTTGCGCATATGCATTAAATACAAATGTGGATCCCAAAAAACATGTTTGTTACAAAAATTGGAACAATTCTGCACCTGCTATGGAAGCAGACATGGCTAGTGAAGGCTTTTGTCTTAGTGAAGCAATGCATGGTGTGCGCTATCAAAAATTTATAGCAGATGGAGATTCATCCGTATTTGCAAAATTAAAACAAAAAGTTCCTTATGGAAAAGATAATGTGAAATTGGAGTGCACCAACCATGCATTAAAAAACTATAGAAAGAGATTGCACAAAATTAAAAACGACACCAGCATCGATTGTAAGGGCAGAAAATTGCTGACCATTCAAAAAATTGCACTTTTTCCGAAACGGGCAAAATGTTCTATATATGAACATTCGAAAAATGAAGCTAGAAACTTACAATTATTAAAGAAAGACTTACAATTGGGGTACATCATGTTTTTGGCGACCATAAGGAATGCAGGATAGAAATCTGTAACAATTATTTAAATGATGTAACGGGAGACAAAATTTCAGAGTTGAGGACTGAAGACAAATATTTATTTTCATTTAATGGGTACTTTATTTCTTCGATTAAACCATTGTAAGTTTATTTTCAACGAATTATAATTTTAGGTGCAATAGATTTACTTATAAGAAAGGCTCACTTATTACTCGAAAATGAAAATAATTCGAGAGCGGAGCGATTAATGAACATCGTTGCCAGATTTAATATGGGCAAAAGGTTGAATTTTATAAAACGGGGTTCCTACCAACGAAGAGTTCACCTTGCTGGCCTTCGCCACAATAAATGTTTTAATTGGCATACCAGCCCGTGGAAATCTTCAACAAGGAGTAGCCCAGGTAGTATAACATATTTTATAAAACATAAAACAAATTTTCTATTGTGATACAAGCTCTTCTATTGTGATAGAAAATTTGTAATGACGACAATGTAACGTAATTAGTTAGTTAGTAACGTAAATCTTTGCACAGGTAAATATTTTAAAAAATACATCACCAAAAATACAGCAAATAGCGAAAAAAAAAGGCCCGGAGAAAGCTGTTTGATGATGCAGTACCCCCAAAAAAAAGGAAAAGATCCACATTCAGTGAAAAGAAACCTAATGTAAAGACTGTCCCGACCAACGATCTATTATTATTTATTACACAGTAATAGAAGATCTATGGTCCCGAGAAATTACCCGCCACTTTCAGGTATAAGATTTTAGCTAAAATTCCATAAAATTTGTTAAAATTTTATTACTTTTGGGTTCACAGTAGGCTTACAAAAGCACACAATTTTATTCGTCTTTGAGTGTTAATCGGTATTAGCACAGATTACTACTACAGATAGATAGATACAGATAGATACCTGTAGGTAGGTACCTAATACTATTAAAGACGCTATAAACTTTTTTCGCGAAAGCGTTTTACATAGAAACTTAATAAGAAATATTCCAATGTTTTGTGAAACACGCTGGTCTGCTAAATATAAACGCATCCGAATTTTTAAAAAATTTTAATAATGTACATAATGCGTTCGAGAATTTGTTCTCTGGAGAAGAACAATGCAATACTTCCACCAGAAGCAAGGCTTATCAATTGAACGCAGCTTCTGTTTTTATTATTTGCTTAAAAATAATAGCAAAATATTCTGCCCAACTAGAACCAGTGACGAACATAACAAATTTATATCGCAGTTACTACTAAGAAACTTGTAATCTTCAAAATGCTCTTAAAATGAATAATACTAACTAAGCAAAAGTGAGTTACAATGTTAATCATATCAGGTGTCAATTTATCTAGAAATATGAATACGTTTTACGAATCATGGTATTATCAAGCGAAGTATACGTAACCACAAAAAACATTTGAAAATTAGCGACATAATGTATAATAAATTATTATACATATTAGACTATTAAAATTAGAGCCCGGATTCTAAGCTTTTTGCTTATTGCTCTAAATTATAAGCAGAAGATATTCCTTTTGGATCTTGATGTTTTTTAAAAATTGCAGTGATTTGACCTAATGTTGATAGTGCTTTTTTTTCAAGATTTTGCTTAAAAAGCATGTTAGTGCTTATTAAAGCTTTTTTTAATGATTTTTTGAGATTTGGAATAATAATTACAAAAATTAATAATTTAATTTCGAATGGAAAAAGAATTATTGTCGAGGCGCCTTTGAGAGTGCAAGCTTTTAAAGAAAATTTTCCTGATACACTTCTTCTTCCTGAAACAGTGCTTACAGGTGGAGAACGTGGCTCAATGCTGCCCTATACTATGCGACAAATTTTAAGAATTTTCAAAAATTTGTTTCTGAATTGTCAGAATCAATAAATCAGAAAAAAGCAATAAGATAATGTCAAGAAATGTAAAAAAATACATTAATTCGACAACAATTAAGCTATATCAAAGTTAACTCTTCATACGTTCCATCATCCACAGAAAATTTGGAAAAAATATATTTGACTTTAGTGGAATCTGTAAATATTATAAATAATTTTAAAAAGAAAATTTTAGATGGACATTTTTTGATTGAAAAGCATGAGATAACGACAGATGACAATCTTTGAAAATGGAAAATTTGAAAAAATATATGATAATTAATCTTTTTTTATAATTATAAAGCAAATGTCTAATTAATATTTAATAAAAATTATTATTTTAATTTTTGATTTTTAGTGCTTTTTTCAATTTTATTTAACTTTTTTTTTCATTTTTTAAAACTTTTTTAAGCGCTTATTTTGGAATTATAAGTGCTTATAAATCCGGGCTCTAATTATAATAGTCGAACTATTTTTTATGAAAGTATCAATAAAATTATTATAAGAACGTGATAGAAACCCTACTTACCATTGCAATTAATTTCGTAAAAACAATAAAAATTACACCATCACTTTGTATTTACTAGAACTTTTCTAAAAGTATTTTCACAAACAAGATGAAGAATTGTACACTTTAAGTACTTCTACTAAATAACGGTAATACCGGCTGTACACTCTTGCCTGAATGTCTTGGAGAGACTCGATAAACTAAACACTTGACTCAACACCACGATACACTACACATAAGTGCATACCTAGTTACTAAACACCATCTAAAAAAACGGTCACTATTGCACATGTGTATAGAGACCGTGCGCAAAACGAGCGCCAGCGCTCATTTCAACTCTAGCGGACACAACACGACTAACTAACGGGAGACAAGTTAAACTTAAAGTAGTTCACACACCAGAGAGGTGGCGATACTTTAACTATTACTAAAAGGAGTATTTTTGTAGTTATATTTAATTTATGGCATAAAGGACGGCAAAAATAAAATTTAAATTAATTAAATGTGGTTTCGAAAATGTCTGTTACGATAAATTACCGCAATATAATTTAAAAAAAAGGGAAATACTTTTTTGAAAGCGGTCATATTTTGAACGTGATAGAAAATGTTAGTCTACATGAAACTTTCATTTCGGCAAATATAGTTAAACATATACTATGTATAAATCCACCACCCTACAATATTAAATTACATCTAATTGAAAGTACATTTTTGTTTGACTAGCAAGTCAAACTAACGCATCACTTCCCGTGTGATTCGCGTTTCACAACTGTCTACATGACGCGACGTGAAGATTGATGTGCGAGTCAAACTCGCGTCGTCTAATTGCGTTTTTATAATTGTTTGATTGAACTATAAAAAAGTTTCGCGATTACTTTGAAGTATATTGTTTGAATATTTACCTATATTTTTGAGAATTGGTGTAGTTGATTGTTGCCGACAATGAATGAATTCATATTTAGGCTACCTATGCCAAATGTTTTATTGTTATTGACCATGCAACTCATGATGTTTCCATTAGATTTGATGTTATTGTCTGGCCTTCAGTTAAACTAAGAGAGAGTGGTGAATATGTGATTGCCCGGCAAGTTATGGAGCAATATGTAAACATAGGATAAGATGGGGTCAAACGGACACTTATTAAGAAAAAAAGGCGTAAGTTTTTTTAGAGATGTTGCATAGTCGCTACTGCAGTAGCACTCGTGACGTTGACATGTCAGATTAGTAATACGAAAGTAATCCGATAATTTTTTTGCAATTTAAGGCTGTTATTGTACTTTAAAGCTGAAAAGTAATAAAAAATGTAAGTGAAATTAACGTTATTGTTAAATTTTTGTAATACATTTAAATTTATTAAAAAATCCTGCAAAAAGAAGACGAGCAAACGCAAATAAATCTAAAGTGTTAACCGATTTGAATTTTATTGAAGATTTAAAGAAAAAGAAGTTATTAATAGAAGAAAAGGTAGAAAAAAAGACTAAGTGCCAAACTACACGAGCGTTATTTCCGTCGCGTATTTATCGTCGCGTATTCTCCGCTCGACCTGTTGCAACTACACGGGAGCGTATGGGAGCGATATTAACACGCCGGGTACAGTTCGTGAAGAAGCTTTTGTTAATGATGTTAGTTTAAAAATGAATACCACTACGATCGGTTGTGTTTCTGCACTAGCTATTTATATGATTTTAAAGAAAAGAAGAAATCGTCGCCGTTGGTGGGTTCATCCATTGTTAAGCAATAGGTTGTCAACGGGATATTTTCATCTAAAATTTAGCGATCATAGAAAATATCCAGAAAAGTTTTTCTCGTATTATCGAATGTCTGTAAAAACTTTTGACGAACTACTGGCGCATTTACATGAATCTTTACAAAAAAATGACACAAACATGAGACAGTCGATTCAACCAGCAGAAAGATTGGTTATTACTTTGAGGTAAGTGTACGCTTTTATTAATTTTTTAATTTAAGTTTATTAATTAGTATACAAATATGGAAAAAAAAATTACATAGGGTATAAATTTAGTAAAGATTCGTCGTGACTACTCTCTTGAGAACCCATATCGTGCTGTAACTGCCACTCACTCAAAGTAGAGATATTCGACGAGGGTCCTGAACCTGTAAACATGGACTGAGGGGAGTGCGTTGGGGTTTCCTGATGTAAATGTTGCTCTCTTGAAGATGTTATGTTAGTTGGCTGAAGAGATTGATGCCTAGCAGATACAGTATTGTATTTTATGGCTTGCATAATCTGCATTCTGCAATCAATCAATACATCTTCAGGAAGGCGATCCATCAAGGGCAACAATGACATCAAGAAAGCTTTATTTCCAAATTTATCTTTTGTCATTTCGTCTCTTTGAAGAGCCACGCTCTCTGTTAACACTTTCGTAATTTCACAAATTTCTTTTCTATCGGCAGGATCTAAGCTGCCATGAGTTCTTCTACGTTTAGAATCTCGCAAGCCCGAAGGGGGTGTTTTAGAAGAACTTGCCTGCAAATTTTCTTCTGCTACGCCTGCAGTTGCGTCCACAGCTGCGCCTAATTCTTTATCTTCATCTACAGTGACTTCGGTAATATTAGACACTGTATTTCTATTTTCAATGAAAGCATTCAAAAATAAGAGATTGTCGAAATACATGTATTTTTTTTTCTTTGTAGCAGCTTGCCCACTTTTAGTATATTTAATGGCTCTAAATTCTTTTCGAAACTGATCTCTCAACGATTTCCATTTCGTTTGCAAGTCTTTCCCTAGAAATAAATTTGAATGGGTCAAAATAATGATATAATCTAGTAGGTACTTGAAAGTAATAACAAAATATTTTTTTTTAGATATTTGGCAACTGGATCTGACTTTGCGTGTTTGGAATATGTTTTTCAAGTGTCAAAAAGCATAATCAGGCTTATAATTAGAGAAACATGTATAGTTTTATGGAAAATTTTACAGCCTTTAGAAATGCCTTTCCCCACAAAAGAAAAATGGCTAGAAATATCGGATCAATTTGAACGGAAAAGTGATTTTCCACAATGCTTAGGAGCAATCGACGGCAAACATATCCGGATAATTTCTCCCCCGAACACAGGCACGGAATACTTTAATTACAAAAAGTTCTTTTCAATTGTTCTACTGGCGATTGCTGATGCTGATTATTGCTTTACAGCAATAGATGTGGGTTCATATGGGCGAGAAGCAGATAGTAATGTATTTAAAGTTCTATTTTTGGAAAACTGCTAGTAGAAAAGCAGCTTAATTTGCCTGAAAACAAGCCACTTCCACATACTTTGGAGCCGTCATTACCTTACGTATTTGTGGCCGATGAAGCATTTGCTCTACATGAAAATTTATTACGTCCATATGCTACAAAAAATTTAGCAATTCCCGAAAAAGTGTTTAATTACCGCTTAACCAGAGCCAGGAGGTTTGTGGAATGTGTTTTTGGTATTCTAAGTAACAAATGGAGAGTATTTCATACAAGTATACTTGTCGATGAAGATTTTGCTGTAGATATAACAAAAGCTGCATGTGTATTGCATAATTTCGTAAGAAGAAGAGATGGTTTTGACAACGATAACACATTTCTAAATCCAATGGAAAATATTGCAGCTATAGGTACAGGGGGTCGTCAAAACGTTGGTACTGCCGTTAGAGATGAATTTAAAAAATATTTTGTTAGTGAAAACGGGGAAATAGCGTGGCAATATAATAAAATTTAAAATAAATGTATGCCTATATTATTTCTGTTTAGCTTAAATAATAAAATAAGTTTACCTCTTTTATTTTTTTCGTCTGCTTCCAGTTGACCCCAATCTTCATAAATAGCAACAGCTACTTCTTCCCATAATTTTATTTTTAAATCTCTGTTGCTGTACTCTTTCATTTTCATATTATACAGCGCTGGATGTTTCTCAATTTCGCTAATAAACTTTTCCGTTTCAAACATTTTTTACAGACTGTACACTCGCTGGCGTTTTACGCTTCAATGTAGTTTGCCAGATTCAAACACTGCGTTTGCATTCTCAGAAATACGCCGGCGAGCCTCGACGGGAACGGAAACAACGCTCCCGATAGCGTACAACTCGCTGACGCCGACGGAAGAGCGTTTTCAACGTTGGAAATTACGCTCGTGTAGTTTGCTCCATTTAAACGTATGGTTTTCAATACGACGGAGAATACGCGACGATAAATACGCGACGGAAACTACGATCGTGTAGTTTGGCACTAAAGCTTTGAAACCTTCCAAAGGAAAAAAAATGCATCTACTTTTTTGCACTAGTAACGGCGATGATCCATACTTCCTATGTATTAACTGTGCCAGTGATTCTGACTAAAAGTGCAAATTGAGATATTTATAACGTGTATAATCTTATGTCCGTTTGCCCCCGAGTGTGGGGCAGACGGACATTTCTACCTTATGTTTGTTTTTGTTTAAGTTCTCAAAAACTGTTTTTATTTTTTTACTTTAATGCTATCATTTGCTAGCTTAATAACGGTATTATCAAACCAAATAATTATTTCTTAAATATTATGTTGCTTACAATAAATATTACTATAAAATTCAGTAGTGTCCGTTTGACCCCGTCTTACCCTATCGCAGTTTTGTTTATGTATTATACCGGGTGCTGAATGAGTTAGGCGAACATAGGATATTAACATGCAAAAACTTATTTTTGAAAATTCCTGCTTCCCTAATTATTTTAGAGAAAAATTGAAAAACACAAATATAATCTAGAAATATAAACTACGAATGATAAAGGCATTAGATTTTATCTAGCTTTTACGTAAATGGTCAAAAAATTCTTTTGAAATTGTTAAAACTTTTATTTATCAGACTTGCCATGGAAGTTTCCGAGGTAATTATTTTTGATAAGTATAAAAAACAATTGCACGTTGTTGACAGCTTTGCACTTTATTAAATTTTAATTTCATAAAATGGAATATTACCTTGGAAACTTATACATGGCCAGTTTGATAAATAAAAATTTTAACAATTTCAAAAGATTTTTTGATCATTTACGTAAAAGCTAGATAAAATCTAATGCTCTTATCATTCGTAGTTTATATTTCTACATTATATTTGTATCTTTCAATTTTTCTCTAAAATAATTAGGGAAGCAGGAATTTGCAAAAATAAGTTTTTACATGCTAATATCCTATGTTCGCCTAACTCATTCAGCACCCGGTATAAATAATGATCCCATAACATCCAAAACCGATAAACCGCGAGAATGGATCAAGCTTTCCGCTTTTTGTAAAAAAAATATTCTCAAGGCAAAACATTTTAGAACCTTTATATAAAGGAAGATATAAACTGTGATTACAGAAATGTTTTAAAAGAAGATGTAAAAATAGAAACAGACAGATTTTTTGGGAAATGTATTATCTAATGAGATTTTGATTGGGGGTGTCTTGAATTAGAATGTTCTAAACAAGGGCGGATCCAGGCGATGGGGGCAATCGCCCCCCCTCTTGAAAAAATTAGGCATTATATAATATAAAACGTAAAAACTAAAAATGACTAAAAAATTTCAAATTTAAAATTTGTAAATTTACATTTTATTATAATTTTTAAATTTGTTGGTAAATAATATATTTCAAAAATAAAGTAACACTAACTTTCGGGTAAAATTTTTGCTGAAAAAGAAAAAAATTCTGTGTAAACGTAAAAATGGCATATTGAAAAGGGTACTAATAACCAGTCATAAAAATATTTTGTAAGGGATAAAATTTCTTTGATGTAACCGCATGGGAAACTAGAATAATTTGGGTTTTTCTCGGCTTTTTACAAATAAATTTTTATTAGGTAGATCAACTAATACATTTCAAGAAATTCATTATTATTTTAAATTTAAAACTTCCTTTTAATTCTATGAATGTCTTATTGTTCGTTATTGTGATCTATTCGTGGTAGTAAATTTAAAGAACAGACACTCTTCCTGTAATCGGAAAATAGCTATACCTATGGCGCGCCGTTTTACTTTTTATTACAAAATTTAAATTGTATATCGTTTAAATAACAAACGTTTTAATTGTAATAATTTAAACATTTGTTGAAATTTTGTGTTGCAATGAAAACAATTGTTTAAAAATATCTGTCTATTTAATGCAATTGTTGAGTTATTTCATTTGTTGAAATTGTGCACTTATAAAATTAAAAATTTAATTTTGTATTTTTTAAACGACAATTGCTTTAATTATAATGGTTTAAACGTTTGTTAAATTTTTTTTTTGTATTTAAACAATTGTTAAATGAAATATGTCTATTTAATACAATTATTGAATTTCTTATTTGTGAAATTTTTACGTTATAATTTAAACTTTACAAGAAAAATTGTATTTAATGCAATACAATTTTAAACGTTACACTGAAAATTATCGACGATTGTTTTTATACGTCTCTGGTATCGGCGGATATTTTTTGAACTTCACTTGAAATGATTAGGCAACAATGGGAAAGATTGAAAAATTCAAATTTTTAACAAGTGGTATGGATTGCCTATATGTAATACGTAACTTTTATTATTTTAAGATTTTCAAAAATAACTAAATTTTGAACCAATTTATGTTTAGCATAAATATATTGTACTCTCCTACTGCTCTTATTTTTAAATTTTATAAAAATTAAAAAAAAATCAAAAATTATAGGGGAAAATTACCAGCAAATAGAAAGAGCACAAACTTTTGCTCCGGCCAGCCTTTCTGTCAAAAGAAATATAAAAAAAAAAAAACGATATGAATTCTTCTATATCACAATTTAATTTTACATAAAAGAAAATAATTTTTGCGCAAAAGAAAAATTAAAGCAAATAATCATATAACACTTCGATTCTTTCGTTTGAACCGATGAATTTCAATTCATAGCCAACACTCCAATGAATTTGCTTGTAACCAGATACTATTAATATTAAGAAAAATAACCTGCTGGTTACAAAACACTTTCTGGAAAATTATATTTACATAAAAAAAACGTTGGGTACCTTTTAAATCTTCTCACAATCTTCACGACCAAACCAACAATGATGATATTTGATTATCCAAACTTCAAACATGGCACTGATATGAATAAAATTGTTTATTAAAAAAATTAACTTTTATAAATTTCCATCGCACTTTAGTGTTTTAAAATTTTAAATCTTGAATCATCCAATTTAATATCTTGATTTGAATCACAAACTTGGTTTTCAATAATAAAAGAATAACGACGCTGTAATACCACACGGAAAAAAAAAATTACTTGGTTGAAATAAAAACTATTTAAATCAAGAAAATCTCTTACTTGAATAGCCGCACGAAAATATTTTCTTTATTTAAGAAAAAAATATTCTTAATTTAGTTTTCTTAAATCATGTAAGAATATAGTTAAATTAAACATGGCTTTCTTAAATGAAGTAATAAAAAATTTACTTGATTCACATATCTACCATTTTTAAATCAAGAGGTTCTGTTTTTAATAGCCGCAAATGAATATTTTCTTGATTTAAGAAAAATAATTTTTTTAAACCACGTAAGTTTATTGTTGAATTAAAATATGGTTTTCTTCAATGAAGTAACAAAAAATTTATTTGGTTCAAATAGATACCATTTGAATTAAAAAATTCTTTTTTAAATAGCTGCAAATAAATCAAACAAATATTTTAACATGTTTTATTATTATAATTATAATATATAATGTAACTATACTAGTACTATTATAGTACAAGGTTTGTATACAAACAGACTTACAAGTACCTACTATAACTAATATAACATTATTTAATGAAAACAGAATACTTATAAAATTTCTGGAATTACAGTTAAAGATTCTGATGAGGTGGAGTATGGATCGGTTGATAATGAATCCGCTTGGCTATCCTAAAAGAAATAATAATTATAGTTATTAAAGGATGTAAACATAAGGGAGCAGAAAAGCTGACGTTATAGCGTCCTCTAAAGTTAAAAAATTTCATGATAGAAGTTCAATTTTTTAACGCTAGAGCCTCCAACGTAGAGCTTCGAAAAAGCTTAAGGTAGCATCTCGAGCGTTAAAAAAGTGAACTTCTGTCATGAACTTTTTTCATGGGAGAGGGGAGCTTTCTCGCTACCTATGGCGTTAACTTTTGTCTGTTTATATTAGCAATACTCTGTATACACTTACCACCGATTTCATAAAAGCTTTAACTGGCCGTTAAAAATAACGGTGAATTTCTATTGGCTTCTTATAGTTAAAGTTAGTTAAATTTAGCGCTTTTTTTAAAACTTTTATGAAACCGGGTCCAAGAGTAGTTGCAACACACGGAGTAGTTCAGTTGAACGTCAGCCAAGTAACTGAAAGTTAGTAAGTTTTTTAAGTAATAAATTAATTTATAATCGTTGCAAATATTTCTATAAATGCTAATTATTATTTTTAAAATAAGTAGGCAAAAACCGGGGCTGAGACAACTCGCCACAGCCAACTTGCCGCGGTCCAACTCGCCACCGTCAACTGAAAAGAATTTGAATTTTATGATTAAATTTTTGAACGCTTAAATTTGGTCAAGTCCCCGGATATTTTCTACTTTTTGACGATTAAATCGATTTAGTCCATGTTTTTTTTTTTGCAAAAATTTGCATGTTTCAGATCAGATTTTATGTTTTGTATCGAGAGTTCAAAGAATTAATAATTGAGTAACTGGTTGGAAAATCACTTATTAACAAAGACATTTAATAAATAAATTGCATTTTATGGCTGCATGACACTTGTACTGATTTGTTAACAAATTTGGTAACAACTCATTGGTTGGTAAAACAAACCAATGTTAGTACCGATGCTGGTTGTTTAACCAATCAATGGGTCGTTACCAACTTTCTTAACATAGTACAAGGGTCACAAGATCTTTATGATCATTGATGATATGATGATAAGATCAATGGGTTGTTACCAACTTTCTTAACATAGTACAAGGGTCACAAGATCTTTATAGTAATCGTTAACCATTTAACAACCACTTAACGATGATTTTCCAACCAGTTACTCAACTATTAATTCTTTGAACGCTCGATACAAAACATAAAATCGGATCTGAAACATGCAAATTATTGCATCCATGGTTTTTATACGAGAACTTCACCAAATTTAAGCGTTCAAAAAGTTAATCATAAAATTTAAACTATTTTTAGTTGACGGCGGCGAGTTGGGTTAGCGACGAGTTAGTCCGGGGCAAGTTGACCGGCGGCAATTGGTCCGCGGCGAGTTGTCCTAAACCCAAAACCTTACTCACACACTCAAAGATTCAAGAATTGCTTTGAAAAATTTAGTAGTTCTACTTACTTGAAGTTGGAGATAAACTTTGGATCTTGCTGAAAATTTTTTTCGTACACCTTAAATTGGAATCAATTCCTTAATATCCTTTTCCTCCAATTGATTATAAACAATCCCATCAATTTGACTTTCTTAAACAAACCAAACTTAGTTAATATTCGTACATTAATTACCAGTATTAATTCAATCAAAATAATAAATAAATAATTTTCTGTGACTACTACGTTAATTGAAACATTAATTTATAAAACATTACAATCGTGTTATTACTTTACATGATGCACTGTTAAAAATGCACAATTGCAAGATCTTATGTTCGAACTGCGTCATCTTGTCGCACGGGGGGTTCACAAAGAGGAGGTTCATAAAGATGTTCACACGGTCTATAAATAATAGAAATAAAATATACCCAAATAATATTAAAATCATTTTGAATATTAAACAGTAACAAAAAATAAATTAACGTAACGTTTACTTACTTTCAAAAACCTTCTGTAAATTTTCCAAATCCCATTTTAACAGTTTATCACTTACAAATTTATCCATAATAGTATGACACTAAACCATTTATAACTAAACTTATAGTCACAAGCAGAAAGATTACCCAATTTTTCAATAAATTAAAAAGTTGTACAATGACAATACGATACATATAATATGTACTTATGCAAATACGCAACAAGCTGGAATGGGATAATTGGATCGGGTACATCTAACCTGCATGAATATAATAACATGCGCATGGTTCATCTAAGTTTTTCTTCTTTGCTGAGAACTACAAAATGATTTTACAACAATAAGTTACTCCTTTTAAGAATACGTTAACATTTATATCATTAGAAAAATAGTTTTCTTTGTTCAAGCTAAACATTCTTGGATCAAAATTATATTTCTAGTAAATTATATTCTTTCTTGAAGAAATCAGACATTTTTATTACCAGCATATTTTATCGTGTTAAGAAAACATATTTTTAAACGAAATAAATAATTTCAAGAAAATATTTATTCTTCATTTAAGAAAACCTTTTTTTCCGTGCATGCACCACGCTACAATGGAACGCCAACAAAAAAACTAACTCCTCGATCCCAAGTATTTAAACGCTTTTTACACTCCGATAACTTTTGGAAAAATCTTATATTCTCAAATTCAAACAAACTGGTCCAAAATTAAACATTTCGGGAAAAACTGACGAGGAAAACCATACAAGGACGTCCATTCGCCCTGACGACCTTCCAAAAGATAAAAATTATATCCGGCTTTTTGCCAAACTCGAAAAATCAAAATTTCCATACAATTCTATTCTGCCACTCCTGCTACCAACTATTCCTTTTGAAATCCCTAACTTTTACAATTTAATATCCAAAAAAATTTCCTTGAATTGGAAACGTTGACTGCTCAAACTTAAAACGAAAGCACAAGCGCCTTACAAAATAAACAGAAGTGTTACAGTGACTTCTTCTCAACATAAATTTGAATAATAAAAATTGCGCCAACATACTTAAAAAAATTTTCTTTTTTTAAAAAAAAACCACAAATTCTACAATTTGAAAAAAAAACCAAAAGGTCATTCATATCGCTTATTTACACATTTCCTTTTAAAAGGTAGCTTGTTATACGACAATATATTTTTTATACTAGCAGTCTGGTGTATATCAAATACGGATAGGAAAAGAACAACCACCCCATTACATTTCCCTAGTAAAGTCTTAGTCGGGAAGATCGCCAACATCCGGTTCGGATAGGCACTTGATTGGTACTTAATGAAGAAAAATTACTGATAATAAAAAATAAGAAAATGCGCAAAATTTAACAAAGTAAATTTGAAATCAAAATATTAATTTTAAATTAATAAAATTAAATTAAATGTACAATTTTCTTTTATCTATTTTATAATCAATAATAATTATAAATAATAATAAATCAATAAAATATATTTGATTTATACTTTTATACCTCGTTTGTACTTGTTTGTTTATATTTTATTTTTGTCTGTATCAAAACAGTTTTCTTTGAGATATTCAAGAAAAACATTACCTACATTTACACCTATTAAAAAAAATTATAATTTAAACTTTCTGAAATTTGTTCTTGACGTGTTTTTTTTCATGGAGATGATTATACTTCGCAAACGGAAAACACGATACAAAATATACAATTCTTTACCGTTAAGTACTATACCTACAATGGGGTATTCCAAGAAGGTATAAAACCCAAATCCTAAAGGATTCCTTCTTTTTTAACCTTTTAGCAATAGCGGTCGACTTAAAAATTCTAATAATAAATTTAAATTGTTTATTTTTATTTAAACCGCTTATCACTTTCATGCTAAAAATTTAAGTCAATACTGTGCTGTTAACAATAAATAATTTTAAATGATTATTATAAATAAATTAATTAGATAAATCATAAAACTATTTAAGTAGGTACAGTAATAATTTAGAAATCAAAATTAGTTACGAATTGTAATTCAGTAATTGTTACGCATGCTATGGATGCGCGAGAGCCCCAGTCCTATTGGGTAATAAAGTGCCAATTTATTAGAAATCATATCTGTTTTCAATAGTTTTCATTTATAGAAACGGTACGTTGAATATGAGAATTTGGGGTGCACGAAAGGCAAAAATCTGCGCGTAATCATATTTTGCGTCAATGATCTGATAGATACGAGTTGCATTTTGGTAATTATTGAGCATAACGTTTCTTGTCGGCATGGATCATTTTCAGGGGGGAGGGCAAAATACAAAAAAATGTATTATAAAAGAATTGTTATCGTTTAAAATCAAAAATTTTAAAAACTTGCGCTGGTCAAATATTAAATGTCAAAAAAAATTTCAGCATCCGAAAGTCAGGCGACAGCTGCCCCTTTTGCCCCCCATAATAGACGCCCATGCCTGTTAGTTAAACAACTAATTTTTTATTCAGGGATGAGCAACACGCGGCACGCTACACTTTTTCGTGTGGCTATTCTGTACGCTGTAAAAGATCAATTTTAAAAATGTTGTGCTCAGATCCCTTAAAAATATTCAGTTCGGCTGCCAATTTTTGTACTGAACGATGGCGTTTTTGTTGAATCCGTTCCCTCACAAATCACAATGTCACAATTTTCGCTACTCGTACTGTCCTCGCTGATCGCGGCTTACCAGATCTTTTTGTATCCTCTATAGAGAGAAGGCCTCATTGTACCGTTTTGTAGGGTTGTAAACAAAATCACGATTGATCCCGATGTTTTTTAGGTCTTTAAAAATGGCACCGGACGCTCACCATTCAAATATTTTGCAATTATCATCTTTCGAAACTACTTCATTGCGATTTGTAAGTAAATGACAAGTGACGGAAATTTGATATGACCCTTATTTGTTTACTTAAATATGGCGATGTCAAACTATAAAAAAATCATGTCTTTCAAGTTGGCATTAAATTTTTAATACGAGCTCGAAAAAGTGTATTCGAATATATTGAACACGGGTTATATACTTTGTGTTTGTTATTTCACTTGCACAGTATAATTATTTATCTCTTGTTTAATCTCAAAATAAATAAAAGTTACTTATTACATAGGCAACCCATACCACCTTGTTCTTGGACACAGTTGCCAGTTAACACATCAATTAAAGAAAAGTTCAAAAAATATCCGCCGATGCCAGAGACGTATAAAAACATTCGTCGATAATTTTCAGTGTAATGTTTAAAATTGTATTGAATTAAATGCAATTTTTGTTGTATTGTTTAAATTGACAGACGAATAAATTCAACAATTGTATTAAATATACTAATTTTTTTAACAATTGTTTAAATTACAACAAAAAATTATAACAAACGTATAAATTATTATAATTAAAGCAGTTGTCATTTGAACGAAAGAAAACTAAATTTATAATTTTATAAATATAAAATTTCAACAAATGCAATAAATCAACAATTGTATTAAATATATAGTTACGTCACCACTAGTCCAGGAGACACCAATCAACATTATATTAGATATCACCCTTCGCATTAATTATTCATAACCACCTATTGTTTTCAATGTTCCTATCAATGTATTTAAATAACTTGCAAACCTTTTACTGCATTTAGGTTTAATCTACTCTTTTATCAATGTTCATTTAATAATTTAACTTACAAATATAATAGCTTGCATCTTAAACTTAATTCATTCTCGTCGATGCATTATTTAATAGTTTTACAGCTGCATGTTATTTTGTTTGTTTAATTCATTTCTATTAATCTTTTACTGTTTCACGATCAATCATTGTACCTTATGTTTTACTTAAATTTATCAATAGATAATATCTAGGAATATTGTAAACAACCGATTTTATAAAAGCTTGAGTTAAAACTCAAGCTCCTCAGTTGTTCTTTATGCTTTATGCTTGTAACGTCTCATTAGTGTATTTTAATTTTAATAAAAACTTTTTTAAAATTCAAACTTGGTAGTTGTGAATTTAACTATATATTGTCGTATAATTTTTGGATGAAGAAATTTATTTATTTATTTTAATTTTGTATTTTGATTTTAAAAATTGAAAGTTGTTACGCCTATGGTGTAGTAGCCAAGGTGGGGGAAATTTTTAATTTTAGAAGGGGACTCGCGAGCGATCCACGGAGCTGCAAGGTCGCAGTTTTGTGAAATTGCGAGATTAAATGTAAATTTTGAGTTATAATAAATTTTGAGTGCAGCACATAAGTTTTGTGTAGTTTTTATTTATTTTAGAAAAGAAGAATATAATTATTGAAAATTTTAAGTTCCATTTGTTGCGAGTGAGAGAGAAAAATCTACTACATTTGTCGCTAATCAACGTGGGGCATATGGTGAATATTTTTGAGAAGTAGATTTTTGTAAAAAGTAGATATTCACCACAGAACTCATCTTTGACCCTGAGGTTTTTAAAAGATTTTTCAAAATGAGTGCTTCGGAAATTATAAACTTTTTGAGAAGGATGGACGAAGAAAGAAAAAGGGAAAAACAAATCGAGGATGAAAAAAGAAAAGAGGATATGAAGGAGATGGTAGAACGTATCAAGAAATTGTTTGATAGTAAGATCGAACAAATAAAGATTACGATAAAAGAACCAAAAGAAGAAATAGTAGTGAAAGAAGAAATTCCAGCAGAAATGATTGAATCATCGCAGGAGAGTATGGAGGGATTAAGTAAAACTGTAAAATGTCATGACGGCAGCACTATTAAAAAAGTCCAGAATTCGAGAAGGAAAACAATAATTTTTGGATGAAGAAATTTATTTATTTATTTTAATTTTGTATTTTGATTTTAAAAATTGAAAGTTGTTACGCCTATGGTGTAGTAGCCAAGGTGGGGGAAATTTTTAATTTTAGAAGGGGACTCGCGAGCGATCCACGGAGCTGCAAGGTCGCAGTTTTGTGAAATTGCGAGATTAAATGTAAATTTTGAATAATAATAAAAGTTGAGTGAAACAAAGTTTTCTTGAGTGTCTTTATTTCTTTTAGTAAAGAAGAAGATTGAGCTAAGCTGGTGTAATAATATTACCGTTGAAAATTTATGGGCTGGTTTTATCTACTACAATATATTTCTTTTAACAATTGTTTACATTGAAACAAAAAATTTCAACAAATGTTGAAATCATTGAAATGAAATCAATTATTATTTAAACGATACGCAATTTAAATTTTATATTTTACTGCAAAATTTTATTTTTGTGTTGTTTAAATAACAAACGTTTTAATTATAATGATTTAAAACATTTGTTGAAATTTTGTGTTGCAATGAAAACAATTGTTTAAAAATATCTGTCTATTTAATGCAATTGTGTAGTTATTTCATTTGTTGAAATTGTGCGTTGCAATAATAATGCAACAATTTTAAAATTATCAATTTTAACTTTGTATAGTTTAAATAGTTATCGGTTTAATTAGAATGTTTTAAACGTTTATTGAAATATTTTGATTAATTTAAGCAATTGTTAAAAGAAATATGTTCATGTAATACAATTGTTGATTTTTTCATTTGTTCATTTTTACGTTATAATTTAAGCATTGCAATAATTTAAACATTACAACAAAAAATTTTATTTAATGCAATACAATTTAAAACATTACACTGAAAATTTTCGACAATTGATTTAATACGTCTCTCGTACGGATATTTTTGGAACTTTTCTTGAATACCAATGGCAACTCTGTAGACAGAAGAAATGTCAAGCTATACTTGTGGGATGCCCGTGTTACATGTAACTACGTAACTTTTATTTAATTTTGTCAAAAAAGATGTTTTTTAAAGGTTTATTGGTTTTCCAGTAATGATTAAACTGTCGATCAAATCATAAATTTGAATTCTTGATGATTCTTCTGTCTACATAGTTGCCAAAAATATCCACCGATACGACAATGCGAGAGCCGAATTAAAAGCAATTGTCGAAAATTTTCAGTGTAATGTTTTAAATTGTATTGCATTAAATAAAATTTTTTGTTGTAATGTTTAAATTATTGCAATGCTTAAATTATAACGTAAAAATGAACAAATGAAAAAATCAACAATTGTATTACATGAACATATTTCTTTTAACTATTGCTTAAATTAATCAAAATATTTCAATAAACGTTTAAAACATTCTAATTAAACCGATATCTATTTAAACTATACAAAGTTAAAATTGATAATTTTAAAATTGTTGCATTATTATTGTAACGCACAATTTCAACAAATGAAATAACTAAACAATTGCATTAAATAGACAGATATTTTTAAATAATTGTTTTCATTGCAACACAAAATTTCAACAAATGTTTAAATTATTACAATTAAAACGTTTGTTATTTGAACGATATACAATTTAAATTTTGTAATAAAAAGTAAAACGGCGCGCCATAATACCTATTATTACCTATATAAGTGAGGTGGTGAATATTTTCAATTATTTTTGTACTTGTGTCCTGAACAGAATAGTGTTGTTTGTGCTAGTTATAATATTGTATGTAGTGTATCAACTTTTGTAAAACATTAAAGCTTTTGAAAGATATCATTCCATTACATCATCTCGCAAAATATTTTAAAAGTAAGTCATAAAATAATTTATTATATACGCAAGTGTAGAAAATTTACTATGCAATTTCAATAACTCATTTAAATGTTGAATCATTAATATTAGGCCTGTTTGTGCAACAGTTTGCAATCAGTGTGTGATCAAAGTACGTATACATTAGTTGTTAGGTCGATCTAGCGTATGTATGTTTTAAACCCCGTTCACACTACATGACTTATCATGTGACTTGCCACATGACTTCTCATATGAGAGATTTTTTTACGTTCACACTATATGATTTTTGATATTATAGAAGTTATGGCTTTTATGATTGGCTGTTGAGATGGTATGATTTTAGCCATGACTTTTCTTATAACTAAGTCATATGAGAAATCATGTAGTGTGATCTAGCTTTTAGCTTTGTTTGATATCATAGTCCTAGTGTAACTCAAACTGCACTAACTACAAATTGATTGTTGTAAAATCACCAACCCACTTTTTACACCAATCAATTTTCGAAATTTTTTACACTAATTTACGCGGAGTAGTTTGGTATAACATACGAAACAGAGACCTATTATACATACGTGTTTTAACACAAATTGACTGCACCAACAAACCTAATAACAATAATTAAGTATAAAGTAAAATCAAAATTTTTATTCACTTGTTATTTTAAATTTTTAGGAATAAATATTTCAAAATGAAACGATCTAAGCAAGGGTCTCTGGATAATTTTTTTAAAAAACCGAAAGTTAGAAGCGGAGATGACGTTCATGTTCATGAAGCAAATTCATCTTTATTTTCTCCGCCTTCTGCATCATCATCATCACATCCTGAAGGATTGAAAGTTGAAATTTCAAACGAAACAGTGTGTGATTCTTCAATATCAACTTCGTCCTTAAATATTGAATCAAATGTTGACAAAATCTCGTAAGATCTAAACGATATCGGTAACTTTGTTGAAAAGAGTATGGATGATGCAACAAAATATAAAATCCTAAAAAATCCATGGCTACCACCTCCGACATTTAAATTTCCTTTTTCTGTTCACACCAAAAAGAATAAAGAAGAAAAGCGATACATTAATCATAAGCACTTAATAATGCATGAATGGCTGGTGTATTCTGATATATGTAAAGGATTATTTTGTAAATACTTTGTAATGTTTCCTACAAACTGTGGCCAAACATTTGTTAAAACTGCGCTAATTAATTTTTCTAAGCTCACTGGAAAGGATGGTGCCATAAAGCTTCATGAGCAAACAAAATATCATAAAAAAGCAGTGATGAAGGCAGAACAATTTTTTAAAATTTATCAAAATCCATCTCAAACCATCATAAACTTAATTGACGGCGAAAGGGCAAAATTAATAGTAGAAAATCGCAAAAGACTACGGCCAGTAACCGAACTCATTATATTGATGGGTCGGCAGAACATAGCACTACGAGGAAAGCTTGACGATGGAAATATATCAGAAACGCAAGAAATTATGAACGATGTGAATTTCAGGCAGTTGCTTAAATATAGAGCTCTTGGGGATAGTGGTCTTGCCGAACATCTTAAAAATTCAAAAATAAATGCCACTTATATCAGCAAAACAATTCAAAATCAGTTAATTACGGTGTGTGGAAGTGAGATACAAGAAGTAATCTTGAATAGAATCCGGAAAGCTAAATATTATTCAATTATATTTGACGAAACTACCGATATTTCCACAATTTCGCAATTAAGTTTAGTTTTTACGTATGTTTACGAAGGAAAAAGACATGAGGACTTCTTTGATTTCATAAATATACACGAAAACGTATTTGAAAAATACGAAATAGGTTTAGAGCCAAAAGTTACAGGTAAAGCTGTTGGACAATTAGTGGTGAAACAATTAATTAAATATGGGTTGGATCTGAATAATTGTATTGGAATTGGAACTGATGGTTGCGCGATGATGATATCAGAACAAATTGTTCTGCCCCAAGCCAAAAATGCATTTAGATGTCCTTGTTTCAGTCATGCAATGAATCTGTCAATTTCAAAATCGTCGAATGTACAAAGTATTCGAAATTGTATAGGAGTGATCAAAGAAGTAATTTCTTTTTTTAATCTGTCGGCTAAACGAATGTTTGTTTTAAGTAAAATGTGTGCTGAAAAATTAAAGAAACTTTGCGAAACTCATTGGGTAGAAAGAATCGAGTCAGTAGCTGAATTTTTAAACGAATTCGAAAAAATTGTTGAAGCTTTAGGTGATATTAGCCAGTGGAAAGATGAATCGGGTTGTAAAGCAAAAATGTTATCCAAAACTTTATTAGATATAGATTTTTTAGTTTCCTTACATTCGCAAGTCTCAGTTCTTTATTTATTTTTGCCTATAAGCAAGGTGTTTCAAAAAAGTACAATTGATTTAGTTAATGCTAGAGAAATAATACAAACATTAATTGCAACAATTCAAAACTTAAGGAAAAATTGTGATGAAGAATTTAGTGCAATATTTCAGAAAATGTCAAATATTTGCGAAACACTTAGTATTGACATAAAAGTCCCTAGACAAACAAAAAGACAAATAAATAGAGAAAACGTTCCTCATTCAAACCCATCTGACTATTTCAAGAAAACTGTGTATATTCCAATGTTAGATAACATCCTCGTGGATTTAAATAACCGTTTTTCAAACAATTTATTGGATTTTTAGATATTTCCTTTATAATACCAAAAAATTTAATAAACTTATCAAATTCTCAAATTAAAGAAAAAATCAAAATAATTTCAAAAAAATTTGAAAATTTAATGCCCGATATAAATGATTTTGATTACGTCATTTATGCTGAAATTTTACAATTAAAGGAATCTTTCAAATAATTCTTTAAATATGTATTCAACAATTGAAGAAACTTTTTTCAACTTACAAGGGGACATAACAGTGAGTATGTCGCCAATCAAAATCTCAATTTTTTTGGTGATTCTATGAGCTAAAATAATTATCACTTTCTTGATTTTTAGTCCATTGGGTTTTAGTTATAGAGTTATGAATTTTTGAAAATCTACGTTTTACCATAAGATTACATTGTTAATTTAGATTTTATTTCAAATTTTAAATTAAATTTCTTTTAAATAGATTTTTGTTTTTTTTAAATAGAATTAATAGATTTAAATAGAATTTAAAATGTTAAATTAGATTGTTAAAGCAATCCAAACCATGTTAAAACAATCCAAACCATGTAATCTTATGGTAAAATGTAGATTTTCAAAAATTCATAACTCAGTAACTAAAGCTCAATGGACTAAAAATCAAGAAAGTGATAATTATTTTAGCTCCTAGAATCACCAAAAAAATTGGGATTTTGATTGGCGACATACTCACTGTTGTTAGATAGTAATATATATCTACATATACGGCAAATTATGGCAATTTATTTGACATTACCAGTGAGCGTTGCATCTGCAGAAAGAAGTTTCTCAACACTTAAGCGATTGAAAACATATTTAAGGAATAAAATGAGCCAGGATCGTTTGTCTGGTCTTGCACTATTAAATGTTCATCGGGAAATTCCAGTAGATGTGGATAGAGCAATAGATAGGTTCGCTCTTTCAGGCAATAGAAAATTAAATTTCATAATTTAGATAATAATTAAATTGTTTTAATTAATTACTGAAATGTTTAAATTTTGATTGTTATTTTTGTTTATATAAGTATCTATATGTTATAGTTTATTTAAAATTGCAGACAATACCAATTATAAAATTAAAATTTTTTTATTTATTATTTTTAATAAATTTAAGTTGAGTTATAGTATTAATTTATAAAAAAATAAAATTTTCTTAAATTATCAATTTTTATATTTTTCTTATCAATCTATGGAATCGCCCCCCCCCCTAAAAAAGTTGCTGGATCCGCCCCTGGTTCTAAAACAGAGTATTTTTTGTGAATTTTTTTAGAAAGGAAAGAAAGACAATAAGTTATTGAATTTTGAGCTATCGTTTTATGTATATTTAACGAATACAAAACAATTTTTTTTAAGTAAAAAAAAATTATAACAGATTTATAAGCCTATTTCATAGGCGTCTTGTCGCTGCAAGTCTTCAATCGGTGGGCAAGATCCACCTCGTAATTTTTGAGTGAAACAAAAAACCGAAAATTTTCGTGGTTCCGGCCCGTAAAATCAGTGGTTTACGGCCTTATTTAAAGATGGAAAAGTGCCTTTTTACGTCCTAGGGAGTAAAAAAATTTTGAGATGAAATCTGAAGATTTCATAAGCACTGTTACACTCGAAAAAAATTTGACAAACAGAAAGAAAACAACAGATAAAGCACCACTAAATTGGTTGAAAATGCAATGGCTGAGATATAATACAGATAATCCCTCTGTATTTTTCTTCAAGGAGTCGAACAATCCTGATGTCATTTTCGAAACAATTGACGTAAAAAAGCCCAAAGCCAGTGAAAATAATGTGCTGAATGAAAACAATAAACTTCCACTGTTATACCCCAGTGGAAGAAAAATAGACGCCAAGAAACTAAAAGATCTTAAGGATTTACTTCCATACATACCACCGATTCGACACGAATTCTATAACAACCTTGAAGAAGCACATGATTATAATGATCATGATGAAGATATGGAAATGCGGTGCTGTGAAAACGATGACCTTAAAGATGCTGCAGTAACTTTCACAGAGCAACCACTAAAAAGGAAACGGGGGCGTCCCTCAAAAAATTCCTCAATAAAAGTTTAAGTAAAACAACATCAAGTAACAATTTTTAGTATTAACATGTTTTCATTCTTTTTTTTTTAATGTATTTTTGATCTAAATAATAAAAATTATGTTGCCATTTTTTTCTTCTTTTTAGTGCAAATATGGCCTAAGTAAGTCTTTTTGTGAAATGTGTAAATTCTAGGATCATGCCATAGTGACCTAACATTTTTTTTTGTTTATAATAGCAACAATAGCTCTATAGTATTTTCGGCATAAAATAAGTCAACAATTTATTGTCGCAACAGAGAAAAAAGAGCAACGTCCAGGCATAGATATAATATTTTTTGTCTTTCCGGGAGTAAAGCGGTCACTTTACTCCCACTTTTGCGGGAGCAAAGTGCCAGTTTACTTAGGAGCGGGACGAAAAGTAAAGTAGCGGGACGAAAAGTAAAACAGCGGGACGAAAAGTAAAAAAATCAAATTTATTACTACGTCTAAGATTCCAAAAATGCATACGGTACTTTGACAATGATATCATGTTACGCAAACTACGACATCTGGGGTAGGCATAATAAAGTTTATGGTTATTTTCAAGAAAGGTCGACTACCTAAACCGCTTTGTATTTTTGAAAACTTAAATTTTATTTAACAAATTCTTCTAGAAATTCGAGTAGTTGACGAAATTAAACTTCGAGATATAGAAATAATCGATTTATAGCGGAAAGACAAAAAATAGTATATTCGCGCTCGGGAGTAAAGTGACTTCTCGTCCTTCGGGTAAATTTTCCCCTCGACTGCGTCTCGGGTAAAAACCTTTACCCTCATGACGAAAAGTGGCACTTTACTCCCTCGGTGTATAATATACTATTATAGTAACAAAGTAAAAATTGAAAATTTTTCATTATTTATTATCTCCCTTGTACACTATTGTCACTTAGGCCACTTTGGTAGTAAACGCCTCATTTGTCCTTCTTGTTTGTTTTTTTCTTCTCTCCTAGTGCTTCATACACAGTAAAAAATAGCGCTAGTGTTACCTCCGGTAAACCTATTTTATAGTCTAAGGCAGTGTAATATTGACACTAATTAACACTATTTTAACAAATTTTCTTGCGAAATCTTTCTTTCACTAATAAAGTTAAAATATCTGGGCGACCGATCTCCGATCGTAACTATTCTTATTTTTATTAACACAAGAATGATGTAGGTTCTCTTACATCATTGATTACTGATAAATGATAATAAGTAAGAATTATTATTGTAGCTCAGGTATTGGTTCTAGATCTAAAAAGTACCTACAGGTGGCCGTAGTTAAATTCCCATTCAATATTTTTCGTCGATGAGCTCTACTATATTCATTTTATGGTAAATTTGTCTCCAAGCAATAAAACTGTGCGATTAGGGACTCTTCCTCTGAAAATTGTAAAGTCTTGCAATAGCCAATAAATACACAAAACTTCAAAAGGTCTCGAGCTTGGATATGGCTAACGCAACCATACGCCTCATTTTGAACGGGACTGTCTCTTTTTTTGATACTCCATCCCGATGTCTCTGAGGAAAGCTTTGGGACGCCGAAATTTCCCGTTTTCAGATTTGGACGTGGAAGAAAGAGTGCAACAGTAAGGAATTAAAAAAAGCATTTTTATGGCCTTTTTTTCAGTAAAGGTTAGTCCTGATTACATGGTAGTTTAATTTGTATAGCGGTGGGTTGAGATTAATAGAACACTTCTTACTTTATTAGCGCAACACTATCAGAATGATTCTCTCTCGGATCATCAGGTTCTTTGCATAAATTCGGCAAGTTATAATTCCTTAACTTCCGTGGACTTCTTCTAGGCATAATGACATTAACAATTTAATTAAACTGCACTGAATTTTTTATATAAATCATATAACTGTCAAAACTTGATTTAAGTTCTTTTTTAATTTGACAAATAGTTTTCAAACAAAAACAATTGCAGTTATTTAATTTACACATAAATTGTCAAAACTTGATTTAATTAAATTTATAAGCATAATCAAGTAGTTTTCAAAGAAAAACAATGGCAGCGAATTTCAAACAAGGCATCTAATTATGACTTCTTTGAGGTCGTTTTTTTGCGTGAAAATGAATTTTCCCAAAGATGAGACCCGACCAAATCGATTTGTAGGCCCAAAATACCCCCAGTCCGTGATTTTCATCAAAATCCCTTAGGCCGTTTTCTAGAACCCAATTACATATATTTATATATACATACATACATACATATATACAAGAATTGCTCGTTTAATAGTATAGGATTTAACCGAATAACTTTATTAACAATTTGTTAGTGTAATACATTACACTTATAGAGAAATGCGCACGTATTCTATTGTTCATGTAAAATGATCTTGCCAACCTTGCAAGAGATAGTTGTGGGTTTCCCCGGCGGATCAAACCGAGTGACATCGAGAATAATTAACAGGTAATCATTGCGTTCTTCGTTCGTGTGTGTTCATTTGTGTATTACATGTGTAGTTCTTATGTGCTGTCTCTAATAATCATTAAAAATGATATTTATTAAATTAAAACATATACATTTAGCCAAAATTATAAAAGTGGATGAGACATTTGGTGTTAAAGATTTAATCACTTTAAGGGTGCGTTCCACTTAAAGCCCACGACGACCACGGTCGTTCGTCAGTCCAATCAAATAACCGCTCTCGATCTTTAGTCCAATCAAAGAACCACGGGACCACGCCGCGGTCGTCGTGGGCTTTAAGTGGAACGCACCCTAAGTAAGTATTATAAAATGCAATATTGTTATTTTATTTATGTAGGTATGGTAAAAAGCTACTACGCTAATGCCATCAGCGTTTGGTTGTTTGTGTTATTAGCGACCATTTCTTTTTTATTCGCGAATTCATAATTTCATATTGAAATATTGTGTTAAAAATATTTTTGGACGTTTAAATGTTGCGTCATACTAAATTTTCAATGTTACGAAGTCTTCAATTGACCATACCGATGGCGATGTGGCGGTTGATAAAAATGCATGCGGTTGCTTTTAACTTATCTACCTCCCACAATATATTACCTATGAGGTGCCTATGAGGCGACGTTACGTAATTCTGAGATTTCAAACTTGGCAAAAGAAAAGTTTCCTGAAGTTACAACTGGTGATTTTTACTATTGTGAAAGCGATGGAAGTATATTAGAAGAAGATATTATAATGGATTATATCTTCCAAAAAAGAAATGATAATTTGACATTATATATAAGAAAACATCATGATGAGCATCTTGGTAATTTTTCTAATTTATTAAAATAAAACAGTAACTTAACCTTTAACTAGGTAGGTTACTAAAAGTTACGTAAGTAGGTAGGTGGGGTGCTCACAACACCCCATAGAAAAATGACTGTTATAAGTACATTTTATTTTGTTATTTTATGTTATAGCTAAATTTGCAATGGTTAGACTATGGTAAGATGGGCGAATGTAAAAAAAACGAAATTTAAGACTATTGAACAATATTATTTATATTTATTTCTCTGAGCACCGTTTTTAATAAATTATTTCGCGCTTTATATTAATATTAAGAAATACATAAAAATGAATAAGTTACAGGATATTTTGAAATTTAATTAAAAATAATTATGAATGAAATAGTTTATAGTAAAAAAAATGTTTTAACACAAAGTTTTATAATAAAACTCAACTAGGTAGGTAGGGCGCTGACAGCACCCTATCATGATTAACGCTCTGTCACGGGTTACTGGTTTAAGATAAATATGCAATTTTTATCATAATCTTACAAGGAACATATAAAAGGAAGGTAATAAAAATTTAAGCTATGTTGTGAACCTGTAAGTATAAAATTTTTGAAAAAACAATGCCTGGGGTGTTGTGGCCACCCCACCTACCCACTTAAAGGTTAAAAAGTATCGTATTTGTAGGTAGCGAATATAATGATACTGCCAGCCTCAGCGGAGCATCAACTGTATCAGTTATTTCGCTGGAGAGTGTGGATAATATTTTTTTACCGAATATTGAAGTTCAGGTAATACTACTTTCATTATTCTTTAGAAATATTGTTGAAATAAATTTGTAGCTTATACCAAACCGTTAATCTTCGTTTTAATTTTTTTAACTGCTTACATTGATTCGACTTATCGGGGAATTGACTGTAATAATAATAATAAAATTTTATAGGATTGGAAAAAATATATTTTAGAAAGAGGAGGTTCAGAAATTTTTAATTTTTATGACGAAGAGAAAATGTTAAATGGCACATTAAGAAAAAAGCTAATAAATATTTGTTGTTCCGTGCTAATTGAAAAATTCACAATAAAAGTACCGGAATATGCCAAAATTGATTTGGCTAAAGCTATTGTAACAATATTTCCAAAATTAAGAGATCCCTTTTCAAAAGAAGGATATGTAAGTTTAACTACTTTTATTATAATATTTATTATGCTTTTACACCTTTTTTTTTTTTACACCAATAAAAATGGGGGCGAAGGTTATATTGCTTGGCGACTTCGAACTGTCGCCAGAAGTAGCAAAGATCCAAATATCCAAATATTAATAAAAAATAGAAAAAGGAAAATAAATGATCCAGTTGAGGAAAACGACCGTAACCAGAATATTGAAAACATAGAAGAAACTTACACTGAGGCAGTAGAGGCTTGCATCGAGTACATGAAACATGCTTCTCCTATAGATAATAGGTAAGACATCATTGCAAAAACGGAAATAACATTTAAACACAGAAGAACTTTGGGAACAGAATTGCTAAAGGTTTATCCAAGATTTACTGATATGCCACTTTTGGTAATAAAATTTTCTCTCATCTGAATTTTATAAATCAAGTATTTTTTTTTTTTAGATTGAAAATGAATTTTACCAAATATGTTCGATACCAAAAATTAATTTTGAAGAGCTTTTTTCAAAAGATTCTGATGCCATTTTAAAATTTTACAGCTTAAAATATAAATCGAGCACTTTCAACCAAGGTATAACTTTTACACATTTTTATTTAATATGCTCATATTAATTAAAAATTTTACATTGGAATAAAATTACTCTGGCAATTTTGGCTTTGGCATCTGTATTAAAAAATAAAAAAAAAAATTTGCCTACCAGATCAAATCATTATATTTAAACATGTAAGTATATAACAATAACATGGTAGAGAATGTTGCTATTTCAAATGTTTTTTTTTAGACAAATATACCCATTGAGGAAATCATAAATACACGAAATACCCTGCAACCTGTACTATTAGCGCAAGGACCACATAGAAAAGCCATAGCAAAATATAATATTTTGGTGGATGGAAAACTCATCGAGTTGCCGTCACAGTGTAGTTCTGCAGAGGCATTTAAATATTTGTTTATGTGCCATACGTACTTAATACAGAATACGAACCATCCTTAACTGCCTTTTACAGGTTCATACAGGTAAATTATTTTAAAATAGATGTTGAAAAGACAAAGTTTACATCAAACATGATTGAACTTCGCAAAAATCTTGCTCAAGTTCCTAATAAGGAGTCCTAAAAGTTTTTTTTTGTATATGAATTTTTTTTTCTGAAATTTTTTGAAAAAATGTTTTCTTGTTTTATTTGTAAAAAAACTTTTAATAATGTTTCAATCATTATAAGACACTTGAGGATTGTTCATTCTCTATTTGATCACAATAAATTAAGTTTGTATTGTTGTTTTAAAAATTGTAAATCGATATATGCAACATTTAGTGGTTTCAGAAAGCACATGAAGAAACACTTAGTAAATACTCGGGTTAATAATTCTAATGATGGAAGTAATCTTAATATTTGCACAAACGCCAATATCCCATCAGATCATGATGGTAATGACGATTATGATAATGACGATTATGATAATGAAACACATCACTTGCCTGAAAGAAATGATGGTAATGATATTTTTCATATAGAATCTATTTGCCAAGTTTTTTTTCACAACTGTCATCTATGCCATTACCACAATCACAATGTCAAAATTTAGTAGAATATTGTTGTGATTTAGTTGAAAATATACTTGATATTTTAAGAGAAAACTCAAATAGTCAGCATACAACTGAATTTATTGCAAAACAATCGTTTAATATTCTGGCCGAATTTTCAAAATTCAAAAGTATATATAAGAGAAATAAATTAATTAATAATAACATTGTGATGCCAAAAGAAATAACTATAGGGACGAGAACTGGAAATGTTTTAGATCGATGTCATGGTGTATATATTGAAAAGTCTGTTCCACGAACATTTCAATATATACCTCTGTTATCTTCTCTAAAGCACATTTTGGAAAACGGTAACTTTAAATACACAATATTCGATAAAAATTTAAATAATAATAATTTAGTAGAAACTGGTACTTACTTACAAAATAATGTGTTGTATAAAACAAAAAAATATTTCTTGCAATTGCAAATTTATTACGATGATTTTGAAACTGCTAATCCTATTGGAAGCAAGGCAAGTTGTCATAAAATGGGCGCAATTTACTTTACGATAAAAAATTTACCTGTATATTATAATTCAACATTAGAAAATATTCATTTACTAGCTTTATTTTATACTAACGATTTAAGGTGCGAATCTTTTTCGGATGAAATAACATTAAATTCTATTTTGAGACCTATTGTTGATGACTTAAAAATACTTGAAACTGATGGAATTATTGTTAATGGATTTGATGAACCTATCTTTGGAACTTTGACATCTCTGTCTCATGACAATTTAGGTGCAAATCATCTACATGGAATGGTTTTATCATTTCAAGCAAATTACTTTTGCAGAATCTGTTTAATTTCGATAGACGAATCGCAAACTAAATCATTGGATAATTTACAATTGTGGCAACAGTGGCCAATATGAAGAACATTGTAAGCAAGCTAAAGAACGTCCGCATCATTTTGGTATTAAATACCGCAGTATTTTAAATGATTTAAATTATGTGATTCAGTAAGTATCGACGTAATGCATGATATTCTGGAAGGTTTAATTCATATAGAAGTTAAATTTTTGATAAATAATTTAATACAAAATAAAATTATCAGTTTGGAACAACTAAATGAGAGGATTCGTATTTTTAATTATGGTAACAAATAACGTAGTAATCAACCTAGCACTATTTTATTAGAAAAGGCAAATTTAAATCAACGAGCCAGTCAATCGTGGTGTTTAGCTATTTATTTTCCTTTAATTTTATCTGACAAAATATCAGCTTTAGCTTCAAATAAATGGAAACAGTGGCGGATTAACGCACAGGCGCATGAAGCGCGCGCTTGGGGCCTCCAAATTTAGGGGGGCCTCAAAATTTGTTTATTTAAAACAAAACATATTTTTTGTAACATTTTTTTCTAAAATTGTAAGTACTTAATGAAATACAAAACATTTTTAAATTGAAGTATAATTGCATAGTTCAATCTTTTGTTGTTCTGCTTATTAAGTTATTAAAGATTATTCCTTTGTTAAGTACCTATTCTTGGAAAGGTATAGGTACTGTAAGTAAGGGTCTATTGTTACCCAAGTCATCTAACGGTTATAAGTGATAAAACTTCGTGTAATTGCCAGGGTGTAATGGAAAACCAAAGTGGTTAGACAAGGAGAAATAAAAATAACAATATAATATTGATCTATCAAAAATTTATAGTAGAGAATAGGTCTTAAATAATAATCTACAGGTAGATATTAAATTGTATACTTCTTTACAAAAATGTTATCACAACAATAGCCATATTCAGGACCGTCTTCAGGATTCAACGTTCATTAGAATAATTAACAAGAAAAATTGTGAAATTAAAAAAATACTTTACCAGATTACATGTTTCAATATCATTCACGATTCTACTCGTGAAACTGATATCATTAGTATGAAAATACCACTTTGCTTACTAATTTGAGAAATTTATTAAAATTTCAAATTTAAAACTTTTTTTATAATATTATTTACAGTAAATTATTTTACGATGTTGTGGCGGCTGTGCTAAATATTTTAATTTTAATTCTGGCAGTTTGTAATTTTTTTATATTGGTAATTCCACCTTTTCTTATAAATGCGTTATTTACTATAAAGCAGGGCCGCAGCTAGACATAAGTCATAGGAAGGGTTTCACCTAAATATTTTTTTATGTTATGGGAAGGGTTTTACCATCGATCTAAGGTCTTAACTGATCTAAGGGTTTTACCGAAAAAACCGTTTTTAGACTCTTTTTTACTCCTTTGCTATGCCGTGGGGGAGTTAAACCCCTAAAACCACCCTTTATATACGGCCCTGCTATAAAGTATGTAAGTACACTACTGGTAGCAAAAATTAGAAGAAGAAAATAGGGAGAAAAAATAATATTATTATTGTTAATTTTAGAGTGGATGTGAGAAACGTAAAATTCCAAAAAGAGAGAAAAATGTAGGTTTATGTCCTCGCCCCCCCCCATTTCTAATTTTATATCCAAAGTAGTCTAAATCGTTTGTACCTGTTTGTGCAAACATTATTTTTGTTTGTACCCAAATAGTTTTTGAGTAACACCTGGTAATACAAAATTTCTTTAAAATTTCCAATTCCTGATTCAAAACAGTCTTGAACGTTTGTGTTTGGTTTGGGCAAGTTTTATTTTCGTATGTAGCCAGAGTTTTTAAGATTTTTGAGAAAAACATTAATGCCACTGACGCGCACAAATGATATATAATTTTAATGCCAAAATGTATGTGATTTTATTTTTTAAAGCTTTTATTTAACTTGATGTGAGCGTTGTCCGTCGTCTGTGTGGGATGGACTTTTTTTAGGGCATTTTTAACAAAGTTTTTGACGTTCTAAAGATCTGAAATTTGGCACATAGCTTTTATTTGCAAAATATTTTTATATTTTAATTTTGTTTATCTAAAATTCCACAACATAATCAAAAAATCAAAAAAAAACTAAAAATCATAAAGTGCATGCGTCTCTGCGCATTGAACAGTTCTATCATACAAGGTGAAAAGTAACATAGAATTCCAATTGTATTCTAAACACATAATTAGAAAATTCTGGTGGAATTAAGCTATGCTAGTTTAACTAAAAAATTTAATGATAATTAAAATTTTAAAAAACCTTAAAGATGCATTAAAAAGTAAAAAATAATTTTAATAAGAACAAACAAAGCTTTTTGAAAACATAAATATAAAAGCGTGGGACTATGAATTTAGTACACCAAAAGTGAACCTGGTTACCCACCTATAAATAACCAGCCTCTCGCTTTTGAGACGGATTTATGATTTAAATATTTAGGTCTGTTTGGTACCACAGTTTTAGTGCTACACTAACTACACTACTACAAATTGATTGGTGTAAAAAGTGGGTTGGTAATTGTACCACCAATGAAATTAAATTAAAAAAATAAAAAATAAAAATTTAAAAAAAAAATAACCAAAGAGACCTTTTATTTGATTTAAAGAAATATTATTATTTGTTTTATTTTTTGCTGTATTATGTGTGATTAGAAATAAATATTTTGAAGCAAACAAAAAAATTTAAGGGGGGGGGAGGAACTTGGACTTGTACGTCACCAATAGTTAAATCCGCCACTGCATACTAAAGTAAAAAACGGGCACGTAGAATGAAAATATTTGAAGGGGGCCTCAAAATTGAATTGCGCTTGGGGCCTCTCAAGTGCTTAATCCGCCACTGAATGGAAAATATTTGTTTTACTCTTGCAAATCATGTGCATTTCTTTTGCCCCTAGAATTTCTTTAGAAATGGTTAATAATTTGGAAGATTTAATATTTGAACACCATCAATTGTTTCAAAGTGAATTTAATCATCACTTAACACCTAAATTTCATTTTTTGATCCATTATCCAGAAGTTATTAGACGTATGGGTCCACTAATTGATCTATGGGCAATTAGATATGAAGGTAACACGCAGTTTTTAAAAATATGGTCAATCGATTTAAAAACTTTAAAAATATAGCAAAAACTTTGGCGACACGGCATCAGCAATTGATGAATCTTAATAAACTTCATCTTAATATTCAAACTGGTCCATCTAAATCAATATTATTTGAAAATTTTTTATTTAAAAATACGTTTATTGAAACAATTGAAACTTTCGATGGTTCTGTAACACTTACAAAAGTGACATGGCTAAAGATGGGATTTTTGTATAAAAAAACATGGTTGTTTGTACAAGTATTGAGAATAAATTACCACAATTCCAACTAATACAACAAATCGTTCTTTTTGAAAATCGCCATTTCTTAGTTACTCGCTTCTTAACTACATTAGAATATACAGTGGGGCCCGCTTAATGTGATCACATCGGGACTTGGGGTTTTTGATAACAATAACCGATTGATACCAATAAACAAAAAAAATTTTTATTGCTTATTTATTAATATGTACTACATCTACAATAATTAATTAATAATAGTTACTCATTGTGAAGTTTTTTATAGCTGTGTTCGTTTGTCAAGCACTAACTTGAACCATTGCTTGAACTGGACACGTTTTTATGACGTCACTATACAACTTTGTGCAGGATTATTATGCACTAACTTGCTCGGTTCAGGTTAGTTCATACAAACGAACAGAGCTTATGTATTTAAACGACGGAATTCATAATAAACATAAAAATGTAATATGATATCAAATATTACCTGACTTTAAATTATGTGGGTGACTTATGCATAATATAAAAAAATGCTTGTAACTGAAATTCATCTCCTTTGCTCGTGGGAGAAAATAATCTTAAGAATAATATGATAACATTAACCGAATTATGATAACTATAAGCGACGTTTTTTGTGTGCCCCACAAGCGGGCGCCACTGTATTTCAAATCTGAATTCATACAAAATTGAACTAAATGACAATAATAACGTTTACAACATAATCGATTTGCAATTTTTAACTTACAAGGAACCTTTTAACTTACATCAATCACGTACAGATGATTGGTATTTTGTACCAAAATTTTGTTTTGTATAAATTTCCATTTTTTACCTTTAATTTTTTATTTACCTAATTAGAATAAGTTGTTTTGTTTACCTATGTATAATGCTTTTAATAAATTTTCAATTTTAAAACAAAATTTTATGCTTTTTTATTATCTGTACCATATCTACCAATACAGTGTTACATGAGAAAGCACTACTAAAGAACATTTTTGACACTGTACATAGTAGCTTTTAGCAACTACTAGATTACTAATTAGTCTTTATTAGTGTTATTTTACACACTTGTAGTGTATATTTTTGACTTTTTGTAAGTATAGAAGGACACTATTAAAGTACCTTTGCCGTCTATTAGATAACTCATTTAACTCTGGTAGTGTAAGAATCATAGCCTTCTAGTGTAACACTGTTACATTTAAGAAGTGTAAGCAGTACACTATTACAGTGCAGATAATACACTAATGAATAGTAAAAATTACACTTCTAAAGTAAAGAAAAAACACGAAAAGTAGTGTTAAAATGTTAACACTATTTTAGTGGACCTCCTGAAGGTCTGAGTAGTGTTATTTAGTGTTCAATTATTTCTTACTGTGTAAGCGGCTTGTGTAATGTGATTCTACGTATAATTTTAATAACTGAAACTCTTTTTAATAGAGATCTTTACTCGACATAACTGCAGAAATTTCTACGAACAGTGCTTCTGAAATTTCTTCAGATTCTAGAATTTTGGTTAATTTATCATCATCAGCATTATGTAAAAATGCAGTGCAAAGCAATGAAAATCCATCGAAGAACTTGAATTCTAGTCCCGACAACAACTGGAACACATTTATTCTTTCAAAAAAGCCATCCTTGAATGAATCGACAGACAGTTTGGTTTTTCCAGGTACATCTAATTCCGATGAGGAAATTCTTCCATCTACATCTAACGAGAGAGTAAAAAAGAATGTTACTAAGCGGATTCGTAATAAAAATTTTTGGCTTACTGTGAATCTCCTGTGCTAAATTTTGCTAGACACATTAAAGGGGGTGTGAACTAAAAAATGAATTTTTTATAGAAAAGCACTCGGGTAGTAGGTAACTTAGCATAGACGCCCAGAGCAACATTAGTGTGAATTCGTCGACCTATTGGTTATCTCTGCGATTATTTGTGAAAATATTAGCTTTTTTAAAGTTTATATTATAGTTATCGTTGTTACTGCTGTTATTGTTGTTATTGCCTTTTTAAAATGCCTAATAACTGTTGCGTTACAGGATGTAATAATAACCTTAAAAATTCCTCCGCCACTCTTCATAATTTTCCAAGGAAGGAAAAGGAGTTGAAACGTTATAAAGCCTGGAAGAATCGAATTAACCGTACAAATTTTAAACCCAACCACAGGCATGTATAGTGTATAGCGTACATTTTCTAGAGGAAGATTTTGAAAATAGATTTATAAAAGCTCTATTGAAAATGAAAAAGTTGCTAGAAGGTTAAAAAAACAGCTCTACCATCTCTTCTGCTCTCTAGTCAAGAGCCAAGCATCGGTTCTAAAAGAGTTTCCAAATATTTGCGTAAAAAACTAGTGGCAGAGGCACATGCTGAATATTTGGAAAAGCAACCATGTACCTTTCAAGAAAGTACATCTGCTGATCCTATGAACTTAGAACTTGATAGCATCGTTGAACAAAACATGAGAGAAGATATGGGTGTTCAGTGCGAATTAGGGTCGGAAGATTTTTACAAATACTCCACAATATTTGAGAATCACGATGACGGTGGTGACAAATCAGTACATTACTGTTACAATGAAGTATTGAAATTTTCGCGACATGTCCTTAGACATCATAATTCTGAGTTAGAACTTCAAGAAATTTTGGCTTGCCCAACTGGAGGGAAAAAACGAAAATTTCTATTTAATAAATTAAGAAATAAAGGTAATTTTCTTAAAAGTACGACAGAAAAGAATGTAATACCAATTAAAAAACCAAGGTTTATGAATGCATTAGAAGTAACTTCAAAATCACATCTTCGATGCAAATATTGCTTGGAAATGTATCAAAAAGATTATTTAGCTCGTCACATGAAAAATTGTTTTTGGAGTACTGAAGAGAAATCGACTAGGAACAGAATAAATGCACAATCAGAGGGCCAATCGTTGTTTTCTTCATATAAAGATAACGATATTTTAAGAAAAGAAATCTTTCCTAGGATGAAAGCAGATGAAGCTTCTTTCGCAGCTAAAACTGATCAACTTATATGTGCTGTAGTACAAAGATATTTAAAAAGTCATCCTGAAAAAAATTTCCACGTTGTCGCATCACGAAAAATGAGACAATTAGGATCCCTACTTATACAATTAAAAAAATTAATAAACGTAAAAAATTTATTGAAAGCTTTAAAATAAGACTAGTTATTTTAATAAATCACTTTGTTACCATAACCAATGAATAAAATTCTTATTAATCCCAACAAAATATGTTTTTAATAACGAGAAAATTGAAATTTGTTCGAGTTACTAATTTTGAAATTACTGATCTAACAAATTATATTCGTTAAGACGCATCCAGACTATGTAACAAAACACGTTAAATAACAAAGTTTTATAACTTGTTAAAGAAATTCAAGTAAAAAAGTTATAAAACACAATGTTTTACAACAATTTTCTTGTTATATAGCATATTTTATGTTATCCATTAGGTGTCGGTAAAGGCGGATCCAGACTGTGTAACAAAACAAAACTCGACAGCTACATAATCTTCAAACGAATTACAATTTCGGTTGACAAAAACCAGTTTTTAAAAAGTAAAAACCTTTATTACACAGGACTTAACTACTTCTACAGTGAATTAGAAAAAGCGACTACTGATGCTCTGCACCTCTATTTAACACCTTTGTTATCTTAAATCTAAGAAAAGCGAATGAACTACATCTTATCATTCTACGTATAACATGAATATCGTAACTCCTCTGGCCTAAGATGAGAACTATGGGTTACCAGAGTTCGAAGATAATTTGATGTTGATCTCCTTTTTCGGATTACCATTTTCTTCTTCGGCTTCCTCTGCGGAGGGCTTCAAAATTTTGATTCTGTTATAATAATATTTAAAAAATACATAAATTAAAATTACAAAGATTATAACATAAATGATTAATGTATATCCACTAATTTTGTGGAAGTGAACCGAAGTATCATTTAATGAATTTAATTTTTCTTTTTGATTTGACAAGTCACTAAAAATATTTTTGATTTCATCGACATTTACTGAATTTAATTTTTCAGTTTTAAAATTAAAATCGTTCTGTACTTTTTGATTTTGACTATAATATAATTTAGGTAATTCAATATTTTTAAATTCCAAATTTAAATTCTTAAAAGTCTTTAGTGTTATCTCTTCTATTTTCACTTCACATTTTGTTTCTATTTCAACTACGTAACTCCCGTTTAAATACACACTGTCTTTGTCATTACCGCACTTGTTCGTAGCAACAACACTTTTTGGTGTAATGATGATCCATTGATTATTTTCCAATTTTTGAATTTTGATGTTGGTTATTTGAACATGAATTAATTTACAATTCGTTGCATTTTCCGAGTGTCGTAGTAGTTGGATTTCACATGGTGCATCTTCTTTGAAATCGATAATTTCTCCATTTTGACATAAATATTCCTTGTTCGAAATTTCAAGACATCTTGCAGTAAGAAATGCATAGTTTTGCTCATTATAAAGGAGGTATTCGGAATGAGGAATTATTGTTTTGAAGGATGTATCGGATAATATTGGCAAAGGATATAAATGATAGTAATTGTAACTTTCAGTTTCTACTATTGGAATTTCTAAAATAAAAATGATTTGATTTTCTTTACTATAACTTTTTATTTCCATAATTTTTTCAAATAAAAGAATATTTTTAATTTCTGGTTCAAATGGAAATTTATTTTTATTGTTTAGTTGTTTATTGATTATTAAAATTTCATTCAGTAGTTCTTTTGGATCTAACATTGAATTATGAAATGTGTTAATTTTTGAAAAAGTGATAGCTACTTCAATTTTTTCCAATGAATCGTAGATTGTTTGAAAGGCTGACATTATTTGTGAAATAAACATTTGTATAAGAAAGAAATGATAAGTTTCGATATTTTTAAATTCTATTGTTTTTAATATCTTCTCTATTTGTAAAATTTTGGATTCTAATATTAATTGATTTTTTGCTAATGTTTGAATGTTTTTCTGATAATTGCCAATTGAATTTTGTAATAACGTTATCTGTTCTTTTACTAATGATTTAATTTTATCTTGGTTTCCTGAAATTGTCATTATTGCTTTGTCATATTTTTCCGCATCATTTTGATCTAAATTTCCCGTGATTGCTCTAATTATGGATCCTAAACCGTCTACTAAACCTCGTTTGGCTCTATTTTGATTTAAAGGATTTAATTGATGAATTTGTAATGTTATTTTTCTTTCTAAAATATTTATTAAATCATAGGAATTATTTAATTCTTGTTTATAACTTTCAGTAAGATTTGTCGAACTAATTTCAAATGAATTTTTTAATTGATTTAATTTTGTTTGAAGTGAATTGAATTCTCGTATGGTATCAGTAATATCAAATATTTGAATGAATGACCAAGTATCAATTTTATTTTGGGCATTTCCTAATTTTAAAGGTAAGAGTCCAGGGTTTTCAGTTATTTTGTGGAATTTTGTAGAAAAGGTTGCGGTTAACAAGGTGAATCTGAAACAAGAGGCATCTTAAGTTCTTTGATATGAATAATTTCGTTTTTGTTTTGTTTGTTAGTAATTTGTACTCTATTTTTATCTAAAATTTCGGTAATTTGGTAAGGTCCAATAAATTTGTTCTCTTTCTTATTTCGAGTTTTTGGATTTTTCTTAAAAACAGTTTGATTTAACTTAAAAATGTCATTAGAATCTCCGTGAGTGTTATGTTTTGAAACTACCTTACGTTTTTGGTCGGTTAATTTTTCATTCAAGTCTTGGTAAACGTGTTTTAATTTATCTTTATGATTTTCCGCATATTCGGTGTAAAATGAAGTTGAGTTAAATATTTCATTTGGATTTCTAGAATTTGTATGGCCAAAAGTTAATTCAAAAGGGGTATAATTTGTAGCGCTGTGTATGGAATTGTTATATCCAATAATGGCATAATCCATCAGATCTTTTTCATTAGGATACATTTCATTCAGTATTCTCAAATGTTCAATAATTGTTGAATGAAAACGTTCGACAATGGAATTTGATTCGTGGTGCATTGCCGTTGTAAAATGAATTTTGATTTTATGAAGATTCAAGATTTCTTTAACTGTTTCATTATTAAATTCGGTACCTTTGTCCATAGTTAAATTTTGGGGGATTCCAAATGAAGTAAAGTATTTAATTAAAGCTTTGCTAATATGAATAGCAGTTTTACCTTCTATAAAAATTGCTTGAGCAAATTTTGTAAATGAATCTACTAATGTTAAATAATTTTTATTATTGAATATGAAGACGTCTATGTGAACCATTTGAAAGGGCTTTGTTGCCGTTTCTGTTAACATTAATGGTACATACGGTTTATTTCTTGCATACTTAGTTCTTTGACACACTTCGCATTCATTAATAAATTTTGTTATGTTCGCGATCATATTTTTCCAATAATAATTTCTTTTGATTGCTTCTAAACATTCTTTAATTCCGCGGTGATTATTTTTTCCGTCATGATAATTTCTTATTAAAATTATTTGTTCTTCAGGGTCGGTTACGGTATTGACTCTTTTTGTACATCTAATTAATTTTGGTTTGTTACCAGTAAAATATTTTAAATATACTAAACAAAAATCCTTGTACAGTTGGTCATTGTGAAAATACATGCAATAAACTTTTTGTGGGTCCGTGTATTCTTTCAGAAAATCTATTAAAATTTGGGGTGTTTTGAAATTGTGGCGTTTTGTTAAAATTTGAATTATTTTGAAATGGTAAATTTTTATAAAAATTTGAGTTATTTTGAAATTGTATAGGTTTACTAAAATTTGAAGTATTTTGAAAAGGTGAAGACTGATTAAAATTTTGCGAATTTTGATACTGTGGAAATCTGTTAAAATTTTGAACGTTTTGAGTTGTTGGAGTTTTATTGAAATTAAAATTGGTTTTAAAATTATTATTTAATTTTCCAGGTGTTAATCTTTGTTCCGGTCTAAACATAATATTCGAATTTAAAGTGTTACTTTGGTTAGTGGAATAAAGAAAATTTTGTTCTTCTAATAATAAGCTCATTGCTTTTTCAAGACTATCTGGATTTCTTAATCTAACATTAGTTTGAATTTGTCCAGTTAGACCTCTTATAAAAGTTTTTAAAGCTAAATTATTGTAATTTTTTATTTGAATCGCCATTTCTTCAGGTGGCATTGATGTTGAATTTAAATTTGACGTGATTAACGATCGTACGTCTTGACAACGCATGCCAAAATTATAAAAAGATTCATTTCTATTTGGTTTCAAATCAATTAAATCTTGCACGAGACAATCGATATTTCTTTGATCTCCGAAACTTAATTGTAATGCTGATTTTATAGCTAACCAATCGTTGAGTTCGCTACGGGAACCAATTAAAATTAAAGCTCTACCTGTTAATTTGCCTAATACAGCTCTTAACAAAAATTGGTTTAAAGCGTTATCGGTAGCGTTAGAAAATGTATTTATTAAATTTTGACAATTATCTATAAAAATATTCAAAGTGTGAGGGTTTCCCTCGTATTGTGAAATACTATCTAAATGCAATTTTAATAAATGATAATTTGTTGCCATTGTTGATGGTTCTAATTTTATGTTACTAAATAAATTTGTTAATTTTTCCAAATCAATTTCTGGGTTCATAAATTTCTCGGAAACGTGCGATTGAAAGTTACACTTATCTATCTTATACTAGGAATTGAAATGATATGAAATTAAATGAGACTTACAATAATGCTGTTTTCATTCTTTGCGGTTCGTTTTCTTAGTTGCTAATGCCTATAAGTTTGGACGATGCTTGTTCCTTCCTCAGGACTTCCTAAATTAATTGTCAACAGTTCGGACGATGCTTGTTCCTCCCTTGATGACTGCTGTGCTGTTTTTGTCCAAATTGAATTTTTTTTTTCTTCGAATTCCCAATTAATCGATGATACGAAAATTGCTCTTGCGATAAGGTCAATTTTGGGAATCCTACCGACTGCGCCAATTACAATTTCGGTTGACAAAAACCAGTTTTTAAAAAGTAAAAACCTTTATTACACAGGACTTAACTACTTCTACAGTGAATTAGAAAAAGCGACTACTGATGCTCTGCACCTCTATTTAACACCTTTGTTATCTTAAATCTAAGAAAAGCGAATGAACTACATCTTATCATTCTACGTATAACATGAATATCGTAACTAACGTGCTTCAAAACGTAAACAAATTATTGCATTATTTTGCTGACTTCGAAATTGGTTCAATATCAGGTTAGCATACGAGTGTAGAGTAGCACCTTAATAACACACGTGTGGACAAGTCTCTGCGTGTCATAAAACTAAGTTATATGACTTCCTTTGATCTTTACCGACACCTAATGGATAACATAAAATATGCTATATAACAAGAAAATTGTTGTAAAACATTGTGTTTTATAACTTTTATATGGTCTAAGAGTACAGCCAGGTATCGGTAACAGAAAAACCTGTTTATGTATTTTACATACTAATATGGCCTTAATCATTTCAAAAATGAAGTACCTTAAAATTATAAATGAAAGTAGCCCGCAAGAAGTTGTGAAAAGCCTTTGCTCTGTAGCAATAAATATGCCGATAAAACCTGGCTTGAGAGAAAGTGTGAAAACTGCCTAGGCAATAGGATCCAAATCGCAGAATTTAATACCGAAGATCCAACACATTATAAAAAATGGTTAACTAAGAGAGAAATACAAATTATAAAGGGGAAACAGAAAATTTGTCAGAGAACAGTCAAGGAGAAGATTATGTGCACAAAGAGTGATTTAGTCAAGTGCTTTAAAGAAATGTATCCAAAGTTTTTGTTACATGTCAGAAACATATATCATCAATATAAGCACACGTATTTGTTAAAAAAGCAGCTTTCACCCGAAGAAGTTATAATCCACGCAGATTTTTCTGAAAACTATATGTGTAAATATGCCGAAGAAATCCAGTCGGCACATTTTGGCGGGTCAAAGAAACAAATCACGCTCGTTACAATTGTGGTGTACTACCGGTGTTCTTTAGAAAATAAAACAAAAGCAATCTCCTATTGCACCTTATCAGAAAATCTTAGGCACGATCAACCAGCTATATGTGCCCACATTGACCTAGTTTTGCAAGATCTTGCTAAAGTGGTTCCACGCATGAAGAGTTTGCACTTTCTGACTGATGGCCCTTCAACACAGTATCGAAATAAGACGATGTTCTTTCTGATGGTGAACAACCTACCAACAAAATACCCCATCGATCGACTACGGTGGCATTATAGCGAGAATGGCCATGGCAAAGGGGCACCGGATGGTGTAGGAGGCTGCGTTAAGAGGCAAGCAGATGCCATTATTGCAAGAAGGGGTTATATTCCGGATTTGCTTTCATTAGTAACAGAACTGAAAAACAGTCTGAAAAATTTTCACATAATACCACTTCAGGATACCCAAATCGACGAAATCGTAAAACTTGTGCCAGCTACTCTTGCTGTATTCAAGGGAACAATGAAGATCCATGAAGTATGTTAGAGCAAAGAAAATAAGACAACCTTGAATGCCAGAAGCCTCACGTGTCTAGATTGTCCCGAAAATATGTCATGCTCTCATTTTGGACTGGGGGAGATAGTCTTTAGGAAATATGACGACTGTAAGCATAGTTGTTATTAATACAACAGTTTTATACCATTTCTAAATATAACTTTTGTTTAGATGGGCAAACCAGTGTGGATTCTGATACGACAAGTGTTGAAGACAAAGAAAGTAAGAAAAACAGATCATGTTATATAGTTGTTATCGCTGATTTGACTTCGTTACAGGTTTTCCAGTAGATCAAGACCATCAAAAACTATCATATGTGAACGTTTATAGCGATAGTGATGACGACGCGCCGCTGTCCTTAGCTAATTCATCAAAACCTTTTTCTTTAAATCAGTATGTTTTAGTACGTCTCTCAGGCAAAAAGATCTTTGGCCACTATGTCGCACAGATTATATCCAGTGATGAAAATGACGAATACACAGTTACATTTTTGAAAAAAACTTTAGCCCAAACTTTTGCTTACCCAGAACAAAGCGACGTGTCTGTGATCAGTAAATTCGATATCATTAAAACATTGAAAACAGATGAATATACATTTAAGGAAGACATAAAAATAATCAAAAACCTATACTGAACTTGTGTGAATTACATGTGTTGTACTTTTATTATTTTTATTTACTTGTTCTTCTTGAGATATGTCTTAGGCGACTTTAGTGTTTGGAAAATTAAAAATTATTTATTTATTTATTTATTTTTCTAATAAATAATTCAGTTTCCTACAATAGTTTTATTTTAAATGTGACAGGTTCAAAAGTAATTGTTACATTTTTCACCTCCATTATTATGATCTCCCCACCGTTATAAGCAAATTTCACTACCGTTACCATTTACTCATCTCCGTTAGATCAGATTTTTTTAAAACCTCTAAAATTACCTGAAAACTCGTAATTGATCTTGGAAACAGTTAAAGACCATGTTCACAATGTTTTATAAAGCACCTGGAGCAATATTTTTTATTTTAGGGAATATTTTTTTACAAAAATTTATCTAATGAATAGTTTGAATTTATTTAGAATGACCCACATGTAAAAAATTGCCAGAAAAGATAATGCCAATCCAAACCGTGTAACAAGAGCACAACTACCAACAACTACTATTCTTATCTTTTTTTCTCTCTCTACTGCTTAAAAAATTTGTAAAATTTTCTAGTGTTCTGCAATCAAAGAACATAATTATTACGTGAGATGACGTTGTCTATCATTGGCAAGATGTCATAAGCGAAGGGGTAAGGGGAAAGAATTTGAAATTTTAAAAAGTCACGTGGTGATGCTTCGTCTTAATAGCGGAGAAATGAAGTACTACTACAAGTTATCCATCTTCGGAGAAAACGCTACGTATAATTAAGATCGAACTTCACTTAGGTAAGTTCGTTTGATCTTTAAATTATACTTTGCGTTTTCTCCTTCAGATAGCTAAGTGCTATCTAGTGCTGTCAAATTTAACAAAGTTGAACGATTGTGTTATTGCGATGGGTAAACGTGAAAAAACAAAAAAATTTACGGACAGGGAAGTTGCTCTACTATTAGACTTCTTCTTCTTAAGGTGCCGTCTCCTAATATCGGAGGTTGGCGACCATTAATATTAATATTAAATGGTTCTCTTGGCAAATTACTCTCGGTGGTTTTGCTATTGCCTTCCGAGAAGAGAAGGTTATAATGAAGTTATATAAATTTTTGTAGCCGGGTTGGGAATCGAACCCAGGGCTTCTAGCCTAGAGTCCGGTCCTTAGCCCGTTCACTTAGCTCACTTCACCACTATTAGACTGCATTACAAAAAGTAGTTATAAAATTGAAAATAAAAAAACCGACGCAGTAACAAGTAAAAGTATGGCCAAAGCATGGAATGAAATCACAGAAAATTTTAATAGTTCAAATGAGGATCAACGAACTGTATAAAAAAATTTTGATAATTTTAAGAGACGAACACGAAAGGACAATGCTCAGGAAAAGTTACAAACCTTTATGACTGGTGGAGGAAGTTTTATAAAGCAAATATCAAAAAATGCAAAACGATTACAAGGTATGCTAAAATACCTATTTACTTTATTGATTAACCCGATTTAATAACCCAACAGTTTTAGGTATGCTACAAGAGCAATTTCGTCCTGATTCCAATGTGTTCGATTGCGAGGCTCTATATCACGAACCAAATGTTTCAGAACCGTTAATTACTAACACCAACGAATCAATAGAGGCAGCTTCAAACGGTGAAGATTTTGTTGTTTGTGAAGACGCTTTTGTTTGTGAAGATGTTGAAAATTTAAAAAGAAAGAGCAAAAATGATACTGTCCAGAATTAAAAGTCGAAAAATAAAATTAGTGGTAGCAATGTTTGTCACAACTTAAATGAAATTGTCAAGAGTAGGAAAAAAAGTCTGAAGATACGTTTCATTTAAAGAGTAACGTTACATGGTGCCAGAAGTAAATAGTTAAAGTAGTAAATAACAAAAGTTTCATAAAAAGATGCCTAACGAAAGTGAAAGTAACGAGATGGGTGTGGCCGGAATGCGTCCACCAAAACCGTTTAACTTTGCTAATGATAACGCGGAAAAAAATTGGAAACAATGGTTACAACAGTACGAATGGTACGCAATGGCTACACAATAATTATCAAAAAAGTCGCCACAGGTACAAGCAGCCACTTTGATGACATGTCGGTTCTTGGTTCGGAAGCTGTGTCCATTTTCAAAAGTTTTAATCTAACGGAAGATCAACAAAAAGATGCAACGATAATAAAAGCTAAGTTTAACAATTATTTAATACCGAAAACAAACATATCCTTTGAAAGATATAAATTTAATAAAGCAATGCAAGAGAAACCAGAAACAACTTCTTTGTCTTCAAAACAAAAGAAAGTTTTGATGAATTTTTCACCAAAGTAAAAAATCTAGAGAAAACATGCGAATTTGAAAATTTATACGACAGTTTGTTACTCGATAAAATTGTCATAGGCATTCGATCCGAGAAAGTTAGAGAAAAATTATTTTCCGAAGAAAATTTAACATTAAACAAAGCTACGTTTGTGTGTCGAGCAAGTGAACAGGCCACTAAATAGTTAGCGCATGTGAAGACAAAATGTAATGTAATAACATAAAAAATCGTTGAAAAACTAGGATTGAAAATAACAGCTTCAAAAACTAAACGACTACTTAGCTTTACTAATGATAAAATTAACGTTTTAGGCAAAACATTAGTTAAAGGTCAAATGAGTCCTGTAGATGAAAAACTCGGTAAATGCAAACGTCGCACACTGATCAATCTGAAAAACTTAAGATCCCGAAAGTAATTTTCGAATATATGAGGATTCTTAAAAATAACATTTTATTTTCACTTGTAGGTAACTTGTTTACCTTAAATCAAAAAATTGGCTTTGTGCAATTATTATTGTGACAGTAATGTGCTGTCAAAGTTATCTCCGCAATAAAATCTATTAATTACGTTTATATCTTTTAGTTTTTCGTTCACTTTTCGTATTTATTTTCATATAGTTATAGTTAAATTTTTTCAAGTATAAAAATGGTGGCAATTAAAGAAGAAGTGTTTTATATAAAATCATTCAAAACGATAATTTTTATAATATTTATGATACAAAAAAATATTTTGTAACTTGATCGATTTTAAAATTTTTTTTACCTTTGAACTGTCTTACGTTTATAGGTACTAATAAGAACACTGTAATTTTAATATCAACACACAGTGTTGAGTGTTACCAAACACAGGTTACAAAAAATATTTGTGGAAATTTGCGGATTATAACGGAATAGTATATTAAACAACGAGTTTCATAATCAAAGTTTTTATTGCACGATATCTGTTTAGAAAACGAGCCGCGAAGCGGGGAGTTTTCTAAAAGATAAGTGCAATAAAAATGATTATGAAACGAGTTTTTTATACAATTTTTTCTATTTTGCATTTTTTATGGTTTAAAATTTAAAAAAATGTGTTTGTAATTATTATAGTCAATTTGAAATTTTGTTTTATTTTTAAGTTGATTGGTAACACATTTGACATTTGAAACAAATTTGAAAACTTTGAAATTTTGTGGCATAAATTTACAGGTTAAGACATTGCACAAGAATTTAAATAAACAAAATTATACTTGCAATTAAGAATTTTCTTTATTATTGCCTCTAATTTACAGTTAATTAAAATGTTTAACACAAATTTGGAGATTTTTAATTTGATTTAAAATGACATTATTTGTTTTAATTTTCAATGACGTTTCTGTCATCAACCTCATAAAACAAAAAATTGCGTTTTATAATAGGGTCTATTTCGATACGCAATCGCGTATCGAAATGACTTTGTTTTAGACGCAAAATAGAAAAAAACATTTTTTAAGTAGTACTGGTGCTTCGATCAAAAACAAGGATTTATTTGAACTCTTATTGAATAATCCGCCAATGAAGCCGATGTCTAAATGTAGTAAGGAATTATTACTTTCCTATGTTTTGGAAACCATGAGTGTACCAGAACTATGTAGTAACAGTAAAAAAAATGTGCAAAATGCTCTTCACAATTTTAGTGTTACCTCTTCAAGATTGTGGCAAAAATCTTACAGGAATACGTTTAGATTTCAAAATAAAAACCAAGAATGGTTAAACAAGACCATTATTACATGTGGAGTTGCTAATGACGCGACATGCGAGTTTGTATCAAAAAGAAGTGAAAAAAACCTTTTTCTGAATTGTCAACTAAAACTAAAAGGAGAAGGTTAGAAGCTGAGGTGCAATCAAGAAGCCAAGAAGAACTGTGTTTAGCTGCTTCTATGAAATTACACTCTGAAGGAAATCGGAGTGGGGCATCACTTATTCTTGGTATTTCTGCATTGCCGGATAAAATTGATGTCAACAAGAGTGGGAATACGCAAGAAAACATTTCATAACTCATGTCAAGAAGCTTTATCTCTATTCACTGAGTTAAAGCTAACTCGACACCAATATATTGCACTGAGAGCATCCGCTGTTCGTAAGCAATTAAAAAATTTGTTTCCACCTTATTATAAACTGATAGAAGAAAAAATTAAGTGCTATCCAAAGAACATTATAGTTACAGATACATCGGCAGAAGTTCCTCTACAAGATCTTGAGGACCATACAGCATCGCGTGTTTTACATTACCAATCTGAAGTTTTAAATAATGCAGATCCTCATTAAGAAATAACTTTTAAGTGGGGTGCTGATGGTAGTGGAAGTCAAAGTAATTTTAAACAATCATTTGAAGCAGCAGATTCGGATGATTCTAGTTTGTTTATGACTTCTTTGGTTCCCATTCAAGTACGATCAGTAAATCATGGCAACAAAATATATTGGCAAAATCCACGCTCTAATTCCGTACGGTATTGTAGACCAATAAGAATGCAATTTGTAAAGGAGAATGATGACGTAATTAACAATGAATTCACATATATGCAAAACCAGATAGAAAAATTATTACCGTTACATGTAAAAATAAATGGCCAAATGTTCATAGTTAGACATAATTTATTAAAAACAATGGTGGACGGAAAAGTTTGTAATACTTTATCTGCTAATAAATCAACGCATAAGTGTTACATATGTAAAGCCTCTTCTTCACAGTTCAATAATATTGAAGAATTGCAATCAAGATCGTATAATCCGGAAAGCTTAGACCTTGGCTTATCATCACTGCATGCAACATACGTTTTTATGAGTGTCTTTTATATGTGTCTTATAAAATGCCATTACAATCAAAACAAGCTCGTGGTGAAGAGAACAAGAGAATTGTTAACGAAAGAAAAAAACATATACAAACTTAATTTCGAAATCAATTAGGTTTATTGATAGATATTCCCAAGCCCGGTTTTGGCAACACTAACGATGGAAATACGGCTAGACGATTCTTTGCTAACCCTTCTATAACAGCAAGTATTACTGGCATTGACAAAATCTTAATAGAGAGATTTAGCGTTATTTTAAAAACACTCAGCTCTCCCTTTAAAATTGATAGCGCTAAATTTTCTGAATATGCCAAAGAAACAGCTTTACGATATATTGAACAATACAGTTGGTATCCTATGACACCAACCGTTCATAAAATCTTAATACATGGTAAGGATATAATAGAACATTTCTTATTACCTATTGGAATGCTGGGAGAAGATGCACAAGAAAGTCGCCACAAAGATGTTAGGTATTATAGAGAGCATAATACTCGAAAAATGTCCAGAAAAAAAACCAATGAGGATCTTTTCAACATTTTACTAGTATCATCAGACCCAATGATTTCGAGTATAAGATCCTTACCAGTGAAACAAAAACATGCTATGCCAATTGAAGTACTTAATCTCTTAAAGGAACCTGAAGTCATATTGGACGAAGACTGATTTTTAAAATATTTGTGTCACCCCTTGAATATTTTATAGGAAAATTATTTTGTTACCATCTTACCGTTTACTACAAACCTTTTAATCTATTAATTTCTGTTTAAAATAAAATTTTAATTTATATATTGTTAATTCTGTACTATAATATAATATTTATATCTTGTTAATGTTAATAATTGGTAATGTTGTTGTAGTTGTTGCTGTTGTGTAGTAAATTTCGACCGAATGTGCTGATGAAAACTGGTTTCAGTTAAAACTAGTCCACATTAAGTAAATTAAATATCTACTTGAGCAAAGAGTATTTTATTAATTTTCCTGATCTTTAAAATTCTTAATATGCGAGAGTAAGTGCGCGGTAAGTGAACAAAAATGTATGATTTCATAAAATATACTGTGTTTTCTCTATATTTAGTTAAAATATTATGTTTAAATTATAAAATATTTGAATTTTGAATTTCGTCCCCGTAAATTTCAAAAATTGATCACTGAGCGTCGTAATTGTGGGTATTCACAAAAAACAGTTTTTGTCTTTAATAAACAACTTAGCGCTTTTATATTTTTATAGTAGGTGCCTATAATAACAAAAAAATTAATTAATTAGATCTAATAAAGCCTGGTCTCCACTTAACGTCTTGTCGAACGTCTTACCTGACAATCTAAGATCATCAGGTAAAACGTTTTAGCTTTAGAGCGTCCACACCTAACGTTTTGCCATCCGTCTTGTCGTCCGTCTTGTCGTCCGTCTTGCTATCACAGCAATCTTTAGATATTTCTACACTTTTCGTATTTATCGTAAATTTATTTTATTGTACAAAACAGTTTAATGGTCATAACAATTGTCTAATTATTATTGAAATAGTATCTACGTAAATTAATTTTTAAATTTATTTATTATAAATTACAACTAATGTATAATCATCAATCAGAACCTAATAACAACATTTATGTACATATTCTGTTGTTCTTTTATAATTTTCTAATTTTAAAAATAAAGTAGAAGATTTGTAATCATAATCATCTAATAATTATCTGATAAAAATTGATAAAAACTATGCACTATTTTTTCCTGTATATTTGCGCAAAAACTTTCGAAAAATGTTTCAAAACAACACTTTTAAAACTTTTATCTCCATTATAAAATTTTATATAGGTATTATTAATAAATTATTATTTAAAATTAAAAACATAAATTCAGTTTTCAATAACTTGCAAAGTCTTACAAATAATGTAGTTCAATGAAATTATTAATTATTTAAATTAATAATTATTAATTATTTAAATTAATAATTAAAAACACATTATTTAATGTTTATTGTTTCTGAACATTTATACCAAAACCTGTATTTAACTAATACTACCAATATAAAATAGCAATAATAAATTCTCTTATGGCAAAAAAATTAGAAGTTAACGCACTCTTATGTTGAAATTCGGAAATAATGTGAAAATACTAAAATTGGCTCGGTCCGTTATTAACACGGTAGCAGTGGCAAGTTTTCCCTCTACATCTACTGCGCAGAAATTTGTTCACAAGGTTCCAACTTATATTCGAAATATTTGGAAAGGTACACGCCCCTTTTGACGTCACACCTACGTTAGCTATTCAGTTGTACGAAATTCATCATGGAGCAGGTACTACTTCTATCAGCACTTGCATTATGTTTAAAAAAAAAGAAGTCAAATCAATAAATGTCGTCATAAATTGACACGTTCTAGATCAAGACTTCCCAACCGGGGGAGCATGCCCCCCCCCCCCCCCAGAGGGGCGTAGAAAGATCTTAGGGGGGGCATGAAGTGTTCGGATATTTTATATATTTCGGATATATTTGAAGCCTTGAACGGACTAAATTTAAAGCTACAGGGCAAAAACGGCACTTTGATAAGTAACTATGACCACATTCAGGGATTTATATTTAAGCTTCAACTTTGGCCTCGGAGGGTAATTACCAGAAATGTGCTATCTTCTTGACTACAAGATATAATCAAAAATCAATAACTGGACGAAGATATGAAAATTGATATATCAGCTCATTTGGAAGCGTTGCAAACAGAATTTTACCGATATTACAGAGACGTTAATTCAGAATCACCAATATGGCACATAACCAGAAATCCATTTGTGGTCAATGTTCTGCAATTACCAGAAGATGTCCAAGAAGAATTTCTGGAAATGAAGGCAGATTCGACAATGAAAGATGACTTTCACCTCTTGACTTTGGAGAAATTTTGGATAAAACGCTTTCTTCTTAATCCAAAAGTTGCCACTCTTACGCCTTGCAAATACTTCTGCCATTTTCTTTGACTTACTTATGGGATGTGAAACCGGATTTTCAGCATTAGTGCAAATTAAGACTAAGCAGCGAAATTGTCTTGCAGTCGATAATGATTTGATGATAGCTCTGTCAAAAACAGAACCTGATATCGACCAACTGGTTCAAAAAATGCAGGCGCAAACATTCCATTAATTTTATTAATAAATAATAAATCGTGTGAAATAAATATCGTAAAAATAATTTGTGTTTTTCATTTAAGCAAAAAAATTTTTAAAAAATATAGGGGGTATGAAATTTTTTTTTATAATCCGGGGGGCACCATGCAAAAAAGGTTGGAAAACCCTGTTCTAGATGGTCCAGACATTGGTTGTTAAAACGAAAAAAATATTTACATGTGTTAACATGAATTAGCTTCGTTAATTCCACCGAGAGGTCGGACCAGGGCAGCGGGCAAGCAATGGAAACCTTCAATAACTGAGTGTCGCGATGGTCTCTTTTTGTGGGTAAAATCACCCGGAGACGTGGAAAAGGCGAAAGGTGACAAAATAGATTTTTTTTATCATAGAGGTTTAACAGTTCAACCATATATGATTATTGTGGGACCGAGTTTGAAGAATGTAACTTCGTCATACGTCGTTATAAACAATAACACTTATAAAAATATTTCTGTGCTTGATTCTTTGGAATTTTGCTTTAAATCTTACCACATCTTGGATGCCAAATATTCATTTGAATCCCATCATATTTGGTATTTAATTCAGTGGATGGTTTACAATATACATACCAAATTTGATATAAAGATTCCTTTTTTGCAAGATTGTATGTATTAGGGTTCTTAAGTATTTCTATTAAGCATATTTTTTGAAAATGGATAATTTATACACTTGCTTTAGTTGTAAAAAAGTATTTAATTCGCTTGATGTTCTACTTCGGCATTTAAAAATCATTCATCCATTTCTTCAGAAATTCGAATGTCGGCAATCAAACTGTCGCCGGTCATTTCAAAATTTAAGTGCAATTCGCAAACATTATATATCGAAACACAAAATCGAGAGTAGAGGTTCATCCTTAGTAAAAGCTAAGGATAATGTAACAAACTTGCTATTAGATGAGTTTGAAGTTGACAACGACAGTAGTGTTGTTGATGAAGAAATTCCAAATTCTGTTAAGCTTGATATAAAAAATGAAGTGCTTTCATTTATTTCAAAATTATATAATACTAGAGGGGCTCCGCCCCCCTGACCGCTGCCGCGACCCAACCCCCTTCCGGGCCGCTTCGCGGCCCTAATAGCACATAAACGAAATAACTTCAAGTTATAAAACTTCTTTTCATACAACATTTTTTCCAATGATTAATAATATTTATTAACGGATAAACGGTTTATAATGTCTATAAAGCTTGATTTAAAATAAATTTTATCGATTACTATTATTTTTATCATAACAAACGGATCAACGTCTCAACGGACTTGATCTGTTTTAGTACTTGATCCGTTGATCGGTTGGTATAAAGGTCGCGACAGTAATAATAATTTTATATCTTATATATACTAAGCATTTCGGTTTCATAAAAATGTGAAATGAAAACGTTACATGAAAACGTTACATAAAAACGTTACATATTGGGCCTTTATCTTTTTATAGTATAGAGTAGATAGTATAGAGTAGATATATACCGGGTGCTGAATGAGTTAGGCGAACATAGGATATTAACATGCAAAAACTTATTTTTGCAAATTCCTGCTTCCCTAATTATTTTAGAGAAAAATTGAAAGACACAAATATAATGTAGAAATATAAACTACGAATGATAAGAGCATTAGATTCTATCTAGCTTTTACGTAAATGATCAAAAAATCCTTTTGAAATTGTTAAAATTTTTATTTATCAAACTGGCCATGTATAAGTTTCCAAGGTAATATTCCATTTTATGAAATTAAAATTTAATAAAGTGCAAAACTGTCAACAACGTGCAATTGTTTTTTATTACTTATCAAAAATAATTACCTCGGAAACTTCCATGGCAAGTCTGATAAATAAAAGTTTTAACAATTTCAAAAGAATTTTTTGACCATTTACGTAAAAGCTAGATAAAATCTAATGCTCTTATCATTCGTAATTTATATTTCTACATTATATTTGTGTCTTACAATTTTTCTCTAAAATAATTAGGGAAGCAGGAATTTGCAAAAATAAGTTTTTGCACGTTAATATCCTATGTTCGCCTAACTCATTCAGCACCCTATACTAAGCATTTCGGTTTCATAAAAATGTGAAATGAAAACGTTACATGAAAACGTTACATATTGGGCCCTTATCTTTTTATAGTATAGAGTAGATATCATCTTTACCTAGGAATGAAATTCAAGCAATACTAAGCACATTTAGAGAATTAATATCTTCAATATTCCAATATATATCGAATGTTTTAAAAAATATTAGTGTGGACAGCAATTCTATCGCTTTGCTATTAAAAACGTTTGCTGATGTTGAAAGTTTTCTGTTAAGTTTTAAATCGGAATATATGTCCTTTAAATATTTTGAGCGTTCAGATTGCTTTATACGACCAGAGTCATTTTGTGTAGGCCAGAGATCTGTATTGGATCATAAAAATTCATCTGAACAATCCATCTTAGCGTTTAAAAACGCAGAAGCACAAGTAATTCCTCTACGAATAGTTTTTAGAATAGTAATTTGTTTTAGATCTGCTACTGCTGTAATATAGCAATATTTCAATAGCCACGTACAAAAATTGCAAATCATAAAAAGCGTACGCAACGTTCGAAAAACTGTACAAAGCGTGCGTTCGAACAGCACAATAAAAAATGTATACAGTTGATATTGAAGAATTAGTAGATAATGTTGAAAAACATAGTATCTATCAGATAACCGAAGAAGTAAACCGCAGCTTTGGTGAGTTATCACTAATTTTATCAAAATAGAATATTTTAATTATAGTTTTAGAAATCAATGAAGGGACTGTGAATTCTCCAGATAATCAGATGAACGATTCTGAATTTGATTCTTTTGTTTCATCGCCGCGCCGTTATGCACTGTGTTAGAGGAAAATAGCAGCTTGGGTGAGTTATCACCGAGTTTATCAAAATAGAAAATATTAATTATACCTAGTATTAAGGAATATATCGTTGAGGTTATAGGTCATTGAAACAAATATTGTTTATTGGTCCATTTTCAAGGCTGCGAGTAAAAACAGTTGTGCGGTAAAGAAACCATTAGTATAGGTTGAAATCGAAATCTAAATGAAACACATGAATTAATAATAAAGTAAAAAAAAAATAAAAATCAAAAATAAAAATATAAAAACTTACATACGTTTACGATTTTATACCTTCTCCCCCGTGACATTATTTTTGCTTTTTATTTATTTTTACTTTATTATTAATTTATGTGTTTCATTTAGATTTCGATTTCAACCTATAGGTACTAATTTATACTAAGTTTTTTTTACCGCACAACTGTTTTTACTCGCAGCCTTGAAAATGGACCAATAAACGGCCCGAAACGTCGGGCACAATAATTTATTTGTTTCAATAATCTATAACATCAACGATATATTCCTTAATATAATATTGATAAGTCAACTATATATTCTTAAACTTATTAATTTTAGTTTTAGAAATCAATGAAGAGACTTGTTGGAATTCTCCAGACGATGAAGAAATAATGGCTATAGCCATTATTTGCTATAGCAGTTTAGAAGTAGAGACTGAGAAGAGAGAAGATACCCTTGACGGATATCGGATAGTTAATATTCAATTCCTAATGAATCAGTCCATTGCTTTGCAATTTAATCATTTAAAAATATGTACGAGTGGGTTGTTGCAATTTAGAAAAGAAGAGTGTACAGGTTTGTCAAATACATGATATACAAATGCAACATGTGTGAGAAAGAGGTGTCAGTTTGTACTGAAAATCCCAAAAATAAATTGGTACATCGTGCTGCGGTTTGGGGAACTCTTGCTACTGGCAGTACATTTGAACACACAGCTGAGTTACTGAGTCATTTGCAAGTACCAAATTTTAATAAAAACTAAAAAAAATAATAATAATACTGTTCCATTTGTGCAAGAGCAGAAAATAATAACACGCCAGTTAAAGAACATATTTGCTATAAAAATTAGACAAAATCATCTTCTGCTATGGAACCAAGTATATTAGTAGATGGTTTTAATGCTAGTGTAGATATGCACAAGCTAAAATATACAAAATTTATTGCTGATGGCGATTCTACCGTGTTTTCTCAAATTAGAAATAAGGTTGTGTACGGCTGCGAAGTAATTAAAATAGAATGTAGTAACCACAGCATGAAAAATTATGGGAAACATTTGTACAACATTAAAGATGATACTAAGGGCGTCTCTTTGAATTGCAGAATAATTTTAACTCCAGATATTATAAAAAAATTACAGAATGCTGCACAAGATACCATTTATGCGAATGTTCATGGAGACGTCGACAAGTTGAAAAAAGATTTGAGAAATTCTGTACATCATGTTTTTGGTCATCACGAGCATTGTGACTCTTCAAGTTTATGTAAAAATGTTGTTGATGGAATACCAACACTTGATCGTTTGTCAGAATTGGAGACAAGTGGAGCACAACATCATATCTACGGGGCCCTAAATGTACTGCTTACTAAAGCACATTTATTAATTGATAAAGAAACGAGTAATAGAGCAGAATTATACATGAGTATTCTAGCCAGATTTAATATGGGAAAACGTTTGAATTTGATTCAAAGAGATTTATTTCAAATTCGAGCTTCTTTGGCGGCCTTAAAATTTAATGCATGGCAATCGTATCACAAAGAAGCATGGAAGAAAAGCTTTGGTAGCGAGTAGCGACCCAGGCAAAACATCGGTACGATTTATGGAACAACGAGATACCGCTTGTAAAAAGAAACGCAAAATGTGTAAAAAATTTAAATCTTCCGAAAAGTGTGAATCGAGGGGTCAGTCACTGGAGTATTACTTGTACAAGTCTTCAGTATTACATTGAGTATTACGTGTATTACGTTCAGTATTACCTGTATTACTTGGTATTCCGTATTATTTTGTATTACGTGTATTATTTAGTATTATACAAGTATTATTTTGTATTATACGTGTATTATTTTGTATTACTACTTGTATTATTTGTAATATGTGTATTACGTTCAGAATTTTCTGTAATATTTGGTATTACATTGTATTATTTGGAATTTCGTATTATTTTGTATTACGTGTATTATTTTGTATTACTTGTATTATTCTGTATTATAGTATTATTGTACAAATTTTCTCCAGTGACTGACCCCTCGGTGTGAATATGGTAGTAACATACAAGAAGTATTTATACATCGAGGACTTCAATACATGATACAGTTGTGAGTACATTTTAAGTTTTAACATTAGTTTTGGTTTTGTTCGTGAAGTGTTTTACTGGCGTATTGTTTTTTTTTGTCGTTAAGTTTAAGTTAAGAAATTATCAAAATTAAGTTTAATAACGAATTTATTATTTTTCTTTTCTTCAATAAATTTGTCAGCAATTTGATGTCAATTAAATTAATTGTAACGAAAAGTTAACTTAAAATTTCAAATTAAGATATTATAGTAATTTTAGTAAATAATTTTTAAGTTTATTTTATTTTGTTTTTGAGTTTGGACCAAACATTTAAATTCATTTTAATTTTTAAGAAATACAGGTGTTACCTGTGAATTTATAAATTTTGTAGAAATCATAGTAAAGTAGCCCGTCAACTACCTAATTAAATTAGCATCCGAAAACAACTTAAGTCTTTTCCGTGTTATTGACGGTGGCGCTCTTAACCATTCTCTCTTTTTAATATAAAATGTCACTTTTACGTTAGCTCGACCTCATCCAAATTTAGTAAAATAACTCACGACCTCACGACTGAGTGGCTGGCAAAAACATCTGTTAGGATGAGTGTCGTAGTGACCATTTGTAGTGTAACAATTCTTATCCAAGTTAAGAAACTTGAACCAACTATTACAAATTTATTATCTGCCTTAAAACCAGAACATTTTGATTTGTTCGTAGAAGCAACAAAACGTTTAACAAGTTATGATATTCAAACTAATACTTTTAAGTCACCTACATTAGCAATGAACATTGCGATATCGCTAAAGCAATGTTGCGATATTGCAATTACCTTCGCATATAAAAAACATGTTCAATATTTATCAGTTTCTACAGGTGAAATAGAAGCAAATTTAAAAACACTCATACATCTTTTCGAAACAAATTAGAAATTTGAAATATCCATTCAAGCAGCAAATACCTTAAACATATGTAACTAAATGGAATAAAGTCACAATAGTTCCATTAGCTAGTGACCTAAAATTATTAAGAGATTATTTACTGCGAGTGGCGGAAGAAGCTTTGAATACATTAATGGAATCTGTCTATTGTAGAGTAATTTTACTAAACAGAAAACGTTCTGGAGAACTTCAAAGGATGCTTTTAGACACATACCTGAATACCTCTTCTAATAAAGAACAATATGAAGAATTTAATAGAATTGTTTCTTCTACAGAGCAAATTCTTTTGGCATCTTTAAAAAGAGTGGTAATAAGAGGTAAACGAGGAAGAGGTGTACCGGTACTTTTTAGTAAAGATGTACAAAATCACATTAAAATTTTACTGGAAGTGAGACACAAATTTGTGCCACAAGAGAATCCATACTTGTTTGCCAAACCAAAATCATTAACTCCCATAATGGGGTATAAAACTTTAAGTAAATATTCAAAACTTTGTGGAGCAAAAAATCCTCAGGCAATAACTTCTACTCGGCTTCGGAAGCATCTTGCGACTTTGTCACAACTTTTTAATTTGAATGATGGTGAAATAGAGCAATTAGCCACGTTTATGGGTCATAACCCTGGAGTACATCGAAATTCTTATAGACTTCCAGATGATGTATACCAGACCACAAAAATATCAAAACTATTATTACTGATGGAGAAAGGTGAAGCCGATGAATATCGTGGTAAGGGTCTAGACGAGATAAATGTTAATATGGAAGAAAATTTATTATCAGAAAATAAAGAAGATGAGAACTGTGTTGACGATGGTGGTGTAATCGACGAAGACTGTTTAGCAGAACCAAATCATCCAATTCCGACTATTAGTCCAAAAGTTGTTGCTCCATCTACGAGTACCGTAGTTAAAAAACGAAAACAAAATAGTACAGCGATTCCTTGGACCACAGAACAAAAACAAGTAGTGATGTCATTTTTCAAAAATCATATTAAAAATAGCAAACCTAAAAAAAGTGAATGTGAAGAACTAAAATCAAAATATTCAGATTTACTAAAAAATAAAGATTGGACTAAAATAAAAGTATTTATTCACAACGAATATAGCAAGAAGGCGAAAAAACAAAAAAGCGATAAATGAAACGAAACCAGTAAGTTTTTGTTGCTTTGATATGAAATTTCTTACAATACTTTTTCGAGTCGACAGACTTTAAATGGTAATCAAATATTTTTTACACACCTATTATTATCTATTGCCAAGAAATTTGCATCAGGTAATTAAATTTTTTGGTATCAAGTGTCAATAACTATATTAAAAATAATAAAATATTTTACGTTGAAGTTAGAATTAAGTTAAGTACATATATAATAATAGTTATTTAATTTTTATTCCATTTCTTATATTTTTATTTTGTCTAGAAACTAAGATGTACTGCAATAATAATTATTGCAATGTAAAAATGATTTGTTATTCTTACAAATGCACCTCAACTAATTTAATATTATTTGGTTTAGCACAAAATTAGTTGCTTCAATAAATCTTTGGCTGAGAGCAATAAGAACATAAGTCAAAAAATGCGGTTTTGGGATTTTAACACCTAAGTACATATAGGTTATAATCTCAAAACAGCATTTTATGACTTATGTTTTTATTTCTCCCACCCAAACTAGTAGTTTATATCACAAGGGCGATAAAGGGGGTCTTTTCATCCGCCGGGCGAAAGTTTATGAGACGAGCCGCGCAGCGGCGAGTGAATAATCGACCGAAGGATGAAAACCCTTATCGCCCGAGTGATATGAACAATTTTTCGTTATTTCAGGAAAAATATCCTACAAAATTCGCGATTTTATATAATAGCTCTAAAATAACAATCGATAGATGGCGTGAAGCTTGCAAGTCATTTATCAATGTTTGTCTCTTTGGAGCGAAAAAGGATGATTTTCTTTTGAAATTTCCGAATGACGGACAATTTCGTCTGACGGACAGCATGTTGAAATAACGGACGGTCCGTCGTATTGACGGACGGATGGTCACGTTATGCAATTATTGCAAAAAAATCTCGAATTTTGTCGGATTTTATCTAAATCTATGATTTTGTAAATAAATATAAAGTAACACTTAATTTAATTTTTTTGCAATTATTGCAAGAAAAATCTCGAATTTTGTCGGATATTATCTAAATCTATGATTTTGTAAATAAATATAAAGTAACACTTAATTTAATTGCCAATTTTTTAACTAAAGGTGTCGTAATTCCGTCATTTTGGGGATAATATCCCACAAAATTCACGATTTTTTGCTCTGAGATAACTATCAATAGATGGCGTGAAGATCGCAAGTTGTTACTCAAGTTTTTGACAACATAAGCGAAAAACAGGAGTTCACCCGAACCCGAACCCGGGCTAAGGAGAGGACTCTAGTTTGGCGGGGCTAGGTTCGATCCCCAACCCGGCCACAAAATTTATCCGACTCCGTGGTTCGGATTCCACGTAAAGCTGTAGGTCCCACAGGTTAACACAGCCAGGACTTAGCTTCGCGCTAATTTTCAGAGGTACGCCTCAATAAAAATCATCCGACGTAACGTTGCGGGCAAGCCCGCAACCTTACTCTTCAAGTCTGCGAAGATATGGGGCAACAGCCCTGGTGCTTCGCACCAGACCAGAATAAATGATGAACCCGAACCCGGCCGTAGCTTCCACTTCAATTTCCCCGGACATCGCCACGCAAAGAGTCCAAGACGTAGCGGAACAAATCGAGCAATGGATGGGAGACTGGCGAATCGGAGTCAACACGAACAAGAGCGTCGCAGTCATCTTCGCCCGATGTAAGAAGCGGACCACAGCAAAAGCCAACCTTTGGATGAACGGGTCCCTCATCCAATGGCAAAAATCGGCGAAATACCTTGGCGTCACCATGGACCAAATGCTAAATTGGGGCCAACACATCACCAACATCACTAACAAGGCAAGGGGAACGATGTCGCAACTCTATTCGCTTGTAGGTCCCAAGAGCAAAATGACGCCGGCCAACAAACTTCGAGTCTACAAAACCATCATCAGGCCGGCACTCACGTACGCTGCACCAGCCTGGGGGCATGCAGCAAAAACGCATATCAACAAGTTGGAAACAATTCAAAGCAAGCTCGTCCGCTACGCTTGGAATCCGCCAAGAAGAGTATCAAACGTCCGCCTCCGCAATGACTCCAAACTCACCACGGTCAAGGAATTTATTAGAAATCACACGGAGAAGTTTTACGCCAAAATAGAAGACCACGAAAACCCGCTAATAAACCAACTTGGAAAATACGACAAGGCAAACCATCCGAAGTACAAGATGCCAAGGGAAATTATCGATGACTCCGACCCCTAACGATCCCGCATAAGAAACAAGAACTCCTGCAAACCAAAACCACGCCCAAGAAATTCAAGCCACGCCCACAAGAAAACCGGCCACTTTAGGGAAAAACCAACACGAATGAGCAACGCACACGAAGAAAAGGTATTCAATTAAAACTCCCATAACCCATCCACTGCATCCTAGTCTACCAAACCTTTCTCTCGCGGATCCCTTGCGGGTGAAGCCAGCCAGGACTTAGCTTCGCGCTAATTTTCGGAGGTACGCCTCAATAAAAATTATCCGACGTAACGTTGCGGGCAAGCCCGCAACCTTACTCTTCAAGTCTGCGAAGATATGGGGCAACAGCCCTGGTGCTTCGCACCAGACCAGAATAAGATGAACCCGGCCACAAAATTTATCCGACTCCGTGGTTCGGATTCCACGTAAAGCTGTAGGTCCCACAGGTTAACACAGCCAGGACTTAGCTTCGCGCTAATTTTCAGAGGTACGCCTCAATAAAAATCATCCGACGTAACGTTGCGGGCAAGCCCGCAACCTTACTCTTCAAGTCTGCGAAGATATGGGGCAACAGCCCTGGTGCTTCGCACCAGACCAGAATAAATGATGAACGGATGAACCCGTTCGGGCAGGTACCCCAACAAGGACTGTTTTTATAAGTCCTAGGACCTTATAAAGTTAAGTTTTATAGGTCCTAGGACATTATAAAAGTTAGTTTTATGGTCGGGTTGGTCCCCCTTGAGGTGACCTTTTGAGAAAAGACCCCTTTTATAGGTCTCAAAACAGATACATAAAGGGGTCATTTATAACCTGAAATAACGAAAAAATATTTTCTTTGTAGCAGCAAGAATTTTATTGTAACAGCAACAAGTTTTGTTATAGCAGCAATTAATTTTATAACAATGTTAACGAACATAACATAACATTTTGAATTTATTACTTAAATATAGTGTTAAGTTAAGTACATTATTTTTATAAGATATGCTTAATAAAGTTATCCAAAACTGGCAAAACTTCTACTACTATGGTCTGAGCTGCATTTATATTAAGCTTCCCCTCTCAAATCCTAATAGGCATGATGACAGTAATCAAAAATCACTAAAATTATGTATTTATTTAATGAAACTTGAGTCATGGAATACGAAACACGCATTTATTTTTTTATTAAAAGCGAGATTGATTATTGTCTTTTGTAATCCCAAGTTCAAACCCTGGCAAAGTTGTTTTTTTTACTCATGTAATATAAAATAAGCAACGTTTTACATCTTCAAAATAATAATAATTATTATTGGCGGTGTAAATTTCAAGCACATAATTATTATATGATGCGTTTTTCATTAAATTTATAATCCACATCAACATTGACATCCTTGATATGTGCACTCGTTATCGACATCCACATCGACATGGACATCCACATCTTTGTTATATTGTTTGTACCTTATGAAACGTCTACTATCGGAATAAAAAGTTCTGACCACCCAAGTTTGAAGTCAAATAAAATCAAAAGTTAAGAGTCAAAAAATTTAAAAAAATTATATGATATCAATTGATTAGTACTAAATATCATACTCAAATTTTATACTTCTAACTGACGCCGTCATAAAATTATTTTAAAAATTTGTTCATTTTTTCATTTGTTTTTTTTGTTCCAAATTGTTGCATTTGTTCCAAAAAGTGTAGTTTTTACTAGTGTTTACGTTTCGTTGAAACAACTGTGACGTCACTAGCGACGCCATGATACTAACAAGCGTTTTAGCTCGAATTTGAAAACTAAAAACTAAAATGTCATTTTTTCTAACTAAATCATTATTATCTGCAAAAATATGTTATTCATAGTAAATAATATACGTTTCCGAATATTATAGAAAAGTTTTTCAAAATCTGTCATCACTCCTATTAAGTATTATGCTACAAAACTAGCTTAGCTTTTAATACATAGTATATTACAGGACGAGATTAAAAAAATACTCGTTATTGGACGCACAAATATATTGAAAAGCGAGCTTTTTAAAGCTCTAAGTTCAATAACGCAGAATTGTCGAATTAAGTTTGCTAAGACGTTTTAACGGCGAACGAAAACAATTAAATGTTATGGCAAAATTATTCACAATTAATATTAACATTACAAAAAAAATGTGAAAAAAAATGAAGAGACGGTTATTTGCCTTGTAGGTAACGCGATCAACTGCGAATGCGAGGTACCGGGTTCAAATCCGGATAAGGGAAACTTTTTGACGTGACAACGTCTTATAAATTGGTTTGCCGGGTGACACTTCAAGAAACTGCGTTACGCTCCGCTCACGTTATGCGCTCACAATGAGAGCGAGTGAGAGGCACGCGTCCCTTCCACTCGGGCATGGTTAGCCCGCCTAAGAGCGAGAGAGACAGACATAAAAAGTGAAAGGCACGCGTCCCTTCCACTCGAGCATAGTTAGCCCGCCTAAGAGCGAGAGAGACAGAGCGAGAGAGAGAGAGTGAGAGAGATAGGCATACACACCGGTTCATGTCTTGCGCTTCTATTTCGCTTAGGCGCCTGCATACAAGTTTACACGAGTATATGTAGCCATGAGCCGCGTAACGAGTATCAACGGATTGCATATCATCACGGAGAAGGACTCTCCTTTGATTTTCAAACATGGGCGCGAAGGAAACGACTCACAAACTACACGAGATATTCGCACTGAATATATTCGACTCCAAGGACACACTTTGCAAACCACCACTAAAAAGGCAGTCAAATTCTGTGACGATGCTACCAGTGCTGGACAAACTATCGTGACGAACATCAATTGTCAAAGTTTGAGTGCTCATGCCACAGACATTGAAACAGATACAGTGATTCCAAGATCTGACTATTTAGTACTGACCGAAACGTGGATGCGCGACACTTGTGAACCACATCCAATCAAGAATTATGAGTGCATATCAAGGAAGAATAATCGAACAAACTCAGACACCAACGCAGCAGGTGGAGTAGCGATCTATCGTAGGTTATCATCAATATCAACAGGAAAAGTGATCGATGTTGCGGTCACAGACACTGCTCGAGTTATCAAAACCTGCGGTGACTTGTGCTTGGCTGAAGTTACTTGCTTTACCGCTGATACTACCTTCAAATTTGTGCTCGGTGCTGTTTATATTCATCCAGGATCAAGTGTACAAGACATCGGAATGTTGCTACACCAGGCACTTCTTCCATACGTGCATAACAGCCAGTACGTGCCACCGTTCCTGCAAGTTGATCCTAATCAGGGTTGTAAAAAAACATGTTTTTTTTAAATAAAACAAAACAAACGTTTTTTTTATGTTTAAAACAGTTTTTTATGTTTAAAACGGTTTTTTATTACCTTAGAAAAAAAACATGTTTTAAACAGAAAAACATGTTTAAAACAATGTTTAAAACTAAAAAAAAATTTGTTCTCTTATCTATCTTTAGCTTTATACACCTACCGAGTAAGCATGCAAAAACTGCCCCTGAAGATTTTTAAAAATCCGTTTGATTTTTAATCGAAAAAAAACATTTTTCTGAAAATTTCAGCTTTCCTACTCAAAGATTTAATAATAAGAAAAAAAGTGTTTTTTTTTGTTTTTATTTTATTGTAATTGTTTTAAAGAATATTTTTTAATGAAACTTTTTGGTAAAGAAAAGTTTCTTTTTTACGTTTTTCTTTTATTTTAAAAAAATAAAAAAGTTTTGGTCGCTTTATTTAAATACATATAGTATGTTCCTTAAATATGTTAATCACGAATTTTTTACAGAAAACTTTCCGTTTATTCTTCTGTACATGGTAAAATTTTGAACATTATCTGTTCGGTGGAACATAATCATAAAAATAAAATGTATTAGTATGAGGGTATCTATAAATTACGTGAAGCGTTTAGGGGAGGGGTCGAGCCGAATCTCATCCAATCTCACGTGGGGCGATAGATTTTTTAAAAAATCTTTAAAAAAAAAATTAAAAATCTAAAAAAAACATGTTTTAAACTTACACAAAATTAAACACCTGTTTTAAACGCATTTAAAACATGTTTAAAACAAATTGATGTTTTAAATGAATTTTGTTTTAAACATGTTTAAAACACCTTGTTTAAAACAAAATGTTTTAAACATTACAACCCTGATCCTAATATGCCGATTCTTCTATGCGGTGACTTCAACCAAAACGTGAAGTCTGATGACAAGTTTCTCAAATTCATTAAAGATACGTTTAATCTTGATTGCGTATCACATATGTCTAAGTCTACTACGTTAAAAGGAACAACCATTGACTTGACATTTTCTAGGCACATTACAGCAGAAACACTTCCTTTCATTTCATATTTCTCCTATCATCGCCGTATCCTCAACAAAATCACTCAGATAGGAACAAGTTAAGTTGTAGTAAACGCTGTTTCATTGTACGCAAATGTATTGCAAGTTATTGTATGTATATTTGTATATATGTTACAGTTAAAACCCGAAATCAGTTAAAACCCGATCTAACTAGTAAATTCTAGTTTTAACTAACCGCCTTAGTAAATTCTAGTTTTAACTGAAATAAGTTTAGTTAAAACTAGAATTAACTGATTTCTAACAAATTTCTTTAGTAAATTCTAGTTTTAACTAAAATTATACCAGTTAAAACTAGAATTAACTGATTTCTAACAAACTTCTTTAGTAAATTCTACACGGAAAAAAAAAATTACTTGGTTGAAATAAAAACTATTTAAATCAAGAAAATCTCTTACTTGAATAGCCGCACGAAAATATTTTCTTTATTTAAGAAAAAAATATTCTTAATTTAGTTTTCTTAAAACATGCAAGTATATACTTAAATTAAACATGGTTTTCTTAAATGAAGTAATAAAAAATTTACTTGTTTCACATAGATACCATTTTTGAATCAAGAGGTATTGTTTTCAATAGCCGCAAATGAATATTTTCTTGATTTAAGAAAAATAATTTTCTTAAACAGAAAAATAATTTTCTTAAATCATGTAAGTTTATTGTTGAATTAAAATATGGTTTTCTTCAATGAAGTAACAAAAAATTTATTTGGTTCAAATAAATACCATTTAAATTAAAAAATTGTATGCTTGAAATAGCCGCAAATAAATCAAACAAATATTTTAACATGTTTTATTATTATAATATATAATAATGTAACTTACACTAATCTATTGTACAATGTTTGTATACAAACCCACTTATATTTTATAATTTATAACTAATATAATAAAACATTATTTAATTAATACAGAATACTTATAAAACTTATGTTTATAGTTATTTAGGTATTACGTAGACATTATTTAAATATTAATTTATTTTAGAAATAGAAATAAACTTTTCAGTACCTACACTATGAGTTATCGTAGGTCGATTCGAAACAATATCTTTAATAAAAATTATGTCCATTTGTGAAGATAATATAACTTTATAAGCCCTATAATGTAAGTTGAAGTTTTCAATCTTAAGAAACTTAAAAACAAAATAACAAAGATGAGGATTTTCCTTGTTAACAAAAATATTTGTGATTTCTCCAAATTGAGGCTCCTCATTGTCGTAACTAACAATTATAACATCTGAAATATTATATTTAATTCCATTTATGGAGTACCATTTGGTTGTAATGCAGTCATTTAACACAATTGAATGTATCGGTTGAATATCATCATCGATATTATTTTGATCTATAAAATTACTGTATTCTATTTTACCAAAATCAATAACATCACATAAACCAACATTTGACAATAATCTAGTAAGAATTTTTAATTGCATTCGAAATGCCAAAGTATATGACAAATTTCTACGGCTGGAAACATTATTTGCATTGCTTTTAAGAACTTTATGCTTAGCTTCAAATCTTAAACAAGATGATTTAATAATGGGCCCAATTTTCAACATTATTCTTGGATAATGTAATAAAAAATGATGTTTAGGCTTTAAGTTCCGCTTAAAAAGAGATATATATATCTCATGATGTTCCGTAATCAAACACTTAAGTAGTTCTATTGTCTGGACAGATATACAATCTGATATAAGAATATCGGTAATCTGTAATAGTTTCAGATAGAAGTTCCATATAGAATCATCACTAGGAATCAAATCCCCAATTATAAAACGAAAATTATTTACTAAGCATAACATTTCTGAGGCAGACATAATAATACATTCGTTGGTCAAATGTTCTTTTTTAATTTTAGGTGGTTTATTTTTTTCCGAAGAATCGTATAAAAAATATTTTATTTTTGAATTCAAACATTCAAGGGAGAAATAGTTCTTTCCAATCAAATTTTTAATAATTAATGCCATGTCATATCTATGTACACCTTCAAATAAGTCGTGCATTACGTCACATGCCCAGTTATCATATACGTGAAAATTCTTTAAATCATGCCAAACGCAATCTTCTTTAATACCAAATGACAAGGTTTTTAGATGATTGATATAATCATCTTGCAATTTAATGGAATCTTCACATTCTACGCATTGTTCTTTAGTAATAATTTTAGAGGTAATACAAAATCTGCAAAAGTGTGTAGCACTAAAACTTTCTACGTATCCAAAAATAGAATGCAACCCCAAATTATCACCTACAATTAAAATTACTTCAAAATATACTTGAATAGTTTTGTTATCTAAATAAACAGTGATTCCAGATTCCTGTAAAAACTTTAGTTCATTTAGCAAAGGATTAAAAATTGCCCTATTGCCAAATATTGATCTATCTGAGCTATGAAAAAGAAGAGCCAAAAAGATATTTTCTAGTCTGCTGGCATATTCAGGAGGAATGGACGCTATAGTATAATATACTGCACCCAATTTGTAAATGCCTGCATGACTCCCAAGTGGATTTCCACATTCAAAGTCATCATAATATAAGATTATCGGAAATACAATTTTATTTTCATATTTGGCTTGAACAGACTGCCACAAAGATCCTTGAAGTAAATTATTTATACAGTTTTGTGAAAAATTATTTTGCCAACACTTTTGATAGTTAAGAATTTGTTCGAAAACACCAGGAAGTTCTAGAAATACACGTAAATTGTATCTCATAGGAACAAGCGTAGATGTCACAGTTTTAAGAACCATGGTCATTTGATTATTACGTTTATGTTCCTCAGGGCAAGTACCAATTATATATTGTACAGGTTTAATGAACTTTTCAGATTCATGAAAATATTTTACTCTTCGATATTCTGTGTGTAAATTACAAACAATAAAGATATTACGCATCATATTGATCATATTTTTTAAGTTTTCAAACAGAGGTTCTAATTCATCATCGTTCCAATTTAATTCTATTATTTCTAATATTATATCTATTGCTTTGGTAGAAAATAAATCAGCAACTGCGTTTATAATTGTCTGAACTGAAGAACGTGTTAAGGAAATATCGTCATACAGTTTCGATACAAACTGTTCTACAGAGCTTTTTAAAAGATTTTCAAATAAAATAAATTTTGATTTCATGTGCTCACCTAAATTATTAAACGTTCTCTTATTTTGTGAATTAGATGTTTGTAAGTTTTCTAAATCATTAAAATTATTTTCAAAAGTAGATATTGACTGATCATTATGTGAGAGAGAATTTGTCATTTCCATGGTATTATCAGCGACATTAATATTAATTATTTTATTAACGTGATTGTGATCTAAATGATGTTTAAAAACATCTTTTCTTTGAAAAGATCGCAAACATGTACTGACAGGACATATAAAGTTATTTGTAATCTTATGGTAATATTCAAAATGTATTAAAAGTTTTTTTGTGGTGCTAAATCTTCTTCCACATTGGCAATTCATGATTAATGTTAAAAAAAAATTAAATACTATAAAAATTAAATACTATAAAAATTAAATACAATAAAAATTAAATACTATAAAAATTAAAAAATTTAAATGATATATATATATATAAAATTACATAATATAAAAAAAATTAAATAGGTACTAATTATAGTCCTTCAATGCCTTTAATAAATGTGAAATATGGGGAAATTGCTTGTCTTGCTTGGTGTTAATTTCAAAAAGTCCTTTTTGGATTAGTATCCAGATATGTTCACTTTGACAAGGATATTTTGCATTAAACACATGAAATATTTTGAAAAGAATATCAAGCCCCTTAATTAGTGAACTATAATGATACCTGATTGTATCCACTATTATAAACACCGATTGAATTTTATTTAAACTTTCTCCAACTACCAATAAATATGGTTGAACTGGATGTTTCCTACAAATGGCTTTTTGTTTCTGTTGTTCAATTCTGCTTTCCACGTCACCGGCACTCTAAAAATATATATTATACTTAGTTTATACTAATTTCATCTAAAAAAACTAAAAACCTACATTTACACGAACAACAATGCTTTCTATGCATTCTATAATTGAAAATTTAACACTCTCATTCTTCGAAATTTTAAATGTCCCTTTTGGAGGTGCTATATGGCATAATAACAGTATTTCACAAATAACTTTTGAATCTATAAAATAAATAATTGTTACTGTTCAAGCGACCAATAATTTAAAGTCGATAATAATAAAAGAGAGCTAACTTTTTCACAGATCTCAATTTTTACAAAAAAAATTAAAAAAGTTTAAAAAATAGGCAACGTACCAATTAAAGAGTCTTTAGACTCACAAATATTAGAATAACTGGATAAAAGATCTGTATCTCTAATTTTTGTAATATCAGAAACTCTTAAAATTGTTTCAATAAATTTACTCCAATTAGATAATAATAGATGCAATTGGCATTTTCCATAATATAACTCAAAATCTAAATTTATCTGAAAAATATGTAATACATAAAGTGAGGTTTTAATACTTTTATTGAAATACAAACCAGTTGTTCGGCACGAATGTCCTTTAAAATTGGCCATTCATTAATAAACTCTTGCACCGTACGTTTTTCCGATTTTTTTCTCGATTTAGCAGTGTCTTTCCATTTACTTAAGACTTCCTCCCAAGGTTCGGTGTAATGTTTAAGAAATGTGATCGCCTCTTGGTCGTTTTCTAAAATTAATAAATAATTCAATGTTAAATGATTATAAAGTATAATACATTTTTAATTCAGTTACCTTCAAACTCTATTCCAGCAGAGGTTGATGGCTCTTCTTGTAATGTATCATCTAATTTTCTTTTAGTTTTATAATTTAAATTAGTTTCACCACATTGATGAAGTATATTTCTTACTTTATCGACCAATCGCCCTTTTGCTAAAATACCTTTATTAGTACCTGTTTCCCTTTTCGGTACGTAAGGAATATAATACGTAGAACGGGATTCGTTTGGGAAAAGAGCCGTTATTTTGTCACACAACAAAACATATTGATCATGTTTTAAACGACTAAAAAATAAACATTTTTATAATAATTATATGTATCGCATATTAAAAAGTATCAATTTACTGCGTGAGAATGTATTTGTAAAGATGTTTTATCAGTATGTCCACCAATTGTCTTCTATTTGTTTCATCTAATATTTTGAATTTCTTATAATATGATACAATCTTGTTACCGTATGTCGAATTTTCAAGTAAGTTTCTTAAATCAAAAATTGGGAAAATATTTCCCATACTTCGATCTACATCATCTAAGCCATGAAATGATGTTTGTAGGTTTACCTCTGGAATTGCAGTTAAAGATTCTGAATCCGTTTGGCTATCCTAAAGGAAATAATAATTATAGTTATTACAGGATGTAACATAAGGGAGCAAAAAAGCTGGCGTTAGCGTCTTCTAAAGTTAAAAAATTTCATGATAGAAGTTCACTTTTTTAACGCTAGACTCTAACGTACAGCTTTCTCGCTCCCTTATTGGAGAATTAGCAAGAAAGCTCGATAGTAGCACCTCGAGCGTTAAAAAAGTGAACTTCTGTCATGAACTTTTTTCATGGGGGAGAGGAGCTTTCTTGCTCCCCAAGGCGTTAACTTTTGCCTGTTTATATTGGCAATACCTACTCTGTATACACTTACCACCGACTTCATAAAAGTTTTAACAAGCCGTTCAAAATAACGGTGGATTTCTATTGGCTTTTTAGAGTTAAGGAACGTTTTCTATTAGTAAGTAAAATTTAGACCTTTGTTAAGTTTTATGAAACCGGGTCCAAGGGTAGTTGCAACACACAGAGTAGTTCAGTTGATCGTCAACCAGGTAACTGCAAGTTATTAAGGGGGGACAACACTGTAATCTTAAAAAAAAATCGAGTTTTTTTATTTTGCATGTTGTCAAAGTATACATATTCAAGAGCATGTAAAAAAAATTTCAAATTAAAATATTGAAAATTGACGAAGTTACATCCTATTTCATAAGAGCAGACTACCTACGATATACGTATACTAAAACTTTCAATCACGTTTTTTTTCGAAACTACATTTCTTGACTTGGCACGCACTGTAACTCTAGCTATGATTGTCCGATTTTTAATTTTAAAATACCAAAATTTCCGTAATTACAGTAGCTATCGTTGCACGTAGCCGTTTTTTGAAGAAAAAATTTTTCACCAAATGGCACATGTTCAAACATAAAAGTTTAATTTTACCGAAGATTTTACTTATATTTGGTAGCTTAAAAACACTAAATTTTAAGATATAAAAAAACGGCTACGTGCAACGATAGCTACTGTAATTACAGAAATTTTGGTATTTTAAAATTAAAAATCGGACAATCAGAGCTAGAGTTACAGTGCGTGCCAAGTCGAGAAATGTAGTTTCGAAAAAAACGTGATTGAAAGTTTTAGTATACGTATATCGTAGGTAGTCTGCTCTTATGAAATAGGATGTAACTTTGTCAATTTTCAATATTTTAATTTGAAATTTTTTTTACATGCTCTTAAATATGTATACTTTGACAAGATGCAAAATAAAAAAAACACGATTTTTTTTAAGATTGCACTGTTGTCCCCCCTTAAGTTTTTTAAGTAATAAATTAATTTGTAATCATTGCAAATATTTTTACAAATGCTATGTAGGTTTTTAAAATAAATAGACAAAAACCTTATGCCCGTGTCCCCAAATTTTGATCAAAACATATTTAATAACGTCAAATCTATCAACTTTACCATCAAAATATTGATGTAAATTTTGACCCTGGGACACGGGCATTATTCACAAACTCAAAGATTCAAAAATTGCTTTGCAAAATTTAGTAGTTCTACTTACTTGAAGATAAACTTTGTATCTAGCTGAAAATTTTTTACGTAAACCTAAAATTGGAATCAATTCTTTGATATCCTTTTCCTCCAATTCATTAAAAACAATCTCATCGATTTGATTTTCTTAAACAAATCAAACTCACAATTAGTTAATATTTATACATTAATTACCGATATATTAATTCAGTCAAAATAATAAATAAATAAAATTAATTGAATAATTTTCTGTGACCACTACGTTAATAGAAACATTAATTTATAAAAATATTACAATCGTGGTATGTATTTGTACTTGATACGAGTATGATGCAACGTTAAAAATGCACAATTGCAAAATCTTATGTTCGAACTGCGTCATCCTGTTGCACGGGGGGGTTCACAAGGAGGTTCATAAAGGGGTTCACATGGACTATTATTTTACCCAAATAATATTAAAATCATTTTGAATATTAAATAGTAACAAAAAGTAAATTAACGTAACGTTTACTTACCTTCAAAAACATCCTGTAAATTCTCCAAACCCCATTCCAACAGTTTATCACACACAAATTTATCCATCGTATCTGGGGTTGTCTCTGATCGTATCACACAAAACACTAAACTATAACTAAACTTATGTACATATACAAGCAGAAAGATTAGCCAATTTTTCAATAAAACAAAAATTTGTACAATGCCAATGCGATAATATAACATGTATGTATGCAAATACGCAACAAGCTGAAATGGAATAGTTGAATCGGGTACATCCAACCTGCATGAATATAATATGCGCATGGTTCATCTAAGTTTTTCCTCTTTGCTGAGAACTACAAAATGATTTTACAACAATAAGTTACTCCAATTAAGAATACGTTAACATTTATATCATTAGAAAAATAGTTTTCTTTGTTCAAACTAGACATTCTTGGATCACAATTATATTTCTAGTAAATTATATTCTTTCTGGAAGAAATCAGACATTTTTATTACCAGCATATTTTATCGTGTTAAGAAAACATATTTTTAAACGAAATAAATAATTTCAAGAAAATATTTATTCTTCATTTAAGAAAACCTTTTTTTCCGTGTAGTTTTAACTAAACTTATACCAGTTAAAACTAGAATTAAAGTAAAAATTGTCTTATTAAGCAATTATTTTACACATTATTATTATATTCTACTTATTGCCACATGGCATGCTGTTGTGACATTTTGAATTGCAAATAATTTCTCTTTTTAAACAAAGGCAACATTTTGAGGTGCAATTTTTTTTACAAGAACAGCGGACAAACCCTTGTCCAGATTCAACGGCAGCTTTTTACGCTGCAGTCTTTAGGAAAATTTCTTCATCTGGCACTTGTTTTTGAGTCAAAAAACTTTAGAATTTTTTTTGTCATTGTCACTTTTAAAGTAACTGGACCAATGAGAGCGCTCCTGTACGATCGGATAAACGTACAAACGGATACATGGAAACTGAGCTTAACCCTCCCTCCCCCCCCCCATTTGGTAACTTTTCGAGATTGTTCGTTATCGAATCGTTAAAAACCGTACAGTTTGGTTTCCATTACTATCTAATGCAATTCTGAACAAAAGTTAAATTTACCTATTCGAAAGTGACGATGACAAAAAAAAATTAAAGAAAATTCTAAAGTTTTTTTGACTCAAGAATAAGTGCCAGATGCACTTTACAATTCAAAATGTCACAACAGCATGCCATGTGGCAATAAGTAGAATATAATAAAAATAATGTATAAAATAATTGCTTAATAAAACAATTTTTATCTAATATTAAGTCTACTTTTACTTAATTCTAGTTTTAACTGAACTTATACCAGTTAAAACTAGAATTTACTAAAGAAGTTTGTTAGAAATCAGTTAATTCTAGTTTTAACTGGTATAATTTTAGTTAAAACTAGAATTTACTAAAGAAATTTGTTAGAAATCAGTTAATTCTAGTTTTAACTAAACTTATTTCAGTTAAAACTAGAATTTACTAAGGCGGTTAGTTAAAACTAGAATTTACTAGTTAGATCGGGTTTTAACTGATTTCGGGTTTTAACTGTAACATATATAAATATACGTGCAAATGTATCGTTTTGGACTCCGTACATTGATAGGACGACAGTTTATCCGCCTTTAAAATCAACCGTAGGTATGAAGTAAATGTATATAAATCTATTAGACGATTAGAACTCCTGCAGCAACCGTAGAGGGGAAAGGAATTTTTGTGTTTTATGATACAGATAATTGGTATAGTGGCATTACGCTTTGGTCTCCGTATATCGATACGACGTTATGGACACAATTTGTATAAATTGTATATATGAAAAGGCCGAGAAAGACTCCAACAGTGTTGCCGGACGTAACTGCCGATAAAACAAGACGCACTCATGACACGATAGAGATGGAAGATCAAACACACGCGCTTAGATAGTCTCAAATTACATTGTGTAGGTAGAACACTCGTACATCCACTGTAATTATTTCATGCAATATTTATCAAAGTAAAAATATAAAGTTTTATAATGCAGGAGTATTTCTTAAATAATTTGTTCACATTTTTTTACAACAATTTGTCTTTTTGTTTTTTACTTTTTTGCTTTTATAAATATTAATCAAATCATAATCAAAATCAAAAACAACCTATATTATTTTCACAAAATATCTATGCGTTTGTAGATTTAGAGCTACGGGACTGTTACAGCCCACCTGTGCGATGGTGTGATTTTACCTATTCACTGTAGGATGAAAATATTTTGAAATTATTGTTAAAATGTTAGGGTAAATAGCGAACAAACAAAAAAGATCCGATTAACAAGGGGAACCCGCGTACCTGTAATCACCGATTTCGTCGGTATTCACGGTATACGTAGGGCCTGACTAGAAGTCAAAGTAACATAAGTGGGACTTCCATACGGCCAAGCGTTTTAAAAAATCAAATTTTTTACAAATTAACTACATAAATGTTTGGATTCAACATAATTTGCAAGTAGTAGTTAGTCGAGTGGTAGAGGACTGTGGATACTAGGATCAGTGGTTCAAGGCTTTCTCAAGCAATTTTTTTTGTCGGATTTTTTGTAGCTCTATATTTAGCAGTTCAAGTCTTCATCATAAAACTTTTTTTTCTTTGACTTTTTTTCAATTTTTACGATACTTACGCCACAATAAACCGGTATAACATTTTCACAATAATATCAAATGCATTACAAGTATAGGGTACTTATAACAACTTCCTGATATCGAATTATACTATTATTATTGTACATTTGTTGTTATAATGCATTTGGGTTGCAGGTAGCTACTGTGGTCCCGAAAATACAAATTTTACGATTGAAATCTCGATGAATTCTGAAAGAGTATGTTTTAAATAAGAGAATAAAGGGAGATTCAATGCCCTAAGTGCCCCTGTTTTTTCAAAAATCGAATTTAAAAACTTCGATTTTTGCAGTAAATTTTAAAGCAAAGTCGCTCGGGATTGGTTAATTCTGTCGGTACGTGCACCCAGATATAGTCTTAGCTTTGCGCAGAGTGGGAGCGACACTTGCACTGCGATGCAGTAACAGTGCACTTCGAACGAAAATCATGATTTTCAACCCTAAATGTGCTGGTAAAATGGCTTAAAGCGCCCGAGCGTAGCGAGAGGTGCTTTAAGTCGATTTTTCCTTGCACAACCACCTTTCCGAATAGTACATGTGCTAGAAAAATGGCTTAAAGCGCCCGAGCGTAGTGAGCGTAGCGAGAGGTGCTTTAAGTCGATTTTTCTTCGCACAAGTACCGTGCGTAAAAAATCCACTGTCACGAGTTTCACATCTCAAAGATTCACCTTTTCATTGATCTGTCGGCCTAGGGATATTTTTAAATTAGTTGTCATTTTCATCAAAATGGCTCGAAGCGCCCGAAGGGTGCTGAGAGTCAATTTTGATGAAAATCACCATGGCAAGAGTCGGATTCACACGAAAAAGTAACTACCGTTCGTTAAATTTAAGTAACCCTTTTCTGAAGTAATTTTTTAATTATTTTAAATTTTTAAATTAAATACAAAAAGGAGAACGCATTCCTACCATAGTGCAAGAGTTACTGACTGATTGTTCAAGTGTAACCCTGTTATATATGGCAGCACACGTACCTCCCACAAACGAACTTGATTAGCCAATCACGAGCGTTTAACCGTCGAAAATCAAGCTTTTTTAAATTCGATTTTTGAAAAAACAGGTGCATTTAGGGCATTGCATCTCCCTTAAATCTCTTATTTAAAATGTACTCTTTCAGAAAAGTTCGAGGTTTCAATCGTAAAATTTGTATTTTCGGGACCACAGTAGCTACCTTTCCCCATAAAAATTTAAAAAAAGTCAAAAACCTGAATAAAACCGACAAAAAAAAATTCTCTGGTGAAGGCTTGAACCACCGATCCTCGTATCCAAATCTTACCTATGAAATACTTATGCATTTAAACTGCGACAAAAACTTGATTTTTGTTAAAAAGCGATTGGCCGTATGGAGTTTCCACTTACATAACTTTTACTTCTAGTCAGGCCCTACGTATACCGTGAATCCCGACGAAATCGGTGATTACAGGTACGCGGGTTCCCTTTGTAAGTAAAGTTTTACAGTGGCGAACAATAATATTGTCAGTTTTAGTCCGGTCAAAATAGATATAAAAATAGGGGTATCCTTGCATAAATTCTAAAAAACCTGAAAATTTACATAAACGTTAGGGATACCATTATAATTAAATTGTAAAAAGTCCCCATCGATCCCATGGTATGCAAAAAATTTTATTCAAAGTCAAAGTTTGCAAAAATAGGTTTTTTGGATTTTTTAGCGAAACGGTTAGTTGTATAAGAAAAATAGTTCAGGCTAAAATTGTAGATCATTTAATTATCTACAAAAATTGTTCTTACACTTTTTTTCTAAGATTTACCATTTCTGAGAAAAAATGATTCTAAAATTTACTAAAGTTGTATTCTTCATAGCCAAGTACGCTACCTCATAGGTAGCCTGGAAACGTGTGCATAGTAAGGACAATTAATACAACTTTAGTAAATTTTAGAACTGCTTTTTCTCAGAAATGGTAAATGTTAGAGAAAAAAGTGTAAGGACAATTTTTGTAGATAATTAAATCATCTACAATTTTTGTCTAAACTATTTTTCTTATAAAACTAACCGTTTTGCTAAAAAATCTAAAAAACTCATTTTGCAAACTTTGACCTCGCATAAAATTTTCTGCACACATGGGACCGATGGGGACTTTTTACAATTTTATTATAATGGTATCCCCAACTTTCATGCAAATTTTCAGCTTCTTGGGAATTTATGCAAGAGTGAATGTCTATTTTGACCGGACTATTTGTTTTATAAGTTGCTTTATTAAACAATACTTATTTTACTTGCCAAAACATAATGTTTGGTTTGCATCAATTGATATGCTATTAAATGAATTATAATGTATAAAATTACAAATTGCGTTTTTAACCCCGGACCTTCACTGCTAATTTTTCTAACGCGTCTGTCACCGTGAGGTCTCAGAAACCCCACCATTCTTTTTGAGATATTTTAGTAAGTAACCAACTTAAAGCAACTAGTTTTTCTATCTATTCCTCAAACAGCAGAAATTACATCTAATAAGGGCACACTATAGTGAGGTGAGTATGTCGCCAATCGAAATCCCAATTGTTTTGGTGATTCCAGGATCTAAAGAAATTATCACTTTTTCGGCGTTTACCGTTTAGTCGATTGCCTTTTAGTTTTCGAGTTGTGAATTTTTGAAAATAAACATTAACTGTTACTATACTATATTGGCTGTTATTACACGAAACCGTGGTAGTTTAGAGGTAGAGTATTGGAATCGTAATTCGTAGATTAAAAACTAAATAAATCTGCAAAAGCATATTAATTCTAATAATAAATTACATAATTTTCTGAAAAAAAATTTGCCTCATGTGAGGATCGAACTTCGGACCTACGCTTTGCCATTCCAATGGCGGTTAGCAAAATTCATAACTCAAAAACTAAAGGGCAATCGACTCGGTAATCGACTAGACGCTGAGAAAGTGATAATTTTTTTAGCTCCTAGAATCACAAAAAAAACTGGGATCTCGATTGGCGACATACTCACTGTTATGTCTCGTTGTAAGTTTCCCAAGTAGATCAACATCAAAAATTATACGTAAACGTCACCGTGGTGTCTGAGATACCCATAAAAATTTATTTTTGATTATTGTAATTCGCTCAGTGACTAAAGAGCACCTAAGGATATTCACACTTAGGTACTCAGATAACTATGAACTTAATTTTCAAAAATAGATTTCTTTTAAATGCATTGCAGTCCGGGTGGCATAACTTATTTGACTTATATGATTCTTTCTGAATACCAGCAATAACGTACCTAGTACTTCCAAAAAAGGTTCACTACAAAAATTCGCTTAAAACTAATTGTAATTTGTAAGATAAGCAAAGACTTCTCGATTTTTGTATCTAAAGTGAAATGTGACTTGTCGGGTTTTGCTTTTAGGCGACTGATATTAAAGCAAAAAATTATTTTAAATTGATCTGATACTAACCCGAATTTATATTATAAAGGATGAAATGCTTTCAAAATATTAAGTATAAAACAAATACTAACGATAATGCTTGTAATTATTACTTTCAATGTCTTCATTTTATATTATGTGGGTAGTTAATACGGTGCGATAAAAAGAATAATATCATGTATCATACATAGCTAAGAAATAATTGACGACGTTGATTAAATGACGAAAAAACTTATGCGTTTAATTATTAGCCCATATTAAGCCTAAAATCTTAAGGAACAATCAATTAATTGTTTATCATGGACACGATATAGTTGAAGTGCTCATCAACGACATTTTAATTTCAAGTTAAAAATATTTCTTGATATTCTAATCCTCAAATTATTAATTGTTGCTATTATTGTTTGCTAAATTATTACAAAATTAAAAATATTGATGTTAGATTACAAAAAATTAAGTTTTGGAACCCAATAGTAAAAGATCCCGCAAAACCAAGGCGTATTTTTCGTCCGAGTAATATGCGCGGCTGCTTATGACTTGAATGTGCATCTACCTACTATCAATTTTATTTACGTGAAAACATGTATGAAATTTACTTTAGTTTTATAAAATAACAAGGTATTAAACATTAAAAGTTATTTTAAGTTGATCTGTTATACTAACCCAAATTATAATTAATTTCATAAAAAATGAAATGCCTCCAAATAATTCAATATTAAAAACTACATAGTAATGAAATTATTGCTTTCAATGTTTTTTTTTTATATTATGTTGGTGGTTAAAAAATAGTTGACGACGTTAGCTAAATGACGAAAAAACTACGAGTTTTATTTAATTATTAGCCTATGTTATGCCTAAAATCTTAAGAATTTATCAATTAAAATTTTATCATACATCATGGACAACAGTACAAACTTTGGGTTTATTATAATAGTGCAGATTTCAAGGTGCTGATCAGTTACTAATTACACAAAACTAAAATCGACAATCATTATTTTATTTAAATCACTGCGTAGTATTAATTTCCAGTCTAAACAAATTCAAAATTTCTGTATGGAAATAGTTTTTACAGGTGGCCGCAATAAAAATTAAGTTCCTTTAGAGTAGTGTACCTATAGTTAAAATAATTAGTTTGTATGGTTTGCATGTTGCTCGGTGCTAAACTCATTTGAGTATTTATTTGTAAATCTAATTTCTAATTTAATTTTAATTCTAATAAATTTGATAAAAATTCGTCAATGTTTTTTTTTACATTACATAGTATACTATGCAGATAATGTATTTTATCAATTATTTATATCATAATTTTCAAAATACATTATATGGTTAATTTTAACATTTCTTACAATTTTTTAATTTTAATAATAAGTTAAGTAATTGTAATAATATTAGACTTTTGCTCTTGAAAATTATGAAAGCGATAAGACATAAAAAATGTGCCAACAGTATAAAATGCATAAATGCAAGTCGCCTACTAGTCTACTAACTTGTAAGAATAGTATAAAGCGCTGTTGCCAAAGTATTGAAAAAATCGGAGGCCTAAAAGATCTACAGGCGCATGGAGGCACAAGCAACCGGCAAACATATTCTCTTATAATCGTTTGAAACGGTAGCGAACCTAGCGGATTTTTCGTACACTACGTTGTATAAAAGTATATGTGTATATGACCATTTGGACTCCAGAGTAAAATTGGTCACGGTAATCCAGGCGACGTGGTGAGCCATAATTTTAATTTTTAATGGGGAAACGTTTTCGACTCCGGTTTCGGAGTCGAAGTAGTAAAATCGGAGTCTAACAAGATACGCTGACTTACTTCTCGGAGGCGTATTAGTACCATGTGCATATATATATATTTGTGAATCAACGTTCAGACCCCAAATTCATATATAAGTCGACGTTGTGGCACCCATATTTACGTTGTGGCACCACCTGATGGTGTCACAACGTTTTATCGTTATATTTGGGTTCTGTACGGGCCCCAAAGCCTGAATACGAAGTTTGAGAGTGGGGTCAGTGCGACCATAAACACCGAAAAAGTTGCTGTTTAGTTCACTCATATAAATTCATATAAGTCAAGAGGGCGCTCGTGTAGTTTATATATTATCTAATTGATGTCGAAGCGCCTTTAGGCACCTGATAATTTATGCCAGCATAAGTTGCCGTTTAGGCACGCTTAATGTTGTACGTTTTATTAATTTCTATCCACGTTTGTAAAATCATAAAAGTACAGAGGGCGCTCTTCTAGTTTTTATATGAATATTTTGTAGGTGTTTCAGCGCGTTAAGGCACCTTAATCGTTGATGCAATAATTTGACGTTTAAGCTCGTAAGTGAGTGTTTTTCTTCAATTTGTAGTATAAAAGTAATTTGTACAAGTTGCTCGCCTTTTTAGATGACAAAGTATAATATTTAATTAATAAATTATAATTAAAGTTTTTAAAAATTACCCAAGCAAAAAGAATGGAATATAAAATATTATTAAATAATTTTATTGCATTATCATCTCCACATAATTTATATTAAGTATGTATTTTATTTCATATTTCAGAAGAAATATTTCAAGCAACGCTAAAATATAAGACAAAAAAGAATTTAAATAGACACAAAAAAACCAAAAAAGCGTAAAAAAACTTGAAATTAAATTATCACATTTTTTCTTAATCGTAGGACATTTCAAGAAAATTCTAGATATTTTTTTTTAATAAAAAATTTTAAAAAATTTAACAGGCAAATTTGCCGAAGAAGAAATTTGCAGCAACTAAAATGTACTCTGAGCAAGGTTCGTTAAGAATAACGTTATAAACAAAATGTTCTTTTTTTAGTACCTAGTACTTTTTCAACTAGTAGGTAAATTCAATTGATGCAACTTGCACGCATAATTGTTTAAAACCACAATTCTCAATAACTTGGAATATAGTTTATCTTTCGTAAATTAGATTTTATGCAATAATTTTGTAAAACAAAAATCACGTTGGAACCTTTATACATGATGAGTAGAGTACGGATTTCTAGAAAATTTGCTATACAGAAATATTGATAGCAGAAGTGTAATTGATACAAATGTCCATGAATCTGATAAAAATAGGTCACTTGGCGCTATTTTTTTTATGCTTATATGCTTATTTTGATACTTTTATGCTTGGATTTTGTTTTAAGCTTTTTTAGTGCTTTTTTTAGCATATTTTGAATAAATTTCAAAAAAATTGTAGTAGATCCATAAAAACCTACATTTATTTCAATTTCCAATGGTAAACGAACTTGTCAAATATGGAAAGAAAGTTTTTGTCAAGGCCAGGGACGTGTCCATGGCGGGGTTGGGGTTTTTAGAAATGTTTGTTTTAGAAATTTGGCTGAAAGTTGGCAAAAACACTTAAAAGTTGGTCAATTTAGCATTTTTTTATGTCTAAATTTACAAAAAGTTGCAAAACTTACATAAAGTTAGCAATTTTGAATTAATTCTATATTCGAAGATCAAACGATGCTCAAAGGTTTGACGCAAATTTTACCCAAAAATTCGATTTGGAGGAGGGGCAGCGACATGTACCTTTTTCTTACTACTTTTTTACTTTTTGTTGCTTTATTATTGTGTTACTCTTCAAATAAATTTCTTATTAATTATTACGTTAAAGTTGAATGCGTATTTTTATGCATATAATGGCAATTGTTTGTGCTATTTTAAGCGCTATTTTCACGAATTTTTAAACTTAAAAGTCCGTACTCTAATGATGAGCATTAAAAATTTCAAAAAAGTATAGTAAATAAATTTTTCAACGGTTGAACATATTCGTGTATTTGCTCGTCATGTTTAACCCAATACATACTTGCCAAAATACCAAGATCTTGACTTGATTGCGTATAAGTTATATTACTACTTGTCTCTGATTACTACCATAGTAAAGTAACAGTAGGTACAAGTGTATAAAAAGTGTAATTTTTTTTCGAAGGCATCAGAGGTGCGGCCATTTATATATGTGCAGTTGACATATGTAAACATCGCATCAGCACTGCCATTCGAAGCAAAATTACACCATAGCTACGTACTATATAAAAATGGGTAACCTTGGTCTCGAGGATGGAAATCACAATTTAGTTTCTCGCTAATAATAATCTACTGTAATTTCACTTGCTTCAATTTCAATTTTTTAAATTTAATTTTGAAAATCTATGAGATTGTATTGTAATAGTTTATAATAATTTAGTATGTATGTACCTAATGTGTACCTACAAAACTTCCAAAACTAGTCTGTACTTTTCAATTCAACAATAATTGTCTGCTTGCACTATTATCAGATTATCACATTCCTGCAAGCTCCAACTTGATATTCTAGTACCTAAGCAATATTATATTGCTATAAATACCTTGTTGATTAGTTAGGTGCAGCTAAGCTTATTATTTTCCATTCTATTCTATTCGAAATAGCGTGTTTTCTATTTGGGAAGGACCTGACCAATGAATAGAGTATAGTCAAAAATAACGTTTAGCATAGGTACCTAATGTATTTTTTGTAATAAAATTTAATTTAAAAGCTGTGTTAACTCGTAAGTGACATCGTGTTATTTATTATTATTAAAGAGCGGATAAAGGGGATAAAAAATATCAAAAAAGGGGCCTATAAAGGCACGAAAAGTAGCCTAAAAAGGCATTAAAAAATGGCAATCAGATAAAAAAAAGGCTATCGATTAAAAATATTGCTCTAGTGTTCTAGAGCAAAATTCTACCTTTTGTCACTTAAAATATTTTTAAAAGCAGAGAAGCTTCTTTCCACATGCGCACTTATTATGGGAGCTTTTTTAAATTTGCACTCAAAACAATGCTGATTTTATTTTGAATTGTAAATTCCTCGTTTTTGGAGAAAACTTCTTCTGATTTCAATTTTACTATTTGTCCAATTTGCCACCGGTACTTCAGCAATTAAAGTCATAATTTCATCAATGAGCACGTCATCGATAAACTATAATAAGCAAAATTAAAAAAATGCTGAAGCTGCACATCGTGATTTTCTGTTCTGGTTCTAGTTAACTTTGATAAATTGATTATTTTTGTCGGAAAAGAAATTTTTCAAGGAACACTGAAAATTAGACAAAAAGATTTTAAATAGACACAAAAATTTAAAATAGGTAAGTCACATGAGAAATCATGTAGTGTAAACCAGCTTTAACGCGCGGATAATGTGCATGGTCGGATGACAGCTACCAAGGTGTTTACTCAATATCCTGGTTCAGACCTAGACCAATGCTCATTATGAGATCGCTCACGACAAGGTGGTATGGTAGTAAATTTTCTACATCGCCTTCGTTAGCGGGTGCGTCGTCACCTTCTTTTTGTACGTCTGCGGCTACCACGTTTGCCTTTGAAAACTTACGGTTGCTATTCAATTAAATACTTTGAAAGTACTTTCGACCCCGTGTGCAAGACGATAGCTGGCTTTTAACAAACTTTCTGGCTAATCCGTTACTCTTTACTCGATGGTGAGTCTTTTTGCAATGAAAGGGCTCTAGGAAGCTTGCTTCCAACCATGCCCAAAATCCCGCCAGAGCAATATCCCGCTAAAAGTAGGTGAAAATGTACCTAGTTCTTAGATAATTCGTAGACATTGGTCGGGAAATCCTCGCAACTGTTGGGTTCATTTATGTAATATTAGAATTTCGGAAAGAGACAAACACAAGATCGTAAGTGAGTCGTCCAGATGCAAATCTAGACATAGACAAAAAAATATTTTTTGAATGTTTGGTATCTAACGACTCTAGATACCAAAATCTCAAAAAAAAATTTTTGTCTATGTCTGGGTTTGCATCTGGACGACTCAAGTGCAAATTGGAATACCTTTATTACGTCATAAAAACTAACAGTGCAGTTTTAAAAAACGTTAGTAAGCACATCCACATCACCTAACCTGTAGGAATAACATTATGATAAAAAATAATTATGTCATTTATGGTAACATAAATTTAAAAAAATTGTAATTTTTAATCTTTTTAGGTTTGTAAAAACTCGAACTTGAAATTATACTCGAATTTCTTGATCTTGACATAAAATTATTATTGTGCATTGCTAGAAAGATGACGGGGAAATCATGATTTATTATTTGTATACAAATTAAAAATACAATTTTGTATACAAATTTCTTGAATTGTTGTGGCACAGTCGGTTACACGTTACATGACTATCTAATATTAAAACAATTAACTAGTAAACGCGACTTGATTCCTAGATTATTTAAAAACCGACTGCTACTAAAAAATGTTCGCACATAATGCAGTTGTGTATCAATTTATACCACAAATTTAAAAAAATATCTATTAAAATTTAAAAATAAGTATATTTTTTAATGGTTTAATATGGTTTTATTATATTATTTAGATCATTTTTGGGAGGTGAGGTAGAAATGCTAGCTTTTACCTCCATCGTAAATTTTTAAACAAAATTAATATCAATCATTCAAAAAAGGCTTGGTGTTTTATTCACATTTTTCATTTTACGTTATTATCTAATATCATTATTGTGCAATTACATTCCAATTGCAAATGTCATCCTCCAAGCAAGTAGCGCTTAAAATTTTAGCGTTGCTGTCATAATGCAAATAACTAATGTAAGTAATATTTTCGCTAAACTCCCTGAAGATTCTTCTTCAGTTTGAAGTTGTGCGGTCAAGGATTGCGACCATAAGTCACTACTTATTCTTTCCGATCATTTATGCTCTCAATTCCCATATAACTTTTAAAAAAATTATAACTACTATATTTTTACTTTCAATTGCCTTAAAAACGGTTCAGCTAAAAACCAAATTAAAATAATTTCATAATAATGTAGTTACTTGCTGGGTAACAATAATAAAAATTTGAATGCTACTTGCTCGGAGCAATGTTGGTAAAAAATTAGAATTTGCTAATCATTAAAACGCACGGGTCACCCTGGAATAATTAATTGTAAATATTGCACATTAATAAAACTTTACCTCCTGCATTACCAATGGCGATTTGAAAAATAATATTCAGCATGACACCTTATAATTTTATACTGCATCTTAACGTTTTAATAATCTGCAGTATGTTTCATATTAAGAACGAGGCAGCATCAGTTTATTTTCATGTTAAGATTTCCTTTTAACAAATTAGTTTATTGTAGTTATTGGACATTATTTATTTTAATTTTAAGTTGCGTATTTGTGTTCTGTGCATTAGTGTTTAGTTTATTTTGGTTATTAAACATTGTTTATTTTAATATTAAGTTTCGTAACAATAATAAGTACCGAACTATGGGGAAAATTTTTAAAGCGCCGCGAAAACTCTGTGGTTTAGCACGAGGAATAAACAGTTCAAACACAAGAAGCCGAAAACTTCTCAATTTAGCTTTATTGCAAAATGAGGAACCGTTTAAAGTAACGGAAATCAAAGAGACAGGTAAGTTCATAATTTTATTATTACGATATAATTTAAGAATTTCTTAAACAATTAAGGGTGACAGTTACAATTTTGGTCCCCGAAAATAACAAATTTTCTATAAAATTGACGAATCCTCACTTACTTGTTGGAACAATTTTAAAAAACAAATTTTCTAATGAAACTCAGCGGATTATGAAAGAGGACATTAAAATTGGGAGTTCTAAAATATGGGCGAATGCGATAAGTCGCATAGTTTACCCAAAAATCGAATTTAAAGTTATCGATTTTCATAGCGAAATTCAACCTTATCGACACGAATCTCGCCCTTATTGACTGACCGTACGGCATTCGTGTAGCTGATCGCAAACGTCCGGTTTCCTCCAAACTATCGTAAATGAAAATATGCCCAAAGACCCAAGCAACTCGAAAAAGGTGGATTGGGTAGGGGTGAAACTCATGAAAATCGATAACTTTAAATTCAATTTTTGGCATCCTGGTCAAATTCGCTAAAACCCTTAATTTTTATGTCTTCTTTCATAATCCGTTGAGTTTTTAATCGCAAAATTGATATCTGCGGCTACCGAAATTGGAACTTGAGCCCAATTAAGTACTACCATTTTTAAAAAAAAATTCTATTATAGATTATATCAAAATTAATAAAAACAACGAAGAGTACGAAAACGATGAAACGTCTAAAACTTTTACCAGTCTCAAACCATTGAAGGTGACTGAAAATAGAGAATATTTAAATTCTACAAGTTCAACGAATTTAACTAATCAGATAATGGAAAATACCGAATTCTTCGATCTTGGTAAGTAATCTTTTATTAGAAAGATATTTTTTAAGAGTTAGGTATACTGAATCTCTATTTTTTTTTAATTTCTAGTTCAAAATGACGAAATTAATGAAAATAAAATTTTTGGAAACTACAATTCCGGTAATGATAACGAGAAACCACTATCAACATCTTCTACCGATGATGTAGTAACGGTAAAATTTAAAAATTCAAGTAACAAATATTAGAAACAAATTTAATTTTTGCAGATTTTGTCGCAAAGTGATGAACCTCTTCACTCAGGCGCCGAAGTTTTATCTACGGTAACAAGCGAAAAAGATGAAGAAAGTGAAGATGACACAAATAACGACGTTGACTGGTACCCGAATAATTCAGACGAATCACGTAAGTCGCAGTTCAATTCAAGTAAAGAAGATTCTTGTGCTATACCAGCCCCAGCGGTTGAATTTGTAAAAAGTAGAACTTATAAAAAAACATATTGTTACTACTGCGATACGTTTCAAATCAATAAACACTTTACGCGTCATTTAAAGAACAAACACGGAGAGGAAAATTTGGTAAAAAATTATTTTAATGCAAAAAGTCAGAAAGAAAAATCAATTATAATTACTTCCATACGAAATAGCGGCAATTTTCAAATTGCTTTAAAAGGTAAAATTATACCCAAAAAATTGAATCAAGACAGCAAGAATTTACACAATTTCAAAAATTATGGTATTTGTGCAAAATGTAAAACCCTATTGAAAATTTGCTATTTAAAAAGATACACAAAAAAAGTGTCTGTTCCAAACAGACGATAATGGTAGAGGACAATCGAACAATCCTGCGATTGAATAGTTTGTTTTATGCAATTTAGAAAAAAGTTACCGTGAATATTTGACATCTTTACCCTTTTTTAATGAAATAACAAAAAAACTTCGTGCAGATGAAATTGGTAAATTGGTTGTTTCGGATCCATTGATTATGAACTACGCTGTAGACCTTTTAAAAACAGACAAAAATATTAAAAAACGGACTGTTGTTGTAAGGAATAAGATGCGCGAGTGTGGGCGAATACTAAGAGAAATGAAAAAAATCGAGTCGGACGTAACAACTTTTATCGATGTTTTAAAACCCGAGAAATTTGATTCAATAATATTGGCTGTTAAGACTGCATGTCAGTATGATCCTGTAGAAAGAACGTATCAATCCGCGTCGTTTGCTTTACATCAAGGTAAAACAATTAAAGACTTGATAGACCTACTTATATGTATGACCGTTAAAAAAGACCGAGTAGTAAATTGTACAAACCCCGATCGTTTTATTAAGCAATTAAAATTACTAAAACGTCTTATTGAGGCGAAGTGGGCTAAAGAAATAGGATCATTAGCCCTTAAAGACCTCACGGAAAAAAAATCGAAAAATACCGAAAAAAAATTGATACCGTTCACAGAAGATATTATAAAATTACGAAAATATTGCATAGAAAAGGCAGATGAAGCCTACAAATTTTACGAGAAAACAGAAATGCTAAAGCTTTTTCTATTTTGGTTGAAGCTGCTTTTGTTTTAACGTTAGTTCACAATCGTAAACGGGTAGGGGATATAAAATTTATTAAAACCGAATCATTTTGTAAAACGAATGAAATTCAGTAGAACGAATTTGTGGGCTCGCTTAGTGAATCCGAAAAAGCCCTCACTAAATTTTATAAAAAAATCAATACACTGGGTAAAGGGTCAAGAGTTATTACTTTATTAATTCCGAAAGATGTTTGCAAATACACAGATATGCTAATCAAAGAAAGAGAAAAATTTATCGATTCGAATAATCCATGGTTTTTTGCCTATCCAAATAGTGAGGATTGGGTTCAAGGCTGCACAGTCATAAGAAAATATGCTTATGCCTGTGGGGCCAGTGAGCCCCAATTACTCACTAGCTGCAGGTTACGGAAGCACATTGCCACAATTTCTATGCTAACCAATTTGTCCGATAGCGAAGTGAACCAATTGGCAACTTTTATGGGTCATACAGCCAAGACCCACCGTGAATTTTATCGTCTGCCACAAGACGTGCTAATGATAGCAAAAGTAAGTAAACTCCTACTAAAATTGGATAAAGGAGAAATCCTAGATTGCAAAGGAAAAAGTTTGCAAGAAATTGACGTCGACTTAGAAGAGGTAGTCGAAGATTCTGAAAATTCAGATGAAGAAGTTGACAATCATCGAGAAAAAAGTTTTATGATCGATATTCTAAATAATGAAAATGATTTAGAAGAAGATGAAACGGTTAGTTTGAAGAAATCGGAAGAGATTAAAACCGCAAAGAAATCAAAGAAGCAAAAATGTCAACTTGAAGAAAATTTGGAAGAAAGAGAAATTTTGAAAGCTACTAAATCGAAGAAAAAAAGTACTCGAAGTGAAGTAACTTCAGAAGAAGAGGAAGAAAATGAAGTTGAATTAAAAAATGTAAAGGTTACAAAAAAAAACAATGTACGTATAAAATGGTCAGAAAAAGAATTGACGTTAATAGAAAAAAATTTTAAAATAAACAAAGATTATCCCAATTCAGAAGTTATTAAAAAATTTTTAAAATGCAACAAAATAAATAGAACAGTCCAGCAGGTAAAAGGTAAGATTCAACATTTAAAAAAGTTGCGAGGACTTTAAATTGCGGAACTATTTTTATTAATTTATATTGTTTACATTATTTATAGGCTTCTTAAAATAAAATATTTAATCTTATACTGTTACTAAAAATTAGCATAATTGAATTGTTAAAAATAATTTGTAATCAATTACTATAATAAAATGCAATTTTTGGACTTTGAATTTTTAACTGAATTTTTAAATAGGTAATTATTTATCATAGACAGCGGATAAAAAAGCATAAAAAATGGGAAAAAAAGTGGTTTAAAAAGCACAAAATAAAACAAAAAAGCATAAAATTTATTAAAAAAAGCGTAATAAAAACAAACAATATTTAATTATTAAAATAATTAATAATTAAAAACTTTTCCAAGTTTTCAGAAGTGAAATTTAATTTTTTATCAGCACATACCTGTAGCATGATCTGGTATTTTTTGCAGAATCTTAAAATGACAATTATTACAATAAATTGCAGTAGTGAAACTTCTACCCAAGGTTAACTTTATGTTAAAATATAGTGGAAATTTACATAAATGTGATGCAAAACTTTTAAAACGGACAAACTTTAAAAAAAATTGTAAAATAAGCATTGATGAAGTCAAAGAAAGCACATAAAACTCAAAAAATTGAAAAAAAGCATAAAAAACAGAAAAATCAGAAAAAAAGCATAATATAAAACTTTATGCCAAATGACTTCTTTTCACATATATCAAAAAAATTTGAAACATTTTTTCAGCTGCTTCGATTTTTCATGAATATGAATTAATAGCTACAAATCCGCTCTCAAATTATCACCAAAATTAAAGTGGTTATTAGTGGCTAACCTACCAGTTGCAGTTTACCAATAGTTAAGGAACTGCTCAACGGTAAAACTTCACTTGCGGGAATTCGAAGGGCTCGTATATTTATTATAATTTTTTTTAACCCTTTATAGGACACAAAGCCATACTAATTGATTTATAAGACCATAGCCATACAGGGGACCGACTCACTTGCAAGTCTATAAGTTAGATGTATTTAAATTTTTGTTTTTGAGGCGCCGCTTAGGCTTAGAAGAGGCACCCCGAGATCGATATATTTCGCAAACCAAAGTCGTCCTTGAGATATAGCTGAAGTATGAAAATATAAATATCGATCACATTTTTTGGTGGAGATGATAATGCAATAAAATTATTTTCTTATTTGCATTCCATTTTTTTTTCTGGGGTAATTTTAAAAAACTTTATGATTATTAAATTACACATCTAAGTACAAAGTAAAACAACTTGTACAAATTACTGACGCGCTTAAACGTCAAACTATTGCATAAACGATAAGGAGCCTTAACGTATTGAAACACCAACAAAATTATTCATATAAAATAAAAACTAGAAGAGCGCCCTCTGTACTTTTATGATTTTATAAGCGTGGATAGAAATTTATAAATACAACACAACAAAATATCAAAGAGGTAACTTAGGCACTCATAATGAATAAGGTGCCACAGCGCCCTAATACACAATTCTAAATATAAGAGGTCTCGAAGGACATTCTTCTTGTGTATGTCAAAACGTACATTGATGTTTTGGTGCTTGGTAGTCAAACTACACGTATATATACGTATGTATGTGTAAAGGTAAAAATAAAATTTTGTTAATATGAAATTCAGTGCGAGATTCTTTGTATAAATTAATGTTTTAAATATAATTCTTTGTATAAATAAATGTTTTAAATTGTTACTATTATTTCATCCTTCTTCCTACTATACGAATGAATATTCACATTAAAATTATTTTACCACTCAAAGTCGTTGTCACGTAAAACTTTCGCCCGTATACCGACTTTACAGGCAACCAATTTTTTTATGACTAGTCTCCATGCTTCGGAAGGCACGTTAAGCCAGTGGTCCTCCTGGGTTAATGAATCGCCATCATTAACATAAAAACCAGGGTTACAGGCGCGTCTGGAGGCCAGTCTAGCAAACTACCCATCGGACGTTAAACAATTTACATGCTCACAGATCTAGCACTGCCAAGGAAACGACGCAGATGCTGAAAATAAACAGATAAACAGATCTAAAGAAAAGTTAAAGAAGAAGAAAAAAATGTTTAAGTTCCTTAAACTACGTTGATTTTTTTAGCTGGTATACTGGAATTTTGATTAGAGTAAACTTGAGTTTACATTTTCTGTCAACTCAGAGTTATTAAAATGTCATACTAATGGTACACATAGTTTAAAATTTATGAATCCGTAGTAAGAAAATAGTACTTTTGGCGCTTGCTTTCACTTCCTCGTCTCGTATTGAAAAGTTAATCTTTCTCAGTTGTTGAAAGGTGAATTACAACATGTTTTCTGTACGTTTGCCGATAAACATCTTTCTAATGATACAATTTGTCAGCACCGTCCTATTTCAAATTCTGGAGTTCTTCTTGACATTCTTAAAATCTGCAAGATTTCACTCAGTTAGAATTTTTTTTCCCAACCTGTCTACGACTAACCCTGTATAAGTTTGCTAATGGAGCGCTAGTAAAGTAAAATAAAAAAGCTGCCTTCAGCCAAATCTTCATTATTATGCAAGATCAGTGTCGTAACTAGAACTTTTGGCGCCTATGGTCAAGTACAAAAAATTCGCCTTAAATGAAAATTGGGGAGGGGGAAATCCGGGGTTTCCCCGGAATTTGTTAACCGATTAAAAACAAATCTTCATAAAGATGATCTTCATGAAGGCTTCATTCAAATTGTGCCACTGGTGCCTATATTAAATACAATAGCTTAAATTTGAATTTTTAAATTTCGACGGCTTCACTCAAAAGGCGCCTCTATTAAAAAAAAAACAATAGTTTTCATTTAAATTTTTTAATTTCGGCGCCTTTCGACGACTTCATTCAAAAGGCGCACGTGGCGCCTATAAATACAACAGTTTTAATTTGAATTTTTGAATTATGGCGCCTTCATTTAAATGACGCTTATGGCTGGGGCCATATTGGCCTATCCTAGTTACGGCACTGGGTAAGATGAAAATAATAGAATGAAGTTTACAAACCCAATAAAAAATTGTGTACGAAATTAAAATTAGGGGTTTCGCGCGCGAATTTTATGTAGCCAGCTCTTACACCATTACGTTTTATATTTTTTGATGTAATCATTTGATTACAAAAGATTTTTCTAATAAACAAATACTTTTATTCTTAAAAATCTGACAACATGGTTGGACGCCATGGCATACCCGTTTATCATATAGAAAGTGTATATGGAGCTGACATAATGCTACATATGAAATGACGCAGGAAAGATTACGTATTGAAAGAAAATGTATATCTTAAATATTAAATTTTTCGAAAATTAAAATCAGCACCACCTATTAAATTTTATAAATTTTAACATACCTTACTTGAAATTATAGGTACCTATCATTATGAATTCTAGTAGACGCAATAAGGTTGTGAAATAAAAAGACGCAATAATGTTAGTAGGATTTATAATAGTATTTATTTTTATGAACAGGGAAGTTGCTCTACTATTAGACTGCATTACCAAAAGTAGTCATAAAATTGACAATAAAAAAACCGACGCGGTAACAAGTAAAAGTAAGGCCAAAGCATGGAATGAAATCACAGAAAATTTTAATAGTTCTAATGAGGATCAACGAACTGTACAACAGATAAAAAAATTTTATGATAATTTTAAGAGACAAACACGAAAGGACAATGCTCAGGATCAGTTACAAACCTTTATGACTGGTGGAGCAAGTTTTATAAAGCAATTATCAGAAAATGGAAAACAATTAGAAGGTATGCTAAAATATTTAATTTATTTATTAACCCGATTTAATAACCTAACAATTTTAGGATGTTATAAGAGCAATTTCGTCCTGATTCCAATGTGTTCGATTGCGAGGCTCTATATCACAAACCAAATGTTTCAGAACCGATAATTACTAACACCAACGAATCAATAGAGGCAGCTTCAAACGGTGAAGATTTTGTTGTTTGTGAAGACGCTTTTGTTTGTGAAGATGTTTAAAATTTAAAAAGAAAGAACAAAAGTGATACTGTCCAGAATAAAAAGTCGAAAAGAATGTACGAATGAGATTTTTTTAGAAAAAAATTTATTTAGTTATTTTTTTATCACATTTCACTTTTTCTTATGTATCCCTCTGCCCCTCTGAACGCCATGGTTTTAGTTTTAGATGTTTACGTGTTTTTTGAATTATATTAATACGTAAGGGAACGTACCCATACTACGTGACCCGTTTAGGGGGGGGGAGGGGGGTCTTCAAAATACCACGCTTGGTCACCGGGGCGGGGGAGGGGGCTTAAGTTTTTGTCACGTAGTCAATATCTTTTAAGGAAATCTCGCGCTTTTTTGAGTTATATTCAAAAATAAATAAAAAGAAGACTTTTGTTTTTAAATAAAGACAAATATGAGCCAATTTCATTTTTTTTTAACTTTGTGTTTGCAAAAAATGGTTTAAAACCATATTTATGAACTACTACGTGACAAAATAGGGGGAGGGGGGGAGGTCTTGGCATATACTACGGATGGTCACCGAGGGGGGGGAGGGGGTAAAAAATTGTAAAAAATAGGTCACGTAGTATGGGTACGTTCCCTAATCAGTGATTACTTAAAAAAATTCTATAGTCGTTAACGGATAGCATTTGAGTAGGATAAAAAGATACTTTTATTTTAAAATTGTGAAAATTTGGAAGTAGAATAAGATGTCTATTGTTAAAAATTAATGCACTGTAATCGCAATTTGCTGTAAACTGCTTAATAAAATTTTGGAAAAATACATGGGACAAAAGAAGAACTATAGTAAAACTCCTAATCAGAGTCGGGTCAGCTCTAGGGGTGCGTTCCACTTAAAGCCCACGACGACCGCGGCGTGGTCCCGTGGTTCTTTGATTGGACTAAAGATCGAGAGCGGTTATTTGATTGGACTGACGAACGACCGTGGTCGACGTGGGCTTTAAGTGGAACGCACCCTAGATAACAAACATCAAATCAACGAAGTCTCCAGAAGAAGCCGATGGCAGTATTTGTTCACGCCGTTCCAGGAAAACTTTGATTATTATTTGAATTGTTCTCTTTTCTTGGAACCATAATTTATTTTTAAGTACCTATGGATTAAGTACGATGGATTACCATAGGTAATTTTATTTGTACCGTTAGTTTTTGGGCCTTTCGTGCCAATACAATGTACTTTCAACCAGTTGAAAACATACCTCAAGCGACTACACGTGGGTATAGTGACCGACGCCGGCACTATAAGTTTAAAATAAATTAGTAAAAATTGAAATTTGTGTCGTTATTCAAGGTTTTTTAATAAAACGGCTACGGTAAAAGAATCGTAGCTTAACACAGTGCCTCCAGGGCATTGTATAACTACATGCTTTCCGTCTATTGCGCCAATTGCGTGAGGAAAATTCCATTGTTGTTCAAATTCTTTACTTATTTGCAGCCATTTCTGTTCACTGCCTGACATCTGCAATTAAAAAAACTAATTATACCTACCATATTCAACCAATCGTTTCTTTTATAGGATAACGATGCTGATGATGTAGTAGAAGTAGCTACTGAAGAGGAAGTTTTTCAAGATTCAGAAGATCTCGCATCAATAAATAATAGCGGCACTTTTGAAAGTACTACTACTAAAATGTCCTCACGAGAAACAGCAAAGCAAGTACGGCCAAAATCAAAAAAAGTCAAACTTGAAGCCATAGCTGATCCTCGTATTGAAAAAGTTTTCAAACTCATGCAAGAATGTGCTGAACGTGATGGTAGTGAAATCTATGGCGAGCATATTGCTGTGAAACTACGAAGTTACAGTAAAAGAATACAAGCAGTAGTCCAACATTTTTGCAATAACATTTTATTTAACACCGATCTGGGTCAATATGATAATCACATCCCGAATACCAATTCTACTTACGCGAGCTCCTATAATCATCTACAATCATCATCAACAATTGCAAGTCCGCACCTTTCGTCACATTCAAGCTTTGCAAGTAATTGGTCAAGAACATCTACACCAGCGATGCTCAACCCGTCGATCGCAAAGCTAAATTCAGTAGATCCCAAGAAAATTTCATTCAAACTGATTAAATAAATAATAACTGATTAAATAAATAATAAATGTTTTGTTCATATGTAACATCTGTGTTTGTACGAAAACCCGAATTACAGTCCCTTTCTCCTAAAAAATTGTAAATTGGTCGACCACAGTATTTTGAAATTCTAGAGAAAAGGTAGATCTTCAAGACTTTCAGATATTAATAATTAGATCAAGTTATATGAAAGGTTGAGCACCACTGATCTACACCGTATACCCAACCACAATCACCACATCCTAGTGTTGCAAGGAACAAACTCATACAATAATGAAAACACACAAGAAACATCAGTGGTGAATATCACAGAAAATTTCGAGAATCAGCCTTCAGCACCAGTAGCAGCTTATGTAGAGAGCTTTAACCCAACTCTAGATTATGAATCTACATTATAATATTTTTTATTTTATTATACTTATAATTTATAATTTTATAAATAAAGAGTTAATGCACAATCGTGTACTTACTTTTACGTATTCCTTCAAAGCTTCTATAATACATGCACACACTTCAGGAAAATTATATGTGAAATTAATTGTTTGTAAACTCTAAATAGACACATAAGGCTATTGTAAGAATCTCCTGTAGCCAAAAAACGAAGTGTGATGGCCAGTCTAACTTCTGCAGGTATAGAATCTCTGTAATTTGTATCTTGTTTACATATTTTTGACCCGATTAACGAAAGAAGAAAATCAAAATCTTCTATTGACATACGGCAAAAATTTTTAAATAACCCACTCTTATCATTTGTTTTTAAGTCAGTTAACAATTGCATTGACCGTCTTGTTTTCAAAAACTGAGATGTCCAAAATTTATTCTTTCTCTTTTTCTTCTTATTATTATTTTCTTTTTCAATTAAAACAGTCATAATAATGAAAGCCGCGGCTCTAGCAATATAGTGCGAGATCCGGTATAAGAAATATCTACCCTCATCTGTTATTTATTAGTGATAAGAAATAAATGATAGATAAAATACACATTGACACATTGTACATAGGTTGCCTAGTTAAATTGAGTACGGACAATATTAAATAATTAAATTTTTAATTAAATTTATTTCATCTACTTCCCTCATTAGTTATTTAAAAAAATCGTACATTAGTTAAGAGAGTACACCCAACAGAATTGAAAAAGTAAAGGTTGCCTGCTTTCCCCTTTGGGCAACTGTGGAGTTGCCAGGTTTAAACAGGTGAGTAAATGTTATTAATATACCCTCATCAGTTATTTAATCGTATGTTATATCAAATGAAAGCTTATTTTATGCTTAATCTAACTGTATTAGGTTGCCTTATTAAAAAGTTGATCCAGTCTATGGTTGCCTAGATTTTAGATGTAAATATTAAACGCGAACGGCGAGTTACAGAGATGCGTTGCGCGCGCAACTCCATGTGACGGACAATGATGAAGCGAGGTATGCGCATAACACCAATGCGCCTAACAGGTTTAAGCCTAGCAGGTTTGAGCCTAGTAGGTTTGCGCCTAGCAGCTAGTTTAAAGTAAATCTGTTTTTTCGTTGTGAACGAACGTGCTATTAAAAATGAAAAAGTGTTTTTTATGTGGTTCAGAAAATTCTATTATTGATTTTAATAATGAATCTTTTAAAAACTGTTATTTAAAGTTATTATTTCAAAGTGAAAAAAAATTCGTGCATGGTGAAGTTACGTTATGCTTGGATTCGATTGATAATGTTGGTTATCATTCTACTTGCTACAAAAAAGTGACTGTTTTAAGCAAGAAATATAACGATGAATTCAGACAATTTTGCAAGCAGCATGATGTGAGTATAATATAATATTTAGTTTCGTATTTAAATAAGTAAATTGTTCATACAAAATATTTGTTGTAGGTACCTCGTGGTGTATCGTCAGGTGAGATAGATTTTGATTCTTCATCAATAACACCTCATCAAACAGCACCGAGTGTATCAGTAATATCAGGCAGCGGGACCTCATCACGCTTGGAGCCCGGTGTTAATGCCGCTTCTGCTGAAGCTTCTTTATCCCGACGGTCGTCTACCACAACAAATGAAGAAGTAGTTTGTTTATTTTGCAACTGTACTTGTTTTTTCATACAAAATATTTGTTGTAGGTACCTCGTGGTGTATCGTCAGGCGAGGTAGGTTTTGATTCTTCATCAATCACACCTCACCAAACAGCACCAAGTGAATCAGTAATATCAGGTAGCGGGACCTCATCACGCTTGGAGCCCGGTGTTAATGCCGCTTCTGCTGAAGCTTCTTTATCTCGACGGTCGTCTACCACAACAAATGAAGAAGTAGTTTGTTTATTTTGCAACTGAATCCTGAAGATTGTGACTGGTTTATGAATGGCTATTTGAAGCCTAGATGGTTCGCAGGCGACCCCACACCTTTAAAAGTTGAGGATGTACTCGCAGTATCAGAAGAAAAAGAAGACGATGAAGAACTAGACTTTGACGTAGCCACTTCTGACGAGTCAGAATCGGAATAAATTTTGTAAAAATTGCTTATATAATTATGTAATTTTTTAATAAATAAATGTGTATAAAAATACTTTATATAATTAAAAGGATATTATATTACATTTTTTCTAAAAATAATTTGATATTGTTGTTAATATTTAAACTGCATAGAATTCACTATTTTTTATGTATAAAACGTGCTTACGCTATGGAAAAAATCTTTATTAATAAGAAGTCGCTCCATCATTGTCTGTCGCATGGAGTTGCGCGCGCAACGCATCTCTGTAACTCGCCGTTCGCGTTTAATATTTACATCTAAAATCTAGGCAACCATAGACTGGATCAACTTTTTAATAAGGCAACCTAATACAGTTAGGGCCAGTTGTATAAAGGAGGGTTAACTCGGGGATCAGCTGATCCTGGATCAAGAGTTGACCCAGGATCAACGTCTATGCGGTTTATTTTGTTATTCTTACTTTAATACACAAAAAAACAATGTTGGCAGGTGTTATTTTAATAAATGACTAATGGATTTAGACAAACAGTATAAATCACAATAAATTTAAAAGTAAATAAAGTTGATCCTGGGTTAATCCACCGATTTCTCGGATCAGAAAATCGGTGAGTTAACCCAGGATCAACGCTTGACTCTCGCTTATACAACAGACATTTGCTTTGATCCTGGTTTAACTCTGATCCGAGGATGATCCTCTTTTATACAACTGGCCCTTAGATTAAGCATAAAATAAGCTTTCATTTGATATAACATACGATTAAATAACTGATGAGGGTATATTAATAACATTTACTCACCTGTTTATACCTGGCAACTCCAGAGTTGCCCAAAGGGGAAAGCAGGCAACCTTTACTTTTTCAATTCTGTTGGGTGTACTCTCTTAACTAATGCACGATTTTTTTAAATAACTAATGAGGGAAGTAGATGAAATAAATTAAATTAAAAATTTAATTATTTAATATTGTCCGTACGCAATTTAACTAGGCAACCTATGTACAATGTGTTAATGTGTATTTTATCTATCATTTATTTCTTATCACTAATAAATAACAGATGAGGGTAGATATTTCTTATACCGGATCTTAGACTAATACGTTTTGCTCTCGGAGCCATTTTGACACGCGGAATACTAAACGATCGCAAACTATTTATTAATAGGCAGGTAGGTAGGTATACTCAGTACCCCGCTCCGAAGTAGCACTCGCTAATCATCAAGTTTCCTCTAGAAAATGCATACGGCGCGCATTTGCGACAAATCCCTTTGATGTACCGACATCGTCCGGAACAACTACAAATGATTGCTAACGTTTGCGAATGCAAGTCGTTTCCGTCTCCACCAAACAAACATTTAGTTTGCAAGCGTTTGCTAACATTCGAAATCATTTTGCGCGCTTGGCGGATACGACTTTTACATTTGAAAATCTTCGCAAACATTTGCGACGATTGACAAACGTTTGCAAAATACGAGATACAAAATATATTTTGTATTTCGGGCTTGTATTTTTCAGCATTACCAACACGGCGAGCGCCCAAAAGTCCGACTCCAAAACGGCGGCGCCCAAAAGTCCTGACCTGAATAGTTTGGGATCATTTGAAGGTCAAGATCAAAGAGAAAAAATCCATCCCACAACAAAACAAAGGATAATGACTTACAAATTGTTAAAACACATTGAAAGCTTTCCAACTATGGAAAGCCACTACACTAGAAAGAAGAAGTTATATTTAGATTCGAAACTAACAATTTTCAAGATGTATCAATTATATCCAATATACTGCGAGGAAAACCAATTTAGTCCAGTGTCTAAATCCGTTTATCGAAAAATATTTTGTCTCAACTATAATCTGTCTTTCTTTAAGCCAAAGAAAGATTAGTGCCAATTATGTTTTAAATTCAATGATGCAAAAAAGACGGGAAAATTTTGCTTAAGGAAGAATTTGAAAGTCATATTCAAAGAAAAAATGATGCTGCCAAAATGAAATAATTAGATAAGCAAATTGCATCAGAAGATCCTACTTTAGTCCCAGCAGCTTTCGACCTCCAGTCTGTGCTACAAATTCCTTCCTCAGAGGTATCTAACATGTATTATAGCAAAAATTAAATAAAATATGTTTACCATGTCGTCGGCCGAGTATTGGTTTGTTCCATGTCCATTTCGTAAAAATGTAAAGTTCTTATGCTAAAAAGGTTCCCGAGTAACTAATTGTGCTATATCCGTATATATAAAAATATAAAATTCAAATATAATGTTCATATTTTCATTTTATATAACTACATAAACGAATATGGTACAATTAACTACACAGGAAGCTTCGTAAAATAAGAATTTTAAATTTTTGCGAAATGGACATGGAACAAACCAATACTCAGCCGACGATGTATGTGAACTAGAAATCTAAGATTTTCTTAATTTGCCAGAGCTTTCAAAAAAATGTATGAAAAATAGAATCCTCGATGGTCTTACTTAATTTATATAATTTATATAATGCAACGTATGTTGCTCTTTTAATACTGGCAATCTGTCGGAACAAAAGTATCTTGAGCATACACAACGCAAAAACAGAGCTCGACAAGAAAAGGAATGTGATAAAAGCCAAAAAGCTAAGAAAGCGGAATGTATAATCCTATGTATGGATCTCCAAGCAGTTAAGTTGGCACCGTATCTTCAAGCTGGAGCGTTTTACTATAAAACCAAATTATGTGTTCATAATTTTACAGTTTATAACATGACAATACATGATGCAACTTGCTATTGGTTTTCCGAAGACCAAAGTAATGAGCTTAAGGCGTCGACATTTGTATCCTGCTTACTGGATTATTTATTGAAGAAATGCATTCCAACAAATATTCCAATTATAATATATTCTGATGGTTGCACGTACCAAAACCGCAACAACGTAATGGTTAATGCCCTTCTGAATTCTTCAATGCAACATTCTGTGACAATCTTCCAAAAATTTTTAGAACCAGGCCACACATTTATGGAATGCGACTCGGTACATGCGGCCATTGAACGTAAACTAAAAAATAGGGAGATTCACCTTCCCAGTGAATATTTGAAGATAACTAAAGAAGCCAGGCAAAAACCTAGACCATATGAAGCTATCGACCTTCAATACGCTTTTTTCCGCAATTTTTCTTTGTCAGAACATTTGAGGTACACATCAATAAGACCAGGTGGGCAGAAGGACGATAATACTGTTACCGACATAAAGGTATTGAAGTATGATGAGGAAAACATTCAAGTGAAAGTCGATTACGATGGTAATTGGGAAGATATTCCTGGGCGATTGAAAAGAATGCCTGTAATTGAGAAATATCCTCGAATGTACGATGCAAGGTGTAAAATTTCGTATGCAAAGTGGAACCACCTACAAGAACTTAAAAGTGTCTTACCAAAAGACGTTCATCTATTTTATGATAATATTCCATATATTAATCGAACCAAAAAATAATAATTGAACTTGTTACTTAATTACTTATATTTTTTCTAATTTTTCTATAATAAATATTAATTTTTAAACAATTATGAACAATTTATTCTCCTTTAATCCAACATAGCAAAAAGTCCTAACTACAAAAATTGTAAAATCAAAATCTCCTAACTACGTTTAAAAATAAACTAAACAATTTGTTACCTGGTTATTGCATAAAATGAACTGGTTTATTTATTACTAGAAATGTATTTTGTTTAAACAGACATTTCAATAGCCGCTATAGGAGATAAACAGTTTTTTGCTTCTCCTGAACAATTACGTGTCAAGTAGTTAGGAGGTTTTGCAGGCTCATCGTCGATATGTAATATGTAAATTATAAGTGCAACGTATGTGGAAAAAATGGACATTTACAAACCAGATGTAAACAATAACTGTATATAAGCAACCAAATCGTAGTACTTTTGAGATCTACTGTGTTTTACTGAATCGACCGTGAGAATTCGTAAACGTCCAAACTATTTAAATGACTATATGTAATTTGTATCTACATTGTACTTATTTATGCAAAATAGGGGGAGATATGTTATGTATGCAACCGCCTTTAGCTAAGTGGTTAACACGCACCTTCAGGCGCAACCATGCTGCACCATCATTCGAGCAATGGACGCCAAGCTTAACGGCAAGCTTTTAGATATTTAGTTAAATAAAGTTACAATTAATTAAACAAGTGTTGTACTGACTACGAACATAACAATAAAAAACAATTTAACGGCGATATTAGGGTTAAAGCAGGAGTCCCCTTAGCACCTTAAGAGGGGCATTTTTTTCAGGGCCCTTTTAATTTAATCAACAGATGGCGTCTACTTAAATATTTTTATAAAATAAGAGGAATTTGCTATATTTAAAATATAGCAAATTCGTTGAGATAATACTATTCTATAAACAATATTCTTGATATTAAGCTATTTTGAGTTCGTTTTGAGTATGTCAAAACACACTTACTTACAAAAAAAGATAATTAAACTTTAATTATGAATTGTGTTTTTATAAATAAATATTACGAACTCAAAATAGCTTAAGATCAAGAATATTGTTTATAGAATAGTATTATCTCAACGAATTTGCTCTATTTTAAATATAGCAAATTCCTCTTATTTTATAAAAATATTTAAGTAGGCGTCATCTGTTGATTAAATTAAAAGGGCCCTGAAAAAAATGCCCTTCTTAAGAGAATGACTGATGCAATCTCAAAACATGTTAGTACATTGTTGACACTTGCAAATTCCGAACAACTTTTTGAAGCAATCATCGTCTATATTTTTTCTAATAAATTGGATAATCTAACAAACCGCGAGTGGGAGAAAATTCTTAACGCTGACGAAGCTATATTGCCTACACTTATGTAAGGTGTTCAAGGATTTCTTGATAAGTCATGCCAATTTCTTAGAAAATGTTAAAAAGCGCAGAGCAAGGGAGCAATCCCATGAAAAAGTCTAAGTCCTTTATTGTTAGGGTGACCAAGTCATGGGTTCATGTCAGAAATTCAAAAAATTAACACCTGAGGCTCGCAAAGTAAGGTACAAGTTCTTAAATTATGTTATAATTTCTTATCAAATTCTCATTACACGCAAAAATGCCAATGAAGGTTCGCTTGCAAGAAATGTAAGGCAAAACATCACTTGTTACATTTTGATGCAAAAGCTGCATCCTCTGTTCCATCTAAACAGAAAGAAATTGGGAGTTTTAAAGAAATAACTCAATATTTCCCAATTAGCACAATTGATAATTATCAGGAATTTAATAGAATTAAATTGGAGGAAACCGAGAAGAAAAAATTTGACGAAAAAACACCAACGCAAACCAAACAAAATGTCACATCAAAAGATGTGTAAAGAAAAATGCATTTGTGGAGTTTTTTTAGTTTATATGCACGAAGAATGTGTAGGACTTACAAAAAATGATAAATCAATTTTTATTTGTCCATTGTTCTCCGAAAATACTTAAAAAATAGTGTTTATGAGTTTTCAATTTTCAGTTTTTTTTCTGTTAAGAGTTATTTTTTATTTTAAACCATTTTTAGTTTTATATTTTCATTAATCCTCAATAATAAAAACCAAAAAGTTATAATTTTGTTACATTTTTCAAACCCTGTTGGTCATATAAAGGTTATGCGCCTACACCAGGTAGGTATTTTATCATCGTATGTTGCTAGTATACTCAGTTATGCCTGTTTACAAAAAATATAAATAAAGATAAATAAATTATATTATTGTAAAATTTCTTTCAGAAATAGTTACTATGGAGGAGGTATTCGAAAATACCCATGCCACAAAAACTGATATGAAAACCTCTTTGTTTCTATTTTTTTTTAATAAGGTTTTCCTTTAGCATGGGCATATACTCATCAGCTACCTTACATTATTAATTTTATAACGATTTAAGCAAAAAATGCACAATCTTACCTCCCGTTACCCTATCCCACTTAACCCTACCATAGGAATTATAAGTGCGCTTTAAAATTTTCATACTGTTTGTTGTCCAATCGTAGGTTTAAAAATGTAATAGAATATAATTCAAAATAAATTACAAAATTTACACGAAAAAGAATATTTTTAAGTATAAATTTAGATTCCGTGGAATCTATCGTATACAAACAAAACACATATCAGAAGCAAGTAGAAATGATCATATAAATTCAATAGTACCTAAAATAGATAGTCACTATTGCAGAGTAGATACGCAACGGAAATATGTAGAATCAACTTTAAAACAAAAAAATTATAGCACAGCAGAACAAAAAAGCTGTCAAAGAATCGCAATACAGATTGATTTTTAATATACTAGTAGAATTTAATATATTTTTTCAAGTTTGTGAATTAGTAAAGATGAGAAATGCAGAAAAATAAAACATCGAAAACGATTTACAACAGAAGTACACAAGAAGTACCAGATTGCAGAGAAAAAAGCTTGCTACAAACAGAGACAACGTGATCGATAGAGTATTGAAGCAGTTTTATGTTTTCATCTCCAAAACGTTCTTACCTGTCCAAAGGCAGGAATCAGTAAATTTTTTACTTTACCATACTACACAGTATGAGTATACGTAGTATACCATACGCAGTATGGGAAAGTTATGTAATCGAAAAAAATTTTTTTTTTCAGATTTTCACGCATTTACAGTCCTTGAGGTCAAACGAGTTGAAAGAGACCAAACATCAAGAAATGTTTGTGTGTCTGTATGTCACTTAATTTTGTGTGCGCTCTAGCGCTCAAACCAATAGGAATTTCTTAACCAAATTTTATATTTAGTACTTTCATATTGAAACTTAGATTTGATTAGATTTTGGTTAAAATCGGTCCACGGAAACATAAGATTGGGAGTAAATTAGTGACGCGATGAGTATGTTTGGTACCGTTTATGTTTTTATGTTAAAATATTGTTCAAATTATGGAAAACTTAGGGCAGATTGATTTTGTGAAGGAAAATATCAAGACCGCGTCAGTAAAGGTCATTAGGGTATTTCACAAATTAATTTATGGTACAGTGGGCGACAGAAAAAATCGTCAACGGTTACGCGAATTTAGTGGCTTTGAATTTATGGAAGGCACACAGGAATACAACGAAAAAGTCGATGAAGTTTTTAGTATGTTAAGGCCTAAACTGAATGAACGCGAAACCAACGCGACGTAACGTCCGTCAAAAGTTAAATGTATGTAGTTGCAATACGTTCGAACAGAATGAACGCTCGCAACGCGATCCCAACGTTGAACGTTGTCAAACTTAACGCGAAACGACCACTACCAACTACAATTTAGCGATTTAATTTTTAAATCAATATAAGTTGGTAACATTATTTGTCATTTTTATAAGATACATTAAATATAACATGTAAAAATTTAAAAATAGTTCGAAATCATTGATTGTCTTTAATTTTAATAAGAATAAGCTAAGAGAATAAGTTAACACGCCAACAAATAACAACACTTATTTTAGGATTATGCAGGTTAGGCTGTGAGGTTAGGTTTTCGACGTCGCGTTGGTTTCGCGTTCATTCTGTTTAGGCCTTTAATCGGCGATTTAACTTCGATTTGTAACATTTTAAATATTGATTATGCGGGAACAGTTAAACAAATTAGTGAAAAACTTTGTACAGCTTTAAGCGACATTCAATCCCTTCAACAACCACTATGATTTAAAAAGTTCTGTGCAGGGAATTACGACCGACAACACCAACAGTAACTTCACATTTATTAATGAATTGAAAAATTTTATTCTTGATATTGACATTAAAAATAATCACTTTGTGTGTTTTGCTCACATTTTAAATTTGGGTGCAAGAGAGTTTATGAAAATACTTGATTCAGAGTTTGGAGAAAGTATGCCTTCCGACGAAGGTCAATGCGACGATGAAGAAATGTTTAAAGAAATAAATTCCCCGATAAAAAAATTCATGTATTAGCAAAGAAACTGAAATATTCTGAACATTTACGAAAAGATTTTGAAAAATAACACCATTAATTTGAAGATGACCATGCCAAAACTTGATGTTGTTACAAGATGGAACTCAACGTTCGAAATGCTACGATGGAGTTTAAATGTAAAATGTGCCTTAAATATTCTCTGTGACAATTCCCAAAACATGAAATCTTTCAAGCTCACAGATATGGAGTGGTCGTTATTAGAGCGAGTGTGCCAATATCTGAAAAGTTTTAAAACCATTTCCACAATTTTAAAAGGTGAACGCTTTGCACACTACCGATGGTAATCATTGGTGTAAATATGCTTCTGGACAAATTGGAAAAATGGGCTACGGAACTTGACCATAAACCAGAAAGGGCTGAAATAGATGAAACATTGATTTTTTGCATTCAAGCGGCAAGAGATAAAATAGTAAAACACTACAAGAAAACTAATTGGATATACTGTGTTGTGTTAATTTTAGACCCTAGGCATAAAGTGGAAACCTTTTCAAATACGAGTTGGGGACAAAAATTGCAATCAGAAGCGGTGGAATATTTTAAAGCCATTTTCAAAAATAAGTATTTTTGCTCCGCTTCACCGTCTACGCTGACTTCTCCCTTAAAATCAAACGAAAGCAGTGACTTGAGTGATTTTGACATTGACTTACTTAGTTTATTTAAGAATTCTCCTGCGCTTATAGACGGTAATCGGGAAAATAGTGTTAGTACGGCCTGGCGTTATGAAATTGACAAAAATTTTAAATTAAAAAAATAATTATTTTGGATGGCCCTTTCTGTTCCGTGACCTTCTCTCACAAGGTCGATTGAAACTGCTATAATTAATTTTGTGAAATGGCTGCCGATAGTAATAATCGCAAACAATGCTCCCGCAAATTTTTGATTGAGTTCATAGATCTGTACCAAAATTGTCCATGTTTGTGGAAAATAAAATCTAAACTAAAGGGTACTCCGATAGAGACCAGAAAAACCAAGCGTAAGAAACAATGATTGCAAAATAGAAGGAAGTGCACTCCGACACTACCATAGACACAATTAAAAAAAAATTAATTCTCTGAGATCAGTATATAGAAAACAATTGGTAAAAGTGAATAAGTCAAATCGATCTGGGGCTGGGGAGGATGAGATCTACAAACCAACGCTGTGGGATTACGATATTATTTCATTTCACTCAGACCAAGTATGTACCTAGGGAATCGATTAACACGATGGAAGATACTGTATTGATAATTTTAATAATTAATAAAATTAGCCAGATACTTAGCATACGCAGACGATGTCATAATTTCCAGAAAAAAAAGAGGTATAACAGAGACATTGAGAACCATAAAAGAAGAAGCAAACAAAATAGTTCATCAAAGTCCAGAGACTGAGATGGTTGGGACATATCATGACAGGAAGGAAACGATATATGCGATAGTGATGTGGAAACCGAATGAAGATCGTGCTAGAGGCAGGCCAAGAGCGGACACCGTCATTTCGGCGATTCTGATTCGGCGACAGGCAATTCGGCAACCCGATATTCGGCACCGCCATTTCGGCGATTCCAATTCGGCACCGGCATTTCGGCGATTTTGATTCGGCGACAGTAAATTCGACTACGTCGATTCGGCGACGAAAGATATACTTTTAATTTATTCTTCCAAATTTAAAATTTAAATGTACACAAAAACCTTAGTACCGACGCCTACGGCTTTTCGAACTTTTATTTAAAAACTCATAGTTAATAAAAATTGGTTTTCTCCCTACCTCTCTTAAATAGATCCCTTTTTTGTTATTTGCTCCTTTTCAATAATACTTATTGTATTAATCTTTCTTTGGTTTTCCCCATTTCAATATAATTCTTATGTATATCCTCCTTTTCAATAATGCTTATTGTGTTAATCTTTTCTTGGTTTTCCCCATTTCAATACAATTCAGCCTTTTCAATTAAATATTACCGTTTTCCTTAAGTATCTTTTCCAAAATTTCAATTAGCTCTCCACTTTTAGTAACGGTTTTCGAGGAGTCATAGATGGCATTTTGAGTTGAGTTCTTTAGTCAGTTGAGTTTTTACGCTAAAATAGTCAGTTGAGTTGGGTTTTGGTATCAAAACATTTCAGTTTAGACAAAGAAGAAGTAAGTGGAAGCGTTTCAGCGTAACATGTTATTAAGGTAAGTAACTTAAGTAAGTTTATAAGATTGCAATAATTGACATTTTATCTCCAGTTTATAGATTTCGCTGTATAGATTTTAATAAAAGTACTCCAGTGTAGTGTTAGAAATCAATATATTAATTTTTAATTCATAATACAATGGAAGAAACTCAAATAATTTTAACCAAACGAAGCAATGAAAAATATGCTCGTGATGGGTACCTCTATGTTAAAGATAAAATTAACACAAATAGTACTATTCAATTCTGGCGATGTGAAAGTAAGCATAAGGGTTGCAATGGCAAAATATGGACCAATATTAGAGACGGTTCGTTCAATTCACAGCGAAGGGAGCATTCCTGCAGGACCGTAGGAAATGCAGAAAACGTCGAACTTCAAAAACTTAATACTGTTATAAAACTTTTAGCCGAAAATACAATGGACAATCCATCGCAAATAAGAGCACGGGCTATTGCAAATGTTCCTGATGCCATAAAAGGTAACATTCCAAGCAATTCTGTCATGAGCAGAACGATACAACGGAAACGTCACCAAAATTCTGAAGCACCAGCAAATCCGGAATCTAGGGAACTAATAATCATACCGGAAGGTTATTCCACTTATGAGTTTAGCCCTGGTAATTTTGAAAGATATCTTCTTGCCGATTCAGGGAGTGAGAATTTGGACTCTGAACGTATTATGATATTTGGAAGAGAATATAATTCTAGTTGGTGTGAAAATATGTTAGAATTGTTTATGGACGGCACTTTTCTAATTTGCCCGTCTCTTTTTTCACAAGTATTCGTTATACTTGCTAGAAAAGATGGAAGAGCAGTGTTTCCTGTTTTGTTTTGCTTACTACCTAATAAGAGGAGGGAAACTTATGTAAAATTATTTAGTATGATCCGTGAATTGTGGCCTCAACTAAATCCGTTGAGTATAAGTGTTGATTTTGAGCTTGCCATTCATCAAGCGATTCGTGAAGTGTTTCCTGACGTTAATATACATGGCTGCTTATTTCACTTAGTGAAGAACTTAAAAAAACATTTATCGTCAAGTAATTTGTTAAAAAGGTACAGTGCCGATGTAGATTTTGCATTGCGCTCAAGAATGGTTACTTCAATTGCGTTTGTTCCTGAGAATGATATTTTTCATGCAATTACAAGTTTAGAAAATTATTTACCACCAGAATTTGATCCAATTTTAGAATGGTTTACAAATACATATATTGGACGTCTTAGAAATAATGGTACCAGAAATATTCCAATGTTTTCTTCAAATATTTGGTCTGTGTATCAACGCACGTTGGATGGAATTGATAGAACTAACAATTACGCCGAAGCTTGTCATCGAAAAATACAATTAGGTTTTGGTGGTGGTATATTTCATCCAACGTTGTGGACTTTTTTGGATAAATTAAGACGAATTCAAAAAACTTTCGACACAGAATACGAACGTATTCTAGCTGGACATGCACCTTCTAAAAAAAGGCCGCGGTACGAAGCGGCTGATTCTCGAATTTTGGCGAAGGTAACCAATTATAATTCTATTAATATTATAGAATATCTTCGCGGTATATCTTATAATTATAGCATGGATTAAAATTTGTATGTGTTATGTATGTAAATAAATATTTAATTTAAAAGTAAAAAATAATTTTTTTTAATATTTTTAATTTAAAAATTTTTAATAAATTTTAACACTTAAATAAATTTCCCGTCGCCGAATCGACGTAGTCGAATTTTCTGTCGCCGAATGGGAATTGCCGAAATGCCGGTGCCGAATTGGAATCGCCGAAACTAACATAGCCGAACATCGGATCGCCGAATTGACCGTCGCCGAATATACGGTGCCGAATCGCTTTCGCCGAACTGCGGTCGCCGAAACGACGTGTACCGGAATTGGTAATGCTATACCCTTAGACCAGTTTATACTTTATATGGTCTAAGGCTATACCTTCAAAGTAGTTCCTGCGCAACGCTTTTAGGTCATTTTACACTCTATTTGACATTCTTAACTTTGTAAGCGGTCAAAATTTAAGTTGTGTAGTTGCGAAGTATTTAATATTGGTCATTAGATGTTGGTTACAGTTTGTGTGAGTCATTAAAGAGAAAAATAATTTTAATTAAAAAGATGGATAGCGATAAGAAAAAAAGGTGTAACAATTTTGATGGAAACGAAGTAGAAGTGTTGTTAGGTTTGGTAGAATAACATAAAGATGTTGTAGGTAAGTAACAAGAAAATTTATTTCCACAACAATTGCTAAATGCTTTCATTATTTAACATTCTGAATTGATATCGTAGAGTGCAAAAAAAAACAGATTTTATATCGAGTGCTGGTAAAGACGCCGAGTGGAAAAAAATTAAGGTAACTTTTAATTCTTTTTGTGGCACAGGCGGAACTGTGAAAGTGTTACGGAACAAATGGGATTCGATGAAGAAGACCGTCAAGAAGGAGTATGCTATACTCAAACAAAGTTCGTATGAAACAGGAGGTGGCCCAGCAGTAGAATTAAAGCTAAGTGCTCTGAGTAACGGAGTTTTAGCTATAACCGGTGTTGGGGCAACGGGTGTTACATGGCAACACGATTAAACAAGTAACAATAAGACAGGCAAGTACCTGCAAATACTGAAAATATTAACAATGTGGAAATGCCAGAAGTGCTATGTACTAATAATTAATAAGAAACATCATAATAATAAATAAGTTATTTATTCTTATAGTCTAGCACCAGCTTGAAATTATGGAATCTACACAACAGATTTACTACATACCCCCAGTAATATTTCTACGAACAACAAGCGAAAAAGGGGTCGTAGATCGGAATCGACATAGACAAAGTTGCAACAACATTCTGAATCAATTATCAATGTAAATAAATTTTTTTTTATTTCAGATTATTCAGGAATAATTAATATGGAAATAACTGGCCGCAAGAAGTTTAGTTGCAAATATCCAGGTTGTATTAATCATTATTATACCATCTCTAGCACCTCTGGTAGTTACGAAAACAAACATTTTTATCGATTTCTGAGAAATATTGAATACCGTGAAATTTGGAAAAATGCTTGCAACGGAAGTACTTCACAAAATGTTACTAGTTGGCAAATTTGTGAAGATCATTTTGATGAACGTGATTTTGTGAACGAGACAAAACGTCGTTTAATTTTTAGTGCTGTACCGATACCTTGTCTTACTAAAACTATAAATTGTTTACCAGTCGCTAATGAACAATTTAAAGAGAGGGAAGATTCGTCTACTTTAGGCAATTTGGTTTCTTGTAATAATTCCTGTAGTATCGGAAAAGCTACAAGCTCGTGTTTGGATTTGCCAAATTTGGAAGATTCGTCTATTTTGGACACTTCTGTTTCTTTTAAGGTAGTAGTCTGGTAACTTGGGTTCAAAAAATCGAAAAAAAATTTTTTGCTTAATTTGAAAGTACAATGTCTTGAGAATATACTGTGAAAATTTCAGACAGAAATTCGAAATATTTCGGGAGTTATAACGAGTTTCCTAGAGCGCCTCGGAGTCCAACCTTTGCGCGATTCATATAAAAGGTCAATAGATAGTAGAAGAACCAAATCTGGACAAGCAGGTAAGAAATCAAGACCTTGGAAGTACGAGAAGGAAATGTCCTTTTTGGACAAATACGTTCACAATGAAAGAAAAACAAAAACTAATGTTGAGGATTTTGATGATGAGGACCCCGATAATTTTGACGGATCGGAGCCTCTAACCCCGCAACAAAGTACTCAATCATTAGAATCAGCTTTTGTTGAAAATGATCAAGATACAGAGTCGCCTGTAAGTGCTGTGAATTTGGGACGAAAATCAAAAATATTGTCTACGCCGTCTTCAACAGCAACTGTATTGCGGGATTATTTAGCTTTGAAGCAACAAAATATTCAAAGTGGCAAGAAAGATGCCTTGCACAAGTATTTTGCTGGGGTGGAAGAGACAGTAAGAAGTTTTCCTCCTCATTTGCAAATAAAAGTCAAATCTCAAATTTCTTCAATTATGCATAACACCGAATACGAAATAATTTGCAATCACCCTCCACTTCCACCATCTCCAAATTATTCAAACTCTCCACAATTTAATCAAATTCACAATAACCCTAATAACGTGTCCTATAATTATCCTCATTCTACACCCCATCCTTACTCACATGAAAATGAAACCCATATTATAACAAATTTGTAAAATAAGTTTAGAAAATAAAAAAACTATCTAATTAATGTACTTGAGTCAATTAACTTACCTCAGACAAACAGCAAGCCTTTCTTCACAACTTATAGCTCTCCGAAACCGCGTATTTTCATGCCGAATAGCAGGTGTCAAATAAGCGAGCAGTTCGTAAAATTTTTCCTCCGACATTCGAAAATATTGAAAAAAATTTTTTTTATCTTTTTTTAAATCTGGAAATAAATGTTGAAATTCGCCGAGATCACCTCTTTTCTCGTTGATGTTATGTATCATCCAATATTTTCTTTTCTTTTTTTTTTGCTCTTCTTCTCGTACGGCACCAATTATAAAAACGTCTTCATCTGATGAGCTCGATATTTTGAATGAAGTTTTCAGGTATAATTTAAAAAAACTGGAAGCGAGTGCGTACTTACGTGGTGTTTATGTTGGTACTTACTATACGTTACAGACGAGTTTAAAATTATTTCGCGTGGTGGCGTTTTGTTAATGTAGAACGCGAATAGGTACGATCATAAATTAAGATGTCCAAAGTATCACCTGTAGGGTTAAAATGTACCGTACGCGTGATTTATGTACAGTCAATAAGGGTAACTTTGAGCCATGAGGTCTAAACTTTGCACTACTTACAAAGTTCTAAAATTATGTAAGCTCTATGATTTGAATCCGCAATTTATTATCTGTAAGGGGCCGTCCATTAATCACGTGATGTATTTTTCTGGCATTTTTAACCCCTCCCCCTTCCCCTTGGTGATACATGTTGAGGTTTAAGACTAACCCCCCTCCCCCCTTCATATCACATGTATATTTTAGTACCTACAAAGAATCTTAATTTTTTTTAAATATTTATAAAATACAGGTATAAGTACCTATCATCTAATTTTATTATTTTATTTATTTATAAATTTGTTCTTTGTAGCTGGCTACCTTACCTTAAGCCCATAAGCTCCCAGTTTTCATAAAATTTTTAGAATTTTGAGAATATGCGATATGGTATGCAAATGTATCGGCACTTCTTAAAGGTGCTTTTCTTAATTTATTGATGAGTTTTATATTTACCTAGGAAATATAAATACACTTGATGTCCATTCATTTATTCAGTTTGATCTGTTTAGTTTTCGCCTTTCCGTGTCAGAGTTTTCATTGAAGTTTTTCGGTTTTCCGTTTTACTTACAATTAGTTTGCTTTCGTGTTTTCAGTTCGTGTCGAGTTGACTTTTGTTTTTTTCGTTTTAATCGTTATTTTGTTTTGTTTGTTATTCGTTATTTTGTTTTGTTTGTTATTCGTTATTTTGTTTTGTGTGTTATTTTGTTTAAAATATTAAAATGGCACCTAAGCGACAACGCAGTCTTTTGTGGAACCATTTCGGAAATTCTGCCAGTGCCAACAATAAAGCGAAGTGCAATTATTGCAGTCAGCTTATTAGCACTGCCAGTGGATCTTTTGGGAATTTATCAAGACATTTAAAAACCAAGCATCCTACAATTTTAGTAAATGATGCAAGGGTAGCATCTGGTTCAAGTTCAAGAGAAGAAGAAGATGAAGATCGACGTCAACGGAGAAGAAATTGATTCGGCGGCACAAGCATCGACATCTAATTCTTTAACAACAATAACTGCTACAAATCGACGAAATGCAAATTTGAACGATTATTTTATAAGACCTGTTGCCAACAGTAAATCGAGGCAACTGGATGCACAATTAATCCAATTAATTGTAAAGGAGTACCATCCTTTTTCAATTGTCGAAGAGCCCGAATTCAAAAAATTTGTGCAGCTGCTTTGTCCCGGTTATTCTTTGCCAACAAGAAAAACTGTATCGAATAACTGTATAAAATGTAAATAAAGCAGCAGTTTTATTTTTCAACTTTAGAAAAGGTCCTTCTAGAGTTGAAAGAAGTTGGAGCAGTGTGCTTAACGACAGATTCGTGGACCTCAATCAATAATGAGAGTTTTGTTGCCATCACGGCTAATTATTTCACCGCAGATTTAAAGATGAAATCTGCATTATTAGAGTGCGCAAGTTTTTGCGAGCGACACACGTCGGAAAACTTATCGAAACATTTAATCCAGTGTGTTAAAAATTTTAACATCGACAACAAAATTATTTGTTGTGTAACGGATAATGCTGCCAATGAAGTAGCCGCTATAAAGCTGTGTAATTGGCGGCATATTCCGTGTTTTGCGCACAGCTTAAATCTTGTTGTGCAAAAGGGATTTAATGAAATTTCTGAAGAATTGGCAAAGGTAAAATCAATTATAGAAGTTTTAAAATTATCGAAAATTAAAATTATCAATTATATTCTTCGTCAGAGATTATATTACCTATATATATTGATAATAAAATTTTTAGTTTTTATTCGAATGATCCGTGAAGTCGATAATTTTAAAACTTTTATTAATTTCCAAAAGTTAAAAATTTAATATTTCAGGTGAAATCAATCGTGGAGTGCTTCAAAAGAAGTTCTCACGCATTAGCAAAATTGCAAGCGACACAACAGCTAATGAATTTACCAATGTTAAAACTTAAGCAAGATGTACCAACGAGATGGAATTCAACATACGAAATGCTGAATAGGATAATTCAAATAAAAGATGCTGTTGTGTCTACCATTGGAGTTTGCAATGCAATGTGGAAAATTTGAGCACCTCCGACTGGCATATTATGGAGAAAACAGTATCAATAATTAAAATGTTTGATCAGGTCACTACTGAGATAAGTGCGGAGAAAAACATCACAATATCGAAAATTCCCATAATTGTTCAATTAATGAACAAAAGAATTGAGAAATACTGTAATGATCCTACGTTACCAGCGAAAGCTATAGAAATGGCAAAGAAACTTAAAGAATTGTTGGGTACAAGATTCCACCACGTAGTAGATCATGAAATAATATGCCAGGCTACGATTCTTGATCCAAGGTACAAGAAATTTGGATTTTCAAGCGACAGGAATTTTGAAATAGCATATGAAGGTTTAAAACAAAAACTCATATTGATAAAACTTCCACACATTCCCGTTTCATCGGAATCTGACCAAAGTCAAAACCAAGGGCCTTCCGATACATTTTGGGAAGATTTCGATGAAACGGTAAAAAAATATTGCGCTGCCGATAACCGTACGGCAGCCGCCATAATTGAGTTGGACAAATACCTTAAAGAGCCATTGTTAAATCGCATGGAAGATCCATTGTTGTGGTGGAACAACAGAAAAATGGTATACCCTAGAGTCTAGGGCCTAGACTTTACGAATATATTAAAAAACGTTTATGTGTGGTGGCGACTTCCGTGCCTTGTGAGAGGATTTTTTCGAAGTCCGGTCAGGTTTTGACTCAAAGACGGAACAGATTAACCTCTTCGAAGGTTAATCAAATTTTGTTCTTAAATCATAACACTTAACATTATGTTTACGTGTGTGTTTATGTGTTTTTTTAATAATTATTTTAAAGTTTAATAAGAAAACAAAAATGTTTTTAAATTTTTAATCAAAAATGAATAGATAGACTGTATATAAAGTGTTTATAATTATTATGTAAATATTTACAACTTTTAACTAGTTCACTTGGATTTGCCGAACTAGTTCATTTAGTTCGTGTAAAAGAACAGTTTTTTTTATTAGTTCGTTCGCGAACTACCCATCTCTAGTTAGTATTTGATCGTACGTTGACACGTAAGCATCTAAGATGGAGAGGAAAGGAAAAAAACGTGGTACGAAAAGTCCTGGAGATCCAGGCATTAAGCGAAAATTTCACGGTAATAGATACACTGCTGAAAAAGATGTAACATTTGTGAGCAAGTCTGCTGAAAAATTAAAAAATGAAGAATGTCTCCCAGAAATGCGCCTCTGGTAGTCGTCTCCAGTACTAACATGGGTTCATGGCTATCTGTAATAGTAATCTGTGATAATAGTAATAAAACTATTAAATTTTTTCAAATAAATTTTTTTTTATATTTTCAATATGTAAATAAAAACACTCTAAATATTCAAGAAAATTCATTTTTATTTTCCTATAAAAAACCACCCTCCAAAGAAGTCATGAAAATAGGCATAAGTTACCAGACTACTACCTTAATAGTTCCTGTATCGGAAAAGCTACAAGCTCGTGTTTGGATTTGCCAAATTTGGAAGATTCGTCTATTTTAGACACTTCTATTTATTTTAATAATTCCTGTATCGGAACAGCTACAAGCTCGTGTTTGGATTTGGAAGATTCGTCTATTTTGGACACTCCTCTTTCTTTTAATAATTTCTGTATCGGAACAGCTACAAGCTCGCGTTCAGATTTTCCTCTATCACATGATAAGGTAATAAGCAATATAGATATTAGTTTGCAAGATCACGATTATTTTAAGAAGAGTAGTAATGATGTTCTTGATGTTGTACGTGAAAATTTTTCATTTTTGGAAGAAACTCTTCCATCAGAAGTAATTCTTCCATCAGATGAAATTCCTCAATCCTCCTCCAAAATAGGTATTTCAAAGATTGGTTTATCTCCAAGTGAAAATTCCACAATGTACAAAATTCATAGAAATACGCAGTCAAAACTTTGTAAACTGTTAAGCACAGAAAGGGATAATGTAAAAAATGCTTAAAAAACTATATAAGACCGGTAAATTTCAATATATTGAAGAAAATTTAAATGTCGTAACAAAAGAATTTATTATATCTCAGTTACGATGTGTAGATGTAAAACCTAGTGCGCGTAGGTTGTCTGTGTATAAGAGAAGTCCACGCTTATTATAAATATTTGAAGGCATATTTCTATTTACCCTCCATAAGAACTTTGAAATTCCTATTATCCAAAATTCCTTTTGAAACTGGAATAAACCAGGCAATTTTAAAACATTTAAAGACCCAAGTATCTAAAATGAAATATGCAGATCGGTACTGTGCATTAGTATTTGATGAAATATCTCTAAGTCAAGGATTTAATTACGAACAGCAGCAGGTTTAAAGTTTGGGTTAAAGCGAGCTCCTCCGGGTACGTGTCTTGCTTCGAGATGTTTCAAGGAGCAACTAAAAACAACAAAAAAACTATTTTCGGCCTAATTGGCGACTCAGTCATCAGAATATGCCATGATATTCAGGGAAAAAACCACAAAGTCTTGCACCGCTGCATTGTATAATATATGTAGCACTTCAATTGAATGGCACAGATAATGAGGAACATTTTGAGGCAGATCATGATGGACAGAATAACAATGTTGGCAATGACAATATTGGCTTAGCTCTTCGCCGTCAATTTATTACTCGCTATTTTTGATAAATTATGCCATATGTATTTAAAACGTTTTTTAATATATTATTTAAGAAGGGCACTTTTTTCAGGGCCTTTTTAATTTAATCAACAGATGGCGCCTACTTAAATATTTTTATAAAATACTAGGAGGCTTTTGTATTTAAAATATAGCAAATTCGTTGAGAAACAAACAAACTATAAACAATATTCTTGGTCTTAAGCTATTTTGAGTTCGTATTGAGTATGTCAAAACACACTCACTTACAAAAAAAGATAATTAAACTTTAATTATGAATTGTGTTTTTATAAATAAATATTACGAAGCCAAAAATAGCTTAAGACCAAGAATATTGTTTATAGAATAGTATTATCTCAACGAATTTGCAATATTTTAAATACAAAAGCCTCCTAGTATTTTATAAAATTATTTAAGTAGGCGCCATCTGTTGATTAAATTAAAAAAGCCCCGAAAAAAGTGCTTCTCTTAATTACTATTCACAAAACATTATTTTATTTATTTCTATTTACAATAAATTATTTTCTTTTTTAAACTTTCAAGTGAACGTACTGGAAAGCCACGGAAGCGCAGATTCCACGGCAATCAGTTTCAGAATGTTTGTCATCGGACGATGAAGAACCTAGTACTAGCCGCAGTGAAAAGAAATTGGCGTCAGCGACTACGGATGATGTTATAATTAGTCCGTCTCATTGCTATCAGATAATCGAGTTTGTCTCTGTGTTTTTAGCAATTTCTAAGTTAGTTATTTTGCCGAAAGCGGCCATCGTGGTCTAGGATTCAAAATCGTTTATTCACACCGGCTACGAAATCAACCGAAGAATTGTGTTCGTCATGAGGCTTTTGGGTGTCGCACGAGAAGGCATTAACATTTTTGTGGCCTTATGGATATATCTCGAGGCTTAGCAAGATCGACGTATGACCAAATCATGCAACACCTGTATACAGCGTCGAAAACAATGTTTGAGAGCGCCTGCAAAAAAGCCGTCAAAGAGGAAAAAGAACTAAACGTACCAGCTGACCATTTGAAAGTTTCGGGCGATGGATTGTGGAAGAAACGTGGATATACTTCATTGTACGGTGTAACTACACTTAATGGGTACTACAGTGGCATGGTAATCGATGTCGACGTTAAAAGCGGATATTGTCATACCTGTGCCATCAACAATAATAGATTGAACGACGAGTTTTAAAATTGGTATGAAAATCTTCGAATCACGCAGGTTCGGCCGGGAAAATGGAAGTTGATTCGATGAGGCCCATCGAGAAATTTGGAGTAATGTATAGTAATTATATTGGCGACGGTGACTCCAAAACATTTCTTGGCATCCTGAACAGTGATCCATACGGCGACAAGTGCACAGTGACCAAAAACGAGTGCGTGGGACATGTACAAAAGCGCATGAGTACTCGTCTCCGCAACAAGAAAAATCAAGAGAAGCTTGGTGAAGCGAAGAAATTTGAATTCTGTTGAAATTTGAATGCAATAATGGCAACACTTGATCATTATTGCTCTACAGATGAATTACCTCGCCACGACAATTGCCCGGAAGGCGCCGAAAACTGGTGTGAGTGGCGCAAAGCTGAAGCGAGAAACACCCTGGCTGATTTTGAAGATCCACCACGTCTAATTGAGAAGCACATTCGTCGAGAAGCACATTCGTCCTGTGTACAAGGAATTATCTAAGAACGAGCTGCTAAAGAGGTGTTTGGGTGGACACACACAAAATGCGAACGAGTCGTTCAATTCCACTGTGTGGCGCATGACACCTAAACACCTTCACTCAGGCATTAAAATCGTCGAGATTGCTGCTTACATCGCTGGAGGAATGTTCAATAGAGGCTACAAGTGTAGCATTGAAAACCATGCAGTTACTAGATTTGAAAATTGGACAGGAATGCAAGAATTTCGCCGAGAGATCAGTTTAATGTTTCATTCATTGAAGCAAAGCAGGTACCTCAAGCAAGTAAGGAAGGAAACAGTTTAACAAGTTCTGAGGGTTCAATTAAAGAAATACCACTAAAGAAAAGAAAGGGTGATGAATTAGCTTCAATGATGAGTAAAATTAGCGATGCTGCTACAAACTTGGCAAACAGGCACTCTCAACCTGCAACGAGTAGAAGATATGAGTGGCTAGGAAAATTTATATCAGAAACTCTCAACACCATGGATGCCAAAACTACAGAAGAAACTGCTCAAGAAATTACTGAATTAGTTTTTTTTTAAAAAGTTGCTATAATGAAATCGCCACAATAAAAAATTTTTAAAATCTTGTTTTTTATTCTTTTCCAGCTGTATCAAAACTTCGATCTTAGTAGAAAAATATTAAAATTTCACCTGGTATCTTGAAACCTATATTTAATTTAATAAAATTGAAAAACATGAAAGATGGAAAAATGTGCATATTGTCATTTGATGATATAGGGCTTCGAAAAGCCTATTTGTAAGACAAGGCTAACGACGAAACTTTAAAGTCATCAAGTAATGCACAAGTATTTATGCTCAGGGGATTGTTTTCTAATTGGAAACAACCAATCTTCTATGATTATGACTGTAAGGTCACGAAGGATATTTTATTTCAAATAATAAAATATGTTGAAAATTCTGGTAAGCTTCAACAGCAATCTGTTTACCTTGCCTCTTCTAATTATTTTATTTTTTAGGTTTTCAAATTATAGGTATGGTTAGTGGATCTTGCTGGAGGAAATAGAACCTTACTTACTAAATTTCAAGTAAACACTGAACAACCTTGATTTAAAAATCCCGCAAATGATCGTAGAATTTATGTTTTCGTTTGATAGTGGCTATATAATCAATGGCAAGGAAATTAACAAAAAAGTTATTGAAGAGCTTCTAAAAGTCACTAGCAAGTCTGATTTAAGTATTGCGCATAAAATTTCTAAATCTCCCGCGTATCTAGACTCTGTGCTTACACGTTGGTACTCTTGAACGCCACCATGTGCGTTCTTAAACGCTACAAAATTAGTCTGTTTTTACAAGTTCAAACAACAAGTTTCAAGACAGCTCGCGCTATTCCAACAAGCCGAGTTTGCTCTTAAGGGAGGACAACACTATATAACACTATACAAGATATAAGTCATTGTGAACGCGGCTTAAATATTATAATGACAAACAGATCGTTACAATTTCTATTTGAAGATCTCGTGAAAAGATTCGGAACCAAATATATTTTATCATACCGACTTAAGGCCTAAACAGAATGACCGCGAAACCAACGCGACCTCAACGTCGAACGTTGGCAAACTTAACGCGAAACGACCACTACCAATTACAATTTGGTGATTTAATTTTTAATAATATAAGTTGGTAACATTTCTTTGCATTTTATTAGATTTTTGTTAGATTTTGTTGTAATGGAAGGTGATTGCGTGATAACTGATGAATTATGTGAGTATTACGAAGAGAAATTCATAGAGGAAGTCAGAACTCGTGAATATCTGTACGATAAGACACTCTTTATATAAAAATGTTATTAAAAAGACGAAGGTGTGGCAGGAAATAGGTGCCAGCATGGGCATTTCAGGTAAATACATTATTTTTTATTTTTATTGTACTATTGAGTTTACAATGGATTATCTTTAGGTGAAGAATGATGTAAGCGATGGAAATGTTTAAGGGATCGCAATACCAGGGAATTAAAAAAAACGTCGGGAAGTGAGGCACAACAGCTCGCAGGTTCTAAATAGGAGTGTTTGGATGCCCTAAATTTTTTAGCCGACTGCAACAAACCGAGAACGTAAGGCATAACACAAAGAATATGAATTTAATTTATTTATTTATTTTATAGAACTGTTGGAAATATGAAGCAGGTTTTCCCAGATGCGACGACGTCTTCTGGGCCCTCGACCCCTGAACACGTTGTTTCGTGTGAAACACCACCGACCAAGAGGTTTAAAAAAAAGATAGCTTAGAAGATGTAAACAAAGCTTTCACCAAAGCTGCAAATGTTTTCAAAGCCAGCGTAGAACACCCCAATCAAATACTTTGGCCAAACGGTGGGTTTGTTGGTGTCAAATATAGAGGACTCGTTAAAAAAAGTGAACAAAGGCATATATTTTACAGTATTTGTCAGATGTCAATATGCAACAGTACGATTAAAATAAAGTTTCAAAATATTATCTTTTTTATTAAAATTAATGTTCATGTCCTATTGTGTTGAAATGTTACAGATGTTAGAGATGGCAGTGTTCTACAGTTCAAGGGAATTCTGTAGTTGTACATTCCGATATACTCCTTTTAATCGAAGAGTATCGACAAAGAGAAGCGGATGTGCTAAATGTGCAGTGCACTAATCATGGCAGTGCCGTAAGTGATATACAATGTAAATCCAAATGGTCTGAGAAGAAAGAAGATGTTAAGAAAAAGATAGGAAATCTAAAAACGCAGTTCAATCACGAATTAATTAAAGTAAAGGATAGTATCCGAAGTGGCAGTGACACCGAAGATGTTTATGAACCATCTGTGTGGTGGTCTAGACCTACGAAGATGATTCTCAACCTAGTACCAGCACAGACGTAACTGAAGTGATGGAAACAGATCCGGAAGTGGAGGAAGTTTGTGTTTTATTCTTCAGGACCTAGTGCTAGGTATTTAATTATGATTTTCAGATATGGTGCCATTGTCGCAAGCCGGATAAGGATGGTAATGATATTGTTGAAAACAAGGTTAATTTTAATTTTTGAAATGAAAATTGTTTTGTAAAAATACTAACTTCAAAATGTCACACGTTTTCACATCTATAAAAAATAATAATTAACTACTTGACTAGCACTTATTCGCATTATAGGTAGTACAAACCTGGTGTACACACACGATTACAAAAAGAAGCTTCTAATTGTCCATATTGTATAAAAATTTATAAACTCGCTAACAAACATTGACCTATATCAGCTGTTAAGGCGGAGTCCATGACGTCACTTGGAAAAGCTATATTGGACATTTGACAACTGGACACTGGAGCCACGGTATTATGGACCGATTAGTCGAAATTCAAAATTTTCGGATCCAAGCGAAAGGTATTCGGAGGTCAGCTGGGGAACGCGTATCAGATCAATGTATAGTGCCATCAGTTACATGCCCCCCCCCCCCCCAAGTCAGTGATGATTTGGGGTTGTTTTTGTGGATCATCTCTTGGGGGATATTGTAAAAATTGAGGGAATTATGAAAAAAGATTATAAATTTTTTTTAGGAGAATGTGTTGCCATCTGGGATCCGTGTAATTGGTCGGGGGTTTACTTTTCAACACGACAATGACCCTAAACACACGTCAAAGCTCTGCAAGACATATTTAGAGCAATTAGTTCAAAAGAAAAAATTAAAAGTGATGGTTTGGCCTGCTCAATCGCCAGATCTCAATCCGATCGAGCTGCTATGGGATGAATTGGACAGGAAAGTCCGAAAATGCAATCCTACATCGACATCACACCTCTGAGAGCTATTACAAGCAGAATGGGTAAAAATAACCCCAGTGGTATTAGACAAATTAATAAAAAGGATGCCGAAGCTGTGTGCAGCCGTTATTAAGAAACGAGGTGGTCACATCTACGAATCAAAAATTTAATTTCTTTTCTTAGAACTTAATAAATCATCGTCATCATAAAGATGACGGGATTATTCTTATTATTTGCAGGTTAAACAACACCTGCAAACAAAACAACACAAATCAAAATTAGAAATGAGAAGAACATCTGGATTATTTGAGAAATTCCTCGACTCTTCTTCTGCTTCCACATCGTCTCGGTGAATTGATTAAGAAAATGTCGTAAAAAATATATTTTGTACCAGCGATTAAATCATCGTTTACAACCTGTATTTTTGATTATGATTGCAACATCACCAAGGAGGTAATCAATATATATAAAAATCAATGCCATTTTTCGATGTAATTTTACAACGAAATAGATGGTTTATGTGAAGTTTGCACAAAATCGGTCGAGCGGTTCTTTATTTATCACATTTTTTGTAACAAATGAATTCAATAAATCGATGATCATTTTGTTAATGGGGATTTTTGTGTCAAATTGAAACTTTTTCTAAGATGGGGATTGTGCTGTCAAATAGAAACTTTTTTCGGTGTTGACAGTACAACCATGTTGTTATGTCATTCATGCAGCCATTTCATTTTGAACGTGCTTCGATTAAAGTAAATAAAGTAAAGATAATTATTGCTTTGTGTTTATATTTTTAAACATATTGTTGAGTGCATTCATACAAACGGTGAATCTTAAAAATTATTCAATCAAATGTCCTATATATACCTATATGTGTGCGTGTACTTTTCTCAGTTTTTTAGCGAGTCCTCGGTGTTTCATATCGTTTACAGGCTTTATTTGAATTAAATTTATTTGATTTAAATTTGTGACAGTTTTGTCTAACATTAGTAAAAATTAACTATTTACTTTTGTTTTACTATTATGCCATAGTAGTGGATAACCCTACCGTCCTTTTAAAAGGACACCATGTTTCGGTCATTTACAACACTAAGGGTGACTTGTATAGTCCAAGTTTAACCGGTAACTATGGTTTAAACTCGGATTTTGACTATTATGATTGGTTAATCTGCAGTTTAAAATTTTAAACTAGATCTATACAAGTCACCCTTAGAATTTTTTTAGTATTTTTCTGAGATTCAGCATAATAAAGTGACCAATATACAGAACAAAAATTTTTGAATTTCGAAAAAAAAAGTTTCAGGCTTATATGGGTTAATATCAATTCCATTAATTTTCAAATTCAAGCGAAACTGCCAGGTGTAGTCACGGCATATAAATCAATTGACAGTGTTATGAATCAAGATGAGGCAATGAATTATCCAATTGAATTTTTAAATTCATTGGAACCGGCTGGTATGCAACCGCATTGCTTGAATCTGAAAGTTGGTTTTTTGACTATATTATTGCGAAATATTAATCCACCAAAACTGTGTAATGGCACCAGATTGGCAGTGAAAAAGTTATTGCCAAATTTGATTGAAGCTACGATCTTAACTGGTAAATCAAAAGGAGAAGTTTGTTTGATACGCGTATCCCTATGATTCCAACTGATATGCCATTTTAATTCAAACGATTACAATATCCTGTGCGTTTATCATTTGCGATATCCATCAACAAGGCCCAAGGGCAAACACTCAACGTTTGTGATGTGAATTTGGAGAAATCATGTTTTTCACATGGCCAACTTTATGTTGCCTGTTCCAGAGTCGGTACCCCCAGCCGTTTGTTTATTCATACTCAAAATGGAAAAACAAAAAATATTGTTTATACAAATGTTTTGGATTAAGTTTTAATATAGCTAGCAATTAATAAAATATTTTTTTTGTTTGAATAAATGAATTTGATGTTAAAATTAAATTTTTTTATTATTTCAATTTATACGTAGCGAAGCACGTATCGGGCCGCTAGTTTTAAATATAATTAATTACGCGTATTGTATTTGCAAAATATTATGAACAATTTGAAAAAAGAATTCTTAAAAAGACAGAAGGATAAATACTTTGGTTATGAATCAAAAATAAAATAAAAAGTATTAAACAATCATCACCCGAAAGAATTGATACCATTATTAGTCAGTAATTTTTCAGTCTTTATTGTTATGAGTTGTTTGACTTTGACATGGTTTGACTTTAGTGAAGATAATTGGCTTTCGATACTCGATATTCTATCAATGAAGACGAAGAATGAGATTGAATGCATACAATTTGAAAATGTAATTGAAAAGCTGAAGTTACAGCGAAGATTAAATATTGAAATGGACGAATTATATTCCGACTTTTAATCCAAAAAAAATTGATAAATGAAAACAAATTTTATGAAAAAAATACTGTTGAAAAGTGGCAATACAAAGTATACTTAAAAATATGTGTGATAATTTACCAAATATAAAAAATATTATTTCTTATCTGCTCTGTTCCCGCGACTTCAGCTTTTACGGAAAGAATTTTCTCAGTGATGAATGTAAAGTGGCGAGACGAACGAAACAGAGCTTCCATAGATTTAATAAAAAATGAATTATTTATTTTTTTAAATTTAGATTTAGACTGTAATACTAGTTATCAAACTTTTAAAGAAAACCAAAAATTGTTAGCTTATGCTAAAAGTACAAAAAAATATGTATTTAATGCAATAAAAACTTAAATTTAAAAAATACTTTTCTTTTCGTATTTCAAAGACAAGTTACAATATCGTAAAAGCATGTTTGTGTAACCTAAATATTTTTTCCAAGGCTACAGAATATGGAATTTTCAAGTAAGAGAAGGCAATCAATCTATTTAAACAAAAAACAGCTAAAGATGTTGAGAAGTCGGGTTTGTGGGTAGATTTAGATTACTGTTTGTTGGCCGCTTCTCCCGATGGTATACAATACCGTGCAAAAGTTTGAATACACCCAATATTTTTTTTGTATTTCTTGACATACCTTATTTTTATGTAAATGCAATGCCTCAAAAATGATACTCTGTGTTGCAAAATCTGTTTTGCAAAAAATCACAAAATTTGCAGAATAAAATTGAGCCCTATTGGTAGGTACCTGGAATATCTTAATTACTCCTATTAGGTACATGTACATAGTTTACAAATCGGTTGCACTTCGAAGAATTTTTTAGTAACGAAATTTGTTAAGAAGGGCACTTTTTTCAGGGCCCTTTTAATTTAATCAACAGATGGCGCCTACTTAAATATTTTTATAAAATACTAGGAGGCTTTTGTATTTAAAATATAGCAAATTCTTTGAGATAATACTATTCTATAAACAATATTCTTGGTCTTAAGCTATTTTGGATTCGTAATATTTATTTATAAAAACACAATTCATAATTAAAGTTTAATTATCTTTTTTTGTAAGTGAGTGTGTTTCGACATACTCAATACGAACTCAAAATAGCTTAAGACCAAGAATATTGTTTATAGAATAGTATTATCTCAACGAATTTGCTATATTTTAAATACAAAAGCCTCCTAGTATTTTATAAAAATATTTAAGTAGGCGCCATCTGTTGATTAAATTAAAAGAGCCCTGAAAAAAGTGCCCCTCTTAAGAGGGCACCAAATTTTTTTGCAAGGTTAATAAAATCAGGTACTTTTGAACACATTTTTATAAAATTTAATACAAAACAGATAGAAAAAGGAGAATAAATAAATCAGTTAAGTTTTGCTATTTAAACCAACAAGTTCATTTGAAAATCAAGAAGGGTTGTTATTAAAATGGCAAAAACAAAACAAATTAGTGTTGAAAAACGTGCTGCAGTGTGTGCATTGAAGGAAGACGGCCGTTCTATTAGATATATTGCCAAGAAATTAAATTTATCACAATTAACATGTAAATTTGTACATTTGTTCGTCGACAAGTTGGTGAGCGACTCGCAGATGTTTGCGTGGTACCTACACACCTACAGTGAAGCACGGCGGAGGTAACGTGATGGTTTACGTATGTTTTGGCGGGAATCTAGTAGGTCTTTTACGCAGAATAGAGACAAAGCTTAATAAAGAAGGATATTACGATATCCTGAACCAGTACACTGTGCCAGCAGGGCTTGAAATAATTGGTGAAAATTTTGTTCTACAACAGGATAACGAGTCACCAGATTTATCTCCAATCGAGTTGCTATGAGACGAATTGGATCGTCGCATACGACTTAGAACCATAAGAAATGATCATTTATGGACAATAATTCAGGAAGAATGGAGAGCCATTCCCGAAGCTACCATAAAAAAATTGAAGAATGCCGCGTATTTGTGCTGAAGTGATTAAATCTAGAGGTGGATATTTTAATGAAACAACTGTTTAAGATGGGCACTGAAGGAGTGGGGATTGAACGGTTTGAACGGCACAAGTGATAGTTTAAGCTATTATACCTTAGATGGCACAAGTATGCACTATAATTAAGAAATGCACTGAATGAGTGGGAGTACAAAATTTAGCATAGTAAAACTATTCCGGTTAAGATGGCGCTATGATATTTTACTTATTTCAGTTATTACAAATATTAAACATTGAGATTTAATTTATAATTATATAATTTTTAAAAAATAAAGTTATATGTAGAAAGTGTTTTTTTTAGAATAAATATTCATATTTCTACGTGTCAAAGTTTAGTTTCAAAACTAAACAAAAATTGTAATATTATGTATACCTGCAGTTTTATGACCGTTTTATACCTGTAGTTTTATGACAAAAGAAATTTATCCTTTTCTAAACTTCTGATTTTTGCATATTTATGAAATATGAAAATGAAAGAAGAAATTTACACTTCAAAATTTTATTGAAAAAATGTCTTTATTTCAACCTCAGTTGGTGCATGTCGCTGGCTCAACCCAAATCAAATTTTTGGGTAAAATTTGTGTCAAACGTTTAAGCATCGTTTGAGCATCAATGAGCTTTTAATATTTTCGATTGCGGAGTTATTTGCGAAAACTGAGGGAGGGGGGGTAGACATGTTAGCCCACCCCCCCAAGTGTTATTTTTTATGTTTTAATTTTTTAGTCATATATTTTCAGCTTCTGTATTTTAACTATTTACAGGTTCATCCTATCAGATTTCTCTATTTATGTTTTTTAGATGTGTGATACTTCACCCTGTATAAGTCATTAGGGGCCGTCGTCCCCCTTGGTGATACATGGTGAGGTTTAAGACTACCCCCCTCCCCCCATCATAGGTCTGCTTGGTACCATAGTCCTAGTGCTACACTAACTACACTACTACAAATTGATTGGTGGTTCAATTACCAACCCACTTTTTACACCAATCAATTTGTAGTAGTGTAGTTAGTGTAGCACCAAGGTAGATAGATTTACTATAATCTATATACCTTGGTGTAGCACTAGGACTGTGGTACCAAACAGACCTCATATCACGTGTATTTTTTAGTACCTACAAAAAATCTTAATTTTTTTTAAATATTTATAAAATACAGGTATAATTTCATCAAAAAATATTTTTATCCAGCTATTATTATTGCGTCCATACATTGTCATTTTACATTGATTATTGCGTCCATTACTTTATTGCGTCCGTATGTCGGACGCAATAACAACAAGCTTGGGTTTTAAGGTTTCTTGCAAACATAATCCAGGTATTACTGCGTCCCTTTCTTTAGTGTTTTAATGTGGTATAATGCCTCAACGAATTTTTACTCCATCTATTATGATAACCCAGATTCAAGAAGATTTAAAAATTTAAGTGGAAGCAATAATGTTACTAATTCGTACAAAAGAATAATATTTTAGTTCAGCAAAATTCCAGTAGAGGCGTAAAATATATTCGCGAATACGTATATCATAGCGAAATAAGTGTGCATTTCAGAAATAATAATGCGTCCCAGATTGGCAACGCTGTATCTATATGGAATGTGCTTTAGTTAACAATTTCTGCAAATCTTATAAAAAATATAATAATAATTTTACTCGTGGTAGTTGTATGTTAGAGCTTGTTGCGTCTGCAGTGAAATTTTTCATAATTATTAATTTTTTTGAATTTATTTACCTACTTTATAATGTTTAATCGAGGAAAACTCTTAGTTAAATTATGTGAAAAAACGAAAAATGCAGGTAAGTTGAAAATTTTATGCCTTCTAAGTATAATAATTAGTACTTATTATTATTAAACCAATTTTAAGAATCGTCTAGCAGTACAAGTAATACTGTAAGGAAGAAATCTAACTGGTTTTGCAACAGAGGACTTTCACCAGTAAATTTTGACTTTTGTACTTCCCCCAATACGGTTAATATGGAAGCAATCGTGAGTTATTTTGTTCACTTAAATTGATTAATTTTTGTAACTTGATCTCAATTGCTGCGTTCTATTTACTGAAAATTTAAACAAAGTTAAGGAGAAGTCGATTAAGTTGAGAAGACAAGGTACCTCGAGAACCTCAATTTTACGTCAAATTTTATAAGATTCCAATAGAATTACTTTTAAAATTTGTTATTATTAGGTTGGGATTAAAAAGTCACGGGACCCATATTATTAATATTATTAAAGATTCTTATTGAGAAGGTGTTTCGGCCTACTGAGCCATAATCATATGTATATTATGATGTTATCTTTTTACTACATGACACTTTGATACGATTATGGCTCAGTAGGCCGAAACGCGTTATCAATAAGATTCTTTAATAATACGAGTCAAGTGCCTTTTTTCAAACTTAATCGAATAATTGATTAACTTCTACATAAAAAGAAAATATAATTAACATATTTTGAAGTGAAAGATTAGCTAAAATTTACACCTTATCTAATATGGTGTGGATCTTATTAACGTAAGTGCAAAATTTTAAAGCACATTTATTGCAAATAGAACACAACATAATATAATAGTAAATTTAGTAAGAGTTAAATTTTATGGAAACATTGCATTTCCTATTATCAACGTGAAATTTGGAATTTGAAAAAAAATTGAAATTTAGAAAATCAACAATTCAAAATACACCAAACGTTCCCGTGCCAACTCCACTTCGGGGTTGTTTTTACACTGTTCTTACGGTGATCTTTGCGAATTAACTTGAGAAAAACTGTTGAATCCGGTAATTTATCACAGAAAAAAAAGGTGTACTTAAAAGTAGAACAATTTGTGCCTAGATTGTCTACAAGTACAAATTGGGTGAAAATTAGGTACAATTGTACTTAATTTTAGTCAAATTCAGTCATCTTTAGCGCAATTGTACTATTTTATAACACAAATTGTGCTAAATTTTTACACAATTTGTACCTGTAGACAATCTAGGCACAAATTGTTCTACTTTTAAGTACACATTTTTTTCTGTGATCTTTGAAGTAATAATACCAAAATATATTTCAAATAATTCTAATAACAATTGTGCGCGAAGGTCATGAGGAAAATATCCGTACAATCGAGCGCCACGATTTTAACTGCGAATCGATATAATTAACGCGCATAAAGGATTAACTAGATTCAAATAGAATAATTAGGGAATTTTCCTACTTGTTTAAAATAAAAAAGGCAATTGTACGACACAGATTTCACAAAAACTTTACATTTATGGCAGATTAATCGAACAAATTTAAATATGGGGGAGCTGATGTAGTAAAATAAATTACTTTTTTATTATAAAACAACAATATAGTTTAATTTAACCTTAATTTGGAGTTTTCAAAAATATTTAGCAACTAAGAATCTCGTTAATCTTCTTTGTGTGTTAGTTTACTATTTTTTTGTTAATATCTTGAAAGTTAAAAAGACAGAAAGGAAAGTAAATCATGCGCAATTAAGCTTAAATAAAGCGCAAACAATCTAAATTATTCTAGATTTTAAATTCAAAATCAAAATACTAGATTGGCAACAGTTGATGCCTCCAGAGATTTTGTTTGATATTCAGGAATGAAAAGTTGCAAACGAAGAATAAAGATATAAAAACCAGGCAAATAATTGACAAACTAGACTATTTCGGATTCAAAATTCAAAATAGATAGCTTCAATAACTCGACAAATGTTGCATTTTAAATAAATGGTATTTAAGATGATCTACAACCAAAATACATGTAAACTAAAAATCAAACGCGCAATCTTAAAAGCTATAACATTGTTATGGTAAAATTTTTAGTTCTACAACATATTATTACTATAACATGGATTTGTTAATAATCACGTTGTAATAAAAAGTAATCATAAATAAGTAACGTAGGTAAAAAAGAAGTAGAGGCGAGGCAGTTTGCCCCATGTGGATTTTCCATATTATTTTCTAGATGTTTATAAAATATAACGTTAGTAACCGGAAATGCAGTTTTTATCTTATTATTTTCACTAATTGAGAAATTATTAAAAAGAATTGATAGTAGTTACATAAGATTATTTTTTGAATTATTTAATTCAAAATTTTTTAATTAAAATTCAATTATTATTGCTAATGTATCACAATCCGATCTTATTAATTTTTTTAGTCGGTGAATAGTTACTGTAATGAAATTAAAAAACCTGAACAAGACAATGAAATTAAAAAACTTGAACAAGACAATGATATTAAAAAACCCGATCAAGATACTGAAATTAAGAAACCTGATAAATTAAACCAAGTTAAAAATCTTGATAAAGACAATGAAATTAAGAGACCTGAAGAAATAGATAACATTAAGAAACCTGATGAAGATAATAAAATTAAGAAAGCTGATGAAATTAATAAAAACTTAAAACCTGATCACTACAATGACGTTACGAAAACTGATGAGGGCAATACCAAGTTAAGCGCCGGGAAAAAAGTTATTATACATAGTATAAAAATAATGAATCCAAACAAGTTAGCTGTAAAAGATTGCAGTGACTCGAAAAAGGTACGATTACAGCATAATTTATAAATCCACCTGATTTTGATTATTCATTTTTATTGATTTTTTAGAAAATCGAAGACAAATTAGAAGATACTGATAATGAATTTATAGCACAATCACCGGAAGATCCATTCTACACATCAGGAGATGATGACTCATCCTATAAACCTAGTGATGAAGAGGTAAGAACGAAGGATTAAAGAAGACTTAAATTTTTTCTTAGTGTAAAACTTACTGTAGTCATTTATTTTATAATTTTTTTTTGAAAATTTATTTTTTAATTTTATTTTGTATTACAGTTTTGTTATATTATTTTCAGGATAATCTCACCAGTCGCATAGAAAAAATAATGTCTCCGATTGTTACACGAGCGGCAAAAATTAAAATGAAAATCCCACCAACTAAAATTCAAGAAAATAATAATACAAATATGCTGCTTCCAGTGAAGACAATTTATAAGAGAAAACGAGATTATTGCTATTTTTGTGAAACTGAAGTATTAAACTTTGCACGTCATGTAATGAGAAACCATAGCACAGAATTAGCAGTTGCAGAAATTTTAGCAAAGCCTATTAAAAGCAAAGAGCGGAGGGAGCTGTTAGATACATTAAGAAGAAAGGGAAATTTTGTAGGAAATGGAAGTAAATGTTTCAAGGCAGTTCGGCAAACGTATGTGCCCGGAAGATCGGTTTTGCCATGCGATAAATGTCTTGGATATTTTTCCTCAAAACTTCTATGGCGTCATAGAAAAAAGTGCTATTCTGACAACAGTAAAGGTGCTGGTGCACAAATTGCAGGCTTGGACAAACTAATTCGCAACAAAAAAGTGCCTCCCCTATTAAAAGAACTAGTGTTCCCTCGCATGCGCCCAGACAAAATTTCAATGGAAGCAAAAAATGATATCTTGATTTGCCATTTTGGATCAAGATATCTAAGCACACATCGAGAAAAACATTTTGTTCATGTAACTTCGCGTAAGATGAGGGAACTTGCAAAACTACTAATCGAAGTTAGAAAACTTGAACCTCATATAACAGATTTATTTTCAGCACTAAAACCTCAATACTTTGATCTTTTTGTTGAAGCAACAAAACAAGTAACAAACTATGATATCAAAAACGACTCGTTCATGTCACCCACATTTGCGATGAACATTGCAACCTCGATAAAGCAATGTTGCGATATCGCAATAACATTTGCTTACAAAAGGCATTCTTCATATTTATCGGTATCCACTGCTGAAGCTGAAGCAAATCTAAAAACTCTAATTAGATTGTTCGAGTCAAACTGGAAATTTGACATTTCTACACAGGCAGCAAATAATTTAAATGTGAATAGATGGAATAAAGTCACACTCGTTCCACTAGCGAGTGACTTAAAATTGTTAAGAAACTACTTATTACAGACAGCAGAAGATGCATCAAATAAGTTAAAAAAAAATGTAAACTGTTCTGTGGCATACAGTACTTTAGTGGAGTCTGTATACTGCAGAGTTATTTTATTAAATAGAAAACGTTCGGGAGAATTGCAAAGAATGCTTCTTCAAACATATATAAATTGTTCTTCCGAAAATGAGCAATATGAAGAATTTAACAAAGCCGTATCGCCTACTGAGAAAATTCTTTTAAAAACATTAAAGAGAGTAGTCATTAGAGGCAAGAGAGGAAGGGGTGTTCCCGTGTTATTTAGCCCTGATGTTCAGACACATATCGACATTTTACTTAGAGTGAGGAAGAACTTTGTTCCTAAAGAAAACCCCTATCTATTTGCAAAGCTAAATTCTGAATCACATATACTGGGTTATAAAATTTTAACTAAACATGCGAAGGGTTGTGGAGCAAAAAACCCATTATCAATTACATCGACTCGTCTGCGAAAACACTTGGCAACTCTCTCACAACTTTTTAATTTAAGCGATAATGAAATCGAACAATTAGCAACATTTATGGGTCATACTCCAGGTGTGCATAGAAATTCGTATAGACTTCCTGACGACGTATACCAGACTGCAAAAATTTCAAAACTTTTGTTATTAATGGAAAAAGGTGGTGCAGATGAATTCAAAGGGAAAACTTTAGATGACATTAACATTGACATGGAAGAAAATTTGTATGATAATCACAACAGCGACGAGAGTGACGATGACTTAACAATGAATGATAAATGTTTATCAAAAACAAATATTTCAATTCCGTCTACTAGTGCAGTAGTTGCCCCACCTAACGTGGTCCCCAAAAAAGGAAAAAAGCGAACACTCGTTCCTTGGACTACCGAACAAAAAACTGTTGTGAAAACATTTTTCAAAAACAATATCGATCAAAAAAAACCCCCTAAAAAAAGCGAATGTGATGAAGTAAAATCAAAACATCCAGATTTGCTAAAAAATAAAAATTGGGTTAAAATTAAAGTATTCATTCAAAATGAATACAATAAAAAATAAAATTTTTATTTCTATTTAATCAAAAAGTTTAAAAAGTAGATTTTCAGACGTGTGATACTATTTCGTCAAAAGGCTACTGCAAATGCATATTTTTCAATTCGGAAACATACATTCAGATGGCAAGCCAAATATAATATGAACTACGAAGCTTTACTGTGCTACAGGTTTCCAGCTTACTCGGAAGAGAGTTTTCAGTTTCAAGCACACATTAGCTCGCAGTGATTTTTGCCACGAATAATGTGTTCTTGAAAATGGAAAATATCTCCAGAATAATCTGGAAATCGGTAGCACAGTAAAGCTTCGTAGTTCATTTGCCTGGATTGCCATCTGCTTGTATGTTACCAAGCTGAAGAAACTGCTTCTGCAGTAGCTCCTTTACGTTTTGGATATGTATTGTAGAAAAAGTTATATCTTTATGATATTCGGTCAAGCGCCCTAAATTTCACTTTTTGATACTGTCGCAAGTCTGGTATAACAAAAAATAAATTTAAACATGATCGTGCACGGTAATCGATGATGATAATATTGTTTTTTTACTTTTATAACAAAAAATAAATTTAAACATGATCGTGAACGATAATCGATGATGATAATAATGTTTTTTTTACTTTTATAACAAAAAATAAATTGAAACATGATAGTACACGATAATCGATGATGATAATAATATTGTTTTTTTTAATTTTAGTTCTAATGTTCTTAATTTTTTACTTTTAAATAATTGTGTTCAGTTTTTCTATAAATAATAAACTATGATATTATCTACTACTGAATTTTTATTTTTTTATATTAGTTATTATAATGCAGTCAACTGGATTTACTTAATTAATTTTATCTAAGTTCTTTCACTATTTTGGAGTTTTTCACTATATCGATGTTTGCAAATAGGCAACATAACTCAAGTTAGCACTACAGGTCTTATTAGACCATATCTACTGGTGGTGCTTAACGGGAGGTTCTCATCAAGCGACCAAAAATAAGGTAATTTTCTTAAAAGGAAGTAAATAAGCAAATTAAGGTTTTTGACACTTATTTATTGATTCTTGCAGTACAAAAATAGTTATTTTTTCTGTACAAGACGCGCGAAATAGTAGTTTATATCACAAGGGCGATAAAGGGGGTATTTTCATCCGCCGGGCGAAAGTTTATGAAACGAGCCGCGCAGCGGCGAGTGAATAATCGACCGAAGGATGAAAACCCTTATCGCCCGAGTGATATGAACAATTTTTCGTTATTTCAGGAAAAATATCCTACAAAATTCGCGATTTTATATAATAGCTCTAAAATAACAATCGATAGATGGCGTGAAGCTTGCAAGTCGTTGATCAATGTTTGTCTCTTTGGAGCGAAAAAGGTTGATTTTCTTTTGAAATTTCCGAACGACGGACAATTTGGTCTGACGGACAGCATGTTGAAATAACGGACGGATGGGTCACGTTATGCAATTATTGCAATAAAATCTCGAATTTTGTCGGATTTTATCTAAATCTATGATTTTGTAAATAAATATAAAGTAACACTTAATTTAATTTTTTTGCAATTATTGCAAAAAAATTCTCGAATTTTGTCGGATATTATTTAAATCTATGATTTTGTAAATAAACATAAAGTAACACTTAATTTAATTGCCAATTTTTTAACTAAAGGTGTCGTAATTTCGTTATTTTGGGGATAATATCCCACAAAATTCACGATTTGTTTGCTCTGATATAACTATCGGTAGATGGCGTGAAGATCGCAAGTTGTTAGTCAAGTTATTGACAACATAAGCGAAAAACAGGAGTTCACCCGAACGGATGAATCGTTCGGGCAGGTATCTCAACAAGGACTGTTTTTATAGGTCCTAGGACCTTATAAAGTTAAGTTTTATAGGTCCTAGGACCTTATAAAACTTAGTTTTATGGTCGTGTTGGTCCCCCTTGAGGTGACCTTTTGAGAAAAGACCCCTTTTATAGGGCTCAAAACAGATACGTAACGGGGTCATTTATAACCTGAAATAACGAAAAATAATTTCCGCTTGTCGATAAAATTCAATTTTATCGTCGTGGCCGTCTTAAAGAAAGGTGACTTATCGGTCACCACTGTAGTACATATAAAATTTTTTTTTTTTTTTTAATTATAAAATAATGAACTTCAAAACAAAAAAAGAAAATAGTGAATCTATTGAGTAGTTTTTGAGTTATCGTGGAGACAGATATAAAAAGGCATTTTTCAGAAAACTCATTTAAAGATTTCCCATGACGTTATTAATCTTAAAAACAATTACTTTTTTGTACTTTAAGAATCAATAAATAAGTTTCTAAAACCTTCAGTTGTTTATTTGCTTCCTTTCATGAAAAAAAATTCAAATCATCACATTTCTGTTCACGTAAATCTGGCAACATGGCTGGAGTTCATAAAGTGCGTAATTTTACGCGGGAAAATGTATACGGACTTTATAATATTCACCATATAAAAGGAGGCAGTAATATATTAAGCATGAAATAATCTGTATATATTAATAATAGACTATTTTTAAAACCAAAACTACCGCTATCTGACAAAAATTATGATAAGTAATATACTTGGATAAGTAGGGAACTGCGTTAGTTATTTCTGGTGGACGCAAAAAAGTTGTGCAATAAAAGGATGCAATAATGTTAGCTGTTTTTATAATAATAAATACACGTGATATATTACTAGACCCCCCTCCCCCTTGTGATATTTCGTAATTTTTTTTTACCCTTCCTCCCCCCCTTTCGAGCCTCACGTGATTAATGGACAGCCCCTTACGACGAAAAAGTTTACACTGAATGCTGTCCTTAAAAATAAGATTTGGAATTCTATGTTACTTTCCACCCTGAATGATAAAATTGTTCAATGCGCATTTTTTCCCAATTTTTCGCTTGTTTTTGAAAATTTTTTGTATGTTCTTCTTTATTTGTGGTTAAAATTTTAATATTTTAACGTTTAGTTAAGTTTTTGTTAAATTTTATATTTTACAACACATACTAGGTCTGTTTGGTATGCTACACCGAACTACTCCGGGTAAGCTAGTGTAAAAAAAGGTATTATATCACACCTAACTCTTGAAATTTTTATGTTAGTACTATGTTATGTTGGTACTGTGTATCACTACGTTGGCAATCCTGTTTGTGTCAATAGTCAGTTATAAAAGTGTTATCACTTATCAGTGTGAAAGTGTAAGTTCGAAAGAAGGAAAGAAAAGTGTCAATCTTAGAGAGTGAAATATTTACGCAATGGGCAATAAAAAAAAATCTACTAGCAGAAATGCCAAGAAATGCTTCATGGATAGCTCGTAAACAACTAGCAATTGTTTCTAGTACAGGGTATATTAAATTTCAAGTTACCTATGTCGATCTTCTAATATATTTGCTCTTTTTTTTTATTGCAGGTTGAGTAATGATGCGGAGAATGTATTATCTTTAAACATTTTTGAAGATTTAAATCATGATTCTGATAGTAACCCTGGTCCCAGTCATATTGCATGTCCCACTGGTAGTGTGGATTGTGAAAGGTAATTTTAATTTTTTGTACGGAAATAAAGGTAAGCAAATGGCAATATTTGCTCTTTTTTTATTGTAGGTTGAGTAATGATGCGGAGAATGTATTATCTTTAAACATTTTTGAAGATTTAAATCATGATTCTGATAGTAACCCTGGTCCCAGTCATATTGCATGTCCCACTGGTAGTGTGGATTATGAAAGGTAATTTTAATTTTTTGTACGCAAATAAAGGTAAGTAAATGGCAATATTTGCTCTTTTTTATTGCAGGTTGAGTAATGATGCGGAGAATGTATTATCTTCAAACATTTTTGAAGATTTAAATCATGATTTTGATAATAACCCTGGTCCCAGTAATATTGCATGTCACACTGGTAGTGCGGATTATGGAAGGTAATTTTAATTTTTTGTACGCAAATAAAGGTAATCAAATCTTAATATTTTATATTTTTTAGCAATTTTTCCCCTACCAATAAACCTTCATCTAATTTACAAACCAAAACACAACTAACAGAGGTCCAGTATGAAATTCATAGGTATATAGTAAATAAATAAATTGTTAGTTGTTTTTTATAGTATTACTTTTTTAGAAATCCAAATTGGTGTTCAAAAACCTATCAACCTGTGAAAATTCAAAATGAATTATCTTTTCAACGCAGTGGAATAATTTCGTCTCCAGAGTATCAGAAGTGAGTGATTAAATTATAATAATAAGAGATTGTTTAATATTATAGTAGTAATAGCCTTTTATGGAACTGACAGGGCGGTATATAAGGGGGTTTTGGTGGTTTACACCCCGCCCCCCTTATGATAGATAACCTGCGTAATAGATAAAACAAAACTCTTTTTATCTATTGCGCATTATTTTTGCCTTTTTTGATTTTGGTTGAAACAAACCTATAATATATTTAAATATATTTTTAGAATCATGGATTCTCCTTTTTATATTGAAAATGTACCTAATTCAGAGAAGGTGATTTCTGGAAACAGAATAGTAGAATTAGGATATGTGTTAGATTGGGCAATAAATTTGCAATACAAACATTCTAAGATTTGTACTGGTGGAAAGCTATATGTACATAAAGAAGAAAGAAAAACAATGGGTCTAATCAGTTCCATAATTTTTAAATGCACACAATGTGATGCTGTTATTAAGCATGAAACTGAAGATCCCAAGAAGAATTCCGAAATCAATTGTGGGGCCGTGTGGGGTACTATGGCTACAGGAAGTACATTTGGGAACCTTGAAGAACTGTTGAGTTGCATGGATATTCCTTGCATGCCTGATAATATGTTTTATGATTTGCAGAAAATAATTTGTGTTGTAAATAAATTTGTAAAACGATAAAATAAACATAATATATTATTTACATAAATGATTATCTACATAAGAATGGAGAAAATCATTATGGCGATCTATGGAAGCGGCCGGAATTAAAGAACGAAATAATGCACTTAATAAGGGCCAAGTTTGTGCAGATGGTGTACCCTGGATAACAGTTTATCTAGATGGTTCTTGGAGCAAACGTTCCTATGGATCAAATTATAATTCTCTATCGGGTATGGTAGGAATTATCGGTCGCCACACGAAGGAGTTATTATTTGTGGATGTAAGAAATAAATTTTGCTCTATTTGTACAAGAGCTGAAAACAACAATCGTCAGCCCAAGGAACACACGTGTCACAAAAATTGGGATGATTCAGCGCCAAGTATGGAAGCAGACATGATTGTAAATGGATTCATCCAGAGTGAGGAGATGCATCATATCAGATATTTACAATTCATAGCTGATGGGGATTCCAGTGTGTTTTCAAAAATTAAACTTAACGTGCCATATGGTAATGACGTCAAAAAAATTGAATGTACTAATCATGCACTAAAGAATTACGGAAAACATTTAAGAAAAATTAAGAGCGATACGTCAATTGAATTGAAAGGCAGAAAAATACTGACTGTTGCTAAAATTTTAACTCTAACTAAGCGAGCAAAATGTTCAATTTATGAGCATGCTAAGAAGGAAAATCCCGATGCAAACCTTCTTAGAGAAGATTTAAGACTGGGTTTACACCACGTTTTTGGTGATCATACAGCCTGTGGAGAGGGTACCTGTAATGATATTGGAAACCAAAGCAATAGTCAAATTCCAGATTTGAAATCTACTTTCATTTACAATCACTTGCAAGGTAATACAAAATTTATTTTGAAAATATGTTTTAATTTTTATTGTATTTTTAGGGGCTCTAAATTTGTTGCTGCGAAAAGCTCATTTGCTTATCTCAAATGAAAATAACAACACCGCGGAAAGACTGATGAACATTGTTTCAAGATTTAATATGGGCAAAAGATTAAATCTGATTCAAAGAGGATCATATGAAAGGCGAGTTTACCTTTCAGGACTGCGATTTAATAAAGCTTTTCAATGGCATCGCAGTCCGTGGAAAAATTATACTGGAAGTAGTCCAGGACATCACTTTTCGTCCTACATAAAAAAACATTCCGCCAAAAAAGAAGCAAAAGCACGAAAGTGTTTATTTTCAGACGATGAAATGCAAACCTTTCCTAAAAAAAAATTAAAACTGCTCATAAAAAAAATACAGATTATGGGAACTGCGCTGATAATCCAGAAACTCAAGAGGATTTAGACATCATTCTAAATGAATCTAAATTGATAATTGAAAGATTACAAGTAAGTTTTATGAGTATTATTCATATTAATGTTATTAAAGTTATGTTAAAATTATGTTTTAGATTTCCAAAAATACTATCGACCATATTCAAAAGGAATCTGTAGGCCAATTTGGCAACAAAACATATGAAGCAGAAAGAAAGCTCCGTTTGACGGCTTCATTATTTGGTAAAATAATAAACAGGAGACCTCATACGCCTTGCCATTCATTTGTTAAAGCATGTTTGAATCCAACATCTTTTTCTACTCTGGCTACGGAATATGGCATAGCAAAAGAAAATGTGGCCGTTATGAAATTGGAAAAAATGTTTAATATAACTGTACAACAGTCTGGTTTTTGGATTGACGAACAATATGGTTTTTTGGGTGCTTCACCAGACGGTAATTAAAGAATAGTAGCATTATTGTTTGTATTGTATTTTTAATGTACATTTATTATGCAGGACTTGTTGAACAGGATGCAATAGTAGAAGTGAAGTGCATTTATGCTCCAGATAAAGAAGTCGACAGTTTAGAACATTTGATTCCGCTTCTTAAAAATTCATTTCTAATTAGAAATAAAGATGGAATATCTTTAAAAAGACGGCACAGCTACTATTATCAAGTACATACTTTCATTTCAACTTTTTAAAAATTATTTACAATTTTTTTTTAGATTCAAGGGCAATTAAACATCACCAAGAGAAATAAATGCTATTTTGTCGTTTATGTCAATGACAAGATCCCGATTTATGTGGAAATAATAGAAAAAGATGAAAATCTGTGGGTGTCAGAAATGTTGCCAATTCTATGTCAATTTTATAAGGAGTGTATTGCTCCTGAAATAATAAGAGAGAATTTGAAGAAAGGAAAAAAATGCATAGATCCACCATACATTGAAAATGCAATTGTTGCTTACCGAAAAGCGTAAAACGCAATGAAAGATGCGAATTTTGTATGTAATATTTAATTAATAAATACTTACAAATTTATCACAAAAATATGACCGCAAGAAATATTTTCGAACACAAGTAGACCTCACAGGTCAAAAGTTTGACAGCCCCTGGCATACACAATCCTATTTTGAGCGGTCGCGGCTAGCTCCATCTATTCCACAATAGTCACATCATTACGTCATCAAAAACAGTTATAAGAAATCATCGCAAAATATTTTTTTACTGGATGCTCTTAATAAACCGAAATATTATATCTGCTATCTTAAAATTTTGGAATTACATTATGTATTTAGTAACGCATGGAATGACATAGTTTCGTTACATTATGTTAACATTTTTTTTAAAAAATGTTGTCTATTTAAATGTTTATAATTTCGAAAATATTCAACAAAATTGGCTCAAACTACCTGATGCCACAATTTAAATATTGCTTATTTCAATTCTTCTATAAATTTATTAAAATTTTGTCTTTTTAAAAAGATTAACATGTTTGAAAATTGTTATATTTTTCTACTATGCCGCCACCTATTGTTAAAATCGCGGCGGTCCCCATCTTAAACCTTTTTTACCCCTTTATTTTTTTAATTTGCTTCGTATTTTTAAAATAAACGATTAATTTTGATATAATATTTGTTCATAACGCAAAACAATAGTACAAAATAATACACAATGTGAAAAATTATTAGGCGTATTTAAACTTTTGCACGGTAGTGTATATTTTATATAACATAAAAAAAAAAACCTATAATAAAAATAAAAAAACCTACAGTCCTTGTCCAAATTATTAGGCCCACTTGAAAAATTTGAAAATTTTATTTAAATATTTGAATTTTACGAAGGATAGGGTAGGCAAAACGTGGTGTACGTGTGCAATGAGGGTTGACACATAAGATTTTAAAAAATTCTTGGTCAATAATGCAGATTTCTATTCGATTTAACATTATTTGGCATTATCAGCTGTTACAAGTTAAAAGTCGCGTGGTATTAAAAGTGTAGTAAATCACGTTTTTTAAAAAAAATTTGAAATGTAAGTATATAATTGCGTTAACTATAGACTAATGAAGTATTATTAATCATTTTTATTAGCCAATAGCTCCAAAAAAATTTACAAAATTTTAAAAAAAAAATTTTTAGATGGGAAAGGGTAAAGATCTGACTAATGAAAAAAAAAGTTACATATCTGCGTTAATAACTAATACAGACCTTAGTCAACGTCAGATAGCTGCTAAAGCCGAAGTGTCGCGTGCGTCTGTGCGTCGTTTGATGGAAAAATTGAAAAGTAACACTTCGTACGATGCTGCTCGTAAAGGTCATTGCGGACGAAAAGCAATCTTAACTCCAAGGGGAAAACGCTTACTGCGAAATATTGCTGTGAAATTTAGGAGAGCAACCCAGGGCGACATAAAAGCAAAGTTAGCAGAAGCAGGGATCACTGTATCTCAGCATACAGTGCGTCGAAACCTGTACGATATGGGTTTTAAATGTCGCAGACCAGCAAGGAAGCCAAGGTTGACTCCAGCTATGGTCAAAAAGCGTTTTGAGTGGGCTTGTGCTCACAAGCACTTAACTGTGGAAGACTGGCGTATAGTAAGGAGATTCAAATCACTTGGGTTTTTGTTTTAATAACTTTTTTTGCTTAATTACAGACTTGCTTTAGTGACGAATCATCATTCCACATCTTGGATGACAAGTCTCAGTTTGTTAGGCGCCGACCAGGGGAAAAGTACAATGCTGACTGTGTCGTGAAGACTGTGAAGCATCCACTCTCTGTCATGGTATGGTCAGTTATTAGTGGGAAGGGAATGGGGCGCTTATATGTGGTCGAAGGCACTATGCGGGGCAAGACCAGTATAAAAAAGTGCTGGAGACAAGGCTGCTTCCTCAAATGAAGGAATGGTTTGGGGATGGTCCAAAAGTTTTTATGTAGGATGGGGCACCTTGCCACACTGCAAAATCAGTAAAAAAGTATTTGGAAGAGAAAAAAATTCCACTTTTGCCATGGCCAGGAAACTCCCCAGACATGAACCCAATCGAAAACGTTTGGGAGTTTCTAAAAAGGCTACTAGCCAAAGAAATCATCACCACAAAGGTGCAATTGATTTCTAGAATCATATACCACTGGAACCATAACGAGAATTTAAAACAAATTGCTCTAAATTGCCACGTAGAGTAGCTGCTCTCCATGCTGCGAAGGGTGATTTGACAAAATATTAAAAATTTTAAATTTTCGTTATGTTTCTGTAATTTTTTTGTGTAAGATACATGTAGTAATTTAATAAATATTATTTAGAAGCACTTGCATCATTATTATTTGAATAATATTAGGTAAATTTACAAAAAATTAAAATTTGTTGGGTGGGCCTAATAATTTGGACAAGGACTGTATAATAGGAGACCTTTAAAAACCTTTAACAGGTCTCCTATTATACCATATTAACATTTCAGGATTAATAATTGAAGATGATGCTGTTTTGGAAGTAAAATGCCTTTATTCTGCACGTGAATTGAATGCTACAATTAATTGATTAATTCTCTTTGCTAAGCATAATATTATTATGAAAATAATTTTTTAAATATTTCAGATACAAGGTCAATTAAATATTACACAACGGTCAAAATGTTATTTTGTAATATATGTAGTAAATGATCAAATTTTCATTAAATAAATTCAAAGAGATGAAAAATTTTGGAACGAAAAAATGCTTTCAAAATTAATTAATTTTATACAGAATGCATCACACCAGAAATAATAATAGACAACATGGGTAAAGGAAAACGTTGTGTAGATCTTCCATATGCCATAAAAAAATAAAACAAATTTTGGGAAACCGCCTAATAGTAAACGCGAGAATTAAAACTAATTTGTAATTATGTACTCTGGTATATTTATGGCCGGTTTCAGCAACGTTAATTTTATAATTTAATCTTAGATTAAGCATTTAATCATAGATTAATGGCCGGTTTCAGCAACGTTAATTTTATAATTTAATCTTAGATTAAGCATTTAATCATAGATTAAGTCTGATTTGGGTTGCAGCAACATAATTTTTAACACAGGTTAAGTTTTAACACAGGTTACGCTAATCATAATTAATTTGACGTTTTTGACACTTTTGTGTTTCAGCAACGTTAATTTGTGCTTAACACGGGTTAAGTACTAAAAATATTTAATTACCCGTTGGCCAGTGATTAAAGTCATAATTAAAGTGACATAACGTTTTTTTGACAAGCTAGTGTTACAATTAATTAGCTAGTTACAAATTATTTAAAAATGTCTGATTTATCCGATTTATCTGATATATCTCATTTTTCTGATTTATCAACAAGTAGTAGTAATGATGAGGAAAATTGTGTTATTCCTGATAGAAGAAACCCTTTTGAATTGTACGGTAACAGGGAATTTAAATTGCGTTACAGGTAAGCTATAATCTTTATATTTATTACGAGTTCTATATTATTTATTTTATTTTGCAAATAAACAAGGTTCTGCAAAGAAAGTGTCATCAATATAATGAACCGATTAGGCAATATGGAGCCAGAAACCAATCGAAGCAAATCTTTGTCCGGACTGCTCCAACTCTTACTAACATTAAGATTTTATGCAACGGGGTCTTTTCAACAACTTTTGGGAGATCATGTCAACGTCAGTAAAAGCACTACTTGCAGGGTGATTAGGAAAGTGTCAGAACGAATTGCAGGTTTAAATGAAGACGTCATATACATGCCTCGACCCCATGAAATTGCTAATGTTAAAATATAATTTTATAATATTAGGCAATTTCCAGGCGTAATAGGTGCCATTGACTGCACGCACGTGCGAATTCAGTCTCCTGGTGGTGCCTATGCAGAGGACTTCAGGAATAGGAAAGGTTACTTTTCTTTTAATATACAGGCTGTGTGTGACGCTAAATTGCGTATTCGCAACATTATTGCGAGGTGGCCAGGATCGGTTCATGACTCTACAATTTTTAACGACACGCCCTTGTGTGCGGATTTGGAAAGTGGCCACTTTGGACCCAACACATGGTTAGTTGGTGACAATGGGTATGCCTGCAAGAGATACATGTTGACACCCTTGCTCCACCCAGCCACAGCCTCCGAAGAAGTATATAATCGTAGCCAAATTGCTACAAGAAATCCGATTGAGAGATGTTTTGGAGTGTTAAAGCGACGGTTTCCTTGTTTGCATACTGGATTACGGAATGAACATACCACGGCAGTCATCATCATTGTGGCATGTGCCGTGCTTCACAACATAGCAATAGCACTGCAAGATGAAGACGACTTTAATGATGTAAATAATATAGAAGAAGTAGAAGTTCCACTTGCTCAAAATGATCAAATCAATACAAGTGCACGTACTGCACTGATCCGTAATAATTTTTAAAAAGTTTTCTATTGTTAGTTTTTATTTATTTTATTTTATAAAGTTTATTGTTATTATTGTTAAATTGTTGGCTGATGATTATATCATTTAGGTTTATAGACTAATTAATAAAGAAACGTAGAAGATATATGTATATTTTTATTAATTGGTTCATAAACCGAAAAGATGTAATCATTAAAAAATTTATATTGTTTCAAAATAAAAAATTAACATATTCGATAAAATTAAACGTAATACACTTCTACAGAGCATGATTCAATTCAAATCAAAATTTTTTGATAATTATGAAGAAAACTCTTATACATCGGCAAATAATAGCTTTGGGTAAAATAAAATATTTGCAAGAACAAATATTTGCTGATATATAGGATTTTTCTTCGTAATTATCAAAAAATTTTGATTTGAATTTATTCTAATTTTTTATTTAACAATGCTAATTGCTTTCGTCGACACATTATAGCTAGTTTAGATTCTTTTAATTTGTTTAAAAGAATCCTTCTTTTTATTTGTTTGTTGGAAAGCTTGCTTCTTGTTTTTGTGCCAACGTACTTTTTCTGTGGACCACGTCCACGTCGAATGGTTGTCAGAATAGGAATTTCAGCATCCTGCTGAAATTCAGTAACGAATTCCTGCTCCTCTATTGCACTAATCTCCTGCTCTTCGCTTAGGAGGTGCAGGTTATTTATTGGTTCATGGTAATCGACACTTTGTCTTGAACCACTGGGTCCTAAGCAAAAAAGCGTCAAAAAAGTAGAAAAGTAGAAAAGCTTTTAATAAAGACGTGGATATTAACAAATGTTGTTGCACTTGTAAGGCTGGAATGTCTGGGAGGTGTAAGCATGTTTCTGCAATGTTATTGTTGTGCACTAGGTACGTAGATACTACTAAAGCTATGTTTATATCTGACACTTATCCTTTGAACTTTATGTCTAAAAGAAATTCTGCCTCACTGTCTTTTACTCTCCCGGGTCTTACTCGTACTGTCCGACATACAGTTCATGCAATAAGTATCAGATGTAAGTGAATCTTAACTCCACGCTTTTTATTTAAACTCAATTTACATTGTTTTAGGGGTAACATTTTGCAATTTTCCGAATTATCGACTACAGATGTCAAGTGTTACTGGAAAAAAAAGTCAACTGCTGACATATATGCTCCAGTTCCGTTAGCACAAGTAAGTTGTTTTAAGAAGGATACGAAAAAGTTGAAACCTTTAACAGACAGTCAAAATGCAAGGATTTTGGAAAGATTTCTTACAATGTTGCCAAATTCTGCAATAGCTAAGCACAGGTAGTAATAAACTATATTATACATAATGCATACCCAGTAATATAGTGCCATAATTAAAAATTCCTTATTTATTAGTAGAATTTACATATGTTTTATTTAGGAATGGACGCCTAAATAGTAGTCCTCATGTAAAAGCAATCGTAGAAGATGTCGATCAATATTGTGATATTTTGATAGAAAATTGTAAAAAATTACCCTCCCATTCTTTTAAATACGAATGTTGCAAAAAAACATATGATGAGCTATTTATGAATAATTTAAATGTTGCAAAAATAGCAAAAGAAACAAAAGATGATGTCGAAAAATGGGGTATGGAACGACAATATCGTATTACGGGATCAAGGTGTTATGGTATTTCTACCTATTTACAAGAAAAGTGGCAACAAAAGGCTTCTAAATAAATTTCTGGCCAAAATCGTTTGAAAATAAATATACCAAACACGGAAAATTGTATGAAGGTGCAGCTAGAATGTTATACAGCAAAAACAATGATGACTGCAAAATTGAAGAAACAGGATTCGTAGTAAGTAACAAAGAACCGTGGATCGGGTACTCTCCCGATGGTATTGTTTACAAAAACAACATCCCTGTTAAATTGTTAGAAATTAAGTGTCTTTATTCAGGTATTTATCTATATTATGTTCTCCTCCTCTTAGAATCCCACTAACTAAATAAATTACTTGCTTGTAGGAAAAAATGAAGCTGCAGAAAGTTTTATAAACACCTGTACATACATTGAATCGAAAGATAATGTTTCGACATTAAAGAGACATTCGTATTATGGCCAAATTCAGTTAGGGATGACGTTGTTTAACTTGCCAGAATGCGATTTTATTTTATATTCAAGTCATAGCCAATCATATCTTCTTATAACAGTCAAATTTGATGAGAAATTTGCTGAAGAAATGCTGACAAAATTAAAATTTAATTATTTTACTCATATGCTCCATGTTATTTGTAGAAAGGACGAATTTTTGTGTACAAAATAAAATATTAAATATTTGACTGAACGGTCTTCAACAAAATCCAGTAATCGAACAAATTACAAGTACGCTAACTAGTACAAGTTACATTAGAACAAAATAAAATAAAATAACCGCTGCTCTATCATAGTATGTAGTTTTTTTTAGATGTTCATAGAAATAAAAGTTTCACTAGTCATTTTGGTTCTTCGATACCACAAATTATTATTATTATTTGTTTTAAAACTGCATAAGAGTTAGATGACTAGCTTTTAAAAACTATAGCACAATAGAAACTTCATAAAAATGTTACTTTTCAAATCAAAAACTTCTAAAAAGATCAAAAACTACTTACCCACGTTGTCTTCAATAATAGTTCCATTAGGACAGCATCGCACACACAAAACACGTGTTTGAAATCCGTTTACTATTCATTAGATGAATGGCACACATTTCTTTATTTATTTTTCGATTTTCTTCTCTACTTTTCATTTTGTTTATACCAAAGTCGAACAATTAATAACAATTTCGTATTCATAATATAATAGCACAGCAGTTTTCGTTTTGAGGTTCATTTTCGAAAAATAATTCACATTACGTTAAAAACAACCTTCGTAAAGATTAATTCATTTTCCACCAAACCTTAATCCCTTAATGCACAAAATTTGCAACTGTAATAATTTACCACGCACAATTCACAACTTTCAAATATATTCATTGGTTATGTTTGCCAATACCAACTGAAGTATTCTACATTACCAACAAAATGTAGTCAGGGGCGTACTTTAGATACGGAAAAATTTAAATATTTTCTTTCGTCAATAATAATATTGTTATCGATATTTTATTTATTACTAAAGTTAATAAATAAACTAACGCATTTTACTTTTGAAATCAACTTTTTTTAATGAAAAAGTTAACAATTATTTATTATTACCTACAATTACATGTATGTTAGAATAAGTGAGGATTATCATAAACCATACAACCTGAGCGCGAACCTGTACAGTACATGACATTAAAAAAGGTCTGTTTGTTTAAATAATAGAAATTATTGTCGAGAATATGTCTAGTCACATATATAAAAAAAATTAAATAAAAAATTAAAAATTTTAAAAAAAAACCTTTTATTTAAAATTACAAAAGTGCACTAAAAAGTAGAAAATAATTTTAATAAAAGCAAACAACAAAGCTTCGTGAAAACATCAATATAAAAGCGTGGGGCTGTTTATACGTGGATAACTATTGGTGTACAAAATTCATAACCCCACGCTTTTATATTGCACTATATTGCACTTCGTGATGTTTTCACGAAGCTTTGTTTGCTTTTATTAAAATTATTTTCTACTTTTTAGTGCACTTTTGTAATTTTAAATAAAAGGTTTTTTTTTTAAATTTTTAATTTTTTATTTAATATTTTATTTTCTAAATTTTTAGTCATATCTTTTCAAATACAGCTTATGTATTTTAACAAATATAGGTTCATCCCAAGGTAGATAGATTTACAAGGTATGATACTGCGCATCTTTAAACGTCAAAATATTCAAAATGGCGGACTGCTCGTGACTGAAATAGACAGCATTGACATCTACCTTGACGTTTATAAGTTACCTGGGCCAATCAAAGTATTTATTTAAACGATATGATTATGCGCCATCTAGTCTATTAATCTAAAATCTTAATAATTCAATATGGCGGACTCTACGTGACTATGCGCAATACAAGACGAGTTTTGGTTCACATATAGATCATACCTCTTGGGTTCATCCTATCAGATTTCTTTATTTATGTGTTTGAGATGTTTGATACTTCACCCTGTATAAATCATTACGACGAAAAACTTTACCCTGAATGCGGTCCTTAAAAATGAGATTTAGAATTCTAAGTTACTTTCCACCCTGTATCATAAAATTGTTCAATGCGTATTGACGCATGCGCTTTATGATTTTCAGTTTTTTCCAGATTTTTCGCTTATTTTTCAGAATTTTAGAAAAACAAAATTAAAATATGAAAATGCTCTGCAGGTGAAAGCTGTGTACCAAATTTCAGATCTCTAGGACGTCGGGAAGTTGCTTAAAAATGGCCTCAAAGCGGTCGACCCACACGGACCATCACCTCCCCTGAGATCGAGTTGCACACCAATCAAGTTTTCAACTTTGATGGAACGCCCGTCCGTAGTTGAACCAGCTACATTAATTAAATAATCCAATTTTTTACCAATTTAAAATCACCTCCCCTGGGATCGAGATGCATACCAAGTAAGTTTCAACTAGGGTACTTATATATAAATTTTATCTTGGTTAATCCGAAGATTATCCATCCAGAAAATTTAATATTCGACTTTTAGATTTTCAATAAATGTATTTCACAATAATAAACGGGCAGCACATGCTACTCCTCTATCTTCTTCTCCTCCTTTAGCGTGTCAATTTTGTAAGACACACAACGCACTCTGATTGGTTGTTGTCGTTAGTTTTTAGTAACTTCAAATCAACTCCCCTGGGATCGAGTTGCACACCAAACGAGTTTCCAACGTTGGTGGGACACCTGTCCGGGATTGAATCAGCTATATAATCCTTATTATTTTTAAACTTGAGGACGTTTAAACGTGAACAATTAAAATTGTCCGTATTAGGGATTTATTTTTTTTTAATGAAGATTGTTAAAACGATTTTTTTTTTAATTAATACCGCTAAAATAGAGATTCGCCGGCTAGCTACCCGCCGTGGACGGGCTTTCCAACTAGTTTAATTAATAATCTACAAGCAAGGTATATTCGCTAGGTGCGAAGTATATAGTAGGGGAATTGAAAACGACTCCAGCGCCCGCGGCGGACAAATTATGAAGAAAACCGCGCAACATGTCTAGCAAAAAATACATATTTACTATCAATAAAGCTTCTTTTATAGCCTGTTTACATCTATATTATGTTTTCACGATTTTAGAGGAGGCTTGCAATATTTTTGGGATGGCTCCAAGTAAATTATCATACAGAAGAAAGCTACTTCGCACATAAAAAACTACTTAGAAGACGAAAATCAAAAACATTACATTTTCATTAATTTATTTATCCATATTAATTATTTACACATTCGGCACAATCTAACTTTTCTAAATTTATTTCGCGCTTGCTTCAGTAATGAATTCATAAGATTTCTTATCGTATGATCATGTGCACTTGCGGCATCTGCTACCATGACTTATTTTAATGCAGATTTACCAACTAATACGGAGATATATACTGCTTGAGGTTCACATTTTTTTACTGTCATTAAGGGAAACATTTCCTCAAAATATCTGCCCTTAAAATATTTTTCTTATACGAATTGTCGGGCACTAGGTTTCCCCCATTGCTGTTAGGTACTCGTTTTGGATGCACTCTCTTCATCTTCATTATTTATAAAATAAATCAATCCAGCAATGTGTTTGCACTTTCCACTTTGATTGTACACACAATCACATTTAACCCCAGTCACGCATCGTACCTCATCAATCTGAAGTGAAAAAAGAGTTTTTAATTAAATTTGTAAGCATTAAAATTTCAAATTACCTTTAAGGATGTTGTGTAAGGTGTCGAATGACGCTCGATTTTATAATATTACTACTTTCATTACTTCCTTGAAGCTCTTCTACATCTCGAACATGTTTAGCAACGACTAGACTCTTAGGGGCCATCCATTAATTACGTGAGCTATTTTTCGATAAGTTTAGACTCCTCCCCCCCTTAGGTGAGATTTGCCTGGACCCCCCTCCCCTTACGTGAGATTGAAGCTAAAAATATTTTCAACAAAATTTATTTTTATTATTTGGGAAAATAATGAACCATTCAGTACTCTCGAACTGAATGATTTTAATGGCCATGACATTTTTTTAACAGGCAAAATGAACACTTAAAATATTTTTTTTTTAATATCTGTAGTATTTTATATTTTTTAAAGTTGACGTGAGATTTTTGATTATCCCCCCTTCCGGTTTAAATAAGATTTAGTAAGATTTTACAGGACCCTTCCCCCCCCATTCTGAGCTCACGTAATTAATGGATGCCCCCTCACCCTTTATTATTGTTTGTGATTAAAAAACAATATTATGGGTAATTGTAATTGCTTAGAATCCGGTAATTTTAAGTTTTATTATTAAATCCATGTACACCTGAAATTATAAACAATTAACATTTAATTCACGACTTTGGTTTTTGAGGTTATATGTAATACAAACTTGCTTTCTCTATTTATGTATATTATACTTACATTTTTCACTTGATTCAAAAAAATAATGAAAATAAATCTTATCCACTCACTTTTTACGTATAACAAAATGTTTTCATATAATATTTATAAAATTTTAATCTATAAACAGTGGCGGATTAAGCACTTGAGAGGCCCCAAGCGCAATTCAATTTTGAGGCCCCCTTCAAATATTTTCATTCTACGTTCCCGTTTTTTACTTTAGTATGCAGTGGCGGATTTAACTATTGGTGACGTACAAGTCCAAGTTCCTCCCCCCCCCCTTAAATTTTTTTGTTTGCTTCAAAATATTTATTTCTAATCACACATAATACAGCAAAAAATAAAACAAATAATAATATTTCTTTAAATCAAATAAAAGGTCTCTGGTTATTTTTTTTTAAATTTTTATTTTTTATTTTTTTAATTTAATTTCATTGGTGGTACAATTACCAACCCACTTTTTACACCAATCAATTTGTAGTAGTGTAGTTAGTGTAGCACTAAAACTGTGGTACCAAACAGACCTAAATATTTAAATCATAAATCCGTCTCAAAAGCGAGAGGCTGGTTATTTATAGGTGGGTAACCAGGTTCACTTTTGGTGTACTAAATTCATAGTCCCACGCTTTTATATTTATGTTTTCAAAAAGCTTTGTTTGTTCTTATTAAAATTATTTTTTACTTTTTAATGCATCTTTAAGGTTTTTTAAAATTTTAATTATCATTAAATTTTTTAGTTAAACTAGCATAGCTTAATTCCACCAGAATTTTCTAATTATGTGTTTAGAATACAATTGGAATTCTATGTTACTTTTCACCTTGTATGATAGAACTGTTCAATGCGCAGAGACGCATGCACTTTATGATTTTTAGTTTTTTTTTGATTTTTTGATTATGTTGTGGAATTTTAGATAAACAAAATTAAAATATAAAAATATTTTGCAAATAAAAGCTATGTGCCAAATTTCAGATCTTTAGAACGTCAAAAACTTTGTTAAAAATGCCCTAAAAAAAGTCCATCCCACACAGACGACGGACAACGCTCACATCAAGTTAAATAAAAGCTTTAAAAAATAAAATCACATACATTTTGGCATTAAAATTATATATCATTTGTGCGCGTCAGTGGCATTAATGTTTTTCTCAAAAATCTTAAAAACTCTGGCTACATACGAAAATAAAACTTGCCCAAACCAAACACAAACGTTCAAGACTGTTTTGAATCAGGAATTGGAAATTTTAAAGAAATTTTGTATTACCAGGTGTTACTCAAAAACTATTTGGGTACAAACAAAAATAATGTTTGCACAAACAGGTACAAACGATTTAGACTACTTTGGATACAAAATTAGAAATGGGGGGGGGGGGCGAGGACATAAACCTACATTTTTCTCTCTTTTTGGAATTTTACGTTTCTCACATCCACTCTAAAATTAACAATAATAATATTATTTTTTCTCCCTATTTTCTTCTTCTAATTTTTGCTACCAGTAGTGTACTTACATACTTTATAGCAGGGCCGTATATAAAGGGTGGTTTTAGGGGTTTAACTCCCCCATGGCATAGCAAAGGAGTAAAAAAGAGTCTAAAAACGGTTTTTTCGGTAAAACCCTTAGATCAGTTAAGACCTTAGATCGATGGTAAAACCCTTCCCATAACATAAAAAAATATTTAGGTGAAACCCTTCCTATGACTTATGTCTAGCTGCGGCCCTGCTTTATAGTAAATAACGCATTTATAAGAAAAGGTGGAATTACCAATATAAAAAAATTACAAACTGCCAGAATTAAAATTAAAATATTTAGCACAGCCGCCACAACATCGTAAAATAATTTACTGTAAATAATATTATAAAAAAAGTTTTAAATTTGAAATTTTAATAAATTTCTCAAATTAGTAAGCAAAGTGGTATTTTCATACTAATGATATCAGTTTCACGAGTAGAATCGTGAATGATATTGAAACATGTAATCTGGTAAAGTATTTTTTTAATTTCACAATTTTTCTTGTTAATTATTCTAATGAACGTTGAATCCTGAAGACGGTCCTGAATGTGGCTATTGTTGTGATAACATTTTTGTAAAGAAGTATACAATTTAATATCTACCTGTAGATTATTATTTAAGACCTATTCTCTACTATAAATTTTTGATAGATCAATATTATATTGTTATTTTTATTTCTCCTTGTCTAACCACTTTGGTTTTCCATTACACCCTGGCAATTACACGAAGTTTTATCACTTATAACCGTTAGATGACTTGGGTAACAATACTATTGTTACTATTGATCTCGATTTATTCTGAAAGAGCACATTTTAAATAAGAGAATTAGGCGAGGAAAAAATGCCTTAAAACCACTAGTTTTTTCAAAAATCGAATTTAAAAAAGCTCGATTTTCATAGCAAATTTTACATGCAGTCGCCCGTAATTGGTTGATTCAGGCATTCTGTCGTCAGCCCGTGTGGAGTAATGCATAAGAGTGTTGCACTTTAACGATGGGTTATTACTTTTTCGCGTCGATCCTCCTCGTGCTATGGTGGTTTTTATCAAAATTGACCCTCGGCACCCTTCGGGCCATTTTGATGAAAACTACACTCATTATAAAAATACCTCTAGGCTCGTGGGTTAAGGATAAAGATGGATCTTTGAGAGGTGAAACTCGTTTTGCATAGATTCTACAAAAACGGTGGTTGTGCAAGGAAAAATTGACTAAAAACACTTCTTGCTGCGCTCGAGCACATTTATTATTGAAAACCATGATTTTCGCTCGAAGTGCACTGTTGAAGCATCTCAATGCAAGTGTTGCTTCGATTATCGCCTCTCTGCGCAAAGCTAAAACTAGTTCAATCCACACGGACTGACTACAGAATGCCTGAATTCATCAATCCCGAGCGACTTTGCTTGAAATTTGCTATGAAAATCGAGCTTTTTTAAAATCAACTTTTAAAAAAACTGGTGGATTTAAATCCATTTTCCTCACCAAATTCTCTTATTTAAAATATGCTCTTTCAGAATTCATCGAGGTTTCAATCGTAAAATTTTCATTTAAGTGTCTACGTTTCTTACCTGGCACATATTTTTTAATTTGTAATAATAGCTAACTTTTCCTAAATAAATAATATAAAAAAAGTGTTTTTTGACAATTTACTAATGAGTGGGAACTGAGGGGAGGGGGGTCCCGTTTTGAGCCAAAAAATAAATGGTCACGTTAGTCATAATGCAGGGCGAGCCGCCAGTATCTGAATAACATGGAAACACCAACACGAAGTTTACACCGCGCGAGTATAAAAATGCGAGGCACATTTGACGCGCGGTCGAAACCGACCTACCAACCACTTGCAGTGCATATGCCTCGCGAGTCGTGATTTGCGCCATAAAACAGTCTACACGACGCGAGGATTGATGCGCGAATCAGATTCGCGAGGCAAACTCGCGCTATATAAACGCAGCTTTACGCGTGAAATGAAGTGTAAATATAATAACGTAATGTAAATTCTCAATGTTGGGGGAAGTCCCTATAAATGATGTCATTCAAACTGCACGATTTATAGTACGCAGTTCGCTGTATCGGGGTTACCGCTGTTCGTTATATAGGAGTCCCATATACACTCAATGTTAAAAATTTTGTGTTCACTATTTCCGGTAGTTCACTATATACGGTATTCACTATTTCGAGACTCCACTGTACTTAAAACCTATTTTACTAAACGTTTGTAAACCGTTCAAAACAAGAAGTTTGATGTATATGCTCATTTAAGTACGTACATTCATGGACTATAAACGAACATACTTAAAACTTACAGTTATGAACATTCTTGGGACATCAAGAATTGGACGTTTTTTATATGTACGAAGTCATCCCTTCTTAGGACGTACGTCCATGGACTATAAATGGACATACTTATTAAAACTTACAGTTAAAAACTTTTTTTTTAGGCTTCTTTGTTAACGTTCGCGGTACTTTAAATGGACTTTCACGGACGTTCAATGTTAAACGTCCAGTTACAGACGTTTTAATAACGTCCGGTTTTGGATGTTTTGAGAAAGCACAGTGTTGTGCCAAACGGCCTTTTTGTGGGCGTTCACGGTACTTTAAATAAACTTAGCGGGTGTTCAATAGACGTTTCTCTCGGAAGGCAATGGCAAACCACCGAAAGTAATCTGCCAAGAAAGCCATTTAATAATAACATATTAAATTGGTCGCCAACCTCCGATAAGAGACGGCACCTTAAGAAGAAGAATGGACGTACGGACGTATGTACGTTCATGGGAACATACGGACGTCCACAGAACTACTTTGTGCTATATGGGATTAGTGACACCAAAACAGTTAAAATTGCATCGTATCTTGTAGCTATATAACTGTCTTCCAAATGATGCCTAACCTAAAATTGATCGTTGGACCCAATGCAGTTGCATGCAAAGAACAGGGCGAGATGCAGATTTCAACTGAGGAAATTTGTAGGTGCGCTTAGAGAATACAAAAAATGCCGCATTCAGCGACGAGAAGGAAGGCTCAATCACATCGTCAGGAAAGTTTCTATAGTGAGAAAAGTCAGTTATATGAATCAGGAATTGCAGATTAACGGTACCTAAGTAATGATTTAACAAACAAAAAATTACAGAAAATTTAAAAACGTTTTTTCTCAAAACTACATTTTTTACAACGGTGTACACAATTTCACAGTTTCTAGAAAATGAATTTACGTTAAATTTAGAATTTGTGTTCAAAAAAGTAGTAGTTCTGGCAAGTCGGACCGTTTTGTTGAATTTCCTTTTTGATAATTTTTGATTTAAAAAAAACCGTATAAAACATGCACTTTCTTTTTAAAAAAATACTGTAGCATTCCAAATGCTATTATTTCAATTTGTTTGAAATCTACGCATCATCCTGTGCATATCCATCACGCGCAAGCGTTAACATTTCGAAAATTTATCAAATTGGCATTCTTCCGTTTATCACCATCTAAAATGGAAGTTTCATTTTTGTTCTGTGTAATGTTTGAGTTTTAAAAGCCACAAACTTTATTTTAATGAAGTGATCTTTTTAATAACCTTCAGTTTTATGTTTGTGGGTAAGCATTACATTGATATTTTCCATTTTGAGCGAAGTTTGACTTTGATAAATTTTAGCTTTTTATTACCACCTGTCCATTTCTGTGTTCGTCCATTTTGGTTTTTAACTTTTGTTTATGGTTTTCTGGAAGCAAACTTAAAGTGGAGCTGATATATTTCTGTTGTTCAATCAGCGTGATGGAGCCATTTCCATGAGGGCGTTTTACTTTTTTATTTCCATGGATGTTTTTAATGGAGTTTTTCGCACCTGGTTTTCATTCTTATCAGTCCACTTGAGCTGACCTTGTCCGTTTGACGTCGCCGCCCTATCGGCTTTGATTTTGATAATTTCGACGACGTGGGATGACCGGAAAACCATGGATTTTTATTTTGTTAAAAGCGCATTTAGGAAATTAGCTTACCTCAATAATTTACCTCGACATTGAGATGTTACCGTTCGCAGGTGAATTGATTCTTGTTTAATTATTGCAGTTTTGTTATTTTTAGCTTTACATCTGAAACTCAGTTTGCACGATGAACCATTAATATTCCAGAGGTTCCAAAAGAATAGCGATGTTGAATCGGAATGATTGTAGTGGAAGGGTAAGTTGGGAAGGCAATTACTGTATTTAATTCTACTTGATGATATCTCTTGCGAATGAGTATTTATAGTCAATGATACCGACGTGCTATGTATGCGTTGGGCAGTTTCCTAGATGCGCGATATTATTTTTGATGGGTTGTTTTCAGATGGCAACTCATTTGTATTTTTTAGTTCTTTTATTTTGCATTTATTGTTCCAGGGTATCCCTTCAGGGTATTCTGGATTTAACTTGAATTGTTATGTGTTTGTGTGTCTCCTATATGGAGTTTTGGAATCAAGCATTGTCAACCCCACCTTTTATCTCGACTTTTGTTTTATAAATAAAATCAACCCTTCTACTTTCGTGTTTTATTTAGAAAACTGGCGCCCGAATATATTTTTTCCTCAGTTAGCTGCCAAAGATCGTCTGAGTCACAACGTGAAAGAATCCACGAATTGCGCATGCGCGACCCATGCTCTGGTACTGGACGGGGGTGTAATCCCTTAGCTGGCCTGTCTGCCATTCCATCGCAGATCAGCGGGGCAAGCGACACAAATTAGAGCAATTTGTGGTACAATACATTGAAAAATTTGATTTTCAATATATAAAACAAATACAGCGGGGCCCGCTTAATGTGATTGCGGTTAATGTTATCATTCGGATATTGTTATCACTTTTGCCAAGAACGGAACGGACATATATTATTACTAGGGTGCGGATTTGTAGCTTTTACGCTACATATAAATATAGGTAGCAGAAGTCTAATTGTTGGAAATGTCCACGAATTTGACAAAAATAAGGCATTAGGCACTATGTTTTTTATGCCAATTTTGCTATTTTTGGGTTTTTATGCTTAATTTTTTTAATATGCTACTTTATGCTATTTTGGTACTTTTTATGCTTCTTTTGATGCTATTTTGAATAGTATTGGTTTAAACTAAGGCTGGGAATTTTTAACATTTTTGTATTCGAATATTCGTTCAATAAATTACTAGAATATTCAAATTATTCGAATATTTAGATTATTCGAATATTTAGATTATTCGAATACTCTGATTATTTGAATATTCAAATTATTCAAATATTCTGATTATTCGAATACTCAGATTATTCGAGTACTTAGATTATTCGAATACTCAGATTATTCGAATACTCAGATTATTCGAATATTCGATTATTCGAATATTCGATTATTTGAAGAAAATATTCGAATAATTAATTTAAATAGAATAAATTCGACTATTCATTTCACCTGTCATCTGTCAAATGAGGACCAATAAAAATGTTGGATGTCAGATTTTATGGCCAACGAAGATGAAAGTAAGGTACAATGCTTATATAATAGTAAATATTTTGTAAATTGGTAATACTAGGGCAAGTTTTTGACACCAAATGCAACTTTTTTTACGAGTCGTAAACGGTCTGAAAACAACGAAAAATTGTATTTTAATTGCATATAGTGAATAATAAGGGAGTTTTAAGCGCAACTTTTCACGTTACCGCAACTTTTCACATATTTGCAGCTTTCCTGCAACTTTTACAAATTACAAGTTAAATAAATTTTTTTTTCAATTTTTTCCTGAATTTTTAATTTCCATAAATCTTAAGCCCGTTATGAGCAGCAAATGGTAACTAACCAATAGAAAGCACGTGTTAGTATCCATCGGACGCTAATAATAGAAAGCACGTGTTATCCATCGGACGCTTTCTATTGGTTAGCTACCATTTACTAAGTACGACCCTGTACGAGTTATTTTTGAATTTTGAGTTGTTTAGTTTTATTTTTGTAAGTTTTTATGATTTTTTTAAGATTAATAAATGCAACTTTTTGTGTTTAAAATGCAACAAAACAATTGCCCTAATTAAAATTATTCTATAACAAAATTAAATATGACAATGTATTTATTTATTTTATAAATTTCTATGTGTAAGGTATATTCTTTATTGTTTTCAAGAAATAAAAAAAAAATATAATAAATGCAACTGTTTTTGCTTTAATTGCTACTTTTATGATTAATAAATGCAACTTTTCGTGTTTTAGGTCCGTATGACACGATGCTAAATTTTACATAAAATTTACATGTAAATGGTAACTAACCAATGAAAAACGTCCGATGGGTGCTAATACGCTTTTTCTATTGGTTAGTTACCATTTACATGTAAATTTTATGTAAAAGTTTTTACATAAAAATTGCCCTAGTAATAACTTTAATCAGGATTAATACTTAATCCGGCTAATACTTACTCCGGATCAAAGATTATAATTTAGAGAAACCCACCAATTAGATTGATTAATTAAAGGTTAATTTGGATATTTGAATAAATATCTCTCTATATCAAATTACTCGAATACTTCAATTATTTGAATATTCAAATTAATCAAATATTCACATTAATCAAATATTCAGATTAATCGAATATTCAGATTAATCGAATATTCAAATTATTCGAATATTCAGATTAATCAAATATTCAAATTATTCGAATATTCAGATTAATCAAATATTCAAATTATTCGAATATTCAGATTAATCGAATATTCAAATTATTCGAATATTCAGATTAATCGAATATTCAAATTATTCGAATAATTTGAATAGTGCTGTTGAGAAAATATTCGTATTCGAATATTCGAATACTCGATTAGTTGATTATATTCGATTTTGATTCCCAGCCTTAAACAATAGACCCTTACTTACAGTACCTATACCTTTCCAAGAATAGGTACTTAACAAAGGAATAATCTTTAATAATTTAATAAGCAGAACAACAAAAGATTGAACTATGCAATTATACTTCAATTTAAAAATGTTTTGTATTTCATTAAGTACTTACAATTTTAGAAAAAAATGTTACAAAAAATATGTTTTGTTTTAAATAAACAAATTTTGAGGCCCCCCTAAATTTGGAGGCCCCAAGCGCGCGCTTCATGCGCCTGTGCGTTAATCCGCCACTGCGTCCATTGTCAGTTTTTGGAAGACCCGGTGATTCGTACGCTTTCGGGCGAAGACTATTGTCTCCGTCTTATCGGCGTTCAGCCGGATCTTCCATTTGTCGCAGTATTTTTTAATTATGTCGATGTGTATTTGTGTTTGTTTTGTGGCTACCTGCGCGCTGAAGGAATGCGCGTAGATAGCCATGTCGTCTGCAAACATTCCCAAATTAGTTTTTGGGAATGATGGGGTGTCGTTTATGTAAATGTTAAAAAGTGTGGGTGCTAGTACGGAACCTTGGGGAACTCCAACGTGTATGTGCTTTGTTGTGGAGATAGTGTTGTTTACCCTGACTGCAATCGATCTGTCCGTTAAGTATGAAAGTACTAATTTAATTAAGTAATTACTGAATCTGTATTCTAACATTTTATATATCAATCCCTCAATCCAAATTCTGTCGAAGGCTTTTGCGATGTCCAGTAAGGTCATAACTGTTACTTTGTCTTTGTTAAAGTGGTCTATCACGTCCTTCACAATTCGGGTCACTTGCAGGGTCGTGTTAAAGCCCGCCGTGAATCCAAATTGCGAGGGATTGTTGACTTTTAGTTTTTGTATTTCGTCTAATAGTCTAGTAAGTATTATCCTCTCAGTTAGCTTGGCCATCGTGTTCAGTAACGTGATTGGCCTGTAACTGAGAGGAAGGTTGGGGTCTTTGCCTTGTTTGTGTATGGGTATTGTGTGTCCGTGCTTCCAGGCCGTCGGAAAGTATTGGAGTTTCAATATAGCGTTACAGATATAATGAAGCTGCACAATGGCTTTCCGGGACAGATTTTTGAGAATTTTATTCTCAATTCTGTCCAGGCCTGGAGCCTTGTTTGTCGGTAGTGTTTTAAGTATGTGTTGTATTTCTGTGGGTGAAGTCATGTAAGTGGCGTATTGTTGTGTGGGTATGTTGTAGGTTTGGCTTGAGAATTCCTTCACGGTGTCTTTTATGTGTATGTGTTCGGGTGTGTCGGTCATGTCGTCTAGAGAGTGTACTTGTTGGAATGTGTTGGCCAAGAGTTCTGCCTTTTCGGTGTCTGTCATGGCCGTGTTTGTGTTGGAGTTGTCTTGCAGAGCCGGGATTGGCTTATAGGGTTTTCGTAAAAGTTTTGTAAGTTTGTATAATGTATTGTCTTTTGTATTCAGGGACTTCAGTAGGTTTTCCCAGGTTTTGTTTTTGTGTGTTTTGATTTTGTCCTGTACCAATTGGTTTAAGTTCGTCATGTCCTGTCTGCGCCGAAACGTCCCATCCCGTCCCCCGGTCTAGGACGTTTCGGCGCAGCCGATTCGGCGCGACCGTTTCGGCGCAGCCGGTTCGGCGCGAAGACGGTTCGGCGCGAGCCGGTTCGGCGCGAGAATGGTTCGGCGCGAGGCGGTTCGGCGCGAAGACGGTTTGGCGCGAGAATGGTTCGGCGCAAAGACGGTTTGGCGCGAGCCGGTTCGGCGCGAGAACGGTTCGGCGCAAGGAGGTTCGGCGCGAGGCAGATTCGGCGCGAGCCAATTCGGCGCAAGCAGATTCGGCGCGAGAATTTAATATCATAGGCATAAAATACTTTTTATAAACATAAATCATTATTTATGCGGATGTAGAAAATTATTTATTATTTGACTTTTATCTGATCGGTCGGTTTAATTAATGATTTATTCAATTAATCATATATGCATTTTAACTTACAGAAAACTATGGATGTCATATTGACACAGGACCGTAGCTAGACATAAGTCATGTGGGGGGGTTACCTAAAACAAATTTCTCTTTATGCTACGAGAAGGGTTTTAGCAAAAAAAAGCTTTTAAAACTTTTTTTACTTCATAGCTATGTCATGCAAGGGGTTTAAACCTCCAAACTCCCCCTCCTTATATAATGCTCTGTATTGACATTCTTATACAAAAACCTCAATTCTAGATTAAAAACTGCCGGCTTTCTAGTATTTCCTCACCCCCCCCTTGAGCACGTCTCTGTTGCAATTTGTTTTTGTACTAAAAATAAACTTCAATCAATTTATTATATATTTTCTATTTTGTCTGATGACCTTTTGCCATCTTTCTGGTAACGATTCCACGCACATAGAATTTCTAGTCTTTATCAGAAAAAAACTTAACCAAGTGCGATTAAAGTCAAACTCAAATGATTATTTTGTAACTATTAGATGATTAGTTGTATCTTTTTGTATCTAATGTCTGCCTGATTAAAATTCAAAGAAAAAAATTCAAAGACTAAAATTCAAGGAAAATTAAATGTTTGTAATTATTTTGCACCAAAAAGTCTTCGCGCCGAACTGGTTTGCGCCAAAATGGGCTTGCGCCGAAAAACCCTTGCGCCCAACCGGCTCGCGCCGAAAAGTCTTCGCGCCGAACTGGCTCGCGCCGAAATGGGCTTGCGCCAAAACGGTTTCGCGCCGAAACGGTCTCGCGCCGAACCGGCTTGCGCCGAAATGAGCTTGCGCCAAACCGGCTTGCGCCGAACCGGCCGCGCCGAACCGGTCGCGCCGAACCGGCTGCGCCGAAACGTCCCATCCCGTCCCCGGTTTGTTGCCACAACTTGCGACACCGGTTTCGTTGCGTGATGGTGTTTTGTATGTCCTCTGGGAAGACGTCCCTGGTGTTGTCTTTAGTGTACGTTTTGGAATTCTCAGCCTTAGCCGTGTTTATGTGTTTTGTAAATGTGTCGATTTCCCTGTCTAGTGTTTCCCTGTCTGTGATGTTATTGTTTATGGTAATGAGGTCGTCAAGCCTTCGACGAAATTTGGACCAATCGGTATTTTTGTAGCTCGTAACAGGTCTGAAGGACTTGTTACGAGTGAAGTTGTTTATGTAAAACTGGACCACGTTGTGGTCCGAAGTCAGAGTATGTTTGACGGTTGGTTTTGATATATTTGTTAAATTCTTACTCAGGACCAGATCGATCGTAGTCGGGGTCGTGTTGTTTGATGGTATAAGTGTATGTGAGTCTGAGTGTAATATGTCGATATATTTTAATGAACAGAATTCGAGTAGTGTGTTGCCGTTTGAATTGGACGTATGGCAGTTCCAGTGGGGGTGCTTGGCGTTAAAATCGCCAGCTAGTACTACCTTAGCATCCAATCCAAACAGCGTGTCTAAGTCGTGATTAGTAAAAGTGTTTAGTGGTCTATTGTAAGCAACAACGAGTGTAGTGTTTTGTTGGAGTTTAATCCCCAAAACTTCCATACTATTACCTGGTGTTATGTTGTGTATACGTTTGTGTGGAATGTCGTTTTTTACCAGAGCTGCCACGCCTCCCGCTCCGTGTCCGCCTCTGTCTTGTCTATGGACGGTGTATCCCTGGACCTTGAGGCATCTATTTTCGGTCAGTTTCGTTTCTGTAATTAAGCAAATATCAATTTTATTTTTGAGCAAATGGTTTTTGAGTTCGTAAATTTTGTTACTTAACCCGTTAGCATTCCATAAGTTAATTTTCAACTTAGATGTCATAAGACTCTAAAGTTGAAAAGAAATTTATCGAGGCTTTAAGGCGTTCTGTTTTATTATTACAGCTCTTGAGGAGGTTGCTGTAATCCCTCAGAGCTCGAAGCATTTCCTCCATATTTGTTTGTTGGTTAATTTCTTCGCATAATTTGGCAAATTCCGCGAAAGTGTCTCCCATATTGTTGTCGGTTGGTCCCTGTTGTGGCAGTCGTTGGTCTTGATTCCTTTGTTGTTGATGTGGTCGGTGTTTAGTCCTGGGCACTTGCAGCGGTTCCTGTTGTCTTTCTGTTTGTTCCACACGTGCAGCTGTTTGGATTCTTGGAGTACGTAATGGGGGAAAAGCTTGGAATGACGTCGGAGATGGTGCTTGAGTGAACATCGGTGTTGGTGTTGTGTTCTTGTGCCATGGTGAGGTCGTCGGAAGGGGGGCCGGCACGTAACGCGGTGCGCTAATAGTTTGAGATGATACCCTGTTTATTTTTTTATCGTTTATTTGATTTATTCTCTTTATGTAAACTTCGCATTTTATGTTATTAGCGGTGTGCTCACCGCCACAGTTTGCACATTTTGGTTTTTGATTTGCTTGTAGTTCACAGATTTTGGTGTCATGGTCTTCTCCACATTTCAGACACTTAAAAGCACGCCTGCAATTTGCCGTTGCGTGTCCCCACAATTGGCACCTGTGACATTGTATGATGCCCTTGTTATTGGTGTGCCTCTCCCACCGAATCCTGGCATCCAATAGCTGCCTTGTATTTGAATTCAATGCCTTTAACGTCACCTCATTGGAGGTAACTACCAGAAAAGCCGCAGACCTTGTACCTTTCATTTGGTAAACTTTTGTTGCGTTTACTCCCTTCGATTTTAACTCTTCACATATTTCATTTGTCGTTGCGTCCTGAGTCAGACCCCATAGAACGAAAGCATGCGTCCTTTCGTCCTTTGGAGTGAAAGTGTGGTGCATAAAATTTCTTTTCTCCAATTGCGCCAATAGCAAGGAGTACTCTTCCTTATCATTTACGTATACCGCCACTGAATTGTGACGGTACGCCAATTGAAAACCTTTGGTGGCGTACGCCTTAATAATTTGACGGAACGCCGCCTGTTGACCATCGATACTTGTTTCGATAATAATGGGCGGTGGTTTTACCCTCCTTGTCGCCGGCCCTGTTACGTTATTTTTTTCAGTATTCTTCCGGGAATCGTCTTCTTCTACGATCATTTCTTCTACGTCTTTTTCTTCTGTGATTCGGGTATCCTCGAGCGTGGTTAAAGGCAGAAAACGGTTGCTTACCTGAGTAAACCGCCTTTACTGTACCGTACTGACATACTGCTTGAGGCAGGTCTTGTCTTTCTTTGTTGCAGCTTGCGCCTACTTTCTCGGTCGCGCTTTCTCTCCACATCTTTTGGCCCATCCTGCACTTTTGATTGGCTGGACTTGGTCTTTCCTGAGTGGTTCGCCGGTAATATCGGTTCCTCCTTATCCGGCTCTTCGGTGGACATCGTGGCTTCTTCACTTTGCACGGTTACAGGGTTGCTCGAAACAACCTTTTTTCCTTGAATCGCGCTCTGCCTTTTGGCCTCGAACTTTTCCAGACTCGAGGTGATCAGGTTCTTGTAACCCATCAGCTTCTTATGAGTGCTGATGGCGTCATCGTAAACCGCCTTTACCCTTTGGTAAGAGCGGCTATCCGGTCTTTCTCCTAAACTTTGATAAAACGCCTTCGTCGGGCTCGATCCATACGCTTCCAATTCCTTCTTTGTCTTGGCTGCCAGATTGGCCTGCTCCAATAGGGAATCCTCTAAATTGGCTAGCATGCGCTGGAGTTCCACTTCGGTTAAATCGGATAACTTCTTGGAGCTTGACATATTCTTCGATGACAGTTTGAGTCTTGGCAGGGAATCTAGGGAATCTGTTTTTCTTTCTTCTTGTTGGTTTTGTTCTTGTAGCTGTAGCTGACACTTGGCATCTGCGGAGCAGATGCGGGCGATAGCCCGCTTATCTCCTTCGTCTGATTAGAAACCTGACGTTGAGAATTTTTTACAGGGATTTCAAACCCGAGGAGCGGCGTCGAGCCGGTGTCTTGTTTGTTATTACGCTATAAGGTAAGCACTGCGGGGCCGGAGGCTAACGTCGAATTGTACGCGCGTGCATGCACGGGTGAGACAATCCCCGCGCCCGCGGCGGCGCGATGTGCTTACCTTGAGCCCTTTCTACAATAACAGAGCCTCAGTCGCGCCGTTGCTACAGCGTTTTTATTAATATAAAAAAAATAATTTTTTACAATTTACAAACACAACAATAATCTAATAGGCGCTGAAAAAAAAAATTTAAAAACACAAGCTGAAAAGGAAGAAAATTAATTGGACAGGACAATGACGAATATTTGTAACCTCCCCGGGGCAGCGTGAACACTCCTCACTGGAACACGCCGTCCTCGGAGTCAGAGTCTGAATACGTGATGTCTGGTATTGGGTTGCTTTGTTGGGGTGATCTAGGGTGGGGAGGCAATACAACTGTTTTAGGGATAATTATATCCTTGGGCCTAGGCGTCCTTGGGTAGTCGTTAGTGTCGTAACGACCCAGGGCTTCGATGAGTGGATTGTGGCAGTCGGAGCTTTTCAAGTACAATTTAGATGTTAGGTCTTTTATGAAAGAATCCAGGGGCTTGACTCCGGAAGCTGCCTGGAGTTGTCTATTAGTGACAAACCATGGGGCGTCCATGGCTTGTCTTATGCAGACGTTTTGTATGGTTTCCAATCTTTTCATTTGATTAGAAGATGCGAACCCCCATGCCGGGACCGCGTACGTAAGGACCGGGCGGATGACCGCCTTGTAGATCCTGATCCGATCTTTGTGGCGCAAGCAGCTATTTCTACCGATCAGTGGAGCAAGGGAGCCCTTAAGGGCTTTAGCTTGGGATACACAGTTCGCAATGTGTTTGGACCAGCTTAGTCTTGGGTCGAGGGTGACCCCGAGATATTTGACGGAGTCTTTCCAAGGAATTACCTCGCCAAACATCTCGATTTTGTCGGGAGGGTGTCGTTTTCTATCGAACATGATAGCTTCGCTCTTCCCCGGGTTTACTACAAGTCTCCACTTGTAGAACCAGGGTTGAAGAAGCTTCATCGTATCACGAACGATAGTAACGTTCCTCTTTCGTCTCGGGTGAGTTGTAACGATCGCAGTGTCGTCAGCGAAAATACCCATCGTTACGTTTTGGGGAATGGGAATGTCGTGGGTATATATGTTGAAGAGCGCGGGGGATAAGATAGATCCTTGGGGCACCCCTGCGTGTATAGGTCTAATCGTGGAGAATTGGGCATTGATTTTGACACGGAAGGTTCTGGCACACAGGTAGGATGTGATAAGCCTCACTAAGCTTGGATTAACTCTAGCCATGTAAAGCTTATACAGTAAACCTGTGTGCCAAACTTTGTCAAAGGCTTTGGCTATGTCCAGCAGGACAGCCAAAGCTCTATGGCCTCTGGAAAAACCTTCCGTAATCTTTTCTGTTATTCTAAGAATTTGATGGGTGGTCGAGTGACCCTGGCGAAACCCGAACTGTTCGTCGGGGAGGATGCCGAGTCTTTCCACCTCGTCAAGAAGGCGGGAGAGTATGATTTTCTCCGCTATCTTGGCGATGGAGGAGAGGAGAGATATCGGTCTGTAGTTGAGGGGATTGGACGAGCATTTTCCCGGCTTCGGTATGAGGATGACATCTGCCAACTTCCACCTGCCGGGAAAATGCTTCAGTCTAAGTATGGCATTGATAATTGCAGTTAGCGCTGATATGGCCTTTTTAGGAAGGTTTTTCAGCGCTAAGTTGGGAATTTGATCAGGACCGGGGGCTTTCCTGGGGGAAATAAATTTTATGGCACTCTTTATTTCAAAATAAGAGGCGGGAGGGATGGGATCGGGGTCGGCTTGCATTAATCTGTCTCGCACCGTCTTGTTAATCTTATCGATATGTTTTAGAAGTTCACGGTCGGACGTATTTACCTTGTTCGGGGAAAACTGTTCCTGAAGAATATCGGCGAACAGTTCGGCTTTGTCCAGGGTTTGTTCTTGTTGGTGAGTGGATTTATGCAGGCAGTTGAACATAACATAACTGACAACATATGTAGGTATCGCCCTCTACCGAACACAGTCTGGAGGTATGCATGTCATATAGGATTTACGGTAGGTTGCTTGCGAAAGCCATCTGTGAAATTAGTAAAATTCATTGAATTGAGTTACAAAAATTGTGATAAATAATGACCGATTTTCAGCAGAATGTTAGAAAAACCAAAATATGAAAATGAACTTTTTAATTATTATTCCTTTTTTGTTTTTTTTTTTGGGGGGGGGGACTTTTATTGAACTGAGTTCCAAAGAGTACCATAGTAATATGTACGCTAAAGTTTTCTGCGCCGATTTACTATTGTATCGAAATGGGCATATGCCGAACCGTACTCGCACCGAATTGGGTCTGCGTCAAACTGCATTTGCACCAAAAAAAGTTGTGCCGAAGTATGCTATCGCCAAAGCGACCCATGTGTTGGCCCTGCTTAACACACTCCGGGGACATATTCTCGATGCCAACAATTCAAAAAGTGATCGAAGGTTTCATTCGATGATTTTTTGTTGTTGGTGAGTGGATTTATGCAGGCAGTTGAACATAACATAACTGACAACATATGTAGGTATCGCCCTCTACCGAACACAGTATGGAGGTATGCATGTCATATAGGATTTACGGTAGGTTGCTTGCGAACGCCATCTGTGAAATTAGTTAAATTCATTGAAATTCATCACAAAAAATGTGATAAATAAAGAACCGCTTGACCGATTTTGTGCAAACTTCACAGAAACCATCTACTAAGTAGTCTGAACAAACACTAAAAATTTGGTTTGGATTAGTGAGCCCGTTCTTGAGTTATAAAATTACAAAGAAAAGTTGCATTGATTTTTATATATATAGATATATATTCTTGCAAGAAACATATTAATTCTTAAATTGAATATACCTACATTTCAGAACAAGAGTACCTATTGTTTTATATTAAAAAAATCGATTTGTTTAATTTAAGAATAATATTCTTGCAAGAAACATATTAATTCTTAAATTGAAAACAATAGGTACTCTTGTTCTGAAATGTAGGTATATTCAATTTAAGAATTAATATGTTTCCTGCAAGAATATATTTATTCAAAATCAAGAATTTCATTTATTTGCCGCAAAAATTAGTATATGTTTAAAACAAGAAAATTGTTTTTGATCAAACAAATATATGCTCAAATCAAACAAATAATTTCAAATATATATAAATTCTTGAATTAAACATTTCTTTTTATCAGTGCAGAGCCAACCGTTTTCAGCGGACAGGAAGACTCATATGCTTTTGTGAGTGACTTGTGTAATGCATTAACGCATATTTCAATCTCCTCAGTGTTTTCTAGTCGATTTTTATTTATGATCGCCTTTGGCATGTCGGCCTCCAGGGTGCTAAAGAGTACATCCAAAAAGATATGCCTGTCCAGCTTCCTTGGATTCCTTACTTGCTTAGGCTCGACTTTCAGGGCTTTAATTTTAAAGCATAACCATCTGTGATCTGACATAGTCAATTCGTGTGACACATGCCAGTCAAAGATTTTTGTTGAAATACTTAATGACGCCAGAGTGATATCAATCACAGAATGACGTTTGGGGGACACATAGAAGGTGGGCGTGTCACCCCTATTAAGAATTTCTAAGTTCGTACCGATAAGGTACTCAAATAGAGATTTACCTCTGTTGTTGCAATCACCACTTCCCCACGAAATATGGTGGGAATTTGAGTCACATCCAACAATGAGGTGTTTTTTGTGTTGCTCGCAGTGCCTCACAAGTTCTACCAGTCTTGAAGACGGCGGCAGATCTTGGGAGTCAACTGAGAGATACACTGATGCAACGATAATGTCGCTTAGGCCATCTCCAAGATCACAGCTCAGCCGGGCAACTGTTATATCGCCGTCGCTAAACTGCGGTAAAGGATTGGCTTGAATGTTGCCAGATATGTAGATACAAGTTCTGGGTTTCGTTGAAAGGCTGCCTGTTATGACATTCCCTTTCAAGGGTGAAAGGCCTGTGACTCTGCCTTTCACTACATGTGGCTCTTGTATCAGAGCTATTGTATCCATACAGCCAGCAAGGCGGCGGCAAAGAGTCGCCGTGGCCGCCCGGCCATGCTGCAGGTTAGCTTGAATAAACCTCCACTCCCCCAAGGCAGCCATTAGGCTTCCTCGGTGGTGGGGTTTGACGCTGGAGCGGCATCTTCATCCTGTGATTCCTCATGGATCCCCATGAGGTCAAGATCGGCCGTCACCTGCTCCACCGTTTGTGTCGGTACAGCGTTCTCAATTTGTTGTACCCTTATTCGGATTGTGGAGAACTTATAGCTCACCCTCTCCTTCTTTGCTTTGAGTGCCTTTGCATCCTCTTCACTGACACCGAAGACAATGAGCTTCCCCAAAGGGGCACTCTTGTCGGTGTCATAGAAGACACACCACTCTTTAATCTTGACCCATGGGTTCTGAGCCTTGAGCCGTCCTATAACCTCCCCAGTGGGCTCAGGTTTCCCTGGGACCCAAATGGTGGCTTTGGATAGCTTAGGCAGTTCGTCTACCTGGGTCACCTCTAGCCTTGCCCCCTCCCACAACTGTGGCAGTACAGCAACGGTTGATTTTAGCCACTTAAGGGAACTCTTGTCATCACAGTTGATCTTTAGGATCTCCCCCGAATACCGAAAGCCCCCAAAAGTGGGTATTATGTTTGCCCCCTCACTGGCCGACCGAATCGTTCTGTCGAGAGCTAAGTTGAGGTGTTCCTCAACTAATTCCTTCCGGGCCTCCGTGAGTTTGCCCAGTTGGCTAGAGCGGTCAATCACTGCTACCCGAAGGTGCCTAGTGGCAGCCTCCTTGTAGGTGATCACCCCCTCCGGATTTTTTGAGTCAGGCACAGACAACTTAGCCTTCTTCCTCGGATTGCTCTGAGGCGATGGCCGAGAGTCCGTGGACTTTACTCTCTTTTTTGCATCCGTTTTCTGAAAGGGTTTGGAATTCCCCTTCTTGGCCGGTGCTTTCTTTCCCGTTCCTGACCCTGAAGGAGTGCTGTCCCCACCCTTAGGTTTGGACGCCCCAGCCCTCTCGTGCTCAGTCACGGTGTTTGATGGGCCGGCAGCCTCTGCAGCTGCCTGCCTTAGTTTGGCCTTCTTACGGCGTTTTCGCTCCGCACCGCAGATCTTACGCTTTTTAGGGCGAGACCCCTCGGTTTTGCCTTCAGAAAGGGCATCCTTTTGGGACGACCCCTCCCTGGCTGCGGAGTTATGTGGTAGAAGGACATCTGTGACAGACGTACCTTCTTTGTTTGACAATGCATCCTCAGTGGACACAATTGTCGGGTTGTTTGTGGTGTTGATATCCATGTAAATGGGATAAAGGTTTCGTTCCCCAAGCTCCCCACCCGCCACGGAGCCCGCAAAAGGGGACGCCGACAAGTCGACATCAGGGCTACCCAGGGAATATAGCCCCCAGAAACAAGGCAGAGTGCTTGCACACCCCGTCCTCGTCCAGCCAGCCCTCAGATGGAGGGCCGCTCAGCCGATTGATCAGGGTGGACTAGCCCAGACCGCCCGTTTTAGGTAGAAATCATGGCCAAAGTGGAGTGTTGTCAGGCCCAGGAGAACAACTACCGCCCCCGAGCCAACTCAGCCACCAGGATCCGTTCATCCTACCCTACGGGTATCCACGCACGGCAAAAACACGCGGGTACCTGTATTGGTCCGTTTCTCCACGAAAGCCGTCATCCTGGTACCCTGACAGACAAGACCAAGCACAAAGGTTTTTATGCCCCGGCAAAGCCCTGCCCGCCAGCTCAGACCGAACACACGAGAGTTTTAAGTCCCCGGTCCGTAATCCTTGCAGGTGCACGCCCGTCGCTTCATCAAAAACAAGCCCCCTCACCACGACAAGGTTCAGGTACATTCGAGGGGGAAGATAATAGTTGCACCAAGTTGTACTGTGACGTCATAAAACGTGTTCAGTTCAAGTTAGTGCAAGGCAAACACTGGGGGTTTCAGAAGAATTATTATTTAACCCTTTAATTTTCATTTTTCAACAAATAAAGATCAATCTATGTTAAAATTTGCATTGATATAAGTAAATTACCCCTTTAAGTCAGTTGGCTGAAAACGCTCCTGAAGGCAAACGAACAAACCCAATGAAATTCGCTGCCTGAGACAAAAGAAACAAACATCTTTTTTTTCGTCCGTCATCCGAAAGTGATCTCATTGGTCCAGGTCCTTTGTCACTGTCGTTGTCAATGTCACTGGACCAATGAGAGCACTTTCGGATAACGGGCAAAGAAAAAACTTTAGACCATTTAAACTTATAGACACGCCTTAATTTTCAAGCAGTGAAGCAAACATAAGTGACGTCACTGGTGGGGTGAATGCTAAGATATACCTGTAAATACCAACTATAAATGAAGAAAATAGTTTATTTTAGTATACCGTTAATATAAATCTTGATACAACCCTACCAGTGACGTCACACATGTTTGCTTCAGTTTCTATCCAAAGAGAGATAGGAAAGGGCGTGTCTATAAGTATAAATGAGGAGCAGACATTCTATATGCAGTATGTCCATTTTCTGAAATTTTCACGAGAGCAGTTAAACTACCACAGGTTTAACTGATAAGTTATTAAAAAAGTAATTTTTGCAATAACATAGTGTAAATTACACTATGAAGTATCCATAAATGAAGCAAATATTCGATTGGCGGTTTTGCAAAACAGCAAAAAAATGTATTAAACAAACTGCACTTTGTATTTTCTACATTGGACAAACTGCATATAGAATGTCTGCTCCTCAAATGGTCTAAGGAAAAAACGGATACATATATAATTACATATACATTATTAAACTTAATAATTTTAAACAAAGCGTTGATTAAGTAATACCAACCTAAATTGGTATTAGCTTTGTTCTTTCAGCAGTTTGAAACCGTTTGCAACTGTCAGACGCATGCGCAGTTTCAAATTTATGTCATAATTTTTAATCTGCGCATGCGTCTGTCGGTTTCAAACTCTTCAAATTGCTTGAAGAAACAGACCTATTATTATTAGTATGGTAATCAACTATAGCAGTTACTAATTTACTATAATCACGACACAATTTATCATAACGATATTTATGTGAAGATAGTAGAAGAACCTAAATAAAAAAAATTGAGAAGAATATTATTTTAGTTTAATTTATTGAAATTATTTTGTGGTTAACGCTAACATGTACACTGCATATCATCTACATGTGTTCAAGAAGAGCTCTCAAAGTCTATTGGCAGAATTGTGCAGGCATGGGCGTCCATAAGATCAATTTCAGGGGGGGAAGGCAAAATAAAAAAATTTTATTATAAAAGAATTTTAATCCAAGAAAAATTTAAGCAGCCAAGAGCCAGGGGGGGGGGGCAAATGACATAATATGTGTGACATCTTATGACATAATATGCAACGAATATAAAACTTTTCGAGCTCTCAATTTTGTTTTCAAATTAAAAAAAAAAGATTTCATTATGATCCCCGGATTGTTTTATACACATTATCCGGGGGATCATTATTTTATACACTTACATTTATTTTGTTTGTTTATAAAATAAAAAATATAAAAATATTATATGTTTATAAAAATAAAAAATACCTACTACATTATTAAAGTCGTTTTAATAACATCTTCTTCATCAACCGTTATACGTCCATTCCTGAACGTTAGGCCTCCCCTTTTAGACTCCCCCAAGTGGGGAGAGGGGGGGGTTGCCCATAACTTACCACGCTGGGCAGACGGGTTGGCAAGTAGTCCGCAGATAAAGTTTAGACTTTTCAGATTACAGCACAAATCTGACGCAACCAGGATTAGAACCGCGGTTTCCTGCTCTCTAATCTATTCATGTTTGATTTACGCCAGAATGCTGTTCTGATTATTTAATAAAATATCTTATTTTAATTAACATTATTTTTCACCCAGAGGGGGATCATTTTGCACACAGATGTGTATAAAATGACTCTTTTCTATAGTTTTACAATAAAATTAATAAATAATGTGAAAATAACTTTACCTAACTATTTTATTCCAGCAGTTGTAGAAAAAGGCTCATAGTTTAGTTACACATTTATAAAAAATAAAAAAAAATTTAAATTTGAAATTATATTGTTTTTCCTTAGAAGGATCATTTTGGTCCAGTCTCGCCTACTAGATCTTGCGCTTGCGCAAATATTTTTTTCTTTATTGTAACTAATGCTAATTAACAATCAGAATAAATACAAAATATTCTATAAGTTAATTTGTTGGCTGTTGTCGTGCGGGGGAATATGCCCATCGGCAGTACCCGTATACAAAAATAATTTATGGCAGTAGATCACGAGGCCATTTTCTTCTAAGACGTCTGAATATGTTGTCCTCTAGGAGTCGAGCCGTACTAGGATTAGGATGATCTTGAAGTTTTAGGTCATGTTTTTCTGCCCGTTTTTTAATTTCTTCTTGAATATAATTAATGCGTAGGTCAGTGTGGAGGGTTTCGTTAGAGATGTACCATGGTGCATCTACCATCATACGGAGGGCCTTTGATTGGAATCGTTGTATGACTTTTATGTTGGAAATGCTGGCGCATCCCCACAGTTCTATTCCGTACGTCCATATTGGCTTGATGATGACTTTGTATATAAGCATTTTATTTTCTGTAGTAAGAATAGACTTCCTGCCAAGTAACCAATACATTTTCTTTATTTTTATATCCATTTCTTTTCTCTTCTTTTTTATGTGGGTCTTCCATGTAAGTCTCCTATCCAGGTGCAGTCCTAGATACTTTACTTCTGTCTTTTGAGGTATCGCTACATCGTTGATATATACAGGTGGACATTCTGCGCGATTTAAAGTGAATGTAACGTGGTTTGATTTGGTTTCGTTTACTTTTACTCTCCATTTAAATAACCATCTCTGCAATTCCGCTAAGTGTATTTGTAACAGTTCAGAAGCTCGTTGATTGTTGCTGTGTCTTGCCAAAATGCAAGTATCGTCCGCGAATGTGAACAACTCTGTAAACAAAGAGGTGGGTAAGTCTGCAATAAACAATAAGTATAGTATTGGCCCAAGTACACTTCCTTGTGGAACACCTGATAATATGGAATAAATTTCAGACAAATCTTCGTCTTGTTGAACTTGATAACTTCGGTTTTCCAAATATGATTTCAGAACTAGGTAGTAGTGGTATGGTAAAGCTTGTTTAATTTTAAAGAGAAGTCCTTTGTGCCATACTTTATCAAAGGCCTGTTTTATGTCTAGAAAGACTGCCGAACAAAATTCCTTTCCTGCTAGTGCTCTATAAATGGTGTCTACAATTCGATGGCATTGTTGAATAGTTGAATGATGTCGTCTAAATCCGAATTGATGATTTGGTATTAAATTATCTAATAAGTAGCTATCGACCAAACGTTTTAAAATAAGTCTTTCCATCAACTTAGATATTATTGGCAGCAAGCTTATTGGTCGATAAGATGAAGCATCCATCGGAGGTTTGCCTGGTTTCAAAATTAATAAAATTTTGGCAAATTTAAACTGCAATGGCCAGTATGACAATCTTAGGATGGAGTTAAACAAGATTGTTAAAAATTTTATTCCTGCCTTGGGTAATTCGTTGAGTATTTTACCCGTTATTAAATCATAACCCGGAGCCTTGGTCTTATTCAACTTCCTTATCTCTTGCTCAACTTCGATTTTCTTGATTTTTTTTATTGGCAGCGACATTTGTAGAGGCGCGTCTAGGTATTGTTCGACATCTTCATCCGGTTCATTAGAATGAGGTTGGAAAACGTCCATTAGGTGTTGTTGCGCAAATATCAACTTTATTTAATTCGACATTACAACGACATTGGAAAGTTATTCGATAGAGCATGCATCAGCATCATTTGTGGGCATGGTAAGTACGAATTACAATTTCGGTTGACAAAAACCAGTTTTTAAAAAGTAAAAACCTTTATTACACAGGACTTAACTACTTCTACAGTGAATTAGAAAAAGCGACTACTGATGCTCTGCACCTCTATTTAACACCTTTGTTATCTTAAATCTAAGAAAAGCGAATGAACTACATCTTATCATTCTACGTATAACATGAATATCGTAACTTACGTTACGGTCATGTAATACTTTGACAATTTTACTAACATTCCTTGTAATCGTACTGTAATCATATCAAAACATTTTTTTAAAATTGGTACTAATGGACTGTGATCATTAAAGATACGAGTAGAATAGTTAGGCAAAATAAAACCTCAAAAAGGCATTAAAAACAAGCAAAAAAAGGTATAAAATGGAAAAAAGGCAAAAACGGTGTTTGATTAAAAAACTTATACAAATTGAAGTTTTAATGAATAAAATACTAGTTTATTAAATAACTATTAATTTTTATATCATCAACTTCGTAAAACAAAAAATTGCGTTTCATGTGATCCATTTCGATACGCGATTGCGTACCGTAATGCTAATGACTTTGTTTTAGGCATTATCCTCACGGGGACGCATGGCATCAGCACGACATGCTTTCAACATGTTGCATCTGTGTCGTACCCGTATATTAAAATGGGTAAGCAACACCCTGCACACAGATGCATGGTGCACAGATGCATGGTGCAAGCAATGTCGATGTCGTGGGGTCCTAGGGACCCCAGTATACCATGCAAAGGTTAAATAAAAAATGCAACACTATGTGAATGCCACTTAATCCAATCACCAAAATGGTAGTTAACAATGAATTATTGTTAGTATATGAACTTTGCGTTTTTTAATCTTATCTTTTATTTATTTGTTAATCTTATCATTCCACAAAGTTATTACTCGTCTGCTTGCAAATTAATAAGTAATTTTATATAAATAATTTAAAATAAATGTTCAGTTTATGGAGTACTTATTGACGAAAACATTATACTTAATTGTGTTTATTAGAGTTGAATTTTTAATTTGAACATTAATCAGTTATCACTTTATCAGTTGAAACCAGTTAATATGTAATATTCTGATAGTAAAAAATATAAACTACATGTGTTCGTTTGTTTTATTAAAATCACATTAATACAATAATTTAAATTATTTAATAAATATATAAAATGGATATTAGGCCTTTAACGCCAGAACTTCAAGAGAAGGCTGAAAATGAACTTGGTGAAGTACCATCTCGCAGAACTGATGATTTGGACAATATTCGGCAATGGATTTTAACTCAAAATCATTTAAAATGTAGAACAGGTATATTAATAAATAATAAGTTATCATTTTTAGTTCTATAATTTTTTATTTTTACCTTTAGATGACCAATGGTTAATTACTTTTTTAAGAGGCTGCAAATTTAACTTAGAAAGGACAAAAATGAAAATTGATAATTTCTACCGAATGAGAACTTTAATACCAGAATTTTTTGAAAATAGAGATCCATTTCAACCTGAAATTCAAGAGTTTTTAAAAGCTGGGTAAATAATAAGTGTCTCTACGATAGTGCAAAAGTTCGTATTTTTACATTTAATTTCTCTACAAAAACTGCTTTTATTATAAGTGTGGAATAAACACTTTTGACGTTTTACTTGTCAATATAGAATTTTTTAATCTTTTTGGGTTTAGTCGTTTTGTCTTATCGTAAACTGCATTAATTTCTGAAAATATAGAACCAAATTCTTAAATCCATAAGATGTCGATGTTCATTGGAGGGCCGAGCCAAGAAATTAGGTGAAGTTCGCGATTCGAACCCAGAATTTCCGCGCTGTAGCTGAACCAGCGATCACATCAAGCCACTGCTAAGATTGTCAAAAATTTTAAAGCTATTTTAAATTTATTTCGTAACATTTCTTTTCGTTCCTTTTGAGCAATTAAAAAAAAATAATACGTGTAACTCGAGCAAAAAACTTATTTATTTTGCTTAGTCGGTATTCGGCTATATACTTCGCTTCGAACTTGCACCATATCCAATAAATAAATATTTTTGCACCAGTTACCCAAATAACTATTACTTAATAACAAGTTAATGTATAAATTAGCTTATCTGTTTGTTATCGGAACAACTTTATAATTTGCCACTTATTTGCAGAAATAAACCACACGATAAAAATTATACCCGGTTAATAACCAATCTTGCAAAAAATTAAATTTTACCAAAAAAAAAAATTGATGACTTTTGTAAAAGAGATCATTTTTGTACGAAATCTATAATTCTCAAAGGATTGCCTATATTTCTGTAAAAAAAAATTTGTAAAAAATTAAATTTTCGACAAAACTTTCATAGGCAAAACTTTCATAGTTAATTCTACAATATTTTTATTTGTTATATTTCTTTAGTACTATACACTTTGAAAAAAATTCAAGCTACAGATTGTGACTTTTTATTTGTTATCCACAACTTGGAATGTCTTCTATACATACACTGTTACTTATAAACGATGTATAACTTTTATAATAACCATATACCAACCTTAACTAGAAAGTATTACCTATAAACGGTGTATAACCAAACTGTGTATACATTTGTTATAACTAGAGTACGGATTTCTAGAAAATTTGCTATACAGAAATATTGATAGCAGAAGTGTAATTGATACAAATGTCCATGAATCTGATAAAAATAAGTCACTTGGTGCTATTTTTTTCATGCTTATATGCTTATTTTGATACTTTTATGCTTAGATTTAGTTTTAAGCTTTTTTAGTGCTTATTTTAGCACATTTTGAATAAATTTAAAAAAAAATGCAGTAGATACATAAATACTTTCATTTATTTCAATTTCCAATGGTAAACGAGCTTGTAAAATATGAAAAGAAAATTTTTGTAAAGGCTCCACTAAGAGTTCAAGCTTTTAAAGAAATGTTGCTTGGAGTTCCTCTACCTCCTGAACCCCGAAGCGAATATTTACTACAAAGATAATTTTGAAAAATTTAAAGAACTTATAAAAAAAAGAAGAAGCTATAGATGTAATTTAGTAAATATATTTGAAAATGCTACTTCAAAAGGTCTAGAGGAGATAGATTTAGAAATAAATAAAAAATTAAAAAAAGTATTGGCAATAAATGTTGGATTTAATACTTAAAGCAAATAACTAGTGTTTTAAATGGAAATTTTAATGAAGAAATGAACCTTGAAATACCACAAAACCTTATTGTAAAATTTAAGAACACCCCAATTACCAGTGTGGAGGTAGAACGCAGTTTTTCCAAATTTAAACACATCTTAATTGATCGCCGTAATAAATTTTTAACGGAAAATTTAGAGTAATTGCATTTTTTAGAAATGATGTAGAGTAGTAATTATTTTATTGTGTTTTTTATTATTACTACTTTTTGTTGCTTTATTATTGTTATTTATTTTCAAATAAATTTTATTTCAGAAATTTTTTTTAATGCTAATTAATTATTACGTTAAAGTTTAATGCATATTTTTATGCATATAATGACAATTTTTTGTGCTATTTTAAGCGCTATTTTCACGATTTTTTAAGCTTAAAAGTCCGTACTCTAGTTATAACTATTCTTAGGCTTACTTATAAACGATGTATACATTAAAAATGTTACCTATAAACGCTGTATAACCAAAGTGTGGATACACTTGTCATAACTATTCATGGTAATTCTTATACACAGCTTGAGGGTAGTATAACGTTTATATAATATCGTCGGCTTACTTGTAAAACCTTGTAAGTCCAATTTTAAAAAAAAATTATGTTCAATGAAAAACCTTTAAGTTCTCTAATATGGAAATTATGAAATCCCCGTAAAATATTTTGATGATAAACATGAAACTATATTCTTGCAGTATCTCATAAAAATTTCATAAATTAGAATTCTAAAATAAGAGTAGTAGCAGATTTTTTATGTCTCTTGAAAATTTTTGTCAATCGGACTTAGAAGGCGACGATATGATAGACCATTTCACTGAATGAGAACGCTTGCTGTTTTGACTTTGTGTTATAAGCAGTTAGGTATAAGTTATAATTTTGTGTTACAAGACAACCTATAAATTTAAGTATTTTTGACAAGAGCATTTTAAAAATGGATTTTTATAATGATTTGATATTGGATGCTATGGATATAAACGACTTAAATAATGGTGAAAATGTACGAAGACGAAAAATGTATAAAAGAAGAAGAGATCCCTTTGAATTAATTGATGAAGATTTTTTCAATCACACGTTTTAACGGTTTCAAGAAATTTAACTTAATGAAAATGTAGATATCCTACAAATACGTTACCGACACAGCGTTTTAATGACGTAAGTTATGACGTATTATGACGTTTATCATTGTTTATTGTATAAACTGCATATAGCTGGTGTATAGTAAAATACTTCTAATGCAGCGTTTATAGGTAACAGAAATATACACCTCTTATACACACCTTATACATTGTTTAACTATACACTGTATAACATCTGTATAAGTGAATTTTTATAAGTAAGACTGTTAAACTATAAAAGATAAATATATACTGTCGGAAACTTTTTTGTAGGTAATTTAATATCCAAAAATTGTCTATGCGTAATTTCTCTTATTTGTTATGATTACTGCAATGTTTCGAGTGTAAAGACGGAAGTACCTACATAAAATTTTGTATGCAATACTTGTAAAAATATATTATTTTTGTGAAAATAATAATCGTTTCACACTTATACATAGTTATATAAATAACAATTTTGAAATTTTAATAGTCTAATTCTCATTTTAGAATAATTCTGCCGCTACCAATAAGTAGTGAAAAAACAGGATCTCGCATTGTTTATAGCCACTATGATAGAATTTCACACACTAAAATAAATGTTACTCTTTTACTTAAGATGTACTGTATGTTCCTGGATGTTTTGATGTTAGAAGATGATAGATTTACTACATGTGGATTGATTTCGTGGACTGATTGTGAAGCATTTCCTTTAAGCTGTTTATTACAAGTTACTCCAAATCTTTTAAAGAAATTTGTTTACTGCTTCCAGGACTGCTATCCCATACGAATTAAAGAAGCTTACTCCGTAAATGTTCCACTAGGACTTGAAACAATTGTTAATTTATTGAAAACGTTTTTGTCAGAAAAGTTAAAAAATAGAGTGAGTGATAACCTAATAACTATTTACGTTACCAGTTATAAAATAGTCTTTTTTATGGAACGAGTTAATTTTTGCAGTTCTAAAGAAATTTCTTTAATATTACAGATTAGCTTGCATTTTTAGATTGTCTCATTTATACAGATTCCAAATGCCAAAGTTTTGAAAAGCGTCTATCCCATTTTCCTTCAGCATAAAAAAAATTAATTTAGAAAAATCTAATTTCACTATTTTATTTTTTTACGATAGAATCACAAAAGGTAATAAAACTTTTAAATAACAAATATTTTTTTAGTATTTTGTTTATGGTAAAAAAAGTTCAAAAAATTTGGACCACATGTTGGATAAAAAATATTTTCCGCAACAGCTTGGAGGAACGAATGGATGCATAGATGAGCTTACAGGTGAAATAAAAATAACTGGGGTATTTATTAAATGTTAATTATTGTTTTAATTCAGAATATTGGAAGAATAAAATTGAAAGTTATAGAGATTGGTTTTTGGAAGATGAAAACTACCGGTCTAAAGAACATTTAAGACCTAACAAACTTACATCTACTAGTATATTCGATATGTTTAATCCATTCAAAGAGTTGTAAATTAAATACATTATTATTTTGAAATATAAAACAATCGCGACTTTTACTTTTTAAAACATTCTTAGCTAAAAGTTATCTTACTAACAAGGGGACCGCTAACTTTAACTATCACTACTACCATTATACGTGTGATTTATTATAAAAAGTTCATTTTGTTAAAAATTAAAATAAAAAAAATCAACCAATTGGGAGAAAATTAATTATTACATAACATGGAATAATTATTAATAATTAATTCCATATTATGGAATAACCTGGTTAATAAATTATTCTGGTAGTTTCCTAATTTTCCTAGTTTTCGACTTTGGTGCACCTGTGTTCGCGCCGCCATCTTAACAAAATTAGCCAAAATCACGGAAAAATTTAATTTTTTCCCTCGGAGAAGTTTATAAAAAAATTAATTGAAAAGAGTATATTTTGATTTAAAAAAATCGGTTCTTAACACTAACCTAAGCTCGACTCGTGGATCTATATTTTAGCGGTAAAAATATCCATAAACCGTAATATTACCTCGATGTTAACGCTACGAAGGTGTACATACTACCAAATACTATAGATTTATAATACGTACAACTTAGGCCTATAACAATAGAATTTTCGTAGCACGAAAAAGTGCGCTATCTGTTTGCATGAGTTAGTACTAAAGCTAAAGCCCGTATAACACGCTGCATAATTTTACTTAAAATTTACATTTAAATGGTAACTAACCAATGAAAAACATTCAATGGCTACCAATAAGCTCTTTCTATTGGTTAGTTAGCATTTACATGTATCAACACCAGTTCTATAAAAGTATTTAAAATATTGAAATTATTGTTCAAGTCGCATAAGGCATTTCTGCAATCTTCATGCGGCAGTCTGCTGCAGACCCAACCCAATACATACATTTCGGAATTTTTCTCCGCTAAAGGTAGTTCCGGACATATTGATAAAAATTCACTTAAATATTTAATTCAGGATATATGTGACAAGCACTGTTTTTCTATCAAATATTAATTTATTTCAACAAAAACATTTTTTATATTGCACTTGGTACGAGGTACGACAATACGACAAGCACGAAATCTACTGTCAAAATGATTTGGTTGAAACTCCTACACATAGTTGGCGCTAGTGTGCTGGGCTACGAATTCTCGGCTGAGTTGTACGTATTATAATGATTATAATAATATAATCTATAGTATTTGGTTGTACGCATGGACTTAGAAAGATAGGACCAGCAACTAAGATTAAAATGGCGAGCTCTTAACCGTATGGGTTCATCACTTCTACCGCTAGGATCGCTGAATTCCTGTTCCAAAATATTCATTTGAATATTTTATTTTCAAATTATTTTCATTACAAAACTTACTTTTTCATACATATAAAGTTTTTTTAAATAATAAAATACGTACTATTTAATAAGAAATTATATAATTTCAATTATTTTAAAAAAATTTCTTTTAATTTTTATCACTATTCCAAGCATGCGCGTTGTTGACAGCTGTCAAATTTCTTTACCGAACTTAATCCTTTGTAGTTTGAATAAAAGTGAACGTACATGTATGAAAAATGCATTACTGTTTTTAATATATAATATATTTTCAATTTTTAATGTTTTATTTTCATATATTGGTTTAATTAATAATTTTCAATTTGAATTTAAATCGTATTTCTGTAACAGGAATTCAGCGATCCTAGCGGTAGAAGTGATGAACCCATACGGTTAAGAGCTCGCAAATTTTAAGCTTTCAGGTAGGGAGTTGCGGGTCCTATCTTTCTAAGTCCATGGTTGTACCAGGCCCCTGACACTCTCGGCGGCACCTTTGATGTTTGCCTGGATGATTTTCGTGACCTTGAAAACCGGCGCCATATTGCTAGTATACTCCAAAAGCGGCAAATTCAAAACTTGTTATCGAATGAAAAGCACTAACATCTGTCATTAGTATAGGTAAAATATAAGAAAAAGTAAAAAATAATTTATTTTATGTTTAAATAAAGTAAAATTTACAACTTATTATATTATTAAAAATTTTTATTCTTAAAAATTACAATTGAATATACACGATTACCAATTGAACCTATAACCTATGCAATGTAAGTGCTTAATTTGTTTGTTGATATTTTTGAGATTATGGACATTAATTAATTGAAACTACGTATTTTTTCTACGAAAAAACTTATAATAATTTGCGAAAAACTTTAATAATAAGCGAAGAAGCTTATAATAATTAGCAAAACGTAAAATAAATACGTAATTTTAATTAATGTTCATAAACCCAAAAAATATCAACAAACAAATTTTTATCAAATGAACCATATCAAATCATGAATTTCAGTATAAGTGCTTAATCTTAAAAAGTATAAAATCTGTAATGTAAACTCGCCTACTATTATTGTAGGGCCGTAATAACATTAATTAACACCAATCGCAGTTTTCTAAAATCTAGAAAAGACTTCATAGGTACTAGAAATATTGCAAAAATAATAACACAATGTTTTGTTTACATGACATGTAAATGTCACTTGACTGTAAAATTCAAATCGCCATTTTGCCAGTTTCTGCGCGAATCTATGCGCACTGAAGAATTGTCCTTGGGATCCACCGTAGAGTGTCATTTCTTATTATTATATAGGTATATTCTTTGGTTGTACGTATTATAATCTATTGGGATTTAATGTTAAGATCCCAGCGCCAGTGCGGATAAAATATCAACTACAGCGGGCGGTATGGTTTGTGTTTACATTAAGGTTTATATGGAGGTTACGTGTTTTAAATTTTGTTTTTAAACATATAAAACAATGATTTTAAACGATTTAAAATTGTGTATGCCTTAGTTTTGTTTGTCGGTAATAAATTAATTACAGTTTTGGTTATTGTTAACGAATTTTGTACGATTTATGATTATGTAAACATACTAATGGAATGTAAGTAAACATCGTATTTTTGTTCACTGTATTATGGATAGCAAAGAAGAAACACATATTTCTGTTGTTGATTATTTTAAATAAGTGAATAGAAATGAAAATTAAAGGAGTTTAATACCAGACATGTAATTTTGGGTGATGTTTTTAATGCTTTATTTGTGATGTAAAGTTGCTGCAGGCACTAACAGTTTACTACAGTGTAAAAGGTATTATTTTTGTATTATTATGGTAATCTTTTTACTATATTACTATAGTTATGATTTTTAGAACTTCTATTACAAATTGGAAATAATATCGCAGACACATATTGAGGGTTCGTGGTCAATGTTTTTGGTCAAATTTTCGAATACGTATACCAGATTATAGTTTATAACAAGAGACACATGCTAGAGAACTCTTTGGAGTTTTGAAGAAAAACTAGTAACGGATATAAATAAAGTTATCGCAGCAAGATTGGTGGTACCTCGGTGTGGTAATATCTTGAACGGAATATATCGGCTACAGGAGAAACATAATTATCATGGTTAAATACAATTATAAATGGCATTGCCTAATTTATCATTGTGTTACTTTGTAGGTTATTGATCGTTTTGCCAAAGTATGAAAATTTGCACGTGAATTAGTCTTTAACGTAGAAGAAAAATATTTTAAAATGTTACACGATTATTACAAAATAAAAGACTTTTTCCATTATTTGTTTTTATTTTATATAAATGATTAAAGTACAAGTAGACAATGTCAATTTATAAGGTGTATTAACTTGCACTCGAAAATTCACTATTTTTGTGTGAATATTCTAATGATAATAAAACATTTGCAACTTTAATTTCTTCCACTATGAACACTTTCGAAAAAATTTTCATCCACATTCGTAGAATAACCTGGATTAACATCTTGTATGGGTTCTAAGTTTAGAGCATTCCTTTCTCGACTCTTTTTCAACATCAATTCGATGTTGATGATTTAATGGACCACCACCTGGTCATAGAAGCTGAAGTTATTGATAAATGTAGTATCGGTAATGTCAATGGTTTTAAAAAGTTTTTATGGCTAACTGTAAACCCTAAATAAAAAAAGGAAATTAACCATTTTTGATACGTCCGTAATTAAAATGAGCTTACCTTTATGATGAAAAACTCTTTTGTCAAAATGTAATAAACTTTCATAGAAAGGATAACCATTTTCCTAAATTTTAAAGATTCTGGATTCTTTTTTCTCCAAGCATATCATTGAGTTAGGTACGCAACAAAATTAAAAATAGGTAACACAACCTATAACTTTCTGGTATCTAATTCTTCTTATTTTCACAATTTAAAAACTTCTTTGGTACATAAATTTCACTACATATACGCGACTATAACTGTATTACATTCTATTAATTTAAATATTGTCATTACTGTACGTAAAAACATAAACAATCTAAAAAACTGTAACATAACCGATGCTTTGCATGTAATTTATGTTTGTAGTTCTCGCCCGCTGTAGTTCTAAAATCCGCCGCCAGACAGCGTGGTCCTTAGCTGGATATCCCAATAGTATTTGATACTACTAACTATTCAGCGTTGCCATAGTTAAAAAATAAAAGGTACTTATTGAAAACTAAAGATTTTGTAAGGAAAATAAACTACACAATACTTAATTTCAGTGACGGCTCGTGGCAAATATTTTTGGGTGTTCTGCATTATAAAATTTTTAGTCAAATTCTAATCTGAGAAAAGATTTTTTCATGACCATAAACTACATAATACTAAATTTCATCTCATTTTAAAGTGCGATTTCGAATTTTTAGGGCAGCTAAGCCCTTAGCTAATTTTGTGCCTCAAATTTGTGCACCCTTACCCTACGCCACCTTTGCCACGCTTTAGCTACTCTGCTGACATTAATATACAGTTTTTTCTATTTAATAATGGGAATCCCTGATTGTTATATTCATCTTATTTAAACCCCCCTCCGTCCGCACAACAAGAAAACCTTGTAAAGCTTGCCGGAATAATTATAATTGATGCTTTGTAGTACCTACTTATTGAGAAAACTTGTATTTCGTAGTATAGAATATTTGAAATAATAGTACTGAATAAAATTTGAAGTAATTTGATTGTAGTACAAATTACCCACTATAAATTGTGGAAATTCTCAATTTGTAGCAAAATATTTGTAGAAATTATAGTAATTAGTAGTACAATTGCTAGCCCTTATTTAAGTACTACAAAGTTTGCCTATAAAACTTTAATGAAAGATCACTACAAGTTTATACTGATCCTTATCTAACTACAAATTGTAGTAGTTTGTGTTACAATTGTAGTACAAATTTGTGGTAACATAGGAATCCACTGGTACAACATTCTGGAATATTTCACTTTGCTTTTATTGTTTGAAGTGGCGATGGTTTGCCTTCTATTTAATTTGGGGTTGCCAATGAAACAGTATTGAAACAGTATTGAAAACAGTATTGAAGAGTAGATTGTGCGCAAGCGGAGTATAGAGTAGAGGGAGGTAAAAGTCCGCACTTAGTACGTTGTATTTTTTTACGCTTATATGTTTTACTCAATCAGCTTAATATTTGGATGAGAAGTTTGTACAGTACTTAGGCTTTGTTATAAATAACATTAATGCCATGATTTGAAACCGGTGTGTATAAAAAAACCATAATACACAAGTTGCGGAAAATGGGACTTTTACCCCATAGGTGGGGCAAAAGTCCGCCATTGGACTCTGCGCTATTTTAAGTCAAATTAAAATCAACAATTTCTTCCAAATGAAAAGTAATAAGCAAAAACAACAAAAGTATAAGATATAAAAAAGATAAAATGTAGAAAAATTTCAACAATGGTCACAAATAAATTGGCCAATTTCGTGCACTCTTCATGACACCATTGTTTGCAGCTATCGCATTGAATCCACTCTCTCATTGATAAATTCTCATATTATTCTTTGCAGCCTAAACAAAGCACTTTGCCATCGGTTAATTCTTGCCTTTTTTAATTCTTCAAACTTTTGCTTGACATGGGTTCAGCAACATAGGACTCTTGCCCCAAGTAGCCAAAAACATTTCCGAGTCATGACCTTTCCAGACCATCAAACCTAACATCGATTATATCCTATAAGTTTATAGCAAGAAACATGTATTTTCAATAAAATACATACTAGTTATGGTTACTACTCATTTTCAACATTTCAACGCAATTTCTGCAAGAGCTAATGATACATCAGGCATACGCAAAATCGTAATTACCTCATGGTTCTCCAGTAATCCAACTTTGCGTGATAAAATTTGGTATAGACACTGTAATTGATGACTACTAACTGCACCTTGCGCACAATGATAAAAATTTTTGAAATATAGTGAGATATTTGAATTTGGGACTTTTGCCCCATGCGGACTTTTACCTCCCTTTACTCTACTTAAAATTTAAAAAAAAAAATTTCAAATTTTTGCAGGAAATTTAAATTTATACAATTAATTCAAATTATCTGTCAGTGTTCTTATAGAAAAATGTATTATAAATGTACTAAATAGCGTCACCAAAGTAAAAATGTATTGAATTTTTCGAGGTAGCACTAACTTTTATTTGAGGCTAAAAAGTACTAAAAAAGTCATATAAGATCGATGGAAAAAGTACATATATGAATTTTATTTCTTATAATAATACATATATGTACTTTTTCCATCGATCTTTGTGTTGCAACACTGATACTACTACTGCTCTGTGCTCTCCCGATTGTTCGCCTCTCATTATCAGCTCAGCTTAGCATGAATGACTTTACAGAGTACGTATATCTTTTACATTTAATTTTGAATATTGACTAGAATATTGATTTTAAAAATTATGGAAATTGGAAAACGTATAGCTTAAGCATTTGACTATAGTAGTTAACTGAAAAACAAGACGAGAGTCGCTATGACTTTAGTTTCATGGAGACTAAAATGTGAGTCATTTTAGCTCCGACACAAGAACAATGTTTTGTGGAGAAATCGAGACCAACACGCCGCTTGTTTATGGTTCTTTGTCTTTGTGGGATTGAGTGGCAGTAACGGGAGGAGAATTTTCCAGTTTAAGAAAAGGGGGTGGTAATATTGTGTGCAGAGAGTGAGAATACGTCGGTGTAATTATACTTACGTGGTGCTTGGGATAGTGATAACTGATAAGGATCACTATCTGGTTTGCCGTACCTGCTCGCCACGCCCAGTCTCAAGCCCAATTAAATCTACACGAACGGGCAATAGAATGCGGTAATTGCAATCGATATTCGTGTAAAAATGTAAACTTTAAAATCGATTTTTGGCTGAACTAATCTATATAATTTATGACGTTCTTTCATATCTAAATTCCTTCATTTTAATGTTATGTATCAATTTCTATTAAGTTTTCATTAATAAAATTAATATTTTCCGAACCCGTTTATCGTCCTAATAGTACCTACTTATTAGCAGAAAATAATAATGAATTTATTTCTTATAAAATACAAAATATGTACTGCTATCGTCAAAAATATGAAAAATACTAATAAAAAATTAAAAAAATAATTTTTTTCAATATTACAAAAAACAAACGTAGCCCTTCGGAGATGAATGACAGCCTCCCCCTTTCTCTTAGAGATCATAAACGAAACTTTCATTGTTCGAAAATATTTTGTTCAATGTTATTGTGTTATAGTTTTAAAATTTAAAAGTTGAAGAGCTCATAATATATACTCCTTGGTTGTAGCTTTCGTCATTTCCTTATTTATATTATGTAAAATAACCTTCGTTTAGCAAACTTGAATATATTAATATGCCTCCTATTGTATACTTTGGACCCGCATTACATAACAAGTAATTATACATTTAAAAATAAACATACAGATAAGTTCGTGAAAAAATATATCCTGAATTCCAAAATACCATAATTAATTACGAAACCAATTAAACTAATTGTTGAAGTATTAAGTTAGCTAATAAATAAAGGATTAGTTGTATAATACAATTCAATTAAAATGGTTATTCGAGACATAACACCGGAATTGCGGGAAAAAGCTAAAAGTGAAATTAATGAAAATCCTGCACACATTTCCGAATATTTAAATAATATTCAAAAATGGCTTACTACCCAACCTCATTTAAAATGCAGAACAGGTGCGTTATTAAATTTGTATAGATAATTTTTTAAAACAATTTTTATCCTTAGATGAACAATGGTTACTAGCTTTTTTAAGGGGTTGTAAATATGATGTAGAGAAAACCAAAATAAAATTAGATAATTTCTACAGTACTAGAACTTTAATACCAAAATTCTTTAAAAACACAGACCCCCTTCAACCTGAGATTCAAGAAATTTTAAAAGCTGGGTACAAATTCCCATATATTTTTTTTACATTTCAATAATAAATTAAAAATTAATATTTTAGTCTATTACTACCACTACCGACACCTTTAGAACCAAATGGTCCTCGCATTATTTTTTATAATATGCAGGAAGTTCGCGACAAAAACATTAATATTATACATTTGATAAGAGTTTACATGATGTTCTTAGACATATTGCTACTAGAAGATGATAATACGACAATAGCAGGAACGTTCACATTGGTTGATTGTAATGATTTTCCTTTACGTTACATTGTACAACTGACTCCTGGGGTCTTAAAAAAGGTTGTATATTGTATACAAGATTGTTATCCTATAAGAATAAAAAAATTTTATGGTGTAAAAGCGCCAATGGGCGTAGAAAGTATGTTTGGCTTAATGAAGTCGTTCATGTCAAAAAAGTTGAAGGAAAGGGTGAGCTAAATAATACAGTCCTCAAACTATGTACCTAATTAATTATAATTTGCTAGTTCTTTGTTTATGGTAAGAAGAAATCAAAAACATCGTCATATACTAATATACTTCCACAAAAATTGATGCTTAAAGAACATGGAGGAGAAAATGGCAGCAGGGACGAACTTATTGGTAAAACTTAGAAAATTACTAAAATGTTGTTATTTTTGTTTTAAATTACAGAATATTGGAAAAATAAAATGGAAAGTTATAGGGATTGGTTTTTAGAAAATGATAAATATCATTCCGATGAAAAATTGCGTCTGAAACCACCTAGAACACTTGCCAGTGTATTTGGTATAGCGGATTCATTTTACAATCTTACTATAGACTAAAAATTATTTAATAATATTAAAACTTTAAAATATCGAGTTATATTTAAAAATCAAAAATCAATTAAAAAATTTATTGAGCTTTCAGATAATTATTTCATCTTTTAAAGTTTTAATATTATTTAATATTAACGAGTTAATATAATTTAACATTTTAAAAATTATTTAAATTAATGTTTTAAATTGTAATAAAAATAAATTTAGGTAAAATCCAATCGCATGTAAAAATTAATCTTAAAATTACAGTCGAGGATTAGGTCATTATAATCCACAAAGCAGATACTGTTTCTACATAGCATGCATCCCAACACATCAGCAATCAGGGCCTTCCTCAGAATCGTTTAATAAAAAACTAGTAAGAAAAAGTACTATGTACAGTGTACATAGATTTTTGATACTGAACATAGCATAGATGTGGTTGTTTTGTGTGCATGGAGAGTGGAGGGAAAATGTGCGAGTGCTGTCATGTAAATGAAGCGAACATATTTTCGTTTCTGCACATATAGGTACGTCATCACTGCCATGAGAAAGCATCCAAACTTTACCAATGTATTATATGTCCAATTTCAATTGTTTATTTGTTTTTTTATATAATAACTAGCCGAACCCGGCCACGCGTTGCTGTGGCTCAGTCTGATATTAATTATTATTAGGGAAATAAATAAAGGTATTGTAGCAAACATAGATTTACCAAGAGATAAAAAACATTTAAATTAATACTCTCTTTTGAGTTGCTGTGGTTTGAAAGAAAATATTTTACACCACTCGGTGCGGTTTGTGCGCCTCGGCTTCGCTACGCTCTCCTCGTCTTCCAAAACTTCGCCCTCGGGTGTAAAATCTCGTTTTACGTCCTTGTGACAAAAACTACGTATGTGTGCATATATATTATTTAATATATATATTTTTGCGCACAGTACACATAAATTTGCTCCGAGCAACATGCGCGAGCGTTATTTGCTCCAAGCAACATGCGGGTCAGGTAGTACATGTATAAATGGTTTTTCATTGGTTAGTTACCATGTACTACATGAAAATTTTGTGTAAAATCCAATGAATGGATTGTTTTTAATAATTATAACTTTATTAAGACATTTCGGGTGGTGGAGGGGGGGCAAAGTTTTATTGAACCAAGTTCCAAAGACTATCATAATATCTACGCTAAAGTGTTCTGCGGTTTTTTTTGTAAATTTGTAGGAATATATTGTATGTATATATCGTCAGTTTTTAATTATTATTACTTTATTAAGACTTTTTTTTGGGGGAGGGGGAGACTTTTATTGAACCGAGTTGCAAAGAGTACCATAGTAATATGTACGCTAAAGTTTTCTGCGCCGATTTACTATTACACCGAAATGGGCCTATACCGAACTGTACTCGCTTCAAATCGGGTCTGCGTCAAACAGTACTTGCGCCAAAAAAATTTTGCCGAATTGTGCTCTCGCCGAACCGAGGTATGTGTTGCCCCTGCCAAACAAATTTTGAGGACACATTCTCGATGCCAGCAATTCAAAAACTAATCGAAGGTTTAATTCGATGATTTTTTTGTAGCTGTAGCTGACACTTGGCATCTGCGGAGCAGATGCGGGCGATAGCCCGCTTATCTCCTTCATCTGGTTTTGAGACCTGACGTTGAGAATTTTATACAGGGATTTCAAACCCGAGGAGCGGCGTCGAGCCGGTGTCTTGTTTATTATTGCGCTATAAGGTAAGCACTGCGGGGCCGGAGGCTAACGTCGAATTGTCCACGCGTCCCCGCGCCCGCGGCGGCGCGATTTGCTTACCTTGGGCCCCTTCTACAATAACAGAGCCTCAGTCGCGCCGTTGCTACAGCGTTTTTATTAAAATATATAAAAAAAAATTTTTACAATTTACAAACTCAACAATAATCTAACAATAGGCGCTGAAAAAAAAAATTAAAAACACAAGCTGAAAAAGAAGAAGATTAATTGGACAGGACAATGACGGATATTTGTAACCTCCCCGAGGCAGCGTGAACACTTCTCACTGGAACACGTCGTTCTCGGAGTCAGTGTCTGAATACGTGACGTCTGGGGCTGTGGTCGTTTTTCATTGGTCAGCCCATTGGCGTTCCAATAAACGCCTTTTACGGCTGCGGGAAAAGTTGTCGTCATGAGATTTTAGAAGTGATGGCGTGAGCTGGAGGACAGGAAAGAAGTTAGTCGGACCTGGCGAAATGGCTGAGGGTTTTCTGGATCTCCTCGGAGGACATTCCGAACCTGACGAGCTCCAAGGTAACCCTGGCTATTTCTTGCTTGGAAGCAGTGAATCTACCGTTGTCGTCGGTAGGAAGATTATTAGAAGGCTTGTCTTTTTTGGGAGACTCAGATACATTCTGGGGAGAAGCTGGTTGGGTGAGTTTTGGCCTGGTCACCTGGACGTTCTGGGAGAGAGCTGATTGGGTGGGGTTTGACCGGGCCACTTGAGCGTAAGAACGTTCATTGGTGACCGGTTTGTACCGTCTTGCCTGGTTGTTGAGGGGAACTGGTCGAAGGAGAGCTTGCGCTCTCCACATTTTAGGATATGACTTACAGCCCTGGTAGCTAGCTGGGTGGTCACCACCACAGTTAGTGCAGGTAGCCGTACCCTTGGGCCTGGTGCACTCGGCTGTCCAGTGCTGGCCTGGACATTTTACACACCGGGGTGTGGCCTTGCAGCAACTCTGAGCGTGGCCGAAAGATTGACAGCGGTGACACTGCCCAATCTTGGTTTTTGCGTGGGGGACTTCTATTTTGACGCAAATGTCATGGACCCTATCCTCGTTGAAAATATTGGCGGAAATCATGGTTTTGGGCATAATGACCATTATGAGGGGAAGGAGTCTTCTGCCCCGACTGCTCCTCATTCTGCCTACCGTGCAGTCGTATCCCTTTGAAATGAGGTCCTCTTGGACCTCTTTAACATCAATGTTGATGGGGATGCCCCTAATGACTGCTTTTAGGGGCTTCTCCTCTCTCAATTGGTGGAAGTACCATCCACCTTCTTCGGGAGTAAGAACTTCCTCGAAGTACTTGTATATGGCCCTGTAGTCGTTTTCGCTGGCGGGAGTGATGCTCAGTCCGCCAGCGAGTAGTTTAGCCTTTGTGAAACGAATCCCCCGCCTCACGAATTCGCTCTTTATGCTGCCCCACTTAGCAGTATCCCTTAGAACTAGTGGAGGGATTCTGGTCTTAAGTGGAACGGCCAAAGGGGATTCTCGACGGGACGTCTGGTTAGGGGCTGGGGAGGTATTACGTGGTATGTCTGTATTGGGGGGATTTGAGGGGAGTGATTGGCCGGGTGGTTCATGCTCTTTCGATTGGCTGGTCTGCTCGTCTACCAATATTGGTTGGGTGTCGAGCACACCCGCCAATTGGGAGCTAATAAAGTCCTCTAATGGAGGGAGGTTAACAAGATTATCCGTCTGGTTAGTACTTACCTGTCCTTCGTTAGTCGGCTTCTTTTTCTTTGAAGATCTATCTCGGCTTCCTGACATACTGCTTGAGGCAGGTCTCGTCTTTTTTTGTTGCACCTTGCGCCTACTTTCTCGGTCGCGCTTTCTCTCTACATCTTTCGGCCCATCCTGCACTTTTGATTGACTGAACTTGGTCTTTCCTGAGTGGTTCGCCGGTAATATCGGTTCCTCCTTATCCGGCTCTTCGGTGGACATCGTGGCTTCTTCACTTTGCACGGTTACAGGGTTGCTCGAAACAACCTTTTTTCCTTTATTCGCGCTCTGCCTTTTGGCCTCGAACTTTTCCAGGCTCGAGGTGATCAGGTCCTTGTAACCCATCAGCTTCTTATGAGTGCTGATGGCGTCATCGTAAACCGCCTTTACCCTTTGGTAAGAGCGGCTATCCGGTCTTTCTCCCAAACTTTGATAAAACGCCTTCGTCGGGCTCGATCCATACGCTTCCAATTCCTTCTTTGTCTTGGCTGCCAGATTGGCCTGCTCCAATAGGGAATCCTCTAAATTGGCTAGCATGCGCTGGAGTTCCACTTCGGTTCGGTTCGGTTTTTTTGGTGACTTAGATTTATGATGACAGTTACACATAACATAATTTACAACATATGTAGGTATCGCCCTCTACTGAACAAAGTACGAAACACAGAGCATTTCTTTTTTGATACATTTTTTTTGTAAATTTTTAGGAATAAAAAGTATATAGAAACATTCTGCGTATATATTGTCAATGAATGGATAGTTTTCATTAATTATTAAAAGCTTTTATTTAACTTGAGAAGACCGTTGTCCGTCGTCCGTGTGGGTCGACCGCTTTGAGGCCATTTTTAAGCAACTTCCCGACGTCCTAGAGATCTGAAATTTGGTACACAGCTTTCACCTGCAGAGCATTTTCATATTTTAATTTTGTTTTTCTAAAATTCTAAAAAATAAGCGAAAAATCGGGAAAAAACTGAAAACCATTAAGCGCATGCGTCGATGCGCATTGGACAATTTTATCATACAGGGTGGAAAGTAACTTAAAATTCTAAATCTCATTTTTAAGGACCGCATTCAGGGTAAAGTTTTTCGTCGTAATGATTTATACAGGGTGAAGTATCAAACATCTAAAACACATAAATAAAGAAATCTGATAGGATGAACCTATATTTGTTAAAATACATAAGCTGTATTTGAAAAGATATGACTAAAAAATTAGAAAATAAAAAATTAAAAATTTAAAAAAAAAACCTTTTATTTAAAATTACAAAAGTGCACTAAAAAGTAGAAAATAATTTTAATAAAAGCAAACAAAGCTTCGTGAAAACATCAATATAAAAGCGTGGGGTTATGAATTTTGTACACCAATAGTTAGCCTGCTTATCCACCTATAAACAGCCCCACGCTTTTATATTGATGTTTTCACGAAGCTTTGTTTGCTTTTATTAAAATTGTTTTCTACTTTTTAGTGCACTTTTGTAATTTTAAATAAAAGGTTTTTTTTAAAAATTTTTAATTTAATTTTTTATTATTACTTTTTTGTATTTTGACTTTTTTTTGGGGGGAGGGGGGGGCTTTTATGGAACAGTCTATTGTATTTGATTGAACCGAGTTCCAAAGAGTACCATAGTAATATGTACGCTAAAGTTTTCTGCGCCGATTTACTTTTGCACCGAAATGGGCATATGCCGAACTGTACTCGCACCGAATTGGGTCTGCGTCAAACTGTACTTGCGCCAAAAAATGTTTTGCCGAAGTATGCTCTCGCCGAACCGATCCATGTGTTGCCCCTGCTAAACACATTCCGAGGACACATTCTCGATGCCAACAATTCAAAAACTGATCGAAGGTTTCATTCGATGATTTTTTCTTGTAGCTGAATGGATTTATGCGGACAGTTGCACATAACATAACTTACAATATATGTAGGTATCGCCCTCTACCGAACACAGAACGAAACACAGAGCATGAAATGAATTTTCTTCATAAATGGTTTTTTTGTACATTTTTAGAAATAAAAAGTATATAAAAACACTCTTCTATTCAAATGCAACGTTGTGTGAAAATTTGAAGTAAATCCATCGAGTACTTTTTGAGTTTTGACGACACAAACATACGGTCTCTGCATTTTTATATATATAGATATATTACCTATACCTACATACCCTTATTAGGATCGAGCAAAACATAGGGTGATGACGTCAAGTTTTTGAACTATTGTTAGTGTCAACAGCCAATAGTCTTAAAGAAGGGAATATAAAAATCTTTTAATAACCAATAAAACCTTGAAAAATTGCCATATTTTCAAATAATTCCAATATTCAATAAATAAATTAACAACAACTTTATGCTAACAATTTTATTTCAAACTTAATGTTAGCCTAATGACATGGTGAGTATCTTAGATAACATTTTTTTAATTATTAATAATTATTATTAAGCAAATTGATAAAAAACGTTCAAAGATACTTACTTTTTGTAAGATCATAGCACAATTTAATTAAATTGAGAATAAATATTTTTAACAGCTAAGTAGGTACCTTTGAGTGATATAAAAAGAACAATATCAATGGGTTAATTACTAATTTTTAGATAAATGGTAAAATATGTATATTATTTGGCTTACATAACAATTTTTAAATCACTGAACCCACGATGCAGGTACCCAAAGTGGCTCCGTTTCCAAACGATCGGCAGCATCGACTAGGTGAGCAAATGCAACAGCTAAATCTTCATTAACAATTGTTTCATCAAAATAATGACTATACAAAAATTCAATTCGAGCGGATGATTTAATAATATCGTTAAATTCTTCATCCTAAAATATTCGTTTAGTTCTGGTAGATACCACAAAATAAAATACATTTCTTACAGTGAAACCTCTCGAATTGTTAACATCAAATGTGGATCTGGCATGGAGTGCGTTTCTAGTTTCTTTGAGAACTTCCAAACAGGGCGGTTTAATGTAGACTATGTATGGTTTCAGTTGAGGTATTCGTAACATTTTCAGTGCCTGATAATGTGGATTTAAAATGCACATAAGATTGGAAGAAACCAACGACTTTACACTATCAGCTGAAGTGCCATATAAATTTCCTTTGTATTCACCAAATTCTATGAACTTTCCTGCTTCTATGTCCTCTTCCATTTTCTCACGTGACACAAAAATATATTCTTTTCCATTAACTTCGCCCGGCTTCATTGGCCGCGAGGTAACTAAAAATAATCCTTATAAAATTAGCACACAAATGAATATTTCATTACTTACACGGAATAGGGGTTTTGTACTTATTAGAATTGGTGGCAATTAGACGCCGTTTAAGTTCATTTCGACCAACTCCAGGAGCTCCAATCAAAATTAGAGGGCGATATAAACCAGGTCGGGGATATAATTTAGCTACTTCTTCATATGTAGCAATCTGCTCACGGTCAAAATCGTCGTTTTCGGCTGTGTCATACATAATTTTTTTAGTTTTAGGTTTGGATGCACAACGAGGGGATTTCGGGGAGTGACTGCAGGTAATAACAGGTAAAGCTGAAACAGAGCAAAGCCCTAAGGCCGTCATAGCATGGTTAGTGGTTAATGGTAATGCAAAAACTACGTTTTTTAAAGCAAAGCAGATACACAGGTATAAAATTGGTAACATACAATTTTAACTCACCGTTTCCATTTTCTGATTCAGTTTGAGTTCTGTCATGAATAATTCTTCGTTCTTGTAAGGCTCGACTTGGTATTAAACCTGCTCTCATATTACGATCACCTTCTTTGCGTGCTTGCCACCTTTGCAGAAATACAAATTTTCATCTTGCAAGAAACAAAATAAAATAAAATTCAAATTATCTAATAAATATTTTAGCAATAGGTTATTGTATTTTTCAGATTTCTAATTATATGCTTTAAATTTAAGTTTGTTAGACAATGTTACAAGAAGCAAGTTATAGATTGAGGAATGTTCAAAAGCAGAGAGAGAGATATTATAGGCGTTTCAAGAGAAGCAATACGCTATCTAGTGGCAAGTTTTGTATTAGACGAAGTGCGCTGGAATGGTTGTGTACCATCAATTTTATACAGCATAAGTGTTCAGTTGTGTGTCATATCATAAGTGTTCTGATTATATTTTTAACCCACAGATCACTAATCATTCGTCAAAAAGACGAACCTACTTTTAACAAATTCATTATCTATGCATGTTTCCAAACCTTCCCCACTGAGTACTTCATAATTAAGCGAATTATTTGATGGTCTTTCAGTAAGTTTAATAAATATTCTTTCTGCTTCTCAACTAACAATAATTATGAATTAGAAGAAATTGAGGTTTTATTTTGCTCAACATTAACACGAATGTTTAGTGACAGTGTAACTTGAAAATATGTTTAGTGATCTAGGGTTAATATGATAGATATCTTTCTGTTGCTCGTTTGTTTGTAATATCATGGTCAAGTCATTCATTTATTTAGTAGTTGTCTCTTCTCGCCTAGTACCAACATGGCCGCTAGCGGCGCCACAATCTTAAATTAAAACGCCTATAACACAAGGAGTAATAAAAATTGTTATTTCGTTCTTTTATTCCGTTTCATCAGCTTCATTCATGTCAGTTTTATCCTCGTCACAGAATTTCTCCAACGAGTTTTGGTATTAATATTACACAATTAAACTTATTATTAGGTTATTATTAAAGTAGGAACTTAGTTTAGTTATTTAGGAAATGGAAGCAAGAAATTTAAGTTCGAAGTTCGAATTACATTTTGAAATAAAACTTACCAATAGGCATCATCTTGACAAACGATATGTAAAACATCTCCTTTAACAAAATCAAGTCCTGCCTCCTTACAGGGAATGTAAGGATCTGTAACTGCATTGTAGTCAAAATGAGCTCGAACTCTCACTTTACTCTCTCTCACGTTTCCTTTTCCATCAGCTGGTATCAATTTGAACGTGATAGTGCCTTCAGAGTTTTGCTAAAGTATATGGTTAAAAAAAATTTAGTGTAATATTAGAATATAACTTACGAGTATTGTCAATACATCAGTTGGTGTTTTTCCTTCAACATTAATTGCATTCACTTCAACCACTTCATCGCCAACATGAATTAATCCAGATCTATCGGCAGCTCCACCGTGCATAACACGAGCAATAACAATTTTTCCAGTTTCTTCATCCGTTTTTATTGTGGCACCCTATCAAAATATAAAAACTAACCAAAAGCAAAACACAAGTTTATTATATTGTGTGAATATGTAAAAGCTAAAATGACGCAATTGTGTGAAATGGTACATATTTATTTTTCTGTGAATACTTACAACAATCGGCTCAGCATTCTGAGCGCCCGACTTTGCAAGCACAGGAAGAAATGGGATAATTATAATCGGTTAAATTACATAATTATTAAACAAAATATTTAACAACTTTTAAATTAACCTTCCCAAAGTAAAATGTGATCAAGGAAAATTCATCATAGGTGGATGATACAAATTTGAAACTTGTATCGTTTCTTAATCTCCCTGCATCTGTTCTATTATATTGCAAATAAATATTTACATCAAAATATTAATTTTATTATATAAAAATTAAAAAAATTGGAATAGAGTTGGAGTTGCAGCATTATAAAGCCCGTACGACACGATGCATAATTTTGCATAAAATTTACATGTAAATTTTCATAAAAATATTATGCACCGTTGCATGCAGCAAAACCAGCAAATCTTGTGCTAAATTTTCATGTAAAATATTTAGAACATGACGGAAAATGTGATGATTTGTAAAAATTGCCGAAAGTCCGGCACTGATTATTACTAAAAGACTTCGTAAATTTAAGAGTTGGCAACACTGGTTTGGACTTTAATACGCAATCGCGGGTGCTAAATTTGTCATAAAAAATTGCACACGTTGCATACAGAACATTATTTTTAGCTGCATAAAATTGTAGTAAAAATATGAGCAAATTTACATAAATATTTACATGTAAAATTTATTCAAAATTATGCATCGTATCATACAGGCTTATGTTAGATCGCCAAGGACAAATTAATGCGCAGTCGATGTGGAGAGAAAAGAAAATAATATCCGGTATACGCTAGTTGGGTAGCTCAAGTATCACCACCCTATCGACTAATTTTAACGTTAGCTAGGTGTTTTAAGTCACCATTGCCACAATTCAATGTTCATTCAGCTCATTAGCTGACAGTCAACTAATAATAGATGCATATAGGTTAAGAAATGATATAAGGTTTGGCAGAGGCACAGCTAAGATTTCTTCGTCTAGTCTAAAGCATCGTTTCTCAACCCGGAGATCGTGCAAAGTTATACGAGGGGTTCCATACTTCCGAGGTGGGGGGGGGGTAGTGCAATCGGGTATAAGGGTAAAAATTACCATTAGAAAGGTCATTCCTGTTCCTGAAAGGGTCACGAGCTGTTTATATTATTTTTTTGATCTTTAGGTAGTCGCGACACAAGAAAAGTTGAGAAACGATAGCTTAGAGGATGGCTAAGCCATTATAGGTAGTTGGTTTCATAATTAAATAAACAAAGTAAATATGTATGCCAAATTATAGACGTCATTTTTCAAAATTTCAAATGTTTTGAGGAGGTAGAAATCCAATCCCCCCAGCTGTGTCTTTGTATTATTTTAGTCACTATACTCTGTTTACTCAACAGATGCAGCCAAGCCACTCCCCCCCCCCCCCAAAAAAAAACAGGAAATATTCGAATAGATTTTGAAAATCCGGTTTACAACAAAAACACAAGAAAGTTCACTGTTCTGCCAAAACAAAAATTTGGAGAAAATGACCCAGCTGCATCTGTTGGGCAAATATAGTAGAAAAATGTGAAATTTTACTGATCACACTAAATATTTAAATAATAAAATAAAAGTTTGTATTTCTAAATGTAAATTGATTCAAGGTATACTTAATAAAATCATGCTTACCAAAGGTTCGTTACTCTTAACTAACTGAACAATTTTAACAGTTTCTTCTTCTTCGTCAGCTTCAAATGGTATCTCAGCCAAATGTGGATAATAATCTTTTTGTGCAACAGCATCGTGAGAACAAAGTAATCCCTTAAAATACCAAATTGTTATTATGTTGAAGTTATAATAAAAATATTTACCTGAACATGAGGTCTTTGTAATAGGAAAAAGAGTTCTTTGCAATCTTCCGATGACTGCGTTTTAGGTGCCAAAACTTCTAGAACATCATACATGACATGCATGGAAGTGGATAGCATGGGAAAAAACTTATCGCTTGCCCCATTACTAAGAATTTTATTGTGCACATTAACTAAAGCGTGTAATTGTTTCGATTGAAGTAAATTGCTTAAAAATCCTAACTCTTCTTCTGTAGATGGCAGTTCTTGTGCTTGGTGAAGAGATGTTAACAGACGAGACAGAGCTAAGAAAATTACCATATCAAATGATAGAAATATTAAAATAAACACAAGTTTGATAATTGATCTGTATATAAAAAAGCGGAAGTTATCGGTTATGAACTCAACGATAGAATAAAATAAAATAAAAACAAACAAAAATATAATTTATTTATTAGAATATGTAATTATTATATTACAAATAAAGCTTCTCTCATGCAATATAAAAAATAAATAAATAAACACAAGCAAATAATAAAGAAAAGCTTAAAATAATTATTATCGGTTGCCTGAAATATAAGCCGAAGTACATCCAAGGAATGCACTTTCAAAAAAAATATTTACATTTCTAATTTAACACAACTCTAAAACAATTTATTGCACATCGAAAACCATCCACCTCACCTGGATCCCATTTTTCTTTGGTTCCGTTGGCCATAACATCAGCTTTCATTCTAATAAAACAATACACCGGTAAATAATTGTATTCAATAGAAGAACAATAATATTAGTTATCTCATCACAAAACTATTCAATCTATTTTATTTACAAATAATCGCTATTTAAAAATATTTTTAAAATTGCTGATCAGAATATTTTGGATAATACATACACAGAAAAATGATATATCACGCAAGTTCAATTACAGGCAATTATTTAATTTATAATAAATTATGAAAAATAATCAAATTTTGTAATATTCTTTAATAAATGTAAGGCATGATCATTTTTGCAAACGAAATCAAATTTATGTAATATAAACTCTTGGAATGAAAGTAAAAATAGCTTTTATATTAAATGTTCTAGATGAGAATACAAAATTTTAATGTTTCATAACCAAAACTACATTTTGGATGTTACAAAATCAGGAAGGAAGTACAAAATAACTAAAAAAAGGTAGTAAAACGTGAACATTCAGTTGTATTACCTGATGAAGGAGTAATTTTAAAATAATCATATTTTATTGGCCATAATCAATTCCCCAAACTAGGACCAAACGCTTGTGCATTATGACATGCAAGGCGCCCCTAGCGTCGCGAGTCTACGAGTGACGTAATCGACTACCATAGAAATAAAAAAGTCTAGAGCGTGCAAAACACCACAAACTGTCGAACTTCTTACTAAAATACCTAGCAGTGGTTTTTGTTAGACTCCTATTATAAGTACTACATAGAAACAAAGATAAGAGATTCACAAATAGAATATTCTGCATCCCCTGATTTTTATTGAAAATTGTTTACAACTTTCAATTATGGTTGTTTGGATGGAAAGTTGGAGTGTAAAGATAAAATAAAACTTCTTTTTAGAGACTTAAAAAGATCAAGTTGCAATTATTTTATTCATATTTACTTTTAAATGCACTGAATAATCTAAATAAATTATCACTTGAGTTATCCTCATGGTACAGCAAATTGATGTATTTGGTATCTCTGTGGTGTTAGGGCAGAAAGAAGGCTTCAATTTCTGCCATAGCACCATCACTCACCACAAATATATTCTAGACTTAATCCGGTATTATACTACTATGGTTATATTACAGGGTACGATACTATCCATACACCAGCTGCAAGTCGAAGAAGTAAATCTTGAGTTGTAAACAACTTACTTAGATCATCTATACCAGGGGTCAGCAACAGGTGCATGTCCCCAGCCCCCCCCCCCAATTCGAATTTTGACTCCAAAATAGTCTAAATCGTTTGTGCTTCGTTTCTACCTGTTTGTGCAAACATTATTTTCGTTTGTACCCAAATAGTTTTTGAGAAATTTCAAAATTTTCTGGGGGGGGGGGTGCTGGAGACATGCTTTTTTAAATTTCGAATTTTGGATTCAAAATAGTCTAGAACGTTTGTAATTAGCTTGTGATTGTTTGTGCAAGTGTTATTTTCGTTTGTACCCAAATAGTTTTTGAGATTTTCAAGAAAACCATCAAAGATACTGACGCGCATGAGTAGATTAACGAGATTCTGGGTAAAACTTACAGGATCACGTTCAAAATACTCTCTATCGTTTGTACCTGTTTGTGAAAGTTTTATTTTTGTTTGTACCCTAATAGTTTTCGAGAAATTTCAAAATTTCGCTGGAGGAAGGGGGGCTGGAGACATGCTTTTTGAAATAGATTAAATAATTTTTTAAACAGATAGAGTATTTTGAACGTGATCCTGCAAGTTTTACCCAGAATCTCGTTAATCCACTCATGCGCTTCAGTATCCTTGATGTATTTCTTGAAAATCTCAAAAACTATTTGGGAACAAACAAAAATGAAACTTGCACAAACAAGTACAAACCAAACACAGGCGTTTTAGATTATTTTTGTGTCAGGAATTGGTAATTTTAAAGAAATTTTGTTTTGCCACGTGTTACCTAGAATCTCGAAAATCTCTAAAACTATTTGGGTACAAACGAAAATAAAACTTGCACAAACAATCACAAGCGAATTACAAACGTTCTAGACTATTTTGAATCCAAAATTCGAAATTTAAAAAAGCATGTCTCCAGCCCCCCCCCCCCCAGCAAAATTTTGAAATTTCTCGAAAACTATTTGGGTACAAACGAAAATAATGTTTGCACAAACAGGTAGAACCGAAGCACAAACGATTTAGACTATTTTGGAGTCAAAATTCGAATTGGGGGGGGGGACATGCAACTGTCAGCAACCTTTTGTTGTAAGAGCTAAATATTTCACCGGGCTGCACTTCTTGGAAAATCCACTAAAAACGAGGTTTTTTAAGCAAATTCACCAAAAAACAAGCTTTTTTTATATCATAAAGTCATTTCTGGGGATTTTTGCGGGTCCGCACTAAGACACCTCACGGGCCATAGGTTGCCGCCCGCTGATCTATACAATATAATGATCTAAGGTAAACAAGGAGAAGAAATTGGAGAAACCCTTTAAATAATTAATAGAAATCGACACGCAGAATATACAATTTTTTACTCCAGAAAATTCATGCCCAAAGAAACCCTGAATGAATCATAACGCCAGAATGCTTCGTTAGGCAAATGTTACACCTCAAAAAAATTCGATGCACACAATAAAAAAAGGTAAAAAAAATCAATAATTACTTTTATTTGAAGCTGTGTAGTTTTGGAAACATTTTTTCACAAAAAGAATCAATTTTAATATTTTCACGAGGCAACGGGATGAACATGAGGTATTATTTACTTTGGCTCTCAAGTTTCTTTTTACTAGAATATGTTTTGCTAACTTTTGGTGTCGCTACTGGTGACCACTCTAAAATTAATAAGTAATAGAGAAAAATGTTTATAAACTGGGCAATATTCAGGAACTAACCTCGATTAAAACTTGGTCGCTTTGATGTATTAGCAGGCACAGGAGATACTACCGTTGCATCCTCCGGCGGCGATTTTATAATTTCGTTTCCACCTTAACAAAAAACTTTATTTTCTACTGATGCAAAAACTTTAATTCATATTAAAATTAACAAAATAAAAAATAATACTTTGAATTATTTATTTACATAAATACATACCTTCTAGAAGCGAAGGTTCAGCGTGGTAATTTAATTGGCGACTTTTTGGAGATCTATATTGCCAAGGGGCAAAATGGGCACTGCATACTCTGTTTTTCTTAGATTTGTGCGACACTCCAATAAGGTCTAGTCGATTTAATACCTTTAACCATCTTAGCCGTTTTTCGTCATTTCTAGGTAACGAATGTAATATGTTTCTAGTGTTATTTTTAAGATCACAGGTAGATACAATGCACTGATGAACGTCCCTTTCACACTACAGACAAAGTAAAAGAATAATTTATTATAAAAATGGAAATTTAAAAAACAATTAAATTTTTAATTTTAAGGATTGAAAAAGAGTGAGTAGAGAGTAAAAGTAATTAAGAGTCCATTATTAATTCCAATACATAAAATGTGTAGACCAAACGCACTCAGTGATGACTAACAGCAATTGAGTAGTTGGTGCTGTCGTTAAAAGAACGGTGAAAATTTCGTTTCTGCACATCGCGTCATCACTGCCATCACTGGGAGGGTTTGGTATACAAATGATTGGTTTTAAAACACGTGAATAAGGCAAATTAATTTAGTATTATCAAAATATGCACGTAAATATTTGAAGAACTGAAATAAAAGTCAAACGACAAAATCATCAACTAATATAAAAGACCAGCACGCTGCTGCTGCTCCAGCGTGTCATTTTTTAGAACACATAACGCACTCTGATTGCTTGTTGTCGTGGGTTTTTAGCAACTTTAAATCAACTCCTCTGGGATCGAGTTGCACACCAAACGAGTTTCCAACGTTAGTGAGACGCCCGCCCGCGATTGAATCAGCTATTATAATCTTTATTATTTTTGAACTTGATGACGTTTGAATGTAAACAATTAAAATTGTCAGTATTAGGGATTTATTTTTTTAATGAAGATTGTTAAAAGAGAAATCCATCAGTTGAGCTTTATGTTAATGTTGGTGTTTCAAAAAGATTTTTTTTTAATGAATACCGCTAAAATAGAGATCCACCGGCTAGCTACCCGTCCGTAGACGGGCTTTCCACCTAGTAGTTTTAATAAAATAACTGAATAATTTTTATATAACAAATGTACTACACGTATTAAAAATTAAAAAAATTTCTAAAATTATTAGTTTTTAATGGCTAATATCACTGCTTCTTATATAAAAAGAAGTATAAAAAGTATAGGAGGCAGTGCTAATATTAAAAAATTAATAGTTTTTTTTTAAATGTTTTTTTAGCCCCCCCCCCAATTTTTGACTTTAGTTGCGCCTATGAATTACATATTAAAGTGATCTCAGCGAGATACCTCTTAAAAGTGCGACGGCAGCTCGCTAAATGGGAATACTCAAAAAATCTTTCCCAGGATATGTGGTTTCAAGATGAAAATGAAATTATCAAGTCGAAATCAATAATTACAAATTTCAATTTTATTTAAGAGGGGCATTTTTTTCAGGGCCCTTTTAATTTAATCAACAGATGGCGTCTACTTAAATATTTTTATAAAATAAGAGGAATTTGCTATATTTAAAATATAGCAAATTCGTTGAGATAATACTACTCTATAAACAATATTCTTGATCTTAAGCTATTTTGAGTTCGTATTGAGTATGTCAAAACACACTTACTTACAAAAAAAGATAATTAAACTTTAATTATGAATTGTGTTTTTATAAATAAATATTACGAACTCAAAATAGCTTAAGATCAAGAATATTGTTTATAGAATAGTATTATCTCAACGAATTTGCTCTATTTTAAATATAGCAAATTCCTCTTATTTTATAAAAATATTTAAGTAGGCGCCATCTGTTGATTAAATTAAAAGGGCCCTGATAAAAATGCCCTTCTTAAAAACGAGTGTCTCGCGACACAAGTGATTTTGGCTGCGAGACGGTAGTGACATCTATACTGCACTGACGTAAACCCATCTTTAGCCGTTGACGTTTACAAGTGAGGTTAGAGTATATAATAATTTTAATATGCCTAATAAGTGTGTGTTTTGTAATTCAAATCAAGAAGTTAAAAAAATTTATTTTTTCAAACGTTGCTTAGGAAAGCAAATTTTTATCACGAATATGTGACTACAAGTGTTTGTAATTAATAACGCGTAGGCGTTATCATTCCACCAACTACCTATTTGTTATTATGCTAATTACAAAGACTTATGTAGTCACATATTTGCGATAAAAATTTGTTTTTCTAAGCAACGTTTGGTCGTATAGCGATACCACTTGCGTGACTTTTATATCTAGTCAAGCTCTATAATATATATTGTAAATTTGGATGAAATCCGTGATGACGAGTCGGCAGACTCCCCTTGTTAGATCATCTGATCGAAGCGAATTTACATTACTGTTAAAACTTTAATTAATTTTAAAAACTGACACTTCTCGAATCGGTAGAAAAATACTTTTTAAACAATTATTTTTCAAATAAAATTTATTCAAACAATATTAAACAACTTTATAACAAATTAAAATAAAAATGAATTAGGAAATATATGTGTGGTCAAAACTAGTGCTAATATTTTCAATAGCTTTGCTTTTATTCAAAAGGCCATCCATAATACTTTTTTCTTCAGCTATTGTTGGTTTCTTAAATTTTGATCCGTCTTTAAGTTTCTTCTTTTTCGTAGAAAATAGACGTACCTGTTTTTCTATATTTTGATTTACGTTAATTTGTTCTTCGGTTTTCAGTTGAATGATCTGCGATTTATTCATAGTGTTAATAATTTTATCTAAATTATTTAGAACGTATCTGTGTTCTTCATCAGTTAGCGAACTTCTATCGCACAGGCCTATAAGTAATTCAAGTTTTCTTTTTATTTCGTCTGTTTTCCCGGGTTGTTGTTGAACTTGACCAAATCTATTTAAATCTAATAACATATCCTCAATGACACTGTTATTTTCAGTATTAGAATTAACTACACCATCATCAGAATCCTTAAAAAATAACGATTTGCAAGCATGTATATGCTTGCAAATGTTAACTTTGATAACATTATCTATACAAGAGCATTTGAATGTATGAAAGCATATGTTGCACTTATCACATCTTGAACATAAATCAGAACAATTTTCGTTTGCCTTAACTACCAAGTATTGCTGAGATTTATCTGCCGAAGAGGTAACTAAGAATTTATTTTCATCTTCAAGACGTTCAACCATGTCTAACCCGATATTTTGGCTTGATGCATGACTTTCCCTAATTCGTTTTATTTTATCTGTCGGTGAATTTTTAGCTAATTTAATTAATCGTTTAAATAAGGCATCTCGTGCAATTTTCATTACAGCATTGATACTCTTGTCTAGCCTTTTAACCTTCTTTCCTTCTAAATATACGTGCTTTAATACCTTGTGAAGTGATTCCAAATACATATTGGTATTAATTCCTAAACCTAATCGGTAAGAATAGGCCCAGCATTCTGGACGATTGGCATAATAATCTTTAAAATATTGAGCAAACGACCAAGTATCCTGGTCTGCATCGAGATCAACTAAAAATTGATTTAAACTGTCCTTGAAATTTTCAATAGAAGTACACTGTAATACAACTCTCAGTGCCTTATATACGAGTGCTTTTTTCTCAGTTCCTCCACTTATTTTCGATAAATTGTTCCTCCAATTTCGATCAACATGCCATATACATAGCAGTCTATTAGGAACAGGTGACATTACATGGGACCAGGCATTGTAAAATGCCGGTGCATCATCTGACATGAATACATTGGCTTCGATAATCCCCACTTTCAACTTGACGTTTTCAAAAAAAACATTAAAAATTATTTCATCAGACCTATTTGAAAAACAAAATGCTACTGGACATCCTGAGCCAAATTCATCAATGGTCATTAACGTATACAATTGAAAATCATAAGCGTTCGTTCCATGGGTGCCATTGATACATATTTTGCTGTCACCAAATTGCAGCAACTGTTGAATTTGAAAAGACGTCATTATTATCAAAGCAAAATCGTTAATATCAAGAAGCCCTAAATCACTTTCAACACCTTGTTCTTTATACAACAATACTGGGCACTCATCACCTAAATTTTTCATATCTTCAACCCACAAATTAACGCTTATTGCATCGTTATGGTGGCGTTTTGTACTATAATCTATATGAAAATCTCTTGCAATATTGTGCAAGTCTTTCTTCTCTAAAAGTAGGATTCGTTGTGATTCTTCTTTCGTTAATCCAGCATCACGAATATCATTTAATATGTGCTCAAAAGTTACACCTTGTTTTAATTTGCCTAGAACACACAAAAAGTTTACATTTCAAATTATATAGGTACATTATAAATAAATATCTGAAAATACCTGCAATTTCGGTTCTTATTTCTTTGCTTAAAAAAATTCGACCAATATCGTGAGAATGGCCTAAATGGGTCATCCAAAACTTCACAGAAACAGGTTCGTCGCTGCTTTTAATCAAAACTTCAATCCTCGAAGGACATGCTTTCCCAGTTTTATTTGTTCCAATACCTTTTATACATCTTAAACCATTTCCTTTTTGTACGTACTCATAGGAACGATGGCAGTTGTAATATTGTTTTTTACTGCCATCAGCCAGCAATATATATGAAGTGTGAAGTACATACGATGACAAAGTGCGTCCTTCCATTTGGTCTTTCCACTGGTAAAATGCTGGAAAAAGTATCATAAATGATTATATTATATGAAATGATATTAATGACGTACCTGAAGAAGATTCACACTGGAACTCCTTATAATCAATTTCCACTTTATGTACACTTAATAAATGGTTTCGCAAGTCAGCATAATTTCTGAAATCTTCAGAACAATTTCCGAGAGGGCATTTAATTCTGGAAATTCGGGTCTTATTTTCCTTTGCAGCAGTATCTCCATGGACTTGCAATTGATGATGAGTTAAATTAGATTTATTGACAAATTGTTTACCACATACTTCACAAATTTCCTTAATAACTTTGGGTAGTACAGGATCCTTATTGTGCTTTCTTCTCATATGAGCGTATAGATTTTTCTTCTGGGTAAATTTAGTACCACACTCCTCGCAAATAATATTTTCGTCCATGATTTGAAATTAATTAATTGATAAATAATGAAATAATAAATTTTTCTAACTTCTTGATTTGAATTACAAAACACACACTTATCTAAATATATATACATATTAAAATTATTATATTTTACTGTTGGCTAACAACCGCTTTAAATTTACACTTATTTTTTGTCAATTTAAAACTCTAACCTCACTTGTAAACGTCAACGGCTAAAGATGGGTTTACGTCAGTGCAGTATAGATGTCACTACCGTCTCGCAGCCAAAATCACTTGTGTCGCGAGACACTCGTTCTTAAAATTAATAATAAAAATTTTATCAAAGAGACCCTTTTGTACTCACAACTTGAGTTTCGGAAAGCGTGGTGTATTTTGTGTTAGTAAATACGAATGCGCTATTGTAATTGAAAATAAAACAATCGAAAATAGCAAAATAACGCATTCGCACCCACTATGTCAAAACACACTCACTTACAAAAAAAGATAATTAAACTTTAATTACAAATTATGTTTTTATAAATAAATATTACGAACCCAAAATAGCTTAAGACCAAAAATATTGTTTATAGAATAGTATTATCTCAACGAATTTGCTATATTTTAAATACAAAAGCCTCCTAGTATTTTATAAAAATATTTAAGTAGGCGCCATCTGTTGATTAAATTAAAAGGGCCCTGAAAAAAGTGCGCCTTTTAAACAAATTTACAATAAATACAAATTTATTTGGAATTAAAAATCCAATTCAAAGATTAATCAAAAAAATAAAGTTTTATCGGCGCCACAAATTTTTAATATCACAAACGCGTATTTATGAAAAATGTTAAAGAATTTGTAATTGAGCTCTTTTACCTTGTAAAAATCATATAACTGGAACTCTTCACTCGACTCGCATTGAACGTCGATCCATCCACCAACCGTTTATAAATTTTCCAAAAATTAGTAAATTCTTCCAGACAATTGCAAGTTCTGCAAATCAAAATATTCTCCTCTCCAATTCTGGACAATTCCAAATTGATAACCAATAACTTTGGTCAAAACGCTAATCCAAGATCCAAAAAGAATTCTGGTCCTAATAAGATCAAGACGACCTCACTTATCAATCACTCAAAATTAACGCCTTTTTCGGCGGCCAAAAATAACTCAACAAAATGGCTCAATGTTGACTCTCTCACGACACTGAGTCGATTAACTTTTCTAGAAAAATTTTTCTTCTTGTCTATTTTTGATAACGCCCGAACTTGCGTTCTACGAACAATTTTATCGCGCGCTCACTTTTAAATTTTTAAATAATTTGCAATACAAAATAAATTCATAACTTCAAAAATTTTCAAATAAAAATAAGTTTGTTGGTGTGTTTAAAGTTACAAATCTTTCCTTTTCAGGTGTCTCTTTGATAAATCGTAAAATAACATAAAAATTAATAGAAAAACAAAATTATCAATTTCTACTTAATTTGCCAATAAAATAGATTTTTTAAAGTCGTTTCACGACAATATATAATATACAAGTTAGATTTGAACCCCATTTGTCTATAACTCTGTTCTTTCAGCAGTTTGAAACTGTCAGACGCATGCGCAGTTTCAAATTTAAGTCATAATTTTTAATCTGCGCATTCGTCTGACGGTTTCGAACTAATTTGAGTATTCGGAACACCCTGTATGTTTACCAAGTTTTTCAAACATATTTTTGTTTCTTTTTCTCGTTTGAGGTCTAAAAATAATATATTGCCTTTTGTCTAGGGTACTACTGCAATATCTAGCATCACCACATAAATTAAAAGAATCAATAACTAAAAAGTCGAAGATAAGAACATTACCTACATATTTATATCACAATTTTTTTAAATTAAAGCAGTGGCGGCTTGCCCAGGTCAAGAACCCCCCCCCCATTCTAAATTGAAAACAACCACTATTCAATCATAAAAATAGTGTAAATTATGTTATATTTATTAATGTAAATATTTTATAATTTTTTTGCAGAAATAATAGGTACATAACTAGAAACGGTTACAAGTACTCTAATGCGAAGTCTAAAAAGGTTTTTAAGAAATAAAACTAACCTTATGTATGATTATGAAAAATGACAGCTACTGAACAAGATACCAACTCCATAGCTCTCTGGCCTATGTCGCCATTCTTTTAATAGTTCTGCGAATTAGTTTGTTAAATTTATTAATAATTTTCACTTTGGACTATATCCAGCTTTTAGTAACCCAAAAACATTACCTGAATGTTTTTTTAATTGTTTACGTTTAGCTTGTATCTCGTGCTTCTTTAAATACTAAATCCAGAAAGGGATTAACTGTAATGTTATATCGTTGATTGAAAAATAACAAGATACGCAGCTTTATGAACAAAAACGTGCCATAGAAATGTGTCGACATGTAGATGGCGTTAGTTTTGCTTCTTCTGAAATACCCTACAGGGCGCCCACAAAAAAAAATTGTATATTTGACAAGTTGTTTTTAAATTCTAACTTATATTTATTTGACGTTTTAATCGCATTTTCAAACTTGGAAGAAAAGCAAAGTTTATTATTCATTATTTGAAATATTATTTAAACAACTTGTTAAATATAGCCGTTTTGTGGGCGCCCTGTAGGGCATTTCAGAAGAAGCAAAACTAACGCCATCTACATGTCGACACATTTCTATGTCACGTTTTTGTTAGTGCTGGGACATCGATACAAATCATCGATGTTGAACATCGATGTCGACATCGAACCTGGACATCGATGTGCGCATAACATCGATGTTTTCGTGACATCAATGTTATTGCATATTAGTTTAAATAAATCAGGAAAAACACTATTATAACAAAAAATTTATTTATGAATATTAATAAATGCTACAAATTAAAAAATTAGCAAATAAAATAAGCAATTATTTAGTGGCTACGCTACATATCTACAGGGACGTGCTCATAGGGGGGGGGAGCTTCCCCCCCCCCCCAATGCTGCAGAAAGTTGGCAAAAAGTTGACAAAAACACCCAAAAGTTGGTTAATTTGCCATTTTTTATGTCTAAATTTACTAAATGCTGCAAAACTTACAAAAAGTTGACAATTTTGAATTAATTCAGTTGGAAAATTTGAAATTTCTCCGCCCCCCCCCGAAAAAAGTTGGCTGGGCACGTCCCTGCATATCTACCTGTAACATCGAAAGGCTAACATCGAAAAGCAAACATCGATGGTTTCGAAGTTTCAAAACGTCTGACGCGATGTCAAAATATCGAACATCGGTCGGGCTAACATCGATGTTTAGAAAACATCGATGAACATCGCCCAGCACTAGTTTTTGTTCATAAGGCTGCGTATCTTGTTATTTTTCAATCAACGGTTATATTCTATTACGAATTTTTCTTGCAAAATTTTTGAAATTACGTTAAAGAAATTTTTACGACACTTTATATTTATTTTTCTCCATTCGACTTTCTCATGTTGAAAGTCTTTTAAAATAGACAATAATTTCTATGGAGTTGTTTTTTCGCATAATTATGTAATTTCGTTACAAACAAAATGTCATAAATTGTTTCCAAATGTATCGTTTGGTTTTCACTGTATTTTTAGGAACACCAACATTAGATTTATTGTCTCCTCACTTAAACTTCTCCAACGGTCCATTTCTAAGTTCAACAATTAAATATTGTTGACTTAAATAAAGTTTTTTTTTGACATAATGTAGAATGCACTTTTTATTTTAGACACACAATTTTTACTGCGTTTAATTTTTTTTAACTTCAGGATACTTTTAGAACCCGGTTAAATAATAATTAATATCATAATGCAAGTATAACTTATGAAATGTTTAGCGCAATACTCGAAAACGGCTACTGCAAACCCCGAAATATAATTCGTTTTTGGACTTGGACCGTATATACAAACGAACAAACCTAGGATTGTGCGATTGCGAAATATCTGAATCGAAGTTAGTGTGTCATAAAAACCTTCCTCAAAATTAAATGCATTGCTTGTTTCATGATTTGGGGGTCTACGTCTATGTAAAAACTTTATGTACTATGTTAAGCAAAAAATACGTCCCAGGAAGCAGAAAGAAAACACTCCGATTATAATTAAATAAATTTTAATATTTTCGAAAATTGTTAATTTAAATGGGTAAACACATAAATAAATATAGAATTTTTTAATAAAATTGTAAAACAAAAACATTCTCTTAATAACAAGACTTGTTGCAGCAATATTATTTAGTCCTGCAAATTGATGATGAATGGCATTTCGAGTTGAACTTGACCATTTTTGTGACTTCCTGATGTTATTTACGGGTGCTCATTCACTATCGAATAACTTTTATTCTGACGCGTTGTAAAGTCATTTAGATACAAAAGGTTTTAGTTGTATTAAGATGATCCCCTCAGAACGATTCGACTGTTATTTTACAACAAAGTACTTATTTATATGTTTACACCTGATATTTGCTTTTAAAAATATGTTACCCTCTTGTATTATTATTTATAGCATAAAGTAATTATGCATAAATAATAATTTATTATAAACTTTTAATCAGTGTCCAAATCTATTAGCATCAACACGGATTGGGAATCTCTTCATTTTTTGTGATTCTTTAATATTGGTCTTACCACTGAACTCTTCCCTCTATATTTCTTTTTAAGCTGACATTGTCCACATAATCGCAAATAAATATTTATCATTTCTCGCGTTATATTACAGTATTTCTTTTTAAGTTCTCTCTCCATACACCTGGTTCGTTTGTGTCCAGTATCTATGTGAACTTTATGCATTACTTCGTACAACTCATCCGCATGACAAAAGTATTTGATCTGGTCTTCATCCGTAGAACGTCTTTGTATTAATTTTTCGGTATCGCCAATAGTCAAAACGTCATATCTTCTCATCCGCCGATAATCAAGTGTCGTGCATGATTCACCGTGTTTCTTTTTCTTTAGAGAAGATTTTATCTCACCCAGAATATTATTGTACTTAGCAGGGGTAAGTATGAACGCATTACTCGCATCACACTTATTTATGTATTCATCTAATTTCAACTTGAAGTCGTGTTTGGAAACAGTAGACATCGCACGAAAACATGTGCGTATAGACTGACAACCAACCTGACTCTGAAACAAACAAAAAAAAAAATATTTCGCATTTGCACAATCCAAGGTTTGATAATTTGTATAATAATATGGTCAAAACCAGAAAACGAATTGCATTTCAATTGGTTTAAAAAACGTCTAATGACCATTTACGGGCATTGCACGCACACTTTGACTGTACGTTTTTTCAAATTTGCTTTCTATTTATCTACTCATCTATTTCTGATGCAATAAAATGATTTTGGGTATCTTTTTCAGGGATTTCAAAAAACTGCCGATGAAGAGAAATAAGACAACGATTAGAATAGCTGTAAGTGACAGATTCTCTTTAGCTTTATTAGTAAAAGTGGATTTTGGTCCTTCAAAGTGCTCAGTTTATGATGAAAGAAAACAAAATATGTATGTAGATACTAGAACAATTGAAAATAAGTAGGAATATTATTTATTAAAAAGACCTTGAATTTTCAATCAGAATTCTGCTGTTGTACAGCAAAGCAAAAACCAGGAAAATTTTCATAATTTCGGACGCGCTGAAAAATAAAAATCCAAAAATTAGAGACTGTGGTTGGATTTAGAAAACTACTTAGGCAAGTTTGAAGTCGTTTAAACGAAAATTGTTGGTGGGATGGAACAAAATAAGTACATCGATTAAAAAAAATATGCGGAAAAATTAATGTTGTGTGAAGCGATTTAAGTTTCGTATTAAAACCAAACAAGGCCACTTTGAGAAGCTTCAAATGAGTTGTTATGGTTTCTGCTATATTATTACTAAAAGTTACTTTATATTTCTCTCAAGCTTTGTTTATTTTTTGCTTTTATTCACCACTGTCCTCAATGATATTTAATTATTATTATTATGAATTATAATGTAATTAGACCCCAAACCAACGCAGTACAGCGGAAGGGTTCGTAATTTAGAAGAAATTATTATAATATAATATGTGCGTACGTTCTTTTGATAACAAAAAAGCAAAAAGCAGGTTTTCCCTCGCTTCCAATTTGGTGTAAATGAACAAAACATTTCTGAATCGTGTTCGCCTCCACTGTATCTCGATGGTCTGAAGGATCCTTTATGAACCCCAACACCTATTCGTTTGCACCGTAGTTTATTAAATTACGCTTAATCACAATCAGGGACGGGTCCAGTAACTTTTTCAAGGGAACTAATTCTATAGATCAAAAAGAAAAATTAGTTTAGTTAGTAGTAAAATTAGTTTTTATGTCTTATAAACCAGATCTGCCCTTGAATCGAGCCCCTGGCGTCAGGTTCGCAAAGTTGAAAAAAGCTTATTTTAAAATCAAACCTTAAAGTTCAGGTTTGCTAGAATGGTGTTAGTGTTGTGATAAAAGATAAATTAAGTCATCTTTAAATGTGGACATTTCTAAAGCTGAGAGGCTTCCAGAGATTTGTGTCCAAATGTACCCCACTCTCTCATACATTTACTAATTTCATTAATATTCACATTAAATAGATAACATTAATTCAAAAAGTAGCATTAATTAGTCTTAATTATAGAAGACACATGCATAGATAAAAATATTGTTATGCCCTTTCTAATATCTCCATTAGTAGAGTGACTCTGCTTCAGACAATTTTGTTAGCAAATCCAATTTTTTACTGTCTGAAATATGCAGTGTAACAAATTGCAACAGTTACAAGTAACATCATTTAAAACATAATCACTATACTATAACTTTTCGTCTTTTCCATATAAAACATTTCTTTTGGTCCAATATTGATTGCTTCCTTGCACTACATTTTCTTGTTTAAATTTATCTTTATTTTCAGTTTCAAGAAATAAATTGTGTTTAGTCTCTTGAGCTCTCATTAATATTTTTTTCTTTAATCCATTGTTTGGTTTCAAAAGACATTTATTTCTGGATATCAGTGATTTCATCAAAAATTATCAGAATTTTAGTTCTCATAAATTAAAGATTCCTTCAAATGGATTTAGTTATTTTCCGTTACATGGCATTGCAAGTATTGCTTTGCATATTTTTGAAAATCACCTGGCTGGTTTTTGACAAGATTTATCATTAGAAACATAAAATTTAGTGAACGATTTATTCCATTTTACGTTTCGTACTTATTTCCATATTTGAACGTTCGAGTGACCTGCTTTTTATTGGACAAGTGAGTTTTTCCAATCCAAATTATTTGGGATTCCATTTAGTCACTGTGATTTTGGGATTACTCTTGGTTACCGGCTTATTTTGGAGTATTTGCTGAGAGAATCCTATCTTCATTTGAAGAATATCATTGTTCAAAACTTTTAAGATCTTTTGGGTAATTGACAAAAATTTTAATTGAAGATTCTTGGACTCTCGAGTCCAAAAGTCCAGTTTTTAACTTTATTTCGTTTAACGTTTTTTTTTGTTTTATGAAAGGTTGAGAAAAGTGAAAGTAGAAAGTTATTTTGTAACGTACTGTTACGAGTGCGTCAATTTGCTTTCGACTCTCCAGTTTCCTCCAAAAGTTTTCCTTCCAACCAGGCAGTTCAATTTTTATAAATTGTTCAGAAGATAAAATTTTGGATATTTTGGCATTTCAAAGCTTTATTCTACAATAATTCTAGTAACATTTCGGCTTATCTAATTTTACTTTCGACATACACAATAATAATAATAAAAATGTAAGACAGATCCTGTTAACGTTCTCCCTGCGCATTTTACGTAGAGCTCAGAACTCATTTCACCAACCGATGAACACTGTTTTGCTGTATATAAAACCGTAATTAATTCATTTTGGACAACAAGTGGAGCTGCCTCGTTGTTGCTGCAAGGTCTTGAATTGGGGATTTCGTGCCATAAAACCTTTTAGCCAATCATAAGAAGCTGATTTATTAATCTTCCAGTTTGCTGGTATCTTTTTATTCTTTTGCTGACCATATTCATAAGCAAATTTTCTTGTTTCCTTAGACGTAAGAACTCCATTATGAAGATCTGCAGAAGTTAGCAAGTATTCCATTAAAAGGATCTCTTCCTCGGACGAAAAAATTTGTGAACTAACAAAATTTGGCGTGAAAACGATATTTTTATCCTTTTTGTATTTCACAGCATATCTCTTTAAGGTCATCTTGTCAATGTTGTATTTTTTGGCGGTACTCCTTATTGCTTTATTTTCATTTACTACTTCTAGAACAGCGCTTTTTAAATCCTCTGGAGAGTTCTTCCTGCGCTTTCTGGATTTCCTTTTAAGCGGCATCTATAATATAATAAATTTAACTTAGCTAAGTAATTGCCGTAGTGTGCCATATCACATTTTGGCACACTTTTACTTCAATGCAAATTTAAAAAAATAGTTGTGCTCATAATAATAATAATCTTTATTACATCAAGTAATAAAATAAACTTATAATTATAAGTTTGATATGCAGATCGGTCTTTCTAAAGCAAAATGTGCCAAACCTCCCTAGACAACAAATTTATAAAATACACAACTTAATCAAATCAAATTAAATATCGAGTTATTAAAAATTAAATTTAATTTAATATCAACGAGTTAATAATTTATCATTTTAAATATTTTTTACGACCAGCAGTCTGGCGTAAATCAAACACGGATGACAGTGCGGGAAACCGCGGTTCAAATCCTGATTGCGTCTGAAATTTGCTGTGATCTAAAGAGTCCAATATCGATCTGTGGACTATGGGGAAGGCAACGGGAAACCACCCCATTAATATTTCCCTAGTAAAGGACCTCTTGGCTTTAGCCAGTAGGATCTTACCAACGTCCGATATCGGATACAGTACTCGAAGAAGAAGAAGAAATATTTTTTAAATCAAATCAAGTTATATAAGATTAAAATTTCTAATACATAATATTATACTGATAATTTACAACAGTGTGGTCTATGTAGTGCAACTTGATAAACATATCACAATTTTTTAGGCAAACCAAAAATGTATTAGACACTTTTAAAACTAAAAATATTAAAAGTTGACACAATGTAGATTACTAAAAGTATAATTTTTACAAACGTTTTCGCTATACTATAGCATCGTCAGGTGATTAAACAGAAAATGTCAAGAGAATTTTGGTTAAACATACCAGCAAAAGAGGGGCATGGAAAAATAAGTTTTTGAGGAATTTTTGGATTTATATTTTTGAATTTAGGAGATTATTTGAAGGTTAATGTTGGGTTTATACAGGAGTAAAATAATTTAGTAGGATGTTAGTTGAGGGGGAAGGTTGGATTAGATGAGAGAGGGTTACTGAAGATATTTAACAATGGCAAATTGTTCAGATCAGATTGGCTAAGATGGATCGATATTTTAGTCTATTAACTTCCATAGCCTATGGAAATTAATTCAATCTGATCTGAACAATTTGCCATTGTTAAATATCTTCAATAACTCCCCCCCCCTTAACTAACATCCTACTAAATTCTTTTACTCCTGTATTCGCGTTTTACATTAACAAAACGCCACCACGCGGAATAATTTCAAACTCGTTTGTAACGTATAGTAAGTACCAACATAAACACTATAAACAAACATTTTTTTTGTTTACATCATGGACTTAGAAAGATAGGACTAGCAACTAAGCTTAAAATGGCGAGCTCTTAACCGTATGGGTTCATCACTTCTACCGCTAGGATCGCTGAATTCCTGTTCCAAAATATTCATTTGAATATTTTATTTTCAAATTATTTTCATTACAAAACTTACTTTTTCATACATATAAAGTTTTTATAAATAATAAAATACGTTATTTAATAAGTAATTATATAATTTCGATTATTTAAAAAATAATTTCTATTAATTTTTATCACTATTCCAAGCATGCGCGTTGTTGACAGCTGTCCAATTTTTTTACCGAACTTAATCCTTTGTAGTTTGAATAAAAGTGCACGTACATGTATGAAAAATGCATTACTGTTTTTAATATATAATATATTTTCAATATTTAATTTTTATTTTCATATATTGGTTAAATTAATAATTTTCAATTTGAATTTAAATCGTATTTTTGGAACAGGAATTCAGCGATCCTAGCGGTAGAAGTGATGAACCCATACGGTTAAGAGCTCGCAAATTTTAAGCTTTCAGGTAGGGAGTTGCGGGTCCTATCTTTCTAAGTCCATGGTTTACATTAACAAAACGCCACCACACGAAGTAATTGGAACTGCTGAAACACGTAATGTTGTTATTGACGGTGGCACCACCAACGGTAATGTAAAACGCGAATAAACTCAACATTAACCTTTAAGAGGGGCATTTTTTTCAGGGCCCTTTTAATTTAATCAACAGATGGCGCCTACTTAAATATTTTTATAAAATAAGAGGAATTTGCTATATTTAAAATATAGCAAATTCGTTGAGATAATACTATTCTATAAACAATATTCTTGATCTTAAGCTATTTTGAGTTCGTAATATTTATTTATAAAAACACAATTCATAATTAAAGTTTAATTATCTTTTTTTGTAAGTGAGTGTGTTTTGACATACTCAATACGAACTCAAAATAGCTTAAGATCAAGAATATTGTTTATAGAATAGTATTATCTCAACGAATTTGCTATATTTTAAATACAAAAGAATCCTCTTATTTTATAAAAATATTTAAGTAGGCGCCATCTGTTGATTAAATTAAAAGAGCCCTGAAAAAAATGCCCCTCTTAAATAATCCCCTAAATTCAAAAATATAAATACAAAACTTATTTTTCCATGCCCCCCTTTTGCTGGTATGTTTAACCAAAATTCTTTTGACATTTTCTGTTTAGTCACCTGACGATGCTATAGTATAGCGAAAACGTTTGTGATACATAATATACTGCATTCCACTTTCGTAATAATTCGTTTTAACTTCAAAAAAATAGTTCAAATGTCATCATTAAGGGAGGCATGTCAATGGGCAAGCTCTCCAATATGTTGGAGTAATGTTATTTTACATTAGTTTGTAATTCATCAAACAATGTTGCTTATTGTCCCGGACAGATTGTAACAAAGCATGGAGTCAATAAAAAAGAAAAAGTCATCATTTTTGACAAATAAAGCAGATTGTACACAAATTATTATTAATACATTCCTTAAGATACCTACGTTTAGATTTGATATTTCGTACGAATATTATGAAATTTATGAAGGACAATAATTCTATCTCTTTTAATGTCATTTACTCTGCAAGTCGTACTACTGTTTTTTACTTCCTTCATATTATTCGTGTGATAAATTCCAGATCTAACTGTACCTTTAGACCATTTAAACTTATAGACAGGTCCCTCCCCACTCCTCTTTGAATACAAACTCAAGCAAAGTGTGACTTCTAGAAAATAAATCACCTTAACATCTATACCTGGACCCTAGCGATTTATGATATATTCTTGAGGGGTTATTTTTGAGGCAAAATAACCTGATATATAACCTAATGGTAAGTAAGCTTTACTTCATGCAAAGAAGCACGAAATCGGACTAATTTTAATACAAATGTGAATTTCGCAACCTTGCAAATGTAAAAATAAAACAATTAATTATAATCATATGTTTATTTTAACAAAAATTACATCTTTCAATGAACAAAAATTACAAATTGTGAAAATGGTTTTTGATTATATTATTCCTAGTTTGTACAGGAGGTTTTTTAATTCTTGAAAAGAAACGTGGAATTTGACAATTTTCAATTAATTCTTCCAATTCTACAGCATCAAGATGATCTGGTACAGGTGGTGGTTGTAGGTCATGCATGGAATGTGCAATATTTTCTAGAACAGCTGTAGCTACTACAATCATCATAACTGGGTCTAAATCCTTAAATCTCATTCCATATGCAAGAACAGGAAAACGTCGCTTCCAATTGCGAAATAACTGATCAACCAAATGAAGAGTTTTCTTGTGTGCTTCGTTAAATAACTCTTCAGCTCTTGACGTTGGATTCATCACAGGAGTTAAAAAATAATCAGTCAATGCATAACCATTATAGCCTGATAAAATTAAAAAAGTGTGAGCAAATTATAATAATATATGTATAAAATTATTTTTACCTAATAGTAAACTATTTGGAAATTCACCAACTTCAATTCTGGCACGTATAAGACTGTTACTATAAATTCTGGAATCGTGTACAGATCCGGGCCACCTTGCAACAATGTTTATCATATCTTGATTTGCGTTTGAGATTACTTGAACTACAAGAGAATAATATGATTTTATGTTCTTGTAAATTTCAGGTTCTTTTTCAGGCGGTCGTATTTTTATGTGGGTACAATCAATTGCTCCTATAATATTTGGAAATCCAGCCACTTGATAAAAATCATTTTGAACTTTCTGAATTTCGGTAACTGTTTTAGGCATTTTTATATATTCAGGGCGTAATTTTGTAATTGCTTCCGACACTCTTAAAATGATCTTATTTGTTGTTGAAACATTTATTCCACTAAAATGACCACATGATGCATAATAGCATAAAGTTGTTAACAACTGATTCATAGGAGAAATATTGATACTACTAAAAAGTAAAAAATGGTTTAGAGTTTTTGTTTTAAACAGTAATTAATTTCTTATAAATTTTATTAACTTACATATCTTGCTGAGCTTCTAATTGATTTTCTATGCGAGTTAGCACTTTTAAGCAGGTTTGTTTTGTAAGACGAAAACGTCTATAAAATCTATGATCATCCATGTCATGAAAATAATTAGATCTTGTATAAATTAATCTAGGAGAATTTAAGTTCAAGATTTCCGCTACGTCCAAATTGTTGTGGTCCGGTGTTAATTTAATACACTACACAATATTAAAATTTTGACATAAATACTTATAAATTACGACAACATCGTTATTTTTATATTAATAAGCAATTCTTAAGGGGCATCTCTCAGTATATTTACAGGCTTTGCTTTAAATAAAAAAATGTGCAAAATTTAACTATGCAAATTGCTTTCAAATTTGAGATATTAAAAAAATTACTACTTTAGATATATAGTTTTAGGTAAAATTTTGTTAAATCGTTTAAAATTCAATTACTTTTGGTTTCAGATTAAGTTGATTTGTGGAAAATCCGCTAGTGCAAATACAGGATTTTGGTGGCAGCGGAAGGATTTTAATAATACAAACACCTCCAATATTACAGCACGTTAAATTAAATTTAAAAAATATATTAGGTAACTGTAGAGCAAATTTGCGTAATTTCGCAGCATTTTGCGTAAAATTTATTATGTTTACTCATGCACAAATATATTTAGGGTCAGGCAGAATTCAAACGCCCTAACCCTTCAATCCAAAAGCTCACCATCCCACCAAACTACCGATATGTAGTTATTCTAATTATTAGAATAATTATTATAAATACGTGATATTAAACCAATATTATTTAAAGATGTGTGGTTTCAAAATAATGCCTCTATTATAACAACAATACCTGCTACTAGACAAAGTACTATTGCACTTCAACTAATGTAGTTATAATCAGATTTATTTCTAACATTTTTATGATGAATTAAATAAAATAAATAAAATCGAAGTAAAAAAATGTTTAATGCTATAAAGTATAAATAATCAAAGTATTTATAATAAACTGTATAAATAATTAACGATTGATTCAAAATCAAGAAGTCATTTTTGTATGCATTATTCGAAGGTCTCTCTCTTTTGAGAGTCTGCATGTTTCTTAACCCAATTAATTGCCATCCATTCGTTAACACCCAAAGTACTAAGAAAAAACCGTTTACATACATTATAGCGTTCATTATTTTTGGGTAAATGGTAGATTAATGTCCAAGTTCGGCGTGATTTATTATTTGGATGTTTGTTAGTGACAGTCGGTTGTTTTGTTGGACTCAGTTCTACGAGATCACACACCATAATTTGTTTCTCTTCCCATGGTAAGTCCCAAAATTGTTCAAATATTTGTTTCCTATCTTCTTGTGTAAAAATCTTACATTTTCTTATTCTGCTTGTCTTACACATGTTAGAACTGCACATTGGTCCCATCTTTCTTTTTTCCCTTTTGTCTGAACTTTTTTTGACCACAAATTTTATACCTTGTCTTATTCTGGTATATCCTGTGTATCCTTCACCTTTCATTCTTGCTAGTTTCATTTTATTTCTTTCTGCACTGGTACGCGAAGATTTCTTATTTCTCTTCTTTGATTCTTTACTGGAGTTAAGGTAGACTTCTTCTGTTGGTTTCTCTGGAGAACTTCCTCCCATGTGTGGAAGCTCACCAAAATCACAATATTCTCCCAGAATAAAATGGGGACCATCTCCTGGTTCTCTCAATAAGTCGCTAGCAGCTGAATTATTATAATTTGTGTTTTCTTGCATCACATTTAGAAGATTATTTTCAGTTGTTCTTGTAAAGGCCAAAGTATTACAATCATTACAAGCAGTTTCTAGAAGAATACAAAATAAAGACATTAATAATAACAGAAAGTATTAAAGACAAATTTGATTATATTATATTAAAGAAGTTAAAATGTGTAAAAATTAAAGTTCAAATATTTCCCATTTCTGATATGTCGTATGTATTGCTCATGCACAGGATTTTATGTATAGTGCATTCACTTTGAGTTGACAGAGTGTCAATCGTTCTCCCTTCATATCTACTGAGCAGATATTTGGCTCCACCCTGTCAACTCAAAGTGAATTCACTATAAACCCTAATACATAAGCCCATACATTAAACATTAAAGAGTTCCAATATTTGCCCTTTAATTTTTACATAGTATTTGAAAAACATCTCCGATTTCTACATAACTTTGGGATAACATTTAAAAAATACCTGAATGGATTCAATAATTTTGTGTATCATCAGAAAGCTTTAAATAAAATGAAAATTATATTCTTACCTGAGGGCACATCTTTTCTGTTTCGAGTACGACTTTTTTTCGCTTTATTCTTCGCATTCGATATTAAATTCTTAACACGTGTTGAAACGTTATAAAATAATCTTTTCTCGTTCATCTTTTTCTGAAATAAAAACATTATACAGACATTTATTTGTGTAAACTATAATATAGTTATTATGTGTTTATTTGTTCAAAATATTATTACAGTCCAATCTCGGTAATCTGAAAACACTGTAATACAAACTAAAATGAAAATGTGCTTACTTTGTAGTAACACATTTTTGTTATTTTATGGATTTATTTTTCATTTCTAATGAAATTTACCAATTCGACCAGTCATATTTATGACTTCAGATTAACAAAATTGCACTGCATATTTTTTCAAACTGAATAATAAAGAAATTTTATCGTCTCTGCCCCTTATGATGAGTTTCATGTAAGTCACTTAAAATTTAATAGAACTTTTATTAGCATAAAGAGAAGTTAAATTTTAAGTGACTTATGTGAAACCCACCATTAGCTTGTGTTGTAATAAGGATACATTAAAACAATAACAAGTATCTCATGGCAAGAAGTTGACGAAACATTTCTAATAGCACGTATCTGGTGACTATTATACTATTTGATTTTATACCTTTGGTAGTAACGAACTATAAAAATAGTGAAGTTTACTTACCTTCTAGTAACAAAGTAGAAAAACACATATCAGTTTTCAGCAAACTAATGTAGTTAACTGAGATAAGTGTTATTATTAAAAGGACTAGTGGTGCCACGTGTTAAGACACAAGGTCTGCAATTTAGCTTCTCTTTCACTTTCATATTATTAACTATGACACAAAAGGCATTAGAAATAAAGTATGTGGAACAGCATAACGAATGCAATTAAGCTCTTAACTCATTTTCGATAATTGCCGAGATACGTGGTATTAGAAATAGTCCGTCGATACAAAGAAATGTTTGATGGAAAAATTCATAAAATAGATAATCTATAATAGTGTAGTCAATATAGTGCAACTTGATAGTAAACATATCATAATTTTTTAGACAAACTAAAACTGTATTAAACACTTTTAGAACTAAAAATATAAAGTTTTCGCAATGTAAAATATAATTTTATTCACAAATGTTCTCGTTATACAATATCATCAGGTAACTAAACAAAAAGTTTCAAGAGAATTTCAAAAAAAGGAGCGTGGAAAGGGTGAGCTTTTAAAGATTTTTGAATTCAGTTGTTTTTCTTGATTTTTTGAAAACAAAAGCCACGGTTATTTTCAGGTATCATTTTTTATTATTAAAATTTAAATTAAATTATATTTGAAATTTTAAAATACACAGTTTAACAACAAAACAGTCATGAACAAAGTCTTGATATAGCATACATAGCGTAATTACCAAATTTCCCTTGAGTCGAAGTTACTTGTTCCGCTTGTTTAGAGCCCTTACTGCAACCTTCTTTGAAAAGTTAGTCATTCGATTGCAGCCAGTCTTGTCGATATTCTTTATCAAATAAGGCTCAAATCGAAAACCGAGCTCAAAATTATCGAAAAATGTATTTACATTTTCGTGATTGAATTAAGTTGCTCACAACAGTGATGTATTTTCAGGATTCTTGATGAATAACCGTGGATAAGCCAACGTTTCTCGACAAGAACCCTCGCAACCAGTCCTTTGTGGCTTTTTCATTATGAATCCATGTTATAGGTGGAGCTATACCATTTGCTTTTGCATATTGAAATGCTAACTCTCTTACTTGCACATATGTCAACCCACTATGCATATTAGATGATGATTTTAAATGAGTGACAAGCATATCTTCTTGTTCCTTAGAAAAAATGCGTTTGTTACCTATATTTGGATGGTGGTGATAATCTTCTTGATTACTCTTAGCTACATTGACTATAGATGCCAAATAAGATTTTGAAATGTTGTAAGTTTTGGCTACAGATCGAACTGACTGCTTTTTTTCAAGAACTTCTTTAACAGCTAGTTCAATATTGCAGCTTGTAGGTCGTACACGCTTTCGAACAGGAGAACTCTGCAAAAAATTATGCATTGTTGAATGTAGTTTTCAAATGATTATAAATAATGTAAACCAACAATCCCTAGACTATAATAGCTGCGTTTTGAAACGGACATACATTGAATCGAACGTCCTTTTCATTACTACAGTATATGTCCACGTTAAGGCATTCATGGCCTTTGTTTTGAAATTAAAAAATCTCAAAACAAATAATTTAAAAATATTTTATATTTGCATAAGTACTTATTTACAAAAATGGTTATACTAACTAAAAAAAATCACTTCATAACAACTCACCTTGACTATAGTTCGCTCTTTTCACAAAAATGTTAGTAAATGTCATCAAAATCTTTTAATGACTGTCGTTCTTATGTCGTTAATAGGATTCAACTGTTACTTGCGTGACATAACGTATGCCATAAGGTGTTTCCTTAGTACAATTAGAGAAAAATTTCTTGGATATACCTACAGCACGAGTTATGATGAATGTCTTTATTAAAACCCGTCCGTTTCGTTGCAAATCTCCTCTACTTATTTTGTACTCATTTGCTTGTACCACAAAAAGAAATTTTGTATTCCATGCCATGCAAGAGAAAACCTTCAATGAGTTAATATTAAATTAACAGGAATACAGCAAAAATTAATTTAAATAGTTAAACAGGGCAAATGCAAGCTGTAAAACTAAAGTAAAACAAACAACTGCAAAAATCCAGGTTAGTAGCCATAATGTCCACCACCTCGAAGTGACATAGTTCTCAATCAAGATGGTATTGAATGGGCATACTGATCAGCTTATCACACTTAGCTGGAGGGAGCCATTAAAAACCATTGAAAATTAAAATGAGAAGATTAACCAAATTTCTCGGAAATCTTTCAGAAATTCTCAGTTTCCGCAGAGCCCAAAGGTTTTCTATATTGTAAAAAAAATCTGGATTTTGGGGTGGTCAGTCCGTAACATTAATAATAACATTGGTAAAGCAATCGATGACAATCTTAGCATAGTATATAAAAGTATTATTCTGCTACAGGCTAAAATCATCACCAAGTAATTGTTTATTTTCAAGTTTCACTTTTAAAGATTTAAATATACCGTAGCAATGACTCGTTCCTTCTAATACCACAATTTTTTCGTACTCCTGCTGAACACATATACCCGTCAAATCATTAACCCCGCATCTAAAGAATTTAGTGTGGGTTTAGTGTATTTTTATCAATAAACATCTGAAGATTTCCTCTAAATGTACACTAGAGACTAGACTGTTGATTTATTTCAGGAAAATCATTAATTCATCGCCCCATAAAATTTTTTACCAATAATTTAAGTTTTAAAATCTTAAAAATTATTCAGATCACGTTTTCAGCACTCTTACACCGCCAGACACACTTTTGATTTTGATTACACAAATTTTGAGCATGCAAAACAATTATTTTAAAAGACTAGTAAAATAAGTGAAATGCTCCATATCAAAACAACAAAACATAACGTAAACTTTAAAGAAGACACAAAAAACCTGAGCATAATCTACGCCTATGTTTTAGAATAAAGATATTTATTTTAATTCATCTACATAGTTCACTTTGTAATATCTTCTTCTTCATATGCTTCTTGACAGAAGCGTCGCGATCAATTTAATATGTTATTATTAAATAGCTTTCTTGGCGGATTACTCTCGGTGGTTTGCCATTGCCTTCGGAGAGGTGAGGGTCATAATGAAGTCGGATAAATGTAGCCAAGTTGAGGATCAAACCTAGGGCTTCTAGCCTAGAGTCCGGTCCTTAGCTCACCTCTCTCTTTTATACTACTTTTGATTGCTTATCTTATATTATGATTATATTACTTTGTAATATAATTATTCAAAAATTTCATAATATTTGAATTTGTCATTTTACTATTAAGTATTTCTCAACAATGCTTAAAATAAATTAGCGAAACGTTGAAGATCTTCAGAATCTAATTATTAAATAGTCCACTAGCCCAAAAATAATAAATTAAATATTATTAAATGGACTAAAAAATTAATCCTTAATAGTTTTTACAATCAACATAAAATAAATTCAATCAAAAGTAAAATCATGTAAATTTAATAAAATTTGCATAAAAACAGTAATTATATTTTATATTGGCTGGTAAATATTAATCATATTTTACTTTTTATTGAATTTATTGTCCAGTCATTCAAGTCAAAATTAGGTAAAAATCTCGGAAATTGAGATACCCAGCTGTAAACTCGTAAAAACTTGTATTTTGGCATCCTAAAACTTTTCTTAAAATTCACACATGATCCGATGTAAGCAACTGTAAAAGTCGGAGGTCAAAGGTAACAAAAATCGATTTTTTTGCCAATATCTCGTTTCCTACGTGTTTTACGCTATTTGTATTTATTATCAATATTGTAGAAAATTAGATTCTCTACAACTTTTGTTTCAAACATTTTTTCATACGTTGAATCATTTTCGAGATAGAGGGCAGAGACGCGCGGTTAAAATACCATTATTAATTGTATAGTTGTACACTACGAGATCAAATTAAGAATACCGACATAAGGAGAGATCTAAACATCTATGACATCAATGAAAAAATCCAGGAATACAGAGGTAAATGGAAAGAACATGTTAATAGAATGAATGAAGAATGAATACCAAAACAAATTCTGGAATACAAACCATATGGAAAAAGAAATGTTGGCCGCCCGCGACGAAGATAGAAAGAAGTATGAAGACCAAACAGGCTAATAAAGCCTAACCCATGAAGTAAAGAAGAAGAATTGTATAGTTGTATTAATGCACACGTTTCCACGCAACCTATGTACTATGGAGAATACAACTTGAGTAAATTTTAGAATCGCTTTTTCTCAGAAATGGTGAATCTCAGGAAAAAAGTGCAAGGACAATTTTTGTAGATAATTAAATGATCTACACTTTTTGTCTAAATTATTTTTCGCATAAAACTAACCGTTTCGCAAAAAAATTTAAAAAACCAATTTTTGTGACCTTTGACCTCCGATTTTTACAGTTGCTTACATCGGATCATGTGTGAATTTTAAGAAAAGTTTTAGGATGTCAAAATACAAGTTTTCACGAGTTTACAGCTGGGTATCTCAATTTTCGTAGGTGAACCCCTTAAATGATTGGACTATTAGGTCAATATTAGGTTAATTTAGGTCGGGTTGCACCAACGTCTATTAAAATTGGCATATTAAGTGCTATTATCATAATAGCTATTACTCTGTTAAAATTATTTTAATAACGTTATTAGGCTATTAGTTTAATATTTTAATAATTGCTAAGGCAACGCTATTGTCATTGTCAAAACTTTGCAGTTAGAACTGCCCTTATAATGGTGTATTTTCACATTAATTTTCATTTCTAAAGAAAAATTCATCCTAAGTTGTCTTTTTTCAATTACATTTTATATACACAGGGAGTAAATTTATAATTTAAATATACCGCAGCAATTTGTTAGATTTTTGAACATCTCACGACGTGAGTTCCTTGCTGAAATCATTGCACATTGGAATTGTATAACGGCCACAGAAGATGTAAAAGAATAGAAAATTTTCACATCGCTCGGTCCTATAAAAACATTTTCATAAGCGACAAAGTTTAAAATTTATGCCCACAAAATTGTGAAGCTTGAGAAAATTACCTCGTTTTTGATAAGGCTTGTCCAAAATATTAATATTTCTATCTTTCACTTGCTTCCTTGAAAAAGTTTTGTTGTTTAAAAAAATTTATTTCAAAATTCAACGATTACTTGTCAACTTTGATGTAGTTCATAACCTAAAAATCTATTATTTATGTCAAAGTTATTACCCTGTTAAACTATTACCCTGTTAAATTTTTTTGCGTTGCACCAACATTTTTTTCAATTAAAAATCTCATATTAGTTATTATGAAATTCAGCAATGGTTGCCATACTAATTTGACATTTCTCGTTTGTTTAAGAGCAATATCCAGTGCTTAAGTACAATTTTTGTGTTTTATGCCATTTATTTCCAGGACGTTACAAAAATTTAAATAATTGCTAGTTAGCCGAAATCTTTTAACACTTCTGCATGTAAAGGCGCTAAAGGCAATTGATTTATTTATTGGAATACCACGTTATTTGAAAACTAGAATGTGGGATTCTCCCCCCCCCCCACCAATTCTAGTTTTCAAATAACGTGGTATTCCAATAAATAAATCAATTGCCTTTAGCGCCTTTATATGCAGAAGTGTTAAAAGATTTCGGCTAACTAGCAATTATTTAAATTTTGTAACGTCCTGGAAATAAATGGCATAAAACACAAAAATTGTGCTTAAGCACTGGATATTGCTCTTAAATATTAATTTTAGGTTAATACAGTAGCGTATCTATATAATATCTATAAAAGGGAAAATCAAGTATTATCCAGAAGATGCAAATGTTGAAAAATTAACAAAAAAATTTTAAATATTAACTTAACTCTCAATCCTTGAATAATTCCCCTGGGTAGGAAAATTATCCTAAGTTGAAGCGGTGGCACCTGGACTTGGAGGTCTTCGGGTGAGGACTTAAACAAACGAGTGTTCAAGACTCACTGAATAATATATTTAAAATCATCTCTTTTATACAAAAATATGTACATAAGAATAATAAGTTAAACAAGAACAAAGTATGATCGTAAAAATTATTGTAAACTCAGCATTTTGTTTATAGCTATTTCCGTGCTTCCAGGATGATTCATTTGTTACAATGTAACTAGTACAATTCATTACCTAGTCATCATTTATATAAATTTATAAAGTTATCAATTATTGATTGTAGATTACATTTCTACTTTGAGTAAATTATAAGTTGTAATTATAATGCAAGTTCATTGCCTGCCCTACTGAATATAAATACATTTCATTATTCTGCATTTTTGTTATCAATCCTACCTTGCAATTAAATTACAAAGTAAACGTAGTTTTGTATAAGAAATGAAATTTCCATGTTTAATATTGAAAATGACAATTTTTAATAATTAAACAATCCTAAACTCCTGAACTACTCCTAGATCCGCCACTAGGTAAATTTGTACGTGGTTATTAAAAATATATTATGAAAATTAACGAAAAAAATGTAAAGGAAAATTCTTGAGCAAAATATATAAGTAGAAATTGCAACAATCCAAGTCATCATTTTTATAAAAAAGACAATATCCTACAATGTTTGCATCACGCTTTGATTTTCTTGGCCCAATAGTAGTTTTCAATATCCAGTGGCAAAAAGTGAAGTAACTCTTCGTTTGCTTTAGCACTCAATCAGAAAACAGTTCTCCAACTCCAACTGCAATGATTTGAAGACTTTAATATTTGAGAAATATTATTAAATACGAATTTTTTTCAGTGGTAATGAATAACTTTTTCTTTTCTGTATTAAAGACAACATAATATTACTGTCATAATATTCACATATTGTGAGTAACATAGAGGAATATTAACTACTCAAAATGTGAGGCTTTAGTAACAAATTAACAAATTTATGTCTTCATCTGTACTCCAAAAAGAAGTTGTAGCTGACATTTTTTACTCATAATAATATAATTTTGAATTCGGCGATAAATTTTTCAAGTTCTATGTAGTTCATAACTTAAAAATCTTTTTTTTTATCAAATTTTTTCTAATAAAATTTCGACTTAAGATTTTAATTGACCAATTTTGGCCAATTTGCTTATTATTAAATTTATTACCCTGTTAAGTTACAATGGTGCAACGCATTTTTTTGGTAACTAAGGAATTTTTATTAAATATTTAATAATTTTGCTAATAATTTCCTTAATAAATGTTGTTGCGAGGGAAACTGACATATGTCATTCATTTTAATGGAGATTTTAATCTAGTAATAAGTTAAGTCTCGTTGGTGCAACGCATCTTATGTCAAAATGTCAATTTTTAATCTAGTAATAGCTTATTACTCTATTAAATCCATATTATGCGTTGGTGCAACCGGACCTTAGTGAGTTAACTAAAATAACTTATGTTAGTTATCAGCTTATCAGACTACTAATGTATGAAGTTATAGTGACATTATCTGCATTTCAAAAAACATTTGGAGGCAATTTAAAAAATTAGAGAAAATGCTTCAACCTATACATACCCTAGGCGGTTGTAACAGTGATTGGGGTCAGTTGTAACACTAACAGAATAAAGAAAATAATGTTGTAACATACTTATTTATTAAGACAAAATTACAGAATATGGTCATTTATCGATATTACTAAAGACACAACATTAACGTCTTACTTAAGAATCAGTCTCATCATTATTCACAGCAATAAATAAGCTTAAACTTTATAAACCTCAATTGAAAACTAAATTTTACTTAAGCGGTCTGACAAGTCTTGACATTTCAAAAAAACGATTGTTTTTCCAAGTACAACACACCGCTTGAACCGAAAAACAATACTTATTCTTATTACTATAATAATACTATAAAATCAGATATTTTTTACTTCTAATCTAGTCAGACCCATTAACTAATAAAAACCAACAAAAATAACAAAACTAGTTTCTCTGCTATAAAATAATAATTTTTAAAATTAATGTCAGATCACATTTGTGCCATTCTTATCTTCACATGTATTCATTACTTCAACAGCAAAACCTTAAATAAAATTGAAAACTAATAAGATCCAAAGTAACAAAAATAGCTGTTCTATGGCAAAACAAATGAAATAATACCCAATGAACAATATCTAACACTAATCAAGTGAAAATACCAAGAAAACATCTATGTGACAAAATAAATAAAATCACAATTGTGACATAAATAATAAGAATTATTAGCTGTACAAGCCTTATGGGCCCACATTCCACAGTTAGTGCATTGTACCCAATCGTCTCCCGGCCTATAAATAGTGCCATAACTTTCAACACAGATCATGCAATAATACTCCTCCTGCATCACCATCTGAAGACACATTTGCCCTGTTGGTCTTTTTCGTTTTTTTTTATCTTTGATAATTTTCTTTTCTATATCTTTGACCTTCAAATATTTAAATTGTTTATTTAAATTGACTTTAATTCTTCTTGCCTTCTTTATTAGTTCTTTCCTCAGTTTCTTTTCGTATTGTCTTTTTTTCTGACGTCTCTATATATACCGTCCGTTTTCTCTTTTTTCTTCCCTTGTTTGACTTGCATGCATTCTTGCATGATATGTTGCATTACTTACATTTTCACGTGCTAGAGAAAATATTGCAGAAACTAGAGAAGACTGAACAAACTGTAAGGTTGAATTTGCTCGAGTCACTTCTTCAGTCTGAATAAACAATAGAACATGTTTAATTTCTTTCACAACTTGCATTATTCACATTTGACGTATGTTCGTCATCTCCTACATGGAAATTTGGCTGTTCATTCAAAACATTCAAAATGGAAAGACTACGTATTATTGTTATCCTCTGAATCCACATCATTTAGATTTGGCCGATCGTTAGCATAAGATGATAAAAAATCAAGATCTGTAAATATGTTCCGGTTAAATGGGTAAATGCCAGTTTTCTTAAAACCAGCCTGAATATTGTTCGGAGTAAAAGCTAATGGCATAGTAGTGGCTACAATACCAGGTATATCATAAATATTCATAATTTTGTCAGGGTGGCTTTGCATCCAAGCTTCACATTGGGAATTAATAGATTTTGTTAGTGGCCCAAATACCGATCGATCAAGTGGTTGCAACTTATGCGAGCAGTGTGGCGGAAATGACAGACATATGATCCCGTTTTCTTTACAGAAATCCAGATTATTAATATGAATGTGCGATGAATGATTGTCTAATACAAGTAATACTTTATGGGTAGGTGAAGAGTTTGTGTATTTTTGAAAATGTTTCAAAAATAGTACAAAACCTTCGTCTTGCATCCAACCTAAAGTGTTTGCTGTTCCCACTGCGCCTAACGGTCCATCTGTTATGAAGTGATTCTGGTACCGAACACCAGGAAATACAAATAAGGGAGGTATAATATTCCCCAACGCATTTGCAGCAAAAGCTACTGTGACGAGTGTACCTCTCTCCGCTGATGTTACCAATCCAACCTGGCAAGTACCACGTTTAGTCACCACTCTATCGGGACTCTGGACAGTAGTTACGCCCGTTTCGTCCACATTATAAATATTTTGTGGCTCAAAATTATACTGGTTCATAACTTTTTGTAAATTATCGTAAAATGCATCAACGTTCATCATATTAAAACTAGTCGCCTTTGACAAACTAGTGGCTTGAGAAACTCTTATAGAGATTTCTGGATTTCTCTTCATAAATACTCTAAACCAATCCTCTCCAGCCATTTCATTTTTCACCCAGGAGCTTGGTCGTTTTAGGTTATACTTTACGGTCAACTCGTAACTTAATTTTCTCACTTGTTTTGGAGGTAGCCAAAAATAAATGTCTAAACATCGCATCAAATACTCAGCTAATATCTTCTCTTGTGCATCTGTAAACACTTTATTATGTGCCACATAACCCATGGAAGTTGATGCCCCACTTTCATCCTCATTAGCCTCCCGTTTTCTTTTATAGCGAAGTAATGACACGTGACTTAAATTGTGTTTTGTGGCTGATTTTCTTAAAGACATACCTTTTCTTATATCTTCATACGCTTTTAAATACTGTGATATATCACTTAACCCTTTAGATATTCTTCTTCCACGTTTTCTCGGTATCTAAAAATATAAAACATAACTTGAACAGTTTTAAAATACATGGGGTCGGTTGAAACATTTCATTCAATCGTCCCCGGCACATCTTTTAGAAAATTTGTTGTCATAACGTCCAAAATAAACAAATTAAATAAAAAAGAATTACGCCTATTTGTACTAAGATAACCATAGTTCTTACGTTAAAAACTATAATAACCGTAACTAGTATAGTTTTGTATTAAAAAAAACAAAAGGACAACAACAAAAATACTTACTTTTCCACGCAAAAACACAATGTTCTCTCTTGCACGCGTATGATGCACTCGAAGCGACACCGAACACCGACGGGCATGTTCCGATACAAAAGCCACATAACCTATTAGTTATTAGTTTTTGAATTATTAGCGTTGTTTCAACCGTACCCTGTTTCAACCGACCCCGGTCTATCTTACTAGAAAAATAACTTAAAGCTGACATTTTTTATTCATCAGGTTAATGATAGAACGTCCAGACAATTGTCCTGCTGGAAGGTTCTTCCAGCAGGACAGTTGGACATATAAATTTGTCCTGCTGGAAGGACTTAAATTTAAACGAGCCAGTCCTTCTAGCAGGCCTTTCTTTTCTTCTGGCAGTACCTTTCGTATTTCCATAAGCGTCGTATTATATTTTTATCAATAATTACCTAGTTAATTTATAATCGTAACGTAATAATCAATGTCCCACAAAACAATAGCCAAATTGTTACTTATTTTTTTAACCGTTCCCTTACAAACCGCATTTTTATAAGAACTTCCAAAAACAAATTTACTCCAATCATTATTTCTTTTTTTACTATTTATATTTTATTTAAAAAGTAAATCTCTCTTTAAAAGCAACTAACGTACTGAACGCCCCTGCATTACTGACACAGCAACGAAAATGGTTTGTAATTTAAATAACTCATTCATTTTGAGAGTTACAAGATTGAAATTTTTACATTATATAGGCAAAATTTCAAGATCTTTCCAATGGTAGTATTTTAATCCTGATTGAAAGACCGAAATACTAATTAAAACATACTTTAAATTTTAGTTCTATCATTAAAGCCTTTTAGACAAAAAATTTAATCTTTTTTTTTCTTTGAATAATTGTTTTATTTACATTACATACATACTGTGAATAACAATAACTTTGATGTGAATGTGGAGTGCTTTCTTATTGAGATTTATAGAGAATGCATCTAAATATAAAGAAAAGAAAAGATTCGGGCCACTTAGTGAACCCTTTTATAGATAATAATAATGTAAACCAGACTAAATTATACTAATTATCTTTCTTCTTTCCAAACTCATAGCAAGGGCTCATCATTTCTGAGCTTTACATGCTGGACAACAAGCAACATTGACCTCGATTCGCGAAAAGTTGGATCCTTTTGGGTTGAAATTTAGTAAGAAAGGTAATTCGCGAATATTTACAATGTTTTGAGTTCACAAAAACAAGGTTAGACTATCTAATATCCGCTCTTAAAAAAGAACAGAGCAACTCCCACAAGACTATTCTTAAATTGGAGTTTAGATTAAGCGGATCCTTTAAATATGCGTGATAAAAAATGCAAAAATTTAACATAATAAAGGGTTATATTTGTTTGTTTGTATGCTTTTCTACTAAAGAAAGTCATATTGAGCTCGTGAGGTCACAAAATTTTGTCGCTAGACGAGGCAAAACCTCTAAATTTGTAGTACCCTGATAACGGTAGCAATTTTGCGAATGCCAAAAGAAAGTTAAAGATATTCCTAAATGGTAAAAATAACGAGTTTCAAGATGCGCTGCATCAATTGGCACATCGTCGGCGATGTGACAATACCTCCTATCTCGATTTTTTTGCTAAAATGAGATTTTGGTATTACTTTAAAGCCCTCAGTAATTTACATGTCCTGGTAAGAGCCTATAAGTAGCAAAAATTTATTTACTTTGAAATTCTGCAAACAACAATTAGGTTTTACATTAAAGCTTGAAAGAATTGCTGACAGTTTTTTGTCCTTCCTGTAAAATTTACTTTTATGTAGATAGGAGGTATTGTCACATCGCCGACGACATGATACTGCCAAGACCACGCACTTCGAAGATCTGTGAGAGGCGGAAATGAAGACAACTAAACACCACTTAAAACGAGTATTGGGTAACGCAATTTTGAGGTACAAAGAGTTAAATACAGTGTTGACACAAATTGAAGCTTGTTTAAATTCTAGGCCCTTATGTCTTTTAATAAATGATCACTTCAATTTATATCCTCTAACTCCCGCACACTTTATCATTGGCGACACGCACGCGGCTGTACCTAACCAAAATTTAATTAAGGTCAATTTGTAGAATTTTTGGACCAGGTGGTCGAAAGAATAAATTATATAGTATATCCGAGTTACAAGTTCGAACTAAATAGAAGCAATCAAATCAACAGTTGTTAAAACTGGACGCGTTAGTTTTGATTAAGGAGGATAACATACCACCACTTAAATGAACCATTGGCCGAGTGATCCAACAGACAAATTTTTGTTTCTGCACATTAGCTCCGCCTGGACAACTCAAAGCGATTTCGCTCTACCTTTACTTTGTCATATTAGTGGATGCCTGCGCCAAGGAATTATTAATTTATACTTTTGCACATATTTTTATACATTTTACTATACTGGGAATTTCACAAATTGGGTATTTTTTTTGGGTCTCGGGTCACATTCTTGTTAATTGATACTTAGTCAATTTAATCTCATCTCAAATATAATTTGTAAATAAATCATTTTAACCAAATTTGTGTAGTAATTCAAGGTTGGATGTGTGACGGTTCCAATAAGATAAATTGAGATTACACATAATAATATAAATCCGAATTCAATGATTAATTTTTGAAGTTCTATGTGGATCACAACTTAAAAATCCTTTCTTTCATCAAAAATATTTTCTAATATAATCTCAACTCAAAATTTTAATCGACCAATTAGTTTATCTGTAGATTTATTCTTGTTAAACTAAGGCCCGGTCTTTTCATCTACTCGTAAAGTATCTAGTAGCGTTACAAGTAAGATAGTTGCTGGTAAACGTTTCTTCACCTCCCAAAAACAACTTTTGTCTTGTAAATATGGGTTACGGATAACATAAATGTACGGGTCACTTGAAGCGACAAATAAGTGCTACAAGTCAGATCTTAACTTAAAATTTCTAGAATTGTGGGTGTCGTATTTACGAGAAATTTAATTTTTGATAAATAATTGATCAAAACGAATCTTATAGATTACATTAATTTTATTCTAGACGAAAATAGAGTTCAGTAATGAGATAATTTAAATTGTCGGGACTGTCAAAATGTAATCACTTTTAACAAAATGATATGAAAAAACAGTTTTTGTTTAATTATGAATTGTTTATAGTATAATTTACTCGTTTGAATAAACAAAATGTTAGTATTTAGGCCAGTCATTATAGCAAAAAAGGTATGAAAAATAGCGGAAGTTTTAAAATTTTGAGACAATATTGGAGAAGGTAAAAAAATAATAAATTTGATTTTGCACCCTTTTCCGCCCCCCGGAACATTGCTAAATTAACAGAAAACGTAAATGTGCAGTAACTTTTTGAAAAAAATTCCGAGAGTTATGCAAACCTTAGAGTACATTCTAATAATTATTACACATCTTCAATAAAAATTGCACCTTGCTACAATCACCGGAACATGGCAAATAGTGGTTTATTAATTTTATTTTGGTATATCTTGTCGAAAAAAGTGCGAGTCATACAAATAATTGCTTATGCAACCCAATAGGCAGGCAAATTAATAATTACAACTATTGCATGTTCCGGTTATCGCAGAAGGGTGCAAACTTTATAAAAGATGTGTAATAGTTATTAAAATGTTCTCCAAAATTTGCATAAATATCGGATATTTTTTCTATAGTGTTATTGAAAATTTACGTTTATTTTTCAATTATGTAAAAATATTCCGGGGGGCAAAAAAGGGTGCAAAATTCGAATTTATTATTTTTTTACCGTCTACAATGTTGTCCCAAAATTTAAAAACTTCCGGAATTTTTGTCTAACTTTTCACTTTTTAAGCCTACAATGACTGGCCTAATTTACAAATTGCACACATACATAACATAAGCTGTTCCTTGCGGTCAAAATCGTAGCGAGTGAGGGATGAGGGTTACCTCAGCAGGTAATATTTTTAATGACCTGGCCTAGAACCATTTTATCTTTTTCTCTCATAAGAATATAATATAACGCTATCTTACTCCGTCAAATACTTACTATAAGAAAACATTGATTCTGTTTCAAAAGCTCCCGATAGTTACTAGTACAATAAATTTTGATGAAAATACCCAAATTTTTTACAGGTCACTTATAAACTTATCGGACAAGTAGTTATCAGGCGCTTTACGAGTAGATGAAAAGACCGGGCCTAAGCCTCAATTTCATAAAGATAACGATGAGTTTTTGCAATACAGAGATTTGTAGTTACAAGAAAAGACTAACTTCAAATCGGTAAAAGCCTGACTTAGTGAGTTCTTGCAGTAAGCCGACGAGATCTTCTTCCAAGCTTTATATTTGTGACACTGTCTAGACTTTAGAGATATATCACGGTGTTTAGATAAACGAATAACTGCCGTTTTAGTAACATTAAAAATTTGGCAGCTTTTAAATAACCCATTTCATTATTTCAAATGGCAAAAATAACATTTTTAATTGCTTGTCTGAAAAGTTGTTATTTTTGCGTATGGACCACTGGTCCATATTTGAAATTCATAGGTAGTCTATATATAGGTAGGCACGTTATATTTTTTATTTAATCAATTTTTCTTTAAATAGTAAGCCAATTATTAACCTACATATTTAAGAATTTCATTACTAAACAACTATTTTATGTGAAATTATGCAATAGAGTGAAGATAAAACAATTTATATTTTATTCCACGTTTATAAAACTTAAGAATTTACACAAGATGTCGATTAAAAAGCATATCCAAAATACTTATTTCAAAGATGAACTAAATAAGTTTTACAAATCATTTTTGAATTATTGATTGGTATACAATACAGATTCTATCGTTAATGATTGAAATTGTATTATAAAAATTTGCTAAACTGAAGATCCATATTTAGTCTTAATATCAAAAATATTGATATTATTCATTCCACAGCCGTGAAGTGATGTGACCGCTGGTCGAGTACAGAGCAAAAATTCTGGATTCAAATCGCGAACTATACAAAATTTCTGAGCTCGGCCTTCCAGTGGGCATTCACACGCTATGGTGATGAAGAAGAGAAGACGAGGAGTGATTCACCTCGGAAAATAAATCGTAAAGACTTCCAAGGAATATTCTAAATGGAATAGATACCTGGTTATATCAGCCTTTAAGGTGAATCAAAAATACAAAAAAGAACTAATTTACTTGTCGAGTATTCAAATAAAACCATTGGTGTCGGGAAAATTTGAATTTAAAATATTACATAAAAATGCAGATAGCACAGCATAAAGAAATACAGTGGCATTTCAATAACTATAAAGCTCAAATGCCACAAAAATTTGAAGTTATCAAAACTTTTAGTTATATAAGAATAACATCATAGTTTTATTTTTATAAAAAATAGTTATCATTACAGCAAAAATAGCAGGACAGTCCCTGCTCGCACGAGCGGGTCAAGAGATATGACATCTAAACTTTTTTATTATTTCTATTTTTGCTAAAGCAATTTATTACTTCTTTCAATTAAATAATGTAATTTGTTGATAATATTTTGAACTACACAAGATGTTTTCAAAACTTGAAAAGCTACTACGGACAACATCTTATCTCTTTAAACTTTCATTGAGTTTCCAACAAAAGCTGCAATATTCTGAAAAATGGCCCTTAAGAATGCTTTTTACCGATCATAAAAATGTAGGTGTGACCTGTGGTATCATTCGTGTAACGCTTTTTGTTAGTTGAATACTACAGACGTTTTACAATCTGGAAATACTTTTATGAAAGTTAATATTTTTATAACTGGACTTACAACACGTCCATAGCATTTATGAAGACTCACAACCTTTTAAGTAAGATAGTAAATGTAAGGGAGACTTAAAAATTGCTTACAAATGAATGGAATGGAAGATGTAATTTTAAATATTATTAAGTAATTCTTAACTGCGGTGCAAACGAAAGTCCAATGTTAGTCAACTAACTTAAAGCTATAAATAAATATTTAGAAAACTTACCTTGCTTTCTTTTTCTTGCATTAAGGAATCGTCACTCGGATCCATCTTACATGCAATGGGAACATATCTTTTTCTTTTACCGTGCGAAGACTGTTAGAAATATTAACATAAATACAAAGTTTAAAAAAGATAACGATTACTTTACCTCTGGACTTGGAGATTCATTAAATGGTTCATTATAACTTTCCTCGTTGCATGATTCTTCCATTATTTCTATCTTAATGTCACTTTCCGTTTTCAAAATATCTATTTCTTCCTTGACAAAAACTTCGGTGTGTAAATTTGTGGAATTGAAACTATTGTCGTCTGTGGTTACATTTTCAACATTATTTGGATCCAGCCAAGTTAATAACATAGTTTCGGAATGTAAAGATTTATTCCAAAATTGATACATGGTATCTAACTTACACGAACAATCCGTGCATATATTTTTTGGTAATCTATCATCATAAGATATCTGCATGACAAAGAAAATATTACGATATAAACCATTTAAAAAAAATTATAACCTACTTTTACAGGCAAGCAAGTGCGAATTTTTAAAAATATCTGGTTTTCATCACTTTCCTCTTCAAAGATATGTACACCAACTTGTTCTTTTTCGAGGCACAAACGACACATTTTATTAATATCACTTTCGCTGTCCATTTTGGTGTAATAAATTAATAAATGTACGATGATTATTTAGTAAACAAAACCGATGAAATAATAATCGCACATGCGTATTTTTACGTCTTAAACTTAAAGGCTAATTCACACGATACGGAAAGTGTGAATGACGGCGATTAAAAGGTCGCTCCGTTGCGGATAGATGGCGTAGTTGCCAGTTTTTGTACTTTTTTCCTTTTTGTTTCATCTGCAACATTCTCGTAATTAATTAATAACCTATAAATACAACAGCTATTTTCCCGTGTGTTTAATTTTAAAATCATTAAATCAGGAGTGGCCATCAGCCTAATAGTATATTAAACAACGAGTTTTATAATCGAAGTTTTTATTGCACGAAATCTGTTTAGAAAACGAGCCGCGAAGCGGGGAGTTTTCTAAAAGATAAGTGCAATAAAAATGATTATAAAACGAGTTTTTTATACAATTTTTTCTATTTTGCATTTTTTTATGGTTAAAAATTAAAAAAATGTGTTTGTAATTATTATAGTCCATTTGAAATTTTGTTTTATTTTTAAGTTGATTGGTAACACATTTGACATTTGAAACAAATTTCAAAAATTTGAAACTTTGTGTCAAAAATTTACAGGTTAAGACATCGCACAAAAGTTTAAATAAAGGAAATTATACTTGCAGTTAAGAATTTTCTTTATTATTGTCTCTAATTTACAGTTAATTAAAATGTTTAACTCAAATTTGAAGATTTTTAATTTCATTTAAAATGACATGTTGTTTTAATTTTCAATGACGTTTCTGTCGCAAACCTCATAAAACAAAAAATTGCGTTTCATAATAGGGTCCATTTCGATACGCGATTGCGTATCGAAATGACTTTGTTTTAGACGCAAAATAGAAAAAAGGATCTTATGGGCCACTTTAGAAATGCATCATTTGCAAACTTTGAATATATCGACTGTGCAATTATAGCTTTGTACAAGAATATCTGTGCAATTTCAAGTTTGTACAATTTCAGACTTTGTTCGTAACAGATATAAATATTAAATTATTGACTTCAGCACTGCGAAGGTAATTTTTAAAGTAAATATATTGTTAATATTAAATTTAAAATTTTCAGGGCGAAAGGATTACGTTTGCAACTGAAAGTGTAGTAAAATGTGATACTAACCTATGACACTGTAAAATTTGTAAAAAAACTTTTTTTGGTAATCCTAATTATCAAAATGCTGACACTTTCAAGATTGACTGTAATATTTAAATTTTTTAAACTTTGAAATTCCTTATTAATTATTATTATTATCAGGTATCCATTGCATTTGAAATATGCCTACTCCTTTGGAAGTCTTTACGATTCATTACCCAAGGTGAATCACTCATCGCCTTCTTTCTTCTTCAATATTCTTAGATCGATTTCACCATAGCGTGTGGATGCCCACTGGAAGGCCGAGCCAAGAAATTCTGTATAGTCTGCGATTTAAACCCAGAATTTCCGCCCCATACTCAACCGGTGGTCACATCACTCCACGGCTGAGGTTCTTTTTATTCCTTAGAATTTGTAATTTGTGGAGTATAATGCAAATACTTTTTCATATAAGCAAAATTGTAAAATTCTCTTAATTTGAGCAAAATTTAAGCATTTAGAAATTAATAGTGCAATTTATTTATGCTAGTGAAGTGTAAGCTTGAACGGTAATATCAAAATGCTACACTTGCACTCATCGACGTACTAAAATAAATTTTATGCGGTCAAGGACACAGATTACCGGACATGGGCCCCTGATAAACAACAAATCACCAAAAAACAAGAATAGAAAAACCTACCCCATGTTTCAAGCTTTTTCTGCTATCATCAGCGGCAAATACTGTAGTTGGAACCCCTTGACCACATACTGCACAAAACAAAAAAGACTGCCGGACTAATTGTTTTCATCATTGCAGATAGACACAGATAATTTAAAATTGCAAATTTTGCAAGAACTTTATTAATTATTTAATTTTCTGGCTGATGCCTGAGATGCACTATGGACGTCTGTTATCGACTTGCAGTGTTGATACCGCTCTGTGTCTATCTGCAATGATGAAAACAATTAGTCCGGCAGTCTTTTTTGTTTTGTGCAGTATGTGGTCAAGGGGTTCCAACTACAGTATTTGCCGCTGATGATAGCAGAAAAAGCTTGAAACATGGGGTAGGTTTTTCTATTCTTGTTTTTTGGTGATTTGTTGTTTATCAGGGGCCCATGTCCGGTAATCTGTGTCCTTGACCGCATAAAATTTATTTTAGTACGTCGATGAGTGCAAGTGTAGCATTTTGATAATTTAAAATTGCAAATTTTGCAAGAACTTTATTAATTATTTAATTTTCTGGCTGATGCCTGAGATGCACTATGGACGTCTGTTATCGACTTGCAGTGTTGATACCGCTCTGTGTCTATCTGCAATGATGAAAACAATTAGTCCGGCAGTCTTTTTTGTTTTGTGCAGTATGTGGTCAAGGGGTTCCAACTACAGTATTTGCCGCTGATGATAGCAGAAAAAGCTTGAAACATGGGGTAGGTTTTTCTATTCTTGTTTTTTGGTGATTTGTTGTTTATCAGGGGCCCATGTCCGGTAATCTGTGTCCTTGACCGCATAAAATTTATTTTAGTACGTCGATGAGTGCAAGTGTAGCATTTTGATAATTTAAAATTGCAAATTTTGCAAGAACTTTATTAATTATTTAATTTTCTGGCTGATGCCTGAGATGCACTATGGACGTCTGTTATCGACTTGCAGTGTTGATACCGCTCTGTGTCTATCTGCAATGATGAAAACAATTAGTCCGGCAGTCTTTTTTGTTTTGTGCAGTATGTGGTCAAGGGGTTCCAACTACAGTATTTGCCGCTGATGATAGCAGAAAAAGCTTGAAACATGGGGTAGGTTTTTCTATTCTTGTTTTTTGGTGATTTGTTGTTTATCAGGGGCCCATGTCCGGTAATCTGTGTCCTTGACCGCATAAAATTTATTTTAGTACGTCGATGAGTGCAAGTGTAGCATTTTGATAATTTAAAATTGCAAATTTTGCAAGAACTTTATTAATTATTTAATTTTCTGGCTGATGCCTGAGATGCACTATGGACGTCTGTTATCGACTTGCAGTGTTGATACCGCTCTGTGTCTATCTGCAATGATGAAAACAATTAGTCCGGCAGTCTTTTTTGTTTTGTGCAGTATGTGGTCAAGGGGTTCCAACTACAGTATTTGCCGCTGATGATAGCAGAAAAAGCTTGAAACATGGGGTAGGTTTTTCTATTCTTGTTTTTTGGTGATTTGTTGTTTATCAGGGGCCCATGTCCGGTAATCTGTGTCCTTGACCGCATAAAATTTATTTTAGTACGTCGATGAGTGCAAGTGTAGCATTTTGATAATTTAAAATTGCAAATTTTGCAAGAACTTTATTAATTGAACGGTAATAGGTGACTTTACATCCTGAATTATGAGTGTCAGGTCATCGCCGAATCCTGCCAAGAGTGAGATTCGGAGTACATAAATATTTTTCTTTTTTGATTTTAGAATTCCGTGGACTTAAATAGATCCCGGTTTTCGAATTCCGTGGACTCGAGAGAGATTAAATTAATACAGTTATTAAATTGGACTTTACGCCACCTCCATATATCTTTCTCCCTAAAAATGTTTTCACATTCAAATGACCGACGTTTAAAGGACGGCAGCTAAATGTCATAGACGATAACGTTATAGCCATACTGAAGTAGACCTGGTAATTCAAGTTGGACAAAAACCTTCAAACGTGCAGACCATAGAATAATAGATATAAATGGTGCAGACGGATTCGTTATAAAACTGACAAGAAAAAACCGACATCGGTGAAAGGTAAGTAGTGTTGACGCGAAAATAACAATTTTACAATTGAAACCTCGATGAATTCTGAAAGAGCATATTTTAAAAAAGAGAATTAACTATAGAAAAAGGCCTTAAAACCACCAGTTTTTCCAAAAATCTATTTTAAAAACTTCGATTTTCACAGCAAATTTTAAGCTAAGGCGCTCGTGATTGGTGAATCAATGCATTCTCTATGGTCGGTCCGTGTAATTTAAATTACTCTAGGCTATAAGCAAAGAGGGGATAACCGGAACGACACTAGCATTCGTATGCTTCAACATTGCACTTCGAGCGAAAATCATGTTTGTAATAGATAATGTGCAGTAAAAATGCCTGGAGGCGCTCGGAGCAAAGCGTAGAGTGCATCCAGTCAATTTTTACTTGCACAATCACGGTTCTTGTAGAATCCACGCAAAAACGAGTTTCACCTCTCAATAATCCACCTTTTCCTTAACCCACGGGCCTAGGGATATTTTTATAATAAGTGTAATTTTTTAATCGAAAAGTTTAATACTTACCGGGAAATAAACAAAAATCACTTGAACACAAATATTAAAATACTACTGTATAAAACCATGATACGATCGATAATGCTATACGCTTCTCCCGTGTGGAGCAAAGCTTCTAAAACACACATCGATCAATTGGAAATAATACAAAACAAGTGCCTTCGGCTAATTACTGGCTCACGATATGCCACAGAAATACATACAGTCGGTCCCATGCCAAAGGCACCAATCTGTAATAAAACCGGCTCTGCATTTAGGTTATTTATTTCATTATAAAATATTGATGAAAATCACTGAAATTACAATAACGCTTAAACATGATGCATAACGAGTTTCCTAAGAAGTACAAGAAATTCTAATGGTAAAAAAATTGGTTTTATGCGGATAATCGACATTGTTTTCAACAGAATGGGGAGGGGGAAATTGCAGATTGGTGCCTTTGACATGAGACCGACGATACTCTACACGAGCTCACTAACGTGCCCAGAATTCACACAACAAACACAGACCCAGCTTTTCAGTTTTACAAACACACTACCCCCAAACATCCACTAACCAAATCCATCACTTCAATCACTTGCTGCAGAAATGCACCATTTAAATACTAAGACAAAGTAATACACGACCAACTTATTAACCATTAAATCTTCAATAAAATTCACCTACACAAAATTCAAATTTCATCCTCATTATACTTTTCTTTTTTTGTACAACCAGAGCACTGGGTTTTTCCACTCATTTTTTCCCAGGATAATAACATAATCTGTACATAAAATATTCCAGATAGACCATAGTCTGGTCCAAACAGACCAGCAGTCTGGCGTAAATCAAACACGGATAGACTAGACAACGGGAAACCGCGGTTCTAATCCTGGTTGCATCAGATTTATGCTGTGATCTAAAAAGTCCAAACTTGATCTGCAGGCTACTCACCAACCCGCCTGCCCAGCGTGGTGAGTTATGGGTACTACCCCCTCTCCCCCCACTTGGGAGGAGGCTTATATCCGAGGATGGATGTTATAGCTGATGATGATGAAATAAAATATACTGTAAATAAACCATACCAATCTAGATTAATTGTTAGAAGCAATAGACGCTAGATATAAGTTCAATTTTTTGTTATGTACCTATAATATTTGTTCAATAGAGTACTTTTTAATTTGATTTTTTATAGTTTTCCTATATAAATTTTTTGAGATAAAAAACATTATTTTGATGCGTAGAGGCCAAAAATTGCATTTGCCCGTGGCGAAAACCAAAGAAAATTATTAGAAATCGCTGACAAATGTGAAAAACCAAAAATCGATTTTTAGGACTTTAATCGACCGTAAAAGTTTAATACTTACCAGAAAATAAACTGCATCAAGCGAATTTTCTCATCTCAATACATAAGAATTCGTCGAGAAAGCTATAGGTATAAAATATTTATTTTTTGGGGTGAAAAAAAAATCAAAGAGGTTAATCTACTGTTTTTGTAAAATCCGATTGAAATTTTAAAGTGGTTTTTGACTTTGTATGCGACGTATTTTGATACGTAGAGTCCAAAATATGCATTTTCATCTGGTAAAAACCAAGAGAAATTGTTAGAAATCGCTGACAAATGTGAAAAAACCAAAAATATAATTTTACAACTTTAATCGACCGTAAAAGTTTAATTTTACCGGAAAATAAAGTGCGCCACACTAATTTTCTCATTAAAATACATAAGAATATGTCGAAGAAGTTATAGTTTTCCAATATTTATTTTTGGGGGTGAAAAAAATGCAAAGTGGTTAATCTACCGTTTTTGTAAAATCCGACTAAAATTTTAAAGTAAAAATTGCAGATGCGAGTGGCGAAAACCAAAGAAATAATCGTTAGAAATCGCTGACAACTGTAAAAAAAAAAGTAATATTAACAAAATCAATTTTACGTTTATTTAGAGACACTCTTCTATAACATGAAAAAAAAAATACTTTTCTGTCTTCGAAAGAAACAATTTAATTTCCTCATAAGGCAACAGATGAATATGCTCTCGGTTAAAGAATTTTTCAAGGTTTCTTTTTCTTACCAGAATATGTTCTAGTAACTTTTAACATTGGCAACGGCATCCACTCTGAAATTGTAATTTATTTGTTATTTTCATAACTTTTTGATTAATATAAAAAATAAATTTAAACAATAAAATAACTAACCTTGATTAAAACTTCCAGCAACAGTTCGAGGTGGTAAAGTAGGTACTATTGGAGCTGATTTAGATTTTATAATTTTCGTCCTTATAATCTCTAAAAAAGAATGATTTTCTAATACAATATTTCGGGAAATATTTTATGCTTACTTGTTTTATTTGAAGGCAATGCATGACTATTTAATTGTATTTGTTCTGGATATCTGTACTGAGATGGAGTAAAATGAGCACCACATACTTTACTCGCTTGTATCTCTCTAAACGGCTTTCCCATGAGGTCTGGGCGGTTCAGTATCTTAAACCATTTCTGCCTTCTTTCGTAATCTCTAGGTACTTGGTGAAATAAATTCTTTGTGTTATTTTTTCCATCACATTTAGGTACGATACACAATAGCTTTTCAATCTAAAACCAAAATACAAGTAGTAATTTAAAATTAAATTTAGGCACTTGAGACTATTTTGATGATATCTCTATTATGTGACTAGTTATGAAAACCAAATTTTACGCAATCCAAATGTAAATGAGGCGACATCAACAGCTAGAAAATATACCAAGATGCGTAAAATAGGTATTTCATAACATGTTTCATATAGGATTTTTTCTAATTTTGAAAACTATTATTGATACAATATTATTAATTTATTACAAATAGTAAGTATATCTCTTAACGCTTTTAAAATGAACCAAGTCCATGAACCTGCTAAAAATTAGATGATATTCCAATAACACAGCAACTCATCACCCTATACCGTCACGATACTTACGAAATAAGTAAATCATAGCACTTGTAACAAAAAGTTAACTTTTGTTTCAAATCTTGTGATTTTGTAAAATCACACAATTAAAAAAAATTAGTCACGATTCAAGAATAGGGCTGGGAGTTTTTATCAATTAATCGATAAATACCGACAGTTATCGATTATTTAATAGAAGAATGACATTATATTTTTGAAATATCGATTTATCGATAACTATTATTAAATTGAGTTATCAAAAATTATTATTTTTATTGTTAGCTTTCGATAATATTAACGATATTTATAAACTATAATGATAAATAATTATTGATTAATTGGTAATTATATTAAGCTATCCATGTTATTAATATTTTATTTTCATATATTATAATAATTATATTATTTATTTTATTACATAAACGGTCTTATTCCAATTAAATGTGAAGTGAAAACTTGAGGGAAGGGGAGTAATTAAGAGGAAAGTAATATAAAAGGGGTTGAATTTTGGCCATTTGATAAAATTAAAAGAATATTACCTATAAGGTAAATAAAAGGCATGGTTTCAAGGAAAATGTTTAAATAACAATTTATCAAGAACCAAGGAATAATAAAAAAAGATATTGAGATTTCTTTAGAGATTGTCAAGAAGGAAGACTAGTGATGTACACAAATTTATCTCTTGAGGAGTAAACATGTATTGTCCAACTCAACTTGCGGATTAAGTTATAAGTTGTCTAGAATTGATTGAGAGGTGAGCTAAGTGAACGGGCTAAGGCCCGGACTCTAGGTTCGATCCCCAACCCGACTACAAAATTTATCTAACTTTATTACGATCCTCTCCTCTCGGAAGGCAATGGCAAACCACCGAGAGTAATTTGCCAAGAGAGCCATTTAATATTAATATTAATGGTCGCCAACCTCCAATAGGAGACGGCACCTTAAGAAGAAGAATTGATTAGTAAACAAAATTGAAAATTATATTGAGACAGTTTTAAATTTCTTATGAGACGTGAAACATACCTGAGATAAAAAAAGGTACATTTGAAAAACGGAAACGAAATCAATAAGTCGATTCAACAACAAATAATTGACACGCGTGTGTTAAGTTTTAAAAAAACGACCCATTGGTATTGGAAAATTTACCAAGGAAGAACTGTATGAAACTAGAAATTGCCAAAGAAAATTATTTCAAGAGTTGGAATTAATTTAGCAAGAGTGAAAGGAAGAAGCAAGTCCATTAACCAAAATAAATAAACTTTCTTTATCGCACGATAATTTAAATCCTTATTTACATGTTTAGTTGTATTACCTATAGCCGATTCTGTCTTGTTCATCTTAAAATTTGTCAAATTTATTACAGATTTCATCTTAATTTCATGGAGGAAGTAAAGTTCTTACTTTTCAAATATATTTTGTAGTAATAATATTTTTACTTTAATATTTTGTAGTAATAATTTTTTCAAAAATTTAATAACTATATAGTCAACCAAGAAAAATCTACTATCTTATTATAACTAAACTTCCTAATTGTTGACGAATGATATAATTCTTTTAATCTATCGATTAATTGCAGTTATCGAAGTATTTTGATTATCGATATTAATTTTTTAATATCTTTTAAAGATATTTTTTCCAGCACTATTCAAGAATATATCCGCTTTTAAAGACAGAGCCATAAATAACATCAATTAACAATCACGTCAGCAATAATATATTACATTCCCTGCTACTAACCACAAAACTGATAGTTTTTCGTAACTATATAGTAATGAAATATTTTACTATTCATTACTAGTGAAAAAAATTACTTTTCCATTCATAAAGATGAATGAAGAAAATATTTATTTTTCCTAATTTCTTTTTTATTTATTACTACATTATACGAGCAACGATAGAGTCGCATTATAAAAATTAATTTATTATAAAAAAGTGTTTACAACGTCAAACTTTATCCGTTTATATTCAACGTTGAAGTTCAGGTGGTTCAGGAAGATAACTTGAGCTAGATGCTGACGGTAACGGTTCATGAAGATGGTTTATGTTGCACTCGGTAGGTGGCATTTGAGAAAAAATTGGTGTTGGGTTATCGTTTTCTTCTTTAATCGACTTACTCATTTTCTTCGCAAGATCGTTTCTAAGTTTAATAGACCGAAGCAGTTTCATTTTCCTTCTTATACTTCTTCGTCGTGTTTTAGCCCTTTTTAATCTAGGATTATAGCATGGCAAAAGATTATAATCTTCTTTGTATGTAGTAATACGAGCCAACATTAACTAAAATAAAATAAACGACTAAATTTAAAGTTAAAAAATATTCAAATCGTTAATCGTTCTTTTAACAAGGTGTACAATTCAACTTTATTAATAATTTTCTTTATTTCTTTCTTTTGCCATTTATTTGCGTTACGAAAAGACTTAATCCATGCACCATGCATGAAGTACTATTTATTATCTTTCAAACTTTTTGGAATAAAATCAGATAAAATTTTATATGCAACAACACTTGGCGTTTTTTGCATTTGTTCCATATATAACTACAATTACCTAGTACGTCTCATTTTAGTCCCTTATTTTAGTTAAAAAACTAGATCCATTATTGCACCCAGTGTGGAAATGAATTTCATTACACTTTTCTACTCAAATTAACAAAGTAAAATAAAAGACATAAAGCAGGCAGAACTTATACATACAATAATCCATTATTCGACGTGTTGCATACAAGATTTTACCTAAAAAAAAATCAAAATCGTTTTCTTATTATTAAATTCTTTTTAGAACTTGATGATATTATTTATTATACACCAGAGCAATGTAAATTCAAAATCACCGATTTCAAAAAATTTCTGTACGGTGGTAGATAAAATTTTTTCTGCAACATGTGGAAAAGGTGTAGAATAAATAACTATTCCATCTCTATAAAATTGTTTGATATTAAAAGAAATATGCTTTTGATAAAAAAGCTTCTTTTTTATCAAAGAACTAAATCAGATTCATTACGAAGTTACTTACTGGACACTGCCCAGTGAAATACCATCTCTAGAAAATGAGACTGGAAGTCAATGACAGCAGACTCTGTGAATCAGAGGTCAAATTCGCCGAATATATTCTCTGCAGCTGCAACGCTTTGCTTGGACTTAAGCTAAAATATTTGGGGCAGACACAACTGGTACCCAAAGAGTTGAAAAAAAAATCTCAGGAAAAGTCTATGTTTTGTTGGCAAAATTTAATTCCTAAAAACCTAATTAGAAGGATTATGAACAAAAGATCAACACTGGTCGCATATTTAAAAGAGTTTGGCAGCGAACATAAGTACAATTATGAGAATTTAATAAATTGTTATAAAATTTAGTAGGTAAATATGTAAGTAATTCAAATATGTTTTATTACAAGATTATAGACTCCCATGTAATTTCTTGATTGTAAGTAAATTTGTGTTTTAGCTAAATTTCAGCATTCATATCGTAGAGTCATGTGAATTGGGTTCATCGAATTCGATCTTGCGAATTGTTTTTTAACTTACCTGAGACTTATGAAAAACTTCTTTAATAAATTTACTATCTTGATTATACCAACCCTTCAATTAAAAATAATTTAATGTAGACCTGATTTATCTCAGTTTTCCCTATCTCCAAATTATTATTTTGAAATTTAGAAGCTATAGACAGACTGGCTATAGATATTTTCATATAAAATAAAAAATCCTGAATATCGAAAGATATTTTAATTCAGCATTAAACTCTGTAAAAATATACGGAGCTTTTATTTATATTTACAAAAATTTGATTTTTAAACATATATGAATTTTGAAAGCAAAAAAGAAAAAGAGGAATAGCTTATTCGTTCACTGTTTAATAATATGAATCCTCGAAGTTGTAAAACACACTTTCGTAATTCGCTGATTATTTGCTTATTATTGAAAAAAATTGCACAAAAGTATATATTTTTTAAAAGGGGACACTTGGACACAGACCGAATTGTTTTAATTTTTGTTAAATTAAAAAATTTCAAAATATTTGAATTCAAAAAATATCAAAACAAGTCGGTCTATATCCAGGTGCCCTTTTTTAAAAAATATATACTTTTGTGCAATTTTTTTCAGTAATAAGCAAAATATCAGAGAATTACGAAAGTGTGTTTTCCAAAGAAAAAGAGAAAAAAGAAAAGGAGAAAATTATTGATTTTCTTGAAAGAAATTAAAAAATTAAAATTTAGTATCTTTTTTGATTCATCAAGTATTTCCTTGAAATTATACAATAATTTATGAGGTGTATGTCACGACAGTCGTGAAATTTTTTAATTATTAATTTTGGTAGCAAACAAGACCTTTCAGAGAAAATGCGATACCACAGAGAAACAACCAATATTTTTGAAATTACTTCACCGATTGAACCACTTCATGTTCACATTAATAAATTGTGGGTGATCCAAAAACAAGGATATGGCATACCTAAAGATTAATTACACCTACAGTACATTAAACAAAAATACGGCGCACGTGGGAGTAGACGTGTCAGACACGTCAACGAACATTAAGTGGTTAAAATTCAAAAAAACCCAAAACAATGAAATGCTAATTTTAGTTTAAGAATTTTCTTTTATTTCTTTTTTATTTACATTTTTAATCAGTTACAATAAGAAGTTGAAAACTGAGACCTCCTAAAAATCTGAGAAACAGAGCAGTCGCCCCTTCTGTCCCCTTCCGCCTTAATTGGACCTGATTGTAACTTAATATAAAAGTTCCAAGTGTCAATTTGGAGTAATAAATTCAATTAAAAATTATAAATAAAATTATTAATTTTAACAAATTATAAATAAATTTTAATAATAATTTTCTATTTAAAAATTTTTGTTCAGGTTTGTTGTCTTGCATATTCAGTTTACAATTAGCGTTCCTTCACGATAACATTTACTTAACTATTGGTCGATGTTTTTTCGCTGTGCAGAATATCTGCGTCCCCTTTGAATTGTTCTTCCTTGAGCGCTAGACTGTGGGCTTTAGCTCTAGATGTAAATTTTTGAAACCAACCTCGACTTGCCTGGAAAGTTTCATTTTTATGAACGTGTTCCGGTTTCGATTTTAATTGTTCAAATATAGATCGAGCCTTTTCTTGTATTATTGCTCTACCTAATGGAATATTGCGTTGATTTTGTTCTTCTATCCACGTAGAGAGGAGAGATTCCATTAAAACGTTTAATGAACTTTTACTTTTTAAAATTTGGCCCGCTATAAAAGTATTTGCATTTTTAGCAATTTCCCTAATTTTCGTAGCGTCACGATTATGAATTGATCTAATAGTGGTGACAGGTAGGTTAAGAATTCTTGAAATATTTACAGCTTTTTCTCCAGCATCAAAACGCCGTAATACTTCTATCTTTGTAGCCAGTGTTACTGCCTTTTTATTTTTCTTTAAAATTTTGCCATTCTTATTTATCTAAAAATAAAAATTACCGGTATAAATATTAGGTTGATGCATAAATTCTTAAGAATTACTGGGAATTAATTAACCAACAGTTTATAGACGCAACGATAACTTTATAGATCACGGAGTACCAAGAGAGTTTGGGGCTAAGTTGACCAAGAGAGTAAACTTGGCCGAAAAGATATGTACTAAGAGGAAGTTCTTTATACATATGACTTTTTTTATAGGTTTCTTGTGGGTTTAAGTTATTGCTATATAAAACACATTATTAAATGACTAAAATCAAAATTCTGAATCAATAATCCTAGAACTCATTCTATTTTGTGCCCAATTATCGTTCCCCATTTGTCCCGGAAATATAGTTGATTGATAACTCGAATAATTATTTGCTTAAAAATGTTTTAGTTCAAATTCAATCAAAAAATATAATTATTATATAACCACGAATACAAAAGATGCATTTTAAAACTTTAAAAACAGTGATCCAAATTTCACCTGTAGTTGTTGAGATAAAGGAAATAAGAACAAAAATGTAAAAGTTAACAAAAAAATTTATTTATTGAATAAAAATTACCAAGAAAATTATAAACATTTTTGAAGCAATTCAATCAATCTTCGAAGCAAGAATAACAAATAAATTTCTCACATGGTGGAGGGAAAACGTACCGGTGTCGGCGTTAACTGGACCACATCAATTTTCGTTTCTGCACATTACGTCATCACTGACACAATATTTCGTGTTTCCTCTACAAAGCTCATTGCACCACTCGCAACACTTCATATACTTTACCCACGTTTCCCCAATTTCATCAACCGAATAAGGTTTGCCAAAAATATCTGTCCGATTGCCTGCTTCATTTACGTTCGGTTGTCTACCACTGAACTTGTTCGTGATTCAAAATTATTATCCACATTAGATGATGAAAACTGGCAACTTGCTTAAAAAACATATTTTTCAGATCTAAGCGATTCCGACTCACTGCATATGTACTCAAAGTTGGTAATTGGTCATCTTAACCCCACTTTACTACTTCGCTGATCAATGGTATATTGAAATACATACATTTTACGTAATACGAATACTGATAAACAAAACAACAAAAACATAATATGCATCAACCCCATACATTGGCACCAGAACAATTGAGGACATTTTTTCCATAACGCAGCGCATCCAAATATGGCAATGTTTATAAACATTGCATGTGTATCTACAGATACAGATATCAATACATTGTCTAAAACGCTTTCTACAAGTCGGTCGTAAAATATTTATAAAAAATACTTAAATTGCAATAATTTAAAATGAGAAATATGTTTTGGGGGTTAACCTCAAATAACCATTTACGGACTTGTTGCGTTTTGAAAAAAAGCTCCTTCATTGTTTAATTTTGACTTAAGAAAATTGAAAAACAAAACAGCTTACATACCTTTTAATTGAATTAAAATGAGCACGATTAATTATTACTAAAGAGCGGATAAAAAGGCATAAAAAATATCAAAAAAGGCGTCTATAAAGGCACGAAAAATAGCCTAAAAAGGCATTAAAAAATGACAATCAGATGAAAAAAGGCATAAAAAAGGACAAAAAAAAAATTTTATACCCCTTACTTTTATTATTACCTAACTAAACTTAACTAAAAATTATTCGTGAAAACAGTTAACGATTTAATATTACTCTTCTACAGTAAAATTCTGACTTTTGTCACTTAAAATATTTTTAAAAGCTTCTTTCCACATCTACAATTATTATGTGTGCTTTTTTAAATTTGGTTATAATAACTGGATTTATTTGGAAATCAAGAACATTGCCCCCACCCAAAATAATGCTGATTTTATTTAGAATTGCAAATTCTTCGTTTTTTGAGAAAACTTCTTCCGATTTCAATTTTACTACTTGGCCAATTTGCCCCGGTACTTCAGCAATAAAAGTCATCATTTCACCAATGAGCACGTCATCGGTAAACTAATAAGCAAAATTAACAAAATGCTGAAGTTGCACATCGTGATTTTCTGTTGTAGGTTCTGTTGTAAATTGATTATTTTTGTCGGTTTAGTTATTTTTAGAAAACAAATTTTTAATTTCCCATAGTATTAAAAAATTTTTTTCAAGGAACGCTGAAAATTGGACAAAAAGACTTTAAATAGGCACAAAAATTTAAAATAGGCATAATAAAGCAAAAAAGGCAAAAAAGGCGTAAAAAACTTGGTGCCAAATGATCACATTTTTCATAAATCGTGCACATTTTAAGAAAATTTTACATTCCCTTCAATATTAAGGATAGTCATAAAGCACTAAAATCCGCTCTTTAATTATTACAAACTTTATAATAATAATATTTTTTTGGTAATAATAATATTTGTTGATAATATTAAATTGCAATTAAAGGGCTTATTGTAAAAACGTGATAAGCCATAAGAGAACAATTTATAAAAAATAAGAGAACAATTTCAAGCAGTAAACGAATGTAAAGTTTTAAACAATTCACTAATTCTATAGCTTTCCTTTCTATTTTCAAAATATTTAAATTTTTAAGAGATCAGGTTCTAACTTGGTGGCTAGTAATAGGTAAAAAGAAATTAGTGTATTAATGAAAAAAAATTGGTCTATTACAATATTGCATTAAATAAAACCATAATAACAGCAAAATTGGATAAAAAGTTTTATCTAATTAATAAATTAATTCTACGTATTTATTTCCCTCCTTTTGTGTTTACCCCTACAGTCGTTGCTTGGAACTTCAAGTCCTTGAATTTTACCACGAACAAGTCTGTTAATTCTCCCAAGAGAAGACTGAAGGCCGTGGATATTCACGAATTCAGTTTTACAAATTCTGATACTTTTACCATTAACGGCAACTAAGTAACAGGCAGAACATGTTCTGCTGGATTCTTGTCTTGTTTGTTTCTTCTTATAAGATCGTTTTTTGGGTGACACCTTAATGCAACCAAAGAGATAACTATTTTGTAAGTCATAGGATCCTAAATTCCAGAACTTGCTGAATATCTCTGTATGACATCCCTGAAGCTTTTCCCTACACTTGTTTTTGCAACTACAAGGTAATCCTAATTCACGAGCGTTCACGTATTTTTTAGAAAAGTCACTTATGTAATCCAATCCTAAATTGCGCCTAGTTTTTTGTTCGTTTATGGAATAAGTCTCTATTATTTTTTGCCTCCAACGAGATATTGTCGCGTTGTTTACAAGTTTTTCACAAGTTTCATGAATGCCGCGCAATTTGTCTGGGACAGCATCATCTTCTGAACTTGTCAAGTTTTCATCCTGAAAACAAGTTGTAATAATGTGATAAGATTCTTACAGTAGTATGATTTAAAAATGTTGCTATAACGTGACAAGCCATAAATTTACAAAACTTTACTTACTTCACGATTTCTTTTGCTTTTCTATTTATCACTTGACACATAGTCTTTATCTGCAATATTGTCATCACAGGATTCACTTTAATAGGCACTAAAAATTCCTATCTGATCTTTTCAATCATAGCATCATCTGTTTTATAACAAATTGAAGGGTTTAACATAAAAACCAAATAGTCACACATTTTTTAAATTTGAGTCAAGTATTGAATCACGTTAAGCTATAATCTAATATAGCTATAATATAATATAGCTATAGTCCAATAATTATCATCATAAAATCTATTTTGATCTTTACTTGAAAAATGGCACTAGTAGTAAATAAATAAGTTTCTTGCATTATCAAATATAGTTGTTTGTCAGAGCTTAGAACGCAATAAGCCACAGTAAAATGGCGACTGCACAAGCACAATGTAGTACTAATATATGAGTAATTTTGTTAACAATTTAAATGATAGTGAATCTCCATTCAATGATAGCTATGTCGATAAAGACTTTGTTCCAATTGAAATGGAAAACCATATAACGACGAGGTAATTTAGCTAAATATAAATTGTGGCATATCACGTTCTCGCAATGAAATAAGATTACTATTATCTATTGTGGCTTGTTGTGTTATTATTTTTGGAATAATATAATAATTAATAAGCTATATTTTTTTTGAATAAAGCTTAATTTACATAAAATTCTTGATTTTATTACGTTATTTTCAGAAATGGTAAATATACAAACTCTACACTATAAGTTTGTAATAAAATGGATTACATTATTTTATAGATGTTTTTAAAACTTAAACCATTAATTTCTCACAATTTCAGTCATGATATGTAGGCATATTTGGTTCTTACAATAAGCCCTTCAATTTATTTTTTCAGGCATTTTTAGTAGTTTACCACATTCTAGTATAAAAGTTAAGTAGTTCAAATTTGATAAAAACAATAACATAATGACAATAAAAGTATATCATCATCATCATGACGTCATTGCTTACACTGAATAAATGATGGCTTGTCACACTACGCTATGGCTATTACACTAACATACGTCAATGCTAAATATCATTTTTGAAAAATGTAGCTTATAACGTTTTAGCAATTGAAGGGCTCAGTAAAAAAGCCACAAATTTAAAATATCCCCGTTTTGCGCTTAAATACTTTTTGAAGAGTACTATTTACTCTTGCGCCCTTCGATTAGCCTTTCAATTTTTAAATTGTAGGCGGGGATCACGGTGCAGATCTTACATACAAAAGTGTAGACCTTGTACTTTTAGTTGGCATGGTTTTTCAAGGTGGCGCTATTATGAGGTTTACAAAATTTAAAAAATTAATGTATACAATAACATAACCTATAATATCAAAGTAGATAGATTTATATACCTTGATCAATCTATATACCTTGCTATAATATCATACATATTATAATATCCATGCGATTAGCAATGATTATAACAGTGAAAGTAGTTAATTTGTGTAATTTAAATATAGTGAAATAAAATGTAAAGATACGTATACATATACTAGGGGAGACTGGTCCAAAATGATCCCTCTAAGGAAAAACAATATAATTTTCCAATTTAAAAACTTTTTTATTTTTCATTAATATGTAACGAAACTATGAGCCCTTTTCTACAACTGCTAGAATAAAATAGTTAGGTAAAGCTATTTACACATTATTTATTAATTTTATTGTAAAATGATCCCCCCTATCGGTGAAAAATAATGTCAAATAAAATCAGACAATTTATTAAAACAACTTTAATATGTAGTAGGTATCTTTTATTTCAACCTATTTATGTACAAGTTTATCGCATAAACAGGAATCTGAGTAACTTTCATCTATGCCAGCGCACAGTTCGTGATCCCAATTCTTACTCTGGCAGCACTGTATCCGTCCTTCCCACTTTTAGATTTTGAATATTTTGAGTTGCAACACATGCACTCAACATCATTTTCTGCGTCTTCGTCCGTGTCAGAAAGATTTAATTTCGGTATCCTTTTTGTTTTGCTTGTTTTCTTTTTCGGCTTTATTTTCTCGCTAAATTTCGATTTTTTGCATGATTTATTTTCTTCTCGCTGTTTCCGTTTTAATTCTACCGATTCTTTACAGAGATTTTCTTCCTCAAATTCATTCTTATCAGGATCTTTTTCCAACCATTTTTGGTAGAGGCATTAAAATATGCGGAGATACAATAAAACCTTTAGACACGGTAGAAAATTATTGTAGAAGATTGTTCATAGTCGTTGGAGACAGTAACAACAGCAGCTTCAGATCCAGCAGGTTCCAGTATAGATTCCCGATTTTCAGAGAGCGTGACAGGTACAATAACAATTGTAATAAAGGTACAATAAACAAGGTAATAATAATAAACAATAATAATACAAAATAAACAGAATAAGGTTCGTTTTGTCCAGGTTTTTCATCAGTAGTTTATGCAGTAATAAAATCCGCTTTAGTAAAAACGTCAGGATCGTACGGATAAATTCTACATTTTTTAAATGCATGAATGGCATTGAGTGGTATTGCAGACTTAAGATAAGACTCACTAAAAAGTGTGCCTATTTGTTGGATAGTTACGACTTTGCCTGGATTGTTATTCATCCACTTTTCTAGTGATTCATAGTGGTACGTACTTAATGGAAACATAACACCAACGTCCAGAGGCTGAAGTTTATGCGTGCAGTGCGGAGGTAAGCATAATATTGTTACATGATTGTCGCGAGCTTTTTTTATAACCTCCAGGTTTTTGGTATGAGACAAATGTCCATCTAAAATGAGTAGAACAGGATCTTCTTCTGTTGGTTTTACGTGCTGTAAAAAATGGTTGAACCATTCAGTAAATACCTCGATCCTCATCCAGCCTGACGGATTACATGCGTATATAGAACCCGGTGGAGCACCATCCATAAGCGCTAAATTCATGCGGACCCTTTTAAATATTAGCATTGGAGGTACGAAGGCTCCGGATGCAGACATACAGATTACTGCTGTAATGGTTTTACCTCTTTCGGCTGACGTCACCCTAGCCACTTGTTTCCGTCCAATCTTTGCAAATGTCTTGGTATTTCTTGTTGGGACAGTACTAAAACCAGTTTCGTCTGCATTGTAGATTCTGTGAGGCGGAAAACGTCTTGATTCTTGGATTTTATGAAGAATACGGAAGAATTTGTCTACATCAGGCTTATTGAATGCTCTAGCTCGAGCCGCAGAGGTAACCTCTGGAGATCGAAAAGTAATATCTGGGTTACGCTTACAAAAGCCTCGGAGCCATTCATATCCAGCCTTCTGTTTGTCAAGGGAAAATGGATGTTTAAGTTTGTTCTGTTCAGCCAGCTGGAATGCCAGTTCTAGAACGTCTTTAATTGTGAGTCCGTACATTCTGGTTTCCATTTCATGAAGATGAGCTACTAGCTCTTTCTCCTGATCTTTGGTAAAAACAGGTCGTTTGCTACCTAATACTTTTTCGGATCCAGTAGCGCTTTTATTAGTACCTTTTGCTCTTCTTTTTAAAGCCATGACTGGGACTCCATGCGTTCTAGCTGCAGTTCTGTATGGTGTACCATTTTCGACATCTTTCAAAGCTGCTGCCATCATCTCCACGGCCCAATTCTGACGGCTTTTTTTGCGTATGTATGTAAGTGGCATCTACAGCAAACGTTAAACAAACAAAGTAAATATAAGTGTATAAAATGATCCCACGGATCACACCACGGGATCGTTTTACCCCAACCGGTATATTTACATTTTGAATCAAAACCCCATCTTACACAAAACAGTACGAACCAATGCAATGTGTAATTCAATACTCCAACGATAGTGCAATGCTAGTATAACACATCTAATATTAACAAATACATCTTTATTTATATTACGGCTATCAAAAAAAACCTTTACTATAGAAAAAAACAACGTAAACCAAATTTTTTACAATAAATCAGTAACTACACAAATAAACGATCCGCTATTAACGTCTGTTAACACTACACGCGTGTTAGACGTAACGTAGCTGACGTTAATAGTTTCATAAAAACTAAAAGGGATCATTTTAGACCAGTCTCCCCTACTTATGCAGTTGGTAATAAATAATTACATGCACACACAACGCTCTTATAAAAGAATATTGTTAATGTTTGAGTGTTATATAAGTTGACAAAGTTTGCTAATTTATAAGATATTACTTACTGATAGATATGTGATTAAGATTTGCGTTTACAATTACTTTTTTTAAGTTTTCAATTTCTATCTAAAAATAGTAGAAATAATTACTTTCATATTTATATGTAACTAGCTGACCCGGCGAACTTCGTACCGCCACAGAATCGATAATTTTTTCGTGAATTTTTGCGATGTTTTAATAGTTATTCTGCTATTCGAGATGGCGAGAAATCCAACAAATCAAAGATCATAAAAATCGGTTCAGCCGTTCTCGAGTTATAAATGGTGTAACTAACACGACTTTCTTTTATATATATAGATATGTAATTGATAAATGTAAACTTGATTTTTAGGGATTCGTTGACCTTTATCGAGAAATGAAAGATTGGTTTTATTACGATGTCTCCAAGAATATTCAAGATTCTTTGGACAAATACGGCAGAGAAGTGTACGATTTAACAACCAACTGCAGCTGCGTTTACTCCAAATTATATAAGTTTATTAGTAAAAAAACTTCACTAGTGACCAACACAACAAAACACCAACCTAAAATAGCATTTATGGTACCTTTTTAGTTGCTTTCTTTTAAATTTATACAACTTAAAAATCTCATCCTTAGTAATAATATACTTCTCAATTTAATTTATTTAATCTTGTACTTTTTTCAAATAAATATAAAGTTCTATTCAATTCTCTTTAGTTATTTATGTTACATACTCCTACTTTATAGTAATAATATGAATTATTTAATTTAGTTTTATAGTAAAAAAATGTAGTATAAAAAAATTAAATTAAAAATTAAGGTAGACAACATATCAAACAGGTTTCTTTTTTCCTTGCAACCAAGCAAGCAGATTAATTTATTTGGCTATATTCTTGTCAAATCTAGTTGCCCATGTAATCCTAGGTGGAGCAATTTTAGAATGTCTAAACTTTTTAACATGGAAGTTTCCGTTCTATTTAGATTATTATTCTATGTTCCAGACTCACTGCAACCCTTCTAGCTATTCGGCATCGCACAGCCATCTAGATGAAAACGGAAATATTGGCTAATCTGAAATGTAATTGACGGTTTCTGAATTAAAGTTGAAGATGCTTTAGCTCGTTAGTAGCTGTGGTTCAGCTCCATCCGTCAAAAATGATGATAAAAAGTCTCTATCCTCAAAAATACTTCGATTGAATGGATGAATTCCCGTCTTTTTAAATCCGCTTTTAATATTTTTTGGTGGTATGGGAAAAGCTGTGCTAACTATGCCAGCAATGTCATAAATGGTTATAGCTCTGCCGGGATTATCTGCCATCCAATCATTTTCAGCTTTATCACAAGAATTTTTAAAAGACGAAAAAACAGAAACGTCTAATGGCTGCAGCTTGTTGCTGCAATGTGGGGGTACAGTTAGTAGAACGATTCCATTTTCCTTTGCAAAATCCAAACATTTTATAGATATGTGGCTATCATGGTTGTCCATAATTATTAAAACTTTTTTGTTTCTATTGCATTTTACGTGCAAAACGAAGTGTTTCAGAAATAGCACAAAATTTTCCTGCGTCATCTCTCCCGAAGGGTGTGCCACTCCATTTGTACCTCTAGGAGCTCCGGTAAGCATTGTAGACGTAAAATTTACGCAAGGAAATATCATAAACGGAGGAATGGATTTACCAGAGCCACTGACAGCGCAACAAATTGTAACCAGCTGACCTAGTTTCTTTAACTTTTGGACGATTTTGTAGCCAGTTTCATCAATATTCCATATGGCCGATGCAGTAAAATTTTCTCGTTCAATTATCTCTTCCAAAGGGTTAAAAAATTCACTCACATTGTTTCTAATAAAAGTAGTCGCCCTGGTCAAGTTTATAGTTTCACAAATTTCTAGCGACAATGACAAATTTCGCATCATAAAACCCTTCAACCAATCTGCCCCTGCCGTTAGGTTTCTATCCCATGTGTTTGGCCTAGTAATATTATTTTTAATAGCAAATTCGTATGCCAATTTTCTAATTTTCGAATAATCCAGTCCACCAATGTTTAACTTCGCACACAATTTTAGATATTCCGCCAGCTCACTTTCTTGCTTTGCGGTAAATACTAATTTCTTTTTAAAATTTGAAGTTAATTCTGCATTTGGGTCTTCTTCGTACTTTTTTATATATCTTCTTAAAGTCATACGATCTATTCCAAACTTTTTAGCCACTGTCGATATCCCCTTTTCCTTTCTTAAAGCTTCCAACACGGCTAATTTCATTATTTCTTTGTCTATTTTTTTTCTTGGCTTCGCATTAGGTTTTCGTTTGTAGTAGTGAGGCGAATAAATCTGAAGCGAAATAAAGATGTTACTGTCATATATTTTCGTCCTCCTTTTAATTTAGGACTTCGTCCAGTTATTATTAACTTGTAACATTGATTCTAAGAACATTTAAATACATTCTAGTTTTCCACATTTAAAAGCTTATGTTGAAAATTTACTTCTAATATTTTTTTTAGTTTTCATAAACATTAAATTTTAAAAAAATTAAATTTACAAATAGTAGTACAGGAGAAATATGTAGGTTTTAGGGTGCAATTAATTCCCACAAAACGGGATTTGAATTTTCTAGTTCGTTGTTGATATCTTTTTGACATACTAAAAGTCTAGAAAAATCTAAGTATGAAAATGCGTTTTTTTAACCCAAAAGTTTTAAAGAAATGACGCGCATGAATGGATTAACGAGATTCCTGGAAAAATAGGTTTCTTGGGTATAACTAATTCCCACAAAGATGAAATTTAAATTTTTAAGTTTGTTGTTGGTATCTTTTTGACATACTACAAGTCTAGAAAAATCTAAGTATGCCAAATGCGTTTTTTGGCCCAAAAGTTTAAAAGAAATGACGCGCATGAATAGATTAACGAGATTCCTAGAAAAATAGGTTTTTTTTTTGGGTAAAACTAATTCCCACGAAGATAATCAACAACAAAACAAAAAAAATTATGAGATTTGGTCATATTTTTAAAATTCTTCAATGAAGCAAATGAATTAAAATAAGAAAACCGAATTTAAAATAATTTGTCGTTCTTTTTTAGAAACAGCTAAGTATATTAACAGAATAACAAAAAAAAGTATATACCGTGTTATACGAGTCTGATTTATCGTGCTATACAAGAATTTAAGCATACGTTATACGCTTATACGGTAAGTAATAGATTTTATTCATACTATTGGTTGCTATATTGCCCTCATAAGCAAGAATGCGACATCTACTTTTTTGAAAGCTTTCCTTAAAAGGTTATAGTGAAATTTCCACAAATTATGGAATAGAGTGGCTTGCTTTTTTATTTAATATTGTAATCAAAGTATTATTAGTAATTTAGAAGTAAATTGGGTTAGTGAATTGTCATCATTAACATAGAAAACCAGGGTACAGACACATCAGAAAGGCAAACTTAGCAAGCTACCTATTGGATGTAAAACACCTATAGGTATGCTCAGAACCAATAGTGCCAAAAAAACTTGACACAGTATGACAAACAAGAGAAATCATAGTCCAAAAGTAGAAGAAGAAGTAAACTGAAATTGTAGGAAAAAATCGTAGATGCCGCGTTTATACTGTTTGCCAAACAATTATAGAATAATAAAACAAATTAATAAGCGGCATTTAACGAAGATATAACCACAGGATAGCTTTCATTTAATAAAACAATTTACAAATAAAGTAATAAGTTATATTAAACGTTTACAATTAGTTGTAATATAATATTATTATTAGCCAATTTTTACTTCTATGATTCTTCATTTCTTTGCCACAGGTTCTTCACTTGGTTCTGGTAAATTTTTCCAAAACTCTTTTTTATCTTGAGGCAAAATATTTCTTAAACTGTGCAATATGTTCTCTTTCTTTTCTTTTGGAAATCCATCATCGTGTGATTTCGGACGTGGGTAGAGCATTCCATCTTTCTTCATAGCAGAAGCCTTCAAGAAATTTAAATCTTTATATTCATCACTTTCTTCATATGTTGATTTGTATTTTAAAATATAAGCTCCTCTAACAGCTTTCAAACACACAATATCAGCTAGGCGTGGACGATCTGGATGTTTCAATTTAACTGCTGATGAATAGTCAATCCAGTTGTGAAAATCGCCATAATCCATTACTTTCGTAACGACATTTCCTTTGTTTGAGCATTGAACGGCGGTACAAAAATCATTCAAGTCATACACGTTCCCCATTCTTTTTAATGATAATTCTATCTGATGGTGGAAACTGTCAACGCTCGTAAAAGTATGACACGGTTCATAATAATTAATGATAATTTCTTTACAGGTTATTAAATCAGAATTTATGATGAAGACAAGAAAACTTAGTAGACACCAGTTTTTATTTTGGTCGGAGCAGTTGTCTAGCCATATTTCTAACGATTCACTATCTCGTTGATTAATTAAATACGCATGAAATGCGCTGATTAGTTCTTCTTTAGATCGTCCTGCAATCCCTTCATGCCAAACAACTGCAAAAGATGGGGTTTGAGATTTCTCTTCCAATGGAACAAAACATTTATTATAAACTGTTAATCTTTCGGTGAAAATCACTTCTTTGAATGTGTTTACACGAGGAAGCATAATGACCTTCTCTAGGTCGGCAGAAAAATGCGCCGCTTTTGAACCTTTTTGAATATTTTCGGCATGCTTACGATACAAATCTCTGCTTTTAGTGTACATATCATTGTGACATTTCCAAGTCTTGCATATCTCACAATCTTCTTGCAAGTTATCTTTATTATGCTCATGGGATTTAAGTGCTTCGCAAACTGAACACTCTTCGTGTCCCAATCTTGTAAATGATATCTTCATTTTTCCTAATTTTTGGCGATATGTTTCATAACTTATCTTTATATTTGGATATTTTTTTAGAAAATTTTCATGCATAAACGTTATCGTAATATCGGATGGCAAATATCGAAAATTAGGCACGTGTTCCCTATGATAATGTGAATCAGTTGGGTTGAAAGATTCTACGTGTTCCGTAAACTCCACATCAGATATTTTATTTACGGATGGGTGCTTACCTCTTTTATCCCCAGTAAGATGTAAATTATCAGCACGCTTAGTAAGCACATCGTGGATCGCTCTATCATTATTTCTTTTATATCCTAAAGTAGTCAAAAAGAACACTTTGCACACATTGTTGATCACTCCAGTAGAATCTCGTAGAAAATATTTAAAACTGTTGTTTCGTAATAAATTTTCTGCTCCTGTAGTGGTTGTGCGCCTTCCAACTTTCAGACGTTGACAATTTTGAAGAATAAAGTTCCTTCGTTCTAACCATGTAAGTTTCCAGTATTCCTCGTTAATTGCAACTCTTCTTTCTTCATTAATTTTTGTAAAACATTTTTTCTTGCATTTATTTGGACAGCAACCCGGTAAAACTTGATGTTTGTTTGCTAAATCTTCTATTTTCTTCTTCTTTATTTCTTCCTTACTTTCCATCCTTATTCTTTTCTTCCTTCTTTTTCGGGGATTGCCACTTTTTGTTAGTCCCAAAGTATTTTCAGATTCTTCTACAGGGAAACTGCAATTTTCTAAGTTACCATCATTTACATGTTCTATCCAGTCCACTTCGTTTCTTACGTAGTTTGTTGGATCACTGATCGAACTTAATTCCAAACAATCAGAAGTTTGCTTTATGATGGTGTCAGCATGGGTAGTTTCTGCAAGATTCTGATTTTTCATACTTTTCTGAACAATTATTTCAACAATTATAATTTTTTTTAATGTTTTTATAAGAGCAAGTTTTCTTTTATATAGCAAAAATTTGTATGTGCGGTAAAATCCGGTTGTAACGAGGAGGCACGCGAGTTTTTAATTAAGCCAAACCTACACTGAAAAAACAATGATTAAAAGTAGCACAATTGGGGTCTAGACTGTTGATAATCCAAATTGTGTTAAAATTATGTACAACTGTGTTAGAAAAAAGTAGGTACATATTTATTGCATTCCGCTTAAGCCCATGGACAACCAGGGCTTGGTCCCATGGTTCTTTGATTGGATTAAAGAACGAGAGCAATTATTTGATTGGATTGACGATCGACCGTGGTCGTCGTGGGCTTTAAGTAGAACGCACCCATTATCTAGACTCAGATTGTGCTACTTTTAAGCACAGTTTTTTTCAGTGTACCATGCACCGCTGATCGTTACAACCATCAGTATCTCACTATATCCAATATATTGAATAAATTATTCTATATAATAAATAGAAACTAAATAAATATAATATTAGGTATGTATCTTTATAAATTACGCAAGTTAAAAGGCATATTTCACAAATACAGTGCTTGACAGGAAAAGTTTGGGAAAGTCCGACCCAAAATATAAATTACTACATTAAATACAAAACAGGAAAAAAAAAGTAGCACACGCACGATTACCCCCTCCATCTATTCCGGTTAATTGGGCAAGAAAGAGAAATGATTCTATGCCCAAGAAAACTCAAATAAAATTTTCCAATGGTAGTAATACATTCAAAAATTTTTGTTCTTCTACTTCTATTCTGTTGTTCTTGTCGTTAAAAATCGAGTACTTTTTGGAATTTAAAGTGTATACTATAGCATAGATCTTATAGGATCGCCTAAAAATAAATATGGTAGACAATTGCACATAGGTGTCTGTCATTTGTGTAAAATGGATGAAGAAGAATAAAGGAAAATACGTAAATGTTGTACACTATTATATGAACATATATGGGTGATTCCACTGTTACTTTTTTTATTAAATATGTTAAGATTTTAAAATTAAACTTTTTTAAGTTTTTGATGCATATTATTACTCTATTTTATTATAAAAATGAAAGCCCGAGAGAATTTTGCTACAATTTTAAAGCGTTGAGAATAAAAATCAAATTTTCTATTCCACGGTACTGACATAAAATAAATTTGGTAGACATTCTTTAAAAAAATTATTAAATTTATTTATTTATTACATTATAACACTTTTAAACTCTATTATATTGATTATTTAATACTTTGATCATAATAATAACAATTAAAACAATTTACTTTATAATTTTTATAAGCAAATATTAATTAATTGCAATCTAACTTATAATATTTAATAAAAAATAAATTAATTAAAATGTAGTTTTTTGTCGTGTCCGAGAGTTTCTTTTCCACAAATTTTGTTGTTTACGACGAGCTCGCTTTTCTCGATCTGATAATTCTTGAATTGATTTAAGTTTTCCTTCCTTCTTCCTTTTTTCATTTCTTGCTCTTTCTTTCTGACAGTAATTTTTGTAAGCCTCTGGATCATTTCGTATTTTTTCTCTCCTTAATTTTTCAGCAATACGTTTTTGTTCCAAACGATGTTGTACTTCAGCACTAATTTTATTTTTACATTTTACTTTTTTCTTTGATGACAATTGTTGATTTCTGCCACTTTTATTGTCAGTAGTTTTAGGTAGTTTTCTAGTACGAAATATTGGAGCCATCTGCATTAAAAAAAATTACAAATGATGATTAAAATAATTATATTACTAATTATGTTTTTCCCATGGTACTGACATTTTCATTTAAAATAGCAACTGTAACTATTTGGTTATGAATTCAATAATATCCATTTACCATATAATTTAGGCTAGTAATAAGTACAAAAATTTATTACTTCCCAGGTAACACACAATACTGCCCCAGTGTTGCCCCAATGTTGTCCCAATGTTGGGCCGTTGCTGCCGGTATTGGCCCAGTGTTGCCCCAATGATGTGTGTTACCTGGGTTATGATATGATAGAAAAAATCAATAGTTAATAAAGTTTATCAATACCACGGTACTGACAAGTAAATTTATGACATACCTTTTTGAAAATTGAGTTCTAAAATGACACAAACTCTTTGCACTATTTTATCAACTCGATGTTTGTAAACATTACTCAGGTGACGTACTTTCAATATGGCTTACTGCTATTCGTTTCATTAATCTCAAGGTAAATGGCACACGAGTCATACAAATTCTCAAATTCGTTTAAATTTAAAGACAAGTTATTGAACCAGAATTCAATGTTAACTTAATACATTGACAAAAAAAATGTGTCCATTTTTTAAGTTTGATCATATACAGTAAACTCTCGATTATCCGTGGGCGGTTTATCCGCTTTGTGGATTATCCGCGATGGCTGTAAGAGGCATTTTTATAAAAAAGAAGGTTTTTTCGTAACATTTTTTCATCACAAATATACATATAGAAATAAAATCACTGTTTTCCGGATATTCGTAGTTTTTTCGAAGTTTTTTTGCCATGCGGCTTATCCGCGGTATCAACGCCAGTCAATCCCGCGGATAAACGGGAGTTTACCCAGGTAACACACATCATTGGGGCAACACCGAGGCAACACTGGGCCAATACCGGCAGCAACGGCCCAACATTGGGACAACATTGGGGCAACACTGGGGCAGTATTGTGTGTTACCTGGGTACTGTACATTAAAATTTATGAGGTAATTTAGTCTGAATCATTTATTGCGACAAAAAAATAAACAATTTATAGGTAAATTCTAGAAATGAACAAACACGGTGCTGACATTTAAGTGATATGTTGTAAGTTTTTTCTGAATCGACTACAATTAACAACCGCGCACGATTATAGGACTTCCCCATTCTCATCTAAGTAAAATTATTAAAAAAAATTAAAAATCAATATTCTTGAGCACTTACAAATTTCTTCTAAATATACATAGAATATATAAATTTTTAGTTTGTTATGCTCTACACAAAAAGAGTTACGATCGATTTTAAAAAATAAGTAAAATTATTACTTTCTTTTAAAAAATGTTATTTCTAAATAGCAAACAATAAAAAGAAATTGGAGCTTTTTTCAATTCTAATTTAATTTATGTTAATTTAAGATTTTTAAGAATTAAGTTCCTTTCAAAATTGTCACAAAATAAGTTCATTGGTGTTAAGTTTTTGTCAATTGGTATTCCATAAAGTTGTTCAAAGATTTTGGGCAAGACTGAGATCTGGACCTTAATAAGACCACCCGACTAATTTAATGCAAGAAGTAAGGGAAAAAACGTCGTTTACTTAGTTGCATGCTTAGGATCATTGATTAGTCTTTGGTAACTTTCAAATTCTTGTTTATAATTTCATTATACTCGTATTTATGAGCAGTATTATTAATTAGATAATCTATTTTTACTATCTCTTTTACACAACACGCAAAACACCTCCACACTATGCTGTTATAAGTGAAATGTTCCATATAAAAACAACAAAACATAACGTAAACTTTAGAGAAAACACACAAAACTTAAGCAAGTAATTTTTTACAATGAAGATGATGAAGAGAAACGGTCAGAATATAGACGTCAAGTTAGTTGACTATGAACGTTAAATAGCCGGTTCGAATCTAGGTGAAGTAATAACTTTATTCTGGCCGTCTCTCTGGTCCCCAGGTTAGGAGTAGAAGTGTTGGGCCAGCTCCCCATTACCTGTAAAAAAGACTAAATAAAGCTCATGGACCATAACCAAGCCTCTGGCAGAGATAGTACTTGGTAAATGGGATCGAATAAGTATTAATTATTTTGATACAAAACAAAACTTTTTTTATATTTTTTATTTAAAGATTTTATTTAATTAAACGTAAAAAATACATTGCTTAAACTTCAGTAATCGGTAAAATAAACGAATAAATTAAAAAGGTTAAAACATTATAGGATGTGCTCGTCATGCATTTACAGCACAAAATTGCCATAGATGAAGAAATTGAAAAGAAAAAACTAGAAAACTTTATAAACTTGCACATACAACAAATGTAACTAATTCTGTAGAACAAAACACCTGCACACGTACGTCCATTTGTTCCTTGTATTTTACCATATTTTCAGATGACCCTATATGTCGTGTACGCAATGAAGAGGAAGAAACAGCTGAACATGTACTTTGTTACTGTCTGGCATTTACTTCAATGAGAGGATCTGTATTGAGGAACTTCTGGCCCAACGTGACCAGAATCAATAACACTCCGCCTGCCAAGATCCTGGTGTTCAATCTACAGTTGAAATGGCAGAATCGAAGTGAAGCTGAAAACTAGAAGTAGTACAATGTGCTCGATTTAGAGGTCCAATTGCGTGTGAGTTTATCTTTCCCTCTACAACAATCCAGAATAGTGCCAATAACATCTTAATTGTTTGTTCTTGTTTTTAATAAAGAATTTACATGATTGATTGAAACAATTACTTTGAAATCTTAAGATATTTTGTTGTTGCTCCAATTTTCAATTGAATTTTGTTTATCATTTTTAAAGGAGATTAAAATACACTGAATGTTCAGGATCTTATCAGTTGTTCTCACACATTTCTTCATTTACTGAATTCTCCTGAGATATTTTCTCGTATCGCTATTCCAAGAAATTGTTTCAATTAATATTTGTAACAAAATCTGCTTCGAAAAAAACTCTTCTGTCTACTGGCCAGATACCAGTAGCACGAAAACCATTCATAGCATTATCAATATTTGCTGATTTTACATAAGCTTCCATAAGTAACTGCATTACTTTATAATCTGTCACTTTTTGGCCTGCACTCATACGAAGCCAATTATCCATAGCTTGACTATAGTGCGATTCCATCGACTTAAAAATAGCCACTTGAAGTGGCTGCAGTCTGAGTATTGAGTGTCCAGGCAACTGAAATAACAATATATCATTGTCTCTTGCCAGGTTCATTGCTTCTAAATTCTTCGAATGGGTAGTGTTCCCATCTAACAAAAGAACTATTTTATTCTTATGTGCTGGTTTCACATAATCTAAAAAATGCCGAAGCCACTTGCAAAAAAGATTTGAATTGATATACCCAGATTCAGATACTTCCACCAAACTTCCGAGAACTGCTTCATTTCTCAAAGCAGGATCCATTTTTTGCCTTTTAAATATTATCATTGGTGGTACGTTATTTCCCGAAGCGTTACAGCAACACACAATAGTAGTTTCCATTTCGTCACTGGATAAATGTCCCGATTGATGTTTCCCTTTCTGAGCCAAGACTTTTGGTGATTTTTTTAAATCCGTTGAAAAACTAGACACGTCGACATTATAGATGTGAGAGCCATCCAAGTTATGATCATCAACTATTTTTTCTAAAATATCGAAAAAGTCATTTGCATTTTCTTTATTAAAACCTTTGCTACGAGCAATATTTTCGTTTTGACGTAAACTTAAGTTTGGATGCCTCGATAAAAATGAATAATACCATTTTCTCCCTGCCATTTTTGTATTTTTGTTGAAACGATTTGGTAAATGTGGATTTGCTGCTACAATATCATAAGCAAGTTGCCTAACATCACCAATAGTAAGGCCAAAGAGACATTTTCGAAACATTAATATATATTTGACTAAATCCTCTTCAGTTTCAGCAGACAAGGCATTTTCCCTACCATTAACAGACCTTTTTTTATTTAAAGAAGTGTCGATTTCGCCCCTTTTAACCTGACCTAACAAATGGCGTTTGAAAGTAGCTTTAGGTATGTTGTATTTTGAACAACATGCATTTAAACCAATTTTGCCGCCCTTGTATTCTTTTAAAGCATTTATCATATCTTGTGCAGACCATTTTCCATACACTCGTTTCATTTTCATCTAAAAATAATTTTATCTAAATTAGCTTAAATTTATTAGATGAAGATGCTTAAATAATAATCAGAATTGAAAAATTATAAAAGTAATTGAACGTAATAATTAAAAAATGGAAATCAAAAAGGTAAATAATAATTCTTAGGGGGGTAATTACCCAATTACTCCCCCCTGAAAATGCCAGTGGTAATGAAATAGTAATAACAATGTTTTTCGTTGTTAAATTTCTGAATAAAGCTACAAAAACAGTTAAAAGCTAAAAAATATTACAATTGATTTTATTACGTTGAATTAACTCGATAATTTTAAAATTTTAATTATTAGGGTAAACTGGGTTTATGATCATACATACTATACATATCGATATCACAGTGATTTTCATAGTTATCCTTCCATGATAATTTATTTTAGAAATAAACTATAAATAAGTTTTCTGCGTAGAAAAAAATACTGCACGCACACAAAAACATGTTATTGTTTGTAATTTTCCTTTTACAAGAAGGCAAAAAATTAAAGAATATAAGTGCCCACTAGTACATGCTACGCCACCTTATAATAAATCACTCCCAAAATCAGCTGCTCAGTTGATCAAAACATTAAATTTGAATCCTAAATAAACCCTACTGTCAATATAAATCTATTTTAAATTTTTAAAGAAAATTTCTTAATGATTTTAAGAGCACTACAATAATAAGTATGATCAGTTAATCCCACGCATCAGATGTTCCTTCGCAAGAGGATGTAAGGATGTGTAAAATCACAAGAGAATGTATGTATTTGGTTAACTAGATATATTAAAAAAGTTATCAAGTATAATTACGATGGATTTCTGGATTCTGGATTGAATGTGGAAGGCAAACCATGGTTCACATGCACTCAGGTCACATAAACGGGCCTATTATGCTACCTCCGATGTTAGCAGCCCACCTACCTCCTATTCCTCAAGGCACCCCAAACTCAGGACAAACTCGAGTACTGTAGAGAGTGGTGTGCCACTAATACTGGCCATGCTAGGCCAGAAGCTCCCCAACATGGATCCCCTTTTCGATGTTAACACTGGGCAGTTGCAAAGCACATGCTTCACTGTTTCATCTATTACGATAGATGTATTCATTCATATCAAGATGGTTAATAAAAAATGAACACTTTTTCTTGTCGCGATTAAAAATAGATATTTTAGAGTTAAGTTTAATTTTTTGGACCCAATTCATTCATATTCATAAAGCTGAGAATATATGCTATAGATTTAGATAAGTTTTGTGTTGCTTGCTAATTAAAAATAACATTTTTTAAATTAAAATAGAAAATTTTATGGAGAAAACACCTTTTTCTGTTAAGCACTGTAAGTTTGATGAAATGCCGCAACTACACAAAATAATCACAAGTATCGATGCATTCAAAACCTAAATGCAGCTTTCGCACCTACTGTACATAAAAGCAGCATCTACGTGTAAAAGTTTACGCTAAATGTTCTGTTAAATTTTGCAGATACCTCATTCTTACCTAGTAGTGAAGCTGGGTCAAACTAAGTTGAACCATCAAGAAGAAATATCTTGCGCATTAAATGTGGAGAGAAAATGTGCCACTGAACTAATTTACTTATGAACGTTTCGAATTGACATCCTTCAACAAAGATGGACTTGACCAGACGAATTGTCGTATCTGCGCATTATCACCGCTGGTTCAACTTAGCTCGAGCCAACTCTATCAGCAACTTAATACTGTTTTTCATATGCAATCTTTGATATAGACTGCGAGTGCCCATACCACGATTATTAATAAAAAAAGTCAATTTTAAACTTTTTGAAGATACCGCACTCTGCCTTTGAAGACAGTATAGCTACTAACAGGGGAGACTGACACAGCATGTTGTCAACATAAAATAAACGATAGAATTATATTAGAAAATAGAGTTAACAGAAAACAAACCAACAACTTTTATAGAAGAAACTCATATTTGAAAAATTTTTGTTTTGAAAAATATTTTAGCTAGTTAGAAAAATCACTCAAAAGTTGGTTAAAACAAGTTAAACCTGTACAAAAAGCATGTTGAGCTCATCTATCAAACACTGCAATTGAACATAGTTGCTAAATGAGGAAAATAATTGGTGATATTTCTGATACGTTAGAAGAGTTGTTTTCTTCTGGACAAGTACACAGAGATTTAAATTGTTCAAACACGTCGAGTAGCTCCTAAAAACGATAAAATCATGATTCTCAAGTAGTACACAATTTCAATTCATTTCAAGCGCGGATCCAAAGTCAAAAATATTTTCAACTATAAAAGTTTTTTGTTCGTCTTTGTTATTTTTCTATTGTCACGCCACTTGTTGACAACATGCGGCGTTAGTCCCCTTTTAACTGACTTATTTATAGTATGATCGTATTTCCTCTAAGTGGTGGCGAAAATCGAGCATGTACTATACCAGCGGTGGCGAACCTATGGCACGCGTGCCAGAGGTGGCACGTACGAAAATTTTAATGGCACGTTAACGATTTACAAATGATATCATTTTATAGGCGCTACAAATTAAGTTACGTGAAATAATATTAATAGTCGAATACATTCAGCTGTGTAAAAACGGCTAAGCAATAGGGAGCGAGAAAGTTCCCCTCCCCCCACGATAAAAGTTCATGACAAATGATCACTTAAAAAAAGTTCACTTTCTTTAACGTTAAAAGGCGCTACCGTCAAGATTTCTCGCTAATTCTCCAATAAGAGAGCGAAAAAGTTTGACGTTAGCGACTTGAACGTTAAAAAAGTAAACTTCTTTTATTAAATTTTTTAATTCTAAAGGACGCTAAAGTCAGCTTTATTGCTTCCTTTGTTGGAAAGTAAGGCAATATCCAGTAGGTACTCTGATTTTAAAAATCTTTACTGGCCAGAATAATACAAAACGGTACAAAAAGCAATTAGAAAAATGGAATACCCCCCAGCCGCAAGTAAAAAAATGTTTTCTCAAGAATTATCATCATTTTTATCGTCTTCGGCAATTTAGAAAATTCAACTCATTAATTCCATGGGGGAATACCCCCTTAGACCCCCCGGTTTCATGCTCGTTTCTTCACATTTTAGAAGATCTAGCAAATACCTCCTGTAATTTAAAATGACTGGCGTGAAACCGGGGGGTCTGGGGGTATGGAATACCCCCCAGTTATACATAAGAAAGAGATATTCACTAAAGAATTAAATTGGCTTCTTTATCAATTTTGAAAAGTTACATTGTGCTGGGGTATTCCATACCCCCCAGACCCTCCGGTTTTACACCAATTTATTCACATTTTAGAATAGATTTTTTAAATTCGTAGTTTTCAGGGTTTTTTTTAAATTTTTCAAAAATACAATTCTGAAATAAAATTTTTTTTTAATTCTTCCCTTATTAAAAAGTGTTCGGCACGGGAGCAACTCGATTAACACTGTTTGTAAATTTTTGGCACTCGTACATAAAAAGGTTCGCCACCGCTGTACTATACAAGGCTAAATGCGGCCATCAACAGTGCTAGCTTGGAAAAGCAGTCTGCCATAATGCATAGTATAGTTTCGAACTAACACAGGTATTAATCCATGATACAATGTATTAACGATATGATAGGTACAATAGGTAGATACTACTTCCATTTTGATACGTGATGCGCATATAAGTCACTTAAGATAAAAGTTCACGTTTATTAAAATATGGACACACAAAGCAGGTATAAACCTATGAAACTGACCTGAATGAAATTCATTTTTACACTGGCTCTACAAACCGTCGAAACATTAGCGTGTGGGACGCCACATTTTACGCCGTCTAATGTTATAGCCTAAGTCGATTCTAATTTCAATGATTTAAGCGTTTCGATTATTCTTTCCAATTCATCTTATTAAAACATTTATTAACCTAAAGCCGATCTAAAGTAGTTAATCTCCTGATTAATCAGTACAAGCAGTAATAACCATAAATAAGTCGAATACAATGTATACTGTTGTACTATTGATTTAAACCGAAAAGTTATAAACAATATTCTAAATAAAAAATCTGATGTGCATAACATGACTTTCCTATTTACTTGATTCAACTACCTTCTATAATTGCATGCGTTTAATAAAAACTGAATTTCTTAAGGGATAGTGGGAATCTCGTTAATCCGTCCATGCTTGTCCGGTGGTGTGTCTTACTGACCTCAGGTTACATTGGTAATCCTATGATCATTATGCTATCTATATCTAGCAAGAAGATATTTTATTTGTTACAAAAATTATATTCATTTGTGGTACAGGTTTGCTAAATAAAATACATTAGAATCGCCGAACGCAGAAAAGGACCTAAGTCCATCCGTGGGCGTATGTACGATAGAGCTGTATTATGGGTTTACGGGGGTACTTTCAATTCGTAGGTTTGTATAAGAGAGTCTAAGATTTGAGTCCGTTCATGTATGAATCTAAATTCTAAACGCTCATGAAACCACAGTATGTCAATTTGTTTTGATTACATGAAAAACCTTACAATTCCAAAGATCCCTGTTTCAAACAAATTTTACCTCAGACAAATTAACGTGAACGTCTTTCGAGTTCTTAACATTGGCAAAATAACGGAAAGAAAAGCCAAAAAAAGGTTTGCTCCTTTTTCTTGGATTATTATCCCCCTTATGCAAAGTTCGTTTGGTGATTTTTCAGAACCAACCTGAATCTAGATCATTATTTATTTACAGACCAAAATCCCCAAAACTGTTGCAACTCTGCACTTACATACATAGCTATAACTGTGCAGGATAAAACAAAAATCATACATTGATTGCATCTCGACTTCATTGAGATTAAATGTTTTGAAAAAAATGAGTACCGCTATCTGATTAGAGGACACAGCTTGTGATCGAGATTTTAGTCAAATAAAAGAAAATTAGTACGAGAAATTTGACAGAGTGTACTCGATTAGGCAACTTACAATGCATAAAATTCATAACTAAAAAAACCCAAAAACATTTCAAGTCAAAAAGGTAAAAGCTGATGATAAACTAGACTTTAAAAAGCGGTGGCCGTAGCACTTCAAGAGGATCCCAGTGTCAAAAGAAAAAAACAAGATAAAATTCAATTTGGGATTGTCAGTTTCCATCACTTCAGTTTCACTTCATCAGCTCTGGAGGTAGTTAAAGCCTACAATTTCATTGATGGGCTAATGAAATTTACATTCAGTATTCAAAAAAAAAAACCGTCTTGAAACTTCCCTCACAAAAAGCATATTCGATTGGGAAACTTTCTTTAAAATAGGCTAAAGTAGAAGACGTGAAGAAACTTCAGCCTTACATTCCTAACAAACAGGAACAACACCAGGCTTTTTTCAGCTCCTTAATTGATTGGCCTACAACTGTTGATATAGAAATCGAAGAAAATATTAAATAATTATCTTAATTAATATGTTTTACTGTCTTATTTGTTCGTTATACTTTTTTCAGCATAAATTTGTTTTTTTGTTATTGTATCCACATCCTTCATTCATAAAAAGACCTAAATCCTACACCTTTTTTAATTTTTTTTTTTTAAATAAATATCATCGTTACAGTCAAAAGCAATAAATAAAGTCAAAAGCAATAAAAGCTTTACGGTAGTATCATTAAAATACTGCGGATACACAAAGTGCAGAACAGTTTTTTGTCAAAGCTCCTTTTTGCATGACACGATTCATTTATTAAGCTTATAAAGATGCATAATGTTATAAAACCGTTAGAATTAGAATATCAAGAGCCGTCCATGATAAGGAATGACAAAAAATAAAAGGAGCTCCTCATGATTTAATCATGCTCTTGTAGACAGGCCTATTAAGCCTGTTTCTTCAAGCAGTTTGAAGAGTTTGAAACCGTCAGGCGCATGAGCAAATTAAAAATTATTTTATGACTTAAATTTGAAACTGCACATGCGTCTGACAGTTGCAAGCGGTTTCAAACTGCTGAAAAAACAGAGCTAATAGTGTCATTTACGTGACTGTTTAATTGCATGGGAATGACGATATTGCAGATTATTTGAATTAACAAAGCGAATCTCTCTTTCAATAGATTAAAACTCTAAAAAAAAAACTAGAAAAGCTTGGTTTCAACTCCCGGTAGCCCTAGATTATTTGTGCCGTAATTCGGATTCCATGTTAAACTGTAGATCTAGCAAGGATACGAAAGAGAGCAGAATCCCTCACTGAAACCATACTTTTATCTCAAGAGGGTATAGCATGGTATTATGCTGTCACAATGCCCGAATATAGTTACACCAAACAAGAAAAATAACCAACTGTGGTCAAAAATATAAGTTTTTAATGTATAAACCAATATTGAATAATTTTTAAATAAAACTGTCAATACTTACCATGGGAAATGGCGGGTATTAACGTTAAAATCACTAATTTAACAATTTCACTATAAATGCCAAAGGTTTTTAGAACAAAACAAAATCACGTTTGCTGATAACATAGCAGTAATTTATAGAAAATTGCAACAACAGTACTAACCGAGTCGTTTATTATAGAATTACTTCTAGTAAAAACTAAAGATATGAAAAAAAATTTCTTATCCAATTATTATAAATTAATGTAAAATATCTTGGTTTTTAGTGGTGAGAATTAAATAAATTTATCAAATTGTCAACAGCTTCGGATTATTTACTAGTCTATCGTCGGGACTACAAGATACAGAAATAACAATTAATAAATAATATGACTATGACAATAATTATAAATAAAACTTGATAAATTGAAACAAATTGATAATATTTTACAATAAAAATCAGTTAATTAAAATAGTAGTTTAGAAACGTCCATCGTATAATTATTTAGTGGTAAGAAATAAAATGAATTTTACATAAAAAAATATAAAATCTTTATGTTGAAAATAAAATTGACAAGTCATGAGCAAAAAAAACAAAAGTACCTACATTGGAGTAACTATAATAAAACTATAAAAATTGATACAATCCATCATCTTACAATATAGAAAAAAAGGTAGTAATAAATTCGGTAAACAAAATTCAAGTAATATCTACCTTGTTCTTATAAGCACGTAAGACCAAAATCTGTTTGTTGAATGATATTGTCTGGGGTTATTGAAATGTATGCTGCTTCTAGAAAAGTCCTCTTAGAATAATTAGACACTCTATTCAAAAACGAGATTTTATCAAAGGAGAAAAAATGGTTACATATTTTCAATTAGGTGCTCTAACAATCCAATCTTTTTTTTTCCTATTTTGATGTCATAAATATGTTGTTTAACTTTGGCAAAAAGGAGTTTTTTAGTCTAACCGATCTAAGCAGAGCCACCAGTACTATTAATTTTATATATTACATTGCTCTGGTAAGATACCATACGGTAGAAGTTTCTAAATTACTATTTTAATTAACTGATTTTTATTGTAAAATATTATCATTTTGTTTCAATTTGGTAAGTTTTATTTATAATTGTCATATTCATAGATTATTTATTTATGTTATATCTGTATCTTGTAGTCCTGATGATGGAACTAGTAAATAGTCAAAAACTGTTGATAATTTGATAAATTTGTTTAATTTCTGTCCACTAAAACCCAGGGTTTTAAATACAGTAGATAATTCTCAAACCTAATTTTATATGTAGTATAATATATTTTCATCATTTTTTCACTGAAATTCATTAATTGCATATTAAACTAAAAAAGTATTGTTTAAAACCACTTATTTTATAAACTTCTGCATTTAATTTGCATGTAAATTGCTACATTCTAGACATCGACCCTTACAATGGTTGCAACTTGTACTGATTAATACGGAAGTTCGATATCTAATACAATTGTCCTATTATGGAAAAACCATTTTACATTTCAAGATAAACCTCATACTATGTACTCGTAATAGAATCTTTATTTAGTAACTGAACGTGGAATCTAAACCAAAAAACGTAATTTGAGAGTAGAGAGGAACGTCCATATGTATGGTTTTGCACTAAACTTTAGATAGTTTCCAGTAGGTTTTCCTGAGTTACATCCGAATTTAATGTCAAAATTTAAAAAATAATATTATATAATTCTTAAAATAACAATATCAAAAACTTGAAAGCCTTCAGTACAGATAAAACTTGCATTTACCTCAAAACTGGTGTTACTGAATGTACAATTTTGCATGGACGCTCCTCAATTGAATCAATTGGATACCCAGTTTGCTAGTACACAAAACTACCTGTGCCCAACAGTGGCGGATTTAGTACTTGAAAAGCCTCAAATGCAATTCAATTTTAAGGCCCCTCTCTAAATATTTTCACTACCCCTACAGTGTGCATTCTACGTGCACACCTTTTACTCTGGTATGTACTGAACCGGTGGCCCAAAAAAGCTAAATTTTGAAGTCCCCTTGATTCATGAGGTCCCAGGCGCACGCCCCGTGCACCTGTTTAGAAATCCGCCACTGGTACCCAACATTATTAAATTTTAAAATGAAAGAAACTGTTATTAATCTTGAAATGTAAATAAAGTTGTTGTTTCATAACTTTCCACCAAATTATGCCATCTTGGCTTACTCCCCGAGATTAAGTACTCAAGATAAAGTCATTAACATATTTTCAATTTTCTAACTGATGTGATAAAAATAATATAGAAACTAACCTTTGTAAATCTAGAATTTATATCCGCTTGAAGATGATTTGTTGCGGTAGATCCCCCACCATCAGAATCATTTTCCTGTTTTACTTCAACTGCATTATTTGTGACTGTATCCAATTCGATAGGATCTGAAGGCTGTGAACCAATCAATTAGCAAGCTGAATTTTAAAACAGCAAAATTATTGTAAACAATAAGTTAACGTGTGGAAAATTGTTGAATGAGCATTCACATTTCGAGTGGCTACCGTATGCTTAAATCACAATAAAGCAGCAGAAGGTTTCAACTGTTTTCCACATGTCGACTCTTTATGTTTTTAGTTACAATTTCTTTACCTCTTTATATGACATTTCGCTTTCTTGCTGCTGACTATCATAATTATCAACATCAACCTTTTCTATCTTAATGTTATAGTTATCATCGTCATCATTTAAAAATGAAATTACTTCTTCTTTCACTTCAACTTCAGAACCACATTGTTCCATTTCAGAATCTAAATTGCTATCCTTCGAAGTTTCATTCCCAGTACCATATTGATTAAACCAATCTAATAGTTGCTTTTCAGATTCTGCCGATTTATTACAAAATTCATACAAAACGTTCAGCTTTTTAGAGCAAATGGTACAAATCTTTTTTGGTAATTTATCTTCATAAGATATCTGCATAACAAAAAATTTATTACAGTTTCAAAGCATAAATTCGGCAATAGATATGAAAATAAAAGTTATGAATTATTATAATAAAATTAACCTACATTGACGGGTAAGCAAGTTGATATTTTGAGGAAAATTTCTTCTTTGTAGCTCCCTTCAAATATATGTATTTTGACCCTTTGTTTTGATAAACATAAACGGCACAATTCATTAATTTCCACTTTACTATCCATTTTACTTTTTAAAAATTAATTCGCCCATAAACATCAACAAAATAATGTTTGGTTACAAATAATGCTCGCGTATGATCGCAAGAGATCGCTAGTACTCGTCCTAGAAAATGTGTATAGTTGGTTGCCTATCAAAGTGAGAGGCCTGTGGTTCCCAAAATGTGATTTGCAGAACCCTGAGACTTGGGGTTCTTAGAAAAATGCAGGGTTTCCGTGAGATAAGTTCTTAAGCAATAAAATCAATAAACTTAATACATAAAATAAATTTCATCTCCTTTAACCCACTTTTTTTTACTTTACCATACCGAATGGGAAAGTTATGTAATCAAAAAAATTTTTTTTTTCAGATTTTCACGGATTTACATTCCTTGAGGTCTAACGAGTTGAAAAAAACCCAACATCAAGAAATGTCTGTGTGTCTGTATGTCACTTAATTTTGTGTGCGCTTTAGCGCCCAAAATAATAGGAATTTCTCAACCAAATTTTATATTTAGTACTTTTATATTGAAACTTAGATTTGATTAAATTTTGGTTAAAATCGGTCCACGGAAACGTAAGATTGGGAGTAAATTAGTGACGCGTATTAACAAAATTCCATTTTTTTTTTAATTTTTATTTTTTGTAATGTAATGATCATGGGTAGGTATACTGTGCATACTGCACATGAGCGCCGAATCATGGAGAGCGGCCAAAATCAAAAATCGTACTTTTTTGTAAACTGTATTAAAGTAGTGTGCAAAACATAATATTGTACCATAAGTAATGTATGGTAAAGTCATGTGATGGCCACATCTTCAATTTTTTTTTTTGAAAAAAACAACATTTTTTTGCGAGAATCTTGAAAAAGTCTTTATTTGGAACAAAAAAATAAATGTAACCCATATTCAAAAATTTTAGGTGGCAGGTAGCTATCAAGGTCCCGAAAATACAAATTTTACGATTAAAACCTCGATGAATTCTGAAAGAGTATATTTTAAATAAGAGAATTAAGGGAGACGGAATGCCCTAAGTGCACCTGTTTTTTCAAAAATCTAATTTTAAAAAGCACGATTTTCATAGCAAATTTCAACTTCAGTCGCTCGGGATTGGTGAATCAATGCATTCTATTGACAGTCCGTGTAGTTTAAACTAGTCTTAGCTATGCGCAGAGCGTGGATAACCGGAGCGACACTTGCATTGGGATGCTTTAGCAGTGCACGTCGAGCGAAAATCATGGTTTTCAATACTAAATGTGCAGGAAAAATGACTTAAAGCGCCCGAGCGCAGCGAGGGGTGCTTTAAGTCGATTTTTCTTTGCACAACCACCCTGCTTTCAGAATCCACTCAAACGAGTTTTACCCCTCAAAGATCCACCATTTTCCTTAATCCACGGGCCTAGAGGTATTTTCATAATAAGTCTTGTTTTCATCAAAATGGCCCGAAGCGCCCGAAGGGTGCTGAGGGTCAATTTTGATAAAAACCACCATGGCACGAGTAGGATCCACGCGAAAAAATAATCATCAGCGAGGCTCTTATGCATAACAGTGCACGGACGGAGCACAGAATGCATTGATTCACCAATCACGAGCGACGTAACTTGAAAATTGCTATGAAAATCGAGCTTTTTTAAATTCGATTTTTGAAAAAACAGGTGCATTTAAGGCATTGCGCCTCCCTTAATTCTCTTATTTAAAATATACTCTTTCAGAAAACATCGAGGTTTCAATCGTAAAATTTGTATTTTCGGGACCCTAGTAGCTACCTTTACCCAAAATAAAGTATGCGGATTACAGAGACAGGTATAGAGAGAGAAAGTCTCCTGGAGGGAGCATTTCACTTTTTCCCACTAAAAATTAAAAATAACAACAATCAAAATATCCATATCAAATTACATTAAATTTCCTTTATTTACTTTACACATATGAATGTAATTTTTTTATTAAATCATGAACACACTTTAAATATTACATTATTTTTAGGTAATTGTAGGCGACTCCGGATATTATGCTTTGAGATCTTGGCTTCTCACCCTCCTTCCCCCAAACCAGGTGCTGGAACTCCAGAGACTGAAAATAACAAGCAACATACGAAGATTCGTTCTATTATAGAACGTTGCAATGGAGTATTAAAGATGAGATTCCGTGGTTTGTTAAAGCATAGAGTACTCCACTATAATCCACAAACCGCATGCAAAATAATTATAACATGTTGTATACTACATAACATTTGCATCGATTTTAATGGTGGGTTCGAATGTGGGGATTTTGATGAAGGCGAAGCAGAAAATGTTGATCTTGGAATTTACAATGAAAATTAACATGCAAATGTACCAAATCACCAAAATAATGCTGTCAATTCAGATCTAACAGCAGGGCGACAGCAAAAGAAGCAGGATTGTGGGTTACCTGACAAGGTGAAAGATAATTTAAGGTGGCAGATCAATAGGGGCTGAACTTGTGCCAAGTTCAATTCAAAAACGAATAATTGTAGAAAGTTGAAATTTTCAGAATATACGTAAAATATGAATTTACTTTACATAAGCTATTTTTTCATTTTAAAAAAATTAATATAAAAATTTTTTTTTTTTTAATTTGTATAAAATAAATTTTTGTTGTAAATATAAAATAGCTTATGTTATGTAAAACCATCTTTTATGTATATTCTGAAAATTTCAACTTTCTACGGTTATTCGTTTTTGAGATGAACTTGACACTAGAATTGAAGCAATATACATGAAATTTCAAATTTTAACCAATCAGAAGTAAAGGATCGATTAATATCAATAAAATACACCAATAAAATATCATTAAGCAACTAGTGACATCTGTTGAATATTATTATCTACTCCTATTGATCTAGGACCTTAATAAGTAAAATGTATTGTCATCTTTCGAACCTCCTCGTATGAGATTCTAAGAGGGATGAATAGAATTTTGCTAAAAATCTGGCTCTACCCTGAGAATTATGTCCCAACAGGTGGATCTTTGTTATTTGTTTTAATTTAAATTTTTGCTATTGTTTTGCCTGACGATGAAGATGCAATGAATCAGTCATCGGAATTCCATAATGTTGTCATTATTTTTCCTCCTGAAAGTCATTTGTAGGGATGAGAATTAAATCTTCTCAGCTGAACAGCTTGGTTCACGGAACCAATTTCTATAGGCATACGGAATAATTTTAGTTGTTAATTTGTACAGTTTGATTTTTGAAAATTTTATTTATGTAAAACGTGTTATTTTATCTGTAAGTTAAATTGTAAATAGTTGAATTTTTGGAAGTGGAACAGAGACCTGCGCACCGCGCAACAGTGAACATTTGAATAGAATTACAACGTCGGGGGGAAGTGAATTTTGAAAAAGAGATCGAGCGAGCAGAAAACGGCTCAAAAGTGGCTCTTGAGTGTTCGCGCCTGTAGGTGCAACACGTATCTTATTTGAAGGCGATATAAATTAGAATCAAAGTGTTTAATTACTGAAAATAAGTTTCCTAATTATGATTATTTTACCTGCGTGAAAATCGAGATCGTGGATGTGGAATTTAGAAAAGCCAAGCGGTATTTTTTAACAAGGCGGCTAGAAAATTTTGTACATGCCTTAAAGCGATTCAACGTTGGAACGCCATGGTGCCTCGTTATAGATGGTAAAATTTTTAAACTTTATTTTCGATTATTTTCTTAAATTGCATCGAAATATTTCTCTACGTTTTGAAATCCAAATTTACATCTTTGTAATTCGTAATTGCTGCCTGTGATTGAATTCGTTGACCACACGACGAACACATTTGATGCATAGTGGACAATTTCAGTTATAACAACAAATGTGTGATTATTTTATGTTGAATTTTGAATTGAATTTTGTATAATTTTGTAAATAATTTATGTCTCGTCCGATAACTGTGAAAGTGCAGGATAGTTTTGGTTTAATTAAATGTCACTTCCACGGTTATTTGACCTATAGGAATTTTGACTGTAGTCATAATAGGTTTCAGAGAATGTCTAATCTTTTTGTTTTAATTATTTATAGGATGACTGATTAATTGTCGAATTACACTTTGTTTGTTATTATTTCATATGAATTTTATTTATCCACTACATGATAAAGATCCATCATTGGGACATATCACTCCATCAACTGAGCTAGCGGGTAATTTTTCATTTTTTTTGTAGAGGTATGAAAGAAACCTTGGCGGAAAATTTTCAGTTTCCCGCAGAAGCTTTCATATCATTGCAATATATTTTATAATGATTGAGTATAGAAATATTATTTTGTGTTTACTGCTCTCCAAGTCTTCCAATCTTTTGAGCAGCCGGGAATGTTGTTTAATTCATTTGCAATTTTTTGCCATTCGCTTCTCGCATGGGAGAAAGTAAAAGTTCTCATCAAATTTTCCTTTTACTAATTTGGGCTTTTCCCTCATTATTTCTTCTACTAACGTAGACTTTTGTTTGTCTGTAGTTCTCATTTCGATACAGTAAATCAAAAACTCAGAAATGTCAGAAAACCTTTTAAATTGGACAGCAGTCTTAACAGGTTACATATAATGCAATGTTGTAAAATTTTTTCATTTTGTACATGAAAATACAAAATTATCACTCCATTCGCAATCAAACCACTCACTTTCGTGGAGCGCTCGCTTGGAGTGGAGCGAGTTCAGAATCTTTATTTGAGTGTTATAATCAATGAGTTTGAACAATCAAGTTGTTTGCTCTTTGTCTTCCTCATAACTCAAGATGGGGTTGTTTTTCGGCAAAATGGCAAAAAACTAAAATTATATTGCGGGCAATTCCCTAGAGGTAAATACTGTTTAATACTATTTTATTGTTTAAACAATTAAAGATGATATTAACATATAATGCCTTTTGTGGAACTCACGAGATTCCATAATTACTAAAATAGACAAAAAAAAATTTAAAACTGTTTTTTCTAATAGTTTCAGCAACACTTTCCGTTTCTAGGTACTTCTAAAAACCCCGCCTGGGGTCTCAAAATTTTGACACTGAGCACTGCATCATTGAAAGGTAATACTGAGTTGATGCTTAAGACCCATACCCTATCATGACCTAGCTTCACGAAACCTCTTCTCCCAATACTCGTCGACCCACCGTACCTTTAGAGAATCAAACATCATGAATTTTTTTTATTCTTCTGTCTACTCCCCACATGCTCCACTTTTTTGAATTTCAAATAATTTTTTTAAATTTAAAAACTTTCTACCTCCATCTCCACTGTACCCACCCAATCCGATTCCATCGATTTTCAACCACTGGTGAGAGAAAAACGTGCGTGATATTTAATCCTGATTCTTTCAAGTAGTACCACATACTATAGATTTAAAAACTTTATTATTTATTTCTGTAAAAAAGTCTAATTTGACTTAACTATTTCTCAGAACTCTGAAAAGACTATAAGAAATATTTGTGACCAATAATTTTGACTGTTTCGAATTGTAGTCATCATGGAGCACGTCAACACCAAATCAGAAAAAGATTGGTTTCCTGACCGTAAACTAGAACTTACCCAATATCCACTTATTCTCCCTTCACTTGATTTGTTATAAGGGTAGGCTTATCAAATCAAAACTATCAAAATGGTGTAAAACGATAGTGTTGAATTAGTGAAATAGGTGAATAAAAAGCAAGTAATAAAGTATTTTAAATATAATATATTTGTAGGTACCATACAGACATAAAATAATGTACACTAATTTGCGTAAACAATTTAAACAAAATTTTTAAATAAATTATATAAAACAATAAATGTAACAAACTGCACATGACTTACAAATGCGTACAACCGAGTCATTGAATGTAATCTCAAACTGCTCCTACGAGTAGCACAACTGTACCAATAATTATTGCATACTGACTAAAGAGGCTAATAGGGGCTAGATTATATTTTGCACTAACATCGAACTATTATATTTATGATGTTTTTTTATCGTAGCATACATTAAAAATAAAGTTCCAACCTGAATTTTCATTAGTTACATTCTAAATTGTCTAAAAATGCCAATTTTACATCACTTTTTGCTTACACTCTAAAGTTTATATAAATGTAATTTACAGAGATATGAAAAAGAACTTGCCATTCAGGGTAATACCATTCTGTAAACACATTAAAATACACAATTTTGTAAAAATTTAGTAACTTGGATGACATAAGTGGTCATAGTTTGGAAGGCACTTACTACTTGATTTTTGAACACATGCAGCCTAGTCGACAAAATAAAATTCCTACAAAAATAATACACAAGATTCGGAAATTTTTTCATAATTATTACTTATTTAAACTTTTTTTTGAAACTGAAAATCGAACAGCAAGATTTTTAAAGGCCACTTTTTTGAAAATTATTTATATCACGTCTTGACACATTTACTTGCATAACGTCAAACAAGCCTGGCACACCCTAAAATGGCAGGAAGGCATTTATAATTTTCATTTAATTTTTTAATAATTTCATCTACATATACAAGTTTTTATATAAATTTTGTACATTATTTCCATTCTACAATCTAAACAAATCACAAAAATAATTTGTTGTTCAGTGATTTCACTTATAAGCTATTAGACAGAGTAACTGTGATGTAAATATAATAATATTATTAGGTAGGTATTATAATATTTTTTGTATGTGCTACTTTGTGTACTGCTACCGAATCGCAATAATCAATTTTGTAGTCGCACTACACTTCTGTACATACACAACATCTATTCTTCTTTTGTAACCTACACTGTAACATATTATACATTTGGCATTGCTACTAAATTCAGTACTTTTATTTTACTAAATTAACAGCATCAGAATGAGTATCAATTCAACTCAATTTCAAGTTAGTGTAAAACAAATTTAAACAAAAAACACCTTCTTCTTCTTAACTCAAAGATTTAGTACATCATATTATCATCATTGGAGTCGGAAATTTAAATTACACTACTATTAGATACCAAATTTTAAGGAATGACTTTCTTACTTTTAAGTTTCACTTTCGTCTTTAACTAAATTTAACAAATTAAGTAATTACTTGTTTCAATTTCGTATAAAAAATATTTTTATTCTTAAATAAATACCTAACAAATTACACAAACAGAAAACAATACAGATCCATTTCTTCAGTTCTTATGGGACCCAATGATGAGTTGAAAGCGTAAAAAATTGCAAAAAAATCTACCTACCTACTTAAATATTTGTTTTACACAGATCAATGAACATGTTTCTATTTTAAAAAATTTTAATATCTGTATTATGTTGTATTAAATATCTAAAATTCACAATAATTAATATTACAGTAACTATTAAAATAAATTAAATAACTTAAGAGACCATGTACAATATAAAAATACTGATAATCACTGACCACTCCGACATTTCATTTTTATATTATTATAAAATATTTAATTTTAAATAAGAAATGCCAAATTAGTATCATAGTATTTAACGGAATTTATACGGTATTGCACCTATTTAGATAACTTTTTTTATTTTTGTGCTTATATAGTAGAATGCGAATTTCAAATTCACACCCCACAGCACACAGTCGAAAAACTTAGTCTGTTTCAAAAAATAACAATAAATTGAATTTTTTTGGAATACTCATTAATAAATAAAACGATGATGATTTGTTAAAACACATAATATTACTATTAATTATTATGAAACAATCAGATTGTCATGTAAAGATGAGGAATGTCGATCAGTTAAATCTATTTTGTTGAGTGATGTTAACTGTGGTGATTTGTTTGTCCGTAACTATACATGTGAATTACTTTATTATAAATAATGATAATTAAGATATTTATTCTAAATTTTGAATTTAGAATGGTAGTATACATATTATACGCAACAGTCTTTTATAAAACTGGCCGAAACTTTGGCTTTCCTAGATATATAATATAAAAATGTCCAAAATTTTCTATTAACTACAATTTTGAAATTTATTAACATTAAAAATATAAATTAAAGCAAAATTAATTAGACATAAACAGTATTTACTTGGTTTATATCTACTTAATTAACAAAACTAATAGTAACGTATCACATTGCATTGCAACACTGCTTTTGTTCATTCACCACGACACTCTGTCAATGGTTCCATTTTTATGGAAGCCATTGTGTCCTTTGATCTTGAATTTGTTGTGTGCATTGGTTTTACCAATTCTTCTATATCCTCTTGGAAGAGATTTTCTGCTCTAGGCGAAGTAAAAGGCCTTGCAGGTTTGTAAGTCATACCTGATACTCCAATCCCGGCTACGTCTACGTTATTGCCCATACCTAAATTAAGCCCCGTCGTTTCCATCACATTTGTTAATTCTAATGGCGATGATAATGGACTTTCTAATCCCGATCCCGCCGGACTTATTCTTAAATCTTGCACGCTACCCGCCGGACTTCCCAACCTCATCGACGCGAGATTGCTCATACTCATACTCATCGGTGTGGTTCCATTGCTCGGCATGCTCGCCGTACCACAATGGCTCGCTAACGATAACGAATTAACTAACGCAGTATCGTGCGCGGTATTTTGTTGCTGCGCTGCAGCCATCATATTGCACATTTGCTGCCTTAACCCTTGCGCCACCGCCGCTACTGCCGCTGCAGTGGCCATACTTGGAGACACCGTAGATTCGGATCCATTACTACAAGTACTATTTGGATAATTTGGCGGTAAACCGACACCGTCCTGTAACAGCAGAAAATATAATTAGAATTAAAATTTTAATTTGAAAAAATAAGTTAAACTTACGTGCATTCTTGGATAAGCTAGCACAGGTTCATCTTTAATATGATGAGAATCGCGAAATACTACGGCACGTATTACTCCTTTTATATGATCATCTGGCCATACTCCTAATAATATCCTTTGAGGTCTCCCTCTTCCTTTTGGCCTTAAATCTGAAATTAAACACCGAAATTAGAATTGTATTACCCTTAAAGATAGAAAGAATATTTTAAGCAAAGCAAAGTAAAAAACTTCGTACTTTGGGTAAAAGCATTTATTTACTTAAGACCTAAAAGAAAATTTTTGTTTTTGATACGTTTTCTACAAAAAAAAGTCCGTAACGGCATATTCTTATCTTCAATAGTTTTGTTAATATAAATTAATTTAGTTTTCCGTTTTTTCAGTTTCTATATTTATTGATGAATTTCTAGTATCCATTCAACTTCAATAAATAATTGTAATTTAAACGTAAGTTTTTTTAATTTCAATAAATAATTATTTTTCAATTTTTAAAATCCAGTCAATTTTACAAATGATATTTATGTTCTTATATTAAAACTATCTGAGGAGCTTTAATGAAAGTGAAACAACGTTGTCATAGTTTATGTACTTATATTCATTTCAGTTTTCAATAACTTGTTAAATGTCTTACAATAATGTAATTCAATAAAATTACAAAATAAAAATCTTGCAAAATTCTCAACTAGACCAATAATAATTCTTCAGATGTATTTAGAGTTTAAAAAATTGCATTCAGAATGCTGCAACTAAGACTAAGAAATATATCAACAATTTCTACCACCCTTAGGGCAGAAACTCGTCGATTTTTTAACTGGGCCAAAAAGACCAGTGTATAGAAAACTTACAGAGATTCTTTTCTAAAATACAAGTACTGTGCCATTAGAAAAGCGAAAGAAAACTCTTGAAGGAAGAATTGGAGAATGTGCAAAACTTCAAAGAATTTTGTTGAGAAACAACAGAGGTAAAGTTGGATCTACAAAAACCCAATGGGGAGTTTACAACAAACGTAAAAAAAAGCTCTGAAACTTTTTTTTGCTCCAGACGCACTTCCCAGGTAGTAGTACGCCAACACAAGTTAATGCAATGAACCAGCCGCACTCAGACAACCCGAGAAAAGTAGTTCTACTTTGAGAAGTAGAAGAATAAGTGCTAAAAATTCCAAAAAATTCGTTCTAAACAAAAAATTTGATAAAAATAATTGATCAAAAATCATAATTTGATCAAAATAATGTGTTTCGGTTGTAAGTCGGGAGGGGGGGGGGTAATTGCACCCATTGCCCCCCTTGTATCCACACATATAAAACATATTGAAAATCAGAGATCAAGGCGACTAGGTGGGCTTGTAGGAAAATGATCGGAAAGACATGGCGACTAAAACCAAAAGTGGTTCTTTGGTTTTACAACAAAGTTTTGATACCCACAGTTACATATGCATCCCTTATCTGGTAGGATAAAGCCAGAAAAAGCTTATTACAAAATTGAACAAGTTACAAAAACTGACTATTTGGGAATAACGAGAGAAATATCAATGATACCCACCGCAGCAATAGAGACTGCATCTACTACATTTAGTGGTGTAAATGGAGGCTCAACTGTAAATGAATAGAGGGTTATAACTCCAAGGCAGGGACATCACATTATGATCTTTAACTCTTCCCCCAAAACCTCTTAAGCCAGTATGACACGGTGCTTAATTTTGCATAAAATTTATATGTAAGTGGTAACTAACCAATAGAAAGACCGTATTTGTATCCATCAGACGTTTTTCATTGGTTAGTTACTATTTACATGTAAATTTTATGCAAAATTATGCGCCGTGTCATACAGGCTTTAGAGTTCTAATACCTGAGAAGAGAGAGGTGGTGACTTTTTAGTTATAAAATTCGATATATAAAATTCAATTTTTCCGTTGCACAAATATTTAAAAAAATTCAAGGCGAAACTAACAAATATAAAGAATTCATTAGGGGTATTCACACTGACGTGTATATTAGAGATAAATGCGGGACTACTTTTTCTTGTCCCGTCCCGTAGTGCCGTCTCGACCTGTAGATCCCGTTCCGTCTTGCGGATCCCTCACGTCCCGCGGGTTCCGCACGGCCCGCATATTTGTAAACCGTTTGTTTTGTTTGAAACCGTCAGACTTCGGCTTGTGTGTATCATTATTTTGTAAATGACCTTTTTTTAAGGTAATACGGCCTAAAATCAGATAATAATATAAAAATTCTGATAATAAATCGGCCGTCAGACCGCGGCTTGTGTATAACATTATTTTGTAAATGACTTTTTTTTTAGGTATTTAGGTATTGCGGCTTAAAGTTAGATAATAATATAGAAATTCTGATAATAAAATCAGAAATTCGGGCTGCATTGTATAAACTAAATCAAATGCGGGACTGAAACATCCCGCTGACAAGATGTACTGCGCGGGACTGGGTAGAAGAATGCGGGATGAAAAAAATCCCGTCCCTAAATTGCCATCCTAGATGTTGCTAGGATATGACAACGGTGTATAAATACAACAACAATACACGAGCCAGTGTGAATACCCCTATTGTTTATAAAGACTAATAAAAAAATTGTTATTCTAAGATACCTATACATTTTTTTTAATTTAAATTTTTAATTGGAAACCGATATTCACGCGGTACGAACAAAAATTAGTAAATACTACTAAAATCCAGCAAAAATTAAGGATTTATAGTTTTTTTTTTTTTTTTTTTATTTATTAACTTAGTATCAACAATCAGAACAATAACAATAATAAGTTCTATAAGCTGATTTGATGTCCGTGTTAAGTAAGGAATACGCCCATCAGCAGTATCCACTTCGAATTTTTTGATTACGTAAGAAGGTCACGAGGCCATTTCCTCTTAAGTCGTCTGTATATATTTTCTTCGAGAAGATGGTTGGTACTAGGATTTGGGTGGTCTTGTAACCTTAGATTGTGTTTTTCTGCACGTTTTTTGATTTCGTCTATTATGTAGTTGATGTTTAGGTCGTTATGCAGGGTTTGATTGGTTACGTACCATGGTGCATCAATCATCGAACGGAGAGTTTTTGACTGGAATGCTTGTATTATTTTTATATTGGACTTGCTAGCACAACCCCACAGTTCAATTCCGTATGTCCAAATTGGTTTAATGATTACCTTATAAATAAGGATTTTATTTTCAATTGAGAGGATTGATTTTCTTCCTAGAAGCCAATACATTTTCTTGATTTTTAAATCCATTTGCTTTCGCTTCTTCCTAATATGTGTCTTCCATGTTAGCTTTTTGTCAAGGTATAATCCAAGATATTTTACTTCATCTTTCTGAGGTATTTGTATGCCATTAATATAGATGGGTGGACACTGTGTCCGATTTAGGGTAAAAGTAACGTGTATGGACTTTAACACATTTACCTTCATTTTCCACTTAACTATCCAATCTTGGTAAAGGGACAGATGTGTTTGCAACCATACAGAAGCTTCTTGAGCATTGTCATGTCTTGCCAGGATAGCGGTATCATCAGCAAAAGTGGCTAACTCCGTGTTTTCAGTGACAGGCAGGTCGGCAATATACAGCAAATACAAAACTGGACCAAGCACACTTCCTTGTGGTACTCCTGATGCTATTGGATAGATTTGTGACACTTCGTCGTCTTGTTGCACTTGAAAATGACGATTTTCCAAGTAAGATTTCAATACAAGGTAGTAATGATATGGCAAGTTATGTTTAATTTTGAACAAAAGTCCTAAATGCCATACCTTGTCAAACGCCTGTTCTATGTCCAGGAAGGCTGCTGAGCAGAATTGTTTTCCTTCTAAAGTTCTTTGAATAAAATCCACTATTCGATGGCATTGTTGAATGGTTGAATGCTGCTGCCGAAATCCGAACTGATGCATTGGTATTAAGTCGTCTAATAGATTGCCATGATGTAGGCGCTTGAGGAAAATTTTTTCTAGTAGTTTGGAAATGATTGGTAGCAAGCTTATTGGCCTGTATGAAGATACATCCGTGGGAGATTTGCCTGGCTTTAAGATTAAAATAATTCTGGCAAATTTTAGTTGCAAAGGCCAGTATGACAATCTTAGAATTGAGTTGAATAACATTGTCAAAAATTTTAGTCCCAAAATAGGTAATTCAGAGAGAACTTTACCCGTTATTAGATCGTAGCCCGGAGCCTTGGTCTTCTTAAGCTTTCTAATTTGTTGCTTGACTTCATTTTTCTTAATTTTCTTTATTGGCGGTGACATCTGAAGAGGGGCCTCTAAAAATTCCATAACATCTTTATCTGGCTCATCAGAATAGGGTTTGAAAACTTCTGAGAGATGGCGAGCAAAAAGTTCGGATTTTTCGGCATTCGATCTTGCCCATGTATTGTCTGGATTGCGCAAAGGCGGGATGGTAATTTGGGGCCTTTTAAAACCTTTTGTGGCTTTCCAGATAGAGTGGTCCTTGTTACTTAAGTTTTTTATAAAGTGGTTGAAAGTCTCGTTCTTCATATCCTTAAGCTTACTTTTGAGTTGGTTTGATAGGCGGTTATAATCGGTTTTATCCAAGGGATTGAGACTTCGCTGCCATCTTGCTCTAGCTCTGCGCTTAACTTTTATCATTTCTCTGATTTCCATAGGAATATTGCATTTATTATTAGATATATTTTCTAACATGGGAGTTGAGGTCCAGCCAGCATTTTGTACTGTCGTTATGAAGTGGTTTGTTGCATGCTCCAATTCAGCGTTGGTTTTGATGCTTAACGTGGTATTTAAATTTTGGTTTATGTACTCTCTGAAGTGATCCCAATTAGTGCTTTTGTTATATAGAGAAGGTCTTGATTGCTTATTGATAATAGTTGTACTAACTGTGAGTATAACTGGAGTGTGGTCCGATGTTAAGTCTAAGCTTGATTGTACTTCAGTAAAGTTTGTTGAAATTCCATTGACTATAAAGAAATCTAGCAAATCTGGTATCTTGTCAGGATCAGTAGGCCAATAGGATGGCTCACCTGTTGAAAGAATGCTATAGTTGTTGTTATCTATTACTTTGAAAAGTTCTCTTCCCTTCGTAGTTATAAGTCTGGATCCCCAAGCAGTATGTTTCGCATTAAAGTCACCACCAACTATGAATTTCTGGCCAAGCGTTGAAAAGAAGGGTTCCAGTTGTTCTTTCTTAATATTGTGTCTGGGAGGACAGTAAATTGCAGATATTTTTAATTGACTATTTAGTTGATTTACTTGGATTGTTGTAGCTTGGAGGAAATCTTTTTCATATTTATTTTCTTCGTGATGCATTATTGAGCATCTAATAATGATAGCAGTCCCCCCATGAGCTCTTCCATCAGGATGGACCGTGTGGTAAATTTTGTAGTTTGGTATTATTATGTGTGATCGAGAGGTAAAGTGCGTTTCCGAAACGAGGAGTATGTCTATATTATTATTTGTTATGAATAGTTTAGTTTCATTTATTTTTAATTGTAGTCCGTTTGCGTTCCATATGGCAATTCTTAAAAAGTTTGCCATTAATGCACCAATTTTTGGATGACTGTATTTAAAAGATTTATCATTATGTTATTTTGTTGCATTAGTTGCTGGAACATTTGTTTGAATTCATTAAGAAATTTTGATAACTGTGTGTCTTCGGAGTGGCTTGGTGTTTCTTGAAGATTGTTCCTTAACGTTTCTGAGTAAGTTCGCTTATTATTATTATTTGAGTTGTAGTAGGTTTGAGAAGTTTCAGGTTGATTTGGTTGATTCGTTTGTGTTAGATTAACGTTGTAGAATGAGGGTATGGTTTGTCTCTTCCTTTGTTGTTGTTGTTGGCGCTCCTTGTTATATTTATCTTGTAAGTCACGATATACCTGACAGCCTTTATAACTTGCGGGGTGTTTTTCATTACAGAGGTAGCAAGTAGCTGGTATATTACTTGGTTTCTTGCAAAGTTTTGAATCATGTGCTCCTCCGCACTTAACGCATGCAAATGGACGATTACAATAAGTTTTGGTGTGATTAAACATTTGGCATCGTGTGCATTGGACTATGTCGGTATTCCTCTTAGGTGGTTCTACTCTTATTGTTCTGTTTTGCAAATATTTTAGATCATATATGCTTTTGTTATTTTCTGCGGGTTCCAGATCTACAAAAAATAGTGGTAAAGCCTCTTTTGTTGTACGATGTTTAACATTTATAATGTTTCTCACTGTATAACCTTTAGTTTGTAATTCGTCTTTTATTAGTGATATTGGGGTTGTATGGTGAAGATACCTTATCACCACTCGATATGATTTTTCTTCCTTTAATTGGTATGTGTGATGAATTATATTTTCATCTTTCATGTGTTGAACCAATTTGCGGTAGGTATCCGATGTTTTTGGACTGATTTTGATTATGTTGTTTGCTAAAGTTTTTGTCGTGATTTGTTCTTCTTCTACTATATTATATAAATTTCTAATCATATCCTGGTAATTGATCACGCCATGCACAAAGATAGGAGGTGGTTTATCAATCTTGGTCAGTTGTATTTGCTCACCATTTGGTTGTGAAGTTTTATCATTGGTATTTAAGGTAACAAGTGGTGAATACCTGTTTGTTTGTATAAGCGGTGGAAATTCGGTTTCTGGACTACTAACTCTTTTTCTTTTGTTTTTACCAATTACCTGCCATGGGTGATTGTTAGCTTCAGTTACCTCCATATTAGCTGTTTCAAGTTGAACTGTTAAGTTTGTTTGATTTGTATCGCCGTCTAACTCTTTTTGGGAATTTGTTGACATAATGTGCAAATTTGTCGTATTAATTAACCGACCGAGGACCGGCTAATTTAGAAAGTTGGTGGGATCAATTTTCTCAGCTTCTATTTGTTTCACAATTTAAATAATTAATATTCGAGGAAATTATTCTTTCGATTATTATTTACGTTTAACCTTCACGATAACGGAGCACTTTAAAACACGTCCTATACGCTTCGTATCTAAAACGCAACAGGATTTATAGTGAGAATTTAAACAATGAATCTTGAAATGCGCTTGATAAACTTTTTGCTTCAGATCATGAAGGAAATTGGAAAGATATCTCTATAAAATATACTTTTTAGCATACTTTTAAATAAATTTATGTTTCATAAAAGCTAAACTTATTTGTTTAAATAAAATCCCTCTTTTTGTATTTGGCGTACATGGCAATCTCCAATTTTTAAGCGGATTTTATGAATATTGGAGATATTTATTATGCGGAAAATCCTTCTTGCCTATGAACTGTTTTAAAAATTTACATGGGATATGTTTTTTTAAAGAAATTTAGCGATTTTTCGATTGAAAATGCTATTTTAATATCAAGGGCAAATTATGTATGTACCTACTTCGTAAATATGTAATAAATAAATTCTAAAGTTTAAACTATTATTAAAGGCAACTTTCTTTACATGCACAACTAAGATTAACTTCTACATTAAAATATTTAACATTTAAATTTTTTATACGAGTTCAATATTACCTATATATTGTCGTGAAACGACGTTAAAAAAAATCATTGTTTTTGGTAAAATTGAGTCGAAGTTGATAATTTTGTGTTCTTTTCAAATTTTTACAATATTTTTACGATTTATCAAAGAGACGCTCATACGAAAGTTTACTGTAACTCTTAACACGAACAAAGAAAATTTTATTTTTATTTGTAAACATTTAAAATTTAAATTATTTTGTATTGTGAACTGTTAAAAGTTTTAAAAGTGTGAGCGCGCGATAAGAATGGTTGGTGGGGCGCGAGAACAAATGTTATCAAGAGTTAACGAAAGAAAGACAATAAATAAAAGAGAAATCAATCGACTGAGTGTCGCAAGAAAGCGAACATTTGAGCCATTTTGGTTGAGTTATTTTTGGCCGCCGAAAAAGGCGTAAAATTTGGGTGTTTTGATCAGTGGGATCGTCTTTGGACTTGTGAGGATCAGAATTTGTGAAGATTGAATTGGCGTTTGACCGAGGTTGTTGGTCTGTGGTTTGGAATTGTCTAAAATTGGAGAAGAGAATATTTGATTTGCTGAACCCGTGGTGTCTGGGAAAATTTGCTAAATTTGGAAGATTTGTAGACGTTTTGGTGGATGGATCGACGTTCAATGTGAGTCGAGCGAAGAGTTCCAGCTACAATATTTCAAGATATTTGAGCTCAAGTAAGAATTGTTTAGCATTTTATAAATACGCGTTTTGTGATATTGAAAATTTTTGTGGCGCCGATAAACTTCATTGATAATAGTTTGAATAATTTAATTCACGATATTTGAAATTTTTTGTAAATTTTATTATTTGCGAACACGAATACACCGTGGTGGGTGCGAGTGCGTTGTTTTGCTATTCATGATTGTTTAATTTCAATTACAATAGCGCATTCGTATTTGCTAACACCAATTACACCATACGCTTTCAGGACTCAAATCTGTGAGTTCAAAGGGGGTCTTTTTGATAAATTTTTATTGATTGTGAATAAATTAAATTTTAATATTATTAATTGCGACTCAATTATTCATCTTTTTGATGCAGTCAATGGTAATTTCATTTTCATCTGATGCCCACCTAACCCTGAGAAAGATTTTTTCGAGCGTTCCCATTTTTAGAGAGCTGCCGGCGCACTTTTGTGAGGTGTCTAGCTAAAAACACGTCAATATATAGGTACCTAATTATTTAATACAAATTTAGCTAAAGTTGTGATTAATGACATGATAATATGTTGTATTTTTGTACCATGGACAAGCTAGTTTTTATCTAATAAATAAATAAAATATTTGTGCCCAGTTTTAGCCGGCCGGCCCCTGAATTACAAAAACTAAAATAATTAACAAGAAATAATTTCGTCTCATTAATCCATTCATGCGGGTCACTCCTCATATCAAGTAAACACAAAAGCATTTCTCTTTTTTCTATACTATGATATAAAAAGTTCTTCTTTAGATTTTGGCGAATTTGCATTCTTAGAAGTCCCATGAGTTGCACAAGACTAAACAACAACAAATGTATAGTATGTGTCACACAATTTTGTGTGCAGCGCACACAAAAATTTAAAAGAATTCTAGCGAATGCGGCTCTTGAAAAGATCGACCCAGGCGGAATTTTAAATAAATTCTCCACTTTATTTTATTGAAATTAAAAAAAATGTAAGAACCTAGCTCGTGCATATAATAAAACTTAAATTAAAAATAACAAGAGGCCTCGACATTGATTTCATTTATTCAAATTTTTAATTTATTTCTCTGAAAAAATATCAAGTTGTAGAATAACTTATCAGAACGAATTTGCGCAATTTTAGGGGAAGATCTTGCAAAATTTATAAACGTATTTAAAACAAAATAACAATTTTTTAATATTTAATTAAAAAAATTAAAATGTTTAGTTTACTAAAGTATATAGCAAAAAGAAAATTGCATTGTCCGTATTTTCAAATAAAATAACATCTCGTCAAGTTTAAAGAAAAATAAAGAAAATTTGCTTTACCCTTCTTCAATCGTACAAAAAGTAAACTTACAAACTATAAAATAAATATTTTATAGCAATCAGCTTTATATTCATCCATTTTTGTAAACAGCCACAATGCGTACTATTCGTTGGCTATAAATTTTTGAAAAAACAAATATACAATTTTATATATCGACTACAACCTTCAAGGGAATACGGGTAGGTAATAAATTTGTAAAATATTTAAAAATCAGTAACCGCGAAAAATCAAAAATTAATTGCAACAGCAAATTGAACGTTAGGTACATTCAGCATAGCTACTTTACATTGTGATCATTCGTTTTCCACCACAGAACCTGTTGTAGCTGTTTGATATTCTAGCATCAGTTACCAGGCAGTTACCATAATGAACAAATTCAATCTTTGAGCCGAACATATTACAATAAAAAATGTAAAGCAACGTAAAAAAATTTAATAATATTTTTATTGCAAACATAAACAAAATTTTATTGTTTACTATGTACATTCCTGTAGCATGATTGAATATTTTTCTTATACAATTTTAATTCAAGTAAATCTATTAATATGCGTAATGTGCGTAAAAATTTTATGGGGTAGTGAATTTCAAAAAAATGTAATTTGAAAATTTATGCTAGTTTACTTTTTTATTTCAATTTTATTGCAAAAGGTGCAGTGGTGTGAAGATTTTGTCCTAAAATCAAGTTTTTCGACCACAGAGTGTCCACCAGAGATCCATACAAGGCCGAATCTCGGACTTCCAATTATTATTAAAGAAAAAAATGATGGACTATCATCGATCAGTTTTTTTGATAAGGTTAATGGGAGTAGAAATCGGATAATAATTATTATTTGAGAGCAATTTTGTATAACTACATACCTCGAATTGGGCAATTCATAATCGTCAATTGGATTTTATTCGAGAGCAATGATACCAACACTAACGATATGAAAAATATATTATGTCGAAATGATATTAGAAACATTATAAAGTAATTTGTTCTAGCTTGCTCTAATTAAATTATTTAATCCCGTAATAATTCTCTTAATTTCCTGATTAATAATTAAATAAACCTCAATATTTAATTTAATTATAAAAAATGAAATAATGCATGAAAGGTATTTTATTAAAATAATTTTAATATGAGGTAATACACAAAAATTGTTCAGTATATTTCGAGATTTTAAGATTGAAACGGTAAGATGAATCGTTACGTAAATATTTAAATTTATTACATAACGCCATACTTCTTTTATGTATTTTTTTAATATAAACTCTTTTATTCGCAGTAGTCTCAAAAATCAGCTCCTGAAATTATATACCATCTTCATAAATTATCCTAATACCCAATATTTACACTCTTGAAAAAATGTTCGACACGCCAAACAAATTTTCTAGTTAATTAAGCTACTACTTACATACGTAACTGTTAATAGGTATGGGTTTTGTAGCTTCCCATATTAGAAACAATTACGTAACTTCAAATATTAAAGCTAATTTACCATCTTCAGGTCAAATTAACTACAGTAGCATAAAATTACTACAATTTATATTAATCTTATTAGCTTTAGCGGCGAAAATGAAAAATATTATTCTAGGCAAAAATATGTTGAACTTTAATTATGAATTAATTATTGCAAAAATAGCTAATTGAAAAACAGTTTTTTAATTTGTTAATTTCAAATATGATATGAATGAAATAATTTTCAATAAAACTATAAATTACTATGACAGTGTTTCTCAAACTTTTTTTATATCGTGGCCAAGTTTTGCACATGCAAGGCGAAAAGTAACCTATAAAACCGATTGTGTAGATAGATTTGAGCAAAAATCGTGCAAAAATTTGTCGTAAATAATCCTGTATTTGTCTTATCTGTGTTATGATTAGAGCCCGGATTCTAAGCTTTTTGCTTATTGCTCTATAAATTGTAAGCAGAAGATATTCCTTTTGGATCTTGACGATTCTTAAAAAGTGCAGTGATTTGAGCTAATGTTGATAGTGCTTTTGTTGCTTTTTTTTCAAGATTTCGCTTAAAACGCATGTTAGTGCTTATTAAAGCTTTTTTTTAAATGTTTTTTGGAGATTTGGATTAATAATTCCAAAAATTAATAATTTATTTTTGAATGGAAAAAGAATTATTGTCAAGACGTCTTTGAGAGGGCAAGTTTTTAAAGAAAATTTTCTTGATACACTTCTTCCTCCCGAAGCAGTGCTTACAGGTGGAGAAAGTGGCCTATTCTGCCCTATGTTATGTGAAAAAATTTTAAGAATTTTCAAAAATTTGTTTCCGAATTGTCAGAATCGTTGTCGGCAGCTATAAAATATTGTGAAGAAATTTTTAAGAATACATTAATTCGATAACAATTAAGTTATATCAAAGCTAACTTTTCACACGTCCCATCGTCCATCGAAAAAAAGATATTTGACTTTAGTGGAATCGGTAAAAATTATAAATAATTTTAAAAAGAGAACTTTGGATAGAAGTTTTTTGATTTATAAGCATGTGATGATGACTGACAACAATATTTCAAAATGGAAAATTTGGAAAAATATGAAGGGTCTACTGCAAGAGTGATGAATGTCCAAAATTACTTATTTGTAGCTTAGTATGGCATTTGATAACTTTATTCATGTAGCAACTTTCTACCTTTTTAAACCTGACAATATCGCAAGAGGTCCCAAAAAATCGAGTTTTTCTAAAACGGTTGCGGTCCAGTGTCCACAGCAATACTGATGAATGTTGCTTAGTTTTAACTTCTATGTCAAATTTTATTAATGGCATTCTTTAATATAAAATGTACCTACCTACTTAAATATAAGAAATACAAAATTTAATTTTTTTACACCGGAGACCGGAGTTTTGATAATTCATATATGATAATTAATTTTTTTATAATTATAAATCAAATGTCTAATTATTATTTAATAAAAATTATATTTTGATGTTCGATTTTTAGTGCTTTTTTTCAATTTTATTTGACTTTTTTTTCTATTTTTTAAAACTTTTTAAAGCGCTTATTTTGGAATTATAAGTGCTTCTAAATCCGGGCTCTAGTTATGATGTCAAATAAATAAGCACATTTAGTGACTTATATGTAATTTTAATCTTGTTACTGCAAATTCAATAGATAGTAGTGACATTTCAATATTAAAATCTTGATAACTTAAAATACCACAATCGAATGGAATAAAATATAACTATAGACGTAGCCAGTAAAATTTGCCAAATTGAACTCGGGGTTGAGCTTGAAGGGGTTAAATATCTAGAAGGGGTTGTTATAAGTTAATACATATTTAAGTACTTATATCAGCACCACTTTATGACTTTTCTGTAAAAAATTTATGTATGCCCTTCTTTACTCCAAAATAATATCTATATGTAAGTACATAGTAAAATTATAGATGGAATACTGGTTAACGGGGAACATCTAAATAATATCAGATATGCAGACGATACAGTAGTTTTTGCTGATAGTCTGCAGAGTCTGCAAAAACGAATGAATAAATAGCAGAGACAAGGGAAAGATATGGATTGAAACTGAATAAGGCGAAAACTAAATATATGGTCATCAGAAGGTAAAGAAGTGGAACCTTAGAGACAACTAACTGTCAACGACAAACAGATATAGAGGGTAAACAAATACACGTACCTAGGAACTACAGTTGGAGAGCAATGAGACCATTCACTGGAAATTAGATGTCGTATTAAACAAGTCAGGGGAGCATTTATGAGAATGTCAAGCCTTTTCAAGAATCACGATCTTAAATTGTAAATAAAGATAAGAGTGGCCAGAAACGTGGACGCTAACTGAAGCATCTAGCAAAAAGTTGTGAGGCTTTTAAGATGTGGATCTATAGAACATATTAAGAATATCTTGGATTCAACAGAGAGATGTTACAGTGTATGAATAAAGAAACTGAGATCTTTAGAGGTAGAGATAAAAAAAATTGGAGTACTTGGGCTACATAATAAAAACGGAAAAGGTATGAACTCCCACAGTTGGTTCTGGCAAGGCAAAGTCCAGGGTGGCGTAGGATATCGTGGCTTAAAAATCTTAGAACTTGGTTTGGTACGTCAACAACTGAGATTTTCCAAGCAGTAGCCGAAAAGTAAGAAATGGTCGCCAACATTCGATAACGGATTGACACCAGAAGAAGTATATAATTATTGAAATGTTAGTAACAAAAAATATCTTTAAAATAAGAATTAATTAATTAAAAAGAAAAGATTAATTAATAAATTCTGCTTTTATGATAAAAAGCCCATAAATTAATTCCGATAGGAGTCTTAAATAGACATTACTCAATAGTCAATACCAACCCCCTCCACAGTCACTTACTCATTTTTTAATATTAGAAGAGATGACGTTATAAAACAATCAAAACATAAATATTTTTGCAGTATGTAGGTGCCATTTTTTTTATAATTGCGGTCATTCATTACACATTAATTCTTTGAAACTGTTAAATTTTGTATCTTAAAATAAGTGGTAGTTAGTACAGAAGGACTAAGCGGATTAATTAATAAATCCTCTTACAATTTTTAGATCTCGTGCACTTTCACCCTAAATTTAGTCGTAACCTACTCGACGAAAATCACATTTGAAATGGAAATTTTTTTAATCTTCTGCAAGAAAAATAAATGGAATATGATGAGGAAGTTAGGATGCTACAATGAGTATTAAGATTTTGAACAAACAAAAATTGAAAGTGTTCTGTCTCCCTGATATTGACTACCGTCTTTCTTTAGTTACGTGTTGTACGTGCACGTATTATCGCACAACACACATATAGGGGACCTACAGCTTAATGTGGGCTCCGAACTACGGAAAGTCTAAAGGCCGTGTGACACGTGTATAAATTTGTTAACAAATTTGCCAGCAAATTTGATAACAACCCATTGATTAGTTGAACCAACCAGCATCGGTACCAACATTGGTTTGTTTGACCAAAGTTTGCTAACAAATTTGTTAACAAATTTATACACGTGTCACACGGCCTTAATGCACTTCATTTTGAGGAGGCGTACTAGACAGTACACCTCAGGTGTTTGCCTTCAAAGGTTCAAGGTGAGAATAAAGTTCTACTTTCAACCTTTCACCCAGAGTCGAACCGATTAGTACTTAACGACTTAAGTTATTAGTGACAATTCACAATGACCATAAGAATGTAAGACGTAAGAAATGCAAGTTCAAATATTAATTTTACGTTATATGATATGTATTACGCGCTTATTAGTCCATTTATGTATACGCTCAAATAAGCGGATCTAACGGTATAGACCGACATGAGTTAGAGAGAGCTAAAAACGTGTGATAGGCGCTTAAGGGGTTTTGCCACTGTGGAAGCCTGAAAATGAACCAACATTTGCACAAATTTTTTAGATTGGAAAAAGTTTTATTTACAAAACAAAGTATACCACTGGTTTACATATTTATTAAGGTACAAATATGTATTTTTTAATAAAAACAAATTTACAAAGTGGCGGCACAGTGCAGCTTTTAAAAATACATATTTTCAAAAAAGGTCTTCGGGGCTTGCAGCATAACTGAAGTGAATTTGATCTTACATCAAAAATAAAAAAATCTGCTTAATCTATGTACTACATATAAATAGCTAGAGAATGACGTACGGAATTTTAAAAATAGCAAGCTTTTGAAGAAAAAATTCGTTTTTTGTGCAAAAAACTTGACAGAAATTTGTTAATAACTTTTACAATTTTTAATATTTTGCAAAATCCTTACGTCATTCTCTTCAAAATCTCATACAAAAGCTACAATTAAAATTTATATTCAATCGGACAAAAATTGTTTGAGTTATGCTGCAAGCCAATTTGAGTTTTGTAGTTTCGAAAGAAACGCGATTGAAAGTGTTAGTATACGTATATCGTAGGTAGTCAACTCGCACTAAATAATACGTAACTTGCTCAATTTTCAATATTTTAACTTGAAATTTTTTTCACACATTCTTGAATATGTATATTTCGACAAAATGCAAAATAAAAAAACTCGATTTTATTTAAGTTTACAGTGGCAAAACCCCTTAGGCGATCTTAACATTTAGTAGTAGACCCTTTAGCTCGAACTAAGGGCAGTTTCACCTTGGTTCGACCAATCAAGACTAAGAACACTGCTTTCACTTGAATACCCCGTACCGTAAATTGAAAACCGAGCTTGGTTAGATCGATTTAACGTTAAGTTCAAGCTAATACGTGCATGTGTACGGAACAACACTGACCCTTTGGATTCATTTTCATCTCGCACTAATTCATCAGCTATTCATTACAGACTGTGTCAATACCAGCTACTTATTTCACAAACATTTCTTAAATGTAATTTCAATACAACCGCATTCACTTTGCTTTTTTCCCGACATATTTCCTTAGAACAAAAAAAGTTATATTATGTATGATAGCAAAGGTAATGAAATAATTGTAAAACAACGACCAGTTACATAATTCCATAGTCAATTTTGAAGTACCCTGTACGCAGATTGGATAACTCAAAATAAAATACAAAATATAAATAATTCATCCATTAAAATCATAAAACAACATGAAAAAGTGAAAATACAAAAAAATATTATAATACAAAATTTGATTGAATTGGCCAACGTCGATAGAAGCATTAAAGTTAAATTTGAATTATTAATCGGAATTTGAAATGGGGTAGTTAAGTAAAATTATCTCGCAAAACAATCTTAAATTAGAGTAAAAAAAACTTAATACATATTATAAAATATTAAAATCCAAAGTAAGTTTACGCTCAAATAGCAAAAAGCTTGGAAAAGGCCCAATCAAATATTAAATCGGCTGTTACCATCACATATCTGCCGAAATGGACAAAATGTTAGATCTGAGAGCTGTTGAACAGATCGAAATTATTTCAGAGAATCGAACGATCACAATTAATTACTTATGTGTTTTGTAATAGCCGATCTCATCGTTTATTGAGGGTTAATGATATATGGCGAGATCTTAATGACATTTATGTGCGTGAGGACACAATTCGTATTCATTATAAATATGGTTAAGTATCCTCTGTGTGCAATTTGAGTATAAAACTTCTTCAGTAATAGTAAAATTTTTGAGATTTAATGTTAAGTTATTAACATTAGTTTAGATATTATTTTTTCATAATTTGGCTTGATCTGGCTATTAAGAGAAGGTGGACCAAGCGCTATTCGCAATTTAATCGATATCACTAGTGAATTTTTAAGTTACTGCCTTAATTAAATTATCTTTTATCCAAAAAGGTATACTACTCGAACGTAAGCTTTGGATATTTAATTTCATTTTGAGGTTAGGGTATATTACCAAAACAAATATTTTTACATTATAAGAGTAAACTATATACTCTCGCGAAGTTTTCGCGAATGGTGTATATTCCAAAATTCCGATTTTAAATCATCAGATGTATTTTGTCCGTTGTTCCAATCTCACATGAATAACTGTGTAAAATCCATTTCAATATAATATCAAAAGTTATGGATATAAGTCCTTTGCATTACATTACAGTGAAAATACTATTTTATCTAAATATTGCCTTCTACCAGCTGGCCAAGAGTTTAAATTGATAACAACGTTCATTATTCCATTTCGAAAAATTACAGAAATTATGAAACCTCAAATAAAAAGGGTCCCGCAGCTTTGTGGTATGCATACATTTTTTCAACTAACGAAATAATTAGACAGACAAAAATATTTCGATTCAAATTTGGAATTATCAATTCTCATTCAAATAAACAAAAAAGAGAAGGTCCGACTTTATCTATTGCAAAATATTCTGTCAAAACAAGTTATAAATTTCTCGATGTCATAATCTGTAATGCTTTTACAAAGTAAAGTTTCTGAAGTTTGTAAAGCAGCTAATAAATATATTTGTTTTAGAAAGAATAAAACTTACCCGAACCACCATCGGCAGAAGGTCCTAACATATTGTGTACTCGATTTGCGTAAAGAACGAATGTGGGGTAAGGAATATCATACTTTCTTGCGGCTTGAGATAATGATAAACCCTCTTTTAAAACGGAAAAAATTGCTTCTGCCATAGTTTCTGGTCGCCACGACTTTAAAGGTCCTCTCTCTCTAAATCTTAAATTGTGTACAAGGCTTTGGTTCGTACTCCAACATTTCTGCCACATGGACTGTAGTTGATACTGGTAACTATCTAAAAAATGAAAAATATATTAGAATTATGTTTATTATATAAATAATAAATCAGCATTGAAAATTACACTTGAAAGGTATTATTAAACGCTAATAATTACGTACAAACTAATTTATAAAGGTCTCCGTAATTGTTTCAAGTATTTAAATATAATTAACTTGATAATATCAACGACTCGATAAATTTTTTTTCTATAATATCCAACACGTAGAATTGAATTATTTAATTTAAATTACAAAGATATTTAACGACGACCTTTATAAATTGTAATATTTTTAAATAAATTCTATAAATAATAAAAGTAACAATTTTTTACCAAATGTTGAATATATCTGTAACAAAAAAGTAACATATAATTAGTTAAAACAATAGAAGTCCACAGTTTTTGGACGAATACTTTTACCTATTTTTTTTCTTAATGTGGGCCTCAAAAATCATACAACTATTTTAAATGTACAATTTGGAATTAAACAAAATAGTAAGAACAGGAAGTTCAAAATGCTATGCTATGGAAAGCCTAATTTCGGCAACAATTTCCTTTTGGTTAAGGAAATTTTAAAACTCCCATCGTTTCCACTTCAACTACCACTTAGCAAATGTAATGAAAACTTTCCATCTTACAAATGGATTATGGTGGGATAGGGTCGAAAAACATATTATACATTGCAGGTGTATACTTAGTTTTCAGGTATTGTTTATGATATTTAGAAAAGTAATGAGGATTTCCGCATCGATTGCAGTTTACCGTTGAGAAAAAATGGCAAAACAAATTAGCCTTCCAGAACAGCCAATTAAAGTCAAATGTAGGTACTTACAGATATCAAATGTTTAATACAGACTATAAAAATGCAAATATAATGAAATCTGTTAAAAATTATAACGATCGAGTTTTCCACAAAATGATAGAAAAAATGCTATGAACAACAAGACTAACATTGATGGTTTAAGGGGGAATATATACCTAGAAGTGTCCGAATAATAGATTTGTCAATGGTGTAAATTTTTTTATCAAAAACTATTCAAACGAGTTTTTCTTGAAATAACATTTTGAAATCGGTACCCAAATTATCTCGAAAGCCATTAAACCGATTAACTTAAAATTGTTTGTGGATATTGTATATCCAATAATCTACCTTTAATTTCTTCAGTCATTTTGCAATTCCTAATTTTGATCCGCCTTCTCAAAAACCAAACAAATTTTTCTTGAAAATCGTTATGTTGTTTTTGCAATCGGCTATGATAAAAATTACATATCTCAGTATTTTAATATCCAGTTTATTTTTTTGTTTCAGATGATTTTTGACAAAATATCACTGGAGTACCGTTTTAACGACACTCTCTTCATGACTCCTCCACGACTCCATGAATTTTTCAAAATGTTATAAAAAAAATTGACAATCCATATTTTTAACTAGAAAAACCCCGATCCTATAATTCGGTACAAAAATGACCTTTTTTTTAGCGCTCCTAGGTGTAGGCATATTCCCCCTTAAGCAATAGCTACAACCCCTTCCTCATTTAATAATAATAATTAAACTTTATTTGGTATAAAAAACCATTATATGCATAACTCTTTACATTACATTAAATTATTCTCGTATCCCCATTTTGAAGTTTTTGTAATCTAATCAACATACTACCATTGCTCATTATGAAGAATATTCTTGATGGGGCCTTATCATTGTGTTATAAATTTTTATGGCACTCACCACGAAAACATTTCTACGTATTTATGAAAAATGTACAATTGTTTTTCCAAATATAATCAAAATGACACTTATAATTTAGTGTGTCATCAAGAACCTCATCCAAGTATTTAAATTGACTAACAACCTCCACTACTTCGCCACCCATCATGACATCAACACTTCTACCCACTCTATCATTTACTATCATACATTTTGTTTTCTTTACATTGATTTTCAGCCTATTCATCTGTAACCACTCTCACTAAGGATGTTTAATTCTTGATTAACAATATCGATGCATTCATCAACATTATCGCCCACAACCTACAAGTGGGCATCATCTATATAAATTACAAATTTTGCCCTAGTTATAGACCTATTCATGTCATTAACATAAAAAAAAACAGCAAAATACACAGAATCGTTCCTCCAGGAACTCCCAAATTAACATTCACTGCTTCAGAGATAACACCATTTATCATAGTTTTTTGGTTCCGATTTGCCGAATTTGATATACACCACTTCAATTCATTTTCGCGAATACCATAGCTTTCAAGCTTCACTTTCAGAATTTCCTTAACCGTATCTATTAAGGTCAAGGAATACCGCCACAATCACCTTATCATCATGTACAGCCACCTTTCATTCATCTACAACAAAAGTAACTAAAGATGATATCATTATTCTTCAAATATTCAATCAATTCTCTTCCAAAAATTTTGCGACAGGAATAATTGATGATTTTTTCCAATTATCCGAATAAATTCCAAATTCAAGTGAAACATTAATAATGGATAATAAGTTCTCACCTACGAGGTCAACATTCAACAATATCCCTAAACATCCCAAGATTAATAAAATTTATATCTCTCTTATCGTTCATTGACTTCAGTACAAGTTCCAAGCCTTCTGTCACTGGTTGAAACCCAAAGGTACAGCTCACATCAACAATGCCACTTACATACATATTGCCTCGCTGGAATGCTCTTATTAATTTCCTCAATGCTATCAACAAAATATTTATTCAATCTGTTTGCTATTATCAAGCTGTCAAAGTACCTTTCATTATCAAAAGAAATCTTTAATGCCACTTTTATCTTCTTTTAAGACCAACGATTTCAGAGCTTTCCATATTAATTATTGATTTTCAGAATTGTCAATTTTTTCACTGATATAGGCCGCTTTTACCGTACAAATTTTATTTTTATATTCCTTTCTATTGTACGTGTAATTTAACCACTTAATGCAGACCCCGTTAATGCTGCTTTCCGATACTTCTTTAAATCATTCAGCTCTCTTGAAAACCATGAGCAACTCACGCAAAAAAACCTTCCTATCCGTAATAAACTCATTAATAAGAGATTGATCAGTAAAGTAAGTAGTTATAATATCACTATTAAAAACCACGTTTCCGAATTTATCCTTTTGGTATTTTAATACTCTGATACTTTTGTTTTCATTTATATTTTAACCCTTTCATGGCTATCAATATTCCGATAGTCTCGTGATCACTTATTTTTAAATCACTCTTAAATTCTACAATAAGATTATAACTGTCATTTTAACTATTACATAATCTATCAATGTTCTAGATTCACCTCCATTTCTAGTACTATACTGACTTACTATTTAACTAAAACCACAGTCACTAACAATATCTTTTATTTCTTACATTTGAATCATTAGACCAGTCAACATTAAAATCACCCATCATTACTAAATTCACTTCATTCTTTAATTTTAATTTAAACTGTAAAACGTGTACGTATATTGAAGCCAAGTACTTCGTACTTTTTGATGGAAACGTCGATTAGCATGTCGCTCCCGATTATCGACTTTTGAATTGACTCGATATTTAAAATTTTTTATTATAATTACTTTCACAGTTTACATATTTTTCCAGTTTTCTTCAAACTCCAAGACCTAATAAAATCTTAAAGTAATACAGTGCACTTCTCAATCATTTGCGAAAAAATCGCATTTAAAGCTTCCATAAAAATGTTGACTCTGCTATGCAGACTTACATTTTTTTCAAAACCCCTAACCGTCATCAATTCTTGTACTAACAATTTTAAAAATGCTAACTTTCGTTTTGGTTCTTGAGTTGAGTTACTGGCTTTTAATTTGTAATAAAAATTCCATATTTTATTCATTAAATAGTACATGAGAATGATTTGTTTGTAAATTATTATTTTTATTTTGCCTAATGTCTTTTAGAAAGAGCCGGACAATTTGCAAATTATTTATTTCCTGTACGAAATATTTAATACCTATAATTTGCAACTTTCGGCTTTTACTTGTAACAGTTAATATTACGTAACAGTTTTTTAAATTAATTTAAAAAAAATTATATAATAGAATAAAATTATGAAAACGTATAAAACGAAATAATTTATTTATTCCATAGGTATTATGCATTACGTGTAAGATAGATATAAACGCATAATATGGGTAATATCAGAAACAATGTAGTACAGACAATTGCAATTATGTGGTCGATTATGTAAATAATTTAAAGTTAAAATTTAGCATTGGCATAATAGAAATGCCGATTAGAGAGGATACCACATTTCAATAATCTCGTAAATAAATAATAAAATATTTATGGGGTACAAAATATTGTCAACCAAGTTTTTAAAAACCTATATTGTATTATAATTTATTAGTAATTATAAATTAACTATTCATTGTTTGTAAGAGAGTTTAAAAATATTCAATAATAATAAATATTTTATTAAGTGACTATTGTACTTAATAATTTATGATTCCTGGACAGAGGATAATAAAATGAAATGTGGGTCATTTATTAGAATACAAAGCAAATTCTAAAGTAGCTCTCTTGTCATTAACAATTATTGTTAATTTTCATTTAAATAACAAAAAAGCATTAAAGTTGTTAAAAAAGGAAAAATAAAATTGAAACGTCTTTATTTTTTCGTAAAATAGTAAATTACAAAAGTAGATTTTCTTATAATTAAAAAACAAATTCAATTATAACTTAACTTTTAATTAGTCTTCCTAGTAATATCTAAATTAACAAGCTCACTAATTATTAGTTCAGATTGCCTTATCATTAACAATTTTCTGCACTTAAACTTTGTAACAATCTCGTAAGTTTAAATGTTATTGCTACAATTATAGCTACAATATTAAAAATTATTAAAGATCCCTAAGAAATAATTACTAACAAGTTAGTAATACTTAAACATATTATGTATGTATATAAGCAGTAACAAATCAAAACGTAATTCCAAATATCAAAACTTGATGTAAATACTATAACAGTACAAAACAATATTATAGTCATAGCTACCAAATAAAAGTAATATCTTCTAAACAGTCAACAGTTATTATAATAAAATTAAACAGGAAATTGGCGCATTTGAAAATATCAAATTTGAATATCCATGTTATTGATATCTCAAGAAAATTATGAGACTTTCCATGCAACTTAATTGCTACGCCTACGGCATACAAAACTAATTCTTACATTTAATAAGGAATATGGTCAAAAACTTATACATATAGTCGGTTGTAAAAGAGGGAAAAAATGAGCAAAGAAATACAATAAAAGTAATAAATGTAACTAAACATATAATACAACACAACATTGCATGTCGGAGATACACATTCATATAACACGCATGCATTATTAGCTACGTAATTAGATGCATAAATATACCTCACATCAACGCAAACATAATATTATTAATAATAAAATAACGTTGATAGATGCATTGAAAAAAAAGTTTAACAAAAATAATACATATTAAGATATAAACGAGGAAGCACATTTGAAACGCAACTTCACTACCGGAATGTTTCGTAATAATTAAAAACTAAACGTGCGTTTATTATAAGCTAAAAAAAATTAATTCTTGTATAGCGAAAAATAACCGGTCGCTCGTATAAATAATCAACTAAGTACAGCGAAAATGTTTCCAGAAAAATGCGAGGGTGAAATTTTATCGATTTCATAATAATTAATTTTAAATAATTTAGGTAGTACTCGTGACGAAAATAAATATAAAAAGAAAACCATAAATTAATTTTTTTAATGTAAATAATATTTCAAAATGAAACGAATTAAAATATATTTTAATTAGATTTCTTCTACTGATAGGGAATAAAACTGGAATTTACAATATTGAATCATTATTTTTTAATAGAACACAAATTGTCCATTTCTAGTAATTTAAATAAAAAATATTAATAACAAATTTTAATTTTTCCGTGATGGCTATTTTTTCGTTTCAAATTCAAATATTGAAAGGTTTATTGAAAAGTCAATTAAATTGGATTTATTATACGGGTTCGGTGGTAGGGACGAGTTAAAAATAATAATATCAATTGCTAGTTCCATTATCGTAGAAAAGAGAAACGATACTGTGTTTTTTGCAAAATGCCCACCACCATCTAAATCCCGAGAGACCGGTGAACATAAACTCGGGGTCGCGACTGCGTCTAATTTTTTCGACAAAGTTTAATATCGAATGAAGAGATTTTTTTGTGCGTCTGTTGTAGGGAGAAATGGAAACATCACAACAAAATTCTAACACGGCCGCCTCTTCGTTGAGTGTCAAACCTGCTTCCTCGAGTACTGCCATGCGCTTAGATTTTCCGAGAATATTATCATAAAGCGTTCCTTTGGGAATTCCATAACGAGACGAAGCTTGAGTAAAACGCATTTTCTGTTTCACTACGGCGTCGATGGCTTCTTTTAGTTGCTCTTGTGTCCAAGTTGGAGTTTTAAGCTTTAGTAAGCTGGGGTAATCTAATTAAACAAAACAAAATGTGCAGCGTTAGGCAAAGCTAATATTGAAGTGGTTTTAGCCAACAAAATTTGAAACTAATCAACTAAAAATGCAACTACCTGCGGCGGCGTCGCTAACTAACTACCTATTAGTTTTATTACTTTAAATAATAATTTGCAAAGAAAAACAATAAAATAAAGAACACTATTATCTAGCTTTCAAATGTCACTTGTAAGGTTAATGGCGAAACTTCGTAACTTTTAACCACAAATTTATTACTTTAAAAATTCGGATTCTAACGAAATCTCCTCATATAGTACTAAGACGGGAAAACTTTTAAATATAAAATTAATTACGTTGAAAGCAAGAACAATTAACAAATATGCCCACTTTAATCAGCATGGATTGAAACCGTTTCAGAGTATGCAGTTTCCCAATTTTATTTTTTGATCGTTTCTTGTTTTCAATATTCTTTTCATTTTAGATTTTTTTTAAGAAAATGTAATTGTTGATAAAGAAAAGTGTATTAAATCAAGCATTACAACAAATAGCTAAACAATGCAAAAATATTAAAAAAAAACGAGCAGAACTCTTTAAAATTTTCTGTTTGCCGAAGTTTCTTTGCTCTATAATTATTAAATAATTATAACATCTTGAGCTCACTTATAAAACACGAAAATAGTAATTTAGGAAAATAAAATGCAAAATTGAAATTTAATAAAGCAAATTACGTTTGAGTAAAAGAGCAGTGTAGTTCTAACGATCCGTAACTCTAACAATGCTCCATATATGTAGGTCCCTTCAAGTTGCGTGTTGGAATTAACCTCAATTTTTTTTACACTACAATAAAATACTTAAAGAAGAATATTTCTGCATAAGTAATATTTCGTTTATTCAGAAGTGGTAAAAAATAAAATATTACAGATTTTTTATTACACGTTGCGTCGGCCCAATCGTAGCCACAAATGGGAAAATTTATTATATTATAGGCACATTTTAGCCATCGTTTACCGGAGGAAGCCCCACTTCAAATGCCCCATTAATACATAAAACGAATCTAATAACTTAACAAATTTACTTGGAACTTAATTTTTCAATAATTCCAAATTTTGCGTTTATAGTTTTGGCAGATGAGCAAAACATGATGAAGATAGAATAAAATCTGACTCAAAAAGTTCTTAAAAAGACTTAAAAAGCAACGTTCTTCTTACCTATGAGAAGCATAGTGGGTTTTGTCTGAATTAATAGCAGATTTTATACTATAGAAGTACAACAATATTTTAGTCCAGAATGTAAAGATTTCAAACTGAAAAGAACCGGACAGGTGTGGTCGTATTTATTGACACTCCTACTTGGGAACCAATATGTCAAAAATTATAAATGCCGTATTTGGAGAAACGGAAATAATTTCAGGTTATCAATAAAGTTCGTGGATACTTTTGATAGATATTATTAAGGCTGTTCTCTCGCAACCACTTTTTTATTTACAATTTTCTGACTTTATTTTTGAAAATAACGAGTTAAAATTTTTACAGTATGTCTGAAATGTTATTTACAATATTATGTCGGAGCGCTTTTATCGCGAATAAATAAATCGCAAAAAAAATTTTTTTAACGCAATTTAAAAAAAAATTTGGCTCCGACATAATATTAAAAATAACGTTTTAGACATACTGTAAAAATTTTAACGCGTTATTTTCAAAAATAAAGTCAGAAAATTGTAAATAAAATTAACGCTTAAATGCGCGTATCTCTTGCATTCGCGAATTTTTTTACACATTACTTTATTTTTTATTGTACGTTTTTGGTCAGCTACTGTTATTGTACACCAAATAGTCCATTTTCTATTTAAAATCGAATTTTCATTCTAAGTGAGAACACAGCCTTAATTGATTATTCTTGACGATGGTTATAGCTTTGAAGATATAGCATCAGATATGTCAAACTTAATGATAGAACGTCCAGACAATTGAAGAAGAACCTTCTGGAAGAACCTTCCAGCAGGACAGTTGGACATATAAATTTATCCTGCTGGAAGGACTTAAATTTAAACGAGCCAGTCCTTCTAGCAGGCCTTTCTTTTCTTCTGGCAGTACCTTTCATATTTCCATAAGCGTCGTATTATATTTTTATCAATAATTACCTAGTTAATTCATAATCGTAATGTAATAATCTATGTCCCACAAAACAATAGCCAAGTTGTCACTTATTTTTTTAACCGTTCCATTACAAATCGCATTTTTATAAGAACTTCCAAAAACAAATTTACTCCAATCATTATTTCCTTTTTTACTATTTATATTTTATTTAAAAAGTAAATATCTCTTTAAAAGCAGCTAACGCACTGAACGCCCCTGCATTACTGACACAGCAACGAAAATGGTTTGTAATTTAAATAACTCATTCATTTTGAGAGTAACAAGATTGAAATTTTTACATTTAATAGGCAAAATTTCAAGATCTTTCCAATGATAGTATTTCAATCCTGATTAAAAGACAGAAATACTAATTAAAACATACTTTAAATTTTTGACAGGACAGATTGTCCTGCCAGCAGGCCCATTGGACGTTCTATCATTAACGAGATTAATGGATTAACGAGATGTCCACTGTTCTACTAATAAAACCCACTAATCCACTGAGAATATTGTCAACCAAGTAAATTAGTAAATCAGTAGGAATCTCGTTAATCCATTCATGAGCGTTATTTCAACTGCCCATATAAAAAACCTCAAATTATTATTCATAATCAATTTTCTCAAAATTGACTAGCCACGAAGTTTGAAATTTTTAACGCGATGAAGTCTTAAATGTCATCAATACGTATAGTCTTACTGAATCAAATGGGTGACTCCCCTTGTTAGGAACAATCATTTGTGGCCGAGAAAAAAGCAGAAAAGTTATCATTATTTTGTTAATATTGTACAGAAAAACCTACCAAATAATAGAGATACAAAAGTATGAATTTAATGTAACAAGGTATTGAAAATAACAGAATAGAGTGCTGTAAGAGTGCGCACTGCTTAAATTTCAGCATTTGTGTTTTTTTCTTACTAATTTCAATTTCTACATATCACTGCCGATGTCCTGGTTGCCCTCGCCAATTTTTCCCGTAAAAAATGGATAATAAAAAGGCCGATTTTATGGCTAATCGTGTGATAGAGTAGAGGATCTGTAAAAACAGACCCAAGTGCGCACTCTTACACGACGGGATCTGTAAGAGTGCGCAAATGACTTTTTGTAATTTTTTTATTTCAATTTAAAATTATTGGACGTTAGTTAACACCATATATTTCTTCAATATTTTCAACACCTTAGTTTTTATTTTATTCACTTTTAAAGTGAAAGGGTTCCGAAACCGATATTAATACATCGATGTGAAGTCATAAAAAAACTAGGCATATGCATTATTGATTAAAAATATAGCTATAACAAAAATTTTGCTTTTGAATAAAAAGCGTCACGAACTTTATTGTCTATCTGATATTATGCAGGAATTGTCTGTGAAGACCACAAATATAGATTTTAATTATTCAGAATTTAAAAATCGATAAGAGATTGCATGTAAAGTAATAAATTTTTATTTTCCCAATTGAAAGTAAGCAGAATATTTTTAGTATTCTTTGTAAGTTTAGCAATACATGTCAAGCCATCGAATCAGTAATTAAAAATTTTTGAGTAATATAAAATTTAATTATTTCGTCAACAACGGCAGTGGCTTGGTGTGATCGCTGGTTGAATTACAGGGCGGAAATTATTCATTCGAATCGCGTACATTCCAAGAAATTTTGAAAATGCACTTTTATTATAAAGCAACGAATAACCGAAGGAAGATCAAATTTTTATGACTTCTTAAGAAAATTAATTTTTAATCTGCAAAATAATGTTATATGCAATGTTAAAAATGCAGCTTTTGTTAAAATTTTAACTCGATGTGTTTAGGAAAATAAAATAAAAAGAGTGTAATAATTAATAAATTGCAAAAGTAAACGTCAAATTGAAATTTCTGTTGCAAGAGTGCAAAATAAACGATAACTGTAAAAATTTCCTCGTTGAAAAATTAAAAAAAAAACATATTCAATTCCGAGTCATACGCGATAAAAATAAGTTATCCGCTTTGCAGCAACCAAAAAAATTGTGAAACTAAAATATTTAGATGTAAAAACTTCAACAAAAGAAAAGTTTTAGGGATAAGTAGACACTTGTCGAGAAGCTTTATTCATTTGGTAGTGTGGATTGTAACTATCAAAAACTTTTGATTTTAAAAACGCCACACACAGTTACGCCTGGCATGCCACAAAATAAAAATAAAAAATGCATAATGCTATTGTTACAAGCAACAAACACACAAACACAACTTACTTTTGATGCAAGGTAAAATACCTCCATGATTAATGCATTTTAAATTAAATTTAAATAACGTGAAGAATGGGACATTAAATCAGTTTTCAAAATTTTCACTTTTCACGGTGCAATTACCAGCACTATCATTTTGCCAAGTATGATCGTTATAGTCTTCTTGCAAACAGTTTTCAGACATTTCGTAATTTTTGTGCAATTTGCTAGAAGTGCTTTGTGGTCTTAACGAATATGTCATCGCCCGGCTGCTAATAACACCTAAAGCTCTAGTTCGTCGCCAAAGAGTCATTACAGGGATGTTACATTGCTCTGCTGAAGGTTTAATAGGTACGCCTGAGCGCACTAGTTCAATAGCTCTCTGAAGGTCTTCAGAATTCCATCTAGGTGATTTACGTGAAGAGAAGTAATCCGCGCTTATTTGCAAATCTGACTGCTTATTTTGTTCGCAGTTATTATAACCAAAATCTTGTGATGAAACCTCTGTAATATCCCAAATAAATTGCAATTGTTTATAACGTCACAATTTATTGTAAGAACTTAAAAATAAATGTCACACCAAACACTTAATTTGTTATTGTTATAATTTTTACTTTCTACATTATTTTAACATAATTGGGAAAGTAAGTGAAAATTGTCATAAATCAAAATTTTATAAGTTAGTTTGATGAGAGCCCCTTTTTACTGTGATACACGGTGTTCGAAATTAAATGTACCTATATGGACCAGCCGCCATTTTTGTTCTGTGAAATTATATCTGTTCATCTTTTAGCGTGTAGTAGAGTAGAGTAAGGGTCTTCTCAGTCAGAATGATTTTTACCCCTTTTTAAATGCTTAAATAAAAGTTTATGCGGCCAATATTAGGAACGCAGCTAACCTGAAGGTCTACAAGAAACTGCAGTTCGATATTGTAAAGAACCTTGGAAAAAATCGATGTGAAACGGAAACTAGATATTAAAGCAACAAGAAGACTTTCTAAATTTGATCTTTAAATCCTTGCTTGTTGCCTACTAGCGGCCGGAAGTATTCCTTACCCCCAAAACCCTCCAGTTCCTGAGATTTTGTTTTTAGGGAAAGTGCTCTAAACGATAATGCGTTGATCGCATTTTTAAAATGTTTTTCTCCATTTTATAAGACAGCCTACGCTTCGGATCAGTTCAATTCTTTCTAATAAAATTGCAGATCCATTTATCTGACCGTCTGTCCATCAATTTAGTATTTATAAAACTAATACCTTTAAGTACCGCGGTAGTGAGGCCGAAAGCCGAACACTATGTCAGACACACACACCATTAACTTGTAGTGGTCAAATATGAACTAACATAATCTCATAGAAAAAAAAATGGCGGATTGTTAAAATGGGTATGTTTAACACATATGACAATACAATCGAGCAAGCAAAAAAAAGTCTTTGCGACTTAATAACTTCATTTTAAACCTATGGTTATATAATAATTATATATTTGGTTGTTTGGACGATTTTGATGTACTCCTTAAAACTTTTTAGAAGATGTAAATGACAAATGTACAAAAGAAAAAAAGTAAAATAATTGGGGTTTTTATTAACTTTTTAATAATTCAACAGCAACTAACAAAACTAACAACCGTTAAAAATTACGTACGTAATAGTTGTGAAAAATTTAAATAATTTAATTTTGTACCTACTAATAATAATTAAACGGATGAATTTGCGGTAACGAGGAAAAGCTAATATACTATACGAAAAGTTTCCCCAACACAAAATGTATTATTTAATTCTGAGTGTGTTTATACATGCTTGGTTGATAATTTAAGCTTAAAATTAATTACCCAATTTAACGAGATAAAAAGAAAAATTTCCCTGTGCGTCGCTTAATTAAAAATTAAATTACTTATATCATATCCTCACCGAATCAAATAACAACGTCAAGTGTTTTAATAAATAAGTATTACTACAGATTTGGTTTCCAACTCTAATAGAATAATTAAAGTTTAACATTTGATTCATCATCTAACTACATATTTTACAAGGAGCGTGAAAATTTATAGGGCCAAGTAACATGTAATTAGGTAGCTAAACTACCATTACTAATTAATTAGTTTTCCTTTTACCAGAGAAGGTTTTATCGTCGAGTGTGTAAAGCAATCGAGAAGAAAAGAATGTTTTGGATGAAACCATCTAATAATTTTTACAATTATTTTCTAACAATATTAAACATAATTTTTAAATATTTCTAGGACACTTACCAGCTATTGACGACGTGGAGGCGCCGAGCCAAGCGTGAGAAGATTCCAACAACTTGGCCTAGAAAAGAAAAATTTTCATTAGGAAAAAGCAACAATAATAACTTACAACTATATAAAAATATAACCAGAAAAATATTTTAAAGGGTGAAATGTAGAAATAAAGTTTGGACAAGCGTAATTTTCGAAATTAAAATATTCAAAAAATTAGCATACTTTTTTTTAATCTCATTTAGAATAGCTTACATTTTGAAGGTAAGTGCTCGCAAAGGAACTGATTTCGTGGCTCTTTTTATAAAAACCTATTAAAAGACTGTTAATGAGGAATGCCTTTGTTATAAAAGAATTGAAAAAATAATATTTCAGTTTTGATATCAATTCAGAACATCACCCGAAACGCCTTACTGTTAATAAATAAAAATATGTAAGTGTGAAAAATTTTTACACCCTTTTTCCGGAATACATATTTTATTGCGGGATATCCGTTAGCGCATTTAAAATGGTAAGATATATTTTTACAACAAAATAGCCCGAATTCGTTATATGTTATATGAACTTAGTTTTTTCTTTTACTATATCCCATGAGTTCCATGTATAATTTTTATACATATTTTTATTTAGGTACATTAAAGCTTCCTAATAATATAGGGGAAACCAAGAAAAATGTGCCATATTATAAATTCATTCGCAATTCTCTTCGAGCTTTTTATTGTGGTTCGTATATTTATATTTTTTTCTTAATGGCCGGCACACTTTTTAAATATACATTGTTCGGTAAAATATGCAAGACTACTATTGTTTTTTACTTCCTTTTTTTTATTCTCGATCTTAAGAGATAACAGAACTACTACAAAACATAAAATACTTTTACTAAATACTTATACTATATTGCTTTAGACATATAAAATGCAAATTTTCGTAACCTGTTCAGAATGGCGTGACGACACATGAAATAATTAAGATACTAAATCATAAACGGAATTTTACAAAGTAACCAGTATTTCAATTTAAAATGTGTTGTCCGTTTATATCAGACACACGATGATTTCACGATAACATTTTAATTTTTAACACGCTTGTGTGAGAAATAAATTTTATACCAACCATGAATTAATTAAAACATATAAAAACTGTAAAATGTAATTACACAGCAGGGACACTTTAGAATTTGGATGTTTAATAAATGAAGGGGGGGCCTCATGGCCAGGGCTGTCTGTAATAATTTTTAAATATTTTTTAATCTTATTAAGCCATTACTAATTAGTAATTATATCTACTACATCAAATGATAATACAATTACTATATAATTTTATTATAATAAAATTAAGTTTGTTGTTTAATTAAAAAAATTCAATTCAGTTACGGATTTTACAATAGTTTAATGTGGAATCCTAACCACGGCACAAATAATTTTATAGAAAGTGGGAATCCCATGATCTATAATCCCATGATCTGAAGTCCAATTTCCTATTTACCAAGCCAACTTAGTACTTTAATTTTAAATTACATGATTCATAAACACTGCTAGCTTGGTTCGCGGTGAAGTTCATAATGCGTTTATTTGATTTTGGCGCATGCGGATTAAGCTTTAATGCTAATTTTATTATAAATCTGTAAACGTCAGAATCTAAAGAAAGTATCCTGAATTTCACCGCAAATCAAGCTATTATAATATTACCTATATTTAACAAGCTGAAAGCATTATTTATTTATTTATTATATAAATTATGACATTAACTTCATAAAAAAATATACCGAGATAAATCAAATACTGCTGAAATTGAACACTTACAAATTTGAATATAACTAAAAACGTTACTATTTTAATTATTTATAGTGGTGTCGCTAAGAACTATTAAGCCTTGGTTTCAGATATAAAATTGGGCCCCTTACCGTTACGTCAGTGGCCATTCTGGGTTAATAAATTGTCATCATTAACATAAAAACCAGGGTACAGTTACATTTGAAGGCCAGCCCAGCAAGCTCCCTAATGAATTTAAATATTTATATGCTCATAGAACTAACACTGCCAAGAAAACGACTCAGATCTTAGAAATAACAAACCTTAAGGTATAAACTATAAGTTGAAGAAGAGAAGAAGTAAAAATAAACAAAACCAAAATTCTACTAAATCCTTGTGATTTATTTGTGAACCAGCCACAACATGATTAAAAAAAGATTTTTTTAAAAACAAATTGTAAATGAGTATCTCTTCGTCCAAGTTAATCTTTTTATCACGATTTTGTGAAGTATTGGCAGTCAAATAACCATATAGAGAAATTTACATTACTAATAATGAGGTTGTAAGTGAAATGTCGAAATTGAGAAGTTATGCAACTCACAATACCCATTTCAAAAAAATAATGAATAGAATCTATTATGATAATTAAACAATACTAATTATAAATATATTATTAATAGATATCTACTGCAATTGCACAATTTTGTTAGTTTAAAATATTAATTGCCTCCAATTTATTTAATGTAACATTAATTAATGCACGGTGGGTTGCATAACTTAATTCGTAGAATAACTATAAACTTTAATAAGTGCATGTAAATAAAACACTTTACTGTTTTTTAAGTTTGATTGGCTTTTTGTTGTGAATCACTGTTGCAATCTTATGATCACTCTTGTCTTGGTTAGCGTTCCCTTTTTGGTTTGATTTGGAACTGGATTAAGATAATCGTAACCTGGAGCTTATTGAAGTTCTTCAATTAATAGCCGTTAATTTATATCATAAAAAGTCAATTTTAAAAGTCGTCCTGTTTCCTTACAACTGAGAGCATTTCTTCATATTTTGCACACAAAGTCACAGCCCCCCTAGCACTCGGGACTAGCTAGATCCCTGAAATTTTGAATTAAATCAGTGAACTTAATTCGTCTCCTCTGCTGCTAGTTTCTTGCCAACTTTTGGATTCACCAAGGTGGGATGAATCATATTGCTGAAATTAACATAATGTACAACTCATGGTGTCTCTTGACTCTACGAGGGGCTTTATTATGCCATAGACATAAATAATTTTATTGCCTACTTAATTTAAAAACATAAGAATGTTTCCTGGAAGAAAATAAATCAAATCGATGTGTAATGAAAGGTTAAATAAAATTATTTTATCCGATAATAAATAACAATTTAGTGCATTTTTAGTCGTTATAGCTAGAGAAATAGAAAATAAAAACCGAAAGAGTTAGCCCTCGGTATGAGTTTTATTACAAAAGTGGCGTGCAGCAAGGCAGTATCGTGCATACTTGCAACTCAAATTATGCAATCGTACAATTTGTTCAACACACGATCGTTATACGTTATTTTAAAACCAAAGATTTTAAAATTAGATGATTATCGATTACAAACCATTACCATAATTTTGTATGCAACTAAAATGTCATTTTATCAAAGTCTTAAAAAATTTACATACCTACATAATCTTATCCTTTTTTATCAGTAGGTGTGGAGGTCATTCTTACAAAAAAATAATGCCCCCTTATTACCTTACTCACGAGAACTTTCAACGAGAACCTCAATCGATACGGATGCATAGTTTCGCACTTTTCAAAATAATTTGTAAGTTTTCAAATAGTTAACCAACCCACAACTAAACTTTCCGTTTTACACCCAAGTCCCGAAGTGTCTGTAAACTTTTAGTTCTAACCAAAAAGGTTCAGTTTATAGTTTAAATTATTGTCCAGTTAGAAAGTTTATTATCATCATCATCGTTGGGTTTTCGTATTTAATTAGTAGTATAAGTTTTTATTTAGGATCTACATGCAATAACAATATTCTACGTAAGCTACACCGACCGTCTAATTAATAAAAAGTAATATAGTAGTTAACGTTGTAATGAATGACCATTTAAGATATAATAATAACAATCTTTATTAGTTTACTCGGTGAATCGGTTGAATAATTTCTGTATGTTTTTCATATGAAGCGCAACGTACCAAAAAGCTCGCACGGGTATTTTAAATGACAACCGTCGACAGTGCAAAATAAATTCTACAATAATTTGCGGACGTGCACACGACATCATGAAGCATGCACGTATTGTTGAATTGTCTTGTTAAAATAAAACTATAATTACACGAGTTCGATCTGTGGCTATTGCCGGTTAAGGTTATCCAATAGCCAAGCTATAGCTTGGAATAATATGGAATCAAAAAAAGTAGCGCATTTCTTGAATCTTGCATGACCTGCTACAACCCTGGGTGGCTTTTGTAAATTATGACCCTTATGACTTTCCCGTGATCCTGCTGCTTGTTGCTACTGTGCCTCATAACTCTGCATCGTTAACAGACATGATGAAAAGAACGTCGTTAACTTAAGTTTAAAATAGAATACAAATGAAAATTTGCAACAAATGTCACAATACTACAATAAATCAGATACGTCAAATGCAAAACAAAATGAATTAAAATCACATGTCATAGCTATTTATTTTGAATTACGCAGAGCTCCGTCTTCGCATTTTATTTAAATGTACGACATACATACATAGTATAAATCGTCAAAGGGAGTTCATGAAGTTGATGGGACATGAATAACTAAAAAATTCTTATTTGGAAATTGTCGAACCACCGGGGCAAAAATAGCAACAAATTAGTTATGTGCATAATTTGGTTTGTTAAAATGTTTAATCATAAAATTAAATTCTTTCGGCTAAACTTTATACGCCAGTTAAATTTAAAAGGTTTGCTGGTAACGAATAATGCATATGGACAAAGCGAAATCTAATAAAGCGAGATATAACTTACTTAGCCGATTTCAGACAACATGACAACTTACAGAAATGTAGAAAACAACTTTAGCTGTATTCTAAAACCAAAACTAACTACTTCAACCATGATTATACTTGTAAAAGATACCCTACAATGAAGATATAACTGCAACATATTAACGCCAAGGTTTCATTATTTTATTGGAAACGAGGAAATTGACGTAATGGTTACTCAAGAACACCGTATATTATCAACAGGAAGACGCAATTAAAAGTAAAACTGCCACTGCAAATTGTAATTTTTTCCGTATAAGTAAAAATCCCAAACTTTTCAGTTAAATTATTTGTAAATAGAGTGATTTCGGTATCACTAGCTCCGTGCAACTCAACAGCCGAAAGTTAATAAGTCGAGCTGTTTGCTCGTTACCTAACCAAAACCATAGAGACCAGCCATGCCAAACCTTAATTTGTAAATACTAATCAAAACATTTGTTTTAATAATTAAATAAATAATAGAATTAAAAAATTCCTTTCGGTTGTTTGAAAATTGGTAATGCATAATTTGAAACATCAAAAATTTTGAGATATGCAATTAAGTATAATTAACGAAAAGTGCGGCAAAAATTACATACCCCGAATAATAAAATATCAACCGAACGAAAAGCCAATTAAAAAATTTTAAATTTATTATTCAATATGATATTCTTGTTAGTATTCAACCAGCAATTCACAAGGGAAAAATATTTTTAATTTTCGATGAATGACGAAACAATAGGTGGAAGTGAAATAAAAATAATATTAATTTTGTTTATGGAAAACTTTTATTTATGATAAGGATAGAATTTTAAAATAAAATTCACCAAAAAAAAGCTTTTAAATGCAATTTGCAAAACGAAACGTTTTCATTCATCCCGTTTCGTTTCGCGATAAACTAAAGAGACGTTTACTAAATAAATCGTGTGAAAAAATTAACAAAGTCATAGACTAATTTGAGTGGTCAAAAAGTGTTAAAATAAGGTGCAATGAGGTGGAAACGCACAATTTGTAAAACAGAAACCGCAAGTCGATCAATTAAAATAACGGCAGCGGTGCGCCTCATTCGTCCTTAATTTTCGTTGCGGTCCGAGCTTTTGAACGAGTGGAAACACACCATACCACATCAAATTTATTAACACACGTGCATAATTACCGTGTCTGTCCGTTTTTACTTTCACGCTCATTACAACTGCAAAATGTATTATTTGAATTTGATACGCTATTGTAAGAAAAATGGTAAGTAGAGCAATGCTTGTGTGATAATATGCAAAATGGACACAGAAATGTATTTAAATGATGGCTAATAATTAATTATGTATTGCATGTATAAAATAGAACAGATCACAAAATGTCAAGTGTTAAAAGTGATACCCAGAAATTACTAATTCTGGGCGAAACATAATTACCGAGTTGATAGGTCCCGTATGGATGCAAACAGAATTCTACCGGTGTCGACGCGTGTCAACTACAGTGCTGCAAGTGTCACTTCTCAATGTGTAATGAAAATTTGTAGTAGAAAAAAAATAGTACACTAATTTAGTGCCAACATTAATAAATTGTTGCATTTATTCAACAATTCTACACCGATTTTAGTAATTACATGATAATTCGATTAATATAGGTAGCGTAAAATACAAATTAAACTTTTTAATAATGTAAAAGATAAATTTATAATAAAATGGGATTATTTTTTAAATTCGGTGAGATAAAGAACGATTATGTAAATTATATGGTTAATCTCGTTTTTGTTATATATAGTATAATTGTATATTGTTAATTATTTTCATGCGGGTAGAGTAATTTATATTTAATAATGAAACAATTAATCGAAAAATTTAATTATTTTCAATTTCAATAGTTTTCTATAAGCATGTTCGAAATTACTTCCAATAAATCAAGTCTTATATCTGAAAGGTTTAAAGTGGAAAATTGTGCAGGATGCAGCGGAGAATAATTCTCAAACTTGCTATCCATCATTTAACCAAACATTAAAAGTTACTACGTAACACTCTTGTTTGGAAAACGTGTTTCCAGTTGAAAGAAACTTGTCAAGATCGTCGTTCCGATATGTATTAGGAAGGTGATAAGAAAACAAATAATAGACCAATTATCCAATCACTCCAGATATAAATTAAATACATGGTAAGTAGATACATCACATTTTTTGTAAAAAATTTTTACTATTGAAAATTTAGGTAATTTAATTTTTACAGAAAAACTATCATTTATAATGCAATAAATAATTTACTAGAAAGCTCCTTCTCGTGTCATCTAGTATTGGCTGATTGGTTTGTTCATTACTTACTATCAATCAAAACAGTTTAGCAACTAAAACAAAGTTTATAAAATGAAACCAAGCATAAGATTTGTCACAAACTCCTCGCACGAGGCCGCAGGCCGAGCAAATATGACATTCACGTATGGTAGAATGCCCATGAGTGAAGCCAAACCACATCAATTTTCTTTGACGATAGTTTACTTCTTCTTAAGCATTTGAAATGCTACAACTTGGCAGATTACTCTCGGTGGTTTGCCATTGCCTTCCGAGAGAAGATGGTCATAATAAAGTTGGATAAATTTTGTAGCCGGGTTAGGGATTAAACCTAGTGCTTCTAGCCTAGAGTCCGGTTCTTGGCCCGTTCACTTAGCTCAGCCCTCAATTATTTACTGCATTATTTGCAATTGAATAACTTTTAATCCCCTAACCTTGGTGAGTATTGCATATATTGTCGTATTACAAAACCATCCTCAAGAAGGCACTGTGAGTAATACTTTTTTTAATTTTGAAATTTGATTTTAAAAGCAAAAAATTTTTTAAATGTATTTGCGCTGTGTTTTTTAGTTTCCTATTTCTATTGTGAAGAAGTTGTTTTTGCACCCCGGTTTATTGGTTGGGTGCTTGTGCTCTTAAAAAATTATTTGAATCCTGATGCAAGAAATTGTTCATTTTGTTTATTTGTAAGTGGTAAGAAAATTAGTGGTATTGTGCGCTGGAACATTGCGTGGCAAACGAAAAAGTTGACCAGGTGGATTTTCAAATATCGTAGATAAAGGTGAAAATTTTATGGTGGATGGAATCAATCGCACCAGGATTAGATTATTGAGAATCCATTCAGTTACGAATATTGAGCAAATCAGCTGAAAAATTTAGATTAATTGAATATTTAATTAGACGCCAATGTGGTTTGGTAATTGAGTCTAAAATAACGTCGATTTTAGAAGAAGATAAAGGTACCCAAAGATTTTTTTTGAGTTATATAATTTTCCTCGATTTATTCTTAACCAGAAGGAAAATTTTGAATATTAGAAGAAGTCTTAGCGTTGAATTGTAATTCGTGAGTTCAAATCTCACAACAGAGGTGTAGAATTTTATAAATTAATTTATGCACAAAATTTATCCTCCATAATTAGTCAAATTTTGTTTTTCAGTTTATAAGAGTTTTTTTTAAGTAGGAGTGCTTTCGTTTTCAGGAAAATTTATTATTATTATTATTAGAATTTTTTGAGCCAAGCCGTGGCGGATAAGTTGTTGCTTGTTAGTCTTCGTGACCGGAAAATTTGGAAGACATGGAATGCACTTTAACCATATTCGCAGTTACGGGGTTTGCGAAGCACATATAAAATCTGAATTAATATTCCCACACACAAGATGAAGAATATAGGTTATAATTAATTATATTCAAAAATTTAAACTCAATATAATAATTTGCTAGAAAGCTCCTCCTCACTCCGCATTCGTGTGTTACCAACAGAAAAAATACACGACTTATGAAATAGCTGGTTATAGTCAGATTCCTCATAAGTGAGATCGCAAGTAAAAGAATCAGATCAATCAAGCACTAGATGCGGCTTTAAGGCCGTCTGTGCTAGCTAGTTTATAATAAAATACTTAAGAAGGTCCTGATGAACAGAACATGAAGAGACTTTAATGAACAAATATGTTCAGAATTTCAGGTTTGTAACAACAATATTTTGGTTAATTTGTATAAACTTTTTTAACTTGAAAAACTATTTTATACAAATAAGCCAAAATATTATTTATTTGTTTTTTGTTGTTTTTCTGCCACCGTCCCACCTGTTGACTACATTCGATAGGTACTCCGACCAGTATGACACTCGATAATCCAGACTAAATTAATACATTTGTGTTTTATAATGTAAAAATTAGTCCGGATAACCGAGTTTGTATTCGATGTAATATATTATAAAGCAATGATTATTCTATATCCTATAAAGCCTCAAAAAGGTACTAAATCTCAAAAATTATTCCAAATTAACCACTTCAAACACATTGTAGTGTCTGACACGTCCACTTCTACACGTTTTATTCTTGTTAATATGTACATGAAGTGGTTAATACTATTGCAACATCAATAATCTCAAAAAAATTATTTTTATCATCTCGATATACTTTACTAAATCTCGCAAAAAAATAAAATTAGACAAATTAAATGATAGGGAGCGAACTAAAGGTGATCGATACATTCTGATCGAAAAAAAAGGGAAATAATTGTAAATAAAGAGATGAAAACTGAATTTGACAAAAAATACCTGAACAGCGATGAAAACTTTAGTCGTTTGATGAAAGACTTTAGAATTCAAACAATATAGAGAAATTTGGAACTTGAGAACTTTTCAAGCACATCATTGGGATGTATTTTGGAAAATTAGGCCCTAAGCTGCTGAAAAAAGGTGTTCTGATATTTAAGTATGTGCAAGCTTAAATATGGAACAAAAATCTAAACCGATCAAACCAATTTTTATTAACTTTCTAAACAACGATCTAACATTAAATTTAATTTATTATTAAAATTGGACAATTAAAGAGGTAAAATCTAAGATTAAATTTAATTTATTATCAAAATTGGACAATTAAAAAAGTAAATTGCTAAATTTGAAATAAAGAAATTTTGGTGACCATTTTAGTATCCGGTTCGATATAGGCAACTCTCCCCTAATAAAAAGCAATGTTGTAAATAATAGCTTTCTATATTACGAACAATGATTACAAGTATTTTCTTTGCCACAAACAATAAGACTATAAATAGCTACGAACCCAGGAGAAAATAGAACTACTAATATATTTCTGTGTAAATATATAATATTTGCGAAAGAATTAAATTTATGAAATTTTTGCCGACTTTTGCACTGATATTTAGCAAATAATAAATTCAAATTAAAATATTTATTTTAAAAGTTGCTCTCAGATATTTGGAAAATAACAAAACTGTAACATGTAGTAGTTGCATAATTACTTTCTTTTCCTACTATGCTGTAATAAAATCCTAAAAAGATAGCCCGATTGTCATAAAGATTTATACATTACTTTGCGTTCGATTCCATCATCGTTGATTATCGTTGATTATCAATTTTGAAAATATGTGCGAAATTTTATCCCGCATCTTATTCAGTTCTTGAATTGGTTTTGCAAGGCAAAATTATGGCACAAAATGCACCATATGATTAAGGGCCGTTATATTCACCTCTTCGTAAAATATTTTGCAACTAACTGTATGATAAAAATTTTTTATTTTGCTTGTAACTGTTGGGAACTTTTTGAACAGAAACAATGTTTTCTTCCAAGTAGTGGTTACGGGGTAAGATCGCTTTTTATAAATCGTTATGAGGGAAAGATATAAAATAGTCCTTTACAAAAAACCACATACATGGAGATGTTACCCTCTCTCAACCGCTATGATTTTGACCTCATGTGTGCAGTTTGTAAATTTTAACATTTTGTTTATCCAAACGAGTGAAGTGTATGTTAAAGAAAGCATAATTATACAAAAAAATTACTTTGCCAGGAGGTGCATATAACGGGCCTAGTTATCTTTTCCAAATTTATAATCAATTATAATATAAAATTTCAAGTAGCATTTAATAATGGAAAGCAAAAAGTGTATTTTGCTCTTTTAGGCTCGTTAAAACAAACCGAAAATATTGATATGGTTTCATAAAGGCCCACAATTTAAAGTTGATTAAATGTGTGTGTGTGTGTCTAAAGATAAATCTAAACTTATTAAAATAAAATAAGCCGACATCAGATATAGTTGTAGGCAATCACTTATCGCAAAACATATTAGCGCTACAGCTCAACTAATTGTGACAAGGTGTTACGTTAGGGTTCTAATGATTCTGTCCTCACGCAAGCTTCTATAAAGTGCGTGTTACAATAAATAGCTCAACCGTCTCGCCTAATCCGACTTTTCAACACTTTTTATATTTAAAAAATTTCATTACGTGTCTGTTAATGTCAAAAATAACTAATAAAATTATTTTACTTAATGCTTACCATTACGCTACTTAATGTTATTGCACCCTTCTTAAAATATGATTACTTGCCTCATAAAAAATTAGCTTTAATGTTTCCTTCAAGTTACTAACAAACATAATTTCTTAAAATACATTAATTTAGTAATTAAATGTGACAAGCCAAATTACCGCCATAAATGATGCATCCATGCACTTGAATGTAATATGGCAACGCGAAGAGAACATAAGAAAGATTCACTTCGTGTCGTTTGGAGAATAGTTCGCTATTTTGGTATAATTTTCCCAACCGAGTGGAATATATTACATTATTATAATACCCCGGCAAGTTACGTCATATATTATATACGATGATGATAGTAATTATTATAAAATAAGTTTTTGGGTGCCCCAAAATAGGTAATAATCCGTCAGTTACTATATTATTTTATTTTTAAATAAAAAAAAGAGTGCAAAGTATTGAAACACTTGGAATCGGAAAAATGTTTTTTCAATAAATACAATATTGGTATCTTTAATAATCTTTGGTAATTAAGGGAAAAATAATTTCGAGATTATCTATACTCCTTTTCGCATTATTCTAATAACCTTTACTAATCTCATCATCATTATTACAATTTCATACTAGTATTCTAAACTCTTTATTACAAAGCCATAATTACACTTAATTTTCTTACGGCAGCGCCAGTTATTATTATAGAGTCTCATTTATGGCCTAGCATATAATTTATATTAATTATTTCGATAAAATATGCAAAGGTTTGTCACACAATAACGTTATATTGTGGTGGCCTACAAATTTTGCCATTTTATTTACAAAGTATTAATTACAAATACCCTACATTATTTAAATTACAATTAGGAACTTCCGTCGTAATTAACTTATTATATCACAAAGACTGAAGCGGTAACGAGGCAGTAATAATTTCATTAAAAGTTCAAATAGAACACACGTGCATTCAATTATAATAAACCATTTATAAATTTATATTTAATTTGGCGCTATTTCTAGTCCCTTCAGATACTATAAATATTCGATATATACCTAAATCCATTAAAGCTCATGATTCAACTCTCTAAGCACCGCCGCAATAAAATTAACCGCATTTTCAACTAGTAAATATTATACATTTATATAAACTCAAAGAAAATCATAAAACGGTTAATTGTGCACGATTAACAAATAATCGATAAAATGTAATTTTGTTCCTTGGAACAAATGATTCAGATTCGTTATGAATCATCATCAAAATAAAGTCCCAACTCAACACGTATATGCACTCGTGTAATGTCCTTCTAATACCAATAATAATAATAATGATACGGTGGGTTCTAATGAACTACTTGCACGATGCAGTGGAACAAAATAAAATTGTATGTGCACGAAAACTCAACGAGCGAGTCAAATGAAGAGGGTTAAAAGCGAACCACTATGTTAACATAAGGATTGTATTATAAAAGCTCGGGGTAAAAGCTCCGGAGTCAAGTGCCAATAACGCATGATACCCTGGGTTGGTGGCGTTAAACATATAGGTAAATAGTGAACGACCACGGCAAAAATTCAGGCACAGCACGACTGCGACGTTGGTTGTTTTAAATAGGATACAGTAAACGCAAAATGTATTCTGAAAATTTAAAATTAAATTCGAGCAACATATTATAAAATTAATAAAGTAATATTTATGATAGCAATTTTTGGTGCGCCGGTGTAATGCTGGCGTATTTCAAGCGTTTATTCTAGATTAAAACAGTTTATTTTAGATATTTATAATGGGTACGTGGCTTACAATGCAGATCAGTTGTCGGAAACAAAAATAATAAAAATACAAAATGTGACGTTGCCGCGAATTTATTGTTTTAATAATGGCAAATAAAGCAGATCAACTACGATACAGCAACCAGTGTGAATATATCCGGTTCTAGTCGTGGCCAGCTCGCAAAAATTGGATTTTTTTGTCGTAATCATAAATTAACCCCCACCTTATAGTAGTATGTTAAAAATATTAAAAGGAAACAATACATAAACACAATAATACAGCACCAGCTCGACTTGACTTTTCGAATAATTGCTAACCTCGACGCCGCCGTCGCCGCTCCCGCCCGCCTACTGCTTCAACTAAAATGTAAAATTATACATCCAATCCAATAGTATTTATTAATAAATTAAATTTAAAAACTATCCACTTAATCGGACGTAATAAAATCTTTTATAATATTTGAGCTTTTAGCTATTTTTGTACCTATAGCTTTCGTCAGAAATTTAATAATAGTAAACATGGAAACAGACATTTCAACAAATAATTTATGCATAACTTGCACACTTCGTGTCGATTTAGTTTAGAGGAATAGAGAGAAAAAATAATTAATTTTGAAGTTATTAATTAAGTAGGTTCTGGTAAACTCATCTTAATTATATAAATATGTTTCAAGTAGTTCGATCTTCATAAAAAGTAACAGTTCGTCACTTCTTAAAACTATTAAAAAAGGATGTCTGCACAACGCGTGAAGAAGCTTTTCGGTACGGAAAATCATTTCAGTTTAGTAATCTGGCTGTACTCGAAAGCTTAATTCTATTATATTCTAGTCGCCGCAGTAGCAAGCTTCTCCACCTCGGTTGCTGGTCGATAGCGTACATAATTAACAATGTCATATCGACCTGCAGATTTCAGATGACCGCAAATAAACTTGTAAAAATTCACAATTATGAAGAAAAATCTCGCCAATTTAATTTAATTTTTAGTTTTGAGACTCTTCAGATTGCGGTACGTTCCTTGACATATCTAAGAATAATCACGTTTTTCTGTTGAAAACAAAATTACTGAACAAGTGGAAAGTGCGATAAAAGAGATAAAACGGAAAAATATTCTTTATTTTATTTGCCACGCTACGAAAGACCCTTGAAAGGTTTGTATGTCTAGCCACACGATTCGTAAAAACCACAGAACTTTATTAATATGAACTTTGTGTAAACCATTATTGATTCGGTAACATATCTTTATTTGCTTTTCAAATTAAAAGTTAAACATGCCATTAAATTTTACATTATTCCTACGATAGCTGGATTGTGGCCGATTTAATTATGTTTGTCGTAAGTATTTCTGTACTTTCATGGTTATGGCTACGAACGTCCGACATCACAAGTTGTAGAAATAAAGGTGGAAATATAAAAAACAAAAATAAACAAAATTAGTGCATGCATTTGCAACAGTACAAGAAGGCGTGAAAGTAAAGAGCGTGTAAGAGCTAGGAATTCAATGTACGGAACGAAATAGTCCGTGTTAAAAAAGTTAAATTTGAAGCACTTAATGGTAATATGAACTTCAGAAAATTTGTTCCACTACTTAAAAAAGAAAAATAAAAAATCCAATTAGAATACTCACAATAATTACGTTAATATGAAAAATAAATGCAAAAACAAAGTGGTACGAAAGTCTTGAAATGTACCTTGCATGTAGAGAAGATATAAAGTGCCAATTTTAATAAACGTTCACCGTGTTTCCGTTTATTTTCCACAATCGAAATGTCTTAGGTTAGGCGTCTCTAAATTACAACTTGTCAGTGATTTGATTTGATAATCTGTTCTTTTATACTGTACATAATAAATCTCCATTTATCATAGATCACAGATTTATTTATATCAAAGTGACGGCTCTTTTGCTACAATTCCACTGATTAACTTAATAAGGTAAATAAATACATAATCAAATGTGACATTAAAAAAATGATTTTTATTTGATAAAATAAATAGTGACTTTTTCCAAGAAAATCTCTTTTCTTGGCATTTAGTTGTTTTATATAAACGCGGTCTGCGTTAAACCAAAATTAGCAGATTCAAAAATCCACTAATTTTGTTTATTCTTAACGCAGGACAATGATCATCCAGCCAGCTAATGCAATAACGTATACGAAGGGTCGTAAGGTGATGACAATTAGAAATCAAAGTCATAAGAAACGATAACAATTTAATCACATAACAATTACTCTTGAGTGTTGCTGGAGTAATTCCATAATAAATTGGAGTAAGTAATACATAAAATTATTTCACAACACTTAGAAATTTTTATACAAAAAGATTTTATTCGCCTAGTTTGGGTGTTTACGAGAAAAACTCTTCAAGATGTGATAAAAAATGAATCTTTAAAAAAAGCATGATAGAAAAAAAATTCGTCCATATAGGAACCAATCAGATGCTCGACTCTTCAAAAAAAATGTATAACCATAGGGCATTATCTGTTTGTAACGTGCATACTCGCACTTCTAAAGGACATTTTGCAAGTCTTACCAATCAAAATCGATGGTTTAAAAGAATCCAACCAGGACAATTTGCATGATGTTAAAATAATTAATCAGGTTAGAGAATTTGCCTCTAAAAAAGAGATTACATCACAGTAGAACATCATTCAAAACTACAGAACAACCATCTGAAAAAACCGATTTTAAAGGAAAATTATTAAAAATTTGAAACTTCTACCTATAACACTGTGCAACACTAAAAAATTCACCAATATCTCGAACAGTGGTTCGTATTAGGTATACCTAGTATATGTAAAAAAACAAAATTTTATTTTAATATCACATCTCAAAACATAGATATGCAGTGTTTTGTTTTATGTACTCTACACAATACCTGCTTGAGATTAGTCATCCAAATATCATATTTCTGAGTACAAATGTCATCAAAACAGTTAAACTACCCATAAATGAATTTTTTACATTCTCATTTAAAGTTTTTTTCCGGAAAATAAGACTTTGCTAGTGCTAAATATGGCGAGCTCTTTCGCTAGGAAATCGACTCCATTAGAGAGACGTCAAAACGCTTTAGATATAGGCCCCCCATACTAAACAAATTTGAATCAGTGTTAATGCTCATATGCTTATATGCACTGATTCCATTTGGTGTAATTTGGTAGGCTTATTTCTCTGAGTTTTGACGTCATCACTAATGGAGTTAATAACAGACTTTAAGAAGCGTTATGAGGGTAGATGAGAACCAGCAATGTCTGCAGACTTCTTTTAATGATTCACAGAGATACTGTGAAGACTGACTACAAGAAAAAAAGCCAATAGTTCTAAAACATATAAGTATTTTACTGAAAAATAAATTTTTTTGTCGTTAATTTACTATAATTGTTAAAAATCAATAAATGCTTTTCACTATGAAACCTGACGTGATGGCACTATTTTATTTACAAACTTTCATTGAGTTTGGAATGAGGTATCATTATTACATACTGTAAACCCAGTGAAAAATTTTTTTTATAAATTTGTTGCACAGTGTAATCTAACGATATTAGGCATAAACCATAATCAGAAATGAGTTCGAATGACATTTATGTGCAAACAATCCGCTTGTATCTTTCAATTTAATTTAATTGTAAATTTTGTGCTAATGAATTTTACAAAAAATTTTGTTAGTCGTGTCACTATTCTTACAAATGAACAATAATATATTTCAGCTTTTATAAAAATTTTATAATTAATAAATTTTACCCAAGAATAATTGTTTATATATTACATACTTTTATATTAACTATTAAACAAGTTTTTTTAAATTAATAATAAATATAATATTGTGTTTCGTAATTATCTTAATTAATCATGAAATGTCATCTTGACATGTTGAAATAATTATTGTAAAATAAATTGTTAATTATTATTACACTTTAATTATACTACTTATAGAATAAGTATTGACGTAATAAAATAATTTAGTAATATATACGCGAGAAAAAAAACTTAATTAAAACACAATTTTACAATTTTGGTTTAAGAAAGCAGGGATGGCAAAAACTTGGAACTCGTGCGGCACGTCACGAAATTTCATTAACACGCAAGAGATCAAAACACTAATTCCAATGCTTTTTGAACCCCCGCACGTAAATGGTTCACTAGAAACCAAAACTAAGAATTGAAAGACTTTTAGCTTCGTCTAATTTAACCTTTTAGTAGAAATGCTCATCTTTTTATAAACTTTTATTTAATTTTACATGACCTCACGATTGCGTTTGTCATTTTATAAAAAAGCTCAAATTTAGTCCTCAGATTCCATATTGGTGAAACATATATTATAATATCTTATTTTTTATAATTAATTTAAATTGTTGAAAATAGCCAGTGACTTTCCATTCGAAACGCTGCAATATGTATCAAAAATAATTATTTTTATATTCACAAATTTGTGTGCACGTCCTACAAAAAGTTCGTCAAAGCGTAGTATACTATACCTAATATTATTAATTTTGAATATTTTATGCTTTTAAAAAAGCAAAAGCTGTAACTTCGAATGCCTTTCTAAGGAATCGATTCCTTGTAAATTTCTCAATATATTCGAAGTATTTGAAGTTTCAGGTTTTCATTTTTGAAAGCTAAATATTTAAGATAAATAATACATGCTATCATGGATTTCTTTGTAAGAAATGTAATTACGAAAAATTTTTCACCAATGAAGAATTTAAGACTAATAAAAAAAAAGCAGAAGCAATTAAATTGTCAGGATCGCTGAATGCACTAAGAAGAATTTGCCATTTCTTCTCGTTTTCGTAGTCTTTTGGCTGCCATTTTTTTTTGGTTAAATCAAATTCAACTATACGGTGAGAGTCTTCGCAAATTTTTTTTAGCACCTTTGTTAAAGAATTTAACAATTTTTTCCTTTGTATTCGCTGTATACTTCCCAATTTTCTTCTTTTGCTAATGAGAAAGCCTTGATTTGTGCCGCTTCCACAATTCTTTTAAATTCTGCTGCAGACATATTTATTTTATTCTTATATTTTTTCTACTTGTAATGGTAAAAAATTAGCGGATTATAAATTGATAATCGATTTTTGGGAGGTAACGATCGAAAAACATATTCCATATTAATTCGAAATTTTGTTATTTTTAATCCTAGTAACTCTAGAAATGCGTTACTTCATAAATAATTAGATTATAATTAATTACTTCGAGATTAATTAAATAAGTAGATTGCTCAGACTCTCCCAGCCTGAACGCTGTGTCGGAACTATTTTTAGGTTGGTAATAAATAAACTGATCCTGATTTCTTTCTTTTTCTTATTATAATGATATCAATATAATGCCTAAATTATATATAGTAAGAAATGAACAACTGTAAAAAATGGTTCTTCACTTATTTTTTAACCCTTTTAGGCCCTCAATTATTTTTAACAACAATCAACAAATTTTATTCTCCTAATTACATCAATGAGAAAGTACAACACACTTCGTCAAAACAACGCACATCGAATCACATATTTTCATAAGTTTCCGTAGTTAATAAATGTGTTCCGCAATCGTAATGAACTTTGTGTTAAATTCTAATAAATAGAGTATGTAAAATGTAAAAAAATGAGTAAAAAACTGGAAGAAAAATTTTGAAAAAAATAAAATATTATAATATAGTTAGGTAGGTACCTACTATTATGCATTTAAAATTTTTTTAATGTGAGAATGTTACATATTTTTAATAATTTTTCGATTCTCTAAGATGGTCTCTTAGAATTTTATTAATTATCTTAAAACTTTATAGCTCATTTTTATCTAAAAATAAAAATACCTCAAAACAATGAATGTTTACTTGGGAAACTTCAAAACATTAAAATTAATAATAAAAAATGTCAACTTGATACATTAGACAAAAAATATTGGTTTAAGGCTTAATAAAATTATTTGCTGGTACTATTAAATTAAATTTAACTATAGACAAAATTAATTGGAAAATGCTCCATATTAAACAGGTCACAATTGCTTCAATGCTTCAATACGAGAAAAATGTGAAGTTCAAGACGTTGTCAAATGAAGTTAAATCAGGAAAAAAGAATGGAATAGCCATGTAGAACGAATGGACAGCGGAAGACTGGCAAGAATTTGTAAAGATGGTACTACATCTTTGGTACTACAGGACCTGACTTCAATAATCATAAGAGAGATTTTACTCACTCATTCCTTATTCTTATCTCGCACACATTGAAGCCTTAGGCGTACAGTGTAAACGCTGGTTTCCAATACCGGCTTACCTGCTCAACTCCTCCAATGTTAATTAATGTAACCGAGGACAAACAAAGCTGGTAACAGGTTAGATATTTTAAGGGGGAAGTCTAGTGTGACAAGAGAAAAAACAGGCCGATTTTCCGGATTTTTTTTCTAACAAAATATGACTCGCACATAAAATTAAATGAAACCGTCATCTTTATTATATATTCAAATATTTTAAAAAAATTTTCAAGTCAAAATATTCAAAATTGCCGTTGTGGCACTCCTTCAACGCAGATTCATTTTTTTTTGGTGCTCAAACGGTGTACATGAAATCTCACGCCTGGGTAATCTAAAACAAAAATAAAAAATATGGTTATCATCTACATAGTATTGACTCTCGTTTGTCAAAGGTTTTTCTCGATAAAAAATTTTAACGCTGAAAAAAAATTCTTGAAATTTTTTTCTACTTTTTTGCCCAAATTTAATGTTATTATTGTTTATAACAATTAAACAAAAAACGATATCAAAAAAATCTCTCGACAAACGAGAGTCAATACTATGTAGATGATAACCATTTGTTTCTTTTTTGTTTTAGATCATCCAGACGTGAGATTTCATGTACACCGTTAAAAACAAACGGACTTGCGATGAAGGAGTTCCACAACAGCAATTTTGAATATTTCGACTTGAAAAGTTTTTACAAATACTTGAATATACCGGGTGCTGAATGAGTTAGGCGAACATAGGATATTAACGTGTAAAAACTTATTTTTGCAAATTCCTGCTTCCCTAATTATTTTAGAGAAAAATTGAAAGACACAAATATAACGTAGAAATATAAACTACGAGTGATAAGAGCATTAGATTTTATCTAGGTTTTACCTAAAAGGTTAAAAAATTCTTTTAAAATTGTTAAAATTTTGATTTATCAGGTTGGCCATGTAAGTTTCCAAGGTAATATTCCATTTATGAATATAAAATTTAATAAAGTGCAAAACTGTTAAACAACGCGTTGTTGATTTTTATTACTTATCAAAAATAGTTACCTTGGAAACTTACATGGCCAGTATGATAAATCAAAATTTTAACAATTTTAAAAGAATTTTTTACGTTCTAAGTAAAAGCTAGATAAAATTTAATGCTCTTATCATTTGCAGTTTATATTTCTACATTATTTTTGTGTCTTTCAATTTTGCTCTAAAATAATTAGAGAAGCAGGGATTTCCATAAATAAATTTTTTCACGTTAATATCCTATGTTCGCCTAACTCATTCAGCACCCGGTATAATAAAGATGACGGTTTAATTTAATTTCATATAAGAGTCATAATTTTGTTAGAAAAAAAATCCGGAAAATCGGCCTGTTTTTTCTCTTGTCACAGTAGACTTCCCCCTTAATGCAAATATCGAAATGGGTAAGCCGGTATGGGAAACCAGCGTTTACTCTGTAAAAAACCTTAGGACTCAAAACATAGCTGTTATCGCCGGTATGAAATCTTCGCTTCCAATCATACTTATAAAGCGGCGTTCACGTAGAGTATCGTTTCTTAGCCTGGGGGGTCTTGAATATAGGTATAAGGGGGGGGGGGCGCCAAGCCTACGTCTCTAAACGGCAAACGGGGTAAACATAAATTTAACTGCAGAGGGGATCTCAAAAGATAAATATACCATTTTATTGGCTTTTTATTATTAAGAGTTAAGGGGTTAAAAAGATGTTATTCCTGTTCCTAATAAAGTCGCAAATTTTTGTTCTGCTATTTAGGGAGTTGCAACACAAAAAAGTCACCGAAAACGTAGAGATTCGCGTCTTGCTTAGCTTAGGTAGAAGCTGATAAGAACCTTTCAGATTTAAGTATTTTTTAACCATATAGAATGAATAAATTTAACTCGTGAAATTAAATAAATATGATTTTTTAAATATTATCGAATTATATGTAAATAATATTAAATTAATAATATTAAAATTGATGGTCACGATGCTTCTGTCAAGAAGAAAAACGTGGGGAAGAAGAAGAATGTGTAAATAAATCAAAATGATTTATATTTTTTTTATTGAGCTTCCGAGCGCAAACGAATCTTTTTATCAGAATCAGAATAACAAATAACAATTTTGCTTAATACATTATTATAGTACAGACTTCATCGCCAAATTTATGATGAAGATTGAACTATCAAGATAACTATCTAGATTCTTTTTATGGTCAGCGGCGGATCCAGATAATTGCTCTAGGAAAGCGATTTAGTATTTGGGATGTTAAAAAATATGAAATTATTTGCTTGGAACTTCTTTTCAAGATGTCCTGCTCGTCTGCCACCTGGATCAGGTGTAGAATATACCCCTACTTTTCAAAAGCAACCACAAAAATATTTTGAAAAGTTCAAAAGTTAGCTCCCGGACAATGTCGAGGGTAATATTCAGCTAGTACGTTCCAACAGCATGTCGATCACTCCAAAATCTATGATTTTCTTTTGTTATAAACCACATTCAAATTTACCAATTCAAGTAGTAAAATTAATAGGTTGACAAAGCAGAGGAAGTAGTTTTTTTCTTTTACTATCATAATATTACTAAAAAACATTTCGATCATTTAAATTCGTGAGAATGAAATTTTATTTTTAATCACATTAACGATGATAATTTTACGGTGAAAAATAAAAATAAAAGCGTATAAATTGAGTATTGTTAACAGGTAATCAAGCCAAAAACTTTATTACACATAACAAGCAAAATTTATTAAATTTTAATTATTTATAGCTGAAAGGCAACGTTATCGGTAAAAACAACATGGTTTTTGCCAATAATTCACATGAAATCGGTTTCCACAATTATTTCTTACGTTATATAGAAATTTTAAACAAACCAAAATATTGTACGTTTCAGCTTAAAACTAATTCGTAGAGCAAATAAACTTTTAGGTATTGCTTCTATTTTTAACAAAATATAACACTTTAAGATCAAGAGAACCGAAAAAGTTGAACGAAACAAATATTTAGTTGGTAGGACCGAATATGATGTGTACAACTCTGAATAACATCCGGTATTTGCTCACAAGCTGCATTAAATACTTCGGGGTTGTTTACCATTCAAAATTTTATGAGGTATGTGCGTTATATTGTCAGTTATAATATAAATTAATGCACAAAATAAAATATGTGATGTCTCTTTAATGAGAACTTACTTATTTAATTAAACACGAATTAATTAAACAAGAACATTTAATAAATACTTCTCAATTGCTCACTTTATAGACATTTCTTGATTAAAACTTGTTTCATTAACTGTTATTATCCAATTCGGCTCTGTATCAGGTATGTCGGAAGAATATTAAAAACAACACGTAAACAAGTGAGATTATTGAATCTTTATGGAATCGTACAGAAACTTTGCTTTTAATTAAATTTTTAGTTGGAACGTGGATATCTTGAATTATAATTATTGTACTAGTTGAAAAAAATAAATTTCAAGTTAAGATAGAAACTTGGAATGTCTGTCAACAAGAAGTAATTCATTCTCGTCTCTCGAAAGATCCCTTCTCTCAACAGGAAAAACACGCGGAATTACTCAAAGCCTTCTTTAATACGTTAATTACACTAGCAAGCAACCGCCAATGATGCTATTAAATTAGGAAGTATAAAATTAATTGATAAAACGACAACATGTTATAAACTTGTTTTTTTACAGTACCCAATATACCATCAAGATACGGTGTGTTTTGATATCCAATTGCCTCGTGTTTTCTCTTTCATTATCATAATCAAGGCAAATTCGCCCAAGTTAACAGAGAATAATATTATTCGGACATTTGGCTACCAAATCAACAAAGTTGTAACAAGACGTGAAACTTGGAATTTAGTTTACCTATAGAAACAGTTCTCGATATTGATATAAGATGCTATATTAAACATTCTGCAAATTACTATTAAATTTCGGCTTTAATAACCGAGTCGGTAATATATCCGGGCGTAGGAGCTAATGTAAGAATTTAGTCGATTTATTTGGGAAGCTTCTCCGCTATTACAAATGAAATTTTAAATGAAGCGAGAATTATTACTACGATAATCGACTCATAAAAGTCATATAATTACTACGTATCGAATAAGAAAAGAAACTAATGAAAAACGCAAAAGAAATTTTCAAATTAAAACTAGGGGAAAAGTTTTCCCTAAGAGATGTTAAAAGTAACTTTTCCGCTTTCAGTTATTCGATGTAATACATCGGTCTGTGGTAATATATAATACCTTATAAATCGCGGCTATTCAGAAGCCAGATTAATGTGGCCACATTTTAGCCGCGTTTACACCGCGTTTCACACTCACACGTAGCGGGTAATTGAACCGGAATGCTGAAATTCCAACTGAAGTAATGTTCTATCAACAAAATATCTCGTTGAACTTTGATTTCAATCCATTGATGTATGGTGGTTCAAGCGGCTAAACTTAGAATGAATCTCTGCGTTATAAATTGATTATAGGTAAATAATTTGATTAAACTATCAATCAGAAATTGATCGAAGTGCACTTTGATGCACTTCTGTGATAGTTTGTTAAATGCACTTTGAATAATTTACTGAACATTGATACTAGCTTTCAATAAGTTAAACTAAATGTTCTCTAGTGACTTGATTACAAATTATTAATCGCATTTATAAATAATAATCATCGGCGTAGCAAAAAATTATTAATCACTTTAGACTATGCTGTTTGTTTAACAACTTGAAGCAAAGAGAAGTCAATAAGTTGTAAAGCGTTCTAGCTTCAAGCACGTACAATAGATTTCGTTTTAAATCGGTTTTATAGTGGCGATAATATGAAGCATTTTGCATTAAACCCATACAAATGGCTAAACAAAACTGTTTTCTGCTTGCATTTTTTTTCTTTCAAATTTGCATTTAAAGATCACGATATTCTATTAACCCTATAGGTACTAGATAATATAACGGGAGCGCGAAGGGTGTAGGTATCTATAAAAGTTTTAGAACTTGTCGAGCAACGATTAAGCATTAAAATTTAATTGATCAAATTTATCATTCAACAGTCACGTCTCTTTAAAATTTTTTAATGCTCTCTGCGCTATTTTTAAACTACGTGCAAGCACACTTCAAACAATGCTTTTAACTTTATTTAAATGAAATATGCGTTCTTTTTATATTTTTGTTCGAATTTGTAATTACATGCAATGAGTAGATTTGGCCGTAATTGCAACCGTGTTTACGGTGCACGGTAACTTCAAAGAAGTGTTTTAAAAGATTTGCTATGGTTTTCAGAAAACAAGATCGGTACCACTTGGAAGTTCACGGCGTAAGTACGTTTTAAAGTCAAATTTACAGAAATTCGTATTAAAATATACAAACAAAAGAGTTTAATTTTAAAGAACTTATTTAACAAAACCAGGTTTTTAGTTTGGTGTGGTGTCGTATAATTTTATAAAAATTATACAGCAAATAATAGCCGCATGTTTAACAAAACTTCGACCTAAATGTTTAATTCAAATTTTTTAAATAAAATTTTGAATCAAAATAGAACAGAATTTGATATTCGAATTGGAAAACAACAAATTTTTTGTTGACTATGATGTATTATGTATGTAAGTTTTAATGTTGTAGGTACTACGTATTTTTCTTGTGAGACAACCAACCCCACAGCACAATGTACGATAGGTATTGTTGGCAATTTTAAGGTAATTCTTACGATTAATAAAAAAATAAATTTTTAATTAACCAAGTGAAGTTTCGTTGGAAATTGCAAACAATGGAGAGAGCGCTTGATGGAATTACAGTTATTGCAATAAAAAATCGTATAAATTGGAAAACTCGAGTAAAATTGAAACGGTGTGCTTCCAAATGTGGGTATATTTACGGTCATAAAGATGCTTGTTTGGCTACATGGTTAGTTGATAAATGAACATGAATTGAAATAGAAATAAGACTGCACGCTGGGACAAAGTGCCACCGTTCTCCACTCACGAGTTGGGTGGCTAAATCACGACTCGACGAGTCATCTTAATAAAATATGAATGTATACATTTCCAAGTTAAAACTCAACAATAGATAAGCAATTATTAGTGATTATAGCCATTATATTCTTATTTTACAATAATAATAGTTAAGTATTATAACAATAATCGTAAACGCCCAGACGAATAACAATAATCGTAACAATAACCCTTCGCTAGACATATATACGACGCTCGAGAATTTCATTAGTTCAATCACGTAACGCCAGTGCCATGCTAATTTGATTCAGTCGAGCAGTTACCACAATTTTCAAAATTAAAATAACCATTAATTTAAAATGAAAAAAGCGACATACCGTGCGTTCCGAAAGTATCGCTCGTTACGTTGCGTTGTTAGGTTAGTTAGTATATGTACATAGTTTAACGGGCGATATCTTTTTGAAAGAAAACATTAGCCGAACAAAGAAAGATCTCTACGATATAATAATTAAAAGAGCTTATTATATCCTGGGTGTTATTAAACGGTTCTTAATACAACTAATATAACACACAAGTCGATGGCGTGGCCAAGGCATAAATTTTATCTTAAGAAGTTGTATGTATTGTTTAATAATAAGTGTAGTAAGAGAGCATTAACTACCGGAAGCTATAAAACAATTTAATAACATATTTAAGTGCTAATGTTGAAATCTAAAACAATAGCTGTGTTTATTTTCAGGCAGATGTCCGCGATGTTTAATATTTCTGAATATAATACCGATGCACATATATTATTGCCCAGAATATATTTATTTATTGCGTATTGTTCCGAATACTAAAGCACATGATGTGAAAGGATGTTGAAATTCAATTAATACCATACGATTATAAAACTCGGCACAGAGCGAGCTATTGGCGAAAAGAAATATGTATAGGTACATTCGATCGTTTAAATAAGTAGCAGTAGAAGACCAACATTTAAAGACCCGTAATTAATTTCTAAACAGGTCCGGCATACATCATTACACTTCAACATTACGGTGAAAATTTGAATTTTTATAGCCTAAGGATTCCTAGCAGTAGCAACTTTAATATTCATATTAATTGTATACATATTGAAACACATCGACTTAAAAGAAAATTTTGCTTTATGGCATTTAATTACTAACATAAACTAATTCAAATGTAATAAATCACAAACATAAGTACAATTTAATTATAGCTCATGTATTTATTTTAATTTTTTAAATAAATTTTCCAACATACATTTGTATACATAATTAAATTTAATTATACGGATATGTCTTGATACAATCAGCACAGGGAAGAACAAAAGTAATTACCCACAGAAGAAAACGATTTTTAGATTAAACTATTTAGATATACATTATTACTAAAAATGCCGCATTTAATAAATCTTTTATGAAAATGCAATGTTAGCTTTCCATATAAAATTTTTTATATATGCATATAAAACTCAACACTCTCTTATGCTTCCTCCTGAAGTTAGTATTATTTTATGGCCAATTTATCACTACATGAAGATGCTTTATGCTGTCTCAAGTTTGTACAATACAATTTACTTCAAAGCTCGTCGTTTTATGAGAAATTGTAAAAACAATGCAGCAATTCAACATTTTAACAAAATTCGACAAATTAAGTAATTTTCACACAAACAAACACAATTAATCAAACCAGTCGTGTAATACTACATTCCGCAATCACAACCGTAAAACATCACTCGTGAATGAAAATAATAATGCAATAGATGTCACTCGTTTACAAATAGTTCCGAACATTTAAAAAAAGGTTCAGACACATAAAATTTAAAGAGCTGCTAATTAGTAGCTAATCGAGACGAGTCAGTTTGTAAAACAGATTTCAAAAAAGAGGACCACCCAAGAAAGTAATAAAAATTAGTAAGTGCTTCCGGAATTCGCGCCTAATCTTTTTTTTATTTAATACATATGAGGAGCAGACATTCTATATGCAGTTTGTCCATTTTCATAAATTTTTAGTTATACATGGCATTGTAATCTATACGTAAAATACCACATATTTTAATTACAAAAGGGCGTTCTAAGAAGCATCTATCCAGGGTAAAAAAATTGTTGAAAATTACAAAGACAATCTAAATGCAGTATGTCCAGCGCTGTTGTACTAACGTATAGCAGTATGTCCTTCATACGTAGATTTTGTCGCTGTTTTTCACGTGTGTGCGCTCTCCGGTCTAATATTAAGTCTTTATCAATAGGTTTATTGTTGTTATTAGACCTAGTGGCATTAATAAATAATGAATAATACGGAAGGTAAACATGTGGGCGATGTTAATCGAAAAATCAGAAAAAAAACGAAATATTGCAAGAAAAGATCGTAAGAAGGAATGTAAAATTATTTCTTCTAATAAGATTTTTTTGTAATACCAATGCTTTATACTTTTTTTTTGTCTTGAAATGGACAAGTTGACAAATTTAGCGTTTTAAAGACAAACAAACTGCAGTTTGTCCATTGTAGACAAACAAAGTGCAGTATGTCCAATACATTTTTGAATTTTTTTGCCAAACCGGCAATCGAATATTTTCCGTATTCATGATACTTCATAGTGTATTTTTTTCTGTATTTTTGCAAAAATTACTTTTTTGATAACTTATCATGTAAACCTGTGGTAGTTTTTCTGCTCTCCTGAAAATTTAAGAAAATGGACATACTGCATATAGAAAGTCTGCTCCTCATATGTAGATATGTATATTAAATGAAATGAATGTCGTACGTATGTGGTGTGGGTGTATTGGAGTGTAAAATTATACAAATGAGGGGAACAAATAGATGGTTGGTTGTCGATCAACTATCAAGATACACAGAAGAGATAGGACGCCGGATATGTTGACATTGTCCTGCTATCATAGTTCACAATATTCCTGTATAGTTCCGTATATGGTTTGTTGTAAATTATATAATTTTGAGAGAATTACAATAACCGGGTTATGTCTGTCCTTTAATAGAACCGTACGGGTTATGAAGAGCAAATGAGATAACTAAGAAATTGGCAGAGGCAATTTATCTGATTACAAGTACCCGGTCAGTATACATTAATCATGTAATATTGACGTTAATTAGTTATGGCTACACAATGTGTATTTATATAATTATCATATTGTATTCGCAACGGCGTATAGCCCTAATTTAATTAAAGCAATATATATTCAATATAATGTAAATACGCCATGTTTGTTATTTATTTATGAGAACACACTCGTTAAGCAAATAAATTACTAGATATGGACATTTAATGTAATACTTGCTTTATAAAAATGTTTATTAACAATTTACCACAAATATCGCACTAACCCCATCATAATTAATCAACAATTCTCAATCGATAAAAATCCTTATTCTACTAATTAAAATTTAATCGAAATTATTGCCGTTGATTAATGCTACCTATCGTACCTGGTTTCAATTAAATACTAATAGATGCGTGCTAATTATGGCAAAAATATCGACTAATCTTTCACTTATCGTTTTAACCCTTTAATTTAGTACCAATGTGTACCAACATTACAAGATTAAATCTTTGAATGACGCATTAACACAAACATAATATGGTAGGTATTAATAAAAAAAATTTAATTAAAAGTTGTAAGTAAAGCAATTATGAACTAAAATATAGTAGGTATACATAGCACACACACGCGTTGAACACACACACACACACCGATAATATTTTATTTAATAATTAATATCAATGAAATTAAATAATTAAATGAAAATAAAGTAATTATAGAAAACAATACCAGGAATTGATTTACAATTTTTTTTTAATATTATCGTTTCTAACCGTTCAGAATAAATAAATTTAAAACAATTCATATTTACTGGAAAATAAAGCACCATCCAATAAAACATGAACACTTATAAATTAAAGATTAAATCACTCATAAATATTAACCCTTAATAGTATTAAAGATCATATCTAAGGAATTTGTATATCAATATCGAAGCAAAATCAATTTAACGATTAGTGCTTTTCCCAGAACACCTGTGCTTATACTTTTAATTGCTATCGATAAAAGCGCCAAAGAAAGAAAAACTGCATTCACAAACCTCATATACTGCGAAGATACAGTTAAAGTAGTCTCGTTTTTCAAATAATAATTATTATTAACTTCGCCTCACTCGGTCCCCTCCCCCTCATATAGCACTTGGTACATATTTTGCAATTTACATTATATTAAGTACTCTTTCTCGGTAAGTATAATGACAAATTATTCCGCATTTACGACTTATAGCTAATGAATTTTAATAATATACAAATTTATACAATTTACGATGAACACAATTTTAACACTCGAGTAATTAAAATGCAGTACGTCCTTACAAATTCTCATCTGTTGAAATACAATTGCATTTATTATAATAATTGGATCTTTCCGGAATCCAGACATAAAATGTGAAACGGGAAATGCACCGAAATTTCGCAAATTCAAAAATACGTTTTTGATTTTCCAACGCTACTCGAGAGACTTAATCAATGGGTCGACATAAAACTTTCCCGAAGAGTATTATAGCGATGAAGTTATCGAAGAAATTTTGAAACTAATTTTCAATTTTAATTGAATGCACTGATGTATATAGTTTTATTGGTAATTTTATTGTAATAGATCCGAGACTGCAATTTTAAGTCTGTTTCATTCGGTTCAATCTAACTCGTCCTAAATATTGTAACTAGCATATTATCGATTTCATAAGTTTTGTCACTAAATCTTTATCTTACGACATCTGATATATACGTGAAGACAAAATCGCTATTAAATAAATTTAAAATACAGGCGAAAATATATGTATGTTCTTGTTGGTAATGTAAATAACAAAGTACTTTGTTACAGTATTTCAAACATCATCAGATTACAAAGATTTATTTATATCTTGTATATCATCTTTGACATTTGTTAAGAAATTAAAATGCAATTAAAATTATTTAATATACAAAAAGTTGAAAGCTTTCTGAAGATACAATCTGCATTTAAAGTTTCTTATGACTGTGTATATGTTTGGTGCAGATATGGCATATCAGTTACTATTAATCTTATTTATTCCATTAAAGTTTTATTCAGACCATATAGAAGACATTAATAATGCAAATTTTATTAATTTTTTACGATATTTCACATATATACGACATAAATCACATCACTAGAACATAAATAGACGAAACCCTACATTTAAATTTCAATTTATTTAAAAAAGTGTGCTTCTTAAATATCACATTTAAAAAAAGAATAGCAAACTAGCCTAAATAGTAGGCTTTTTTATTCAAAAACATATATTTCAACGTCAATTACCATCTTTTCTTCTCGTCTGCAGCCTCCAAACGATGTATACACAAAGCTACCGAACGTTCTGGACGCCAATTTAAATAATTGAATACATGAATTCCTGATAAACTACGAATGCATAGTGCATGAAGCAAATTTGATAACAAATAAAAATAAGTAAAGTCAACGAAGAATCCATAAATATTTATAGTATAAAAGTAATAAACAACTTCAAGATGGACGGAAGGAACTTTAGAAACTTTCATGAATGTACAATTAACAGCGCCATTTTGTTTACATTATCACATTGTACAAGCATTTTATAATCGATAAAATAAATACGTCGTATAATTTTGTGTTTACTTCTACTTAAAAAAAATATGTATTTAAATTTCAGACGCAGGCGACACTAAAGCGACAGGAATTTTAAATTAAAAATAGAAAATTTATAATAAATTCATCGATAACTTTACTAGATGTGTTGCTGCATAGTACATACATCCTATCATGGCTTATAATATGCAATTTCTGAATTGATTTTTGATGGGGAAAACTCGTAACCGAATAGGTGCAACGATGTACTTTTGCAGTTGAGAAAATATAATTGTTGAACTTAATAAATGACCAAATCGAATATAAAATCAAAAAATGAAGAATTCTACCACAATTTTCGTAAAATAAAAACAATCCAAATTCGATTACAAATCGTAGTTGAAGCTGCATGAAAAGGGATCAAAACTGAAACGTAGTTAATTCCTTGGTTACATCAACACCCTCGCGGCCGACAATACAATTAACAAGCCACCTCGATTTCAACAGTTCCACTATTAAAGCTCTCTCTCTCGTTCTTCCAACGCACATTTTGTGTTAAATAATAAATTTTTACTAAAACTTTTACATTAGCTACTGATCGGTACTAAATGATAACGCGATTCAGATATAATTTATTAAAACGGTAATAAGATAAGATAAAAAAAGTAAAGCTTTTCAAAAATAAATTTTTAAATGTTTACAACTCACCCCCTCCGGTTGGAAATTATAATTAAGTTGTATATTGGCTTTATGTAACTCACCTGAAATAAAAGAAAATTATTAGTGTTAATATAATTTTTTGTTTCGTTTTCAAGTGCACCGCACCCCTTGCATAATCAGAATAAAAAATCGGAAATTTATAAAAATATAACATCAAGTGTTTCATGTTTCGCGCTAGAGATATCAAAGATAGCAAACAATAATTAAGCAAGCATATTATGGAAATCAATTAAAATTTTATTATTGAATAAGCAGGTTACGTAAATTGTAATAAAAATAACAAACAATTTATTATACTTGTACATTTTTATAGTTTAATGATATTTTTGGAAGGCCATTATTTTATTGTGATTTATTTATATGTAAGTAATTGCTCCTTTTAATATTTTAGTAGTGTAGTCATAAAAGTTTAATAAAAAAACATTACAGATTGATTGATTCGGGTGCAATTAATTATTTAAAGAGATTAAATTTTAATTAATTCAAGCGACAAGAACCCATAATAATATCTTCCGATTTGGAACATATAGAAAACGTGAAATTTTTTGGAAAATTAATAAAAGTTGTGGAAAATTGCGTTTTCCTTTAATTACATTTCTAGGAGTAAATTAGCCACAGTAAATCGAGCAGGGTAGAAAATTCGAGTAATAATTTTGATTAAAAGTGAAATTATAAATTCTCTACGTTTTATTTTGCACGCATCCAATAAATTTTGAGTAATAAATATTCGGAAAAAACAATTAATGTTAGCTTTTATGACAAAAGCGATTTGTTAAAATATTAATAAGTAAAATGCAGTAGTTGTAACCTTCATTAAATAAATAACACTTAAATTAATTGTTACAACCACTTAGTGTTAAATCAATTTTCAATTCAATTTCGCTAATGCATGCAGTAAAATATGATTAAGAAAAAATAGTGTCAACCTACAACGGTTTTTAATATCGAGAGAATGTAAAATGTAAAATGTGAAAAATACTAATAAAGTATGACAAAAGCGCAAAATCTAGAAAGCAAACACCAAGTTTGAAAAGGTTAACAAGCCTTTTATCCCTTAGAATCCTTTAATAACTCATCTAGGATCTTAAGCTCACGCATATGGAGAATGAACAAACACAAGACAGCAGAAAGCAAGTGTACCTACATAGCAGCAGTTATCGATTGCAAAAAACTTGTCCTACGATCCTGGAAAGCTCGGATGCCAATTTATATAGTCTGGAAAATTGATGGCCGCCGATTTCATTTTCGCCCGATTTCACACTTGCATTGAAATGTGTCGGTAATATAATTTCAGGTCAAATAATCGAGTTATTTCAAATTAAGTTGCTAGCTAGTTCCATCATATATGAAAATTCCAATCTCAAAATGAAATCAAATTAATTCTAAATAATTTTTAATTCATTTAAATATTTAATTACACGATTATAGACAACAAAACAGAGCGAAGCTAAAATGATATTTAGATGACTGGACTATTAAATCTATGAAAATTTAATAATTGTTTATAATTTCATATTTCACACTCATTGAAAGAATAACAATAATGTTTAATTATTATTGATGTGTAGGAATATAAGAATTATTTAGAATTATTAACGCAATATGATTTTTTTGAATAACTTATATTATGCATCGAACGAAGATGCTGGCGTTAAACATGGAAAGTAAATATTAAAATGAAATATTATCCATGAAAATTAAATGTTTAGTACCACTATTGTCTTGTTTTAACTACTAATACATTCGATGTACAATCACAAAAAGCAATAAATAAACAACTGAATTGAAAATTAGTGCATTCATACTTTACAAATGAAACTCCGCTTACACAAATAATAATAGATAATAATTATATTATAATTAAATTATAATGCCCGATAGCAAATCTTGCCTTATTGAAAGAATTATTAGTGATTTTTTTTATTTTAATTTATCGATGAATGGCAGCGATATTAAAGAAAAATTCTCCTCGTTAAAGGAATGTTGCAGCCAAGTATTCTACATCCTAACTGCCGGGTATGAACGTTGTGATAAATCGTTTAGATTCCGTCTGGATTCGCACTCCCTTGCTTAATTACTGCCCGTCTTGGATTACTGAGAAATTAATTTCTCTGGAGAACGGGAATATTTCTCTATATAATATATTAAATATTGCGTTATATTAAACTTTCCGTCTGAAGTAATCCCTGTTATTGAAAGTTCCTAGTTTATCGCATTTAGCAAGTATCAGACTTCTCAAAGTTGTTTTCCAAACATTTATAATACAACTTAAAGATAATGGGTTCAGTTAACGCGCCGTTGCAATTATGTTAAGAAAGATCGTTAGCTTTAATGTTTGAAATAATTTATAAACATCGTACATATACATCAGTTATAAACTTCACCAACGTTGCCACCTTCGTAAATTTATTGTCATTAGGGACTACCACAAGTTTCAAAATTGTAAAATATTTCATTGTAAATCACCACAATTAGAGCAAGTATTGATATTTAAAATACAAAAATATATGTATTAATATATCGGGACATTATTTTCTGCACTCCAAATTAATGCACCTACCCATAACACCGAATACATACATACAAACTACTAAAAATGCATATCTAAACACAATACAAGAATAAATTGCCATAAAAATGGAACACATATCACTACAAAAAAATTTAAAAAACATTGCTTCATTATCAGGGTGTCGAACAATAATTGTACATGTATCATCCATGTTATGAAACGACAACTTCAATGTAAAAATATGCACTTCTCGTGTCATAGACGGTACGTATAATGTACAATGCATTATTAATACCAGATGAAATATAAATCAAAGAGTTGCATTACAGTAACATTGTGTGCATATAAACCCCCACTTCTTAGAATACATTAAAGACATTTTAAATTTTAAAAAATATAATAACCCCAAGTTCATAACCAACACACGTTTCCTTCCAGTAGATAAAGTTGAATGTCCCCCCCCTTCATCCACAAAAAAACATTAAACTACTCTATGTATCAAAAAAAAAAAAAATAATTTTTAATCATTATTTTATAATACTAGTACTATAATATACTACTATTCAGAACTAAAAAGTTAAGAAGTGATAAATGTTAAAGCAGAAACCTCAAGCTGCGAGTACATTGTACAATACTGACATCAAAGCATAAAGTAAGCCTTAGGCGTCGGCACGTTTGCGACACTACAGCGTCGAGACGCGAGGCAGGTCAGTTACAAAGCGGCGCCGCGTGCCGATCTCTTTTACACCTAGTTCACAAAGCAGTGCTCTTGTATTGATTTTTAACTTGAACAAAACCGACTTTCTTGTATATACTTAAATCCAACTATAATAAAAACGCGTAAGGTTTTAAGGGCGAAAAAAATTCAAGTTCGAAATAAGATAAACAGAAGCTTTAAAAAATGCACCGTTTGAAAAAGTTATAAAGTCAAAGAAATTCTGTTTAATATTTATTTCACATTTATCACATTTTAACATTTTACGTCCGTATTGGGAATCAAACTTGCTTCGATGTACCACGTATAAATTTGTATTCTATATTTTAAATTAGAATATATACGTAGAGTAGGGCACATATTTCACACCAAACTGTATCTTGAAACTTTCGAGATGCTACAACTTTTCCAAAAATTTGCATACTGCTAAGCAGAATCTACGAATATCTAAATAAGTTTTTGTCGTGAAACTTAAGCAATATATAAAATATGGTAGCAGCAAAGTATAATTTTAATTTTTAACGTCACTTGGCATTTAGACATTTTAAATCACGAAAATTGCTCGACACTACTCCGACCTCCGCTTATAAATCTACTTTGTATGAGGTGTACAAAAGTAAAACTATGGATAACTCAACAAAACAATTAAAACATTAACGAGCATCTACTTGCAAGCTTAACGACTCGTTTAAAAGCGACTCAGACAAACTAATTTAGACTTCTACTCTGCACAAGCTAACTTTTGATATATTAGCAAAATTAATTAAAAATTATGCAATTTTGTTATTATGAAAAATTTAATAAATTCACATTTCGTGTTTCATAAACTACATCTTTAAATTTATTAGTCTCTTACAATTTAATACTTGTGCAATATAATCTCAATAATTTATTCCAGGTAAAAAATACAACTTTAATTAATTTTAAAAAAGGGAACCCCAGCTACTTTCTCTACAGCGATTTTCAGCAAAATTATACGCTCAATTAATTACTCCTAGAAAAACAAGATTTAATGCATAAAGATTTTTACTTGTAGTAGGTATAGTTAATTGAATGCATTTTTGATATCCGGATTTCTATTTTCCCGATGATCACCGTGTAGACTAGGATTAACCAAACAACAAATAGGAAGAACAGAAATAGTCTCAAAAGCAAAGGTTCAATAAATCCCTTCGAATTATCTTAATTATACCTTCAAGTTACAAGTTATAAACTTACACCAATTATTCTAGCTGATAAATTTGTATACAAGTAGATTTATCATAACCAATTAGAACTTGGAAACGCAAGTTCCAGATAAATTAAAGGGAAAACTTTATATTGTTTATTGGGTCCTATTTTAATTTACGTCGAGATTAGGTCTTTCACCGTCGTACAATACGCAAAATTATTCACGCCGCGGATTAAAAATTCAACAATATTGATGCATCATATGAATAGATATTATACATTAGAGAACAGATGAAATATTCATCTCTGGGTAGAGTAAAACTATACATCTTAATGTCAAATGCAGTAATACAGAACCGTTAAAGTTTAATGCGAAGTGTGCAGCGCCAGGTATGCGCATATGTAACGTGCCTCCCACATTGAATTTCTAAGTTGATTGCCAGGGTGGCACTCGAAAAAACGAAAGTGAAATTGCACCAAATATTCTAAACCATTATATACAAAGGTGGTTTTCACCTCAAAGTAATTTTCTCCATTTCGTTCGGAAAATATCTGTACCTGTCTACCATCACATTGGTAACATTACGGAATAAATTGGAATCTGATAATTTCTTCTGGGTCTTTCATAGCTAAACATTGAGAAATGTTTATTGCAACCACCCAACAGGAGTTTTATAGAAAATGTTTTAGTTCACAAAAGTTATAGCGAACGAATGGACTCTACGTATAAAAAATGTTAACGACAGGCAATAAATTACTTTAATCCGGTCCTGAACTTAGTAGAAGACCCTGTTAAATAATGCACTCACTGGGTTTACATTCATACATGTTGTATCAGTACGCAGATAGACGTATATATTATACATGGTTGATGTAAACACAGTGCCTCTCTACGCGGGTCACCACAGTCAAGAGCCCTCCAACTTGAACGCACTTTAAACTCATGAGCAAAAATACCTTCCACAAGAATATGCACCAAGTACTTATTAATGCAAAGAATAAAATATAAAATAGTTAGGTACCTATGCAAGAAGCTAATTTATTTTTCAAGTGGAGTATTTAAACCGCACGAATAATTAAAACAAACTATATAATACACCTGAGCTTTCGGCTTTTAATATTATATTATGCTACTTATAAAATAAATAACAATAGCTATAATATAACATAATTTTAAATTATTTCTATCTTCATAAAATTATCCAATCTAGAACTGTATGAGTTTTTGCCAAAAACCTGTAAAATAAACTTCCTCTAAATAAGCTGTAGGAAACTATGCCTGTCTGTTCGTAACGATCATCATCATTATTACTAACCCAAAAAAGGAGACACACCTTGCAAATTTCATCTGAAGCTAGGTTAATCGTTAAAACGTGACCGTTGGATAGAATGATTATAAACATATACAATGAAGTTATTAGATATAATAAATAATAAATGTTTTATTATGAAAATAAAACTGCAACATTGTAGCATAAAATAGTATGTACGTAAGTTTGCGTGTCAATTTTAAAGTTAAATTCGCACGATATTAATTATAAGTTGTGCTTCTAATACACCTTTTAACAATGTTATTCAAGTGTTAAATAGGATTTGAAACTAACTCGGTGGCGTAGCTTATCAACCAGTCAAGTATTATACTTTGAGATTATTATTATTATTTTAAATTAAAATGTATTAATTGACAACAATGATGATTTTGGAAATGTGCTCTGATAATACACATTATGGCGCGTGTAAAGTGTTACAAATAACCGCATGGTCGTTTGCACAGCTGTTAACAAAAACGGGATTAAAAACAAATCAATTATCATTATTGCATTTGCCAAACAATGTGGTGTCGTATATAGAATCCTGTTTTATAATACAAACATACGCTTCAGTAGTTGGTTTCCTCATTGTATTTTATATATTAACGAGCTATCAGCGCCAAACACTCTTGCAGCTCATTTGGGTTTCCGATTAAGAAAAATAAAAATATATGCACTTGGTTAGCAGAAACTTAGGAGAAATCATCAACGGCTCTGCATTATCACATGGAGTAAGATTCAAACTGACTATAACTAACTGGTCGATGCTGCAGAAAATCGATGAAATTACTTTAAAAGATCTAATAATATTTTTCCAACAATTTTATAAGTAGGTACTTTAGTTTTATAGTCAATTTAATAAATAAATAATTTTCTTCAGAATACTTTTAATTTTTAATATTATTTACGTTACGTATTGATAAACCGCCCCTTATTAATAAATACGATGAAGATAAAAATAACAGATATTTGTTTAATAAGAAACTCGTTCAATTTTGAACACCATTGTGAGAAAAGCCTACTTCAATGTATAAAATTAATATTATATCAAAGAAAATAAATTGTATTTTGTATGAATTATTAAAAATATGATTTATGATTCTTTTCTTGCGCTATATTTAATTTAAATAATATGGTAAAATATTTCATAATGTTAAATCGCGTATTATGATGTTTTATAATTATCATTGTATTTTTATAATGAAACGATTAGATAAAATTTATTAGTTTAATAAATTATTTTTATTTTCGATCAAATGAAAATGTTCGTGGTTGGATTTTGAACATAAAAAAACGTGATAAACACACATGCAAAACATAAAATCTTAAATCAAATACACCTAGCATCAAATTGTAAAATGCGATCGGGCAAATCCCAGGATGCGAACGGTTATTGCAGATTAACATTCTGCGCATTGTTATTAATGTTGGAAATTATAAACCGTACACATGATAGATAGAGAAAATTTGATTTTAAAACTGTCGTTTCTATATTGGATGTTGCTTAATATACGATGCAATCTAGCGATGTTATTACATGGCGAGTGGGTCCTACCTGTGCACACACATACATATGCATGGAAACATTGATTGCCAATTTACAGCTCTAATATATTAGGCTCTGATTGAGTTTTGTTGTAAAATAGGAATAATGCCGACGTGCAAGCTCGGCACATTATTACAGAGCTTAAACTTTGATTAATTTGACGGTCAAATTGGGACACTATCAAATACGTCTTCATTTGCTCAGATTTACGAATACACGAACGGATATTGATTTAGATATCCAATACTCATCTCGTGGAAGATACTGCAATCTCAAACCGATACTTGCATTTCAAAAAATTTTTTTATATGAAAATAATATTACGAGTCAATATATTTACGCACGTATACCGCCATAAATTCTAAAATAATTAATTATTTATATACTTATTAACGTAATATCATTAAATGTAGCTAGCTACCCTTATGTAATATTATATCTATATGTATACTTCAGTGTAGGTATAAATTATTTCAAATAGATTCGATGTACATATATATGTTTGATAGATTTGATAGTAAAATTTAATAATGCTGGAATTAATTAATTTATCTATAATAAATTGAACTACTAACATTAATAATAATATAGGTACTAGAGAACAATATTATAAAAAATAATTTACGAGTATTTTTGATGAAAAAGTAAATTTGATACAATTTCAATTATTAAATTATATAAAAAAAATATTCAATAAAAAAATGTACGATTTAAATTATTTTTAAATATTATGTAGAATATAAATATTTGTAGGTACAACTATATTTATCGAGTGGATGTGAGTCGGATGTGGTTGTTCGGCCTTCGGCCTCACTGGATGAGAGATGTGGCCATCACATGACTTTACCATACAAAAAACGTAGTTAACGATTTTGGCCGCTCCCTATGATTTGGTGCCCATGTGCGAAAATTTTATCGGCTGTCACTCTATACCAAGTCACCTTTCAAGGATCATTCCTTTTATAGATAACTCGATGTTATAAATTTTTCTTTCGGTAAGTGGATTTATCTAGACAGTTGCCCATAACATCACTTGCGACATTATTAGGTGTCGCCCTCTACCGACCACAGTACCAAACATACTCATCGCGTCACTAATTTACTCCCAATCTCACGTTCCCGCAGACCGATGGAATATCGTTAATGCGCGACATCATACGATGGTGAATCGAGTCACTTTCCAAAGATCATTCCTGTTATCGATAACTCGATGGCAAGATTTGATGCTATTATTTTGTAGCTGTAGCTGTAGCTGACACTTGGCATCTGCGGAGCAGATGCGGGCGATAGCCCGCTTATCTCCTTCGTCTGATTAGAAACCTGACGTTGAGAATTTTTTACAGGGATTTCAAACCCGAGGAGCGGCGTCGAGCCGGTGTCTTGTTTGTTATTACGCTATAAGGTAAGCACTGCGGGGCCGGAGGCTAACGTCGAATTGTCCGCGCGTGCATGCACGGGTGAGACAATCCCCGCGCCCGCGGCGGCGCGATGTGCTTACCTTGAGCCCTTTCTACAATAACAGAGCCTCGGTCGCGCCGTTGCTACAGCGTTTTTATTAATATAAAAAAATAATTTTTTACAATTTACAAACACAACAATAATCTAATAGGCGCTGAAAAAAAATTTAAAAACACAAGCTGAAAAGGAAGAAGATTAATTGGACAGGACAATGACGAATATTTGTAACCTCCCCGGGGCAGCGTGAACACTCCTCACTGGAACACGCCGTCCTCGGAGTCAGAGTCTGAATACGTGATGTCTGGTATTGGGTTGCTTTGTTGGGGTGATCTAGGGTGGGGAGGCAATACAACTGTTTTAGGGATAATTATATCCTTGGGCCTAGGCGTCCTTGGGTAGTCGTTAGTGTCGTAACGACCCAGGGCTTGGATGAGTGGATTGTGGCAGTCGGAGCTTTTCAAGTACAGTTTAGATGTTAGGTCTTTTATGAAAGAATCCAGGGGCTTGACTCCGGAAGCTGCCTGGAGTTGTCTATTAGTGAGCTATTATTTTTCGGTGAGTGGATTTATCTGGACAGTTGCCCATAACATAACTTGCGACATTATTAGGTGTCGCCCTCTACCGACCAGGCGACCACAGTACCAAACATACTCATCGCGTCACTAATTTATCCCAATCTCACGTTTCCGTGGACCGATTTTAACCAAAATCTAATCAAATCTAAGTTTCAATATAAAAGTACTAAATATAAAATTTGGTTGAGAAATTCCTATTAGTTTGGGCGCTAGAGCGCACACAAAATTAAGTGACATACAGACACACAGACACACAGACACACAGACACACAGACATTTCTTGATGTTGGGTCTCTTTCAACTCGTTAGACCTCAAGGAATGTAAATCCGTGAAAATCTGAAAAAAAAATTTTTTTCGATTACATAACTTTCCCATTCGGTATGGTAAAGTAAAAAAATATTCAATAAAAAAATGTACGATTTAAATTATTTTTAAATATTATGTAGAATATAAATATTTGTAGGTACAACTATATTTATCGAATTAATATCGAAATAATATTGCAGGTTTAATAGAAAAGGGTTAGTGATAAATACTAATAATAAATCATATATAGATTATGGAACAGAAGGTTGAATGAAACCCACTAAAGTAATGTCCTATTACAGTATTTGAAATTAAAATAGCGGGCGGAAATCAAACAGCGGTCAACACTTTACATACCTATTTCATAATTAATCGACAGTGATAGTGTAATATCGCTTGATCGAATGATTGTGGGCCGATGATCACGTTAATGCGAGTGTTGGTAATAATCTCAGTTGGTGTCGGTAAAATAACTCATGATTGATGCTAATAATACGCACATAGTTGTTAACAATGCTTTTGCAATTTATGTGTATTATAAAATAATAATCAAGGTGTACACTTCAGTTCAGTGAACAATAAGCTTGTTGATACGCTGTAACATTTTCGATCAAAAACGCTTTTGATCGGATAATAAATTAATACGACAGTAGAGCTTTGCCGAAGAAGCGCAATGATACTTATTTATATTTATAATATGTTTGGGGACCACCGCTTTATGCGGTCAACAAGCGAAAGATTTTTCCACTTGCGATATCGGAGAGAGACTTTTAAATTGTAAGAAAATTTGATTAACTTTTCCTTCTCTCGAGAAAAAGTTGAAAGTGTTAAAAAGGCAAAATAAAACGGTTCACCTGCATTTAGGAATAAATTAGCAAAAGGGTTAAAGGAACAAGCACGCACCTACAATGATGTCCAATGGAATATTAAATTTCAAATTAATTCGGAAGGCAAAGTAAATGTGCCTTGCACCCACTGGAAAGATAAAATAAATCGAATAAAAAATGAACCTTCTTTCAGTAAAATAAAATTTAAAAAAGAACGACAAAGGAACACTTCCATCCATTTTGGTTATATAAATGTAAAATCTCGCGCAAGAAATTCAAATGTGTAAATTAGATTACTCGAGTTCTTTTATCGAAAAGCTCTTACAATATAAAAAGTACAAAGGCTTGATAAAAAAGAGTTGTAGTTTGTAGACGCTGTTGGGGCGATGACCGAACTAAAATAATATTTACCTAAGAACTTAGCAGGTTCTAACAACGCAGAAAGAAAATTGAATCAAGCCGAAAAAATTTGGATTGCAGATTAAAATAATTCGATGTATTAAATTTGCATAAAAATATTACGATCTCAAGGAAGTATAAGTATTTTAATTTATTTGAAAATGTAATAATTTATTTATATAAAGTTACAAGTGTAGCGAAGCTCGGAGAAAATCAACTGAATAAAATATAAAACAGTATAAAAGTTTAATATCCACTTCGCTTCGGAATGTATTTCTTCTGAGAACATCCAAAAAGAGTAATTCGTAAAATTAGAAATCCACCTTTATTATACTTCAGAAATCTTTCATACAAATATTTTATTGCTGTGGTTATATCCAATAAAAGTTTCGCGAACCCTGTTACGTGGCCATTCGTCAACAAAAAATACATTGTTGGTAGTTTTTACATTTTATAATGTTCCCGATGCAATATACAGCCCGAATGGGGATCGTAAAAAAGGATACGGTCTGCAATTCTGATCACCGTCACTAATGGAAAATATCCAATAAGCAACGTATAAAAAGTTTTCGTATTATGACAATAAAATGTTACGAAAGGTTTGTTTATAAATGTAGTCATTTTCATAACAAAAAATCAATTAAGTACATAGGTATGTACCTATATTACAAACAATAAAATGGAATATTTCGTTTGTGGTTCCAAAATTGCTTCCTATTACTACGTTCGAATCAAAAGAAGCACGGAACAAAAAAGGCAATGTAAATTGTTTGTAAGATTATCAAATCTTAAACTTTTTCATTTTTATAATACTTGTCACAAATGGCAGTTCCGCAAGTTTCAGTCATGTAATCTTCTGAAGTGTGCAACGTATTGAAAGTAAAATCCCTGCTCTGGCATAGATTTCGTTCCGCTCGCTGTGATCTAGTAAAGAACACTTCCTGAAACCCGAGAATCGACGCTCGAGCATTACATCCGCTTTAATCCTGTCGTAACCTTAGATATTTCACTTGTTGGATGTATCTTGGACATATTACTACCGACTTCGTCAAACTTAAATTTTAGATTTTTTTTTTAATTGGAGACGCACTTGAAATAAATAAATTATGCAGGTAATGAAAACTAACTGATTTATCAACCAATTCACTTGACGAATGAATTTTTCGACAATAATTAGTGACGTTAATGTACGGTTAGACAAAAATAATTGTTAGCGTTTTCGTTTATTCAACAACTTGGTATAAATTGTCACGCTTAACGCAACAACACTTGGGGTTGTCACCGGAATTTTCATGAAAACGTCCACTTGTGGCTGGCCGGTACTGAACGAACATACATTCCGCGTCTTTTATATATAAAGGGGATGCGTTGATCTCATCATGTTCTTATATTTACCATTCCCAGCGGAAGGAATCCTAACAATTTGTTACTTTTAAAGGGAAGGAGTGATCGGTTCCATCCGAAGACTTTTACGAAAAAGCATTAATATCTTTTTACTGGGTTTGGTGTTAATATGACCAAGTTATTATAATGGAATAGTCAATAGAAATAGGAAAACGGTATACGCCCAGTTCAGAATGCTCGTAAGTAATTATTAGGGATTCGTGACGACGAATTTATTTTCATTACGTTTCTAATTACTCTTAGTTAAAGTTAGGTTTCATAATTTTTATTAAAGATCGGTATCACATTAATAATATGGCCGGTATAAGGGTGTGGCGCTGTTTAGAAGTTTATATAAATACATTTGATAAATAACATGATAAGCAGACACAGCAGTAGTCGAATAAGTTATATTTATTTAAAAATATAAATTTAAAATGTTACAAATTTTCATATTATTTTGTTATAAATTACCATTTTTACTGCACCGTAAACCATAATCCAAAATTTATTGCAAAGAATATTAAATTATTTTGTTGGTGTGGGGGTAATAAATATAAGATATTAAAGACGCAAACGTTTTATCTTCATGTATTTTTATTTTATAAGAAGATAGGATATTCATCGTTCAACATCCGCACATAAAGTTAAGCTATTAAAGATACAAGTTTATAATCTACATTTTATACGCTTAATATAATGGCTTTCTCGCTCGTTGGATATTTCGAACTTTTTTTATTGGCTCCAGTTTTGTAAATATCTACCAGAAATTACGCTTTATTAAAATATATACTATGTATATACATAGATAGTACAACCAGGACTCTCGATAAAAGAATTTGCTAAAATGTTTTTTCTCGTAAACCAAAAGCATCGGTAAGTTGCAATGCTTTTCCATATTAAATAATTACATAAATAAATATCTCGGGTTTTTAAAAACAATTCTGCTATGAAATGATTAAATTAAAAGATTGAAAATGACGTTTACGCAATGAAGAGTTGAAAAATTAATTTTAAACTTAAGAAGAAATAATAAAATGAAATTAAAATCGTAAGAAAAATAATAAATTTGAAATGCTCGCAATTTTGACAAAAAATATCAACACAAATTTGAAACCGAGATGATATTAAAGACATAATACCAATTATTCTGAATCTAAGCTACATAAATTGCAATAAGTTAATACGGACGCATTTCAATTTAGTTTAATTCGTACGAAATGAAGAAAAAGTATTTACGTGGGTAGGTTGAGATATTATATTATATTCAGGGATTGGGTAAGAGCCGAGCTTCGAGCTTTTGATTTAATTTAATCTGTGGAGAAATATTAGTTTTCTCGGAAAGGTTTTCTTCGTTTGAAGTAATAGCGCGGTAGATAACCGGGTACAGTATTTATAGCTTCAACTAAAGCATTAGAGCTAATATATTTATATTGTTATTTATAGTAGTTTCTGGAAAATTACAGGGAGAAACTTAAGAATATGACTTTCGCGTGCAACGACTTACACCACAGGTTGAGCCTCTCGCCTCTGTTGAAGGGGCAGTTAGATTTAAGCCACCATGTCAAATTTAATTTAAATATATTCTCCTGTTAAGGTGAAACTCATCAATATAAATGAGAGAAAACCCACTTTCATTAATCTTACCTCACGAAACTTGGATACTTTTTCTAGGGCGACGAATTTGTTAGCAAACCTGCAGAGGGGGAAGGTGTTCCTCCGTAAAAACTTCCTAAAGTTTTGATGGGCGCAAAAAATATACGTAGTCAAGTTTTTACAGCAGCAAATCATCGATTTTTCATTTCCTTAAAATATGTAGATTTGCCGCCGGCGGACTTTTAAGTATAACTCATAGCAAAAAGCCATTCCGTAAATAGGTTACATTTTTATGTATTTTCAGAAAAAAAAAGCATGAAAACAAAATACGAATTTGCATATTTTAAGCATGGAGATTATCAGAAATGTATGAAATATAGAAGTACTCGTACAATTTTTATATAAACCAAATAAACTTGAAATACATATTATCTAAAATTAATGTTTATTTCAAAGAATTTTCGGTCGATCTTCATTTTGCACGTCAAAAATTAATTACCCTATCAGATCAAACTAACATTTTTGTTCACAGCTAATTTTACCATCCTGTCTTTACGAAGATTTTCGGTTAATAAGAATTGAATATTGAAAGAAAACCGAAGCTTTCAAAATTTTTCAATATTTACAGAAACTAGAAATTTCCCAATATTACAAATTTTTTGCTACTATTCTCAAATAAATTCTGCAATCAAATTAAAGTTTAACAAATTCCTTGCCATCCACATTTTCCTTGATTGAATATGTTCATGCCCTTTTCCAAACTTGGTAAAAAAAAATAGATACATTATGCCAATATTTATTATATTATAATACTGCAAAAAAAAATTTAAAAAAAAGTAAGTTTTGTAATTATTGTATTGTCAAAAAAATTTTCATTTTGTGTCGAAAAATATCTTCTGACCCAAGTCATAAGTCTCCAGTTTTTCGCTTGAAAATAAAAATTTTTCTGGTTCTCCATGGTCAAACTTAAAAACTTTTAAATTCCTCAACTTTTTCAGAAATTCCAAAACTGTAGGTACCATATTTTATATTGCAAAAAATGGAACACTAAACAAGAATTTCTACAATGTATCCAAAAAGGGTTTTCAGCACTAAAAATAATCTGATTGTAACAGTTTCATGAGATGCTGAAGGAGTTGAGATATCTATAAAAATACAATTCATAATTTGAAAATGCCCACATTTTTATTGGCAAGAAATTGCTGCTATATTACAATAATTGTCGGATTTATAGAGTGAATCAAATTTAGCAGATAATCAATCATAAATCTCCGTCAGACTTCCTTATATTGAACAATTCAGAAGTGCTTATCTGTGAGGGCGTTGTGCTTCTCAACATCAGTTCGCAGATGTTGCTGAATAATTTTGTAGAAGGTATTTTTTCAATATATGAAGGATATCAAACAATTGCAAAAAAAGATTAAATAAGTATTTAATGAAGTTATGTAGAAGAATAAAGAGTTGTTAATTTAATACTATAATGTGATTTGTATAGTATGCCCTATTGCAGATCTATTCTTAGATCTATTCTAAGATAAAACTTAGTTTAATTATAATTTCATAAATGCATTTAGATAAGGTAGGCTACACGCTTATCCGAATTGTTACTACTGAATTACAGTGACAGAATTTTTGATGATCTTCTTGGTATTGTCTGCACCCGGTTTTTGGATAAAAACCTAACCTTAAATGTAAAAAGAAGATCAAATTCTATTCCTGCCATATCCTCCAAAATACTAATTTGACAGAAATTATAAAACTAGAATGTAACTACTTGAGCAAAATTCAATTCAATCCAGTTACTATTTTTATTGAATAAAATTGATTTTTGTAATGCAGAATCTTTTGGCCATTGATTAGTTCATTAATTTTATTTCGAAACATTTTTTTAATCGTCTTAAAATCACAAAAATAATTTCAATAATCTCATATTGAAATCCATTTCTACATTAATAAAATTAATTACTTATTGTTGATAAAATTAAAAAAATTGGTCAATATAATCGATAATAAAGTAAAATACCAAAGTAGAAAATTATTAGATATTTGTTTTTCTGGAATATATAAATTCATATTTGTATACTTACATAATTATGATGAACCATAAAAAAATCTGTGTCATATCATCACTCCCCCAAACAAAAATTATCACAATGTCAAAGAAATAATTTATTTTGAAGTCATTTGCTGAAAAATTAACTTCGATTTCACATGAATCGCTTACTACAGAAATGAAGAGGGGGGGGGGAAGAAAACAAAATAAAAAATATCCTAAATATAAGGATACAATCTTGAAGGTAAGTCGATACAGGTTAGAATCGATTTAATATCCTTTTGACATTTTTACTTCGAATAGGTGCCATATTTAACATGTGGTCCACCTTTCTGTAGTAAAGAAAAACTATTGTTTATTTGTCATCCTAATCCTTCTTTGCAATGAGCAACGCAGCACTTTCTTTCCACGGCACAAAAAATATGTCTGTAATGAATTGAACGATGTTCATTATGTCAGGTAAGTTATTCCGTCTTCAGTATTCCCCAATCAAAGTGAAAATAAGCAACTTAAAATGAAATGTTACCAAGGGTTGAATCACATCGCGAGTATTATTGGTCAAAAAATTAAGAAAAACAAAAGCCAATTATTTGGATCACCTCTTTAGGAGAAAAAAATCGTCACTTGACAGACTTCGGAACGATTATACTGAACTCCTCCACGGCTACCCCCCCCCTTAATTTTGTATTTCATAAGTTTCCGACCATTCTGAATCCACACTGTGGATTAACTGTATCCTAACATCTCGCCAAAAGCAGCCCAAAGCTTCACTGAGTTACTCACAACTTATTAGACTTAAAAAAAGAATTAAAAATTCTACTTACATCTGAATCATTTAAGGTGCTCCTAACTTATTTTCCTGTTATTAGTAGGTACTATTACGGTTAAGTAAAACAATAATTTGTAATTGTATAAAAGATATTGTTAATTTTGTAATGGTCATTTCTAGTCATTAGTGTTAATGCAAATGTTCTTTTTGTATTGTTTATTTGAAAAAATATAAAATAAAAATATTCCTACACCAGAAATACTGCAAGTATTAATTAAAATTATTTTAGTAAAGCTGGATTTTAATCAGAATAATGAAAAATACACAAAACTAGAAAAATATTTTAATAATAATAACGACCAAAGTTACATATAGGAAAAGTAGAACGGAAAATAAGTTACAAAAGCACCGCATAATCAGATTAATTAATTAAAAAAAAATTAAATAATTAATTCACAATTTTTGAATTAAAACGCAAACGTTAAATGACTCACGTTATTTATTAATTTGGCGTTTCCAATTTAAAAATTTCAATTAAAGTTTGTTCTACATTGCGTATAGGTAATATTTATATGTATCTGCACCTTAAAAACCACCCTTATATTTAATTCCTATCATAAATATAGTAACGCATTGGCAAGTTTTAAATATACCAATTGCTAATGTAAGCTATATTACCAAATCTCGTGATTCTAGATAGTTATTTTTTGCTCATCGTATACATCTTTTCTGAAAATAATCAAGTAAAGTAAATATTGGTTTCATAAATTAAACATGAATGTAAATTTATCAAAGATCTATTATTTACATATTTGATTCATTTCTAAATTATCATGAAATGCGTGATGTTCAAACGCGCATACAATTATAAAAATGTAAATTTAAACCCATATTCCAATACGTGGTGATATTTTCCATTTAAATTAAAATAATTGCAATACAAATCATCCAAATTCCTTCTTGTTCTTAAATGCAAAGAAAAGTTGGCTGCTATTGAGACGGCAACGAAAATGTTCACTTCGTTCTAATAGATGCCCAAAAAATCTGTTAATTTATCCGGGTAATCTCGATATCCCAAATTGTTCACTTTGCCTTTCAAAATATACTCGTACAATTAAATTTAACGAAATTACAGCATCGAAGGTTTCTCGTAAAAATCGAATCAATCCCTGCAATTTAAATAAATTGGAGAGTGTGTACGATGGCCATTTAATAAAAGTAATTATTTTTACAATAAAAATATAATCAAATATAGTTTAACGTTCAGAAGTATCCAACCACATAAGTACATTCCCTGATGTAACTTGACTCAAATTTGATTTCGCATATTCAACAAGAGTTGGCAGTGTGCATATTATTAAATTAGCAATCAGGGTGCAGACTAGACTGTACAAGTGCTGGGGCACCACTGGTATTGATTAAGCAAGGGGCGAAGAGAGGTCCCATTAAAACCCTTCACCCCTATTCTGGAGAACAACGGGCTCGACAATACTTGTATACAATCCACGCTCTTACACATGACTATCTGCAAGCGCCAAATTATAATTGAGCGGATACGAAATTATATTTTAGACATATTATTATTATATGACTTCCACCAAAAAATCTAAACAATTTGTGTAGAACTAAAGTAAAGTAGGTATACATTTTAACATTTTCGACGATATGCATAAGCAAGCGAGATGACAGGTTTGATTTGCGTACTTGAATAAAATGCCGCCAACGACTCAACTGATGATCCGGGGTGGTTGGCTAATGTGTCGCGCAATCCGCAACCCCTCGATTGCTAAATCCCAACCACCAATACTCTCTCATAGTAAACATAAACGAGAAAGCAAGCCGTAATATAGCAAATCGTAAATGTGTTTTTTAGATTTATTTTCCAATCGGAAAAATCCCATCGCTCAATATTTTACATATCCATCTCAAAAATTAATTACAGTTTTTATATCAGACGAATGACCATGCGAGAATGATTTAGCCGATAGAATAGAAGCGCTGACGGAATGATATTGATATCTGAACGAATCTGTAGGCAAAACGAAAATAAAAACTTCAATTTTTATAATTAACGGCATAATCCAATTTAAATGATGAACGGCTTTGTATATTTTTTATGACCGTCTTTAATTTAATTTAATATTTTTATCATGGACTATAAATCAACTCTAATTAACTTAATTAAAAATAATTTCAACGAACTTCTTTGAATTACGAATAAAACGAAGCAACTGAAAACGCTGCCGATTTAGATTATAATAAAATAGGCGAAAAAGTTAAGTCATAACTTAATTTTTAAATTTCTGTATATTATAATTCTTCGCCGTAGTATTTAATAAATAAGCAGCTTCGTGTTTGTACCACACCAATATATCGACCAAAAGTTCCAACTTTTAATAATATGGAATTTTTCAAATATTTTGTTGAAAACCAACTAATAAATATGTAGTAATACAAACCTAATGCCGAAGTATTATGGAACATTGTATAAAGGCTAGAACAGATGTCGACATCGGTAGCAGCTTAGCTTTGATCGCCTGTGCAAACACTCAGGACAATAGATGAAATCGCTGTCTCCGGATTATTTTATGATGAATGATGCAGGTTTTTAATGACAAATTCGATAATATTCTTTTATTCCCACAAGAGCGCATGTAAATAGGTATTAGGCTGGCACAATTTTTGAACTACAAGATGTCACAATAATTGTTACAAATTTAATATTAGTAACGGTAAGCACGAAAAATTTGTTGTTAAATTAGTAATTTTAACCGGAAATGTAACTACTCGCTCAATTATTTTAAATGGCGTAATCGTGTTTTATAATAGCACTACTAAATAATTAAATTATGCTTTAATTTGTAAAAAAAACAGAAGTAAGTAGATACCTAATCAAAAATTTCATACATAATCCTCATAACAATTTTAGCCATATCAAATAGTACCTACTTTAAAATTCAAAAAAAAAACAGAAATTTTTTTACCGTCAGCAGTGTATTATTCAAATATTTAGTTGTTATTATTATCTGTCCAATACAAAAAATCAATGTTTTCTTGACGGGTGTTGACTGCTCCTATTTACATTATTCAGCTGATATTGGGCGTTGGTAGGACAAGAGTCCATCATCTCACTGCCGGTGTGTTACTGGTAAGATTTCGAAATGGAGGCTTTTATATTCACATAATCGAACAAATCGACCAAAAATGAAAAAGTTACAAAAAATATTACCACCCAAACGTTACACGCGATTTGAGCCTGTTGCTCTCGTCAGATGAATTGTGAAAATTTGCTACAACTACCTACTTGATATTTTTGAAAATCATTATTTCATTTATTTATGCAATTTAAAAACATTTCTTTGACCTTCATTAATATTTTCATTGTTATATTTTTATTATAACGTTTAAAATTAAAAAAAAATATATAAATCAATTTAAAACTTATTGATTAGCAAATACTAATAAATTCATATTCATGAAGTATTGTAAATAAAGTATAATATAAATTATAACAAAGAACAATAACATATTAAAAAGTAATGTTAACATTTAACAATATAAATACCACAATGACAAACGTAATTTAAATCAAGTAAATATACATAATTTACGTTTATTCAAAGAAAAGTATTTAAAATAAATTTGTTATGCAATACAAAATTTCGAACAACTTAACGATTACTATTTCGTATTGTATTTTTAATCACAATATTTTTATAATCAATCACCTTGAATAAGCATAATAATTATATAAATTTTGTAGGAAAAACTAAACAAAAATTCGAAAATAAATAATGTAATAAGAAAAATAAAAATTTTATAGTCATTGAAAAATTTATATATGTGTAGGTACATAAATATTTAATTCAATTCTATATATGGCAAGAAGAACTACGTATGTTATATATAATGAATTAAATCCAAACTTTTCAACTTCGTTTCACGATTTCAATTATTTTTATTTTTAAATATACCTATCGTTGGAATCTAATTCATTATAGATTATGAGTTGAATTCCGGCAGTATTTAGTCCATAGTTGGTATGGATACCAATACTAACTTGTAGATTCATAAAATTTTCTTTTATTTATCATATCTTTGCATGGTTTCAGGAGTAGTAAGGTTAAAATTGAAAACCATAAAATCTTCCAGCAAATTTTTTCTCGTTTGCATTGTTAAAATGAATGGTCAGTCTTGTTATTTTCATTTAGTTTTTAACCAAAACACACCTTACTAAAGAAATTGTTCAAAAATGTATTCAAAAAATGATTTTCTGGAACGTCTAATTGGTAATTATAGTGCACTGTTTGTAAAAATCAAAAATTAAGAAAGGTAATTTTGCAAAACTTTGAAAAAAAAAATAGCTTAGTACCTCTATTAAAAACAAAACAGGCTATTTCAATTTTCATTTTTTTATTTCTGAAATTTTGCCAGGTTTTGTTTTGGTTAAAAAATTTGTTTGTAATTTAAAACTCAACTCTTGTGGATTTTGCGAGGCCTACACCAAAATTTTTTGAAATAAAAATGTTTCGTCTTCCAGACGAAATCCAATCGATCAAGTCTAGGTCTTGTAAATGTTTTCGCGTTGTGGGCTTGTGGGGATAACTGCTGATTCATTTGAAAATTTCGTTCTCGCTGGTTGTTTTAGCTGAAATGCATACGAAGAGAGTCGGTTTATTTATATCTTGTAAGTGCAGCCTCTTTTTATTTATTGCCATCCAGCTGCATCAAACTTGAACCAGGCGAATTAATCAGATGCGTTAATTGAAACTGCCTACATCCAAACTACATTTTCGCATATTTCAATAGCCCTCTAGTTAACATTTATTTCCATTGATGCAAGGAAGTTGAATCTGATAATAATATAATAATAAATTCTTAGTTACACTTCGCACTCAATCCGGATGAGAAAACGTAAACATACCAGAAAGAACTTGAAGGATTAAAATTATTACTGAAAGATTGAACCAATTAAAAACCAAAAATTCGGAAAAACCTCACTCTATTACCATAATTATTGATCTTGTTAATCCTCTCAAACAGTGATCCAGAAGACTATATAAAGTGGTTAAAAAAATTTTCACTGATTGAATTTTTCTTTTCCTCTCACTGTTTCGAAATATAACCGTTAAATTTTAAAATTCAACAGGGCAGATCCAACATGACGATCACAAACTAAAAAGTTATTGTTATGTTCCTGAAAATTCATACTTGTGTTTTCTGATTTTGAACCTGCGTGTTGAAAATTCAAAAATCGGTAAATAGTAGTTTTTGGCGTTTCTTCTTCTTCTTCCAACATGACGATCGAAAACTAAAAATTTATTGTTATGTTCCTGAAAATTCATACTTGTGCTTTCTGATTTTAAACCTGATGTCAAAAATTCAAAAATCGGTAAACAGTAGTTTTTTGGCGTTTCTGATATCAAAAATTAAAAAAATTTATCGTATCTACCTGAAAATCGGTACTCAAAGGCTTCTTGCGCTGCTGATTCCGAATTTTATATCAAAAATTCATGATTTTAAAAGATAATTTTAACACGGCAGTCCTGTAGTTTAAAAGGTAAAAAGTTTTCTTACCACCAATTTTACTAATTGACGTCAATTAAGAAATAATAGTAAAATTTGAGAGCAACTTTCACATTTTTGGGGGTGATGCCCTCAACGGGTGACGAGAAATTACATTACTGAAAGGCATGTATACCAAACTTCAAAAATTTATAATACATTTTGCCTATAAAATAAAATTATTTTTTAAATTTTTAATTCATTTACTCTACAATTTTTCGTTCTACAACTTCAGTTATGAAAATCAGCATAATTTTTCATGGTATTCACCGTTTAAGAGATAGTTGAGATGAATCATTCCGGTTCACGTTCTGAGAGTGGTAGTTTAATTTTTTACAGTTAAAAAAATGAGACGGTTATTTCCTTGCAACTAACGCGATCGGCTGCGAACGTGAGGTACCAGGGTTAAATCCGGGGAATAGTAAAACTTTCTTTGATTAGTCTCCGTGCTTTGGAAGGCACCTTAAGGCGATGGTGCTCCTGGGTTAGTGAATTGTTATCATTAACATAAAAACCAGGGTACAAGCACACCGGAAAGACAAGCCTAGCAAGCTACCTATTAAAAACTTGACACTTCACAAACAGAAGAAATCCTAGTCAAAAAGTAGAAAAATAAGAAGAAGAGGAGAAGAACTCGACTGATATTTGATTCTACACTACTGCCAAATTTTACAACTTTATGAATTATTATTTTCGTGCAAATATCTAATTATGACTGCATTTGTTAGAATATACATGAACATTTTTTGTTTAAGGTTTTCATTTTCCACTCGAAGGTTCATTGCAATCAAGAATCAAAAGTAAAAATTTGTAAAACTTGACAATGTTAAAAACAAATTCGAATATTTATTTGTTGGAATGTATAAAAATACCACAATATTTAACCGATTCTAATAAAATTTTACTAAGAGGTACTACCTATACTTTAAATCATATTAAGGTAATTACTAATTACACATTTCATAATTTTCTGTGAGCCATTAGGTCTCATAATAATTTTTTTAGTTCTCTCTTTCATCCCTCATTACGTCATAAAATTTTAACTCTTATTGTGGCTCCCTGCCCTTTTCAAAATTTTAAAGGAAAACTACAAAATAATGCATCCTCCTAAAAAATTTAAATCTATTGATTCTTTCCAAAGTTATTAAAAAAGTTATTATTTATGCTAAATGTTTTCTGTCCATTATGTCAACCGAAAGCTGTACAATTACGCTCTAGTTTGGTGGCAAAAATAAACTAAGATAGGTCAATTTGTTTCTACGAGATCCTTGCTTGATGATTTAGATTGTGATTTACAAACTTTTACATTTAGCTTACAGCACTAGTTCAAAAAATAGTGTTTTTATACCAAGGGCGGAAAGTATTACTTTGTCCACGTACGACTACGAAGAACGTATAAGTGATTGGAATCAACTCTAAATATAAACTAGATAAATTTAAATATTACTTAATATTAAAATAACAATGTTTGCGTTAATTTGTTGGTTGAGAAAAAAATCTTTGTTGTTCATCGTCTAAATTGTCAAATTCTTTTACATTTAATTGTTTATTAACATTTAACAAAACATTTTACTTTGTTGTCATGGCAACAGAAATGAAAAAATACTGTTGAGAAAGAGCTACTTTTACATCGAGGAAGTTGAAACAATAATATACTTTTCATTGTTGGTTTGGGCATTCCAATCCAAGACGTTCTTCAATAGGTGATGTTACATTGTAAGTGCTGAAAATACATTGGCAATTTATCTACTAGGTTTCAGCGATATAAAAATTTGATCTTTCTTGAGCAGAAAATTTATATTTAATTTGGTGTTCTATCTATGTAAAATTACCGTAAAACTTTTTTGTTTTTAGGTAAAGTTTTTTTAAATCAAGAATACTTAATCGCTATGAAGAATGGTGAATGGAATAAAACATCATAACTTTTATAAATAATGAGTGGTCTATCGAATTCCTTCGATATCAAGAAACAATAAGAAACCAACCAAAAAATATGTAATCCCAATTAATTAGTTGTAAAATTTCCGTTTAATTAAAAATCGTCAAATTTGCAAACATTTGGTATAAAAGAAATACATAACCATTTTTAATTAAAACAATAATTCGATTACTATTTGTAAAATTTATTTCCATCGTACTGTAGGAATTACTTAATCGTAGAAAAATAAAATTTTTAAATCTATCTAGAATTTATTACCGATGTCCATTGAAAATATAATTAAAATTTTATTAAAAAATGTTTCAGCACTAATCTTTATTTTAATATTTACATAGATATGACCTACTTTTAAAAGTTCCCTTTTGAAAAATGCAATTCAACTCTAAAATTGATTTTTAGTAAAGGACGAAAAAGTTTGAGCTTATTAAAACAAAAACGAGAAAATTGATGACAATAATTCAGCATTTTAAATTATTGTAAAAATAATTCATGAAAAATGAACCACTGGTAATGAAATTTAGCCAACAAAACACAGCGCGTATTTATGAATTAACTAGTAATAATGAGTTATTTGTAATTGAAAAGTCGACAATCCAAAACTGTTCTAAATGGAGGATAATGATGTATACTATTCAATATAAAACGCGTTTTAAATATTACAATGATCATATTTAGAGCAAATTATAACTAAACACCTACGTCGCTCCTGATAATGAAGCAAAACTAAAAACCATTTATAAATATTAAACTATTTCAAACATAACCAACATGTGTGAAGCCATATTTAAATTAAAATACAAAACGGAAAGTGACATGGCATTATGAATATTAAAAAACATTAAGCGTTGAAAATTTCAATGCAATTTACATATTTGATGAACGCTTTGTATTTTAATTACAGTATAATATTTAATTCAAATTTTCCGTACAATTAAATACACGTAACAACAAACACAATAAAGAGTTATGACAGCATTTTATTACTGAAAAAGAGATTTGATGTTAAAAAGTGTATGCATATTGACCTGTGTTAACCGTTACTCCATTTTAATACAATTTTTATAATTTTATTTTAATTATGTCCTCCACCTCAATTCGAATGTGAAATTGCGGAAAACTGTCAATATTTACCTACTACATACTCGGTATCGTATCTTTTGCTCACGAATCCTGACTGCTAACTGACGAAGCTGTGGTGTACAAAATGACACTTTTAGCAGAGTGGAAACTGGCAGTCGACGTTTCTGTCAGTTTTAAAATTAAGCATGATAATCAAAGCTTGAGCAGTTTTCATGAGGGGTAAGGGTGTGTTTGATATATCGTGATGGCAGTAAGACATATTAATAGTTATTAGTCAAGTCTGCGAGCATGCTACATTACTATTGATTACGAGTTATACAAACAGACACGCAAGGCCTCACATTGCGCCAAATCTAAATTAACACCAAGTAATTATAATTTCTTGCTTGCAAATGTCCTACCTATTTCGTTACTATTTAATCTTATTTTCACAATTTAGGTTTGAATACCAACACCAGAAAATAGTTTTTCAATCAAACCAAACGCAAAAGTTTCGTGTCTCGTGCAACACTTTATAATATCGTATATTCCTTTGATGCCTCTTCATTTCAAAAATGTCTCTTTTGTCTGGTTAATTTGTGGGTTGGGCTAAGATTATCAAAAGTTTCTGGTGGTTCACTGTGCGAACAACCAATATCCGTTTATCAGCTTGGAGCATAGCAAGCAAAATTATGTAAACCATCAAAATGATTACGTTGGCAAAAGTCAAGATATGCAACCACAATGCAAATTTCCAGTCCGAAAACTATTCAGTGGAAAATTATTGATCTTAAGTTGTATTGGGAAGTGGAAATGTGAAAGATTGTTAACTTCCACCACACAAAACTTTTGATGAAGTGGTTGGTTAAAAAAATATAAGTAAACTTAATAACGGTTTCCCAATAAATTATAGGATATAATAAATGCAAAATATGATTTCGTGCAAGTATACGTTAATTTACATGTCTATTGTTTTAGGACAGCAAGTAAGATAGTTTAATTAGTTTGTAAGTTTGCAGGTTTCCTTCATAGGCGCGGAGCGCTGGTAACTTTATCCGATCAATAAATACACTAAAAGTTTGATGTTTGTTATATGAACCAAGTTAAGTTTACTTACAATGCAGTAACTTTCTATATCGAATACGCTGAATATTACATAAATAAAATAACAAATCAGAAAACCTTCAATATTGAATTTTCCTTCAAAAATGCCCCATCATGTACTCCAGTAGTAGAGAATGACTAAATGCAGTGTAGAAAAAGTGATTCGGTTCTTGGTTATAACCTAATACCATTAGGTTTTTGTTATAATAAAAATAAAACCAAAAATCCGATAAAAAAGTCCGATAGGTTATGAAAACTTGATGTACAACAGCATTAAATTGAATTCTCTTTTAAACAAAGTCATGATAAGTAAACCTGTATTACTGAAAGTATACTTACTAAATTAATCATATAATTTATATGTGGAAATGTATATTTTGAAAAAATTCCTTGCTAGTTTAAATTCTTTATTTTTCATGAATTATTGATTTAATAATAAGTATACAAAACTTTCTAAACATTCAAGTACCTACTACACCATAAAAAAGTTCATAATCGATTTGAACGTTTAGTAAGTCGTCCAATTTCAAATTTCGCCAAGTTTATTTCTCGAGTCACAAATTGACCAAAATCAACTATGTGATTTTTAAAACTCAGCAATTGAAAGCGGATTTTTTTAAAACACTCACATCAGTTCCAGAAAACAGTCGACCGGGGGAGGAATGGAGATTTTAAGTTTCATTTATTCTTTCTCAATATAATGGTCACCAGAAAATGTGGAAGCTAAATATTTTTTAGAAGAAAAAATCAGAGATGACGTGAAAATTAAGTGAGAAACTGGCGTGTATAGACTAAACGATTTAGTGCCATGAAACATTTAATAGGATGTATTTACAAAGCTACTATGGGATTCTTAGAGCGAAAGCATCATTTAAATTCAAATAAAAGTCGCACCAACATAAATTTTTATAAAAAGTAAATAAGCTCCATATATTTCTATTAGCAAAATATTAATCGTATCGAGTATTTTAATTAAAAGAAAAACATAAAAGTGGTGACTACATTAAAGTGAAGTGTAAACGAAGTTAATGTAAATGAATCACAGTATAACTACTATTAGTAGTGCTTTGCAGCGACAGATACTTGAAAAAGTATTTCAAGTTAGATAATTACACTCTTAGAAATTTATTACTAAATAATTCATGTTGCGTAGATCTATCCGTTTACCGAGGTATAATTAAAAGTATAATAAGTATTGTATACTTTCACAAGGTGTACAAAACACACCGAATGCTACAGGATCGTCCTTATGAGAAAGTAGTAATATCAATAATATCTTCTTTGGCGGTGCCAGAAAAACCAATATATCACGACAAAACTACAAATGAATTACTTCAATAATAAATAAAGTATCATCGTTTTAATTACTAGTAAGACACGAAGGATCTAAAACGAAGATAGGTAAAAAATATAAAAGTAATATGAAAAGTCGACACGCAATACCGACAATAAGTGCAGTTAAAAATAATAAATAAACTTAAATTATATATTAGTCCTTCTTTTCAACTACCTACCAGCCATTAATTAGTACCGAATTAAAATTAATAGAAAACAGAAGAAAGGACAGCCAAGTCCTTAATACATTAATATTAAAAAATTAAGATATAATTGGTGCAAAAATTCTTAAATTACTAGCAATATATTTTTTAATATGTAGGTCGCAATAATAAATTAAAGACGGTTTTTGTGCTGCAATATAAAGCAACCATGAAAATTGCAAAATATTAAATAATTGTAATAATCATCGTGACTCAAGATAAATTAATAAGCCAAATTGAGTGGAGGTTGGAATTTTTTTTAACTCTCTTCGTTAAATATGAAATACGCAGAAGTAGGAAAATACATGTAGTATGTAAATTATAATAATGCATTGCATCGTACCACTTCAAAGAAAATATTCCACTTGCATAATTCATTCTATAATATTACACTTTAAATTGCCTAGTACGTTCTTCATTCATAAACCACACCGTGTATCTATGTTAAAATAAACAGACCTTTTATTATGTAATAGAACAATAGAATATTTACAAAAAGTTACTCCAACATAAAAAAGAAGATAAACCTACACGAAATGCATAAAATAATTTATTTTAAAGAGGTCAATAATATTACGATTAGTTGATCCATTTCTAAACTTGGGTGAAGAAAATTGATGTGTGAATTGTTGATTATTTCACGAGTGCCTCCATTGAAAATTACAGTTCGTGCCCAGTTTTTGCCTTCTGTTTTATCATATCCAATTTAGACACATTAAGCATCAAAAAGTGTATACATTAGAATTTATACTTCATTATTGTAAAAAATGAACTATGAAGACTTAAAAAATCACCTAAATGCAAAAATACCGTGATATACAAGATATGTATGCAAATAAATGAGTAATTCTTACCTATGCGTTCTTAGATAGCTGTTATAAATATGAGCGAATACACGAGTGTTATGTAAATGAACCCGGCTAAGGAACTAATATATTTTAATGTTTTAACACTCCGAGCGTTTGGTCTGTCTGTAGTTGATGTTTATATGGTGATATATCAGGGGTAATTAGTGACTTCTCTGTCATATTTCGTTACATATTGGCAATTTCAACAAAGTCTCTTCCTTTCATAAACTAAAGAAAACTACGATGGCGATGGTTATTTATTAAGTGCGGAAAACCTTTATTATATATTCTCCCATGCGTTAAAATGTTTCATTTGTGATGGCTTACAATGATAACGTTTAATTTACATTCATAAATGCCCTTCTAAATTTAACACAATAGGTTACCGAGACGTCTAAATTCCCAATAAATAAGTATCTGGAGACATTAGCATCGCGTGGATACGAAGTCGCCTTTAGATCGAGCTATATTATATTTTTCTCCTAGGTATGTTTTAATATAATGCAGATTATATCCATCTGAGGAACTTTAAGAAATGCGAGATTATTTTTACTACTTAGGTTAGAAAGCCGTTTGGTTGTAGATACATTCTAACTTATAAAAAGCAAAAAATTAAATAATTAGACACAATGCCATCCAAATAAATCACGGTCGTAAATCACAACATTATGTATGTCTTTATACAAAAGGGTAATTGCATATCTTAAACTCGTAATATTGATACCTACTTAATTACTGTAGGTTGAAAATGTCTAAATACAATAACTTAATTATTTTTGCTACTCTACATTCTATCGATACAATCGAAATAATTTAATAAACAAATTTAATGGTTCATCATTTCGTGACATTAGTGAACATTTGAAAACAATAACTAATTGAATTCATTCGTGTATTTTTGATTTTTTAATGTTTTCATTTTCTATTCATTTTTCCTGAATTAAATTTCTTATTAAAAAATACACACAAAATTTTCATTACTTACGCATAATGCACGATCATTTTTTTGTTCTCACGTTGATTGATATTAACAAATATTTAAATAGCCATTACGAAATAAATCAAATAAATATTTGAATCAATAGTTTCATTAATAATACTAACATTTAATGTACATAACTACAAAAGTAATCAATTATTAAGTGTGTATTACTTTTTTAATAAAACCTAAATGTCAAACAAGCGATCAAGTAATTTTTCTTGCTTTAGATTCTAAAATATGTGATTTATTTTGATTATATACTGTTACGTGTATTGGACGACAACTACAATTATTTAATATCCATCGAGTGGTTACTTCCTCCACATGAATAAATTAGAAACGAAAAACTTCGTTTTTTAACCTTCATTCGTTCGATAAAACCCCATCGGAATAAGTATTTTTGAGATTCAACTCTTTTAACGATTAAATCAGTATAATGGCCGGTTGCATAAAATTTTTAAATTTAGAAACGATATAACAAAATCCTAGATACAGCTTTTACAATTTATTATAAACCAATTTAAATTCTCCCTGTATGACAAAAACGTCCGTCCTAATGGTTTCGGTTTTCGAAACTTCAAAATTACTCTAATGATATAATTTTTTTTTTTTTTAGATAATGTAATATTTTGATGAAGCTTATTTTATACGAGAACTTTACTTTTAAGAATGGATATTAAGAAGTCATTAAATAAATTGTTGAAAATTTTTAAATGTTGCGATACTATTCGGAAACTCAAACAAAGTTCTAAAATTTCACGAAAACGACACAAGTAGCGTGAAAAGTTTAACATTGAATTTCGAGATTCGAGACAAAGCTATCGCTCTTTAAATATTGTTTTCTGTTTTACACGTCTGAATTTGTTTTTTTCAGGTAGTTCTTAACTTCGGTTGACGTTTTCACTGATTTTGTCACCATCCCTAATTATAAAAATCATACGGTCTACTTATTATTTTTTAATATATTCAAAAGTGAAAAAATAAATTATAAACAAATAAAAATTAAAAAGTTAAAAATGTAAAACATTTTTAGATGTTGTTTATACAGATGTACGTACATACGTCGAGGTAATACTTTATATTTTAAATTATTATTTTTGTATGCCAAGTGTAAATACATTTTAATATGGAAACTCGAATGTAATATATGTTGCTATTTATCTATTTCTCGATATTGAAATAAATATATGGAATAGCTTGTATTTAGTTTACTATAGAGTAGATATTATTTATGAAACTTTTCAATTGTTCTCGTTGTCTAGCCAGACTGGAGTCTGCATCTGCTGTTCGAAATACAATATTACTATAATATAGAAACTCTACACTTTTATTCATAATTCAAAATATATAAATTTAAATTGGTTATTATACCTATTATTTCAGATATTTAAAATAAACCTACATTTAAGTTTCTCGAGAAAATCTTAATCAAACAGAAACGCGATGTTATTTATCTTAGAAACAGTTTTATTGGATTGTAGAAATTTTTCCAAACCGCAATGAAATAAAAAAATATATGCTTCGATATAATATAAATTGCATTACTTAAAAACTGCTTCCACAATTAATTAAAAATTTACCATCGAGATGGAATAATAGCAAAAATGATTAATTTTTAATATAAAACTGGGTTTTGAATTTTGTTTATTTGATGTCAAACATACACAACTACGTGGTGTTCATGTAAGTCTTCCATCTCGGTGGCAAACGAAGAACAGCACAAAAATTTTATTTTCTTACATATCGTTCCAATTTTGGTTCACAGCTTTCAGAAACATAAACTGGCTTACCTGAAAAAAAAAAAAACATTAGGATTCGGAATTATCGAACGCATATTATTATGTAAATTATGAAACACATTCAAACATGTAACATCTATCCACCCCTAAGTTAATCCCTTTCGCCCTTAAAATAACTATCTCTGCAGTTAACAAAGCAAACTTGCCAGAAAAATGATAATTGATTTAGCTAAATTATTATTATGACAATTCAGCTCGATGCATATATCATAATAAATGGGCATAGTTGTAGCCAATAACTACAATTATGGTAGTGACAAGGCTGAGATACATCGTCGGTCTAGGACCATTAGTTATTGGTTTCGAATTAACATTTGCAATAATTATAGCAACAACAACCTTCCTCCATTGTACTACCACCACAATAAACTCTAATAAATCGTTACCTATTTGATTAAATTTGAAACAAAAAAGTACAACTTAACCTTAAAATGTATTCAGTTTAAAAGCAGTCCATAAAAACCGAAACATATACCAAGATAGTGAAAATGCAGATATTGCACGTAAGCGTAAACAATATTTAATTTTATATTTTATGTAAATATATTCGTTGAATTTTATTTCTCTCTTTATATCCGACAATATAAACTATAAAAAAACGAAACAAAAAGTAATTAAAAATGTTGAAAAGATAAATATAAAATTATTATTATATAAATAATAAATTATAGTTTATATTCTATATTTTATAATAACAAGTGGTTTAAGCATAATTAATTAACACATTAAAAATATCCCGAAGGTTTCCAACAATAAAATATATAATTAGGTGACATTGTCATTGTTAATAAAAGAATTAATTTATATATTTATATAATTGAAGGAAACTGAAAAATAATTTATTTAATTTTCGGGATGAAGTAATTAATAACTTGGAACGGTCTTGTTTCATTAAAATATGTAGGTTTATGTAAACTGCTTTCAGCTTTGTTATATGTTATCACAATTTATGACGCCATCATTATTTTGCAAACAACGTTAACTGGTTCCCTAATTAAAGAGTAAATTGAGAGCGAAGGCTAAATTCTTATTTATATAATATATTAAACTAACTAACATTATTATTGTGTATAACTTGCAGTAACTCTAATACATTTAAGTCATTCAACTTGAAGTTGGAAAAGAATTACAAGATCTAATAGCCTCTGGATATAATGAAAAAATAATCCCTGATTATTTCTCAAAATTAATATAATCGTCAGTGCATGCATTTAGAACAAAATGTGTGGTTTAGGTGTGTGAAGATTTACAAAAGCAATTATTGAAGATGGATGTTTATGCTTTATTCTGTTAGCTAATCTTTGATGTTATGACGTTTGATTATCTTATGAAAAATAGTGAAATACGCCGACAGATGTACTACGTTTATCATAAATCTTGTAGGAAATTAGATTTACATAAATTTTAACACATTTCAGGAATAGCAAAATGAATTTAAAGTAAATAATCTTTGAATATTGTGGCTCTTTTAAACACAGTTTGTATCTGTTTATTTGAGCTGGCGTCTAGAAGTAATTCATTCTCGTTTAATGTATTTATTAATGGATTGTTTATAATGTACGTTTAATCCATTATAATTCTGCATGTCGTTATTAACAATGTTAAAAAATATAATTTTGCTAGTTCAATGTTCGGTATATGGTTATTACGTATTATCAAACTTCGCTGGCAAGTGTAAATATAAAGCGCTAAACGAAATTTAATTAAACTTTTATATCGTTCTCCATATAAAAACGACGCCATTATTATTACAATGTATTATAATAATACAGAAAGATGAAATATTTATAGATGCTACAATTATAGAATTCTGTATAAATATTTAATAAAAACATAGGTACGTATAGTTGCATGATATGCTAAATACACAACTAACATATTGTTATATTGTATGTATTTGCTCAAAAAAAATTTCTATCTTTGTTACGCCACTGTTAAGAGCTCATCAGAAACAAAGAAAATGCGGGATTTATAGAATTGCTTAGCTCGGCCCCCAGTTACTGTTTTTTTTAGCAAAAATGCGATAACAAGGCTTAGCTATATTGAAACAATCGAGTCGATAAATAAAGTAATATTATTCGGAAATTCGATAAATAATTTATTAAAACAACATTTAAAAACTGTTCAAAGCATTGACAAACGATAGCCGCACATTTTCTTTCAATAATAGTATACCTATAGGTACTTCATAAAAATTTTTTTTCAGTAAATTATAATTTTTTAGTCCAAAATATAATATGTTCACTGGGAATGCTTACTACTTTGTTTGGTAGTCTGAGAAGATGAACTGAAAACATTGAAGGAGTCCTATAAAGTGTTCAAAACAATCTATCAACTTCAATTCGGCACGGTGGTCAAGAAATTCGATTTAAAACAACAACTTTGTATCTTCTTCCACAAGCTTGCTCATGATAACCCTAATTTTAGATAGGTTAATTAACAAAATAGTCGGTTCTGGATATATCCAGAAATCCATAAATCAGTCACCTTTGCATTCATTGAAAGTGACAGCATGGTGGGCTAATCTAGAAGAATCATTGGCCCTTACTTTTTTGAAGATGAACGTGACGTAACGGTAGCTGTTTTTGGAGAACGTTATCGTAACATAATTGATAACTTTTTGACACTAGAATTGGATGCTTTGGGTTTCATCAATATGTGGTTTCAACAAGACAGTGCAACTTCACATACAGTTTATGTTGCAAAAGAATTACAGAGAGAGGTGTTTTCACAGTCTCAAATAGCAATGTCGATTAGTCTCCAGGGTCGCCAAATTTAACAGCCCTATACTTCTTTTTGTGGGGACAACTAAAAAGCAAGAGGCTAATAATTAAAATAATTAATTCAACTGGCATTGTCTTCCATACGTAATTCCCAACATTCAATAAACATTTATCAACATTGTCCATTTTCCATTATGACCAGTGGCGGATTTCCCATTAGGCGCAGGAAGCGCGCGCTTCGGGCCTCCAAGATCCAGGGGGCCTCAAAATTCAGCTCCCAAAATAAATGTCAAACAACTCGTTTACCAGCAAGGGCCACATCAAGTTATTTTATTACATACGAGCCGCGGACCGCATTAGCTAAAAAAAGGTCATTGCATACAAAATTGTTACATAAGGTCTCAAATTTTAATTGCGCCTGGGGCCTCTCAAGTGCTAAATCCGCCATTGATTATGACCGCATTAGAATATTCATTACTACTCCAAGTACTGGAGTAATCGGAGTGATTTCGCCTGACATCTAACAAATTTTTGTTGAAAAAAATTTATGAAGAGGTTATAGTAACCTAATAAGGTTATAATAATTACTTCTATTGACAGTTACAAATTAAATTAAATTGTTTTTTCATTTTTAAACTGTCAATATAAGCAAATTTAAGGTTATGTATCGATAGTTTCAACAAAAATTCGTTAGATGGCAGGCGAAATCACTCCGATTACTCCAGTATTCAGAGTAGTAATGAATATTCGAACGCGGTCATTATTATACAAAAATAAAGAAGTAATAAACACCCTGTATAATTTGTTTTCTGTAAAATATAAGTTTTTCTACAATATAAGTTGACCTAATCGGTTGACCTAAAGCAGAATAAACAATTTCTGACCAATATAATTTGAGGTTCTGAAGAAGTTTTAGGTGCCCGTTGTCAAATATTAAATTATCCACAGAATAATAATAATGATCTGTGTAAATATTTTGTTTTTAAATTATTATATAAAACAGATCAAAACAAACAAAAATTTATAATTATAAGTAGTTAATAAATTTGTTTTAAAAATTCTATTTAATTATTATTTAAATAAAATGCAATAAGTACTAAATTTTAATAAGATGGCCACTAATATTGTAAGCAATGCTTGACAAATATTCAACAAACGAATGAGTAAAAAATTTACGACATTCAATATTATGTGATTTTAATAGTTTAGATATCAAGATCGTCTGATCGTAAAACCTTAATTTTTTAATAATATTATGAAGTTGTGAAATTATAATAAATGAAATTAAAAAATATTTTTATAACTATTTTACCGAAAAAAAAATTATTTTACAAAATGTTTTTTATAATATATTATCGGAAGAATAATTATGGTACAAACGGCGTCTCGTATTTTTCAAACTTGAGTGGTTATAGAAAAAAACTCGTATGATTTTTACATAATATATTATAATATGCTCCAACATTTTCATATCAACATACAATTTGGTCTACAAATTGGTCTTGTTATATTTTGCTATTGAGAATAAATGTATTTACAAATTTCCTATTACCCGGAGTAACTCGGAGAAAGTAGATATTTTATTTTTAGAAAAGATTTGACAATATTTATGCAGTAATATTTTCACAAGCATAACATGTCCTATTATTATTATATCAAAGACTAAAGAACAACATAATACTTCAACAATTACATTGTATGTTATAGTATGGTAGGTGTGAGATATATACCTTTGTATAATTTTTTATAATAATTGTAGTTCAGTAATAACAACTTATTCTTCAACAGTTTTATGACGTTAATAAATTTTTCATTCAATTGTAAATATTAAACCTACGCGAATGTATAATAATTTAACACAATCAGTTTACAATATTTATAAACTCGAGTTTAAAAAACAACTAATTAGGTGTATCTAATAACTTAAGAGATAAGAATAATTATTATTTTTAATTCATGATAATATGTAATTTACATCTTGCATTAAATCAAGTAATGAATTTATGTTGTACTGTAATCTAGAGTAGCCATACCAAACTAACCGCAACCGCAACTGCATAACCAACAAACATTCTAGGACAATATGGTATCATCCCGGGTATTCCGACAGGAATTATGAGTAGAAATCTGTATATGGACAACCGCAACCCCAAGACGGTTTAATTAAATAACATTTTCAGGCCCTGCAATACTAAAAATAAATGTAAAAAATGAAACCTCAAATTTCAATTTATTCCAATTGAATTTTACAAGTAGTACATTATTTTGATATGGCAATTTTCATTTTTAGTCGCACGTTAACATACGTAATATCACTGTCAAATTATAAAAATAAAAGAAACATCTTTTGAAATATTTTTTAAATCATTGAGACCCATAGGTACATAGAAAATATTGAAAGTTCCAGTACCATAAGTCTCGCTAGAGTAGATCTACCATCTGCACAACCAAGTCATCTGATAACGCGTAGTTTTATGTCCTTTTTCGCATAATAGCCGGTAGTATATTGTTGTGTAGCAGGCGTAAATTTTAATTGTATAAATCAAATGACTAACACATAAAAGTATAACATTATGATGACAGTACCCTATGAAGATTTAATAACTAAAGAGTTATAGCATTTTATAATAAAAAAGAATTGTTTTATGTATCTGTACGACACCTTCGCATGCCTGTCAATAATAATTATTGCATGTATCAACTCCTGCTAGTACAATATGCAAATTAAACTGCATCAACTATGTACCTAATACATTTTAGATTTTAGGTAAGCAAATGGCATATTTAACTCTAATGCCATATTAACCTATTTTTGGGTATTACATAGTTATTGTCTAACTCGATTTCACTGTATGCGAGAGGAAAGGGGTGTTCTAGCTCTTCCGGAAATCATTTAAACTACATGCACCCGTTGCGCAAGTAGGTATTAAGGGTAGCAAATGTCAAGCTGTTCTTGAGTGAGCACCTTGGATAGCAGGGGTTTGTAGGTAGGTACAATGGATTATTAAGACTTTTAGGCAATAGCACGCAAAACGAGTTCAGAAAATTCATGCTATCGTCATAGAAGTGACTTGGTTAAAAGGTATGCATCTTCACACTGCTGAAATGTCCTTTGATTTTGTCAAATCCTAAAATTAATCAATCAATATATTGGTCAAGTTCCAATCACTCTATATCATATACTAGGGCATAATTTTAATTTACTCTGTGCATTATTCTCTTAACAGGAAACAGGGTAGGTAGCTATGTAGTAATAATATCGATAAATTCTTTAAATTACTATGTCCACAAAAAGAATAATAGTAACAAATGGTCTGATGGCCTTGAGACACGACACAATAATTTAATTCGTTTGATTTATTGCATTCGAATATTTAAATAAGGAGTAAAAATTTTAAATTGAAAAAATTATTGAATGTACGTATTTAAAAGCAGACGTGGAATACTTCGGCAAATATCAGAGTGTGTAAAGTACACATCCAATGCAAACAATAAGCAAAAGCAAAATTTTATATTTAATCAAATTCAGAACACATCAGCCTGTGAAGTACAATTTATTAGCAATTAGCTGATTGGAACTAACTAACGTGCATACGAAAGCTTCACGATAATGTAATTAACAATATGAAATATTACAAATCAAAACAACTAAAAAAGGTTTCCAAAATTCGTTCTTGTTAATTTAAAATAAAAACTACCCGTATTGTAATAATTCGATGAAATATCTATTTTAATTGAGTAGGTAGCTAGTAGTGAAATACAAAAGTATCTAGACAAAAGATTAAACAAAATACAATTAATTAGTAGTAACGAAAATGTAGGCGATTCTGGAATAAAAAATTAAATAATCGGAATCCAATAATAGAGAGCTAGCGAACGAACACACTATTAGTGCAGTTGAACATTTGGAATGACAAATTTTATACCGCTATTACTACATCAAAACATCTAAGATGATATCATAAATCAGATATTATTAATGATAACGGGAATAGAGCGAGTACAATGTAACCAAATGAAAACAAACATTACAAGACGCGACCAAGAACAAACAACAACCGTGCACTGTTAATATCTGTAATAACTTGAACTAATATCTAACGAGGGCAAACGGCAACGGCGTCTCCCTAAATTGCTGTAATTTAACTAAGAGAGACGCCATTGCACAAAATTCATCAACATGGCTTCTCGGAACCAACTTATTAACACTCAAGCCAACCCCTACTTACAAGAAAACGGAGGAAACACGTGGGGAAATTTTACAACTTGCGAGTTTAGAAAGTTAAAAAAGCAAACCTCTTACGCAGTATAAAATATTCGCGATTTTAGCAAATCGATATTTATGTATTTATGCGATTGACACAAGTTAATATCGATAGTGTGCGACAAGCGACAACCACCTACCAACGTTTTAGTGTTAGACCGTCATGAGTGATACCGAATTACTACGGAGCATCAGAAGGCCCTAATGGATTCGGTTCAGAAATGACGTAATCATATTAGCGGCCATAATTACCAACCCCTTTGAGAACGGAAATGCATCCATATCCTGTTGTGCATAGCGGCGACTTTTTTGTAAATCCCTCGACGACCCGTGTTTTAATGCATGTAATTCGATTAATTTATTGTCAAATTGCTTTAATGCGGTTGTTTCACAGAAAATGGCGATGTTCTACCCCGGAATCGGAAGATGTATCTACTAAGGATGTTGACTGAACAATTGAATATTTCGAAGCTTCAAGAAAATTGCTAGACAATATTTTTATTTTTATTGCGATTTCTTGAAAATTGAACTTGCTACATTATTTTTAAATTAGTACTTCTTTTGTTGCTAATAAACCAGTTAATGTTGCGCTGTTCATAAAAGCGTAATAACCTTTTCCATCGTCAAAAGCAACATTGCACGAGTTTACTTACATAATTGCAGTCTTCACGTTTTTAGTCGGAGAAAATTGACTTTTTTTATTAATGATAATGAAACGTTACAATAAATGTTAAATAATTAATATTACTGCAATTTTTATTTGATTGATGTGTGTAGCCATTATCGACGCAATATTTTACGATTTTACCTTATTTCTCAGTGATTTTAAAGACAGAAGTACGATGTATAGAAGAGTAAACTTTCGACGACATGCACTACATCGGAAGTTTGTTCATTCCATTGTACTATTTGAATTTAATTTTATAAGAAAAATTTGAGCTATTAACGATAAAATTTAACCTTTCAAATCGATTTGAATTTTCGTCTTGAGAACTTAAATTATTTTATGGCTCCAGTATAATAAATTTATTGGATTATAAGTTAGTATGAAATTTACTGTAATGAAATTTTGATTAAGTAACTAAATTAAAACAAACATTATTTAATTATTATTTTAAACTACAGTATATTAAGAAGGGGGTACAGCAATAACAATAATACAATTTTTAAATTGTAATTATCACCAAAAAATTATGCAATATTTGGTTATAATATTAAGATTCAAATATGAAACTATTTTTTTATTATAATTACAGTATCAGTTACTTTCGCGCCCTGTACGCAGTAAGGATATTTTGAGATCAGTTCAGTTCTAGAAACTTTAAGCTCCCGCACCAAGAAAACTGCATACACTTCCGTTTAGACATCAAATATTTAAGTGTTATCCTGATTGTTATTAAGTTATTGTTGTAGTCAAACTGTTTAATCAATACCGGTTCCGGTAATACAAGTTGTATTAGCTGTCTGACATTACATGACGATAACGAATATCTTAAACTGCATACAAATCGCGTGATGTCTTAATTGCATGCCAGACCATGTTATAATAAGACTTGTACACGTTATTAACAGAATTAGACGTCACCTAAACGCCACTTACTACATAAAGAGATGTACATTATTTTGGACGGAATAATTCGAGCATATAATATAGGATTCAAAGATTCATACGTTGCCTGTAGGTATAGGTTCGTTCCAACAAGCACTACCAATTTAATACAAGTTGTTGATTTCGTGTAAGTGATGACACAATAAAGGTTAACAGACAATACAAACTCGGCGTGGGTGTAAGGAGATCAAGGTCGTCGTTCACGTTATTTTCAGCGAACAGCTGATCGGTACATTCAAGAAAAGCGCCGAGTTAGAATGAGAATGTCATGGAGTAGTAACAAAACGACAACAGCGTGGTTAAGCGAAGAAATGGAAAGAGAAACCGATACGAATAGAGGAAATCTGAGCGAACTCGCCTCACGGGTGACACTTGAATAAAGTCAACGTCCCAGGCGGGCGGCGAATTAAATAAATCAATTTCAGGGATGTTGCACGCCATTGCTTTAACGTTGAAACTTGATATAATGTAGTGCGGTTTTATTATTATTGTTAGATACACGATACGTCTAAGGATAAGAGCCGGCATTTAAGGACTCGTTGGCTGGAAAAATCCAGAATGAAATTATTAAACATTGATTGAGCGGCTTGAGATACACGCAATTTTCGTCATTAAACTAAGTAATTACGTGTGTATTTTAATTATTCATCGAAGCAAACTAACTATTGTGTCCATCGATTGCTTTGCATCAGGGTGGTCCCTTTACACATACATTCTCCATCGTACAATACCTCTGAGTATGTATTGTATGCATTCTACTAGATTATACATGGATTCCAGTTTGTGGATCATTAATTCATGCACCGCGCTCCAGATGGCAGAACGTTTGTTGTTATGGCTATGTCAATAATGTGAACACTTGTCACAGATTTTACTCCCGATTCTTTTACAAACGAATTGATTGATTTTTCTTTTATTACAGATAAAACCCGACTAAAAGAATGTCTACAATCTTCGGCTTTAAAAATTCAAACAAAATGTAACAAATGACATCGACGATTTTTATATTTTCGGTTTTGGTGTAGGTACATTTTAATTGACCAACTACTACTACTATGTTATGTTAATAAATTGGAGAAATAATAAAAGCACATAATTACGTTGTGTATTCAATATACAGCTTACAATAAACGTTAATTTTAAACATAGAGGATGCATAAAATACATCATAACAAACTATAAAATGGGAACTCTCAACCTACATCTCATTTAATGTGAAATCAAAATCTATAGTATCTATTTATTCGTGACTAAATAAATTAATGGTTAATTTCAACGCTCACACATGTCATAAATGATAAAGAAATAAATAAAATACAATAAAGTATAATAAATAACATAATAGGAGTATGAATTAAGATATAGGCGACCGTTCAATTTACAAATTATAATAAAATAAATTAATTGATATTTAAAGATTCTCAATTAGAACGACTTCGTAAATAAATAATTGTCTTTATTGAAACAATTGTATTATTAATTTCAATTATTACAGAAGTGCATTGAAATTTTATTTATTTATATGTTCAAATCCAAGTTGAGATAGCGAGTTTAGTCGGTGGGTAGTACAAATTATTAATCGACCACCCTGTACACAAGTATGTTTGTATGTACCTACAGATAGTCAGCCTCTTTATAATACAGCCCACACATAAACGACAATATCAAACTAAATTATATTAATTTAATTAGTTACATTGAACTCTGATAACCTGAGTGTGAATAGCGTCTGGGGATGCTGAGGTACTATCACAGCTACGAATGTTAATGACTCGAGATTTCAATTAAAATTATAAGCAATCTGACAAACCAATGTATTGATTAATTAATAAATTATCCAATTAACTGTAGTAAAAAGTTATCGTGAATTTTACATATATTATACTGTAATAAAGTTTATTGTATATAGTTAATAGAAATAATAAATTATATTTGTGCCAGATTTAGTTGCAATATAGTAAGCGTCACTTATTACTTATTATTAAAGCCAATAATGCAGAGAATCCGCAGAAATTCCAATTTATACGTGTAGAACCGAGTAGCCTACATTATGTATAAATAATTAATTGATTAGTTCGAGTATCACAGATATCTAATAACGTTACTAACTAATCAGCTAAACAAACAGATAGTGCACAACTATAATTCACTGCATCATGAGAGTAAATGCTTTTGATCAATACGTATTCAATGCACTACGCAAATAGAAATTGCTATAATAGAACGGTCAAGCAAGTGGAATGCAAGCTAACATGCAGAAGAGAATCAAGAGCAACTTGGTAAACTGGACTCAAAAGCCGTTGGAGAGCAACGGGATATTTAACATTGACACAATATTCATTGCATTGTTACACAATTACAGCGTACACGTAACCATTACAAGACCACCACCGATGTAAAAGGAACCCATAATCATCAAGATCCCCCATGCTAACTAACTCGGGATGCATCGAAAAATCTTTCAATATGAAATATGCACAAGACAAAATTTCTTATAAAAAGTACATCATAAATATTACGTTAGGTAAGCGATATATAGGATGGCCTTTTCGGAGATTATACTCCATATAGATTATACTTCCATGTCAATCGAAAGCCGTCATCGGCATCGGTATAGCATACCACTATGGGAGGTAAGGCCAGTAGCGTGAATATTTAATAACCACGTCAATATTTTATTTTAAAATCCGGTGGTACATTTTACTCGAAGTAGTATCTATAATACCATAATAATATACAGAATACTACCTCAATTCCTAAGCCATATTTATTTTGTATACCTAAGCGAATCAATGTTATTGACAAAAACTTCAAGCTTTGATTATTTGTGGGAGATCAATAAATTAGTTTGACAAAGTATGCAGTATATTATGCATAATTGTAATAATAATAATAAAATAAAACAGAGTAAGAATAGTATCGAGTTTTATGACCACTGATTTACCTACTCTATCCAATACAACGAAATTTTTCATTCATAAAACTTGAGCTAGTAATTACGTTATAGCACCCTTGCGAGTGAGTCCTCTTTTAACCCTAACAAATTTATTTTGGGTGTACGCAAGTACGAACTTGAAAGTTTGTTTAAGAATAAAAATAGACAATAGATTAAGCAATCAAAGCAAGTATGGAGGCGTTGTTCAATAAATATGTAAGGTTATACGCGGGGACAAATAAGATTACGTATATTAGTTGTACGTCGATATTACCAAAGTGATGAGGGTGGCTATACAGAGAGCGACGCTGCGCTGTCCCCTTTCTACGTACAGTACGGTCTTTAGTGAACACTACTACTACAACACGGAGATGATATTAAAAATGTTAATGCGTTTACAAATGACATTTCTCCTCCAAGTCTTATTATATTAACGATCAGCCGAAAGAGTTTTATAAGTTAACAACAGTTTTGAAGATTAAAGAAACGTAATGTAGAGGACGAGTCTTGGCATCAAAATCGGACAAGGACAATGGTTATTGTTGGCGCTCATGGTTATTGTTATCATTTACTTTTAGTATTATTTTTATTATATGTAATTCAAACTTTTAACGGTTATTATTATTGTTTTAACACATACATGAACAAATTTGACATTAACATTAATTGTAATATTATATTTAATGTTGGCAATTATAAATATTTATTAAAGGTTTCATAAAATGACGTAACATTAATATATTAGTGAAAATGACAGAAAACATGAATAATACATACATACAATAAATAATACATAAAATAATAAAGTAGGAGTACGTGTGCGTCACACTTATATTTCCGTAGGTACAAGAAGTTTATATGCTAATTAAAAGTATTTATATGTTCCAGTCCTTCTCTATTATATGTATATTTTTAATATACAAAAATATGAGAATGTACATGCTAACTTAAATATTAATACAACAATAAACATACACAACAAACATCGAGAACGCGACGTTGTATTTATAAGTCTGAATAATTTATCATTTACTCTATTTAACCAAAGTTACGTAAGAGAAAAACACTTACGGAAATATTTACTTAAATCCATATTAAATTTATATAAAGTAGAAAGTGTAATATAACGAAAGTAAAAATAATCTAAATTATTAATTTTCAATACTAGTAATATATTGGTCTTTTTCGGCCAAGTTGTTATTTTTTAAGTAACTGCACGCTTACGTATGATCCTGCAAATTAAATAAAACAACTTTTATAGGATACAACATCATAATCGTTATAAAAAACAAAATGCAAGAACATAAATATTGTAGCAATCAATTTCAGCACAATATCGCCTACTACGTGTGGGCAACTTGAATATATAGTAAAAAATATTAATTAACTAGTAATTGTAAAAATCACATGCATTAACATTTTTATTATATAAAATATACGAAGGTGTGTTGTAGTGGCTATAAAGGTTTCATGTCTACATCAACTATTTTTGGATGTCAAAACGATCGGTACATTAAAACCATTGAGTGCATCTAGTATTTTAATATCTAAATAATTTTCAATGTTATTAGCATGTTTTGTGCTCTAAGCAACCGCTTTACCTCCGTATAGCACATGCTATTTTTTCTTCCGACGACAAAAAATAATTACAAATTTTGAGGTAATGTAGAGATATTTTATTAAAATGAAGTTACGTTGGTAATATCTATTGTTGTTTTTGTTACGACGTTTTTATAACACTCTATAACTCTAAAATAGAGTTCTAAATGGTAATCTAAGGAAATGTAGGTAGTAAACTTTAAGCAATTTACAGAATGAGTAGGTATCAAAATTTTAAAATAATATCCTAATGAATAGATATACTACGGTAACGGACCGCTGGTCTTGAACGTGCGGATGATGATGATGATACACTGAGAAAAATAAATTTGTAATGATTATGAAATAACAAAAGTTGTTATCAATACTAAAATATTTTGTAATTACATATAAAATTTTTAGTAAATGTTATAAGATTGCACCTTGCGACATAATTAATTTGCTAGTGTAAGTAAAACAATCTACTAAAAATTTAGTTCATTTTAATAAAAAATTTAGTAAACAGTAATAAAAAATTATTCATTTTAAAAAACATTTATTGTACACAAAAATTGTCAACAATACTAAAATATTTTGTAATTACATGTAACACTTTTGGTAAGTGTTATTAAGATTTTACCTTGCGACAGTAAATAATTTGCTAGTCTAAGTAAAAAAATGTACTAAAAATTTAGTTCATTTTAATAAAAAATTTAGTAAACAGTACTAAAAAATTATTCATTTTAAAAAAACATATTTTTTTGCATGTACCTACTAGATGTTTGATGACGAGGGTTATCAATACACCTACAATTCCGTTGCGAGATAAAAAAGCTGCAAAGTTGCATTTTTAGCATACAATTGCGCCATAATAAAATAGAAGTCGTTGGATTTACATGTTCTTACCTACTATAATATTATAAGAAGTTTTAAAAGTGTATCGTTGTGTTATTAATATTTGTGAATTGGTAAAAATTAATGATTTTATAATGATGGAATTATCCGTTGAAAAGTTGTTAACCGAATGGGGTTTCCAAAATTTAATTGCTTTGTTCGAAGGTAAGTCGCACGTATTGTATACATATTAATTTTTATATACTAAATAAGACCATAATTCATAACATAATTATTGAAAACCCATCCAAACTTTCTTAAATAATTTATTTCAATTTATTAAATAATAAATATGCCGTAAAGCAAAATCTGGTATGTAAAATTAACTGCTTACAAAGAAGAATCTTGAAAATGTGAACACACAATTCAAGATAACTTTATAAATTATAATACTTATTATTCGTTTGAATTATATACTTCAACTTATTTCAGAACATGAAATTAATATGGAGGCGTTCGATAGCTTAACGGAAAAGGAAATAACAGAACTTATTCCTAAAGTAGGCCCTCGAATTTTATTTTTAAAGAAGTACAATATTTACAAAGCGCCTTGTATTTTGTCCGACACTGACACTGAGACCAACTTCAGCGAAAATTCTTCATTAAGCCTGGCATCTTTCGACGATAATAATAAAGGTTTTAAAACGATTATTAATTAAGAAATTATTATTACCATTTTTTCTTGCAGTTTGTGAGAGAGCTGAATTCCATACTGCTATTGTGGGTGTCAGTCAAAATGAACTGATAAATTCACCATTTTTAATTGAATTGAAAGAAAAGCATAATAGATGTGCTGAAAAATTAAAATTGAAGGAAATTTTTAATTCGTCAATTAAGGGTAAAGCTGTTTTGAATTATTACAAAACTAACAACGAATTAAAAGAATCCATGCGAGACACTATTGTGGAAATTTTAATTTTAGCGGAACTCCAAGATGATTTTGATAAAAGGTAAAATAATTTCATAATCTGTTTACAGAAATAATTTTGTTTTACAATAATTGTAGAATACATACTTCGAGATTCGAAGAATTTGCAAATGGGATAGTAGGGGTATTTCCTAATGAAATAAAAGTAAATATCACCACTTGTTTACATAAAAATTATGTTTTTTACAAGTTGAATGTGATTTATTATTATATTTCTTTTAGGAAATTTATTTCGCCACTATTAATAAACGTACTAGTGAAGGCAAAATTAGAACACTAGGTTCTGGTAAATTATTTAGGAAGTTCTATAATATGAGAAGAACTTTGAAGCAAGGAAACCTTCTAGTAAAACGAAAATTATCAGGTACATTTTTATAAAATACAAAGATTGAAAGAACTTGTATTATAAAAGTTATGGAAATATTTCAACACAAATATGCATAGTTTATAACAATTTAACGTTATAATATTAATAGAGTGAAACCTGTATAAACCAGAATCGTTTGGGGTTTCTGCATTATATCGTCTCCTCTGTGACAGGTTCGTACCAAAATTTATTGCAAAAGCCAAAATACGGACTTGCGTAATTACTTTTACTTGCTGTTTGCGCATTTACATAATTTTGGGCACCGAAAAATTCACTTACAAAACAAAATTCTGCATTAAACAGGTCTCACTGTAGTAATATCAAAAATGTTCCACAAATTGACGTTTGTGCTTCCAAAAGTGATAATTTTGAACTAATATAAAAAAAAAATTTTAAAGCTTTAATTTTTGTAGATTCTTCTAATGAAAATATAGACACAATACAAGATGAAGATGTAATATGGCTAAAACATAATTTAGAGCCGTGGACCGATGTCGTTGCAAGATGGAAAACCAGTTTTTCTAAAAGAAAACATTTGTGTAATGAGACTACCATCTTGAGGTACTACACAATGTTTCCAGCTTTGAAATTAAAGCTGGGATATACTTTGGTAAATAAGTTTTGAAATTTATTATGCCTATACTTATTTAATAAACATTTCAGTTGGAAATCGATTTTCACAATATATATCCTTCGATAGAAGAAGATACATTCACTAATGAATTTAGCAGTTTTGCTAAAAAAATCGTACAGTACGCAAAGAAGTCAAAAAATGCTGAAATTCGAGATTACTTACTTAATTTAAGTAGTGATGAAGATTTGCCTATAGGTTATTAATTAAAATCATAAGCTTATAATAGATTTCTATTATTTCTTGGCATAGAATTAAAATAATTACATACTATTTCCTATAATATTTCATATAAATTAATATTACATTATTTCACAGATTTGTATTATTTACGTTTATTAAATATGTTACCATTACTGGTGAAACCTGTAACAGTGACAAGAAATAAAAAGGGAATCAGTTGGAGACCCACAAAAAAAGAAATGACGGATGGGTTTATTATGCATGTAAAAGTAAATTATTTGAATCTCTTTATTTTAATAAATCTTATATAAATTTATTATTACAGGATATCACTGACCTAAAATCTTCGATAGAGATTAAGAAAAACAAATTGAAGTCCTTTGGTCTGACATTTCAACCAACTCCAGTTGTTGTGGGAGAAAATTTAACAGCTATAAATTCATGCTACATAGCATTTGATGATATTCTATACGAAATCCCAACAATTGGCAAAACAATTGACATTTGTTTTAAAATAACACATGCACTTAAGGCAAATTATCCTTACGAAGCTGGTCAATTGTGGCTCATCGTTCAGAAAGGGATATATGGACTGCAAACTGAGTGGGATGGTAACTTCGTTGGGGTAGAAACAATACTCCGTTCATTTTAAGTAATAATTTTACTTATTTATTTTATATTTAAATTTTAATTTAATTTGTTTTTATTGTGTTTAATTTATAATTACTAGTAGGTTCATACGTTAGTTATTTTAATTTTATTTCTTTACTTATTTTTATTTTATTTATTTAGTATTTAAGATGCCAGTTTGTTTCATATGCAACAATAATTTTCCGTCGCCATCTAGCTTATATTTGCATTTCAAAATTCAACATAAATTACAAAAAAATTCAACATATCGATGCAGAGAGTTTAATTGCTTTCGAGATTTTATTAATTTCAGATCTTATCAAAACCATTTACGGATAAAACATTTTCATACTGACAGTACTACTAACAGTGGTATTACTATTGGTGGTGACAGTACTACCACTAGTAGTGGTAGTGATGCTACTACTAGTGGTAGTGATGGTACTCCTAGTGTTAGTAATGCTACTACTACTAGTGGTAGTGATGCTACTACTAGTAATAGTGATGCTACCAGCAACAGTAGTACTAGTCAAAATGAAAATTTAAATAGTATTGAAAATTTAAAAGAAATGCTTCAGCAACACCTTTTATTATTTATGGCTAAACTATATGATTCACCAATATTGCCAAGAAATTGTGTTCAAGAAGTAGTAGATAACATTAAAGATTTATTTTTGGGAGGTTTTATTGCTATTTTAAAAAATTCTATTTTATCACAATTAAATCAAAATTTCAAAGATCTTCACGATAATATTGTTGACATGTTTGATCAGTTTATAAATTTATTTGCCAATCTGGAGACAGAATATTTACGATTAAAGAAGTTTGAATCGTTAGGATTTTTAATTCGCCCTACTGAATTTATTGTGGGAAATCGGTTAGAAACTCGAATAGAAAACAACATTACCTTGTTAAAACCAATTAATGTTACTGCACAATTCATTCCTTTACGTGTGGTTTTTCAGAAAATTTTTGAAATTCCAGGTTTTCTGGAAAAATTAATTTTGTATATTAATTTATTAAAAACGGATACAAATGGAATTTCTAATATTTATCAATCAAACCATTTTCAAAAAATTTTAAAAGACAGCAATAAATTTGTTTTGCCGTTATTAATATATTACGATGATTTTGAGTCTGGCAATCCACTTTCTTCGCATGCAGGTATACATAAATTAGGAGGTGTATACATTAGTATTGCAACATTTCCTCCCGAATATAGGTCTTTAATGGAAAATATATTTTTGGCAATATTATTTCATAGCAATGATAGGAAAGACTATGGCAATAAATCAGTTTTTAACATATTAATCAACGAATTACAATTTTTATTTGAAGAAGGTATCGATGTTCAGGGCGCTGATGGTACAAATATTAAAATTTATTTTATTACGACACTATTATTAGGTGACAATTTAGGTTTACACTCTTTATTAGGATTTTCAGAATCTTTTAATGCTCGTTACAATTGCAGATTTTGTAAAATAGATAAATTTTCGGCACAAACACAATGTAAAGAAGATCCTACATTACTAAGAACACTAAATAATTATGAAAACGATATTGAAATTAATGATTTATCTAGAACTGGAATAAAAGAAAATTGTATTTTTAATAAATTAAGTTATTTTCATGTTACAACAAATTACAGCGTGGACATAATGCACGACATTTACGAAGGTGTGTGCCATTATGATATGATTGAAATTTTAAAATATTTTATTCTACATTGTAATTTTTTCTCAATTGATACATTAAATTCCAGAATTGAAGCATTCAATTATGCTTTTGAAGTTTCAAATAAACCGCCATCTTTGAATAAAGAATTTCATGCAAAACATAAAATTTCAATGACAGCTACAGAAATGTTATGTTTTGTTAGATATTTTGGTGTAATAATAGGTGATCTAGTACCTGAAAATGATAAAGTGTGGAAATTTTACATAATTTTGCGAAAAATAATTTCGATTGTGACTGATACAGTAGTAACAGAGGATTCCATTCGTATACTTGAATTTTTAATATGCGAACATAATAAAGCATATCAAGAACTGTTTAATCAAACACTGAAACCAAAATTTCATCACCTAGTTCACTATTCGACTGTTATAAGAAATGTAGGACCACTACAGAATATTTCATCTTTACGTTTTGAAGCAAAACATCGTTTGTTTAAAAAAACTTCAAATGTAGTGTCTTCTCGTATTAATATTACTAAAACACTTGCGTTGAAAAATCAATTAAAGCTATGTCATAGATTAATAAACAATAACGGCTTTAATAGTAGAATTGTGATAGGACCTATACAATTTAATTCGTTTTCAGAGCTGCTGAAAGATTATACCTTACTTATAAAAGAGAATATTCCTATAACTTTTCACAATAGCTTTGTAGCAAAATGGGTATCAGCATTTAATAAAAAGTTTGAAAAAAATTGTGTTATTGTAATTCTCAAAAACGATTTATTGCTTTCTTTTGGTATTATTGATTATGTTATCATAAATGCTGAAAATCATATTGGTTTGATTTATTCAGAATTAAATGTTTTATGTTTTAATGAACATGTATACGCCTTTGAAGTGAATAGAACAAATAAAGTAAAATTTATAAAATACGACGACTTATGTGAATTTCCCTTTGCAATGCTATGTGTGATGGCGAGTGGAAAATTATTTGTTGCTATGCGAAATCCGCCATAAACGGATATGGATAAACATACATACTATATTGTAACTCGATAATTGAGTTATTTATTTTTTCTATAGGTACTTATTTGTAATATTTTAATTTTAATAAATTTAATTATAAATTTTGCTAATAATAAAATTTTTCTTTGTAATAAATGTTTTTGTTTAATTTAAGTAACAGTGATGGTAAAGAATAACAAAGGTAGGTTATCAAAAAGTACAAAAAGGTATTATTTGCTACAACAAATTATGTTATTTCATTTAGCAAAATGTTATTACCGCAATTTACTAACAAATAATATCACTTCTTACAAATTATTTTAGTAAATGTAATGAGTAAAGTTTAGTTTATTTCACAAAAAGGTATTATTGCAATTAACTAATAAATATTATTTCTTCTTAATAAGCATTTTAGTTACTATAAAAATCCATGTTTATTTCTCTCTACTAATTTTATTTGTCAAACTAACTAATAAAATGTGTTACTATTGATAAATAAGTAACTAAAATATTTTAGTATCAACGACTATTGTCGTATGTGCTGGTGCCATTTTCAATAAAATAGTTACTTATCGTTACTAAAATTTATTTACAACTACAAATCTTTTTTCTCAGTGTAGATATACTATATATGGTATGCTGAAACAATGGGCAAAACTACCAGTGTTCTAATGAAGGAGATTTAGGAACTCTAATACATTTCAGATAATTAATATATGTAGATACTACATATTTCCATGGTTTTGATACTAGAAGATTATCAAGAAATTTCAATATCTTCCTAAATGAAGTTCTGGTAGGTTTTTGTTATGCCACTACCGCAATATTATTAGAGGATGTATTTTTGTTTTCACAAAATTTAAAAATATATAATGGGTTTATTTTTTAAGTTGGTTAAAGGACATAATGAAGAAAGCTGGAGAGATGCCCAGAAAACAGAAAGACATTTTAAAGGATTGTAGCAGCCGTTATAGCATTTGACAAAGCTTACACCAATCTCTTTTTCTATTTGAGGAGCAAGAGCAATTCTAGTTGAGAACGAGGCCTTCGCTTGTAAATCTGAAACCGCTGGATAATACAAATTACCTTTCCAATAATTAGCTTTTTTAACCCAGAAATATAAGAAAAATAGTTACAAAATGCAAATGGTATGCATGTCAGTTTTAATCCACCAGTAGTTAATACTTGAAAACTACAAATTGAAAATGCTTTATTAAAATGTTCAAGTGGATTCAAAACCCATCAACTGCATCATTTCCGAAGTTTCATCTACAAGACCACCCCGAATAAGCATAATGATGATGAAAACTTGATTATTTATTTAATTTATTATTTGTTTGTTACTCCAATACCCTGCCATAATTGAATTTTCGACAAGGTTTCAAAACTTGTTTCTGTAAAACTAATAAAAAAGCACCTGGCTTGTTGTCTTACTACTTATTTTAATTGGCAAAATTTTGTTACAATTGATAAAACGTTACCTTGTAATGCACGCGAGATCTGTTACCGTGCAATTACTCGAGTTAACCATCCATATATCACAAAAATATGTTTTTAAGAAGAAATGTTGTACATAGATGAAAGGTTTCAGATATAAATTAACAATTAAAATCAAGAACAAGAACAAATAACTTGCTAGCGATGGTCCATCAAGTGCATTTTACTGCAGCTTCTCTTTTGCTTTTAGAGCAGTGCTTCTCAAACTAATAGAGTAGCTAGTGACGTAACTACCGGTGTTGAGCAGAACAAAGGCTCTGTAAATTAATTGCATAATATAACTAACCAAATTTATAAAATATACTATTTGTTATTCCTTATTAAAGTTAAGAAAAACAACTTTGGTTAAAGCAGTTTACCTACATTTACATTATTTAATATTTTATACATTAGGTGTGTATTTGTTTCCTTTGTTAGGGGTGCAATTTTAAGGATATGGATATTGCATAATTTCTTCCTTGTACAACTATGGAGTCTGCATAAATTTAGTTAAATAATACAGAGCGATATCATGTTTGTATCACCGGACGACGATAAAGGATAATTTTCCTTATTATAATCATTTTTATATTAAAAACGCACAAGTAAGTTAAAGCCATTATCAAAACGTATTAAAAATTATTATTCGAAAACATTATCCTCCATTTATTAAAAACACTATCGCAATAATAAAACTAGTCAATTTTGCGCTATTAATGATGTTTTGATTTGGATATTGTTTTATCTTGATTAATTTTGTAATATTTACAAAAAATTATGTGAAATATTAGATATTATTGAAAAAATGACGTCCGAGTGATTGAAATCAGGTTATTTTTTACAAAAATATGTATTACCTCTCCATTATCACTAACAAAAAATAGTCAGTATAAAAATTGTAAAGGATCTACTAAACATGGAGTAGATCTTTTTACTAGACAATGAAGATAGTTTACAGAAAGAGCCAAAGGTCCAAATAAAAAACAAAACTCTAGCAAGAACATAAATGTAGGTACTCAATCTTCAACCATAAAATATCAATTATTGATATAATTGATTAAGCACCTGCAAGTGCTTAAAAATCATATCACATATATTTAGAAATAAGTTCTCTCGAACTCCAATTGGATCGATTTTAGATGATTTATAACAATGTTTTTGTAAACATAATGATTTAAAAAACAGTCAACTCAAATTATTTAGTAAACTATACAGTCAAAACAGAAAATAAAATAATTTATTAAGTTACCCATAACTTGCCAATTTATTCTCTGTAAACTTATAATGTTATATTATGTTTAAGGTTTAGGTAAGGTTTAAGGTCAATTTTCTAATTGCTTGGAAAAAAAATAGTTCCAAAATCTGATAGCGACGCAACGTTTAAAATAAGGTTTGTTCTTGAATTAAAAAATTAAAGAAAAGAATATCGCAATCTTAGAAAGTAAATAAAATGGACGATAAAAGAAAAACGTGAAAATTTGATCACATGATGTTCATTCGGGTTGCGAGATTTCTTCCGGTAGTTAAAATGTGCGGTCTTCGAGCGGTTGAGTCAAGTATGATATATTTATAATACAAAGACAATTCAAACCTAGATAGGTACATTACATTTGTGAATATTAAGATATTACAATAATTTTTATAGTGAATTAATACCTCACGAGTTCAGTAATAAGAGCGTGTGCATGTGATATTCTGATAGAATCGATAAAAGGTCTCATAGGTATTACAATTCCAAGTCTATTTAAAAATAATTGTTGGTAATAAATGGTTACATATTATTTACCATTATAAGCAAATATTGTATATAGTAAGGAATGAGAACATTGATGTAAATATTTTTAAACGTAGAACTAAATAAAATTAATGTAAAAGATAGATTTGTTTCAACGATCAACATAATTTACGCATGTACTTGCATTGATCGTAAGTATTACTTTTATTATTCAAGACATTGTAATGCAGAGGTTCCCAATTTATTTTAGACATGAAACCGTTTGAAATGGAGTAAAATTTTGGAAAGGCTACTCAATGGTAATAACAACAATCTGCAACAATTCCTAAAAAAATTGGAAAAAACATAAAAAAAAATCACTTTTAGGAATCAAGATCAAAATAAAAATAATTTTCTGGACCTCTCGTTCTGTCAAGTCAAGCGAACATGCGGTTTCACGCAGGACATAGCTTTTACTCGTCTCGTAGTGCCAGTACTTTTGCGTTACTTTTCTCATCTTTCCGTTGCTTGTACATTTCATAACAAGCACTCGATTTAATTTAACTAAAAAATGCGGTTCGGATAAAAATATTAGAAGTTGAAAACTTCTTCGTTATAGGTACTTATATCACATATTTACTGCACGCACTTGACAACAATCAAATTCTGTGCCTAAAGGCTGGATGACGTCGGGGTGAAACTATAGTTGTTTGTCACCATCCGTCTGAAAGCGGTGAAGGGGGTAGGATGTGTTAGGGGGACCCCTTGCACCGCTCAGACACCCGGGAGGGTTGTTTTTATATTTTGCATACCCGTCTATCGATCCAGTCATATTTTCATACGAGTATTACAACATATATATTTAACTCTGAATCATTGTGTAATGAAAAATTATTATCGTGAGATGACGTTTAAATTAGTTATTATTTAGTATTATACCTTTTATTTACGAGGAAACACACGAGTAATAAATCCTCTAAAAAATTTAACTGTAAATTTTTAAATAAAAACGAAAGAGGGATGTTATGTTAAGTGCACGTATGCATTTTTAAATTCCTAATGAATTTTAATTAACAGTAAAAAAAAATACGAAAACGATTTTTAATAACAAAATCCTAAACTCGATATTAAAATTTGCAGTAAATTTTTTTAAAATGTCAATATCAAGTTATTGTAAATTCTAGGTATATCTACTTGTTCGATCGTTAAATGTATAAAATTTAAAAAGTGACCAAAAAAACTCACACTATTGGAAGGGTGAGGAGAGAAAAAATGTAACTGGACATTTTTCCTATACTCATATTTCAAACAGCTATTTTTATTTGTCTGTCAAACTTTTCCCGCATGCCTGAAAAATGTTTAATTATTTTTGCATCTCATATCGAGGAATGGAAGCTAGCACATCTATATCGCCGATATTTCATTTAAAAATGTGTCCGAACGAGAAACGACCATCATATATTTATATTCTCAGTAGACTGCCATTGTTTTAATTGCAGACAAAAAACATTCCACGTGATTTTTAAATTTAATGAAACAAACGAAGCGATTAAATATGCAAAATACCATTTGTGATTGCATAGTTGTTTCAAATTATATTTTTATAATTCAACGGAAACGTTCTAGTAACAAAACGTGTAGGTATAAGAAATTGCTAAAAAATTAACCAATCAGGAAATTTGTAGGTACATATTAAATAAGTATCAATAAAAAAGAATCTATCAGATAGGAAAACTTTTTTTCAAGAAAAATTCTAAAATTTTGTGATTATTAGTTTATGATTATCTCAATAGCAGAAATATTATGTACTATATGGTTAAATTATTACTCGAGCACTAAAAGTTATTTAGATAAAAAGTTCGACTTAGGTAGATATTAAATGTGCGGAGAAAGTTTTTGGATGTATAATGTGGGTTTACGATCGGAAAATATCAGAACTGCATCAGTGGTAGTGATAAAAGCATCAGCTATCATATAGTCATAATCACCGAGTTGCGAAATCATTCGCTTTTATTGCTAAAGCTCGCTTGGCGTTTAACTATAAATACACACATTTTAGCAAATAGCATATGCCAGTTTTGCTAAACTAATTATCCAATGGTTTCGTTTATCTATTTGTACTTAATTAGTACTACAAATTAAGCGATATTTAACAATTAATCATTTCTGTGACGGAAACTAATCTTATGCTCAGCATAACAAAATTTTCAACAGCAAAATACACTTCTTGAAACCTTTTTTTTGTTTATTTTTTTAGGAGTTCGACCCTTTCAATACATGGGAACGCAAGATGAAAAGCAAAAAAAATAAAGATGGAAATTCTCCTATTTTATCGCGTATTCCGAGTGAACATGATGTAATTACATTTTTGATAAAATTTTGCAGAAAGTCTGGCTAAAAAGTAAATCGGTAAGAGTGATTATAATTTCATTATTATTTTGTTATAGTAAATGCGATTCTGCAATATCTAAAATAAAATCACGATGTTAGATATTATTAAAAAACTGGCATTTAAAAAAAAGTATAGAAATAATGTTATAATAAAAATAATTGAAGAATATAATATATTATTATGTACATACATACGTAATAACAATAACAATATAACAAATACAGTTAAAGTAATAAGCTTTACGTCTGTTATTAGTTTTATTTCACTAAATAACAGGAAATAATAGTAATAGCTTCTGTATTACAAAATAATATAATATTATAATTTAATAAGATAAATTTATGATATGAAAGACCTTTGTATGTTTTTATTTTCATAATAATACAATTTAAAAAATTACATAAAAAATTTATAACATATATTTTTTTAATAAGCAGTTATTGATTGTTCTTTATGATTCCCTACGCTAAAATTTTCTGCAAAAATATGTTCATACTTTTTAAAAATAAGTTAATAATAAAATTTTAAAATGCGTGGTACTTTTGAAAATACCATTTTAAAAAACTTAAAAAAGGCAATTCCCACTCTTTGAAAGAGAGAAATATTTAAAAATTTATTGATTTATTTATATAAAATTCCAGTTTTGTCTTCTGACTATCTGCAGTCGGTCTATCTGTTAGTAACGTAAACTATCAAAACGTAAATTAATATAACTATGAAATAAACGATCAGTGAAAATCCAAGATGTCAACTGAACTATACTGAAAGATTCCCGAACAGTCACACCAGGAAACTCTTCAAATTCAGCTCTCGAAATAACTAGTAATAATAATATTTAAGACAAGAAAAATTGAATTAATACAATCTGAATATCAGCAACCGACGGGCAATTGCAATTTTACATTTCTTAATTTTTCATGTTACTACCCTAAAGTTTCAATTTTTTTAGACTATCGGTAGTGTATACAAGAGTTAAACAATGTGTGCGTAAGATGTACACTGTAGGGCTGTGGTGCTCAACCTTTCATATAACTTAATCTAATTATCAATATCTGAAAGTCTTGAAGATCTACCTTCTCTACTATATCAAAATACTGTAGTCGACCAATTTACAAATTTTGGAGAAAGGGACTGTAATTCGGGTTTCAGTTTGAATGAAGTTTTCTTGGGATCTACTGAAATGAGCTGTGCGATCGACGGGTTGAGCATCACTGCTGTAAGCTGTATGGATAGTGAAAATATTTAGAAGGGAGCCTCAAAATTGAATTGGAAATATATATAAGATTTTCACGTTGCAATATACGCACTTAGGCCTAATTTTTAGACCATATCATGAGAAATAGTCAGCGGTATAAAATGCTTAAACTGATACTCCAAGAAAAGGTCTATGAAAAGAGAAGACCAGGAAAAAGACAATTTCATGGCTGAAACCCCAAAAAAGCCCTAGACGATCAATCTGTTTGATCAAACGATTAAGTCAATCGATTGACGCGCGCTTCAATCAACCTCAATCAGCCCTTCAGTCTTTTGACAAAAAACCCCTGTGGAAATCGTGAAGTAGAGTAGCGGACTCCTGTTGTTTTTTCCTTTCTAATCTCTTGTTGATTTTGATGATGAACAATGGTTTCCAATACATATTTGAGTTTTCTCGCCTTAACACTGGTTACCCTCAAGCAGAAAAAAAGCAAAATAAAAAACGACGGTGGTCCAAAATGAGAAACCGCTTCACTCATGAACATTTACTCAATTTTCTGCGTGATTTGGAAACAGAGGACTACAGGAACTTCTTGAGAATAAACCAAGAAAATTTTGATTACCAAGAGCCATTAAATTTGATACAGACAAAGTTAGAAAAATCATTATGACTTATGACATTTATGACGGTTTCGACGGAGTGACTGACGCAATACTTGATGGAAATTGTCCTAGACGATCAAGCGCTCTCTTCAACTGCTTGAGTCATTCAAACTTTCTATCAATCACCGTCAATGCTTGCTTCAAGCGTCAAACGGGTTTCTAAACGGTCAAACACGCTTGATACAATCAATTGAAAGCTTTTGATCAAAATAATTAATCAGATCAGATTAATTTGATCAAAATAAATTAATTAAATTTTGATAAAAATAATGAAATTTTCTTTTTAAGATTTATTTTCTATAATAGGGCAATCGCAAGATTGTTTTTGTGATAAAATTTGAAAATATTTTTCAAATTTATTTTCTCGAAGTTATGTTGGTACGGTGTATCACTGCTTTGAAAAACCCTGTCTGTGACAGTTATTCTGAAATTTTTATAGTAACCTTTTATTTCATCTTGAACTCACGTGCAAGAAAGTCTAGCTTAATTTATTATTTTTTTGGTAAGCATTTTTACAGTTTTTTTTTATAGTTTTTTTATAGTTTATTTTTAAAAGTTTTTTTAGTCATTTTCATGTTTGGTTTTCCTTTTTTCTAGTTACATACGACTGAAGATAGGCAATTACCTTGAAATAGCGCTATATCGTATTACTATTCTGTAATCATTTTAGTATATTTTTCAATTTTTAAATACCACGTTTTGCGTTTCATCACTCCCCCCTTTTTTCAAAAATTTTTTAGTCATTTTTCTAATATTTTATCTAGTTTTACCTTGTCACTAAAGTTTCAAATGGTTTTTAAGTGTTTTTATAAAATTTCTTGTATGTTGTTTCTTTTCTTACGGTTAAAAATTCAAAATTTTTAACGTTTGGTTAAGTTTGTTTAATTCTATAAATAATTAATCGTCTAAAGCGTCCTTAAGAACGTGGTTTGAAACAACAACAGGATTTTGTTCAGAACTGAACGTGATTTCAGAACGTGAAGAAGAAGTTTGTAATATTTAACAATATTTTCTTAATTTTACCTATAATTTATTCAGCTAATATAATTGAGCCCAATATGTGCTTTTATATGGGGGACAGAGACGGTCATTTGCCTTGCACGTAACGCGATCAACTGCGAATTCGAGGTACCGAGTTCAAATCCGGAGAAAGGCAACTTTCTTATGACTAAGTCTCCGTGCTTCAGAAGGCACGTTAAGCCGGTGGTCCTCCTGGGTTAATGAATGGCCATTATTAACATAAAAACACAGATCTAGCACTGCCAAGGAAACGACGCAGTGGCTGGAAATAACAAGCCCTAGGCTTAGGCTGAATTTATTCAGTTGAAAAAGAAGATATGGGGGACACTTTTTTCATATCAGGTAGTAGTAGGTACATCGCTGTTTAAGAGGTCCGTGCTCTAACGTCTAACCTAATAAATCTATACTTTTTATAGTGAATGTGCAAAAATTGCTTTTCGGTTCCACCTCAAGAATTAATCGGCATATCAATATTCTTTGGGTAAAAAAGTAAAAATCTTGTAGGTATGACTTTCAAAGGTAAAGAACCAACCTGGTGAGGTAGATGAAGTGACAAAAACCAAAACCTTCAGTATAATTGTATCAGGTGCCCCCTAAGTGATGTATCGAAGTCGAGTATACCTATTTATTGTAATACGTTGTCAAATTATTACGAGTGGATCATCTTAAATGCTCCACCCCTGTATATTTAGGTGGCGAATAAATATTATCGAAAATTACAAAATAGACTGAGACATGCCGGGAGAGAAAATTAAATTAGTTAACCCTTGATTTCATAAAATTTTTAACAAGGATCAACAAGAATGATTTCTATTGGTCTGTTACTAATAGCAGACGTTTACTAGGTTAGTTCAATTTAACATTGCGTTATGAAATAATTATTTTTATGGAAAAAACAACGTATAAAAATGGTAAATATTCAGACGACAGAAGTAGTACAATCAAGAAGATCTCAAGACTAGCAATAATTTAACAAAAAAAAATCTGTATAATTATGGTTATTGCTAAACATTTATTTGCGAAAGGTAATAAAGTAAAAAGATATTATAAGACACATTCATTGGTTGACTATAACGATACGACGATATTACAAAATGTAAAAATTTGCAGCGGGGTGTTTAAGTGCCCAGGTAGCACATAATATTGAGACAATAGTGCCCCAATATAGAATGTTGGCGCAATATTGCAATATTCAGCCAATATTGTTGCAATATTGTTTTCCAATATTGGGGCAATATATGATATCAATATTGAGTACATCTTGGTGAAATATTGTACCATCGACTTATGAGCGTCTTTATATTTCAAGTTGTAAGCCAAAAAACACATTTTGCAGATTTAGATTTTTCTAAACTTTTAGTTCCAGGTAGCACACTATATGTTGGGGCAATATTGGAAATCAATATTGCTCCAATATTGAAAAAGTTTAACATCTCGATATTGGGGCAATATTGAATTCAATATTGCGCCAACATAGTGTGCTACCTGGGTGTTAATAACTTATGATCAACAGATAAATCTTAATTCAACATATTTAAAGTCACGATTATAGCAGTCATAACATCATGTAAACATTTTATAAATGAAGTTGAAACGATCATTATTGTTTTGTTGTGACCTAGGTTCTAGAAGACCTAGATCAAAATAGTGTATTATAATTGCTCATATAGTACCTATGTATGCTAGGCTTTAGGTTAACTTACTAATAGTGGGTTTAATTAAAATAATCATTTAAAAATCCTGAACGTGGAACGTGAAATTCCCTAGTATTCGCGGTGTCTTGTTGAAGATACTATTTATTTCATGTAAAATAATTTTTAAAGCCAAAATTCAACCAAAACGCCTTCAAAATATTTTAACAAAATAGTTATACATTTTGGAAAACCTATAAGATCTCGAAGACGAAGCATTCGTCTCCAATGAAATTTGGGCCATTGAAGTGGAGAGAGTGTAAAAATTGAATTTGTAAATCATTTTCATGTGAACAAATTTCCTTTAGTGCCATGTTGATAGGATTTTTAGTATAACAAACTTCTACAATCCGATTTTAGTTATATTTTTTCCCAATTTATAATATACCTACATAAAAGTTTGAACTTTTTTAAGACATCGCTTTTTGTATAAACGCGTTGATTTCCTGTTTGAAATCTGCTAGTACTTGCCATATAACACGGGCTTAAAACTTGAATATGCTTAAACAAAATATGCCATTTCTTAATTTCAAAATCCATTTTTCCAACAGGCCAGAAATCTTATAATTCAAGGGGTTTCCACCTTACATTATGTCGGTAACCAGCTAACAAATCGCTCTCATATAATTTTTGAAGATATCTTACTTTCCTTTCAATTGTTTCAGAACAAAATAAAATAACAAGAAATTCTTTTACAACGATGAAAATAAACGACTTCGCGTCCGACAAACATTCTAATATGTAGAAATCGACGAGGAAAGAAAAGACACGTGCAATCATAAACGTAACATTTTATCGAAATAAAATTTGTTGTCTGAATTTTTTCAATAAAATATCACAATCATAATAAAATTAATAATAGATGATTAATTGAAATGATTTCACACCTGTGGGTTAAGTCATAGTTGTATCATAAAAAATGTATAATATACGGTGGACAGTATTAATTAGTACAATACATCTCGATGAAATAATTTACTAAAATGAGGTCTGTAAAAACGAAACAAAAGCTGTGATAATTTGGTAGACCGATTGGTGTATAAATAAAAAAATAGCAAAGAAAAAAATCTTCGCTGATCTTGAGTAGTCGTATTAGTAAGTAATAAAATTTCTAAAATCAACACGCCCACTGCAGCGATGCTATGTAACTAACCTAAGTATCGACCAGACATGTTGAGCTTTTTGGGGTATTGTAAAAAAAGGCAAAAACGTGAAATTGTTGATTTTGAGCATATCTCGATCGTTTCCACATACTGCACGAATAGGACACCCCGACCTACTCGTCTCGCTTGTCTGGTTGCGTGGTTAGGATCGTTTGTAACAAGGGGTTACTTTTATCCTTGCTCTACACTTGTTCGCTTGTCTACCTACATAAATACGAAATAAATAAATTTTTTAGAAATAATCACCCCAGTTACGTACTTTTAATATCACATTATGTTCCTTAAATTTTAAATATTTTAATTTTACAATTTAATAAAAAAAAATTAGCCTCACGTAATGTGATAACTTATTTTAAATTGAATTTAAAACTTTTGTTGAAAGTTTGAATAACTAACTATAAAAATTTGTAATTGAATTGTTTTTATTAAATTTAAAAATAACTGCCACGTAATGTTAAAAATATAATAAGCAGCGAAAATATTTTTAATTTATAGTAGGGGCAATAACGTATATACGATGCGTAGACAAAATAGATGTACTCGTAAAAATAAAACTAACAATATTATTTTACGACCGTGAGCAAAGGACGCGGTTCGTAAAATTTTTATAATATAATAATGTATAAATAACATCCACCGATATATTCGTAGTTAAAATACAATTTTGCCACACGTCCCAAACATAAGATCACCAAGCAGTCTTTATTAAGAAATAAATTGGCGTGTTAATTATTATAAAAACCATAGTCAAAGAAGATACGCCACTGTTACAGCCGCAGACGTTGTGTCGGTTAATTATTTTTATTATTTTAATATTCTCTACAAGACGAGTTCATGGCCATTATCATTAAATATATATTACTTTTATTCCCCGGCCATTCATACATGGCTCCTATATAATAATAATAAACACTTAATGCGTTCGTTCTTCTCGCACTGTATCACGTTAATAAAATGCTTTTTAACGTAACATCACAATGAACATTTTTAGCCCTAGGTTCTTAAGAATTTTCTCTTCAAGAGTCGAAAAAAATTACAAAATTCACAAACAGCATTTAAATTAAATTTAATAACTCAATTTCGTGTTTGAATATAAAATGAACACGTATTATCTTCTATCAAGAAGTTTAATATTATCAACATATTTGGTATAAGACGCCATCAAGCAGTATATTAAATATACATTTAAAATACATTATTACGAAGCCTAAGAATTCTAATTGTATCTGTTGGGTTATACTTTTATGAATGAAATTCTTGCGTAGGGGGGAGCATCATCTATAACATTATCTACGCAAAAAAACTAATAAAAAAAGCAAAATATAATTTTCTAACTTAACGATACGTATAATAGAGAAATAGCAGCCTCAAATTTAATTAAAGTTAAAAAGTAATTTTATAAAGAGCCATAAAAATAGACCGTTAAAAATAACATTTCAATTAGATTAAAAACATTAAAAGTAAAAATGCAACAACTCACCAAATACATACGGTCATATTTACAAAGACTGCTACTTTAATAAAGCTTACCTAAAAACAAAAAAAAATTGTTAGTATACATATACATCATATTATTGTCAGGTCTACCTCCTGCAAGCTTTTAATTTTCCACGGTAGGTATTATTATGAGAAAGTAAATTTTTAAACAATCAAAAGGTTGCAAGAAAAATTTTAACAATCGAATCAATTCAAAATTTAATATGCAAAACAGGCTAAAAGGACAGCAATAAGCGGGAAAGTTCATAATTATCCTTTATTTTGTTAACATTTTATCACATCAGTAGACATTCAACTATTTATTAGAAGTTTACAAAATCTTTGTATGTCAGTCTATGTGTACTTTTAATTTAACTGTCCATCGTACGATTTTATAAATAAAACACATCATGAATCATTTTTTGATTGACATTTCTGTAGTTGCAGTTATAGCTGCGAGAGGCCAGGTTCGAGTATACCCACATTTCACGGTTTTCATGTTTTATAAAATAATTAATGATTTATTAAAATTATATTCTTGTTTCATAAGTATAACTTTTAATAAAAACATGAACTTGTAATTTAAGAAAACAGTTGATGGATTTTTAAATGAAGAATTAAAAAAAAAATATTGAAAAAGCAATCTCGTAAACTGGTTACAAATTAGTAATTTCTTCATCGTTTTCTTTTTCCAAGTAAACATAAATAATAGAAATAGTAAAAGAAATTTATAAATAAATAAACGTAAACAAAAAATTTAATTTTTTTTTCGAAAGTTATTTAAATCAAATAAAATTGAAGTAAAACCGGTTTGGTATAGTAAGAGGTTGATAATTGGGAAAAAACGAGCAAACATTAGTTTCATTTACAAGTCATTGTGGTAAGAAAAAAAATTTAAATTGTTCATAATAACAATAATTATATTTTTAAATAATTTTCTTGAAAAGCTGTATAGGTAGGTATAAAAGATGGCGGTTTGGTAAAATAGTGGTAGATTGGAAATTTCATTAATTTAATAATAATAACATTCAAACTGTAAAAGTTTTATAAGTAAGGGTTTTATATATGAAAATACATTTCAACCGCGAATGCTATACTTTCAACATAATACTAAATAAATAAAAGCTGAATAAATATTAGTCCTGTGAGAAAACACACACGCGGTTTAAAATAAAAATATATATAATTGAACTTTGAAGGCAAATGTTGTTTGTGATAATAAAACCCAATTTTTACGAGTCCTCATTAAACAAAAGCTTTTCAAATAAAATAAATATAAAAAGTAAAATAAATTATCACTTTTAAAACTTTTGCTTTTAAGAAACTACATTAAGTCCCGAGCCAACTAAACTTGAAATTATTATAATACCATGTTTACTTTACATGTGTGTAAATATTGAAAAAACATCTAACACTTCCATCCGATGATATCAAGTTAAAAGGATGAAAAATAAATTTGATTATACAGAAGTTAATTCTGAAAAGTATAAAATATAATAAAAATGTCGGTAATTTGTATGTAGATAAGTAAAGATTCCTGATTAGATGCTCAGACAAAAAGGAGATGGTAATATAAAAACGATCACGACTAATATTAACGATATTTGAGACGATTTGATTGCTGTTTTGAACGAATGGTCGGCATTACAAGCAGCACAATATAATTATGTATATGTTATGAACTATAATTCCACGTCTGGCCACGGATATATAAATTGTACAAAAATAACATAGTGCACTTGTGTTATTATATACCATTATTAGTAATAAGGCAAAATATTTTGTAAAAATCTCAATGATTTATTGATAAAATTCCAAATTATTACCATCAAGCTAAAAAAATTTAAACGCAAATTAATTCTTAAAACATAGGTAGACATGGCAATTTTTCATGATAATTAGAAGGGAAAAAAACTTGGAAATTACTAATCTGAAAGAAGAAAAGAAAATGCATAATATTACTTCTGTACGCAATCGAAACCGGTCAGTTATTTAGTGGAGGTATCTCTCAACGACAAGTATAAAATAATAAATCAGAAAAATAATCAGCCAAATTTTTTTTTATATTTTTATATAATAAATACCCTCTGCAAGTTAACAGTGAACCAAAGAAAGAAAAACGTCTTCAATTTCTGTTGTAATTGCCGGACTGAGTATAACTCGTTTTGACATTAACGTACGGGTACAAGATGAATGTTCGTCGACAATTAATTCTTACAACCAAAATATATTATGTTAGTGAGCCAAATACTATTCACCTTAACCATCTAAAAGTCCCGAGGCTTATAAACCAGCTCACATTCAATATATCAATTTGGTATTTGCTTCAGTTTGACAAAATAATGTGTATATTTACTGTATCATTTCAAATATGTGATTTTCTAATTCATATTTTCCGTAATAGCTATACGAACGATGATAATTTATTTACAAATTATTAATAAGAGAAATCAAATCCAAATATTATATTGAACAAGTAATAACTATTTTGTGAACAAATCAGGTCTGCATGTCCATTTTAATAATAAATAATACTACACACCAAGTGGAATAAAAAATTAAATTTTAAATATTTAAATTTAACATATGTAGATAAGTATATACGAAGACCACGGAGAATCCTTGTAGGGGGCTGCTACTGTATTTTTAAATTAACCCTACTGTTACTACAATAAAATTAATTATAGAAGATGACACATCAACTAACTAAAAACGAACCTCAATAAAATTTATATTTCTCTTTCCTTCTTCGAAAACATGTTAATTTTTATAACATAAAAAATATTTTTAAAATAAATTACTATTTTAATGGGATACAAACTGTAAATTTAAACAACGAATTCAATATCGGTTGTCTCACGTATCATGCAATGAAATTAATGATAGATAATATAGAAACAAAGAACATAGAGGATAAAATATAATATTTTATTACAAATGGATATACCTACTAGTAGGTAAATTATAAAATGTAATAATAAAGAAAATATCCCAGTGTATACTTGCGTGATGATGTGATTGTATAAAAATAAAATATAGTAAAAATATAACTAATGAGATTTTGACACAGAGCTTACTTTTAAAATACAAATTCTGACAATTCTAAGTCAACAACTTAATCACCAAGAAAATATATAAAAAATAAACTTTAAACATAAAATTTATTGACCTATTATCAAACTACATCCCGAAGAATCTATTCAAGGGAAATTTGAATGAGTTTCCTATGTAAACATTTTAATATGGCTACAAAATTTCTTTTAAAACCTCATTTGGAGCGCTTGCAATATTTGAGTATAAATTTTCAGTAATGCACCAAACGAAACTTTTAATTCTTTAGAACCATGAAGTAACGACTGCGAACTATAAACTTTAATTTAAAGTTCTTTGACCTTTAATTTATTATTTTATTAAAGAATTGCTACAAATTAAACAAAGACAGACGGGTTGTGTAGGCCGGGAACAAATGAGAACTGTCAACACAGTCCATAAATAAGAAACTCGCATAGCGTTTGTAATAACATATATTTATATATGCAGACAAGATAAACGCAACACCGTGTCACCTATAGAATGAAGAAAAATAAATAATATAGTTAAATAAATTTATATTCAACAAATAGGATATACATTTTTAACACTTAACCAAACACTATTATGCTGGCTTTAAATGTTCCAATGAGAAATGTGGTAACCAACTCTCCTGGTGTCAGCTATTGAGATGTCAAAATCTATTAGAAATAGTGTGGGACATTATTAAAATAACCAAAAGAAAAAAACGTTTCTATTTTTAAAGTCCATAGGTACCCTAATGAAAAATTTATATAATCAATTCGCCACATAACCCACATAGTTAATCACGTGGAATCCCTTTGTCATTGTTAATTAACGGCAGAAAATGGGGGGATACAAATCAAATTAAAAAAAATAATTTTAAAATTAATAAATTGCTTCAAATTATATTCAATCTTGCATAACGCATCACCCACCTTTAATTTTTCAAAATTTATGTAAAAGAAGATAATTTTAAATTAAAACTTTTTGTATCGCAAAGTAACACCTACTAATAAATTAAAAAATAAATAGTACATTAATAATAAATGTGGCAACTGTAATACTCTTAAATCACCATATTATTAATTACTTGTACAATTAAATGTTCTAATTTTAATTAAAATCTTATGCATATTCTAACAATAAATAATTTCTGAATAGAGCTTGTGCCTATTTCATTTCAAATTATCCAACAAAACTAATGTTGTTTTGAAATTTATTTCCTGTTTTAAAATTCCCACATTATTAAATTTTACATTACAAATTTGTTAGTTTGTATTAATAAGTTGAGAAGTGAGTAGCCGAGATGTTATCGCAATAAATCCATTTAACATCTAGACGTGTAATTTTAACACTTTTTGATTTCGTCAAGTGAAAATTTATACAGTAGAAGCCGAAAATTATATTTGCATTGGCTCGTTGATTATAAGTTACGATTATATAAATGAATTCTTTGTCCGCCTATAAATTAGTGGTGACAGTGCATATTGTTATTTTATAAAATGCAGATATTTCGTGTTATATATGTACGAAGGAGCTCCTTTTAAATAATGCATTCCCCCGTCTGACGGGGTACAATGGATTTATATATAAATAATTTATATGCACTCTGGAAAAAATACATTTCTGTTTATAATTTATGGTTAGAAATAAAAAATAATAGAATATTATATTAGTTAATGCCCGTTTGTAGGTGCTCATCACAACTTTTATATTTATTTGAAATTACTTATTCATATTAAATTAGTTTTTCTTGGCATTGAATTTTAAATGAGTCACGCAGATAGGTAGGATATATACCTGTATATGTATGAAGTAGTGGACTATAATAACTCTTGTAAGAGTTGGGATTTCATGTTCGATATTACTTCGTACATTAAAACCATCATTAATAAAGAATTTAGATTTATTTCAAGTATCTAACCAACCACAATATTTAATATAATATAAAAAAACATTGGAATTAATAATGGATGTACTTTGGCTGTGCTTTATAAGACATCTGCACACTATTCTTCATGTGGTATTATTAAATTAAACACTTTTACAGTATTATAAATCATGCCTTTTTCCTTCTATTAAATAAATTAATTTATTACTGAAACGACCATACACCAGTAACTACAATAAAAAATATGAATACCGATATAATTTACCACTGACGATTTATTTAAAATTGATTCATTGTAAAATTAAAAACAATTATTTAATAATTATTAAAAAAGTCGTAAATTGCGATTTTATAGCAGAGAATTATTAAAAGTTTATTAATTTATTTTCAGATTCAAATTATATACCACAATTACAGTAGAAACCCGTCATAAAGTACCCCAATGGTAAAGTACTATTGGCTATAATCGCATAGGTAGGTACTAAATATTTTCTATTGATTTTTCACTGTATGAAGTTTTGATTGAAAATTCTGTATTTCTAACCATTACATTTTTAATAATTCAAAAAAAGTAAAAAAGTGAACGCCGAGACCTTTCACACAAAACGCTGCAAAAATCATTAGAAATAAGAAAAACAAAAATAGTACCTACTTGGCGGTTCAGAATAATATTATTTGAGAATAACATCATTAAAAGAATTACCATAATAAAGATTAGGCTTTAGTAATATTTAAAAAGCAAACAGTATAAAATTACAAACCTTGAACAATAGAGAAAACTAAAATAATAATAAAAAACAAAAAATATTTTAAAAGGTTCTGTTATCTGTATTGTTTATTTTACCTATTAGAACACCATAATAAATATAAATTTCTTTATGCATGGGTATGTCCTCACAAAACTTGAATTTGTGATACTTGCGTTACTTAATTCTGCCTATTTACACAGTAATTAGATTTGTGGCAATGTAACTAATTTGTAAATACATATGTAATTAATTGTATAGAATATGGATGACCAACTAAAAGTATAAGTGAAACCATAGGTATACGATATAATTAACAAATCCGTTAACTAAAATATACACATAAAACAATTTGAATGTTTAAATATAGCGCAATTAAAACTATTTACTTTACAATAGCTAATTTAAGCTGGTCGTAAAAGGTTATTTATTTTATCGCGTTTATTATTTATATTCTAATTACATATTTCTTTTTATAAGCCATAAAAATATAAACATAAATATATATTATAAACTTGATAGCGGTCTCTTGTGAGGGCATAAATGAAGATCAGTAAGGGGAAGAGGGATAAGGGTAATAAAACCTTAATCATAAGTTATAAACGACAAACTGTGATAGAAAATTCTTTAAACCAGCGGCGTACGTTAATTTAGCGACACGTATTAATTAGAAAAAGCTTATGATTCTCTAGAGCCGAAAAATTTTATATATAAATATAATTCTTAAAATTAAAATTAATTTCTACTAAGCGACACCAATTGAACCAAAATTTCCTACACGATGTGTTGACAAATTCGATTGAGTTAAATCACGTCAAGGAAGAATTAATTCAACAATCTCTGATAATAAATTGACGGTAATGATGCACTCTCTACAGATTTGTTCGATGATCATAGTAAAATGCAACTAGAGTTCAATCATTGAGTTGTTTTTCTTTTATTATGAATCAAGAAATTATGTTCTACTATTTAGTTTTCTTATCACAAAATCTTGTCACAGAATAACAAACTGGTATTTATTAGAAGGCAAATAACTTTTACAAATTAGTAATGATGTAGTCACTTGAAAAATAATAAAATTAATAGTAATTCTTTAAAAATGTAAATAACGCATTTGTTAATTGCTTAAAGAGAACTCAAAAGTGTGAAAATGATAAAGCACGTACTCGTTTCATTAAATTTATAGAAATTCTTCCAGGTAGGATTCTCTATATGGAACGCGTTTTATAACTGACGGAACGCCATCATGCGTGGTGGAATGTGTAAACAAAAATTTAAATAATTTTTGAAAGAATTTTAGGCAACGCAAAAATTATAACAAATTTTTTTTTAATATCTGAAAACTGTAAAAATTGGAAAAACTTCGATTTATTGTTCGGACGTTTTCCAAAAAATGTTTGGGTATCGGTCAAACAAAACAAGAAGTTGAACAAAAAAGTTTTTTCATTTGAATTCAATTATGGCGGAAAATTTGATTTTCAACACAGTAATGTAAAATAAAATACCTAATAAGTAGGTAGCAAGAAATATATAATTTTCTAATAAAATCCATTGATTTATACATTTTGCTTTTATCTTTAGAACTGTTGTAAATCATAAGATTTTGAAGGTTAGGTGGGAATATGCTGCATATAATCGAAAGACAATTAAGTTCTGCAGCTAAAAATTCAAGAATACAGATCTGTTCAAAATCGCGTCTTAAAGTTTTAAATGTGCAGAAATCAACCCCACAATATTTCAAAAAGTTTTAATGAGTTGGATGTAGAAGTGTAAATCAGCGTTTCTCAAAAAGAATTAACCAAACATTTTAGTACAGTTGATGTCTATTGATTCATGTGAGAGGTACGTTCATGAAAATAGATCGTAATTTAAAATCGCCTAAATTGAGATTTGATTTTTCTATACAGAAATTCCATGATTGATCTTGGCAACAGCTGATCTACATCAAAAGACTGCCAATAAAAGACACTACTGTTTTTGAATGCTTAGTAAATTGCTTGATCATCGTAATTCTTGGTTTTTATTGGCCCTAAAGCAGTTTATTAAGCAAATTTAGTAAAACATCAGTAATGAACAGGCAATGTGATATTATATGATCAAAGGTAGAGGTTAGGTTGTACAGTAAGAAAAAATCTAAATTATCCGCAAATTTATAAAAAAAATACAAGTCGATTGAATACTAACCTTTAAGTGGGTATGTGGGGTGCCCACAACACCCCAGGTATAGTAAGTTATGTCTTAAATTTTATACTTATAAGTAACAAAGCTGATTATTATTTTACCTTCTTGTTATACATCACTTCTAAGATTGTGATGACAATCTCATATCTAAATTGCACCAGTGAACAATGACAGAGCGTTAAAAATATTACTCTAAAAGTTACTTTTACTTGGGGTGTACTGGGCACCCCACCTACCTATGTACTTCATTATTCATTAAGCTTTTTACATTCTAAGTAAAATATTGTTTTCCCTTTCTAAGAAATACAAATCCGATTGGCGGGGTCGATCTGTTCCCATATTACATATTTGAGATAAATCAATATCGATTTCACCACAGCGTATGAATGCCCACTAGAAACTCGAGCTAAGAGATTCTGTATAGTCCGCTATTTGATCCCAGAATTTCCGCACAAGTACATATGTACTACTTATTTTACTTTAAATAACCTACCCACTTCAAGGTTAAGAAAACGTAGATGGTAGTCTGGCATAAATCAAATACTTATAGACTAAAAAGGGGGAAACCGCAAATCTAACCCTGATGATTGCGTCCGATACATACTGTGATCTAACAAGTCCAAAATCGATCTTTGGACTATCGGAAAGGCAAAAAAACCAACCCATTAATATTTCCCTAGTAAAGTCTTCTTGGCTTAGCCAGAAAAATCGCAAACATCCGGAATCGGATAAGCACACAAAGAAGAAAAAAAATGTAGTTTTCGCTATTTTTGGTATTTACATTCCCAAGGTTTGAGAAGTCCCAAAACTACCTTAAAACCTCCAATTTGTTAAAATAAGTGTTACAAAAGCGAGATAGCTAAGGTTCCATGGTTTCCCCATGGTACAATTAGAAGCAGAGATGTTTTGAAGTTCAATAATTTATTAAATAAAAGTGTGATTCAATTTGCGTCGTTTCATAAAAGATAAGTCTGATTTAACAAATTTAATCAAATCAATAATTGTAATGTGCTTAATATATCATTTATCATTTTAGATAACTGTAATTTAATTTATCAGCAAATAATATTAATATTTCCAAGAACCGGTGCTATTTCGTCTACTTTTTGTAAACTGTTTGTTATTACCTTCTGATTGGAGAAGTCTGAATTTTACTAGATTTAAAATTTGTAACTATGACAATTGGTCATTCTATGTTCACGTTAGCACGATCCCACTGTAGTACGTACCTACACTTATTCGATCAGCACTTATTCTAAAATCGTATTTATTTTATCAAATTTAGACTCAAAAATAAAATTGACTTTCGGCACAAGCTATCACGTCTGCCTGCTCTGATGGTATTTTGGAAGAGCGAGTTTCTTGTGGTACTATTCTAGCCAACACAAAACTCAAAAAATTCAAAATTTTGGTAATTATGGGTCAGGAACTTAATTAATTAAAACTAACTAAATATCCAAATACAAAATTCAAAAATACAATATTTCCTTTACGGCGGTGGATTTTCCAAAAATTTGAAACACATGCGTTTTTATTAATCTGTCGTGCTGTTAAAATTCTTTAAAATCAAAAATTGAAAAATGAAAACAAAATATTCTATTGTAAAATTTATCTTTTTATGTAAAAATAAGCAAAATAAAAAAAAATCAAATTTTAGGAAATGTTCGACTAATTAAGCTAAATATTATTAATTACGAAAAATAGATTACAATATGTATTACGGGGGTGGAGCGGGGGGTCAAAATTTGAATGTACACCAATAAATTGCATTATAATATTAAATTATTCTTGTGATTGTATAATTTCTAGTAAGTATATTATCCATACATAAATCTACTATAATAAGCAGATTATTATCAATAGAGTTTCTATTTTTTGTTATAATCGTTCAATCAGTACAATAAACATTATTTGTTTATATTTATGTGTATCTAGCAAATTGGGTTGATTGTATTAGATATGCTGAATTTAAATTTAGAAACTAGACCTACTAGATTATGTTCAAAATCGATATAGTTCCAATTACGCCTAAAAAGTAAAAACTTTAGGAAATTAAAATATACAGAATAGCGTAAACAAAATTAAATTTTCAAAAAAAAGCCCGTCTCCCTATCATATAGAAAAATAAGTGTCCTTCCATCAGGACCGTCGCTAAGAGTACCTACTTCCCACCGCGTGTAAAGTTTAATTTGGTTACCCCTGTAATCCACTTTTTGGAATTTTTAATACAAATTCCTTAATTTCAATTATTTATTATCACGAGTTAAAAACTTGACATACAAAGATTTACCTTTCTTTCTCACCCCCTATCTTACAGTGTTACGTAGGTATTATTTATCTACTCTTACTTTTTTACCTCGTCTACATTTGGCCCCCAATCGCGTTTTGCTTTCCCATGCCTCTTTTCCCTAGCTCACCGCTGCCCCCTAAACTGATTATGGCCGTCCGCGTGTTTGGACATTGTGCACTGTGTGGTTTAGGTGGACAAACATAATTTTTAAACCACCTGGAAAGTGTCGGAAAGCGCGAGAGAGTAAATTTGAGCATTTTTTCAAATGGTTCTAAAAACTGAAAAAACTTGAACATTTCTGAAAACAAGAATGGATGGATTTAATGGTTTGTAGGCCCAATTTCGCAAAGGCTAACTGTTTTTGGAAGGTTATTACTTTTTTGAAACTATTAGTAGTAAGGCAAAATAATCCGTGTAGATGAACCTTTCAAAATGTTTCCTCCAAATTGTATGCACGTATACGTAGAGCAAATGCAAAGCATTATGACTGTGGAATATGGCCACAATTGGCCATAAATGATTACGTCATCATTGTCACGATATTTCGTGTTTGATCTATCGTATGCATTACATGAAATAATTTTCAATTGTTTACTTTGTCAAATATAGTTCACAATATAACCAACAAGTTGACAGCAAATTTCAGTTGTGTTAAGACGCATAAACTTTAATCGATCGCTCAACGCTCATTATGGTCATATTTTTAAATTCCTAATCAAATAGTAGGTACATTTGCAGTAAAAACCATTAGATCACATTTTGCTATCAGCTTTTTGTCACCTTGTAAGTTGTGAAGCTCAACTTATATTTATATACGAGAGTTCGATTTAAAATATAATACGTAGTTCAAGTAGTATTAGTTATATATTTTTTACAAAGAGATTTATTATTCATATAAAAGTTAAATAACACTAGTCAAGCAATTGAAATTGTGACCTACTTTTAAAAATTCGTTTTTAATTATAGAGGTATATAAATGTATTGATAATAAACAAATATCAAACAAAAGCATTTTATAAAATAAATTTCTACAAAAGAATCCATTATTTGACTTTATTATTAATGTTCAATTTTTTTCTAATAATGCGATTATCGTTTCTGGTGGTCTTTACCTGCCCACATGTAAAAAAAATATAAAACGATCCTTCGGTTTAACGTGGAATCCTAACCACGGCACAAGTGATTCTGGAGTGGCTACAATTTTTCGATTTGAAAATTAATTACAAATAAATCTGTGTGTAAATAGCCGAGTATTTGGAGTTGGGGTAATATAATCCTAAATGGAAACATAATTTTCGTTAAAGTGATATCCAAGCAAAGAATGGATTCGAGGTGAACGAAAAAATTAATATTATGGTTTAGTGTTTACGTAGAAGTACCTTGTTACATACATTCATAAAACAAATATTTATTTGCTCCACCTGCAATTTAATATCATAAATATTTCAATTGTTTGCTTTTATTTCAATTTACGATGGATTACTTTTTCGATGTTATAACATTTTTATATTTCGTTTTAAAATGTTTAGTGCGTGTAAATATTATCATTTTGTAACACGAAGATGCTAACGAGCATTTACAGTATACATAGAAGTAAAATAAATATTTTATTATTTTCGTAGTTAGTAATAAACATTTGCAAATTATTTAATTTCTACAATTTTCTTATTATTTTAAGCTTCAACGTAACAAATGATTGGTAGGTACTTCTCTTCAAAATTCAAAATTTTTACAATACAACCGCAAAAGGTAGGACGTTAATTATTTTCTTCATATTAAATGAGTGGGGAAATTAAAAATGTATTACGAAATATGATTAATGATGTTAATTCGAAAGTAATTAATTATCATAAACAAAAAATAAAAATGTGGTATAATAAAATTAATACACAATCACATTTTGTGATTAATTGTAAAACACTATCGATACCAAAACAAAATATAATTAGTTCTTTTCAAATGATTCGTTTTAACCTAACGCAAAATTTTCTATCTTACCAACCACAACAACGTAGCAAAACACTTTTATCAGATATATCACTCGAAGTTTACATTTAATAAACGTGAACAATGTATTTCGGTACGTATTTGAGACCACCAAGGGTTAATCCGTGTGTTTCAATAAAGACTAATTAATAATAAATAAAATTTAGGTGTTCTTTTGAAAACAAAACTCCATTAAATGCCTTTTAATTCATTAAATTAGGCATTCCACCTTTAAAAAAATATTTTTCTATTAAATGTTAACAACGTGATTAATTAATACGTAATATATCTACTATGTATTTGCAATTATTTCAAATGCTATTTCGCTCTCTTTTCCTATCGAGTCAGATTATCAAAATTTTTAAAAGCTTCCCATAATATCACAATTATTGTTTATATAATTTTCATTATTAATATTCCAAAAATAGAAACCTGACTAACTATTAAATTCATTATTAATCCATTGCTTACTTTTTAATACTTATACGGTATGGTTTAAGTGTAAACAATGAACTGTTAAGTTATTTATTTTAACTAATATTTTTAATTTTATATTCAATTGCTCATACAACTGGGTTCATGTTATTTGTTTAGTAATCTACATATTTATGTATTTACATGACGATAACCAGTTCTAAATACGAAGAAACGTGTTACTCATAATTATTTAGTCATCTAACAATAAGATATAATTATAATAAAAAAGAAATAAAGTACTTTTAAAAATATTACTTTGTGTGCGGTGTTACATTTTGTTATATTTTAACCTCTTAATCGATCCATATCTGTGGCGGAGCAGAGAAGTTCAAGAAGAATTATAGCAGTTAGTAGCTATTAACACTTGAACTGCCGATTCCGTATTGTTATCCTTTTAAAATTGACAGGAATCTCTTAAAATTTTACAAGCAGTACAGCAGAATTTTTAAACGAAGTGATCGGTAGTTTAAGTGTTAATTTATCGTTTCAGTGTAAAACCCCACTTCGCCAGCTGACTGTTCCAGAAATACTGTTTGTTTACAAATAATAAGGTTATACCTACTTAACAAAATGAAATTTTTAAGCTTCTATAAAACAAATAAAAAAATAGCTATAAAATATTTTAATATTTAAATTGATTAAATGTTACATTAATAAACTATGACGAAATATAAAAATTGTTTATCTTATTTATTTAACACGGATATTGAAGCTAACTAAAAAAATTAAAATTTTTAGTGGGATATTTTAGGAAGTTTAATTCTATTTTTAAGTTCAACACAATAAAAAGGTAGACAGGCACCTTGAACGAACAGCACTGATTATATTTTCAAGTACAAGTGAAGACTTCCGCATATATGTTGGTATATTATGATGAGCTGCATCTATGCAGTAATGCATAACTGTCAGTGCAATTGCAATTTTGATTGACTTAATAATATCGACGCAGCCTACTATCTAGGCGAGGTCGAATTATTTTATTCTACAGGATGGCACTTGTTATATTTTATTTATATTAATGTAACTGTAGGCGAGTTATTTGCTCAATTAAATAGAGCGCGGAAACAATCATCAGTTAATTTTAGTGCACTTACCGAAACATCTTCTACTTAATTTTATTAACTATATTAAAATTTACCTCTTACTTAAAAAATACAATACAAAGAAGGCGGCGAATTGTTTACACTAGGAGGCTAGTAACCTCCTGACCATGAAAAGCGTGTATGTATACATAATACCATTTGAATTGTACGTGTGGGGTACTAAACATTGAAACTTTTTATCTTTAGCTACTTTTAAAAATTTTGAGATGCTATACTTAAATGAAGAATCGAAAACAATTTTGATAGTAGAAAAATTCAAATTTTTTATCATTCGGAAGCGGCATACACGATGCTTCAGAAGTAATAGGTAAGTACATCGATAGTGAGGTTATTTTGATTTTTATGATCTAAAAATAAATAATCACACTTCGCACCAAGTATGTTTTACGATTTAATTAGTTTGTATGTAATATGGGAGCCATTGTAATACACGATATGGGTAAATATACTGTTTCATGCTTTTAAGTTTCCCAGAACGATTATACTTTAATTTTACCAATAAATTACTACTTTTCGTATAACTCGTTTACCTGAATAGTTTTGTCATCAGTTATTGACTGAACAAATGTTCAGGTAAATTTAATTTATTGTGACATCATATGTGGGAGAATGTATTATATACGATCGCGTTTAAATTATATATTGTAAATATTAGATTATACAGCATTTGTCACACGAATAATTCAGCTTTTTATGGAAGACCAATAATAAAAAATGCATGAGCGTATATGCATAATTTAGAATGACGAAAGGCATTTAAACCGCCCCCTATAATAAACTGCAAAACCAATTACTATAAAAACGCATAATATTCTATTTTATATAAATTCTATGATAACAGATAAAACTAATGTATAATTGAATACCCTTAATACGTTTCTAGTTAAAAAAAAATAACTATATACCCTTGGCAATGTGAAATTTCATTTTACTGTGATATCAATAATTCATAAATTATTTTATTTATACCTTTTAATATATAAATTTATTAAATTATTTTGTTCAAAAGAATAATTTATTCTGTGTAAATATTATCATAATACATAGTATATAATTGAAAGTTTCAGAAATAATAGAAATTCCTATTTTAATTTTCATTTGATTTATTTATTACTTGGTTAATCAGATCTCGGTTAATGGTATTTAATGCTAAAGTAAGTAGGTAGTATTGCGTTATCTTACAATAGCATAACTTTCAATCAAATGATTGTATTACATTGCTAAAATTAATGTTGAATCCTTTACTCTGCATAACTAGTTCAACTTGGTTATTCCATAAGGTATAAGTAAGCAAGGCCGTCGCGTCTAAAAGTGAACTCAGGCTTAAAAAAGTCATTTGCGTTACGGCCAGGAAATAGTAACAGAAATTTAAGAAACCGTATTTGAAAACAATGAAATAGTGAAGTAAAGGAGCGACCAAATGAAACTTCGTACACGGGCGGAAGTAGCCTTAACGACGCCCCTGAGTATAATCACAAAAGGGACTTATTTAATACCCCCAAATGAAGAGAGTACGCGTATTACAATATTTTAGTCAATTTGTAAAGAAATTTACCCAAGGATACCTAGGAGTGTTAGTCCGCCCAGAGAATGGAAAAAACACAACATTTGATCAAATTAAAGTTTTTTCCTTAAAAAAATATGCCATGGACCCCCTGGACCAAAAATTTTGAGATCACGAGGTGATGTTACTGTTCTAAATAACCCAGTTTAACAAATCAACTAGCTCAGTCATCTTGGCGTTCGAAGTCATAGGTTAAATAGAAGCCTTCAAGCAATTTTTTTTTTCTTGAAAAGATTTTGTAATTGTGTTTATGTATACTAGACCGACAGTGCTTCCATAAAAAGAGACACCCAATGAGGTGAAAAGACCCCCCCAAGTACAACACAATAGTGATGAGGGTAAATTTAACTTATTCGGTTTTGACAGTGAAGAAACAGTGAAAAGAAACGCGAATATGAAGTTGAACAAGGAAAATTTATGCTCAACTGTAAAGCACGGTGGCGGCAATGTGATGGTTCATGGGTTCAAACCATGCGCAAGTTTCAATGTATTAATTTAAAACCCAATGTCGAAAAATTAAGCTTGGTACCAGCATGGTAATGATACCCAACAAGCCTCTTATATTGTGAAGAAACGGTTGCTGTATCATAAAAAAAATAACTTAAAACTCATCCCTAGTCACCAGATTTTAATCCTGTTGAGATTTTGTGGCAGAAATTGGAGAAAAAATACGACTACAGCTTATTTTCTCCAAAGAAACCCTGAAAACCATTACTTTCGAAAATAAATGGCATAATATTTCCGAATGAACAACTAAGAAATTAATAGAACCCATACCAAAACGCTTACTTTCGCTAAATTTCGAAAATTGTTAAACCTCCTGGTACTGGTTATGAATAATTCTGTGTCACCAATTTACGTCAACACGTTCTGTTTCTCACAATTTTTCAATAAAGATTTTCTTCAAAATTTTCGTTCTACTCCTATTATATCAATTGCCAAGTTTTCAGGTTACTTAATATAATAAAATTTAAATAAAAATAATCGGGAGTTTCTTTTAGAAAATTGTCCCCCGTATACGTGCACGCGTTAGCTCGAGCTGACTCAGCCAAAAGTTGTTAGTCCACTCATGTGTTAGTACGCTCAGTTAAGCCGACGTAACGGTATAGACCGACCTGAGTTCTAAAAATGTGGTCTGAACACTTAAGGCGATCTTAAAATTGAATGTAGACCCCTTAGGTAAGGGAAGTATGACCTCGGTTCGACCAATCAGGGTTGGGAATACTGCTTTCACTTCGAAATATCTAAATTAAAAACTATAATTAATAAACTATCTTGCTTAGATCAATCTACTGTTAAGCTCGAGCTAACGTGTGCATGTACACGAAACAAATATTGCAATAATTAGTAAGTTTCGTGTTAAATAATTTTGTGAGTCACTGTAAGTAATATTCTGCCGTTATAATATTTGATTGTTCACATAAATATGTGGTAAATCTCCACTATTTACATTATACGGCTGTCAGTACTAGTCAAATTTCACTATTCGTGTTAATACAATGTGACGCTAACTGATCAACAGAAAACCTCTGCTCCATTAATTTTGTACTGAATTATAGTGTCAAACGACCTTTTTTCCAGAGTATTATCATAATGGCGAGTGTGCTCTCTGTGAGTAAGTCATGGCAAATACGTCATGGTGATTAAAAAATAAAATTGATTTTTTTGTGCAATGATCCGAATAATATGTTGGTAGTTCAAAATTACCATTACTTCATTTTTATTTCTTTTACAAGAAGCACAGTTTTTTGTAGGTGATCTAAGGGTTTGGGAAAACTTAAATATTTCGGTCCTTATTTATTCGATCAAGATGGGAAAATAGAAATTTATTCACAAAACAACGATTTACAATATTGCCCTTAAGATATTTTCCCCTAGATGTAATTCTAAAGAGTGTAATTTTGGGGCAATTAAATTTTTGGTCAGTATTTTTATCATTTAATGGTCAGTATATGTTAAAATAAATGGTCAGTATCTAATAATATTTTGGTCAGTATAAATATTTATTAAGTGTCAGTATTTAATTGAATTTTAGTCATTATAAATATTTAAGTGTCAGTATTAAATTCAATTTTGGCCAGTATAATTTATTATTTTGGTCAGTATTATTTATTAATTTGATCAGTATATTTTTGTTATTTTGGCCAGTACACTCTACTGTAAGTTTCAGTAAGATTTTGTTTGATTATTAGATATATTTTTATTTTATTACTTAGCTAATTTTTGTTGTCAGTAATCATTTTTAATAATATAAGAAATTTAAAATAATTATTGTAAAAATTTTATTTCATTAATTTTTAAATTGAAATACGGAATTACTTTTTTTTATTTTTATAATTTATTATAATATAGAAATTATACATAAAATATTTACAAGATTGCAATTAAAAAATATGTATATACAAATAAATTATAATAGTAAAGGAAATGTTATATAATTAATCCACTAGAAGAGCTCGAGTAGCTAATTTTGGCCTTCTCCTTGAACGCTTTTCACCTATAGGTATTTGTTTAGCTGCTGGGGGAGGTTTGACATATTTTAAACGTATAGCCAAGCCTATTATATGCTTGCATATATATTTTTTAAAGAAACCTGGACAAGTGCAGTGGCCATGGATCCAGTTTTCTGTTTGTTTTGGGAGATTCACAAACCATACTTTAAATGCTCTTCGTTTGAACTGATCAAAAGTGTTCCAGCGCATTGCTGATACGGCTGAAATTTCCTCCTCCGTAACAGTAAGTTCTTCATTGGATAGACAAAAATATTGAATTGAATCTTCGCATGTCATTGATGAAACTCAGATCTAGAAAGGGGGGTGGGACTGCAAGGATGTCTGTCCCGAGTGGTAACTAAAAGAGCTCCAAATTCATATATTTTAACTTTTAAACTTATTTGATCTTCAAACTCAAATGATGTAGAAAGGAAAAGCCAATAAAAAGGAAAAAATATTTATAAAATGAGAAATAATATTTCGCAAGTAGTGGCCATTTTCTGTTCCGCACATTCATGCTCATTTCATACATTTTCCATAACTTTTGCTTTTTATGTGTTTTTAATTTAAATGTTGTTTTTTCAGCTCGGACATGGTCGCTGGCTTATTGACGTACAACTGTTTCTTTCAAATAAAAGCATTCAAACCATAACAATCGTTTTGCGTCACCCTGTATATACTGATATGTTTAAAATAATGACCATTTATTTAAAATACTGACCATTTATTTAAAATACTGACCATTTATTTAAAATACTGACCATTTATTTAAAATACTGACCATTTAATTTAAAATACTGACCATTTAATTTAAAATACTGACCATTTATTAAAAATACTGACCAAAAGTATTATAAAATATTGACCAAGTAAATACAAGCCTAATTTTGGTCTTAACTTTTTACTCTCTGTTTAAAATAATATCATCTTCGAGGAGAAGTTTATGCAGAAAGGAAAATATTTTAAAGGCCATTTTTTTTACGGAAAGGTAGAAATCAGTTGTATTTGCACCCCAAATATTAACCCAAAGACAAATTTCTTTTCAAAGTTTGAAAATAAAAATGAGGCACTTTCAACACTTAATGACGTGTCCATAGTCTGGTTGAGATACCAAGTATGCAAAAAATGCACATTTTCATGACCTTTTATATTTAATTTTTGGATTAAAAAATGCTTGGAGTAAATTGGCAACAATAAACTTCCATTTGATAAATCCACGACCCTGATGAATTAACAATATTACGAATACATAGCGCATGTTTCTGACTATTATATTTTCAAATCTCTTATTTTTATTGAAAAAATATCTAAGCATTTATTAAAATCTTGTTAGTGTTTACAAAATCTTTTTTACTTAAGAGTTTACAAAATGTCAATAATAGCATAGTCTAAAAGAAAAGTTACAAGTTTCCTACAATAGTATGTAATTATGATAGAACGCTTACTGTAAAAAACGTCTGTAATATAAAATATTAAAAATAAAATCTTTTTTATTTATTTGGGCATGCCAGAACTAACTAATGCGTTTTTTAAAAATATGTCGTCGGTGAAAATGATTATTATAATATGTTTAAATGCAACTTCTAATGAGTTTCAGATGCATTTGTTCTGCTTATCAACCTAACTTTTGATTATCCTGAGTTTACTGCTAAATTTTAAACAGCAAGTAGGTTTTATTTTGTTTGATATTGAAAATGAATGTGATCAAAGAATACAAGACATTTTGGGAAATAATGTAACTACAACGGATGAAAAATTATACCGAGAGTTACAAGATTCCAAAATTTCTCGACTTACGAGCTAAAATATCGAAACAAGTGTAGTTTAGTGGGATTTGGATGTTGTTATCAACATTAACCTGTAAATTACTATTTGTAATTAGACCATTTGCAAGCTACCCTTGGAGGAAAAGAAAAACAACACAACGTACTCACTTATTATGAGGATAAAAAAAAGTTAGTAGAATTTGGAAACGATCAGCCATCCTACGTAAGAAAATTTCGAAAAAATTATAAGAGCTGCGGCTCATGATATCAAAAACCCACTGCATAGGCCAGTTCTTCAAAGCAAAGTTTTTGTTTATACCAAAAAGCACAAGTTAATCAAAGAGTAATTTGAACTAATAAAAATAATTATCATTTTTATTTAAGAACGGCTATATTAAATTAAACATGGTCCAGCTTATTTGGTTACGAAAATGTGAGAAAATTATCCACTTTAAAAAGGAACCAATTAAATTTCAATATAAGGGTAGTGAAATAATGAGAACATTGGTATCCACATGTTTCAAAATAAATAAATCTTTTTCCCGATTTCATGTTACTTCATAATTTATGAATTATCTGTCTTATAGGTTAATATTTTATGCATTTAATACGAGTAAAACAAAAGTTTTGTAATAGCTATTCTCGAATAAATAATTGAAGGTTTTCGACCAAGTACTTACTTTTCTATACATATACTACTTACTTTTTACTTTTAAAAGAATTAAAATATTTATTTAACAATAACTTTGTCATAAGGTTTTCCATACAAAGTTTAATCTATTCGAGTTATTTATTCAGTTCGAAACTTTCTATACAAAGAATAATCGATGTAAGAAAATTATTTATAAATTAAGTTATTATCTGGTATTTCGAAAAAAGTTATTAGATAATACGATAATAGGAAGAAGAATCTAAACTTCTATAAACAAGTGACAATTGAAAGTAGCAGCTTGGTAGTCATAAACTGGCAGGTAATCAAACCCTCCCTGGAGCTACTATATTAATGTCTCAACACGCCATTCCACACCTGCTTTAATTTTCAAATTAAAAACCACACATTATGGAAAAGTCGACTTGTAAGGCTAATGAAAATGACTAAATCAAAAAGTGTACATGTTCTCAAGATCTCTTTTGTTTTAAAATACAACATATTATTTTCCAATGTTATTATTATAGGTAAAAGAAAAATTCATAAAAAATTTAATCTATTAAGTAATTTTGCGCGAGTATATATGCAATGTTTGGCGCTCTGCCAAATACTAGAATTTTTATAGGCGAAGTAATTCGTAAGTATTGGAATACATACTGTTTATACCGCTGATGGAAAAATAAAAGTTATTAAACTTGGGAGTACTTATGTAGGTACATATATGGCAGAATATATAAAATTATATATTTATTTAATATAGCGGGGCAAGAATTGTTTGTTCAAAAAAATCGTTATTATCTATTATCGAATTATTTCTTCTAGCATCAGTCGATTAACACATTGTTAAGATTCGTATAAAGAAAAAGATTTCATCGATCGTGGCTTAAATTTTGAAAAAGTGATATTGTATAATTTGTTATTTATTGCAACAAAAGAGTCGACAGTTTCATTATTTGACAAAGTTATTCGAGCAGAGCAAAAAATATTTTTTATGTGTCGATAAAAGCACAAAAATTTTGAAATAATAAAAAATGATGGGAAATGAAATAAAATGTAAAGAATCGTTCAGTACGTCTATGATCAAAAGCTGCCTCCCTATAAATGCAGCTCAACGTTGCACACGATTTATTTTATGTGTATATTAAACAGTTTTAATGTATTTTGTAACTAAGTTTATATTGTAAAGCGAGGGTGCTAGGAATATTAATGCCTCGTTTTTTACAAGCGAGATAATGTGTTATTGTCAAGTTTGAAACAATGTAACATTATTATAGAACACATTTTAGCTTCTATCGTGTAACGAACGCTATGTACCAGTATTTCCTAATAAATCGAATTTATATAATTGGAGAACAGATTCAGAAAATATTAAACATACAAATGAAATATTTTACAAAGTTCTATTGTTTCAAAATGAAATGCAAATGGAAGTAAAAAAAAAGAAAATAATAAAACAAAAAATATTGTATACGAGTACATTCTATGGAGCAAGTATAGGTGTAAATAATATGAGATGTTAAATAATGGTTACCTACTATATATATTTTTCTTTATAATAAGTATGGACTGTTGAAGGTATGCATGCATACATATAGCATAATACTACATGTATACCTACCTACCTACTAAGAATGCACAGTTCTCTTGGATGCAACAAAATAAAAACAAAGTTGATATACCTGAGAACCTATTTATAATGCAATTATAAGGCAATCAATAATTTTAAAGAAAATTATATTATGCGCAATAATTTTAATAACATTAATTACCAACAATTTCATACTGAAATAACACAATAAAATACAAAACTACAAGAATAAATTTGTATGATTTTGTTATAAAAGTATGGTATTACGTGGGAACAACATGATGTAGTAATGTTTTTTAATAAAGTATAATGTAATTATATTTAAATAAAATTTAATAGTAATTGCGTGTTATTTATTCTGGGTAAATAAGTAATAAAAGTTTATTCAGAGAAAACTCATTAATCTTCATTTTAAATAATGTAAATCTAGGTTATCTTTATCTTTATTTCGAAAGAAATTTTTAGACATTTATTAATTAGTCTAAAAAGTAATTACCGCAAATGAACTTGTTACTCTATCTCGGTATACCTACCTCCACTTGACATTTTATAATACAATTCAACTTGAAAGAAAAGTATCCCGACTCTCAAGATATAAAAATAATCTTATTGTCCAGGAAAATTCTCAATGGTGGCCATATTAGTTTATCATTTTTAATTTTACAATTTACAATTTTTTACGCACCAAACTTCGAGTTCCATTATTTAGGGTCGACGTTTATATGTGCGCGTCCGTCCTGTGAGAAAGCATTAATTTAAAACATAAAATTGTTTCAAAATTACTCGGAACTAATTGAACAAGAACAAAAATTAAGAAGGATTCGTTATTCACCTGGAAGGAAGTAGAGAAAAATAAAATTGGCAATGTGCAATCATGGTATTCCATTTGGTTGTTTTTTCTTCTTTGCATCAAATCTTATCGCGCGTATGTTCTTGGTTTTGAAAACATCCATTACTTTTTACAAAATGTAAACCCATATAGTAGGGGATATGGGTTGTATAATAATAAAAGGTTATTATACATAATTAAAAGTAGCCTACGCATCTGTCAAATTTGTCATAATTACAATATAAAGAATGTACAAATAAATAACCAACCATATACCATTAACCATAATTATACATATACCTTCTTCCAGATGGAAGTCGGATTTAAAACATAAAATAAATTTAGTAATAAATACTATTTGAAACTTGCCCTACGCCCCCATCAAGCGTCAGGATATTAGACATAATTTGAAAACATTCTGATAATTCTAACTGCATACTAAAAATTTAGCTTGTACATTCCAACCCAAAATTGCACATGTAACTAGCACCTGTTAGTGCATGGTCCACGAACTTTACACGACTCATAAAGTAAAATATTAATATAACATCTACAAGAAGTAGGTACCCATAAAGTATTTTATATTTAAAACGTTTAAGAAAGCTTTTAGCAAAACCTTTTACAGTTTAATTGTACCATACTTGAAGTTGAGTTTTGTTATTTTTCTTGTTAATTTTAAGTTATCGCTTTTTAGTACACATTCCACCATCTCCATAAATAATGAAATTAATGTTCTACAACAAAATGAAATTTTGTATTTCATTAGCGAATTGGTTCAGAAAATAAATTTAAAATTAAAGTTAAGACAGACTTTACCACATCGTTACCATTTTATAGTGATGGTATAAACTATATTTTAATAGAAAAAAAAAAAAAAAGTAAATAAAGCAATTATCTATCTAAACATCAAAATGTAATTTGAACTTCTTTTTTTTTATTATAAATTTGGATGATACACGTAGTTGAGGTTAAAAATGTAGGTACCTACAATTTAAATAATTTACGTGCTTCAACATTAATTATTATAATTTATATTTTTCATTAAGGATAAAAAACAAGGACATTTTTAGTAAAGATTATAAAAATGAACCACAAACTTAAAAGTAGCCTGAAACAATTCTCCCCTAAAGGTCGTTAATTATAATTATTAAAAAGCAGGTGAGCTGTCGACAGTATAAAAATATTGATTGGTAGGTATTACAATGGAAAAGAGTGGCGATAACATTTTATTGTGCCGACGATAATTTTGTATTTTTTATAAAACACTTTTTGTATTGCTAAATTTAAATATTAATCAAAAACTTTTTAGTTTAATTTCCAGTGCTCAACGTTGCAGAAAAGTTTTATAATAAAACTTGAGTTTGCTGTGCAAGCAATTATCTATTATATTTTATCTGCATCAAACTTAAATTAATTTTCATATACAAGGCCGACTAAAAATATAGTGGCAATATTGAACTCGCAAAATTAACTATTCTTAACATAAAAGATATTGGTTTTACAAAACTTATTATCGAAAAAGTTTAAATTTGAGTTGGTAGAAAAAATCGTTAACATTTAAAAATACAATTCCTTCAATTTGAAATTATAATTGTCTGGTGGTGTAAAATGGTACAATGTTTTTGAAACTCACCATAAATAATACCTTCTTCGAGCAACCTTATAAGCTAACATGTTAATTACAATGTTTATATTAAAAAAATGTCAGTTTATATGTAATAAGTAGTAAATTATTTAATAATCGTAATTACACATACTTCTACAAAAATAAACACCAACATTAAAATATATTTCAGGTACAGAATGTATTACAACGCTAAAATAAAATATGTATCACGCCTCAGGAAAATTAAGATGTTTACTTATTTGTTTCATACATAATTGAGTAGGTTATTCCTTACACCAGAAGTTCAAGTACCTACAGTAAGTATTTCAAATCAATCACCCTTCGTGGCTAAATATGAAAAATATGTAGCAATTTATTAATCTGATTAACGTTATTCGTTTTATTATTTGTTTTCTTTTTCAGAAAAAATGAAGACAAGTTTTTGCTTAAGTACATAGAAACTGGTATGGCCAATAACCAAGCAGGTTCCATCAGGTATCCACAATATAAAAATTTAACTAATATTGAATTGCAAATGCATTAAATACATAAGCAAAAACCTGAAAATTGAATCATAATATTGTATTTTGATTTCATAAGTTGTGGTAGTCTGGTAGATTTGTGTTCAAGTTACTTTTCGACACCCTGTATATTAGGTATCAAGATACCAGTTCTTAGGAAATATATTATGGGCTATATTTTTCACTCCCTTCCAAGTGTCATAACGACATTCCGATATGAAGATTCAAATTTTGTGAATGTCGTAACTTCAAAATGTCATGTAGCTATTAGCTATGATACCGAAAGATAATCATAATGTGTAAACAATTAATAAGTTCGGTGTGGAGGCAAAATATTGGGCTGTGGACCCGAAAGTAGCGAGTTCAAATATCATCAATTCCCAAAAGTATTTGTGCCGTAGTTTGGATTCCACGTTAGCTATACCTATGTATGTGCTAACTATGTTAGTCGTAAGTAAATCCCTTAGATGCCGTTCAAAAATTCCTCTCTGCTTGTAACACCAATCAAATTTAAAATAAATTGTTCTTGTGTGAAGTTCCTAGCTTTAGCTTACAATATTTCAAATGATGTACCTATACCAAATACTAATATAATATTTAAAATATAACAGTTATTACCTAATAAAATATTTAAAATAATGTACCTAATGTAATTTTTAAAATATTATAACATTTATTTATTTATAACTTACATAGTTACTTATTTATACTTTTGATATAAATAAAATAATATGTTGTGCTTTCAAATTTTTATTTGATATTACTGTTCCTAATATATTATTTATATTACTTATTAGTATTAAGTATATAAATACATTACAATTTAAAAGTTCCGCAAATGTAATCCATAAATTTATCGTATTTTAATCCAATCAAAATATAAACAAATATTTTTACTATCAATGACTAATAAATATACACCATTTTATGTTATTTATCATAAATAAACTGATAATTTAATAAACATAAATTGCACTTTTTCACTCAATTAAAAATTATGCCTATTTATTTATTATCATTGTACTAGCTATCAATACATCAATTTAAAAATAAAAAAACCTACATTGTAATAAATTTGACCAACATAATTTTACTTCTCATAAAGGTGGGTATAGTAGGTACGTAAAAAGTCCATGAAATTCTAATAAATTACTTATATAACAGGGGCAAGACAAAATATTTAAACAGCTTCATCCAGTGACATTTACATATACCTATGTATATGCCAATAAATAAATTTAGTCTAAATCCTAAAATGTTCCACATTATGTAATGATTAATAAATAATCACGACTGTCTCACACATCCACTACCTATATAACTAATTTCGTATCTTCCCAAAAGAAAAAAACAACAAACGCAGTCAGTGATAAAAACTGAAAGTAGCAAATCCGAAAATCCATAAACTTCGTTGATTTACCAATTTATCGGCCAGCTGTTACGTAATGGAAGCTAGGGCGGGGTTCACGACGATAACAAGAAAATCAACATTTTAAAGAATAATTCACGTTACCATTCAGTTTCAAATAGTTTCCAAATGACAAAATAAAAATGGTTAAAACATATGTTCAGCATAATCAATTTCAAATTTACGACCACACGCAACGATTAAAAAGTCGACAAAAATGTTTATTGCACTTTTAAAATTCTTATGATCACACTTAAAGACTCACTTAAGTAGCAGAAAGCTTTTTCGATATGGTGTTAAAAATAATTGTAACTTTAAAATTTTTTTCGATGGGCGATCAAAATTATACTATCTACCTTGAGGGTTGCCATAATAAATAATTGATTTATCAAGTTCTATTGGATCTATTGAAATAACTTATATCCCAGATACTTTAGGATTAGCATCACCAAGAAACCCATGAAGTACGTTCAAAAAAAGACTGGAAAAATTCAATGACAATTTTTTTTTAATATTAGTTATTTAATTTTAGCAATTAATTCAATTAAAACACCGCCCAAGAATACAATTATGAATTTAATGAAATACAATTTTTTATTACCTATAATATTATACAGTAGTAGGTACTACAGTTTCAGATGTTTTAAAAAGTTTAGAAAACTTTAGTCAAAAAATTATGTTATTGAAGTGAAACTTTTGGGAACGAGAAAAAAATAAAAATATCTGAGGTTAATTGGCAAATTTTATTGATTGAATAAAATTAAATCCTGATATTTTGATATTTTTAAAACTTTCAGAAAAAAATATTATTAAATATTCAAAAGACAACTTTTTGAAATTAAAATAGAATCATCAAAACTTAAATTTAATGGGATAATTAAATAAAAAATTAGCTCCCTCACTTTTCTAGAACAATTATTGCCTGAATCCATCAATATAGTGGATAATTGTGATTTAATATATTTTATGGCTATTTATAATAAAAAATTTAATATTAGAACTACCTATATTATAAAAATTAATTTTTAATAAAGAGATTTTATTAACGTTATTGGCACAGTCAAGGTAATTGTAAAATCAACTTTGGAACAGAAAATAAAATTTAGATAAAATAATTATTATTTACTATAATTAATACGAGTAGGTACTACATATAAATAACAAAAAAATAATAATCAATATGCCTATATCTACGTCTAGGTGTTTAACAATGTCACAACATTCACAACAAGGAGAAAATATTCTCTCGGCGATAATAATAAATGAATAGTAAATAATACCCTATTGCTTATAAAATATTTTCGGGCAACAAAATAAAGAAATATTATGTATTTAATATTACTCTGGAAAAAAAGTAATGTCGTTATTTTATTAACATGTGATAAACATCTAATAACTAACTTGTCTGAAGTATCAGTTAAGATTTTGACACATTTAATTTTATTTGTCAATTTGAAGCAAGAAAATTTGTTTCAAGATGAAAATATTAATTTTTTTCTTGGTTTTTCAAAAAATATTGCAGAATAAAACTAAGCATAAATGAACAATAATATTATAATATAATAATTAAATCGCTAATGGGCCCTTTTAATAAAATTATAAAAAATTAATTTTATAGAAAATGTTATTTTGTACAAAAAAGTCCAAGACATCGAAAGTCGCAGCAAACTGCTTCTAATAAATAATTTATGTTATATCATAGCTTTAAAGAAATATGGTGACAGTATATTTATACGTAATAAATAAGTAATAAATAATTCTTTTGTTCAAAGACAATTTCAGTCAATAAAAAAAAAAATTAAATGTAGCCCTCTACGTGAGATGTTGTAACCTGCGATTTTTAAATTTAAGTCTCGTTGGATATTAGTTTGAATTTTTCAGTAAAATTTGCTTTTCGCGGTTGGTACCGGATATCTTGAAACCAGCAGTCTGGCGTAAATCAAACACGGATGACTGTAGCGCGGAAAACCGCGGTTCAAATCCTGATTGCGTCTGAAATTTGCTATGATCTAAAGAGTCCAATATCGATCTGTGGACTATGGGGAAGGCAACGGGAAACCACCCCATTAATATTTCCCTAGTAAAAGACATCTTGGCTTTAGCCAGTAGGATCTTACCAACGTCCGATATCGGATACGGTACTCAAAAGAAGAAGAAGACCGGATATCTAAGACCTTTCTTTTTGAGACAATTTGAAAAAAGATAGATAATTGATTTTTATGAACCGTCAAGGTGACTTAGATTGAATTCGAATAAGGCTCTGGCCACACGTGCAGTAAAATGACGCTGGCAGCAGCAGTAAAAGCGCAAGAAGGCGCATTTTCAAGGTAATGCCGATACAAGTGCATTGCAAAGCTGCGACATTACCTTTCATTTACCTTGAGAATGGGCGTTCCAGCAGTTTTACTGCTGCTGCCAGCGGCATTCTACTGCACGTGTGGTCAGAGCCTAAGAGTTGGAAGTTTATAGTTTTCATTGGCGTTCTGGGTATATCTTAAGACTTATTAAATTTTTTCTTGTTGACTGGTAGGAGTCGTTTCTTTATACTACCGTCCCTAACCGTTTTTGCGATACAATAATTTAATCACAATCACGTTAGAAGGAGAAGCTGTTTTGAAAATTATTTTGGAAATTCCATTTTTTTTGGTTAGAAGTTTAGAAGTGTCTCGTATAGGTCTTTTTGTTCTGAAGTTGCAACAAAGCAATTATTCATTCCTTTAGGTCCACGAATCTGAAGAACTGCAAGAGTGTACGAGTGGCAGTTGTATTTGAAAACATCTTAGTCAACAAGTTTTCTAATTCGGACCAAAATTGGTTGTCAAGGACAGTGGCGTGCAAAAGTTCGACAAGTCAATCGCGAAACCAGGAAGTACGCTGGGGAAAAAAACCACTTATCACTATTTATCATCCTAAATTTCTTTTGTGCTTGCTTTAAGTACGTTTTAAAAAATCAACGTGCTTGCTTGTACAATATAATAACTTTTATTTATGGGCCAGCTTTATTTATTAATCCTTCTTTAGCTCTCACGATTTTGAGTAAACAGCAAGAGTTGGGTAGCGGAAAAAAATCGTGTGACGCCGGGTATTCATCTTTTATTATTCAGGACATTTTAACCTAAATTTCAGGGCTAGCCGAAGCTCCGCTCCCATTATAAAGCTGACACTCGTAGTGTTTTATTTTTTCCACACGCCCTTTTGTGCGCCACAGTAGGATTGGGAAGAAAGTCGCGTTAACAATACTTACAGATTATTTTGTCTATTTAGAGTAATTTTTCCTACAAAATTTTGATCAGGTTCGTCAGTTCTTTTGAATAATATGAGAATTATTGTCTGTTTATTGATATGGTATCAGATGAATTCATTGTTGAACTTACACCGATTTCTTCTATTCTTAACACTGTAAACTATAGACAAAGAATGTTCAAATACCTACAATATAGTCTATACCTATTACAGTCTATAGACAGGAACAGAGAAATTAGTGTGTAGGAATAATTTTAGTTATAAGGAAGACCATCTTATAAACCACAACATCGTGCTAAACAAACTTAAAAGGTATGAAGTATTGGGTTCCTCGTGGTCTGTTACTATTATACACCAATAGCATTCGTTCCGTTGAAGGTGTAGTTGGTGCCATGGTGTCCTCAAAAATCCCCAAATGAAGAGTGATTTTTAAAACTCTACATAGAAGAGCAGTTTTTTGGCTGGATTCTTAAATCCAATACGAAAAGATGGCTTAGAGAAGTTTCTGGGCTTGAAAGTGGAGCAACATAATATTGTGTACCTGAGTGATAATAAAATATTAGCAGTTTCAGAGTAATAATTCAAAAATGATCGATTGGCAATTAATAGTTCATAAAGCATCAGTATAGTGTAATGTGAATTTCAAACTAATTATTTTGAGGTGTTTGGGAAACCCTATAAACCTACAAAAGCACTTGAATGTTGCCACATTACATGGTTTTGTGCTGCTCTAATCAGCCGCCCCTTCAATTCAAAAAGGTTTCATTTTTAAACCATTGGATAGCCGAGTAGCTTCCAAAGTTTTGGCGGTATTTTAAATGTAGATGAAAGATTGAAGCATTGGTACTGCAACCCAGGATGCATCTGATGAGACTATACCGTAAAGGTAAAAGTTGAAATAGGCGATAATGAAATGAGGGTAGCTTATGTTTTAAGAAATGTTTTTGCATATCATGAGCTATGCTGAGGAAGCGCTCGGCTAATGGCTAATGAGAAGGATATATATCTATCTTCAGATAGATTACCTACAACCAATAAGCTGTAATTTTAAATGATTTCATTTTGCCTAGTTACTTTAGAAGGTGTATCGTAATTTTATAATAAGGATTTTAATGATATTTCGTAAATTTTGGTCTAACTTGAGGATGATTGCCTCTATAATTATTAAGTTTCGCGGTTGATATTTTGGCAATATCGTCCACAAAGATTTTTTATTAGAATTTTTTTCAACTCGGCGTACCACCTATACAAATTTGTTGTGTTAACCGTACCATAATAGATTTCCATAGCTTTTTTTAAATATGACTTTGCTTAAATTGCCCCCCACAAATCGAAAAATAAAGAATGATGTAATTTCATTTTACTTCTTATTTGACGTTCAAAAAAAGTATGCTAAACTAAAAATTAGGCATCTTAATGAAAAAATATAGATTTGATCTCGTGTAAAAAATTGCGCCTGATTCCACAGTACTGCTTATCATAGTGCAAATATAAAATTTGTCGGCAATATTTTTTCAGACAAAATACAAAGTTTAACATTTAAATTAAAAAATTATGAGACAAGAGTGTTGACCGAAATCAGATTGCAGACATAACACAATAAAACTAAACTGATAAAAACACAGTGTCATCGTTGGAACTGAAAATCTAGGTAAAAGATAGTTAGTTGATTTGTTGATGTTAAATGTAACAATTTGACAAAAACAGGTTTTATTACACCTCATTGGGACCCAAGTTTATAGAAATAATAACAGCAATTTTATTATTATTCATCCCATTTATGGATTCATTAGGTGTTAATTTGATTGCAATTCACAAATTGCATTATTTGGTCGACTTTTACGTAACGTCAACATAATGTTAAATTTACTACCAATCTAAACAATCACCAAAAGGCAACTGACAATAAGTTGAACCTATAAATAGAATTTACGTTTACGAATGAAGATAAAATAAGACGGCTGATTTATAAATAGCAAAACAATGATTAGGTGATTATGGTTCGAGGAGTCAATGAATGAAAGAGATCACAGAAGTTTGTTAAATTAGCAAATAATTAAAATGGACGTATACAAAAATGTAACGATAAAATTTACATTTACACAACAATTCCCATTTTTCAACATCCCTTCAACTGCTTCGTCCGTGTACTTATTATAAAAAAAAAATATGCTACATTGAAAAGGATTAGAAATTATCGTTCAACATAAAATTGATAGATGCGTGTTTCCTTTTCATAGTGAAGTGAACCTAATAAAGTAGCAAAGAAGCGTACAAAAGCTGCTGACATCTGGCAAGTTCGGCGGGGGAGTTTGAAACATAAACGCGCGCCCGCGGTGGAACTGTTTTCCCTTTCGACGCGTATATTTTTATCAAGAGATGCAATGGATATTTTTAGACACAATTTTTGTGGGCAATTTTAAACATTTCTCTATTTACTTGGAAATAGGTATAAAAAATATCTTTCATTAACGCTTTCTTTTGGTCAAATTATGATGGGATTTTTTAATTTTCAGTTATTGAAATGCAAAAATGCTTAAGATAAACTTACCCTTTCCTCCTCGCGAATCATTTCTGCTATACCGGGCTTGATTTCCATATCGTCTGACGCGTGAGATTGTAAACTTTGAGGTTGCGGTGGCAATGGCAAGGTCAACGGTAACGGTTCCGGTCCTCCAGGTGTTGGTACGGGTGTCGCGGAAGGTGCAGGTGACATTTCTACAGAGGGTGGCGGGTCGGGCATTTCAGTATTTCCGCTTTCAGCTGGACTACTCAAACTACTGTGTTCACCTGAAAGTTGTCGTCGCTTTTTTGCACGTGGCGGTATATCACCGTCTTGACGATTTTCCCAATCACTACCATTATTAATAGACTTTGTTAATGTTTTTGTACTAGTAAGTTCGGCTGAAGGGTTAACCATATCTTGCTCGCCGTTGACATCGGCTAAGCCACGAATTTTAAGCGATTCGGCGACCCTTAATAAGGGTCCAATTTGTTCTTGCGACACATTTATTTCACCTTTATACATAAACTCGACCACCGCTTTAAGTTCGGGCCATTTAATGTCTTTCATTATCACGATGGGGTGTTGACAGGGGTTATCGAAAAATAGGGACTGAAAATAAGGGCTGCATGCCGAGAGAACCATTTTATGCGCTTTCACAGAATTACCATCACATGCTAAAGTAACGTCCACAAACGATTCACTCTGAAGAAGTTGGTCGAAGACGCTGGTAAGATTAGTCTGGTAATTATTCCAGCGCAGGCAGAACTGCTGCGGCGACTCGGAGTTGTGCTGCATTGTCACCTGCAAGTTTTATTACGTCTTAAAACACACACAAAACAAAAATAGTAACCAAAGAAATTGTCTTTGCAAAGCGCGAACACGTGGATATCGATATCTTAACGTAGTTTGTATACACAGATAAACTCAACGCGTCTACACCGAGACTGACAAAATCCTAGCGGCAAGAATCGCGGGAGGGCCGATAACGCCTTCCCGCGCACGCCTTACCCCCACTGATATGCAAAAACGCCCCCACTCCTCCTACCACCCACAAACCGCGTGGTTTTACCACACGACACTCGCCACTAGAACTAATTCTCCGATTTTATAATTATAACCACCTCAAATATGGACCAAATTATCAAATACATATCTATTAAACAATAAAATTTATCATATTATCTCGCTTAAGAATATTTCATGTTGATTATGCTCGTATCATAAATCAACAAGAATTTACCTAATGGTCAATAAGAGAAAAATGCCTTATTCCTATTAATAAATACAAAAATTATGATTAGTTATTGCAAAAGTTGCAAAATATTATTTTAATTAAAATTCTAGATTCCACTTAAATCTAAATTTTCTGCTTAATTTTGATTCTGACCGTTAACTTCTAATAAATAATATTTCCACTGATCGCTAGATTTCAATTCAATTTAAATTTAGTTCAAAAAATTATCAATTCTAATAAATAAATGTCTAGGGTAGGCAGGTTTCGAAATTTATTCTATGGTAATACCTTCGACACACTGAAACTTAATGATGATCAATTTGTTTTAAATCTGTGATTCGTCAATAATTTAATTTATTAAATAGCTTAAAATAAGCGTTGAGTAAACATCTAAATGAAGAGCAGGTAGTTAAAGAATTCAATCAGAAAGAATCATTAATGATCATTAACTTGGTATAGTGTGCGAAGTTATAATATAAGCTCCACAGGGTGAAAAAATTACCAATTTATTTAATAATTTATAAAATTTCATGCTTTCACCTAATGCTTTTTTTTTAATTTTAAACAGTGGTAGTATATTTAAAAAAAGTAAGTTAAAATAGCAGTTAATTTGCGTGAAAGTATTGTTACGTTTTAGCAGATATGTTTTAACACCTGGAATTTTTGACAATATCTAGATTATTATATAGTATAGCTATAATAACTACACGAACACCTGCGGCAATTTTAGGGTTCTTTTTTAATTTAAAAATTTAATGGCGTCAATAATTTACTCATACCAATACTTATAATACCTATACATATTGATTTATAACTTGGAATCGTGAAAATTTTACTGGGTAGGTACCTACTATAATATAAAATCTAAAACAATTTATTTCTCGATATACTTAGGTTAAACTTGGACTATACAAGTCAACCTTATTAGTAAAATACTTTACTTAAACGAAAAATTTATTAATATAGATCTTACATACATAGAGCAAACTTCATTTGATGGGGCCTAAATAAGTAGTATAAGTATTAATAATGGAAACCCTCTTAATTGGATGAATATTTACTTCCGCTTATAATAGACCAATTTATTGAACTCAAAATGGTTTTTTATAAGCGCGGACTATCCTGGATTCAAACCAGTGCAGTATTTGGATTGGAGATAAAATCATATGCCGAAGTTATCCCAGGTAGCACATAATATTGAGGCAATATTGCCCCAATATAGCGCCAATATAGAATGTTGGTGCAATATTGCAATATTCAGCCAATTTTGGTGCAATATTGTTTTCCAATATTGGAGCAATATATGATAACAATATTGACTACATCTTGGTGAAATATTGTACCATCGACTCATGAGCGTCTTTAATTTAAAAGTTCTAAGCCAAAAAACACATTTTGCAGATTTAGATTTTTTTTAAACTTTTAGTTCCAGGTAGCACACTATATGTTATATGAAAAAGTTTAACATCTCGATATTGGGGCAATATTGATTTCAATATTGCACCAATATTGCGCCAACATAGTGTGCTACCTGGGATTCTTTGCGATTAAACAAGACCAAAGAGTTACAATTCAAAACTGCAGAAAATGGAGCGATACCAGGGGAGGACTTAGCAAAGTGAATAGAATTCTACAGTAAACATTGAAAATAAAAATTGACCAATAGGTAATAATATTAAAAACGGTAAAATGAGTTCTGAACCAATTTTAGACTTTGAAGAGGAGTAAATATTAAGTTTAAAGTTATTAAGTATAAACCACAACAGTGGTTAAAAAGTTACAGAACGGAAAATCCGGGTTTGAATCGCGGACTTCCACGGAATTTCTTAGCATCGATATGCTATTCATTTATATAAGAATTGGTTCAATATTCACCCAAGTTTGCCTAATTGACAAAATGTATAAGCCAAAAGAATAGAAAAGAAAATTAGTTTGAGCATCTATCTCATCTTCCCGAAAAGAAGTGGCTAAATTAAATGAGGTTAAAATAATTGAACAAATAATTTACTTAAATTATTGTTTAACACAAAGGCAAGAAAATTTACTATTAAGAAATATCCATGGGGCGTTTTCTAGAGCCGCAACGAGGGTAAAAAGCACCTGTGGCAAGCGGTTTACTTTACACTAGCCCCCCTTCCCCGTTCAAAACAAAGATTTCTTTAAATGTTAAATAAATATTAAAGGGTAGTTCACAACTACATGATTTATCATATGACTTAGTCATAAGAAAAGTCATGGCTAAAATCATACCATCACAACAGCCAATCATAAAAGCCATAACTTCTATAATATCAAAAATCATATAGTGTGAACGTAAAAAAATCCCTCATATGAGAAGTCATGTGACAAGTCATATGATAAATCATGTAGTGTGAACTACCCTTAATGCAATAAAAGCATCATAAGCCAAAACAAATTTCATGATTTTTATTAAGCAACGAACAAATTAATAGGTATAGTAGTACTACCTACTACCTATCTAATAAAGTAGAAATATTCCATTTTTAAAAAAAGAGACTTGATCTCTTGCTTTTTAACCTCATCGACGCGGGGGGTCTATTAAAAATTAAATATTATTTTTTCCTATAAAAACTAAATAATGGTGGTCTTATAACCTTTTTGTGCACTCTGCGAAAAATCATTTTTTCTCCTTATCCAACATAAATGACATTACACACCCCGTTTTTTCAATTGTTTAAAATTTAAAAATTTAAATGTTTAAAAAAAATTTTTTTTTTATTTTTTTTAAGAACATAAAGTAGGTCCATCATACCTGATTTTGCATTACTTTTAAGTGCTTCTTCTTTTCCTAGTTTAAGAAAGGCAATCACGTTTTTTCACATTTTAAGGGATATACCCTTAAAATGTGAAAAAACAGGAGTAATACCGCGGGTCAGGGTAGAGTATGAAATACCCCCCAGCCCACAGTGCAAGGCAGTAATGAGATGACTATTTAAAATTGATAAAGATGCAAATTAAATTCTTGAGAATACATCTTTTTCGTACTTACGACTGAGGGTATTTCGTACTGCGGGGTACTTCATACCCTCCAGACCCCCCGATGTCTGATTGTTAACTTTTAAAAGTGTTCTCCAGATCAGGGAAAGATGTTTTCAAGAATATCAACTACATAATAACTTACTTAATTTTATCTAGAGTTTTCAGTGTTTTTTTCTATTTTCTAGGGTACCTTTTACCCCCCCCCCCCCACTTATTTTGCGCCTCGATTCGGTACGGCCGTGGCCTGCACTATACCCTTAAAAAGCCCCGCTTACGGCTCTGTGTTTTTCCATTAGCTTCCCCACATCCCATAGATCCATCTTGAACGTTAGAACAGAGTAGATGTTTTTCTTGCATTTAATTTATTTTATTTTCTTCTTGCATCATTTCTGCGGCTTGATTTGATGAATTTTAAGAATATCTTTGAATATTTTGATTATTGGTAAAAATTGCAAAATCTAAAAAGATGACAGTGGTCTTTATGACTTTAGCTTAAATATTGACTATTTTCATACTACTAATATGAAAACTAATAGTTCCTTATAATTTACAAAGACGTTGTTACAGGCCAGTCAAAATAGTCAAAACAAAATTTCCAACAGGGCAAAAATCGGTACAGACTATAAAAATAGCATTTCAAATGAGTCGTCAAAAGTTCCCAATCGATTCTACCTCTTCGTAAATTTTTATTCACGATCAAAAGTCAAATAATCAGTGCGAAAATATTTGCAAAACGCTTACCACAACAACAGATTTTTAAGTCGAGAATGGTGGGGATGAGGTGGGTAAATACAAAACAATAAAGTTTCACTGTAAAAACAGTGCTTCCAAACCTCCTTTGTACACCCAAACCCCACTTAAGCCTTTCTAAAATTCGTTTGCCCCCTGTATACAGGGGAATATATGATGTATAATTTTTAGATGAAGAAATTTATTTATTTGTTTAAAGTTTTGTATTTTGATTTTTAAAATTTAAAGTTATTACGCCTATGGTGTAGTAGCCAAGGTGGGGGAAATTTTTAATTTTAGGAGGGGACTTGCAAGCGACCCACGGTGCTGCAAGGTCGCGGTTTTGTGCATTGCGAAATTGAATATGTAAATTTTTGGAGACGTAATAAAATTTTAGTACAGCGAGCAGTTTTCTTGTGTTTTTTTTTAGAAAAGAAGAATATAATTTTGGAAAGGAAAATAATTTTAAGGACTATTTGCAAGATCGCGCACTTGAGTGTGCGATAACTGAGACCATTGAGCTAAGCTGGGATATATGATAAAAAATAATCCGGCAAATTGGTTTTAGAAAGTTTGGAAAATTATAAATCAAAATTTTATTTAGTTTTATATGAAAAAGATGAACATTTGGATTATTTTTATGTCAATATACAGACTATAGTCTGTAGTTTGCGGAGTAGTCATACTGTTAAACTCTGAATTAGTCAATTGCCACCCTGTGGGGCATCAGCCCCACGTTGAAAAACACTGGACTAGAATACCCAGGCTTCCCATGCCAAACCGAAAATAATATTCATACTATTGCACTATTTGTAAATGTTGACAAAATTAGTTATCTTATTTTGATTAATATGAAATAATTTCGTGATTAAATTCGTTTTGTACATCAGAAAAGCCAAAAAGTCTTAAAAAAATCTTTTTATTCAAACTATAAAAAACTTACAAAATCGGTAGTTTTGTTACAGCTAAGTACCTAACACTATTATTAGGTATATACTATTTTATATTTTTACTTTTTACAATTTGTGCCTCTCATTGACATAAATCAGTAGCCACTATTCTGAATATCATAATCGATTTCCAAGTTTTAGGAGTGGATTGACAAAACTGTGGATAGGCAAAATCTATTTTTGATATTCACTCCAGAAAATGGTCGAACAGTTAGCTGTTGGCTTTCCGTACCAGTGATTTTTCGTTCACCAAATTAATGTTAACTTGTTGGCTGGTTCTACGAATGTAGGGCTTAAAAGTGTTTTATGGTCTAAAATAGACCATAATCGTACTTTCTTCAGAGTAAAGGCAGGTTTACCGAAGTCGGTACAACTTGACAGATATTTCAATGAAAAGATCGAAGTGAGTAAAACGGATTGAAAACCTATTTTTACTGTATCCCATTAGCCTACAAAGGGTGCGTTCCACTTAAAGCCCACGACGACCGCAGCGTGGTCCCATGGTTTTTTGATTGGACTAAAGATCTAGAGCGGTTATTTGATTGGACTGACGAACGACCGTGGTCGTCGTGGGCTTTAAGTGGAACGCACCCAAAAAGGTTCAAAAACAGTAAATTTTACTTATATATATCATCTCTTTCTATTTTTAAATATTAATTTTTAATTGGGTCAATATTTCAGTCTGTTAAATTTAAAATTATTATTTTATTTGTCAAATAATCGGTACTTGATGTAGAGATTAATAACGAGTCATAAACATAATGTTAGTCATAAACTCAACCTAGTTTTCTCCAATAACTCCAAAATGGTGATGATGATATTGATGATGATATCAAACATGTTGAAGAAGTTCAAAATGTTCAGTAGAATAAGACAAATAAATTTTTATTTTATCATTGTTTCAGAGTTATTAGAGAAAAACTGAAGTATGCCATACTGAAATTCTCGTGGCCACTTCGAAATTTTAAAGTTCGTTTTGCTTAAAAAAAAATGCAAAAATTATTAAATAGCTTGTAAAAAGTAGTCATGGTGCCTGTATAGCGAAATATTAATCACCTACTATTAGGGAGGTGAGGTTAAAAAAATTATTTTCGCAGTAAAAACAATATGAGCTTTACCTTACTACATAACTGATAGTTAAATGAATTTAATACCTTTTATTAAGTTTTCTTAGCGACTGCTAAAGATAATTGAAAGAGGTAAAAAAAAAGACTAAACGCATAAGAAAACGTTAATATTTTGTTGATTTTGATTCAATGATTTAATATAGCGCATATTGCACACCCAATGGAGTACTGTCGTAAGTCGGTAATTGTTCCATTTGACTTATGCTCACCAAAAGTGAAAAGTTGTATAAAACTATGCTGCATCCAATGACGGATTTCCGTACAGACGCACGAAGCCTGTAGGATCTAGGGATAGTGAAAATATTTACAAAAGCCACAAAATTGAATTGCTCTTGGGGCCTCTTAAGTGCTAAATCCGCCACTGGCTGCATCTAATAAAATATTGTTTTAAGTCAATTTAAAATAGTTGGAGGTCAACGTCGACATAATTCATTATTTTATGGGGTATTAAGTAAGTAGATGTTAAGTATTTTGTACCTAGAAATGCATGTAGTATACTAAAAAATAACAAAATCGACTTTGGCAGTATTTTACTGAGTGAGTGAGCGATAATATTATGGTATGTTTAAATAATTTTTTAATTTTGCAGTATCGAGTATTCAATAATAAATAATACTATAAATTAAATTGCAAATCACACAACTGCGATTATTCTAATTTCTTAATTTCATCTTTCCCACGCACTAAAATGCAGAGGCGTAAAACAAAAATAACCTATTAATATCAACACTCGAGATCAATTAAGTATTTATTTGGTATATATTACTGCAAATATTATGAAATTTTGAAAATATAATTAAAATAAAAGTAAATAAAGTCTGCGGTGTCATGGAAAAGTGTGTAAAGTTAAAAAAGTTCTCATTGCACTTTGGTGCTTACAGATGCCATAGGTACCAAAGTGCAATGAAAACTTTTTTGACTTGGCTCGCTTTTCCTTGACAACATAAAATTTATATTAAATACAAGTTTTATTATAATTTATTGCTTCTTAGTACATTGTAGGTCGTCGTCTATTGTAATTACTAATTACTTGTCGTTTCTATCATAATATAGTTACCAGAAGTAGACACTACATTGACATTGTTTACAGACCTACAGAACCGGACTAACACAGAAGAATGTTATTGGCTAAATTTAAAGTTGTTTGTTGAGCTGTCCTGACAACTTCAAAAAATGGAAGAAAGTTTGTAGCAGAAAAATGTATGGGATGAATTTTAGCAAAGAAAAGAAAATTAGAAAGTTCATCTAATAGCTGGAATTATAATCTGGACTGCACCAAAAATTATGGTGATCGAGAAAAATGCTGACTACCTTATTACTAGTCTACTTATTACTAATCTAGCAAGATTTTCAGGTGGTGCGAGATTTCATTTTGGCGATCCCCTGCATAACTCAAAAAGAAACAATATTATGTTTTTGTTATATTGTGAGGATTTGGCGCCCCCTTAGGACAGCGCCCGGTGCGGTCGCACCTGCTTATAAGGCTATAAGATTAACTTATAAATAAAGAATTAAATCATATTAGTAGATTAAGCTAGGTTTTTTATAATGTAGAAGTAAACCTTTTACCCATTTTCTTCTGGCATATTTTCGTATTGCACTTTGGGCTAAAAAATTAGTGTGTGACCAAGTGTGGTTGCTTCGGAAAAACATTTTATTAGTGTAGATAAATCATAATTCAAAATCGAAACTAAATAATACGGGAAGTAACAACCACTGCTTTGGCGGCTCATTTAAAACCCCAAATTGTAAATATTTTTAGCGGTAGATACTGTTAGTTTCAAAGTCTACCGTTACAATTTTTTTTTTTAAATTTCAGTTCAATCTGTTCTCAATTTAAGTCATAAAGTTTAGTACAGTGTAATACTTATGACTAAAAAAATTTTATTGATAAGCCACCATTTTATTACCGCTTTTTAAACGTTACTATTTATTTGCCATCAATAATTTATTATTATTCATATCTATATAATATAGGTATTATAAATAATTTGAAATATTAGTAAAGCAAATTTTTCTCTGTTATGACTAGAGTCCGGATAAAAAAGCATAAAAAATGAGGAAAAAGTGCTTAAAAAAGCACCAAATAATACTAAAAAAAGCATCAACTTCAAAAAAAGCACAAATTTTATTAAAAAAAAGCATAAAAAATATAAATTTAATTTTTGAAACAATTAATAATTAAAATTTTTTCCAAATTTTCAGTAGTAAAATTCATCCTTCTATCACTTACAAGATTTTTGTAGGCAGAAAAACTTCTTTCAACATCTACACTAGTAATATGCAAGTAATGTGCAAATTTGAATTTTGCTACAAGTGAGGATTCCATTTCAAAATTTTCATTTTTTTTTCAATTTAAAAGATTAAATTTTGAAATATTTTGTAAAATAAGTATTAATAAAGTATAAAAAAGCACGAAAAGCATAAAAAGGCAAAAAAAAAGCACGAAAAGAACAAATAGGCAAGAAAAAGCACGAAAAGCACAAAAAGGCAGAAAAAGCATATAAAACTTGATACCAAATGACTTCTTTTCAATTAAAACACAAAAGTTTTCTAAAAATTTTCAACTGCTTCGAATTTTCAGAAAAAGCATAATAGCTACAAATCCGGACTCTATAGTTATGACATTGACTATGATGACTATGAGATAAATGTAGTCAATATAAGCGTATCTAATGACTTATTATATGTATGTATGTATGTTATGTATGTATATTATATTCTATTGTGAAGAATTGCTCAAATAATAATATGTGGGGAAAATTACTATAAACAAGAATTTACTGTAATATTTCCTATATTATTATTATTATAATATGATTAGATATAAAATGTTGCATTTAATGTTACAAAAGTTTACTACACAACATTAAAGCTTTTTAATACAAACTTGATGAAAATTATTTACATTTGTAGTATAATTAATTGTAGTATCTACTTAAGTTTTTCAGTGATGATTTGAAGCTTTGAAAGGTTGTCGACTACTTCGTTCACGTTTCAAGAAACCAGTGACATTTGAACATTGTGATAATTGCAACCAATGTATTTCAAATTTCGTGACAATTCTGTCAACGTGAACAAATTATCTAAATAGTTTTTACTATATTTGAATGAATTACGAAGAATGATTGGCTAGAAATTTAGAATTACGTTATTTTGACATATACAAAATATTCTTATGAATTTCTCTTTATCCACAGCAATAAATTGTTACCAAACTGACAATCGTCCAGAGTCCACCCATGCCTTCTCTCCTTTTGCATTTACAAAAATGACATTGCAATTACGTACCACTTCCTTGGCATGTTATTGACCAACTTGCACCAGAAATCAGGTATCTGTATTTTATTGTGTCAAAACTTTTAGCTACACTTTCCTTGCAATTCGGATCGGGATACATAAATATTATATACCAGAAGAAGTCACAGGATAACCCCAAAGAATTGTAGTAGACCAGGTGAATTAAAAAAATTTTTAAAGTCATATCAGAGTGATTGTTTATTTTCATAGTTTTTTTATTATATTTTGTTTTGCGAATTGATTCCTTCACGAAATTCTTAAATGTTTGCCCACCACACATTTTAGTGACCACCTGTTGGCCACTATTTCCTTTCATAGTAACATTTATTAGATTATTTGGTGTCTAGTTATTTTTTCACAGTTGGTTACGAAACAAATATCTGAGTGAACAAACCACGAAATCCCAAGCTCTCAATGTAAGGCATGAAGGCTAATCACTTTTAAGATCAAGGGCCTATGAGACACAAAAAGGATAAATAGAAAAATTGAAGCTGGGTAAGTTGAAGAGCAAACAAATATTGCTTGAGTTGCAATGCATTTACTGTAAAAGTTATAAATAAATCTTAAAAACATCTCATTATGGAAGCACAATAAAAAAATTAATTTTAATTAATTAAATAATACAATACAAAACGAAAATTATCCTCTCAAAAATTATACTTATTCCTCATATGATGCAAATTTTGCATTTGTATTATAATTTTGCTGAAAAAATTTATTTGGTAATTTAAAAAGTGAGACGGTGAACCTTAGGTAAATAATGAATTATACAATACACGCAATATATACTTATAGAAGAAACATTCAAGTATGTATTTCCCCTTCTGCTAATTTAAATTAAAAAAGTTTTAAAACTTAAATAATTAAAAGAAGTACTAAATCACAATTTTAATTTAATAGCTGAAAAATCTAATATCTTGAATTTTATAAAGAATTGTTTTTATATTAAACACATTAAAAGTTCTAAGTTTAAATTTATGTTTTTAAATTAAATCCTTATTTTAATGGATAATAATTTAAATAATATATAGGTAGTACCTACTATTATAAGAAGATTCTTTTAAATAGGGTGAATATTTAGTCTACGTTTCTGTGAACACTAAATATTCACGATTCCACGTACACTATATTCGCTAATAAGAGGGGTCTAGTACGATAGCATGAAACTATATCGCACTCTGTTGTACTCATGGCACAAGATGGGTCAAGCAGCCCTTGACGGTGGCGAAATATTTTTATAAACCATAAAGTTTTCAGAGTTTCTTTTGTTTTACCATTTGACGGTAAAGAAAATTCAATCTAATTCATTAAAAACTTTAAAATATATAGCGATATAAAAATTACCATTGTTATCGGTGATTTCTAAGGTTAGATCTTGTGATCTGGTGACAAAAAAGTGTGCAATGTGAAGTGGAAAGGGAACGTTTCTGTGCATTACGTCATCACTGTCACCTTTTCCTGTCACAAGTCTACATATTATAATATTTAGCCATAAAAATATCGAATGAAGTCATACAGCGAACAGACTTGTAGTCGATGAAATTCGCACTTAAAAATTTCGAAGTAAATTTTTAAGCCTATGTGACCCGCAAAATTGTGTGTAAGAGATAATTTAAACATATTTCGATTAATTCGCCTCCGTTTTTCATTATGACATGATAATCATATCAAGAAGAGAAAGAACAAGTTTGATAAAATCGATGGTGACGTATGCGACAGAATATTTGAGATTAGAATCTTAAAAACAACTTTAGATCCAAAGAAGAAAAGAAAGAATAATGAATTGATGGGTGAAATCGGAGGAGATAACATGGACAAGTTTATTAGAGCGCAGAGACTGAGATGGTTAGGTCACGTAAAGAGGAAAAAGACAGGAGGCTAATAGAATGGAGGCCGAATGGTGATAGAGCCAGAGAAAGTTTCACCCCTCAAAGATCCACCATTTCCTTAATCCACGGGCCTAGGGATATTTATAAATTAGTTGTCGTTTTCATCAAAATGGCCCGAAGCGCCCGAAGGGTGCGTAGGGTCAATTTTGATGAAAACCAGCATGGAAAGAGTAGGATCCACGCGAAAAAGTAACAACCGTTCGTTAAATTTAAGTAACCCTTTTCTGAAGTAATTTTTGTTCTAAAAAAGGAGAACGTATTCCTACCATAGCGTAAGAGTTACTGACAAATTTGTCAACAGCTACACTCTTATGTATAGGAACGCACGTACCGTCAACACAATGCCTTGATTAACCAATCACGAACGATTTACCTTCGAAAATCAAACTTTTTTAAATTCGATTTTTGAAAAAACAGGTGCATTTAAGGCATTCTGTCATAGCTAATTCTCTTATTTAATATATACTCTTTCAGAAAAGTTCGAGGTTTCAATCGTAAAATTTGTATTTTCGGGCCCTTTGTAGCTACCTTTCCCCGTAATCCACCTTTAAATGGATTCAGAAGACCTCCATAGAGGTGGCTATATTCCAAAAAAAAAACGAACGCCGTCGAAAAATAAAAATAAAATAAAAAGAAAAAAATTTGATAATCTTTTATTCAAGCAAATTCACATCCAAAGGATGTTAGCATGACATGTCTAAATTTTAAAGTTCTTCCGAGTATGGATATTTTTTCTTTTTTAAAAGTAGTATTACAACTGATATAAGTAATTATAAATAATAAATGTAAACGTGATAAATGTCAATATTTATTAACTAAATTTACCAAAATGAATTAATTTTATAAATAATCACATGACACTATAAATTAACCATTGTCATTGTTACATCTAAAATTAACTAAAAATTAACATTAAACGCGAAAACGTGCCCTCGCATTTTAATAACTAATCGATTATTTTACATATAAATTACCGCAAAAATATTTTCTAATTAAAATTATGCGATGAAAATCATCTCTTAATAGCCCATAAACGTTATTTTTTGTCAACCTCCTATTTAGCTGAAACCTAATGGAACTAATTTATTAACGTGTATTTTATTATTAGCTCATATAATAAATTAAAAATTGAGGTTACGCTTGATTATTGGAAACGCTGTTTTATTGAGTCAGGTACGAAAGATAAATACGCCAAGGCACCCAACTTTAAAATTTTTATTCAAAGTGGACGGTATGGGGCAAATTGCTAAATTAGTTTAACGAGAACGAAGGTCCCGTTTGCTTTTGTTAAAACAACGCTTTGGTCAGTTAGTTACTAATTTTATTATTGTTTTTAAAATGACATTCACTTAATTTAAAAGAGTCCATGTTTGAGCTTGTAATAACAAAATTTTTCAAGATTTTTAAATTTAACGTAATTATGTACACAAAGTTAAACAATTTTGAACGTATAAGTTAGTATAATAAAATAAAAAAGGTGCGTGCATGAAGTAGATAGAATATAATAATAAAAAGTAAAAATGTAGCGAAGCGATCGAGAGGCGAAAAGCTGGGCACTGCCAACAGGAGGTCAAACAGATTACTCTTACCACATATAAAATATAGAATAACAGAATATAATTTTCCATCGAGAATATGAAATTAGTGCAGAAAAGCCAATGTATAGACCTAATCTGAAATTCTAGTGCTCGCTACAACTAATCTTCTACTAATTGAATTTGCTAGATTGCTTTGCTCGATAAAATATACATTTACCTTGCACTTGGCTTCATGTAATTTCTCGGCTTTCCTCAGTCAGGTTGGCAAACTTAGCTAACTCCCATTTTAGTTTTAAATTATTAGAAATCCTAATTGTTGTAATACTGCATCCAAATATAATTATAGAAACTAGAAAATTTAAACTTATATGGTAATATACATTTATTATACCAGTATTCATTTCCACACTTACCCACCACTATACACTATATCTAATGTAATTAATTATTTACTTATTTGCTTTTAAAGCTAATGCAACTATATAGAAACAGTTGCATTATTTATTACACTATACTGTTATGTTATAGTATGATTCAACCTTGTTAGGTTAAATCAATACAAATTGTAAGTCATCAAAATTTAGGCAACCTGCAAAGAATTTACGGTAAGTATCCACCTATAACGTACTTTGCAACTTTAAAAGTGAAATAAAAAATAATGCCAATAGAAAGACTTCAAACCAAATGTAGAAGGAAATTTATCCGAATTTTCGAATATACAGGTTACGTAAAAATTAAATTTTCTTATTCTTTCCTCTTGTTTTAGAACTTCATCCTTATTACCAAATGCATATTTATTTTCAAGTATTGTTTCTACATGCACTAAAATATCGAATATTAACTAGTTGTTTTAGTTCCGATTCCAATAGCAGATTTCCACTGTTTGGATTTGATAAGAATTTTTACGTTAAAACAATTTAATTGCTCTTAGCGTCATCTTAAATAACCAATCATTTTCATAAACAAATTTGTAGTGATAGTGTAGAGAAATGTGATTCTCCCTCGGGGGAAAGACGAAAGATGCACCAAAATGGTTTTTCCGGTATAACTTCGAAACAATAAGTTAAGAGATAGAGCAAAAATTGAAAAGTTAACCAATATCTTACATTTATTAACGGCCTTTTGGTTTTATTTAAAATATCGAAAGAATCAATTTAATGCCCTATGAAACAGAGTTTACATTATAACAACTATACATACATCTTAATCTGCTATAGGCGTTTCAAAAAAAGCGATCGCTATCTAGTGGCAAGTTTTGTATTAGACGAAATGCGCTAAAGCTAAATGATTGTTTACCATCAATTTTTTATTCGGCGTAAGTGTTCAGAGATATCTTATCTGCCCTCGTTTGTTTGTAATATCATGGTAATCTCATTCATTTATAATAATACATAGTAGCTGTCTCTCCTCGCCTAGTACCAACATAGCCGCCATCGGCGCTACAATTTTAAATTAAAACGCCTATTTTATATAAAAAAAAGTAGGAGAAGGTAGAAGCAAAGTAGAATTTTGGGTAAAGCAAAAATTCACCTGTAGAACTCGCATTTGTGATATTAAATTAACTCCCAAGTTGCACTCCGACTACGATACTCTTCCTAACTACGTTTCTATGCTCCTCTTTGGCAATGCTAACCAATTTAGGTCATTTACTTGGTTTGATACGATTGAATAATCTATGAGCAGATGTTTCAAAACAACCAGCAGCTTAACACATGACAGAACACTCACCAAAAGCACATTTACCAAATGGATTGGTAGTTGAGGTATTCGCTACTCTACAAAAAATATATCACATCTTGTAAACGACATTTTAACTCAAATTTGACCACCGGTACCAAAGAAGGTACTAAAAAGCTTTTAAAATGGGTCTACTCACGTTAATTGGCTCTAGAAGTATAAGAAATTATGTAGTACCTATCTGCCATGATACCCTACAATTTACAACGAAATTTTGGTAAGTAATAATTACTCACATGGACGATAACCTCAAAAAATATGTACTTGCTACACTTCCACACAGTTTCTATTTAATGAAGGAGGAACGAGACAAAGGAAATCAGCATTATTCGATATGTTTGAAAATTCAAATAAAAACCTTACTTTTGCACAAAATATCAAACAATATTGATGAAGAATTTCTTTCATATTGGGTAATTTGGCAGTTAAACAGTCAATCGAGTAATGTGTACGCGCAGTAATATTATGAAACAGCCTCGACATTTTCCAAAACAAAAAAGCATAGATATTCTCTTCAACGAAGATATTGTTGCAAAAGTGGTTCAAAAAAAGTTCTGAGTAAATGAAAATAATAAATATATTAGAAAATATATTGTTGAGGTTTTAGGTCTCATTAAGACAATTCAAAATTGCCCGACGTTTTGGGCCATATAGGTCCATTTTCAAGGCTGTGAACATCATATCAATCATAACCAAAAATACAACAACGACAGACATGTTTCGATCTTATTAGATCTCATCAGTGCCGTATAGTTGTAAATTTGGTTATAACTGACTAGATGTTCACTTTATATATAGCATTTTACTGGTAGGTACCAAATGAAAAATATAAATATTTTTCATCTGATAATCCAGTAATTCGCGCAATGCTAATGACAGCCTTGATATTCGTAGCGTTGAAGTGAACATCTAGTCAGTTATAACCAAATTTACAACTATACGGCACTGATGAGATCTAATAAGATCGAAACATGTCTGTCGTTGTTGTATTTTTGGTTATGATTGATATGATGTTCACAGCTTTGAAAATGGACCTATATGGCCCAAAACGCCGGACAATTTTGAATTGTCTTAATGAGACCTAAAACCTCAACAATATATTTCCTAATATATAATTGATAGGTCAACTATTAAATTAAATTATTCTTAAACGTATTTGAAAATAATAAACTTTAGTTAGTTGCTATGCTACAAAAATATTTCGTATGGTAAAAATTTTTCCTCTTGTGAACATGGAACAAATTACAAGTATGGAATATGGAAGAAGATATTCTTAAAACTGCAAAGGCAATACTTTTGAACATGTATGAAGCACGAAAATAAAAAATAAAAATAAAATAGCAAAATATAATGACCAGCGGTCAATACAGGTGAGTAGCTTAAAAAAAACAGTAAGTTAGGCCAGTGGTTGGCGTTGATAGCTTAAATTCACGCTAATGAATTGGGCCAGAGGTCAATATATTTTTCTGGGGGCCTTCCAACCTTCCAAACGGTGGTCTTAAGAAGGGGTGGTTGTTACTATTTTTTCGTCACATTTGTGTCAAAAATACCCTTAAAAAGTAAAATTTGTAAATTGGCAGTAACACTAGCTATATATGAATAAAAGGCAAAGGATTAAAATAATTAAAGCTTTTCTGGCTCAATTTACATGAAACCCTTATAATCTTTTGGCCAAAACAGGCAATTTTGAAGAAGCCCTGACTGCCTGGTCTAATTTACAAACGCCGTTATGCACATAGGTAGTTGCAGAGAAGTCCGTTTAAAGTAAATTTCAAAAAATCGATTTTTGGTTTCTACATTTTCTGAATATGTACCTATATCATTATGAGAACATTTTTTAAAAATTTTACGTAAATCTGACTAAAATTGTGAAAGTTATACGACCGTAATGCTGCTAAAACGCGCATGATTATGCTGAAAGTCAAAATTTGAACGTGTTTATCTCAAAAGTACTTTTTCCAACATGGTGCTCAAGATTGTTCGAAAATGGCCAAATCGATTTTTTTTAAACTTTGCAAGTTACTTTAACATATAAAAATATAGTCCTTATATAATCGTAGCTTTTTATTTTTCTATCATTATTTTTTTTTATTGAAGGAAAAATGACCGGTTTTTTTGGCGAAAATCGATAGCTTCTAGCAATCTAAATATCTTATCTAGCAAGATAAACTATCGCAAAAAGTTAATCAATTTAAAGTTTTCCTTACAGATGATCCACTATCGTGTAAGGAGGCTGTGCATCGTGAAACCATTTTTGAAAATAGCACTTCGCGGCATCGCTTATAAATAATAAAAAAAAGCGTATGTTCAATCAAAAATTTTATCATTGGTTTATGAAATAATATTACTCTTTCAAATAAACATATGCACATTCATAAATATTCATATGCAATATCCCAAGTGCATTTCAAATTGTCGACAATTTTTTTGAGCTCACGAATGCGTTTGTTGCTTTTGCAATTTTCCCGACTCGAAGAGGAGGGAAAATTGCCGCAAAGCAACAAACGCATAAATAAAAAGCGAAAAAAAAATTGTATACTAATTTGAAATGCACGAGAGAATATTTATTTAGACTATTTCACGAACAAAATAGGAGGTTAATATAAATAATTAATTACATTATAATTTGAATTACTGCTAAAAACACAATTTTCTTCAAGTTTATTAAGTAGATAATATGTATTAATTAAATATTGAAGTTAATAAAAAAAATTGTCACTTATATTTGCTTTAAAATAAACTTGAAAAAATTGTCGATGCAATTTGATTGCTATTGGTTGAACGATTCGTTGTTTTTAATTCCATTGGTCTAATGACAGCTGAGTGAAATAGTCATAACTATTCCTTTAAAAAATTATGAAAACCCTTTAAAATGCACTACGATTTTCAGAATCGGTAATGGTGTATCGCGTACAAAGTTCCAACTGGAAACCATTGGTCATGCGTATTCAGAAATGCAAGAAACCGATAGTAAAGAAGTCGACTTAGAAGCAGAAGAAGGAAAATACACCGATATTAAATAAATTGAAAGCAATACAAACGGACTGTTTTCCATTTATGCACCTATTTGGGGAAAAAATGTTTTTAATTAAAATTAAAACTATTAATTTAAAAGAAAAGCATAGATCCCTTTTTTCGTAGTAAATTTATAAATTGGAGAATCCTTTATCGTTTGTGAGTTATAGTAGAAAAACCGTTTTGCAGCGCCTTTACCCCTATTCTCCCCGCAAGCTCCATTCCTTAGGATACCAAATGTCGTACTCAGGACGTCAATATGAACAAATTGACAAAATTTCAAAACCAATTTTTCAAAACCTTTCTAGTGAATATTTCTGCAATTTTTTTTCATTTAAGTGCGCTATGAACTGAAATCTAAATGATTAAACAATTCAAGTCTAATAAAAATAGCAACTAGATTATTGTGAAATGTGAAGATATGGATTAAAATAATAATATATTTTGGCCGAATAAAACTACATAGATACGACAGGAAATCTTTAAGTTCAGAAAAAATAGTAGATAGGTAGAGTGATTCAATATTTTGCAATGAAATAAATTTTATTTTTTATAACATCCTTGAAGCTGAAGATATAGTATATTTTCGAATTAATATTTCTAAACTAGAAAAAAAAAAGGTTTTAATACTTCATCTTCAGCTCCTTATTAGTCCAAATTCCTTTTTCAAATTTGGAAATAAATATTAGCTCTTTAGTGATTTATAGCCGAAACCATTACTCTTGTATTGTGATAGATGATTATTAATAAACAGAATTCCTTCTTAGACTTAGCGCTTTAAAAATATTAGGTGGACAGGGGGGAAGAGGGAGGTCTTTTCAATCCACCAAATAGGCTCATTTTTGAATTTGAAATCATGGTAAGGAATTCATCAACTTCTTCCTCTGAATTTAAGCCTACAGCTTGTTATTTCCAGCATCTACGTCGTTTCCTTGGCAGTGCTAGATCTGTGAACATATAAATTGTTTAACGTCCGATAGGTAGTTTGCTAGACTGATCTCCAGACGCACCTGTAACCCTGGTTTTTATGTTAATGACGGCGATTCATTAACCCAGGAAGACCACCGGCTTAACGTGCCTTCCGAAGGACGAAGAATTCATCAACGATGAGAAATATTTTGATAGAAATATTTATTAAAAAAATTTTTCGTTCAACCTCGTTTCTGTTCATATGACAGTAAAAGTGAAACCTACCTATATGAAGATGATCTTGTAGAATTTTACGGTTAGTACCTTATGATAAATGGAGTCTTTAGGTAATTTCCCGATAGATAGTAATCCATCATCAACAAATGATGGACTTCCAATACATTTATTTTGTAGTTAATTGCATCTCCAGGATGATTAATAAGATGGTCATCTTCTAAGAATTCCAGTTCAGATTTGAAAAATCGAATTGAAGAAATAATAATGTACAGGTGGTTTGTGCCCTATAGAAAATACCAAACTGGACCACGATCGACTAAGCGCAAACCAACTATCCCAGTTGTACAGTCCTTATCAGATGCTTTCAGTGCGTATCCATCACATCTGCTTTGTATGTCATGGTTTGAATTTAACCCTCATGTTACTGAATAAAAATACAACATATATCACCTGAATGAGGTACCCGGTACCCTGGCATAATACTTACGTTATTCAGTGTTTTCTGTGATCTTTTTTGCAATTATTAGGGTTTTTAAGCTATTATTTATGTTTTTAAAGTGTATTAATATCATATTGAGTCATTTATAATCAAATTCTTGATTACAAAGTTTGGTAATTAAATAAATTAATTATTTTAGTACTTGTAAAAATGCCACTCGTTTCTTACATAATTGGGTAAGTATATTCAAATTTGAATAAATATTTTTGGAAAATAGTAAATAACATTTCAAAAGCGTAAGAACCAGTGTGCTTTGTATTTTCAAATCAACCTTTAGAAAAATTTGTATAGAATAACAGCTCAATAAAAAAAAAACCAATATACTGCGAGTTTTCAGCAAAAATGTAAATCTGAAAAATTTCATTCAAAGAAGAAATACAAGCCCTTTTTGACAGTAAGGAAAAAAAATAATTTGGATTTAAAAGAAGTAGAAAGAAAAACGATTCTATGCCCAAAAAAACTCAAATAAAATTTTTAAATGGTAGTATTTCATTGAGTATACACTTACTGCAATCTTTGATTTACACAAATCATAAGAAAGTTCTTTTAAAGTTATTGTTTATCTGCTCCTAATCTGTTGTTCTTTGTCGTTAAAAATTGAGTTTTTGAAATCTAACGTGTATACTGTAGCACAGATCTTATAGGATCGCCTAAACACGGATATGGTAGACAATTGCACAAAATTGTCCGTCATTTGTCTAAAACGGATAAATAAAACCCAAGAAAAATATTTAAAAGTTGTACACTATTATATGAACCTATATCTGATCATCAAATTCAAAAAATTGTTGAAAAATTTTATAGAAAAAATTTTGTAAAAATTTTATGAATTTTTTTGAAAAATGTTGAAAACATTATTTTATTATTATTATTATTTAGCATTACATTCTTTTCATAATTGAGCTGTCTGCTTAGAGACTTACAAGATCCTTTTTCTGAGGGGGATTAGTCCTCTTTGTCCTTAATTTACATAAATAATTTACATTGCATTCACATCGTTAATTCACTATCACTTTTCTCTTCGTTACAGTTTTGCGTGTGTTCTTGCTTCCTTCACTATTAATTTCCATCTCTTCCTATCACAGCACATCTGACGCCAGTTCTCAACTTTCATATCTCTCAGGTCCTCTGTCACATTTTTCCACCATCGTGCCTTAGGTCTTCCTCTCATTCTCTCCACATCCGGTTTCCACATGGTCAAACGTTGAGTCACATCCTCATTACTGCTACGCATTATGTGTCCCAGCCATCTTATACGTTGAGCCTTCATGAATCTTACCACGTCTTCTCCGTCCATCTCTCTCAGAATTTCGAAATTCATTCTCGGTCTGGTCTCACCATCTATTTTTTTCGGTCCTAAAATTCCTCTCAATATCTTTCTTTCAAAGACTCTGAACTGCTCCTCTTCTCTGCGTGTAATGCTCATGGTTTCGGCAGCGTATGTCACAACCGGTCTTATCAGTGTCTTATATATTGTAACTTTTGACTTTTTCGATATCTGCCTATCTTTCAAAATATCCTTATTCGCAAAATATGCTCTGTAACCAGCCTGTATCCTTGCTCTAACTTCTTCTCCTCCATCGTTTTTACTGTCTAAACGCACTCCTAAGTAGTTAAAGCTTTCGACTTTCTGGAAAATGCAGTCATCTATCCTTATCTCAGTTACGTTGTCGGCACCTGTTCTTTGGCATTTCATGTATTTAGTCTTATTCACATTCACCTTCAATCCCACCTCTTCTGCCGCCACTTTTAATTTTCTTAGTAATTTCTTCATTCCTGCTTCTGTTCTTGAGATGATTACGACGTCATCGGCGTATGCTATCAGTTGACTCTCTTTGTTTATTATTGTTCCGTTACACTTAGATTTTCTGATAATATATTCTAACACTAGATTGAATAAAGTCGCTGACATCGCATCACCCTGCCTTACACCGGTATTCACTTCTATGCTTTCTGTTTCCCCATCCGGTGTCCTTATTTTCGCCGTTGTTTTCTTTAGAGTCATCATGACTAACCGTCTTAATTTCTTTGGTATTTCCAATTCCTTCATAATTTTGCTCAATTTTCTTCTGCTCAATGTGTCGAAAGCCTGCTTAAAGTCTACGAAGAGCAGGTATAAGTCCATATCGTAATCGTAGCTCCTCTCTCCTATTTGTTTCAGGCAATGTATGGCACCAATCGTAGACCTGCCTCTTCTGAAACCGAACTGATAATTTCCTATTATTTTCTCTGTGTATTCCTTAAGTCTGTTGTGTATTACCGATGATAATACCTTATAGGTGACGTTTAGGAGTGTTATACCTCTATAATTTTCGCATATTTCTGCATCTCCCTTCTTTCTCAGTGTAACGATTATTCCTTCCCACCATTTCTCCGGTATTTTTTCCTGCCTCCATATTTTTTTTATCAATTCATATATTTTGTCATGTAGTGCCTTTCCACCGTACTTTATCATTTCTGCCGTTATTTCATCACTGCCTGCGGCCTTTCCATTTTTAAGCCTTTTAATTGCTTCTAATATTTCTTCCTTTTCGGGTTCTGCTATTTCTTCTGCGTTCTCTTTTTCTTCTTTTTCAGTACTTTCTATTACATCTTCCTGTTGTATGCTTAGCAGCCCCTCGAAATGCTTCATCCAAATATTCTTAATTTTTTCCGGGTCACATTCCAGTTTACCATCCTTATTCTTCATTCCTCTTATTTTGATCGCATGCGTCTTTCTTTTGTTGCCAATTTGATCATAAAATGCCTTCATGTTGTGTTTAGTGCTACTCTCCTCTATTTCTTTCATTTTTTCGTCCAACCATTTGTTCTTTTTCTGTTTGTACAGCTTGTCGGCCTCTTTTCTTTTTTCTCTATAACTCTTAAGGTCTTTTTCCTCGTTCGTCTCTAACCACCTGAGTCTTGCCTTTCTTTTGAGTATATTCATCTCACTACATTCGTTGTCAAACCATGCTTTTCGCTTTGATCTCTCTTTATATCCCATTACTTGCCTTGCCGTTATGGTGATGCTATCTGATATTATCTTCCATTCCTCATCTATGTCAATTATATTTTCATTCTTCCTCTTTTCCATTTCTTCTTTTAATTTATCTACGTACTTCACTCTGACTGCATCCTGTTTAAGTTTTTCCACTGCCATAAGTTTCTTTGTTTCTTGTTTATTTTTTACCAATGATGTCTTCTGTTTAACTTCCGCTATTACGAGGTAGTGATCTGAGTCAGCATTGGCTCCTCTGTACGATCTCACATCTTTTATCGACGAGTCTCTTCTTTTTGTCACCAATACGTGGTCAATCTGATTGCCCTCCATGGTACTCCCTCCCGGCCAGTTCCATGTAATCTTATGTGCTTTTCTATGTTTAAATTTGGTACTCGATATTGTCATGTCCAGTGCTACCGCTAGATCGCACAACCTTGTACCGTTGTCGTTTGTGTGGTTGTGTATTGTCTCCTTACCAGCTACGGCTCTTATATAGTCTTCTCTCCCGATTTTCGCATTGAAGTCTCCCACTAGTACTATTGTGTCATGTTTGGGTATTGTTTCGTATAATATCTCCAATTCGCAATAAAACTCTTCCTTCTCATCCTCACCACTTTCCTCGGTTGGCGCGTATGCATTTACTATTGATAAGTTATTTGGACTCGTCTTAATTCTCAGATATGAAAGTCTTCCCCCCATCGGCTTAAAGTGCAATATATTTTTGATCATTCTCCCCAAAACAAAAAACCCTGTGCCGTTCCTACCCTGATCACTTTCTCCTGAATACAGGAAAGTAAAACCTCCTTGAACAACCTCTCCAGCTCCTTTCCACCTTGTTTCTTGCACCGCTGCTATGGCAACTCCGTATTTTTCCAATTCATTTGCCACCTCCTTCATCTTCCCCGCTCTCAACATCGTTCTTACATTCCACGTACCTATCCTAATTATCTCTTGCTTCAGGGTTTTTCTATTTCTCTTATTCGTTTTGCCATTTCCTCGCCTATCCGTCATCAAAGCATCCTGCCAATCATCTCTAATCAGTTTTTTAAAGTAGGATCAGGCGCATCCAATTTTCTTTCAATCAGTTCTCTTTTTTGTTCGTCCCAGAATATCACTTTGCCTGCCATGATGAGTTTTAAGTGTCCCAATTTTACTCTATTAACCTTCTCTCTCTCCTCTCTTGCCCTTTCTCTAATTTTTTTCATTATCATTCTTTCTGTTTGGGTAAGATCGGAGTCCATGTATATTTCACTACCTACTAATTTGATCTTATTCTTTAGTATTTCGATTTTGTCTTCCCACTTATCCAGCTCGAATATGCATCTCCTTTCCCCTACTTTGTACGCTTTTATTATTTCGATATCTATTCCCATTTTATCTTTCACGAGATTTTTTATTGCCATCTTTAGCCTCGAGGGATCTCTCTCATTTATTGCTATTCCACTCAACACAACATTGTTTCGTATCTTCTCTCTCTCTATTTTTTCCAGTTTAATCTCGAGTTCTGCGCTTTTCATTTCCCATCTTCCAATTTCCTCCTTCAGCTTTTCTGACGTTTCTTTATTTGCATCCTTCACTGCACGGACTTCTTTATCAGTTTGCTCCGCTCCGATAATTACTTCCGCCACCACCTCTTTTAAATCGTTTATTTCATGCTTTATTTCGTTGATACTTGTTTTTATGTCTGCCATGAAATTTGCCATCATACTAGTAAGGTGATCTATTTTACCCTCCATCCTGGTATTTTCTTTACACTTTCTCACCCCTCTTGGTGATTTTCTGTTATCTGAACTGCTATTTTCTACCTCATCACTCAAATCTCCAGTTTTTGGCCAGGCTGTGGTAGGAGATCTAACAATCTTTTTGCTTCTTCTAAAAATTTCAAATGAGGCTATTCTTTTTTTTCCGTTCTCATCCGCAGTTGATCCTCCACTGCACTCCCCACACTCACTTCGCTCCACCTGCTTAACATCAGACATATTGAACTTAAATGGTTTTTCACCGGTGTTCGCTCCAAATACTCTTTTGATGTAACTTCTTGTTTTTGTACAATTAAGTCAGTGCGACATAAAACCACTCTGCTTTTCTTTATCTTACGTGCGTACAGCGTGAGTGCCCGGTTCAACACCTCGGAAACACTCACACTACAACAAACTTTAAGTATTTATGGTTTCTCACCTTTTCTCTCTCAGTTCCTTACACTTCTTTAAGTTGTTACTATTTGAAGATTGGTACCATGTAATCAACTATCCAAGGTTATAATCAAAACTAACCTCAATATTTCTCTTTTGACTTCCAAAAAATACCTTCGGCGTTCTGTTCCTGTGTCGTTAACACGTTTTCAACCTTCTTCACCCTTCCTTTTTTACAATGTCGCTTCAAACTTTCCTAAATCTCACTATTACTTATCGAAATCACTAAAATTCACGCACATTGAAAACATAATTTTAATAAAAAAGTATAAGCGTAAAAGAATTATACTTTGTGTAAATTAAAATAAATTACTTGTTTTTAATATAATAATATGTTTTTAGCTAAAAATCTGTGATTTTAAATTAAAGGTACCCGGTACCACATTCAGGTGATATAGGTATAACTTTTTATTATCGCGAAAAAAATGCATTTATAAAAATATAATAGCTTTCAAAATGACTTTAATACGTTAACAACTATTTTTTATAAGATGTCACCAAATCCCAGGTCTCTGTGAAAAATACAAGCGGAGATATTTCACTGCAAAGTCAAAAAAGTACCCGGTACTACGATCCAGGAACATTAGGGTTAATAGAACATAGTTACTATATAATGGGTTCAAAACCAGTTCGAAAGTAAATAGTACCTAATAATCTAAAAGAAGTTTTTTTACTAAAAATTGAAAAGTGAGAAAAACTTGATGAAAATTTAAAATCTAAAGCACTGAAAATTGTCGGTAAACCACTTAAGCATTGAGAGTTTCTGCACCAAGTAAATAAATATGCTTAGGTAAAGTTTAATTCACGTAGAAGCAAAACACGTGTGCAAAAGACTGGAATACTTATTATAGATTTATTATAGCTGAAAGTCATAAAACAGCTAAGTATATATGAAAATAACAAAACAGCGATCGGTTACGTATAAAGATTAAATATTATAATGGTTTAATTCAGTACGATATGCGCATATGAGCACGTCCAGCGTGTTATATTTGGATTCTTTACTACTCAAATATTTTATTGGAAAGTAATGTGTTTCATATAAATTTTATTATATAGCAATAAATTTTAAAATAGAAATACCTTTAAGTAGTTATAATTTAAAAAAGCAATAATTTTTCAATAATCTATAGGTAATATCCAATTTTATTATTATAAAACAACTTAAAAATCAACCAAACTTATTTGGAAATCATATTTGCTAAACAAACAATAACATTAAGATATTTTACTGTTTGATTATTGTGGGTCGTAAGTAATAAGTGCAGTCAGTTAGGGCTCAATGATCGCAGCTCTGTTACAGCAACATACAGCAACTGTAAGATCATCAGCATAAGCAAATTTGCAGGACACCCTATACAATAAGTATAATTTTGTTCGATTTATTTATACATTTTACCGTTCTAATAATACTCTTGAATATTTTTTCTTTTTTATTATAGATACCTATCTTCATATTGTATTACACATACATTTTCCGATTCTAAAGTGCAGGTTAATGGAACTGTTTAATATCCTCGTTAAATTGACCTCAAACTCATAGTAAGCTGTCTACTTCATCATTCTTTTAAACAGATAAACTTTTTTTTCCGATATTCTGAAAGCAACGTACAAAAGTTATCAACCCGCTGATCCGCAAATCCAAGATATTATAATTATATTATTATAATATTATGTAATATTCGTCTTGAACTTGCGGTATGAGTTTTGACTGCAAAATAGATTAAAATCGTCATACTCGTTTAGCTTATTTATGAAGCGACACATTCTTGTCATGAAGAAGTTTCTCAAGCATTTTCTTTTCATGCCCCCTTTACAGATAACATTTTTATTGCAACTCCCTTGCATTTTATATTTTTTCCCTTTGTTGCTACATTCAACCACTATTTTGTTATTATGTATTTGTTGTATACTCAGTTTTTCTGAAAACCATTCTGGATTATTGCTAGGTGATACATCATTAATGTTCGTTTCGCAGTGACACTTAAATTAAAGAGGCATCCAATTTTATTTTTCGGTAAAATATTTATTGCACTTGAACTGTAGTTCGTTTTAAATTTAAAAAAATAAAATATTTGAACAAAGTTACTGTCACTTCAGTTAATTTAAGAACAGTGGTAGCAGTTGTGACACTCCCACAAGTTAACCATACAAAAATGTATGAGTTAGGTCATTCATGTTTGAGCTTTTTCATTCAACACGGATCAACGTTTATTTTATCTTGTGAATGTTAAGGGTTTTACAAATTAGGAAATCAGAAATTTATTTCTTTTATTTTTTTAGTACGATTTCTCCTTCACGATGTTTTAATTAATTTGCATGTGGAATATGACAAATATCATCATATTTCATAATAATTCTCTTAAGCAGTTAGTTAGAATTGGATCACCTGAATCACAAAAGAATTCACGAAAGACTAGGGTTCACCCTCCTCTGGTATGGAGGAAAGTGAAAGTGTAGCTAGTCTATCATCATAGTATACATGAATTATTGAGGCAGTGACATAACTTTCGAGCTGTTTATGGTTCCGAAACTTATACTTCCATACTTCAGTAATTTGTCACCATCCTGTAATGAAATCTATCATTGATGTTGTTTTTGTTCATAATTCTGAATGGCAGTATTAGTTGTTCAGAGTTATTCTGGTATTTTTCTTTTTGTACCTGTGAGATTTTTATTTAAATAGTCACAAGACTACCCTACATTCTTATTAATGCACTACAATTCCATTGCACTAATGTTCTTGATAAATAACAAAAGTCGAGTGAAATTTCCGAGTAAGTGTTTTAATTAGAAGTTAATTAAAGTTAATTTAGATAGAAAAGTAGGTATAATAACAACGTCAACTTACTGATATGTTTTTCAAAATATTCACTGTATGTAACAAAAGATAATTAGTTGGTAGTTATTCACCAACCCGGAAAAAATCCGTGGTGATTATCCACTATTAATTCTTATTGGTATGATAGTTGAGCGGAAACTAATTTGTCAAGCACTTTAGAAATGGTCAATTGAATCGAAAGTATTAAAAAATCTTGGCGTTTAAGATACTCTTTCGTATTGTATTCTTGTCATGTCTAATTGTATCCACATTTCATTTTTGACACGACGAAACAGAGTTTGTTAATTAATTAAAAAAATAAACACCTTCGGTGGCTTATTGCCCACGCGAGTGTTCGAGGGTTAAATCAAACTAGTATTCTGAAATCCCCGATGCATCCAGAACAATCTTGCATGAGAATCTCCAAATTCGTTAACTGTTAATACCTAAATATTCAAGTTATAAAAATTTCAGGTGTGTTGAGCGCTTGAGCAGATTCGCGTGTATAAAAAGAACTTGTGTGTCTATGAATTGCAAAAGTATCGAATGGGATTGTTTAATAGATTTTAATATTATAAATTATTAAGGGAGAAAATTAAAAATGTATGAGTTGGAATAGTGCATTAACAAATTGCCTAGAGTCCATTCTATTAATAATTAAGAAAGGAATCAAACTCAGCAATAAGACAACAGGGGCAATCCGCTCTGAGAGATCATAAATATTTCCTTGTGCATTGTAAATAACCCTAAACGCGAAGACTACAAACTTATGAATTATTTGAGTTCATTTATGTAATATTCACGGTGCAATTTGAATAGAACTCGCTCTTCTATGCCAATCCGTTTGGTAAATAATTGAATTGTTTGAAAACTGACTGAGAAATGCTGTTCTGACTATATTGTATTTTAACAGTTCTGTAAACAACCGACTTCGATCGTAATTTACAATATTTATACTTGCATAAAAATTTTAATTTAATTGCTTTTCTTGTGCAATTTTTAATTTCGAAAGCAATCGACAAAAGAAAAGCCAAAACACACGAAGCTTTTAAGTTCATCTGCACGTATGTAGTACTTGCTGGATAACTAAACAATCCGAGTCGAAGGCGACCGTATTTACCATAAGTACATAATAAAAATTGCACTTTTTATATGCACAACAAAGAATAACACGGCAAGAATATATGTATATTTGGAGCCGGGAGATGTGCCATAAATATTTTAATTATAAATAAATTCCAGACTAAACTAAAAATACAAAGTAATTTTTAAGTACATTGCTCCCATGTTATTCTTATTAAATATATAACTAGGAGAAAACATATTTACAAAATATAAAGAAGAACGTAAACACTATTTTTATGAAATAAATAAAAGTTAAATAATGAAAAAAAATTGTTATTTTGTTACCACATAAATAAAAAATGAAGAATGTAGCTTGATACGGGATTAGTGTTATTAGAGCTTGATCAATACTTCGCCATTCCATTACTTATGTAAACTTTAAACCTCTTGCTAATCAATTATTTAACGGCCGATTTTCTATCGAAAGAAGCACCAACTTCCAAAAACAATAATTCATTTTACTTACTACGCTTTTAAGTTTTCAAGGTATAATTTATAACTAAATAAATTATTATTTACAGCCCAAACTAAGTTTTAAAATTACAATCAATTTTGTAAACGATATTAACTTTACATTCGGGTAATTCTTTAAAAGCTAAATAAACAAATAATATAACTAATACATTTTTAAGGAACCGATAAACCATTAAATTTCTATCGAGTCAACAACGTAACAATATGTTTAAGTAAAAAGTTCATTTTTTAACATTTAAAATGACGATTAATATGTACTTACTCCGCTTTAAATTTCAAGTAGGTGCTGTATGATATGTGTTATTACCAAAAATAAAAGGCTTTTTATAAAAATTAAGTAAACGCACGCCTTCGTGTGAGAGGGTAAATGAAGCAACAAACAACAACAGTAAGTCGAGTCGATCACAAACCAAAGTCGATTACAAAAGTCTAAACGGTGATGAGGACGAGATCAAGATTTTTCTATTCTTCTTCTTGCAAGGTTGCAACATACAATGAATTATTGTAATTAACCCAGTTTTTATTTTTACTTCAAGTAAATAATTAATCTACTCACATTCATTCCTTTCAAAAATACACCAAGAAGTTCTAAATAAATGCAGAACACCCTTCAGATACCCTTCCGTACCCCTAGAATAATGGAATCAACCCCATGCAATTTTAACAACTTCCACTGTATATTTAATTATTGTAATATTTATAAAAGCGCACCCGCTCTGGGGGTTAAAATTGCTGTGTGGGTGGGGGTTTTAAATAAATAAAAGCTCTCTGCACTCAATTCACTACGACCAAGTTTTTATTGTATATGTAAAAAAGTTTGAAATATTATTACTCGACTGTTTCAACTTTAAAAATGTAAAAATTAAAGAAACAATAAATGAAAGCAAAACAAAGAGAAATATTCATAGCATTCTCATTTTAATAAAATATGTCAGCCCGCCTCCAGTTTTCTAAACCAGCAAGAATATAGTAGTAACAAAATAAAAATATCTCTGATTTATTAATACATGATTAAATTTTAAGAAAATGCAATACGTAAAAATACTTGCGTGCGTTTAAAAGATACAATATACTAAATGTAAGACAAACTTACATTTTTTATTTTTATTCACCTCGGTGATTCATTATAAATATTTTATATAAACGTGCTTAATACAATGTATACAATATAAGAAAACTATGTTAGAAACTTGAAGTAGTAATTAAAGATGAAGATTCTAAAAGTTTTATGTTTCTTCTACATCGTCGAAATGATTTGAATGCAAGTTTTATTACACAAATAGGTAAGAAAGTTGCGTTTATTCTCCAATAAGAAAAGATAATAACAGATATGTTCGTTAAAAAAGTAATTAAAGATGAGAAAACAAATGCACACATAATTTGTATTCTTATACATATACATATGTATGTAAAGCTAACAAAAGTTTTATGAAACAATAGTAAAAAAATAACATAATGGAAAGTGTTTGTTCTACTATTAACTTTTGTTTACATTAAAATAAATGGAGTATGTAGTTTTAACTAAGTATTAATTTAATAGGCTTGCATTCCATCTTAACATATTACGTTTTCATTAGAACTCATCAAAACGATACAGGGGCGAACTGGGAGCAGAATTATGCTCTAGTACAGGCCTGTTCTAATATCTTCATGATTACTCACCCACGTTCACAAACTAAATAAATGAGAGAGAATATAAAAAATATATTTTGTTTATTTGTATTTAGTTATTTTTATTGCATCATAATAATTTATTGAACTGTTTCAATTGGAAAAGATCAGAACTTTTACTAGTTTTTTTAGTAGTTTTAACATTACGTTTTGGATGCTTAAGATAAACCGTTAGGATCTATAGCGTAACGTGGAATCCAAACCATGGCACATATATTTTATTAAGATAGTAGAATTAAAACCACGAATCTGCTATTAATTCTAAACCGCTACATTAGCTATGCCAAATAAGAATATAGAATGTGATCATCCTCCTTACAAGAAAATCGAGAGATTAGTTTGTCTGGCTGTAACTGGAGTAAGAAAAACAGCACTAACCGCAACTCTTGAGACTCTCTTGTGCTTCCCACTACTTCATCTTGATGTGATGAAGGATGTGCAGGAGATGGCGGTTAGGAGTGCTCTTAGTCTGCGTTGTTGGAAGATATGGAAAAATAGAGGAGGAACTACGGCCCATACTTCCGTCAAGGCTCTTAATACATTTCTCAAATGATACATCTCCTAAATTCCTTAAACAATAGACCCTAAAACTTCACACTTGCAGATGGGTACGAGAAACTGCCATGCAACCAAGCATTATTTTGGTTTATTTCGCATGCCGCATATAGGTACATATTATGTATGTCTATATTTGCAAACGTTCAAAGTTAACCGAATATTTTGGAAATAAAAGAGTTAAGAAGGAATAAATAAAGAGTTCGATAAGCATCAGAGAGAGACTATCTACTATAACAATGAATAACTCCAAGCTCAATGTGCCATAATAAGTTTGAGTTGCTTCCAGTTGTTTTATTCTATAAATATGTAGAAAATTCAAGTTATTCAAGTTCGATTAACTGAAGTTAATTGAATTTTGTTACCCACCGGAACATGAAAGGAAGGTTGTTTTTTTTAATTCTAGCTTCCCATTGTGATGGGTCAGAAAGAAAATGATATTTACCAAAATAGATTTTGTATAGATTTTTAGATTAAATTTAGAACAGATTTTTACGAAGTAGAAAATACCCGAAAATTCATATTTGGTTTTAAATTATTGTTAAAAATACATTCATTCATTAAGCTTTTTACGTTCTAAGTAGAACATTGCTTTTCCCTTTTTGAGAATTACAAATCCGATTAGCGAGATGGATTAGTCCCCATATTACCAATTTCCGATAAATCAATATCTATTTCACCACACCGTGTGGATGTCCACTGAAAGGCCGAGCTAAGAAATTCTGTATAGTCCGCGATTTGAACCCAGAATTTCCGCTCTGTACTCAACCAGCGGTCACATCACTCCACGGCTGTGACTAAAAATACATTATGCAAGTAAAATGAGTCATTTTCAAAAATTCAGACCTGCTTTGGAAATACATAAAATAAACACTTTTCAAAAACTCAAATTTAGTCAGAAAAACTTTGATAGTTGAAATATCCAAAACTGGTCTGATTTTTGAAATATTGATTATTTTAATTCTACATTTTTAACAAGAGCCATAACAGAGCAAATATCAAGTGTTATGGGTATCTTAAGACGCAAAAAAATCTTCTTCGGCCAATAAATACTATCTTCGCAGTCTCATCCACCACAATAGGATGCAGGAATTTCAAAAAAATTAATTTACCATGTTAATTTCCTATGTTCGGGTTTAAGATATAGAAGTTCCACAAAAACAAAAATTTGTTACTGATACACTACATTCTTTAGTGTGCCTCCAAAAATCTCTCGCCTACCAAGTTTGGCAGACAGGTCAGGTATTTGCCATCAGCCATCACTGTACTTAATCATGTCTAGCATCTTTTGGCCAACGGGTGCTTTAGTCAAAAGGTTTATTGGAAAGCGTACATCAGCTAACAGCCGAGACCCAAGTTTTCAAATAATCCCAGCAACGACACCAACAATTTAACCATCTTCTACCAAAATGTTCGTGGCTTACGTACTAAGCTTACAGCTTATACATAAGCATCCTAAACGAGCAGTACCCTGTCATCGTGCTGACGGAAACGTGGTTATGTTCAAATATAAATAATAAGGAATTCATTGACGATAGGTATATAGTTTACCGTAAGGATAGATCTTGTGACACGAGCAATAAGCAGCTCGGTGGAGGAGTCTTAATCGCAGTTTTGAAATCATTATCGTCTAGTCAGATTCCGTCTAAAATCAATTGTGAAGAAATATGGGTTTCGATAAACGTATGCAATAAAGAAATGGTAGTTTGTGCTACATACATCACTCCACAATCATCTGTACAGGTCTACTCTAATCATCTTGAACAAGTTGCTAGTATTGCTCAACAATTTCCGTCCCACAAAATATGTATCATTGGTGATTATAACTTGCCTGGCTTGTCATGGCAATCGCACAGTTTTGAAGCTGCATTATCTGCAGTTAATGCAACCTCTCATATTGAGGAAATGGTATGTGACGAACTCTCCGCTAACTGCTTCACAGTTTAATTCAATTAGAAACTCGAATAATGTAACTCTAGACTTAGTCTTTTACAACGATACCCACGTAGTGGTTGAAGAAACCTTGCCTTTGAGTACTCCTGTTGATGTTAACCACCCATCGTTTCTTGTCACTTTCACTGATATTGGCATTGATCTCCTTGAAACGGAGGGCCCCATTGGTTATTTGGACTTCAAGAATGCCCCTTACCACACTATTAATGATTATCTCAACCAAGTTGATTGGAACTTTATAGAGGAACTTTCTTCTATTGATAATTGTGTAAGTGAATTTAACAAAATTGTCCTTGCTGAAATTGAATCTTCCATACCAGTGATCCACAGGAAAAAAAAATGTGATGCATTTCCTACTTGGGTAAGTAAGTCGACCAAGTCTTTAATCTTTAACAAGAAGCGTTTACACAAGCTGTATAGGAACTCGTTGGATGTTGAATCATATTGTAATTTTACTGATGCAAGAAAATGCTGTAAACTCGCTCTAGATTATGATAGGAAAAGTCATATTATAGATGTTGAACATAAGCTTTTGAACAACTCTCCAAAACAATTCTGGTCACTCGTTAAATCCAAGTCTGATTTTGGTGATCGTGACATTCCTTCTAGAATGCACAATGCTACTGAGTGCTGTGATGATTCGGTCGGCATAGCAAACCTATTTGCAAAGTCATTTGAGAATGCCTATTGTGTTCATCCTGGAAATGTAGCCAACGCGAAATGGGATTCTAGCTTAGTAGATTGCGTTGATTTGACAAATATTGTTATAACTGAACAGAATGTGGCCGATAAACTGGCACTACTCAATACTTCTTCGAACCCCTGTTCTGATGGGATCCCAGCCATATTTGTCAAAAACTGTCGTGAAAGTCTTATCAAACCTCTAACGCTTCTCTTTAATAAATCCTTACAAACGTCTTGCTTTCCAGATACCTGGAAGATTTCTTCTATCACACCTATCTTTAAAGGTAAAGATCGTTCTCATGTTGGGAACTACCGACCGATTAGTATACTATCGGTAATTCCAAAGGTTTTTGAATCGATTGTTACTGATAAGCTTTACTGGGCTCTTAAAGACATTATAATTGACGAACAGCATGGTTTCTTTCAACACCGATCAACGGCAACAAATCTATGTACGTTTTCTGAATATGTTACGAGCAACCTTGAATGTGGATCTTGTATTGACTGTATATTCACAGATTTTATTAAGGCTTTCGATCGGGTACACATCAAGCGGCTTATTTTCAAGTTACGTAAGCTGGGGATTGGAATTAATGTACTTAATTGGATATCATCATACCTATCGAATCGTCTCCAAAAGGTCAGGATTAAAAACTCTCTTTTTCGCGATATCTTTGTGAAATCAGGAATTCCACAGGGTTCCCATCTTGGTCCGTTGTTGTTTATCTTATACATCAACGACATTAAATCAGTCTTCAAATTTTGTAAATTTTTGTTGTATGCAGACGATCTTAAGATATTTAGGGTTGCAAACTCTGTCCATGATTATGAACTAATTTCTGAAGATCTTCGTTCTTTCGAATCATGGTGTAGTGCAAATTTTTTAGAATTAAATATTGATAAATGCAAAGTTATGAATTTTTCCCGGAAGAGAATACGTTTTCATCACTCGTACAGCTTGTTAGGAAATATCATCGAAACTGTATCTAATTTTAAAGATCTGAGCGTCACGTTAGATTCTAATTTCGGTTTTACGTCGCACTTGAACCAAATCATTAGCAAGAGCAACAAAATGTTGGGCTTTATCAAGAGACATACTCAAGAAATTAACAGCTTGAGAGTCTTAAATATGTTATTTGCTGCATACGTGAGATCGCATCTTGAATACTGCTCAGTGGTTTGGAATCCGCACCATTCAACGCACATCGCTCGATTGGAAAAACTTCAAAGAAGTTTGTTTGTTTCAAATTTGGTATTTGTTTCGATACCGATTACGATTTGCTGCTGGGATACCTTAGCCTATCAAGATTGGAAATCAGGAGAAAGTACCTTGACTTGTTGTTTTTGTACAAACTCTTAAACAACAAAATCAATTGCACTTTACTCCTACAAAACATCAATTTTTGGGTTCATCCGTGCCCGGTTCGAAAGCCAGATTTGTTCCTAGCAAGTTTCCACAGAACTAGCTATGAAATGCATTCGCCCGTTACAAGGCTTCAGAATCTTGCCAACAAGGTTGAAGTTGACTTCTTCGCAAGCTCCCCGACGGGATTTAAGTCTTCATTAAGGCTTGCATTGAACATGTAACCCTGTTTTCTTTTCTTTCTTTTAATTTGTTTGTTACTTTTATTATTATTTTATTTATTGTTATTTGTTTTGTTGTTATTGTATTTGAAAAGGAGGTACTCCGTTAATAAAGATTATTATTATTATTATTATTATTATTATTATCTTTACTATGCGGGGAGTGCTTGGTAACTTAACCCAACGATCTATTATTGCACGTAATATAATCGATCGATGACTTAACCGGATTGATCCGGATTTTTGTTAAAATTTAGAGTAGACTGATTGACAGTTACATTGATACATCATATCGTCCCCTTAGTACTATAACTGGATAACTTGATTTTACTGTTTTTGAGAAAATTGAAAAAATTGAAAGGATCTGGGACTTATCTACATTTTTCAAGTGGATAATTTATATTTAGAAACATAATAGAACATATTTATCCACTTGCAAAATGTAGATAAGTCCTAGATCCTTTCAATTTTTTCAATTTCCTCAATAACAGTAAAATCAGGTTACCCAGTTATAGTACTAACGGGACGATATTATGTATTCCAAGGTTTCCCAACCAATCCCAGAGTTGGTGGTAATGCCTTTCTGGCTACCTCGGTGAACAGAGATTAAAATAGGTTAGTGATTTGAACTTCCAGGTGAAAATTCGATTGAGGATCGTAAGAATAAAATTTGCCTTGGGCGCAACGTAATCTTGAGTTACTCCTCAGCACAGAAACTTTTCTACAAAGATTACATACAAGAAGGTAGAATAGGTTTAAGGTCGAACAGCGCCAAAAAATAAAGAGTACACTTGAATTTGTGGTTGTAAATTTTTTTATTTCAAAAGTGTATTGCTGCATTAAATTTGGCTTCATGTGAATCGCAATAAATGATAGCAATCTCGTAGTGCAAATCTTGCAAGGCAAGAATTTTTCGCGTATAGCTCTAGTATAGCGTATATTAACTTGGTTCACAAATTTTATTGCAAGATTAATATGCTCAGGGACAAATATAAGCAAGATGTTAACAGTAAAAAAAGGGAAGGCAGAAACAGTTATCAATCGTGGGTCTTTTGATGCAGTTGACAAATAAATCTTCCTTGTAACGGATAGTTAACCAGAATAACGTGATAAATTACAGTAGTACAGTTCTGACACTAAATGATGGCAGTGATGACGCTTATGTGCAGAAACGAAAATTAATCGGCTACGTTTACACGACAATACTTGCACGTTTTCCCTTATTATCCACAGCCCACAAGACAGCCATATTTCTGCCATGATTTAGTGTCAGAAGTCTAACTGTTCCTCACTTAAAGATAAAGGGTGGGCTTATCTTCGTACAAACTCGAATGGTATACCAATTATCACAATTAGCTATTGAACTGGTTCAGATTGTAAATCAAAAGCCCAAAATATAGAATATTATTCTAAAGAGCCATGACTGTCGAAAAAGAATGTTCTAATAAATGTACTTCCGGAGGAGAAAAGCACACAAAAGAACCTTAAAAGTAATTCCTTCTAGGAAAACCAAAAACATATTAGAGCTGGACCAGAATATTTACCTCGAATCAGTAGATTTACTAGGTTTTGAGGCAGGAAATGGAGCTGTAGTTTTACCTACGTCGTCGTGTAGTTAACTTCTAGCAAATTTTACAGTTTAGGGTTGTTTTTGGCTTAAATTTACCGAAAAAAAGAGATTCACTGTTGTGCTTAAGTTGGTGTCAAAAAACGATTTTTTTTATGACAGGGCCGTTAAAAGAAAGAACCGTGCGTTAAATCAATTTGAATTATTTCCAAATTGGGCTTTTTTGGGCTTAAATTTATTGAAAAAAAGGAGCGATCTACTAGTCGTGCTTAGGTTAGTGTCAGGAAACTATATTTTTAAAATTAATATCGCTAAAAAAAAGAGATCGATCTAATAATTGAAATTCTACACATGGTGACTATCGTCGGAGGTGGGCGAAGTAAACTTTATCGTTTCAGCCAATTTTATGTCATTAAGTGCAATTCCATGTAATTTTTTAGTTTTTGAGAAAATATAAGCCCTATTTGCAATGATCTGCAATTTTTTTTAAATTTAACATTGCTTTTTGGACCGTTCTCTTATCATTTTGTGTAATTGACAATTTTAAATTTGCAATTCGGGTTACGTAATGATTCCTCCCTCAAAATTGTTATGGAGTTTTTATTGTTTTAAATATTCTCAATAGATCTTTTTCTTCAACTGAATAAATTCAGCCTAAACATATATATATATATTACAGCTCTACAGGCCTAGAAGGCCCATGGCTTCATTCCCTGTCTACCTTAACCTGTCTTGTAAACTCTCGTGTGTGACGCAGCCGTATCAACGGTAATGACGTCGACACAAACATCAGGGATCACCACAGGAGTGTAGATGCCCACCGGAAGGCCGAGCCAAGAAATTCTGTGCAATCCGCGATTTGAACCCAGAATTTCTGCTCTATACTCAACCAGCGATCACATCACTCCACTGCTGTTCAGCCTAAACATATGGCTTGTTATTTCCAGCCACTGTGTCGTTTCATTTGCAGTGCTAGATCTGTGTGCATGTAAATTGTTTAACGTCCGATAGGTAGTTTGCTAGAATTGTCTCCAGACGAGCCTGTAACTCTGGTTTTTATGTTAATGTTGGCAATTCATTAACCCAGGAGGACTACAGGCTTAACGTGCTTTTCGAAGCACGGAGAAGACTTAGTCATAAAAAAGTTGCCCTTCTCCGGATTTGAACCCGGTACCTCGCATTCGCAGTTGATCGTTTTTATTTTCGATCGCGTTACCTGCAAGACAAATGACCGTCTCAATAGATCGTTCTTCCAAATCTGAGAAGACGTTATAGATTATGTGAGTTCTGATGTCAGTAAAAAGAATATTGCAACATGACTTGAATTTAGAACAAATTCACGAAAAAACATTAGATGATCAATTTTTAAGAGAAATTATCCTAATCCAATATAAAAATCCGTTAGAAGGAGGTCACACCGGTTATCAGGCATTTGAATACTCTAGGTTGTGTACATAACACAGCACACCTTTCAAATGTCCTTAAAATCCGAAAAATGTCAAATTTAAAAAAATATAATATAAAAACATGACTTTTTATCACAAACACATGCTGTATTACTTTGCCAATCAATCAATACAATTTATTTCATAGTTATACAGATAACATTAAAATGAATGGATTTTAACAAAAACATTGCATTAATATTTAACACTAAGCGAATTTGTAAGAGCCTCCACCTGTTTCGCGTATCTCTCATTTTATTGATATAAATTACGTATATTTAAACTGTTTCAGGGGCGGATCCAGCAACTTTTTCAAGAAGGGGCGATTCCATAGATTGAAAAAAATATGCTAAGATTGATAATCCTCTCAATACTATTTTCCAGTAATATTAGCTTTATGTTTTACATTATAATGGTTAATTTTTCCAAAGAGATGATCGTCCCCACTGCCCCCTGGATCCGTCCTTGAACTGTTTGTAATAAGAGAAATTTTGTTTGTTTCGTAGGACTGAAGTGCCATTTTCAGAATGAGGACAGAAAAGTTAATTTTCTAGAAGCAAAGTCAAAGAAAAAATTTGTTTTGGTGATGAAAAATTACTGTAATGTAAAGCTTTTCTTTTACATTTCTAATAGCAAATTTTACAAAAAAAAACATAAATTTTAACAAAAAAAGCTAAAATTGTCACTTTTTTCGTGTTGACCCTTTATTTTTTAATTCACTCCACCTGTTAAGTAGTGTATACTCATCTCATATTCTTTTATTTTTATGTTGTGGGAAAAAAAGTAATATTTCTCTTTCTGAAAATGGCAAGTAAAGAAGCCAATTAATTCTCAAAGTGATAGTAGGACTATTAAATGTGTTGACTGCTAAAGATGTGTGCCCAGTTCAAATATAGGTGAAATAAGAATTTATTCTGATCGACCCCTTGGAAGGCAGTAGCAAACTACCAAGGATTCAAAAAAAAAAATTTAAAAATAGGTTACGACATTTATACCAAAAAGTATGCAACGCTGTGTTTGTTTATTTACCACCGTCTTAAAAATTCTTCCAGTACGGCCTTTTGGCCGCTCAGCCTGACCAATTTAATTATAATATTACAGTACAGTTCTACATATCTTTGACCTTTGGCTTTATTCATTAACACACCAGCTAAGTATTTATTACAAGGCCGAGTTAACAAGAAGACCTTAATTGGTGGACCTGGGAAGTCCAGTTCCAGATTTACGAAATAGACATATTATGTATCTGATTTGTCACAATCCCGTAGACTAAACTACTGTGACCTTCAAACATAGTCACATTCTCCATAAGTGAGGCATAAGACCGAACAATCGCGTTCAAATTTGGAAGGTCCATTCTATTGAGATAATTTTAAATAAACAAAATTTACTGCGTACATTTAATTGAATAACTTTTACCGTCTATACCTTTGGACTTCTTCTTCCTAGCCGTTTTGCTCCTTGGCAGAAGCATCGTGATCATTAATTTTAATATTAAATGGTTCTCTTGGCAGATTACTCTCGGTGGTTTGCCATTGCCTTCCGAGAGGAGAGGGTAATAATGAAGTTGGATAAATTTTGTAGCCGGGTTGAGGATCAAACCTAAGGCTTCTAGCCTAGAGTTCGGTTCTTAGTCCCTCGACTTAAGAAACTCAAAAAAAATTTTTGATATTACTATGAAACGCAAGTATGTATTTAGATGAATAACAACATTCCAAATTAAATAAATTGATCTATTGTACTATCCGTCTAGGTCATAATTAGTACTTCATTAAGTTCAAATCTTAAAACTCGCTGTGCAGCTAATCGATTTTCAAAAATTATTATTATGGTTAGGGGAAATGACGCGCACGATTGGATTATGCGACCTAATGGTCTTCTAATTCACTGGAAAACTCGGTAATCTATTGCTAATCATTGCGTTATTTAACATTGACTAAATATAACATAAAATAAAGTTATTCAAAATCAATTTTCTCGAAATTGGTTGAAGAGTAGATAAGTTTTAAAAATTTGAGCTTAATAAAGTTTTAATTATTTAGATCTAAACGTATGGTATTCTTCCCTAAAAAGTTTTACCTTTTTTTTTAAAAAAACATCACAGGGTCAGCGCATGATATACTAAACAATAAAATGCTTTAAAATAAATAATAGTACAGCTACAAAGTAGTAACTTTTGTAAAAACTAACAAGTGTAAGTTGAAATTCTTGTAGCACATTGTGAAAATATTACCCCTTCTACCTCAAGTAAAGCACTACTAACAATAAGTAGAGTAATAAAATCATCCTATGTTGATGAAAATAGAAAGTAAGTAGCTTTTATGCATCTCTGAAATTTCAATATTAAAAGTACCTCGTCTTAAATCTTTTATTTTTACAAGTGAAATTTTTGCAACTTAAAAATAAATTAAGATTCGAGAATTCTTTAAATATTTTTCATGTTTTTATAAAATTAACCCACATACATACAATAAACCGCACCTAAGCTAAAATAAACAGTTTCAACATAATGAACATTTGAACATTAAAAGCTCTTTACACACTTACATATAATATGTATTTGTATTAATTTAAACAGTGCACTCACTCACTATTTGGTGGTCAATTGGCGTATTTATAGTAGTTTACTTTTATTTTCAATTCATGAATCATTGCTCCTACAATAAAAGCTATTTGTATAATTTATATTACAAATGTATGTTGTAGCTAGCAAACAAATATGTCACAAGGGTGGTATAGTTTTGTATTTAATTATTATACTTTTTAAGAACGCCCTTACCAGTACGCCTTAACACAAACAAAATTATTATAACATATTTTTCTTTATTACTCACAGCAATTTTTAAATCCAATAAAACTTTTAATCAGAATAATTGAAAACTAATTTTGTCGTAACTTAACTCAAAAATTTTCAACGATTCATACAAATTGTAGAAAAAACTAGGTTAGCTAAAATTATTTAACAATTTCAAGTTTAAAAGTAATTTGTTCGTGACCAAATAAATTTTCATAATATAAAATCATAAAAATGCAAGTTTAAAATTCATGGAAATGCAATTTCCTTAATAATTTTTATAACGATCACTAGGCTATCCCAAATACGTTTTCAATACAAACATTGAAATATTAAAAAGTAATGCAACATTTTTCTTACTTTTAGAAAAAAAACTGCGTCTTTAAACAAGGAATTTGATTACTTATTTCGTTTCCAATTAATTTAAACAGAGCACGGTGGATTACACAGAAAATCAAAACAACGTCAGAGTATACTTTTCGAGTAATGACAGAATTATGAATCAAAAATGAATGAATTGTGAATGTCACAAATATTAAATTAAAATTCAACATGAAAAGTATTAACACTGCCAGCGCAGAACAACTACTGAAGACCGGCGAAAAAGCTCTTAATGTAACATCGTTTATTTTGAAGAAATTCACATTTGTTGGAAAAATTGCTGCTTTCATAGCTTAACAAAGTTTTCATTTTAGAAACGTCGCGACTTTCAAATTACTGATGCCGTGGTTCGGAATCCACGTTAGCAGTAGATAATTTTTTTCAGAAAATAAATAAAAAGGGTTCGATTCTTGAATAACATAAGTGCATACAAGGAATTAACACATAATTTTTAGAATAACCAGTGACTCATAAATATTTGAAAGAACATGCACGAAGAATGAAGCAGTTAAAGTTGGTACATTTTTATTTTAAAATATAAAACGACATATCAAATCAGCAATTATAAATATAGCAAAAGTTTAGGTCATTAAACAAATGCAATTTACGTAAGGTAGGGTGAAGCAGTAGTAAGTTAAATATCAATGTGGGTGGTCATTTTCTGTAATTATTAACCGCAAGTGTACTGTAAAATTAACGCTAACAAGAAAACGCGATTCGATTATTAAACTACCATAACTTTCATGAAACATGCCTGCATGGACTTATTTCTCTCCATAAAAAGCAAACTTTATAACTTTGCACAAGTGTTCAAATTAAACATTTATAAGACAATTTATTCAGTTTAGTAACTACATAAATACTGATATAATTTATGTCTAAGGTTAAGTTTGCGTAGTGTTTCGGAAAAAATCTTGTCAGATTAACAAATTCTATTAAGTTTAGGACGGAATAAGGAAACAATGAACTTTTCTTTAAAGCACGTCGATGATAAAAATTAAAAATATTACTCTCCAAAATAAATTAATTCCGTAGTATTTCAAAAGCTCAAAATTAATTAAAGAAAAACCTAACCTGCTTCCAAGCAATATATTATAATCGTTAATAACAAAAATTAATTTTATCGATCAGCCATTCTTTATGGTCCAAGTTCGCAACGAGTTCGCTTCATGCAACGACTGTTTAAAAGTTTTTCTTAGTGATTTGCACTTCAACTTGCTTAACTGGCTTTACCAAATGGACCAACAAACAACTTTTATATTAGCAAATACTAATGGAACCTTAAATTCTGACTTTCAAATATTTTTTGTTCACTTTGTTATTTTCTCAAAACTAAATTTGTGTTATTTTACGTAGTATGCGGCAAAATTGCAAAATAATTTAAAAAGTTCAAGTTGCGAAACGATTTATTTTACAAGTTACAGTAACTCTCAATTTATATTTACTGATTGCCAATGAGATTTTATAATTTGAAATTATCTCGAAAACAAGTTCAAACTAGCATCGGGCTGATCGCTGGTTCACTTACAAGGTGGAAATTCTCCGACTACGCGAAATTTCTTAGCTCGTCGTCTCTTCAGTGGATATTTGACATTCTGTTGCCAAAAAAATGTTATATTCTGGCATTAGTTTTTGAAATGCACAAAAAGTTAGATTCTAAAAGGTATTGTACATTTACAAAGACCTTAACAAATTAAGATTATTGCAGATATTGGATTAAGAAAATATAAACAATGCATTAGGTGAGCTAAAAAGCACCTTATGCATGTCGGTGTATCTACAAAGGCTTATCAAATTATTCACCAGCTAAAACGTAAAACCATAAACAGATAAAACCATCAGAAGAAGTCAATAATATGTTTGTTCTCCAACCAACTATGAAACTTATAGATTTCTCTTAGAATTATGTTTACTAAAACGTTACTTTAAATATAGAATAATTCAAAGTATTTTTTGGAAAAAATTTCAACGTAAAATAAATACCTCATTTTATACTACATATTTTTTTATTGTTGGACTTTGTGTTTGAAGTTTTATTGTATTACCTCTTCAACGCGCGTTTAGTTGGTGAACTAAACAACCTGGAGCAAATTTTTAAACATTTTATTTTCTTGTTATATTTCGTTTGGAGAAAAACTAACATAAACACTTCGCTTGGAAAGTCATTTTACTAGACTCGATAGGTTACGGAATTCGCCTGCAGCTCATACTGTAATCCTTTCCAAATTTTGTCAAAAATTTAGAGAAAACATTTATCATGATATTAAGAATACCATGAAATAATATTTGAGTGGACGTATTTTGAACTAAAAATATATCAAGTGAGTTCTTTTAATGTAATCATTTTAAATATTTTATTTCCGTTCATAAATGAAGAAAACACATATGCGTCCCCTAATACAATTTGTTTATTATGTTGAGTGCCCTGTATTTCCTGCATGTAGTCCACATAAACGATTTTAAAACCAACACATGACAGATTCGTATTTATTAAATCCTATAAAAAGCAGTGCGGCTTAGTAGAAAAATTTTTTTATGCTTTATTATTAGTACAACAATACAATAAGTATGAATATTCTAGAAAACAAGGTAATTTACTATTCTATACATAATGTTATGGTATTTTTGAGAACTCAGAGGAACAGTAATAATATCAAAATGTTAGGTTGTTTTCCATATTCATCATATTGCAAAAGTTATTTCCTTTGCTATATTTATGAATATATCGATGGTTTGCATGTGATTCAATTTGCGTTGTTTCATATAAAACTAATGCTAATTTTGCACTGTAGGAACAATATGATAAAACATATAACGCTCTGTAATTGTTCGACTAATTGACTACGTTGGTCAGTTATTCACATTAACATGTATTTTCTTCTACATTTTGCTCTATGGAAGCTCCATCAGAAAATTATAAAAATTGATTTATTCGTAACTGAATTAGTTACAAGTAAATACATAATTACCTACTTAAAATAATTATAAAATTATCAATTACTAAACGGCTAGGAGATCGTACGGCCACAATGACCTTCTAGATTCTGGATTTATTGTGGAGGTTAAGATAAACTCACAGCACTTAGACTTCTAAATTGGGCCCATTGTACTACCTCCGGTTTTCTGCTTCACCCCAATCCTGACACTCTTCAAGCCATTCCAGCTGTAGAATGAACTCGAGGATTTTGGCAGACGGAGGAGTGTTACTGATTCTGGCCATGTCAGGCCAGAAATCCCCCAACACAGATCTTCCTACTAAAGTTAACGCCAAACAGTAACAAAATACATTTTCAGATGTTTCCTCTTCTTCGTTGCATCCAAGACATATAGGATATCATCTGCGTACCCTATCATGTGAGGGTTTTTATTTAATCTGCAGTGTCCAGTTAAGATTCCCGCAATTGTTCGCTGATTGACTCTGGATAGCTTCAAAACTTCAGATAGTATCTCAAATGTCTCCAAGTATTCCAGTTCTTGCTTGGTTGCATAAAGTTTTTTGTACCCATCTGCAAGTGTGAAGTTTTAGGGTGTATTGTTTTAAGAGTGCATCTAGAGCCTTGACGGATGAAGCATGACTTTTAAAGCAGCTTCTCACCAGTTTTCAACCTTTGTGTTGCCTTGTTGTGTTAACTCAGCAGAGAAAAAGAACATTTTGGCTAAATATCTGATTCAGTATCTGGATGCAGTCAAGTACTAGACTAGAGATCATTTTTTTACCCGGAGTGTCACAAGCACCCCCCTACACAAGCACCCCCCTTTTGTCGTGGATACATCTATCCTAAAATATTTTTGGGTAGTGTAATATGTACACTATACAGCGGTACGCTTATGCTTCTTAGATCAAGTTCTTCAGAGTACCATGACCTTTTTATTTGTGACTGATTATAATTTAGCCTTCGGTCTCATAGATTAGGGATCGTCACAAATATTTTCTTTTCATCCTGTGCAGCTTTGCGGACCAAACACTATCCATCAGAGCATCACCACCCGAGCGTCACCGATTTAGACAATTATAACAATTACTAGCTAGAAAATCCGTCTACGGACGGGTAGCTAGCCGGGAGATTTCTTTTCTGACGATATTAATTAAAAATATATCGTTTCCTAACACTAACCTAAGCTCGACTGGTGGATCAATAGCTGGCCTTTTATTTTTACACTGTCTTGTTTTGTTCTGTTATAAAAATTCAAATTTCATCAATGTTTAGCAAACTCAAACCCCGTTTAACTCAAACTCACTGAGTTTGAGTTAAACGGGGTTTGATGCCTGAGTTAAACTCAGTGTATGCTTGGAGGCACGAAGAGTACTTCATACCAGCAAAACCTCGGTCTCAAAGACGAATATTTGTATGCTCTGGATTATATTAAATTTTAGTCGTTCCAAAAAAGTATATTATCAAAATCTCCTGGTGTTAACACCGGGGCCTGGGGGCGGGGGGCAAAATAAACCCCAAGGCCAGCAAGTTAAAAAAAAGAACGATAATGGATTTTAAAAATTTTCTATTAAAATTCTTCTTCTTCTTACTTTCAAGATAATATAACAATGAAATTTTTATTAAAACCTATTATTATTAATAGAACTTACTGTTCCCTTCGATTGATTGCTATTATAACTTAACAATAATTAATTAATTTCAATTGGTCGGTATCAATTATGTCTCGTATTGTCATTTAATAATTCTCCAATGCTATATAATTTTATAAAAAAAATCTTGAGAATATAATAATTGATACTACATTATACTACATTAAATGAAATTTTATTAAAAAATTTGAAAAATTGTAGGTTAACAGAACAGGTTTATTACATTTTTTTAAATTCAATTTCCCCGTAGCATAATTAACTAGAGTAACTAATTAGTACCACATTTTTCCTGACAAAAATTGGTGAAATCAAAATTTTTAAAGAAGTAAAATTCTAACTTCACAATTTCATTACAATATTACAACACTATAAATTAATAATCTATCTGTATTTATGACGATGACAGTCCAGAACTGGTCAATTGACTAATGGGACAAAAATTGAAATAATTGCTAAAAGATTTTTCACCACCGCAAGTTTGGTTTTTCGGTTTATTTTTGTTCAGCAGAATTTACAATCATATCTAGTTGCTTCGTTCGTTTAATTGCCAATTTTATTTCGGGAATGCTCCTTTCTTATGGTAAGCACGTCACTATTTCTTTCAATTTTCACTGAAGTTGGGAACTTCAATCTCATTAAGAATTTTTAATATAGCCGACATTAATTTTACAAGTGGGATTAATTTATTATTTCGACAAATTGTGTTGAAATTTGGTTTTGTTTACATCATTCCGACTTTGGGATTATTCAATACTTGAATAATATTCAAGCTTCGAATCCTACCTATTCCATTTCTGAATTTTAAGCATTTTTAGGAGAATTTCTCTTTAAGGATTAATCATCCAAATTTTTTTCCTGACAGGTACAATTAGACTTTTCTCTTGCACTAAACATTTTTTTGGATTGAAGGTGTATATTTGGGATTTGGTTTGCCCATCTGTACCAGCCTTGACATTAAATATTTCAGGCAGATTGTGATATTGGTATCCAATTGGAGCCAACTCAAAGCCGTAATAAAGAATCGAATGGTCGAAATTATTATTTCCCGGAAAGACCGGCATCCTGAGTAGTATGCTCCAGAATGCCCAGAACTCCAGAATTTAAAATAACACCATGAGTCGAAAATGGCATTGTTGAAAAGATCTTTAGAAAAAAAGCACGTTTTGTAGAAAAACTTTTAAGTAATGTTCAATTGAAGTTATTAAATTTAAATTTTATTATTTAAACAAACGTAATTTAAAAAGTCAGCATTTAAAATCTAGATACAGGGTTAGACAATGTCACAATTATCAATACTTGCAATAAATTGTTTTATCCTTCCATCGTAAAATCACCCGTTATTCAAATTGATAGTTTATTGTTACTTATTTAAGTGTTTGTTTCACACATTGACAATAAGATTAAAATTAAAATTTATTTACGTATTGACTTGATCGATTTACTGGAAAATGTTCTTCTTGCAATGCAGGCTATAAAACACGCCAAATCAACTATTATTTCCCAATCGATGGATTGGCAGAGGAAACAGTGGCGTGGCCTCCAAGGTCAGCAGATTGTACTTACCTGGATTTTTTTTTATTGAGATCGGATCAAGGACATTGTTTATGCTGAGAAACCTACAACGAGAGATGACATGAAGCTTAAAATTCGCAGCGCCTGCCGATCATTCAGCACTGAAGAAGATAGTATAACCAGTAAGTAAATGGAAGACATTTTTAACACTTGTGACATGAAATTTAAATTAAATAACTTCAATCGAATACTACTTAAAAATAAAATAATTTATAAGAACGGGAAATTCTTGCTTAGCAAGATTCGTAGTATGCGATTCTTAAGATTTCAACGTGGTTCACCTGAAGCCAAATTTCATGCAAAATTTGTTTTTTTAAAGTAAAAGTTACTATAACAAGCATACTTTTGATTCCGTAGCGCTGTTCGAGTTTAGATCTTAAACCTATTTTCTCTTTTCGTAATCTCGACAAAAAAAGTTTCTGTGTTGAAGGATAGCTCAAATATTCACTTGAAAGAAGCTCTGCAACCTAATGTCTGTACACCGAGATAGCCAGAGAAGCCCCGACACGAACCCTGAGATTGGTATTCTGGGGAAAATTCCCCAAAAACGAATTTTCTCCGTGGCAATTTAAATATTGAAATCATTTTATAAAAGATAATTATACGAAAAAGTGGTTATTTAAATAATTCCCCCGTAAGTAAGAAGTTTTAACTTTGGTATTTCAGAACACCTGTATACAAAATTCCTAGATTGGTACTATAACATAAGATAATTCTCGAATTAAATCTGTATAATGTATCATCCCTTTTCGATATAAATTAAATGAATTTACAAGACATGAAAATATATAAATTTTAGAAAGAAAATTCATGTTCGTAGCAAATTTTTGTTCTATTTTAGAAAGCTTTTTTCACCTGATCTTATATACCTCGACGATTTCAAGTTGGAAAAACTACAACTTGAGCGAACATTCATTGTTGTCGTCGATAAAATCTTAGAAAACTCCGGACATTGCAACAACTTCGTTAGTGAGATTTTATTTGCTTTTATTAAAATTATATAAGTAGTCTGTTCAAATACAGAAAAATATAAATACGAAGGCCTAAATTACAACTAACTTGTGGTTTTATTCGTACTATTGTGCATTAATTTACTGATAGTTAATAGTTATTAGCTCAGAGATCCCAAACGCCCTTCAACCTTTGCGTATAGAGATTTTGGATCTTTAGAATAGTACTGCATGATAATTCTATTGAACTTATAGGATATAGAATTTGATTCAAAAAGTTCCCTTTCCCACAAAATTGCCTTGAAAAACTAAACTGTGCCATCCGCACTGATAGTCTTGGCATGTGTTCAAGGTTGGGGACCCCTGCTTGTTTACTATGATTTTAAATTAAGTCACATTTACCGTGGATTAGTAATCCCGACTATAAACCTCTCAATTTGTAAACTTTATTTATTAACTGTGTCGAGAATTTAAACATTAAAAATGATACAAATAAATTTAATAAGCATTTGCAATTTAACACAAAATTGACTAAATTTACGGAAACTTAATGTGTTCCTCACAATCAATTGATCGTTGGTTGACGTCGAACGCTAGCGAACTTAATTTTCATCTCAACAACTTTCATTCATGCATTTCTAAGTCAAACAACTAACTTTCTGAGTATCTTTTAATAAAGAAATTCATTCATAAATAACTTCGACGACTCCTTTTCGTCTTTAGATGAAATGCACATACTAGGTCGTATATAATAGAAAAATAGAAAAAAATGTAGTACTCATTGCAAAAATTGCAATGAGTTTGTATAAAGTAATAACAAAATTGCTACATCTTGCTTAGCTTATTATAGTAATAAACAAAAGTAGCAACTTTTATCGCAATAGTTAGAAAAAATTAAACTATCAATTGTTCCCGAAATCTCAGAAGTTTATTTCATTTAATAATGATTGATTCTCTCTTGGGGATATTTAAACAATGATTAATTTAACCAATAGAATGGTGGTCAATAGCTCACCAAGCGAATGCTGTAAATTTAATACATTTTAAAATTTAATTTGTGTCGTTCTCTCGATATGTGAATAGATACGTGTGATCAATAGCCTTTAAATAAGGACGACAGATTGTTGTAGGTAAGTATTTATCATTTTGAAGAAATTGGATATAAATAGAAAAAAAAAATTAACGTGTAATCCTGATTCTGGTTAACAGACAACCAGCTTCCCGAATTTATTATGTTAAATAAATACGTTCACGGTACAATAAATGGGCACGTATACACGGTACAATAAATGGGCACGTATACACGTTCATTTTTATCACAAGTGCTAATAGCCATGTTGAATTGGACTAAACTGTCACTTTGAATTAGAAACGCTTTGAAAAAAGAATATCTTCTAACTTACTTAGAGTTGTTCCTAAAAATGTTCTGAAATCTTCATTTTAAGAATCAAATTAAAATATCTGTGTTAAAGGTATTTTGTAAATAGTTAAGAGCGATTGACGGATTTTAGGAGTCCTGAAAATCTTATGGCTTATAGATAAATATCCCTTAAATACAAAACTGTAACTAGAAGAGGATTTTCCAGTCAGATGGGAGGGAAAAAATTTTTTTTAAACTTAAGTTTTATTCGTTTTCATTTGATTTCCTGCTACGTTAAGAATAAGTTTATGTCATGCCATAAGAAAATGGTGACAATAAGATTCAGGAAACCTCAAAGTATAAACATTTTCAAACAAGTGAAAAGGTTTGTTAATCGCATTATTATTAATTAATACGCAGTGGACTATTCGATGGAATTGAAAACGCAAGAAATGTATTTTCAAAGATGACCGCTCTATTTAGAAACCACAATCTCACTGCTCAAACATAAAGATCAAAATGTTGCGTTGCTACGTTTTTCCGGTGCTGTTCCATGGGGCGAATCCCGGACGCCGACAGAGTCGACGACGAAGAAGCTTCATGCATTTGAGATGTTGATTTATCAAAGAATTCTGAGAGTTTCATGGATGGAGCTATAAGTAATAACGAGATACTAAGAAGAATTAACAAGGAGCCGGAAGTGGTGGACACAGTCAAAGCCAAAAATTGCAATTCCTGGTCGCCTGGGACACGTAATACGCAATGAGAATAGATATCAGGTCCGGGGAGAGGTAAGTACTGTCCACTCAAAAGTAACAATTTTACGATTGAAACCTCGATGAATTCTGAAAAATCATAAATTTTAAATAATATAATATATAACTATTGGAGGGAAATTGTAAAGTCAGCCAAGACCCACCCAGGGTTGTAGAGCTGCACGATTAGATTAGAATTAGCTATGAAATAAGGCCTTAAAACCACCAGTTCTTTCAAAAATCGATTTTAAAAACCTCGATTTTCATAGCAAATTTTAACGTAAGTCGCTTGTGATTCGTTGATCACTGCCATCCTGTGGTCGGTACGTGTGCGGGCATGTTTAACAGTCCGGCTGTTTACAATTTTCTCAGTAATTCGTACGCAATGGCAGCGAATCCGTTCTCCTTTTTAGGAGACCTTTGGTCCTTTCTAGGACCAAAATTACTTTAGAAAAGAGATGCTTGTATTTAACGAACGGTTAATACTTTTTCGTGTGGATCCTCCTCGTGCCATGGTGGTTTTCATAAAAATGGCCCGGAGCGGCCGAAGGTTGCGTAGAGCCAATTTAAATTATTTTTTTACAATTAAAACTAAAATAGTTATAAAAATACCCTTAGGCCCGCGGGTCAAAGAAAAGGTGGATCACTGAGAGGTGAAACTCGTTTTGGCGTGGATTCTATAAAAACCGTGGTTGTGCAAGTGAAAATTGACTGGATGCACTCTACGCTTCGCTTCGAGCGCCTCCAACCGTTTTTACTGCACAATAACTATTAAAGCACATGATTTTCGGTTAAAGTGCATTGTTGAAGCATCTAGTGTCGCTCCTGTTATCCCCTCACTGCTTACAGCCTAGAGTAATTTAAATTACACGGACCGACTATAGAATCCATTGTTTCACCAATCACGAGCAACTTAGCTTAAAATTTGCTATGAAAATCGAAGTTTTTAAAATCGATTTTTGAAAAAAACTGGTAGTTTTAAGGCCTTCTTCCTTAGTTAATTTTCTTATTTAAAATATGATCTTTCAGAATTCATGGAGGTTTCAATCGTAAAATTGTTACTTTCGAGTGACACTACTTACCTCTCACTATCGGGTCCTTTAGTGCATTCTACAAAAAAAAATGACCAGAAAAAAAGCGTAGACAGAAGGAGGATTTAATGGCTGAAAAACCTTAGAACGTGGTTTTCAATGACAGAGTAAAATTCAGAGAGTTGAAGGCACTAGTGTAGCTTCGACTATCGGGATATCCAGCAAATTTCTTTTTTTGAGACCCAGTTAATTTTCATTAAACTAAAGTTTCATTACATATTAATATTTACATCGAAAAGAAATCACAAATATATTTTTACTGTATAGATTTATACAGGTAATTAAGTACAACAAGGTTTCAATGTGCGTCGGGGGTTAGAATTTAGGAAAGTGTGAAACACTTCGCCAAAACAACGCAAATCGAATCACATATTTTCATAAAATCCTGTAATAATATGAAAATGCGTTATGTGATAGTAGTGAACTTGTATAAAACCCTAAGCAAATTCTATACAAAAGTGTAACTAGCCTGGAGTGCTAGAAGGGGTAATAATCTTTTACTGTATGGATTTTTTCGGTGTTAAAAGATACGGGGAAATATCTCAATCAAAAATAACTAGTAGAAAATTTGATTTCACGATATTAGGTAAATCAAACAACTATTACTCGTCAACCGACGTTTCGGTGTTTTTATAAACACCATTCACGCTTTAATGTTTTTGACATTTGAACTTTTAACTAATAGGCGTTCTAATTTAAGATTGTAGCGCCGCTAACGGTTATGTTAGTACTAAGCGAGAAGTGACAACTACTATAGAATATACGAATGACATCACCATGACATTACAAATAAAAGAGTACTGCATAAGATCATAATTAGTCTAGTACAATACTTGCCACCAGATAGAGTTTCGCTTATATTGAAACACCTCTATAATAACTCTTGTTTATTCTATGTTGGCCATGATTATGGTTTTTATATAAACACAGAAACGTCGAATGACGAGTAATCGTTGTTTGATTTACCCTAATATCCCGAAATCAATTTTTTTTACTGATATTAAGGGACTTTACATACGAGATTAAGGAAATTATTTAGAGAAAGATTTATATACTAGTAAAATATTTTATTTTTCTAAAATATATCGGTTTCCTACCGACAGATTTCCATTTTGCAAAAAATCTCACCTAGCTTTTACGTAGTTTTTAATTTTACAACATTAATGATAATAAATACCATGAGCATTTATAGGACTTATTTCAAGGATGGCAAAAAAATGCGCCTCAAGCAAAACTTTGTAAAAAAGCAAAGCTCGACAAATAACCTAAGCTGTAATAAACCTGGACGAGAGTGGAGTTTACCTGTTGGATTACTGTTAATCTTTTTGCTTCGAGCGGAGTTTACACTTTTTTAGATAGTTTAAATAGAGTTTACATAACCCCGATCAGGGATAAATCTGAAGAAAATGAACTATAGTCCATTTCATTTCCATAGTTCCAGTAAAAGTGTTATACAAAGTTGGTAAAATGCGATAGGGAAATTGAATCCTAAAAATTTTTTGAGAACAACTAAAAATGGGATTGTCTCGGCCGAAAATCGAATTTAGGAATATTAAAATGGATATTTCAATTCAGGGTGCTAATATACGAATCAACAGTTCATGTAAGTAGTATGTTAATCTGTTTGTTTTGAGTCTTCGGCTAATAATTATGAATGAATTATAAATTAGCTAGGTAAAATAAGAAGGTTATTTTATGTGAAATTTTCATGTATGTACAAGTTTCTGCAACGATATAATATTATGTTTCCTCTAGAATAATAAAGTAAACCAATTGTTATTGGAAAGCTGAGGAACATAAACCAACTTGCAATAAGATTTTTAATATTTTTAATTGTAAACGATTAAATTTGTAGGAATAAAGTAAGAATCGATTAAGTTTTCTTTGTAAAACCAATTTATTTGATCGATCTGATCAATAAGCAATAACACACGACGATTCGACTGTATTATACTTGAACTATTATGTAAACATTACTTTGCTATTCATTAGTAATTATGTGTATAATATATTCAAGAAACTCAATTACACTAAAGTTATGAAATCAATATATTTGTTTGTTAAAATATTAAAATTTAAATTACTGAACTAATTGTTTTTGCTGATATCGATTAGTTCGCTTATTATAATTATTATGGTTTCACAATATCCAATTAAATAATTATTATTAAAAATGATGGTAGATATAGGTACGTACATACTACATATATTTTGAAATAAATTACGATACAAATAAAAGTTACAACTTAATCAGAAGAAAGTCAAATTTTATCTACCGAAGTTAATAGGCGATATTAAAAAAAATTTTAAAATAACATTTTCTTCACTTTCACAATAAAAGTATTTTATTTTAAATGTATTTGTTTACGACTTTGCCACGCTGTAGCCCATAAACTATTTTATTAACCTGCGGAAATAGTACATTTCCTTTTATTTCTTTAGGTAATTTATGTTCAGACAGAATAACGTTGAGTATCAAAACGTTCAAATTTACAGAAAAGTAAAAGCTTATTAATTAATTTATTTTAATAAAAACTTGCGAGTTTATCTGTGTATTATGCCAAACAACGAGCACGACCCGACGCGATGTGCGCAATCTTTAAAAACAGTCTCAGCACTTACCTCGTAATAAAATTGAAGTAGATTATGCAGACTCCCTATTTTGGTCCCGGTCTCCGCCACTGTCAAGTCAAACCCACCAATAACAAAAAGGCATGTATATGATCCAACTGAAACAAAGTTTACAAATTATAAAAACGAAAAGTACATTATGTTTAGAGTATTTTTTAGTTATTGTTTTTTCCCGTATTACCTACCCCACAACATACATTTGAACCAAACTTAAAATTGAACGAAACAAAAATTCATAGCATTATTTTGTAATATAACCTGTTTTCTATTAAAATTATGTTTTTACAGTAGCATATTTCGTATTTTATCATCATTTTTGAACGAAAACAATGTAATATTATTACATTTTTATTACTTTTGATGCTATTGAATCGTAATAACAACCCCTAAATGTAACTAACTTATGCGTAAATGGCTACAATTTTATTTAACATAAACAAAATTTATAAAACACTCAAACAAACATATATCCATTACCTACATTATAATATGAAATAATAATAATAAATAAAAACATTTGCACCAACTGAAAAATTAAAAGTACAATAAACGTGGAAAATATAAATCAGTAAAAGTCAACACATCTTTATAACATTCAACATTGTGGTCCACCATAAAAAGCTAAACTGCTCGCGCTAATGGCAAGTATAGCTACGTTCTTTATAACTCACCATAAATTTCATAGTGTAATATTGCAAGAGAACGGGGGTGCCATTTGTTTTTGCTTCGGTGTTTGCGATTTATAAAACTGGCCGAGTGATGTATATTTTAATTTTAAAACTAATGGGCTTTTCCTTCAATGTAAATAAAAAATTTAAGCTTCGCTGCTGCAAAATTCGCCAAATCATAAACGTAAAACTTTCCATCCTTTTTCTATTGTATCAGAAAGCAAGTCATAAGCAAAGAATAAGAATATCGCAGTCACAAAAAGAAACAAAAGCTGAAAGCAGCCCTACCCAAGCTTAAATTTGAAAAATATACAATATTTTAATGCAATTAAAACATACTTTCTCTCCGAAGTTAATTCGGCACTTCGCTAGAAAGTATTTTGTGCAAGTTTAAAATATAAATGTAAAAACTGACTTTAAATTGCTTTATATATTTTAATGAAACTTGGATTTCCCCTCCGGCTTATACTTAAAATTCTTTTAATTTAAATCCGTAATCTGGATCTCTAGGAGAAAATTAAATGAAGAAAAAAGTATTTGAAGAAAAAACTTTTTATAACAATACATTTAAAATAAAATTAATCGCTTTTTCTACCTCTTTACCAGTTTCACCGATATAAATTTTCTAAATGTTACAAAGGTAATTGGTTCTAAAACAGTAATCTTAATGACGTAAAATGAAAATGCCGCATAAAACTTTATGACTGATTTTACGTTAGATTTAAATACTAACACTAATATTTTGTAACAATTATCACTACGAAATCTTATACCAAATCGATTAACTATTTTATTTCCTCTATCTAATACCTACCACTAACTAAATAACTACCAAACCGAAATTTCATTTCTCCAAGAAAATAAAATATTAAAAATGTTCCACAGTAAAACTAATTTAATACAATTAAAGCTCAACTTTTTAAACCGATTAATTTTAAAAGTTATAACTTGTAAAAACTCCTACCATAGGTACGGTTGTAATTAAAAAAATCGTTATAAATGATGATAAAAAATGTATAATTGATGAAAAAGGGGTGCAGTTAAACCACCGATCCCTAAATAATGTTCAGGGTTTGGGTAAAAATGTACGTTTATTGTTGTACAAAAAAATTGTAAATATACGTGTACTTGTAATTCAATAAATTTACATCAAAGTGCACTTTTTAAAATAAGAATTAAATAAATTCAAAGTGTTGACAAATTTCATTTAAATATTTTAATTTTATCCACGATAATAGCTAAACTAAAAATTAATTTTGAAAAGGAAGAAGTTATCGATACTCGTTCGTATTTGTCTGTTTCATCAGCATAAATCAAAAACAATAATTATTAAAAAAATTCGTATCGTTAAGGAATCAATCATCGTTAGTCTGAAATCTCAAATTTGTTCTTTTTTTGCATTAAGTACTGGAAATTAAAAAAATATTCATGGATAATATACTATTTCAGATTTAACTTGATGAATTTAGTGCAATTTTAACTCCTTTCGTACACGCAAAGCTATGATATAAAACTGTACTCCTTCATTAAATTTGGTAATTTTTAAAAGTTTCCATTCTAATAAAATTACTTGCGAAGGTACCTACTGTTAAATTATACAGTTGTTGAAATTATACAATTAGCTGTAATAAGAAATAGGAAGACACATCTGCTGAACCTAATACGCAATGGTGAGGTGAGATAAAATATATTTTCCAACTTCAAGTCTCGACTTGAGATTTGTCCTTAAACTTGAAGACACCAACAAGGTAGAGATGCTCAAAAGTTCACATTTCCGCGGAATAAAATAAAATAGACTTCTAGACCACCGCAACAAATTTTACAGCTCTTTTTCAGTCGCTATCCACCAGAACAAGCGCTCAAATATTTCACTTTCTATTGCAAGAAATTTTAATTCCTGAAACGAATGGAAAATTTCGTTTTCTACAAATACATTGACACTCAAAATTTGAAACATACTTTAATGTTTAATTTGAATACATTAAATCGTGTAGCTGTGAATTGTTTAAAATTTCAATTTGTAAACGCCCCATGCAGAAATGTAAGTATAACTTGTTCATGGTAAATACGAAGGCCCCTTAGTAATTTATAATTAACAAAACAGAGTGGCCAGATGACGGCTGTACATAAATGCAGATTATAGTGCCTACTTATACATGGATACTTGAACAGACAACCAGTGGCGGTTCATGTATTAAAGCTTCTATGTTACATAATTTGCAATGTAATAACTGCAATAAGGAATCATAATTTATGTGATGTACTGCGCATTTCTACAACTTCGGCTATCTAACTCGTTTTATGGAACTTGATAAATTTTAAAACAAAATTTTTATCCAACTATAAAAAAATAGAACAAATAAAAGTAGAATTTCAGATATTGTTTATCAAGCATACTTGTTACCACATAAAAGTTTTATTATAAATTCATTTATTAGATTAATGCAAAGAAAAAACAAGCACACAACTAGAGCAAAGGCTTATTGAAAATTTATTGAGCAATAAATACAAACATAAAAATGTATTTACTAAGGTTTTATATACACAACAAAAATTAATGTACCTTACTGCAGGTGAATGAATATAAAGTAAAATTTATAAATAACAGTAAAAATAATTAAACTTGTGTTGTAATTTTACATACAAGATAAGGATTTTAGGATCTTACATAAACCAGGTGGGTGAAAATAAAATACTAGGAAGCGTACAACAAAAACGTCCCTCGAGGATATCGTTAATTATTATTATTATAAACATTAAAATTGTAGGTTGTTATATTTTTTCGGTTTGTTTCGTGTCATTTTTATTCGACTTGCTAAATCTAAGAAACAACTGGCCACGGTTTAGTAAAAAAACTGAAGAAGCTATAGTGTTATTGTGGGTAGGTACCATATGCGAATCGTTATTATTTTAGCCAAGGAAGGAACTGTCAAACATGTGGAAAGGTATTGCTCAAAAGCATGCCAAATTTACAAATCTCAGCAGGGAGATTTAATTTTCATTTACAACAGCCATTGAACTATCCTCGCATGTTCTACAAAGATTATCTAGGTACATTTTAAATAAATTAATTAGTTTCCCTGGTTGTAATAAATAATACATTTTCTATGCTGTTATTTTGCATGAGTTTATAACTCGAAAACACAATGGACACTTTACATTTTACTACATTTAAAGAAATACATCAACCACAGATGCATTTACATATAAAGACCTTTTAAATTGAAAATTAGAATAGCAATAAAAATTGCTTTTAAAGTAACAAACAACATTATCTATAAATGGTTAAGAATTTTGATTTATGTATGTATGAACTACATGATGTGTTTTCTAATATGAATATAGTTCATGCTTGGTTGATAAAGTGTGAAAGTGTGAAACAACCATGTTGATAACTTGAATAACGTTGATATATTAATTTTTTACACTGCATGACCATGTTCAGAACACTAAAGTTACATTTTTTTGGAACATAACACAAAATTCTGACACTTTTTTGGAAATTAAAAAAGTTCAATATTCTTTATTCGCGTTTCTTCTTGGAGTGGCGTGTCTGCTCAGAGAACCTTGGTTATCCACAAGAAGCTAGTTCAATAAAATTAAGATGGGTAGTTCCAGTTGCCTTCCACCTAGTACACGGATATATTGTGCGTTCAGATCAAGTGCGACAAGGAATCCGCCGCGGTTTTCCCCTTGTTAGCCTATCGGGATGCTATAGAGCAGCCCATACTGAACAAAGTAATCATTTTATTCTGACCATTTCTCCTCGAAAAGCCACGGCAAACTACCGAGGAGTTGTAACATTCCACATGCCAGTTTTCTACTTAACGTCGGTTGTTTAATAATCTAAATTGTTAACATCAAATTAATATAGTAGTTCAATCTATAAAAGATTAAAAAACACTAAATGAATTAGGATTTTGCTTGGAAGTGACATTGTACATTGAGTGCGTAAGACAATCGCAGTCACGCCACCAACTTGTTGAAGGGAGGCTTTCGTTCCCAACAATGACAATGGAGAGTCACATATATTGATCCCAATAAATCCCTTTTATAATTTTAAATCTTTATAATCGATCTTGTGAAATTTATTAAATTGGGGATGTTTAGTAAGGTAGTTTGGTAAAACTACCTATCGGACGTTAAACAATTTATATGCTCACAGATCTAGCACTGCCAAGGAAACGACGCAGTGGCTGAAAATAACAAGCCTTTAGGCTTAGGCTGAATTTATTCAGTTGAAGAAGTAAGGTGAAATGTAGAAACTCTTTTAGGGTTAAAAACTACCACGGTCAGTAATTGATATGACTCCAAATTGTGTACGATTACGTTGGTTTCCTACCTCAAATAAAACATTCAATTTAATGTTACACTACCTACTAAAACAAAATAAAATTTAATGGATTAAATCTACTTGTACCTATTATTTTAAGTTATTATAACAGTTAGCTTCCAAAATTGTCCTCGAATATAATTTCATTGATCATATTATCAGGAACTTAGTAAAGCTTAGTAAACACATTTATGATTACTTATTTGAAATCCTAGATTTCGTATCTTCAGTAGTCAAAAATTAAAATAAAACTTAATATTTACAGAATATTTATAGATTCACCTTTGTCTTCGTATTTGCACGACTTGCATGTACATACATATGTAGGTAGTTCTTTGCACGAACCGTCGTAACACAAATTCATTAAACTATTAAGTTATAATAAATAATTGGCGTTAAATAATGCAGTGCTAGTGTAAAATTATTCTAAACGATTGCACAAGGTGAAATTTTAACGTTAACCTCGGTGATTCTAAATTCTCTTCTTCATTTTGCTACGGTTCAAAAGAAGCATTTAGAAATTTTCGGCAATGTTTGAATTTCGGTTTACAATATTTAAAGATTATACTTTACTCCATTATACTTTAATAATTTCCTATTAAATAATAGCATTGCAGGTATTGTTTTGCATATTTTTGAATTGACCTGGTTGGTGTTGATAAGGATTTATCAGTTGATAAATTAAAAATGTTGTTGCGTATATACTTTTCGATCTCCATTTTTACGATTCCATTATACACTCTTTTAGACATTCCAGTGACTTGATATTTTTTGGATAATATTTTCTTCCAATCCAAATATTTTGGGATTTAATTCTACCCCTGCGGTTTTGGATTGCTCTTGGTTATACTAGCTTCAATTGAAGTAGTTTTGCTGAGATAATTCTATCTTCACTATTGAAGTATCACATCTCGAAAAATGGATGTATGGGTTTCAACTGACAACTACTAGACCCCCAAACAACACCTTGAAATATTTAAACCATTTTTGATAAGTCCAGTTTTTAACTTTAATTCCACTTTAGATTTTTTCTTCTTGAGTTTTATCATTTCTTTTTATGGAAGCGTTCTGTTTGTGGTATTGAAGATCGAACCAAAAAGCTGCATTATACCATGGCAACCACATCCATTTATTCCATTCAGAACTTGAGCTGTTCTACCATCTAGCAACCCCTTCCTCAACATCAAACCAGAAGACATCGATAAGTTAGTTAGCTATTTTGTTGTCGTCTATACTTTCACATTGTTGCAAATTATGTAATTTTTGCGCGTGATATTTTGTGATCTTGCGAATTTTATATCATTAAATCTGAAGAAGAAACGAAATAACACGCTTTTGTTCCTAAATGTAATTTACCCAATTCCTACTACCTCTATTATTTCAGTCTTATTTCAGTAGGTATGCCATCTTTTTGTGCTTTTTGTAGTGGGTACTATTGCAGTGATATACAGGGTGGTTACCGAGCGTAACGTTTCGGCGCCACCTGTATTATTCATTTGCACAAATGGCACATCACTGTACCTCTTGCTTTCTACGAACTAGCCAAAGTAACACTTCTATCTTTCGTTGCTACACAGTATTCAGATTTTTTTTTTTTGGTAGCAAAAGTATTGACGCCCAACAACTCAACGTCGCAATTTATAAATCAACCATCCATTATTTTCATTTAAAAGGCGCAATTTATGATGATCCAGAATGATTGCATTAGATGGATATAAAAGTTTCATAAAAAAATTTAAATTTTTGAGTATCTCCAAATTACGATAAAAACCCGTAAAATAATTACTCCTACTTCTGTAGGATCCAGACTCTCCTGGTCGATTTCATTTATCGCAATAATTCACAATAATTTTCATTACTTTTGCCTTAAATAGGCCTTTTTGGAAACAGCGTTCCAAAACACAACTGACTCGTTTAAATGGTAGTTCAAATTCATCGTACGTGCGGTTTGCAACTTCGCTAATTTTCCTGGTTTTTAATTCAATTTTTACTTTTTAGGTATTTCCAAAGCACTGACGCAGTTTTATATGATTGCAGCTTATGAAATGAAATTACCAATTCGATATAAAAGACCTGCTTCTCATTTTCCATAAGCACATGAGCTTCTGAAACATTTTGGAAGCACAACCTTCTTTTTATAAAATAGAAATTAAGAATTTAAGCAAAATATGTCACAACGCTTTGGGTATTTCGAGTTAATCTTTCTTTATCATGATCAAATTTTTCAAAATTCTTAAGTTTTTTGAGATTCAAAAATCTGAGCGTCTTAATTTGCGCTCGATAAAATCCAACAGCTGTTGCTAAACTATTGCACAAAACGACAAATATAATAGACGTCGCTACTTTTATGTTTATTAAAATTCACAAATTGTGTTGAAATTGAGTGATTTTTAATAATTTCCAATATGTGGATTTTGCTAGTGGGCAGCATTGACAATTTATTCCACCCCCTATATATTGTCATATTGTTTTTTATGAAGTTTACTTGGTTGTTACAATTTTTATATTTCTGAAATCTTGTAAATTAGAATTTTGGCGGCCCTGGTTTGAAGAGAGTAGGTGAAAAATTTAAAAGAGGAGAAGGGGTGATCAACGAGTTCGACCGGATGGTCGTTAATATCGGAAAAAAATTGAAAAAAAAATTAAAATAAAATTTGAAAACTTTGTGAGATCGATAAATTGGTGTTAAAACGTAAAAATGTATTGAAAAATTGGCAAGGTCGCTCACTAGGAGTGGGTGATAACTAGAGCCCGGATTTATAAGCACTTATAATTCCAAAATAAGCGCTTTAAAAAGTTTTAAAAAATGGAAAAAAAGTCAAATAAAATTGAAAAAAAGCACTAAAAATCAAACATCAAAATATATTTTTATTAAATAATACTTTGACATTTGATTTATAATTATAAAAAAAATTAATTATCATATATTTTTCCAAATTTTCCATTTTGAAAGGTTGTCGTCTGTCATTATCACATGTTTATAAATCAAAAAACTTCCATCCAAAGTTCTCTTTTTAAAATTATTTATAGTTTTTACCGATTCCACTAAAATCAAATAATTTTTTTTCGATAGACGATAGAACGTATGAAAAGTTAGCTTTGATATACTAACTTAATTGTTGTCGAATTAATGTATTCTAAAAATTTCTTGACATTATTTTATAGCTGCCGACGACGATTCTGACAATTCAGAAACAAATTTTTGAAAATTCTTAAAATTTTTCGCATAATATAGGGCAGAATTGAGACAATTTCTCCACCTGTAAGCACTGCTTCGGGAGGAAGAAGTGTATCAAGAAAATTTTCTTTAAAAACTCGCACTCTCAAAGGCGCCTTAACAATAATTCTTTTTCCAGTCGAAAATAAATTATTAATTTTTGGAATTATTATTCCAAATCTCCAAAAAACATTTAAAAAAAGCTCTAATAAGCACTATCAACATTAGCTCAAATCACTGCAATTTTTAAGAATCGTCAAGATCCAAAAGGAATATCTTCTGCTTACAATTTATAGAACAATAAGCAAAAAGCTTAGAATCCGGGCTCTAGTGATAACGATAAGTAACATAGCTGAGCTACGTTGGGCATTCAAATTGAGAAAATACAATAAGCAGAATAAAATTGAAAAATTTTATTTCTAAATTTTTGTTTTGAAGTTGTATGGAGCAAATTATCGATTACAATATATTTTAACGTTCACCAATTTTCTAGATTTTTCATATGTTGGTCTTATTACCTATCGTCACATCAATTTTGCAAGGAAATGTCGTATACTAATATTTACTAAAAACTGAGGAATTCTGGCGATTTCATTTGTATCTACTTAATACAATTCAATTCAATTCATTGCTCAGAATATGAATTTATTCAAATGGTTTCATTATATCAGACCTTTTCTTAAGTTATAATTTTAAAAATCTGTCTTGAATTAGGCCAAACCTACCCAGTGATGGCACAAACGAAATTTGCACCGTTCCTTTAATGACAGCACTCAAACTTTCTGTCTCCACATCAACTACGCAATTGTTGTTTGTTATAACTGCCATCACTGGGTGAGTTTGGTCTACATTTGTGATAAGTGACATTTCATTTTCAGGGTACAGGCTCTAGACAGGCATATGATGATAATCCAACTCACCTCAACTAAGAACGTAGAATGGGGGAGAAGAGCAAATCTATAAATAGTCGCCCACAAATATCAGGCAGGTTTATGAGGCAATAGCAGAAAAATTTGAGCAATTGGTGTTATAGTATACGCTGTGTTGTACATTTTCTTAAAGTGAAGTGTATTCTAGTTTCAGTAGTTTGGGGTCCACCGTAAAAAATGTAATTCCCATAATCGGCGATCCAGCAAGTAAACAAAGTTCCGTTAGGCACAGGGATAATTTTTGTAAGTAAAAATACATTTAGTTAATTCGCCATTGTAACCAATTTGAATTAAAATTAAGAGTCCCGACCTTAGTAGTTATTTTTTTAAATTTCTTGTTAAGTAGATTGGGGTACTTACTAGTACAATCTGATATTCTTTTAATTTTTACAATTTAGGAAATTGTTTTTATGTTTGTTTGACGTTTTTCAATTATTTTAAATTTTAATAATAGGCACTACTTAAATTAGATCATTTGATGGGTGGTGTGCGTCGAATTTTAGACAATAGAAATTACCGAGTCGCTTCACTCAAATCCATACAATGGATTAAATTTAGACAGTTTTTGCAAAAATTCTGATACGTTTAAAATTAGTTCAAATTGAGCTCTGAATTATAAAAAACTATTCTTGATAAATTTTGAGTGGTTTCAGGGAGTACAAATCGTAATAACGAAATAAAAAGTTAAAGTTTTGAAATCATAACAAATTAATAGAAAAACGTTATCAAAAAATTTACTATTGACACATTTTAATGGTTTCAAGGGGTTGGAAATTAAAATAAGTTAGATTATTTAAAAAAATATCCATTGACTAGCCGATTTTTCCTCAAAATTTACACTGTAACATTTACGAAAAACTTGAAATTTTGATTTGTTTCACCCCATTTGACGGTACTTAACCACATTCAAGTAGGTACGGCTAAAAATAAAATAGCCATATTTTGTGATTAGATCAGCGCATAGCGTCTCATAATTTACATAAATTATATTGTATTTTAGTAAAGTAATTTTAAAATTTCTCATAATAAATCCTATAAATTCAACAAACTGTTTAAATAATTAAATATTAATTAACAAAAACTTAAATAGCCCCAACTGTAATTAAAATTAATTTAAATAGTAATAATACATAATTTGCATTATCCTGCTATCACTAACTTGTGGATTTTTAAAAGTATCAATTATGTACCTATTATATTAAAATAATTAACATACGCGTTTGAATATTTTAAAAATTTAAATTTGAAATTTAAAATTTTCTTACAATTCAACCAGTTGACAAGAGCTTTGGAGTGTTCATACAATTTGAATTTTCATCGCTATAAAGTTAAAATTAAGAAAAAGAATACACTTAATCATTAGTTTCTTAAATTTAAATATCAATTAATTCAGAAGTTTTACTTCAAATATTGAACACATTTCAAAGTAAAATTTTCTTCTTATTAAATTCCAATAATTAAAAATAATTCGGTAAGTACACATTCGTCTAAATAAAATATAGATAACGGTTTAATAACTGGATAGGATAATAAGACCGACGGAACAGAGGCGCATGTTAAAATTTCTGACAAAAACAGTGGGATTCGAAAGAGTTTCAAATTCCATCGACTATCCGACCAAAATATCTTCTCATCGATAAATATCTTAAACTTCAGGTTAGGTTAAATAAAAAGTAAGTTTAAAAGAAAGATTTCAAGAAAAACAATTTCTAACTTGCTGCCTCAAAGTGCATGAAAGTGTACTCGTAGGAACTTGGGTACTTAGTAACAAATCTATGACAAACTTAACACAAAAAGATTGTACTTACTACTTACTACATTTCCAGACTTGACAACTTTGTAACTGGATATAGTATTTGTGAGAAAAGGTATTGAATAAATTGATAAAATTAATTTATAATGATTGATCAACTTGGCATCGCTTGGAGAAATAAAACGAATAACTGCATTACAAAGTAAATTAAAATTTAAGAATAAAATTTACATACATAGTAGGTTCCACTAAATTAAATTCCAGTAAAGCGTAAGTTGCATTATACTTTAATCAATATTAAGTTTGCTAAACAATGATTACGGTTAATGGTTATTGGCTTGGTGTAGCGGTCGATCAATATATATGTTCAATAAATCGTTAATAAAGAGCATTACTACTCCTACGAACTTGGGATCAAGAGAAATATTGGATGCATATATATGACGTCATTAATATGGCGACGAGGGAGGAACTATAAATCCTGCAGGTTAATTGATATGTGCAAATATACAATCACAAAGTTGGAAAGTGTCACACTTCTATTAAGTATCAATCAAATAATGTCATAGTTAGTAACACCCCTACTCGTACACAAATGGAATAGACGTTATATTTTTATTTTGTAACTAATTAACAACGCAGAGGAAAGCGTTTAACACAAAAGAACAATATACAATAGATATTCGCGTTAAACGGTTACACTGTACTTTTAAACCTCGTAGGTAGGATATAGGAACCATAAAAAAAACTTTTACTTATCAATTATTATTAATCTCAAGTAATAAGTTACAAAATTTGAAATATAAATTAGTACAGCAAAACAAGAACAATGATAAAAAATTTTGCAACTGTCAAATTTATCTGAAACAAGCCTGAAGCACAAACTCGTGGGAAGTTTCCAAATTTAAAACAACTTAGTTATTTTTTAATATCTATTTTAATTATGTTTTTAATGAGTTTTAAGATATTATTTGTGAAGTAATTAAGTTAACATATATAATTATTTTTTCTTATATTTTGACGGTGCATTTAGCGTCGAGTAACTGTTAAATTTTAGTCTTCATGTCGTCAAAAAAATTAGTCCAAATTTTATATTATTATTATCATTAATCATAACGTTAATTATGTAAACTAGGTGTTCGTAAGTTATTAGTTCTAATTTTTTATTTTCCTGGTGTTACTTCTAGCATTCACGCGTGTCCCTGCTTTTTCAGTAGCTGATCGTGATCATTAATGAGTCATTTAACTTAACGTTAAATGCTTTAACTTTTCTTGTCCAGTGTTTGTTTACCTTCAAACTTTGGAGCAGAGAATTTCTTCTGAAAAATCACCTGTCAGTTAACTAGAATATTATTTCGAGGTAGGTAATTTTCTAACAAGCAGATGCTGCATTAAAATCACCAAGTGCTTATGTTACACTGCTTTATCTAGGACTACCAGCTTTATTAGATTTTTTGAAAATGTAAAATGTGAAACACTTTATCCATTTTTCATAAGAAATTTTAAAAAAAGGTAAGAAAAATTAGTTAAAAAATTGTAGTGTTATAACACTACACTCTTAATATATTAAGAGTGACCCACTTCATCATGATATCATTTCTCCCTTTCTCACATGTGATCAAGTCTCCCTAAATGACCCCCTAAGCAGCAACATTATTTAAATTTTTCAATAAAAATTATTTTTTCTAAATTTTTTATACTATGATGCTTTTATTTAGATGATGATGATATCTACTAAAGGCGACTTATAACAAATGCTATTTTTTCTGTGGAGATAAACCATACATAAACAAACACGTGTATTATTTTGAAAATAGTATGTACATATAAGAAATGAACAACTCTCCCCAAAGATAAATTTTTCTCCTACATATAATAAACTTGCTTTGATTTTATGATCAGCAAAGTGAAAACGAATTGTACATGGAATCTGAACCACGATACAAAATAATTCGGGAGTATACTAGAGATTCTTAATCACGACCGAGTAAGTTATGTAGTTATGTCAAAATAGTGGTAAATTAGTCCTTAAAGATATTTTAATAAACAACCTACATATTATAAAGCAATTTCGAAATAACACAAATGTATTTTGGTATTACAAAGGTAAAGTAAATTGATTTACTTTATATATCTACTTTAATGTTTTCCTAAAATTGCATATTTGAATATACGATAAATACGCAGTTTTATAATTTAGCGTTCTTCGGACATTCGTGTAATTCAGTTCCAACTCAAAGAAACAGAACAAATTGTCAAAACAAAGCAAATCAAATCTCATAGCCATACATATGAACATACTTTGTTCAACAACTAACTGGATAAAAGAAAGAAGTGAATTGCATTTGTGATGACCACAATTTATTCATTTACACAAATAACGCTCTAGGGATATCATAAAAGCTTAATACCCGTACGCTTTTAATGATATGACATGCTTATAATTTTTAAATTAACCATGCTTAAATACGTCAGAAGAGAGTTTGCCCAAGGTAGAATGTTTTGTGTAAAGGGTTAACTTTTAACTGTATTCTTTATTACATCACTTAGATAAAATCCAATTAACAAGCCGGTATGCAAAGGATATTATAAAATTTAATTATAAAAGTAACCAGTGTAAAAGTAAAGAATGTAAAAAAAGCAAATTTAGAAGAGTATTTTTAATTATAAATGATGGGTATAATGTTTGTCAAAGAAAAAAGAATTAATGTTATATTCCAAATTTAAATTATTTATATATTGTACCTTTGTATAATTTGTTGTCGTATCCTTAAGCTTGAATTAATAATATTTGTGGTTATTATTATTATATCACCCTAACTTACGTCCGTAACTCATCTACCTACCTACATAATAAGAAAGTATCCTCAAACTCACCCAAAACGTAATTATATCTTTATATATAATTCTATGATTTTATTATAACTAGACATAAAATCTATAAATTATTACAGAAACAACCAAGCCTAACAAAAAATTAGGAAGTTTAATATTAAATAATTAATTTTAATACTGTGCGCAGAGGTTATAAATTTGTAAACGCCGTAAATATTTAATGTTCCAAGGCATTGCTGCGTCGCGGGCCCAGGAATTTCACGTTCCCTTCATAAGTAATAACGCTTCACATGCAATAATCATTTACTTGCAAAGTAATTTGCACTCTGTTGACTCCAAGTAGAAACTCACTACCGGTAATCACCTCCTAATAAACAACAAACACATGTTTACATATAACCAACCAACATTTCGAGTAATTATTTCAAATCTTAACCTTACTTCCTTTTAGTAAATTATTCGAAATTTTGACCTATAACCTCTCTTAGCCTAAGTAAGACAAAGATTAATATTACAGTTTCTTATACTTTAATTATTAAATCATTTCCCTATTAACGATAACCCGAATAATTCACTACCTAACCCCCGTAACCACAGTAAAAAAGTACTTAAGTGTAATTGAAAAAAAAAACGTATGTAGCTTCGGCAGTATCCTGATAAAGTATTTGCTTCGCTAACAAGAACAACAATAAGAAGTTACGACAGTAACGTGATAGATTTCATGCATGCTTTACGCTGTCTGTTGAGCTTAAATCGTGAATCATGAAAGCGGTTGATCTTCTTAACAAAAATTGGTTATAATACTTGTCTGGAGTAACATTTCCATGATAGCTAATTGGCTAATTGTATAAATAGAAAAGCACCAGTTTCACTTCATCAAAGCTTTACACCAATTTATTAGTAGTTGTATCCTGAGTTTTTCGCGAAACCATCAAACGTAAAAATTTATTCACTTCAATAATATTTAAAGAGATGGGGCAAAAACTAGATGTTCGCAGCTCCATGCTTCGCTCTAAAGTCCCACTTTAAATTAAAAACTAAAAGATATATTAAAGAAGTGATGCAGTTTTAAAAAGAGCTGTTTTTGTAAATCATTAAATTTTCATTTTAACGACACACGAACAGAACCTAAGTCAACGAATAGATAATGACACCAACATAAGACCGATCCCCCTTTTAAAATGTCTACATTCATTTATTACAAATGAACCTTTAAATTATTTGCTATTTAATCGAAACTTCAACGTGCTATTAGAAACTTTATAAATTAAACTTTATAAATTATCTTTATAGAATTATTTATAATTTCAATTTAATTGAGAGAATTCTGTTGTTTTGAACTTTTCCTGTTCTTTTATATTTTATATGCTGTTCCGGGTTCATTAAATATCTTTACTCTGAACGATTTGGTAGTTACTAACACAACCTTGTGAATATTTAATTAATATTAAAAACTTTTAAATGATTCGATTCTCCAGCAACTTCTCTTCTACTGTATCTATAGCAGGCAAACTAAGTAAAAAATACATTAAAATTGGGGTTCAAGTAGGTAACGGTGTTAATTTTGGATGTTCTAGGTTGATGAGAGAGATACCAACCTAATAGTTGAGAGTATACCCAAATTTTTCCTGAGAAGTTAATACACGTATTTTTAAAGCAATTTAAATAATTTAACAATATTTTTTAAATTACAAGGAGCAAAATATCCTTAAGATGGCCCGATACCATTATCTACGGCAATACATCAAAACAGATAAGTACTAAAAAATTTATTCTAGAAAAATTATAGCAAGCAAAGTGTTTATTATTTGTGTATTTCTTTTTAATATACGTTATTGACCCAGTAATACATACTCATTTAATAAAATAAAGTTAAAAAATCTGCAAAAATAATTTTAATACATCTGCTAAGTTAAGTACATGCTTTGTTACCCTTTTATATTCCATGCATATAATTTATATTGGTAAATTAACCAATATCCACTTTATGCAAATCTCTTCATAGCAATCATCTTAAAATTAGCATTACTTGTTTTACTTCGATTTTTTTCACTGATGCTTATAACTTTATATTATTTTTACATGCAATTTAAAATTAATATTTTATTTAAATAATATTGTTCGAATGCTGGTATTCTTTCGTTTCTGTTAGCAATGCAAAACGTATGGATGAAGCTTAGTTACTTGAACAGGATGAGTAAGATCAGAGGACAAAATTTAACTACATATACTATAAAATCACCATGTATTGATCCATAAACATGTTAATTGTAAATTACTATTACTTGTTATAATATAATACTAGAATATCATGGTATAGCATCAAAATAATTTAAGTTGTCTCTGAGCTCCCCAATAATATTGAATTCTCATGAGATGCTCATGTTCGTATATTAACTAAATTAATCATTGATGTCCAAACGATAGTAGTCATCAAATTATTATCTGCCTTGTAGATAGATTATCTGCATATAATGTAGATTCTGCGTACCTATAACCGCAACACAAACTCCTTGCATATTTGAAGTGTGACATTAGAAGGAATTGAAGTATTCTTTCCCCCACTTGTTCAGTTGCAGGTTAAACTAAAAAATTTAATTTAACCAATAAAGTAGGGTAAAACATGGTTATATAAGATATTTCATAGGTTAATCAAAACTTTTAAGTTTAATATGCAACTGAGCAAGTGGGGGTTTGTAGATTAATACTTTTATCGATATAATTTATAAGGAATTGCAAGTATTTCATCTCTAAATTTAAAAGTTAAAACTGAGGGTTCAAGTTCAAATATAATAAATTATTTAAATTTTATTCAAAATTCATTTTAAATATTATTTCAATTTAGGTCGACCACCAGTAATTTCTTATCCACAATTGTACGCTTTTTTTCCTCAAAGTTAACACAAAATTTTACAGAATAAAATCTTAAAAAAGAAATTTCAAGAGTAGGCGGTGTGATATTGATATGTAAAATCTACCCAATCAGCTCGCCTCTACAGTAAACCCTGAGAAAATCTTACCAAGGGTTCGTGGTTCAAATTTCCTTTCAAACAACGGCGAAACGAAACGGCAAAAAAAACCAAATTTTTTTTTAAATACTGAAAAATTGAATGAACTGAACGAATCGATTCAAATTTGTTACTTATTTACAAAATTCTTGAGTAATTAAAAGTTATTGTGTAATGGTGTTTTCGGAGGTCAAAGGCGTTCTCTCTCTCAGATTCTTACGTCCTACGAAAGGACATAGTGACATTTTTTCAAACGTTCTCTAGACAAATTACACCTCGGTGGTTTGCCGTTGCCTTCCGAGTGGAGACGGTCAGAATAATATTCTTACTTCACCGAGTCGACCCGGGTTTTCTGTATTAGCAGTCTGTGAGCTTAATCTCTCAAAGGCGTTACCTTTCATTTAATAATAAAAATGTAAAAAAACTTAGCCTCGCCTTCGATTTCCAAAGTGTAAACGAGTTAACTTTAAAAAATTCTGTATGATGTAATTTGAATGTAAGCTACTGAACGACTGTACATCAAAGTTTCTTACCAGATGTCTTGTCGTCTTATTTATGCTTATGATGTTGTGAAGTGCTTCTACAGCTACTGAAATTTTGCTAATTTCCACCCCAATGTAACCTGCTATCAGATCTAAATGATTAATTGCGCCTCCGGATTCTTCAATTCTCAAATTGACCAGGTAGGTAAAAGCTAATCTCACTTACTTGTTTTATAACTTAGGAACTTAAAAAAATCTTCCAAGTTTAAATCAAGTCTTCAATGGATTTAAATTTCATTAATGTACTATTTATTTGCGATACTTTTATAATTTCCTGCAATAAATATGCAGAAAACAACAGAAATAATTCAAATTAAAATTCTTAATTTTTCAACAATTTTGTTGAAAATTACAGCGCACTTGAACTCAACTCTGGTCTTTTCAATAGTTGTCATTCAAAACGCAAAACTTTAAAATAATACGCACTTGGACCTCACTACGGCCCTTTCAACGGTCGGCAATCAAAAAGCAGATTTTTTTCATTTGCTATCCCTAAATTTTTGTCTTTATATAATTTTCTTTATCAGTTTATCACTCATCACAGAAACGTTAAAAATGCCGCACTACTTTCAAATCAAAATTTTACAAGAATAGAGTGTAATTTTTGTGTTGTTACATTTCAACTTCTTATTTCATTTAGATTAATCTTTATTTTTGTTTTATCCAAATGCACCGTCTGAAATCAAACAGAAAATTCTTATTATCGACCTGAGGGTTTCGAGGTATAAAAACACTTCAAAAATAGACTAAGTTACGGGGTTTTGGTTTACAGCACATGTAAGATCTTAATTAATAAAACAAATTCCAAAAACATTTGAAAGCAGCGATATTATGTCGTGTATAGAAATAAAGAGAAAGAAGAGGTGAGCTAAGTGAACGGGCTAAGGACCGGACTCCAGGCTAGAAGCCCTGAGTTCGATCTCCAACCCGGCTACAAAAATTTATACAACTTCATTATAACCCTCTCCTCTCGGAAGGCAATGGCAAACCACCGAGAGTAATTTGCCAAGAGAACAATTTAATATTAATATTAATGGTCGCCAACCTCCGATATTAAGAGACGGCAGCTTAAGAAGAAGATAGAAATAAATCAGCAGGGGAAAGTATTATGGAGACTCATATCTATAAAAGTTTTTATAAATTTATTAAAGAATATAAAAAAATAAAAGAAGAATTTTATATTTTGATGTACGGTTTTTCACGCAAGACAAGAAAATTTTCCGTGTGGTACTAAGGCACATTTTTCATAATTTTGTTGGTTTGCAAATGTTAGAATTTTGCTTCGGCGGTACCTATAAATCGCAGTGGCATTAAAAAGCAAAGTGGGTGTTTATTTAATTTTTTTTTACCCGGAAATGCGGGAAAAATTTTGGAAATTTTTAATTTTAAAGTGTGACAGATAACGAGCGAGATTTCTTGGGAAGACATCTTAGAATACGAGCGGAAAAATCTAGACGTTGTTATCGAGTTAGCCATTTGCAAACGTGATAAAGAAAATTATCCTTCAGGATATTTTCGTTATATTTTGGACAGTGTGAATAATATTCTACGTCAAGTATATTTTTTGGTTAAAAATTTGCGAGTTTTCTGGAATACACATGGAATTTTCTGATTTTGGTAAGAAATACCAGTTTATTTTCAATTGTTAAAGATAATCGAATTCGATTGTACAAAGTGGGCCCATTTTTCCATAGATAAACGCTGGTAGATAATAAAATGTAATTAAAAATTTGGAAAAAAATTTGGAGGTCAGAATCACTGGAATCTTAGCTTGGTATAAAATTACACAGGAGATCACATTGAATGGTGAAAATAGAAGTTTATTTCACATCTACACCACATTTTTTGATTTCGCAACGATTTTATGTGCATCGAAACTTTTTTTATCGGGTACTAGAGATTTGCGTCGGGTAGTTATTGTAAAAGAAACTTTATTGTAAAACCATCTTTTTGTGGCCAACTTAAGAAAAGCACTTAATAGAGGTGAGCTAAGTCAACGGGATGAGAACCGGACTCTAGGCTAGAAGCCTGGGTTCGATCCCCAGCCCGGCTACAAAATTTATCCGACTTCATTATGACCGTCTCCTCTCGGAAGGCAATGGCAAACCACCGAAAGTAATGTGCCAAGAAAGCCATTTCATAATAATACATTAAATTGGTCACAACGCTTCTGTAACAAAGCAATATAAAGAAGAAGAAGAAAAGCACTAGGGCATCATAGTTTCATAAGCATACGTAAGAAGCGGACAAAAAAGGTACCTTATTTATTTGTAAAATCTTATTTGATTCCTTTTTGCTGCTTAATGGTTAATACAAGAGATAGAAAGAAGTTTTGAATATTAAATGTCTTCTTGAATTTACAAGCGAGGTAATTGGTGAAAAACTGTTCTTATCAACATCCCAATTTCACTAAAATGAGTTGTAAAATTACATAAATATGTTATAGTACATAAAAATTATTCTTTTCATAATCAAAATTGTTTGCAATTGAACAAAGTTTTTATTTGAAGTAATACTAAAAGAGACACTCACTATATTTTCCTGAATCAACAACATTTAGTGCCTAAAAAGCTGGTCGGACCATAACCGAAATTGTCTTTGCTAATTGCTCGAGAGATATTTCCCTAATTAAAAATTTAGTTTTTTAATAGCGGACATTAGTAGGGTACAATATAGTAAACTTTACTGCAAGTATTAACGAATTAACAAGTTTATACATTTATCAAATTAATAATCAGAATAATCCTGACTATAATAAAATTATCAAAATTACATTTTTTCATAAAGCCTGAAGCTGTTACACAATAAAATATAATATTGGACAATTGCCTTCCGGTAAGACTGTAAAATTAGATATTCATTAATAAATACCAAAAAAGACTACACAGTCAATTGTTCTCACGAATGATTTTGAGACAATTTCAAATTACTTGTAACTTGTAAATTAATAATCTAATAGTTATTAATTAAAGGTGTTTCCATTGTACATTTAATTCATAAACACTGTGTGAAAGGGATTTCCTTTCTAATTCATTAATCATTTCACCAAAGTGTCTATAGAAGCAAAAAGCAAAATCAGTCACATGCATAGATCTTGTCTATCATTGATGAGGTCTAATTAGATCGAAACAGGTAGGTCCTTTTTGCAGTAATCCATGGTTGTGACTTTTAGATTATTGTTATTATTGCTTTATTAAATTAACTAAACAAATATTAAAGCATCAAACAAATTATTATTTACCTTTCAGATAAATTTTGTAATAATTAAATATTTATTAATACGTATAATTTAATAACAAATACAAACAACTATCATTCAATACAATGATACTGCTATTTCCATATTGCACTGATGTATAAAATAATATATTATAATTTCTATTCCACAAATCCGCAGTTGTATCGTATCACTCTTGAATATTACAAAACTAATTAGCTAATCATTTTTTTGAAAACTAGTACAAATTGAGTTTCATATTTTTAGTAAACATGGAAAAAGCATTGCTGCTGTATTTGCAGTTAATGATTCTCAAATTTCAATATTTAAAAATGTTAGTTAATTATTTTTCGAGTTTTGTTTTACCTGTTACATTAGTCCTAAAATTTGGATGCATAAAAATCAATATGAGATCACTACTTCAAGTAGGTATCACAACAAATGGTATGTATTCATACAGTTTATTAAACATGCATTTATACATAATTCCAATTCTATAATTATTAGTATTTTTGGCATTAGGAAATAATTTTATAAATTAGCGATTATGGCACAAACGAGAAAATATACTATTATATTTTATTTTTATTGTATAAATAATGATTTATTAGCGAAACTAGGAATTCCTTAAATTACGTATTTGTAAACCGACATTATACATATTTTAAAATAAAATATCATCTTGGCGTAACAACTATAATTTTCGTACAATACAATTTTACATAAAATAATAATACAATATTGAGAAGTATTTTGTTTTAGTAAAATTTTAACATAGTAATTTTAATTTATATAAATTATAATAATATGCAAAACGCACCGGAAATTGAGTTTTTAAATTAGTCATTGTCATGTAATTGTCTTACATTGTAATCTCTCTATAGAAAGAGAGGTTATTTCTATGAAATTATTTAATCTATAGTTTAAAATCTTCCAATTGAAGTAAAACGAAAAAAAAATGTCCTAGTATTACAGTGATAGTAGGAAATTTAAATAACAAAGTACATAAATTTTCTACAATTTGAACAAAATTATATTGATATCTAGAATAAATTATTCTGTTCCGATTGGACTGCAATAAAAAAAAATTGGATCGATTTTAAACTTTTTCATTATGATCGTAATGTCGAAGTGATGAGAAAATGTTTTTGCAAAATTGGTAGGTACCTACTGTTAAATAATAAGAGATCGGGTGAACGCACTTTTTGATCCGATTGAGATTGAAAATTTAAGATTTTTAATTATACTAATCCTGTGGTGCACTTATGGTAGCAAATTATTGTATTTCCTTGTTTATAATAAAATATACAAATAATGTTCGATAATTATAAATTAAAATTAAATTCGTTAATCACAGTTACGTCGGCATTACTCTAAATAACCCGATAGAAATCGCAGTTTTAAGTTTGTGATAACGAACTTTTCTAATTTTCACACTTTTACAAAGACCAGACAACAATCGATAATGAATATTCATAAATCAAAGTTCCACCTATTTCATAAACTGCACGACATTCTATCATATTTCAAAAACATCACTCCATTATTCTAATTACCATCGAATGAATACAAATGATTTTAATAATAGGGATATAATAGCACAGTTGGAGTTTGTAATAAGTATCAAATACTAAACTTCGTAAGATGCACGTATAAAAATGAAGATGGCGTGTAAAATTTTACAGAAGATCTGGTGAAAAAAATGAAGAAAGCTCCAAATGTTAGTAAAAATAATAGTAAATCCTGACGAAGATAACAACTAATAATAATCGATATTATATTTAAACATATAATACTTAATTGTAATAAAAATTGGAATATTTGAATAAATACCAAATATTCCCAAATTATACTCTAAATTAATAATAATGACCTTAAAACCAATATATCATTTCCAAGTAATTATGGTTATAAAAAGCATAATTAATACTTAGATGCCCATTTTTTTGTCGGCTTTATTTAAACACATCAATGTTATGATTAATGATAGAGAACAATGTGAATAAAATTCGAACGCTGGAAGTGCATGTTTATCTAGTACAGCACATCATGAATATTTGCTAAATACCGCTAATTGCCACTTTGTTGTTTTGTTCACTTCCAACTAATTATACTCTTCTTGGTTTATATCTAGCCAAACATTTTTAAAACACGAACTAATATATATTATTTGTCAAAACCGTTATCGTCATCACGACATTATTGTGGTAAGTGTAAATAGAAAAAAGAAATAAGAATTAATTTATTCTATTTATGAAAACGACCAACGGATATCTAGTTTTGTGAAAGTTACAATTTTTACGTAGTAATTAAAAGATAAAATATTCATAAGAGGTTAAAATTAGAATTTTCCAATACGAAATGAAGAACAATTTTGCAATTTAAATTGAACTTTTAACCAAATTGCATTTAACGACATCAAAATTGTGAGATGTAAGTTAGTGTCGTTAAGAGCAAAATATTCCAAATTTTATGCAATTTTAAGGAAATAGGTTTGAATAAATTCTCCAAATATTCGACAACAAATCAATCGGCAGTATAAGCAATTTGTAATTCTTATACCTCTCTACGGTTACCCAAAGAAATTTTGTTTAAGTTTTTTAAATAAATATTTAAAGTGTGCAAATTATTTTTAGTTCATAATAATAAGTTACTATTCACCAATCTTATTTTTGATAGATGTATTCAGCAAGGTGTTAACCCACCAATGATTATAGCAAAGCACCTGTTGCTATATTTTTGGCACTGCTTCTCTAGACCAATACAAGTTTTCGTTTGACGAATGTATTGTGGTTTATGAAGAATATATATAAATCATATTTAACGATTTGGTACCATCGCTTTTTATTTGGTTTATCAAGCGGCAAATTACCTATTAGTCGAATTAGTGTTCGCTTGATATCGTTTGATTTTTCAAAACATCTTAAAATTCAATTTAAAATTTTGTCAGGAAAAGTCCATAAAATACGAACACTTAATGCAATATTTATACTTTTGGTTAATTTTTTAATTCTATGGTAGCGAGCACCTGTAAAATGGACAACAAGTTTTTTTAACTAAAACTGATTTTATCTTTCGTGTTCAACAGCAGTTTAGTAGTGCATTAAAATTTATCAACGGTGGCGGTGTAAAATTTTTTTAAACCAGGATAATAAAGATCATTATTTTTCACATCCTGACCACTCTCACCTTGCATTGGAAAATAAAAATCAAGTATCTGACATGATAAATATCAGTGAGATATTACCAAATATTTATCCAAAATCCTAATGTAACCAAAACATAAAAAAAAATTTTAACATTAATTTTAACAATTAATTTAATTAAATGTAGAAATGATTTTCATTTTTATTAATTTTAACGATGTGATTGATAAGTGACAAGGATTTTTGATTGAATTTAGACATTTAACAGTGGAATACAAAGACGAGGATGTAGCAGTTAGTTACACGATACGGATATGATAAAACTAATATAATTTTCAAAACTGTCATACTAAAAACGGAAATTGATATTAGTTACGCATATTTGATTATTTATTAATATTATTATTATTTTAATAAGTGCTTATTTATAAAATTATAATACACAATATACAAAACAAATTTATCTATCCATAATATAGCAATATTTTTGTACACGTAACAATATAAACATTCATTTTTTTTAAAAACATTTTCAAAGTGAGATGCAAACAACGTAGGTACTATAAAGGAAGTTTAGTAAAATAAAATTTGAGCGTTAAAAGTTGTTAAAATTATTCATTTTGAAGTCTGATAAAAGCATTTTAAAACTTTCTACCATATTTTTAATTAATTTGTTTAAGTAGATTTAAAATGTTGTTTACTTTATTTTGATAGCCAGAGACGGTTTTCTGGTATCATTTCATAATGTAATTTTTTACTTTTTAAATTTAAATGACTGCGAGTAAGTTTATAAATTTGTCATGCGAGTATTTAAACGTTAATGGGAAAACTTTATGCATTTTCGAAAATTTATCTACTTCCAGTTTAAGTTATTAAATATTAACCTTAATTATTGAATAAACACAACTAAATGTAATGCATTCATTCAACGTATGTACATAATTTAAACCAACATTGTTCTTGAAAATGGTGAACTTCAAATCTTTAAAGTACGAATGTCTAGTTCTAAAATGCTCAAAAAGCCTCAATGTATCCACCAATCGTTCAACGAATTGAACTACCTCGGCACGAAGTCTATCGCGTACTACATAAGCTTACGTCCCTTATAATTTTGTATCAGATACGCAAACCTTATAGAAGTACCAGAAGCGCTAATCTAGTTCAAATAATTATCAACAGATGGCGCTACTAACTTGGAAGGCTTAATTTTAAGGTAGCTCCCAAGTATTTAATTATAATTAGTGCAAATAGTAAATAACAATTTAAAACTACCTGCACAATACATTTGCGTTAATTGAATTTGTTAAATTTAACTAATTTCAAAGTTGTGAATGTAGCATTACTTATTTATGTCTATTGAATATTTTCTGATTAATTATAGGAACTACAACAACTTATTAGTATACTTAATTAACTGGTAAAACAGAAACTATTTTTGTCAAAATAGTAGTTATCGCTAAATCTTACAATCATCAAGGACGAAATTTTTTTAATTTAAAAACTAATGTAATAAAGTTTTATTTTTGTAATGGAAGGTAATAAAAACATTACATCAGATGTTTGGTCGTTACTTTACTAATAAACGTTTAAAATATACATGGCCACATGCAATTAATAATGTTAATTACATTTAACTCGGTAATATTTTAAATAGCTGGTTAATACCTAGAAATAATACAATTTTATTTTAATTAAAAATTAGAACACAACTTGAAATTTACAAATACCGGTTTGTTATTATAAAATGTATTTATTTATTTATTTACTTTGAGGTGCTGCTCGAATTTAAATTATTGTACTTAAGTTATTTTTATATGGAAAATTAATTTTAATAATAAACATTTCGATAAATTAAGAAGATGAAAACAGTAAATATTATAAACCTTCGACAGAGATTACCATTTATTTATAATACTATGTACATACTATTCATACATAGGTATTTACTGACAGCTTATGGCTTCGAATTTAATTGAAATAATAATTTTAGATTGTTAATTTATTAAAATTCATAAGTAATAATTTATTTATGTATTTTAAAATTAAATTTATTATAATTGAACGTGTAAAATAATTGATGTACCAAAAAGGCTGGAAGCCACTACAGGTTTTTGAAGTCAACTTATCTACATACATACATCACTTCCAAGTTAAGTAATGGAATTACATTAAAATTTATTAGTTCTGTCAATCTCATACATTTGGTCCTCACCTGTAGTTATTGGATAATACACTATTTGACCATATAAGGTGGAAAATTGTGGCGTGGTGTGCATTAGTAGAAGCAGTAGCTTACAAAAAAAACTTTCAATTGGTTTTTTCCATTGATTTGATAACAAAATTGTTATTGATTGATAACAAAACACGTCCATTTGGGCATCGAGGGGGAAGTTTATAACCGATATTGATTGAATTTTAGGTTTCACCCCCTCACCACCAACCACTACCATTTTTAAATTTCAAATTATAATTGCTGGATTTATCTGACAAAAATAATAGTCAGAAAAATCATAAAAGTTTTCAATATTTACATTTGGGAATTACATACAATACAATAATTTTTTTGTAGTAGATAAAAAATTTCTGGAACATTTTCAACTTTATATTGATATTTTTGCATAATGTACGACAAACAATATTTATTTATTCATTAACATTTGGATATAAAATTAATAATTTCAATTGAAATTAATAAAGTGCTACGCATATTAATTATTTATTAAATTCTCGGATATTACGTATAGCAGGATTTAAATCCATATTAATAATTTATTATATTGTTTTATATTGCGTGTATGTACTTAACAATAGAATTATCTTGACCTCTATTAGCAATTGAAGCGATTTAATTTTAATAGAATTTAAAAATACGTTTACATAAAAATAATTACACAATACCATTCATTTTCGATTATGACAAACAAAATTTTTTTAATTAAAAATATTTGAATATAGACGTGTTTTATTTAACATGCGGATTAGGTACACGTAACAAAGCAATTAAATTGAATTTTAGAAATCATCGATTCTTGTATCAACTTATTAAAAAAAGATAAGGATTTATAAAATATATTGGGTATAAATTTTATGATTCATATTTTTGTTATAAGAGGCATTTGCTGAGTTCAATGTGCTAAATTTTTATTGGATTAAATTTTTAATATTAAATCACGAAAAAGTTTATTTCTGTTTCTAATTCCTTTAATGTATGATAATACGGGTATTACTTCCTCTTTTTCGAGGTCGTGTATTTAATCACTCAATTGAAATAAATTGGAGAATAATCATAAATTAATAGGTTATCGAATTTTCTTTGTGATGGTTTTAGTATTTAATCTCCAAAAATGTTATGACCCATCGTACAACTCTTGCATCGGATGTTTGAATGGCCATACCAGAATCATTCCGGTTTATCTTGACAGTATGATGCTTAATTATTCGAGGTGTCCATGTAGAAATTGCATTGTTCTCGCAGCATTAAAAAAAAATTGATTTTGTCTCCAAACAATAATGAAAGTTATCCTATAACTGACTTGTGACGTCATGTGAAGAAATACTGTTGTGTACTTTCTCAATGTTCCAGTGGTCACCATAAAGTTATTATATCACCTCCTTTATGACAGTTAACTATTTACAACATAGTTCAAAATTAGCTACCTGTCGTTATCTCTCTTTGTGATCCTCGAATCCAATAGCTGCGGTTACCTTATCAATTTGGTTTCGGGTAATTTTTGGGAATGTAAACAATAATATAATAACATAAACACATAGAATGTACTACGGATAGATAAACTTTTTTTAGATAATTTAACTAGAACTTATTAAACTACATTGTACGAACAATAAAAGTCTACAAAAATAGACAATCAAATCAATTATTTCTAAATATTCACAACTAAACGGCACTGATTAGATCTAATAAGATCTAAACATACATATGTCTGTCATTTTTGGATCCTTGCTTATAATTGATTTAAACTTGAATTTGTGCAAGATAACTGTGATTCAGAACCAAAAAAAATCGCAAGGCCATATACGAGTCAAAGACCGTGGTTGCTACCGGTTGACCACGAATATGGTGACATTATAGAAGATAGCATTGTGATGATCACAGACCTAGATAAGAAGAACTGAGGAGAGGCGTAGTCTATCTTAGAACATGGAAAAATTATTTTAAAGATGTTATTTAAGCCCGCTTTCACAATAGTTGGTAAACGTTAACCTAGGGATAAATTTTATATATCTCACTGACTATTATGAATCGTGGTCGTGCACAAGAAGAGCACAAGGTTATAAGTTTTATAAATTATTGCAAAGGCAAGCACCACATAATTGAGTGCAAAAAACGACAGTTCTGTGAGGATTATAAACGAGTCGAGAGTTGTAAACTGGGAGTACTAGTCTTCCCCGAGAAAGCCCGCGGTGGATACCAGCCAGGAGTCAAAGAAGAGCAAAGTCCCAAAAGGGTAAAACTTATACAGAAAAAAAAGAGTGAGTCTGAAACATGGTTGAAGATTTCTGGTCTGCATTAGCAGGAGAAAATATTAATGAGCAAAACCGCACACTACCATCCAGTATGGGCTGGTGGTGTCTTTATTAAGATTTATTTCTTCCTACACAAGATAAATTTATACCATGGAACAATCACAATATTAGTTATACCTAGCCGACGTTAACTACCCTTATTTTCTTTAAAAATATGTTTGTCGCCCGGAAAGTAAACTCCACGTTTTACATCTATTTTTTGATATTAGAACAAAAAGCTCTGATGACTGTACTGCCGTCCTAAGAAAGAAAGCCTTAACTCCATCAATAAGTTTTTTGAACTAGGCAGCTATACAGATGTTTATTGATGGCACCCAGTAGATTTAAAGTAAAACTAACGACTTATGGTACATATACTTACATTTTTTGTAAGTTTTTAAAATATTTTAGCCTAGTAATATGAAACTTTAATAGATTATTATGCGTTTGAAACATCTAACTCGTTTTAATAAATAATTGGAGTTAAGGCTTTCTTTCTTAGGACGGCAGTGTAGGACTCCAGACTAACTTCGCTCCTGTACAGAACTTGATTAGTATGTAATGAAAAGTTTTCGACTCGCAGAACAACTGATTTTTTATATTAAATACAACGGGATATTATGGAAAAATGTGATTAAATTTAACCCCTTAATTGCGAAGTGTTAAAAATTTATATAATTTAGTGGATAAAACAAATTTAAAAAAGTTGATGAGAGAGCCCAAAATTTAAAGCGACGCCACTGTCTTTTTCAAATACTGTAGATAAGTATAATGGAGAATGGAATACGAATTGTGGATTTACATCTCGGTTCTGGGAGGTAACTGATTTACAAACTCAGCGTGTTCTGGATATTTCCGTGTTATAAACATGAAAAGCTATGAAGAAAAAATCTGATGTGACGTAACACACGACTTTCCCATTTGAAAAAGTAAATAGTAACAAATTATATTTTTTAACGACCCACCCCCCGCTCCATTCTTACTCTTTAGGATGAGTAATTGCGTAGAGACATTTATATATGTGGGTTTCAAACGACGATACATATAATAATCTGTCATTTGTTATATAGGAATTTCGTAATAACGAACCTTGGTGTACGCGTATGTTGGTAATCCTTGGCACAAAATAATGTGCCTAGGCAAAGTTGAGTTTTAACTCGATTATCTACAATACTTTTGGAAAAGTAAAATATGCCATAGACAAAATTTTTTAATTTTTCAACAGGTTCTCGACGATAGTGTGCTTGCAGAACAACTTAATTTGAATTTCCATCAAAATCCAAACTTCAACACATTTTTGAAATTATTTAATCTTGTAGAATAAATAATTGTCCGTGACGTAATGGGGATTGCTTTGTTTATTTATTGCCAAGCCAAAAATAGATCACAACTTGGGCAATGTAATTAGGTTATAATCGAATATTTATTTCAATTCCATCAGCACAAGATGGACTTATTTTCACCATTGATTGTTAATATTATAAGAATAACAGCAACCTTTTGATCAATTCTGAGCCATAATTTATTTCAAAAAGTTTACCAGAATTTTAACATTAATTTTAAACGTTCTTTAGAACCCATTTAGATGGTTCAGTCAAAAAGTAATAAAAAAATCTAATTTTTCTTCAAACGACAACAAAAACGTTAAACTATCTATTTTTTGATGTTTTAATTAATTTTCGAAGTTTAAAAGAACAGAAAATGTTTTATATAGAACAAAAAGTGACATTTTAGATTTTTGTACGCCACTTTGTATAGTCTGGATTGAAATTAAAAGTAGGTGGTAGTCCACCCGTTCAGAGAATTTCAGACAGCACTTTTATACTTTCATATCTCATGTAAGCAAGTCAAAATAGATAACTGCCTTTTTGGGTCTCTAACAGAGATATTTTTAGCTAAATACAATTTCCTAAATCATAACAAATCAACTGTTGCACTAAATTTTTACATCGCATTTGATTAATTTATTTTGTTGATGTGGTCATTTAAGTTTAGCCCTATATTGTGTTCGATATTTTGTTGTGACGTCGTACACATTTTAGTGCTATTATTATTATCGTCATATTCCCGATGATAGGGTTAAGAGGTCCGCCGGAAGACTCCACCTTTAATGCGAAAATACGTCGATGATCCCCATTATTGTGCTCTGCTACATAGACTTTATACCAATGAAACCTACAAAGGTCATTACATAATTATGTAATATAATTGACTAAATTTTTAATAACATCTGGTAATTTGAAGATGTTTAGGTGATTGATCGCAATTAACGGGTGGTTACACTTTACATTGCAGAAGTTGCAAGGGTGGGGTAAGTTACATTTGCGATTTTGATTGCATAATTGATTATTGACTAGAAGGAAAGTTCCCTTGTTAACTTATTCAGGATGAATGCAAGCTTCTTTCTCTAAGAGCCGCTTTTACAATCATTAGATAATGATAAAGTATAACTTTATACACTATGGACCAAAAACGTTGTAGGTAATCCCTGGTAAATTCCTTAAGCATAAGAGGTGACTAATTAATTTCAGTAAAATGGGGTGAACGGAAACAATGGAATAGATAAAAATAACATTTGGAAAAATTTTGAAAGCATCTGAAAACCAAGATTTTTACTATCAATTTTTTTATTTCATGTTGGACATTTTTCCATGCTCAACTGAACTTCTACTTGACCAAACTTTTACTAAAATATACTAAAGGAGAGAGGGCTCGTGTTCTAAAATCTATAATCTATGTAACGCGTAGGTACTTTTGTAAGATATCTACAGCCACGTAAATAATAAATGTTCTTTGACTTTGAACCTATGATCCCATATCGTCCGAAGCTTAACTCCCTATGCACTACTACATCAACTACTATGCATTGTTAATATCACCAAATCTGCTGTTTTCTATATAAAATTAATAGTTTTTTGAAACTGTGTTACCAATTTTAAATTACATTCATTTTGGTAACATATTGGAATAGCAAATGCACTACAAGAAACAATAAGCAAAATCTAAAATCGATAATAATTTACTTGAGCAGATTTCATGTTGATACTAAACTGCAAATGTTAAAATTAAATTGCTTTTACATGGATAACAGGTACAAGTCATAATTTCAAATATAATCGTATTAGAAAGCAATTTAAAATAATTATGTTACATCAATGAATTGGTGTTTTTATCATCTATGTTAAATTTTCATTTACCTAGCAAATAGTGATGGTGATTATATTTACGTACATAGGTAGTCAAGCTAGACTTTTTGTATGAGACACATCCTACCAAAATATTTTTTCTTTTTAAATAAATTGAATGAAAAGTAATAGTAATATATACTTAATTATTGCATGAAATAAATAATATTATTGAAGAACTTGGTGTATTCACGATTGAACACACGACGTGGATAGAGCAAATTGTAACTTGGTTAAAATTGAAATTTAACCTTATGGCAGCAAATTCATTTTGACCAATTCTTTTGCATCGATCCCATTTTGATAATATGATGTAGTGCTTTTATGGACATGTCAATAAAAGAAAAATAACATATACATAAAATAAAAAGACTTTTTAATGTTGACTAAGTTAAACGTACATTTTGGTCCATTTATAATTTAGTCAACCTCGATCACATATGGTCACATTTTTTCCCTAATTATAGTAATGGATCCCAATTTCGTTCGTTTCAATCCTAAATATCAAAAGAATGACAACATTACTAATTTAACATGTTTTAATGCAAACGTATGTAGTATATCAATATAAAAATTGTGAAAGCATCTAAATTTTGGAGTTGAAAATAAATTGTTGTTAAACGAGGTAAGTAAAATTGAATTATTATTGGTGAATTGATATTATAATTTAACTAAATGATAACTTGTTAAAATATTAGCAAAAAAATGTAAAAATATTTATACATTGAGTAGAGTCATTCTGCACAAAGTTATTATTCATTAATTAGCAGTGAAAATAAAAAACAAATATTTACATTTGAGATCCAATGAAAATTTAAAAAATAATACAAAACGATAAAAGCGAAAAGTAATTGAAATTTCAATTTTATCGTTATCAATAAAATATAAAAGTAAAAACATAAAAATGATTTCATTGAATATATGCGATTTCATATTCGAAAGGATAAAGTCGTATTTAGCAACTGTTTTATAAAAGCTCGGAAAAATCCATAGAGATTATTGCAATTAAAAATGTACATGTGGTTAAAAATTCAATTTCATTCGGACCGAAAGTAAAAATAATAAATATTCAAAACAAAAACGAGTAAATGTTTAATAAGCTTGCGTTAGCATTACTGGCACAGATACACACAAGCGTATCCATAACCCCCAACCACTCACATACAAAAATGTAATACCTCTACCCACAAAACACGAATATATATAGTAATATAATACAAGTGTACTAAAGAAAGTATAAAGCCACTATATTCACATTTTATAACAATATGCCACACAAAAGACCGTATTTTGATATTTACATAAGAAAACAAGTCGTAAAAAGTCTTCCAGAAGTCGATACTTTCAAACGGATACGGAAATTATGTTCAAATTTTAATATAAGTGAGTTTTCCAAGTGAAACAAATACTTAATGAACGACACCTGTATAATAAGGGTTGAAACAATCTCCATAGCTTGCATCTGAAAAAGAAGGACATGGTTTGAGGCTCGGGGGCAATAACACCAGCGGCAAGGGCAGTTATTACCGAGCTAGGGCAGTGGGTCTGTGAACGCGATTTGTTTTGATTACACTCGTCCCCCACTTTTGATGAATAATGAATGTATTTTTTGCAATAACAAAGGAAGGGTCACACTTTGGTGACGAGTAGCCCACTGTCAGCCATGTACTGGATAACGTGTCCAAATATATTTTTGGATTATTATAAATGTCACAAGGATTGATATATATTGTTGTATTATTGTGCGTTACGCGATAAGTCCGCAGAATTCGTAATTTCGGACGTGCGTTGTTAAAAAATTGGTTAGGTAATGAAATATAACTTCGCAATTTTCAAAGCACGCAATCAAAAAAATTATCTTTGATTTAAAGCTGAATTACAAATTGAAGTTTACAATCAACATTTAACGAGGTTCATATAACTGATTAAAAAAATAACGAATACATATTATAACAATACCTACAAATTGCACAATGTATATAAAATGCAGAAGAAATACATTTATTTTTTAATGCATTTCCATTTATTTTGCCATAATATTTATTTATTGTATCAATACGAGTCAAAATGTGAAAGATTAATAATATGTATGCTATAGTGCCTAATACATAGACTTACTAACATTAAAAAACTATCTTTATAAAAAGCCGCACGCAATACTATGATTTTATCAGAAAGTAAATTTGTAAAACATGCTTTACATCTGACAAGCATACGGATACCAACTTTGATTAAATTAAAAGTGTACCACCTATAATTTCTATTTCATAACTTTGAATACCTACTTTTCGCATTAACATATTAAACCAAGTGAACTTTGCTGGAATTTTCTCTCGGACTGGATGTTTTTGAATAATAATCTTTCTTTTGCTAAAATTTAAATTTTACTTTCTAAATCATGTGGCCAATTTCATTCTTAACATTTTTACCCTTCCGACTGCCGAATGTCGGGAAGCAGAGATTGTGACTTGTTGAATATATCGTGCAGATTCCTTCGTGGTGCTCCTTCAGTCTTTAATCAATTAAAATACTAGTTAAATAAAATACAACAATCCAAATATATTTGCTATTATGCGTCAATTACAAACACACCTCCTTTGCGCGCGAATATAAACACGATTACTTCTGAACTGAACAAATGGTTACGGTAACAACTACAAAACCAATAAATTTTTATCTGTCGTAATATCGTGTTTTACCTTGTAATTTTCGTGTTAGCGTATCGCCAGGAATCAGGTCTACATTGATCCGCACACACCACGGGAGACCCTAAACGTCCCTTCGTTCAATCAAGCCCCCGGGAAGTGGATTGACAATTTGTATCCATTATATTTATGTATTTTTACTAAGCTGAGAGTAGGGGTGATTGCGGCCCGCTTTTTGATATTTGCGAATAACGTGCGCCCCAGGGCCTGATCGAGTGCCTATCCATTCGATACACGATAACCAAATGAGAAATATGCGACTTTTTGTGTTGTCATGACAGCGACACAAGTGAGGAAAGATACATAAATTCAGATTTTACATATAACATACCAAAAAAAAATTAAAATGTTGAAAAATGTTGATAAATTCTAGCGTATTGGGATGTTTCACGTAAGCAAAAGTCAATCTACGGTGAAACAATTTACATTTTGCACTCCAACTGTGGTATCACATTGCTAATATACGCAAAATTGAAATTACTCAAAAAATACAATAATTGAAGTACATTTGTAAATTGAAAATGAAAACTGTAATTTTTTAATAGCAACGAATATTTTCTGCAAGCTCCCAATCAAGTATGTTTTACTGATGCTAGCTTAATATTCACAAATTTTATGCAACAATAATCCAAAAATCGCGGATGCGTTTAAATTAGCAGAGAAAACAATTTACATTTACCCTGACTTTCAGATAATATAGATATTAATAATTATGCGAGATAGGTGCTATAAATCTGTTAGGTTATCAACATGTTTCGATTTTTACCACAGTAAAAATATTTCTGCAAGCTAACAGAGAATTTATTAATTTAAGTAATAAAAAAAAAATTAGCCCGCTGATTTTAAAAGCAAGTGGTTTGATATTCTATTGATTTAATTAGAACACAGCCCTGTCGTTTTAGTTGCCATTATTAAATTACTTAGTTCAATAAGAAGGCCGTCCTAATCAACTAAGTCCTCTAGAAAGGAAATTGCTATAGGGGTTCACATAAATTCCACCCTTTAGTGTAATAAGTACAGCTAGAAATATCGCCAAATACCAAGCAACATAAAATTGGTAACTTGTAAGATGAAATATTGAACAATGTTAGATAACACTAACAAATAGGTATTGATTAAATTTTATCTTATTTATTATGAATTTCTTCTAAAGTTACAAATGAGTGCTGGGAATCAAAATCGGCCAAGTGCAGTTTTATGTCCCCTATGTTTTAGCGAGGGTAGCGTACTCAATAAATAATATAATAAATATAATTACTGCCAGCCGTTCGAATCCCCGACAAATTATATTATTTCATGTGCAGAAAATTCAATTTCAAAGTTGCTAAATGACATTTACGAAAGCTTACATTTACTAATGTTCATTTTAAAACAAAGTTTTGAAAGAGCATTTAGTAATTTTTATTGTCAAGAAAAATCACTTTCACAATCTCAAATGCCGGCAATTTAGATTTTATTTGTTATTTACCATTATTATAATAAAATTGAGTTTCACGTTCGTACTATCAGCAGGAATTTTTCAGACCCATATTTAAGATAAAAAGAAATTAAAAAATTTCAATTTAAAAAAAAAAATAATATTGATCTTTAGAAAACAAATGAGATTTTATGTAACAAAAACTACTTTTGACAAGCTACTCAAAAAATTAATGTAAAAGAAAACCATCCCCCGGCAGAATAATTGATCAAATTAGAAATTTCATGATTGAATCCTTTCATTTTTAATTTCAATATCGTTAACAAATTTTACTTGAAAGTGTACATTTACGTCTAAAACTCAATTATTTTTTACATCCTAAAACCATTTCGTTTAAATGATTCATTAAAGTCTTTAGCGTAGTTTCCAATGTAACTAATAGGTAGACTTGGACATAGTATTTATAAAGTAACTCAAATTAAATTGTACATAATTTATTCGAATATCGCATTAAATAATTATGTTGCTATCGATGCAGCATAACTAATAAAAATTTGCATAGTTTGTGTACTAATAGTTTTGTTGATTAATAGTTCAATTATTTAATTATTAATTTATATGCAACAAAACGCTCTGCATTTGGTGTAATTGTATAGCAAGAGTTTGAAAGAATAAGAAAATAATTCAATCTGGATTTATGGACAGTGTCAATAAATTCGTTAACCCAAACGGCGATTGAAATTATATGATCTTTTTTATGATTACAACTTTTTCCGACACTCACGTGAATGTTTATTGACGTTAATATAAAAAGATTACCTACGTTAAGGTTTCAAAAATTTGAACTACTTTTTTTAATAATAAATAAGTACAATATGGAATCACGACTGTCTGTAAATAATAGTAGAGGTAGGTACAGGTAAATGTTCATTCGTTATTTATCAGAAATAATATAATGACATATCGATTGGAAATCAATTCAAGATGGCTGCTAGTCGTGCATTTCGACTCTCTCAGCAAATATATACATAAATACATACCAAACTAGGCTGCTACTGGCAAATCATATCTTCTAGACTAACTATACATTACGCCAGATAAAAATTTAAATATAAACGACGTTTCGTGATCTAACCATGTCGATGCTAACTCATTTTAGTCCCATTCTAAGCCCTTCGATGTTTTATTCAGTAGATGCAACATTTGCCAAAGAAATTATCCACTTGTCCTATTTGCTTTGTTCTTTTATTCAGGCATACAATTGTTAATCTTTCTACACAAACATTTCACTTTTGTTATAAATTCTTATTGTAGACCGAAAATTAATTTCTTTTTGCTTTAAATGTAATGAAATGCATTTCTCGTCTATATAAATTTAATTTAATTGCATATTATATCATTCAATTACGAAGAACTTCCATTCAGATTCCGGGATGCTTACAAACACTTACAAATTTCTCATATTTATTATTATTATTACTTTATACCTATTATAACATTGTGTTCCATGAAAAATATCTAACTCTCGCAACACAAGCGAATATGTAAATAACAGAGATATTAAAAATATGGGTACCCTGCTATTACCAAAAGTATGGTTTTAAAAGTTTTAAGAGGCATAACACAATCAATTTCGAACGTTGAGAACCTGCAAAATACATAGTAGAATAAAGTTTCATAAGCATAAAAGTCACAGATTTTGTAAGATTCAGAATTTCATTGTAAATATTAAATATTTATTTCTAAATATCAGATATTTAGGGTAAAATTAAAAAATTGATTTAAAAGGATTGGATGTTATATTTTTGTTGAAATCTCGAAGTGGATTTACATGTAAAAATAATTGTACAATATGAAAATTTTAGCAGTCCCTCTAACCAAATACCCGCTGTTCAAAACTGACATTGTCAAAAAAATTTAATTTACGTATGCGTACTTTTGCATATTGGCTTGAATACCGCATTTGATGTTGGAATTATTAAAATAATTCTGCGATATGTTAAATTTATTCCCGACTATTATTTTACTATAATTTATACTATCGCAACGTTAATTTACGATTGCTCAAGTTTCGTTCTAAATGAACATCACAGTGTGCATACAACCACAAAAAATCCGTTAATTAAAACCATTTAAATTTGTTACTTAACAATTTTCCTGTTATTCCCACTGAAAAGCAGGAACAAACCTTCGAGTTGTAATTTGCCTAGAAAAATTCGGTGCCCACATTAAACCGTAGGTCCCCTCTTAGTGTCTGATAACACTACTTGTACACACACCCTAAACAAATTTAAATTAGCAGACAAGAATATAGAAACACTCAATATTTTTGCGAAATTCGCAAGAAACATAAAACTCATAAGTTTCAATTATTTAAATATTTATTTACTTTAACACAAATTTGTAGTCTCCTACTCCGTAACTTCAATATTTTTAAGTTGCCAGAAACATAACCTCGTGATTACAGATGGTATTTTTAGGTTTTCACCCTTTTTTATTTCAGCTTATATTTTATGTTATTAAGGGGTTACATCAAGCTAGAAAAAAAAATTTACGGTTTTTTTTTCTTTTCTTAAACGATGTATAAACATCGCAAGACTGATATGGAAAAAGAATTATAAGCGGAATTTTTTTTTTTAATTTTGAGAGCTCATTTTCATGTATTTCAAATACATGAATTAAGCCTTAGACGCTGAAATTAGCAGTTCGGAGTCGTGTAGTTCATTCGTAACTTATAAAAAATGTCACGGCAGCAAAAGGCACATGCAGAACTTGAATAAAAGCTTCAATTTCGTCGTGTGGACGATAGGGCCCAAGTCAATTTCTAGCGGTAAGAAAATTGTCGCCATAGCGGCCGACATAGCACCAATTCTTTTTAATAAGAGTTTTAAAAGACTTTTTGAAATGATGAATTTGTTAGGATTGAAGATTGACTAAATATTTACAATTTTTTTCACAAAATCGACGAACACCGTTTAAGGTCATTCTTTCTGCCAGGAAAGAAACTGAGAAGCATAATTCAAACCTAAAAGAAATGCTTTACGGTCCTAGCATAAGCAAGTAAATGTAAAAAAATCAGTAAGGCCTTATTTAAAAAATTTCATGTAGAAAAACAGTTTTAAATCTTTAAACGCGATTATCTCGAAACCACGTTTTCATTTTTCATTTTCATCCGATTTACATAAAATTTTAACTGTAGCTTCTTAAGATTCTCTAAAAAAAGGACACACGATTTTTACGATTGATTAACAATTGTGGTTTATATAAACAAATAAAGGCCGATTTTTTCGTAAAAAATAACAATTTTTTTTTCAAGATGTGCCATTTTGCGAAAAAACCATATTTCTTAATAATCTTGTGTACTTCTCTAGCAAAACTAATGCAAATAATGAAACAATTTTTTTCTTTTTTCCAGCTGCTAACACAAAAAAGTTCTGTTTTCGCCCGTGGAATGCCTTTAAAAAAAAGCGCTCTTACTATAGCTGCGACTGAGCCTCTATTTTAAATATTTTTTTGTAGCAAAAATTGTTTTTTTATACTTCAATACATGTAGAATAAGCCCTCCAAACCTCATTTTGATTGCTCTTTTAGTATTCTCAAAAATTTTTTTTAAAAAAAGTCTCATTTTTCGGTGTGCTAGCTAGATGTAACCCCTTAAGGCCCAAAATTTGTTTCCTGGAAAACGAGCTATTTTAGCATTTTGGAAACTTTATATTTAATTCTCAATTCAAATAAATAAAAAGCCCACCCTTACGACGCGACGTCCCTAAACTAAATTTAAATTTTTTAATAAGACCGAAGGCCGCTGGATAAGTGTCAGATGTTGTTGTTAAATATCATAAATATCTCGTTAATCTTATCATACGCGTCAGTAATTAGATGGTAGGTGAAAAATCCTTTTTGAAAAGAACTTCCACAAACGCGTTCTTGGTGCTCACCTATGTCATATATAAGGAACTCATGTGTAAAATTCTAAATATTTATTTTTCATATTTTTAGCCATTTGATTTTTACCTATTGCGCATGACGGCGACCGTACATTGTACGGTTTCTCGGCTGGTTGAAACAAACTTAATATTTATTCAAATCTTTTATTATTTTTTAATTTTTAATACCCATTTAGGTACCTTTTTTTGAATTTATACGACCTAAAAATCTCATCTGTGTGCTCATGATTGTCAATTTGAAGAGTGCAGATTAAAAGAGAGAAAAGTCATTTTCTTTGCAATATTTAGAGTTTTGCATCAATTGATAGCTAATACAAAACTATCATATTATAGCAATGAAATACAGAATAAAAATAAAGCTAGTAAAAAAATAGAATGTTTAAGTATAAAGGATTTCCATTTTAAATTCGCTATCCATAAAAATCACATATTTTGACATTCACCCTTCAGTCCTTAATTTCTTCCATTGGATGTTATAAATTTACAACCTTTCACCGCATTTATTTATTAAATTGATAAGTAAATTTTTTATTTCCTATTAAGAAAACAACACTAAGCAAATCATAAACTGACACGAAATAAATCGGTAAGAAAATTCTTTAACTGCTGAAGCATTATAAAATTGCAAATCCACTGTTGCCCGGAATACCCTAAAGCTGAGTGTCCGGTTCGACCCCGAGCAAAATAAGAACTTTATTCGGACCGCCCCTCATGAACGAATGTGTGAAGAATTTTTGTATTTCTGATTTATTATAATATGCATTAAATATTTGTTATAATTAATAATAGATCTGTTCGTTTGTCTACTCCAAGTAAGTACGTGTTGAAAATTGATTGGTGTAAAATCACTGACCCACTTTTATAATTAATTTTACACTACTTTACTCGAAGTAGTGCAGAGTAAGACAAACGAACAAACCTTATATCAAATACAGCCCTTGTATACAAGCACCGCCATTGGTTATTAAGGGGTTACGTACAGTCATGAGGTCGAAAAATAGCAGTTTTTTGAGATTTTTTTTCTAAGTTATGAATAGATGTATTTATTTCAAAGTTTTATTACATGAAAGAGCAACATTTAAATAACATTTAAGAATTTTAGTTTTAAAAAAACGTGTACAATTAATCAGCTGGTAGTAGTTTTTCGCAAACGCTTAAAAAAAAGATGATTTGCGGTGCGTAAGATAACTGGTCACAGGATTATCTGAAATCAAAAAAGTAAATAGATTTGGTTAACATATTAGTTAATCTCGAGAGTGAACAAATCCATTTTGAAAAATATGAAAATTTCCACTTTTGCATGGAAAGGTGTTGAAAAAAAATTTACGATTTTTAGTCAAAAAATTTGCTTATAATTGCTTGTAAACAAAGATTAAATTGAAAAATGAAAAATATTAATCGTTCAGTCTCGAGATATATTTATATTTAACCTGTGTGTGCAATTTCATCATGATTGCGGAAGTAGTTTTTGAGTTATCTTACGCACGGACTTTTAAAATGTAGTTTTGAGTTAAACACGTCTGAAGTTTTCTGTTTGATATAAGTTTCATAATAATAGTTACTCTTATTAGCTTACATCTTTGCGAGTTTTACTCCGATAGACTTGAAACTTTCACATAATATTTCTGAGATGTTGTACTTTCATATGAAAAAACAAAAAAAAACAAGTTTTTTAGAATTCATGACTGTACGTAAGCCCTTAAGGCGAAAGAGCTTCTAAGATTTGTTCGGTTAGAATTACGTAACATCAAAGTTCAATGTCAAGACTAACTTTTTAAGAATAATTTTTGGTCTGCTCTAGATATTTTGTTTTTTTTCTTAATGACTCAACAGGCGTAATTTGACATTGTATATTATACGATAAAGAAACAAAGTGACACACTTTTCAAAGCAAAAATATTTTATTTTCCTGAGATGAAGCCAAGGAAAAAACCTCTCTAAATACAAATTGATTTTTATTACATTAAATTAAGATAATATTATGGCAATAACCGTTTTAAAGATAAATTAAATGCATAGTTATTGACACCTTTGAAAAGTAATTTTCGATTTAAATAAGAAGCTTTCATTCAGCTGAAATGAAAGTTGAAAAAAAAGCTGAAAATGACGTTAAACAATTTGATAAATTTATTATATTATAAATCTGCACATGGAATACTGTAAAGGAAATATGGCAATTAACTAATTTCTGTAAAGCAGACAAAAATTTACTAAATATATTAAATTAAAATTAGGAGATAAGCCAATAACTGTCTGGAGAGTAACAGTTACTGTACCTTTTACTCTACACATTCCCTTTATTTTATTAACTTGAAATCAACTTGGATAAAATAAATTAGTGCATATTTATTTATTTACAGATTAAACGTTTTCCAATTTTATGAGCTAAGTTAGTGTTTTTATGTGATTTATCGTCAGGATTTTAATTATTTTTTATCTCACGAAAATTCCAGTAATATACGAAATAACCTCTGAAATGTGTGAAATCAACTATAAACAACTTCTTCAATTACTGACTAAACGTTATAAATCGATAGTTTAATCAATGTGTCATTCCAATCACAGCACAAATAATTTAGGAATGAATGGAAATTAAACCTACGATCGTAAGCTCTGGTAGTCCAACTCTCTGTTACACCATTCTACCTGTACGCAATATCAAAATTGACTTTTTTTGAAAATCCAGAACATTTCAAATTTAGCATATCATGAGGAGGAAACTTTCTATTTCTTAAGGAAGAAATCAAAAGTGAAGTGATTTTAGTAAGTCAGAATCAATCCAGTAAGTATATTAAAATAATCTCAAAATTAAGCAGAAATTTTGCTTATTTGCAACAAAAATAGCAACAAATTATGTATAAATGATCACGTTCCTGTATACAGTAGTAAAAAGACGCTCCGTCCAAGTGACAAATTTGGTACTTTTCCGTCTGGCATACCTTTTAAGACTTGATAAATCTCTGAAAACGCTCATACTTATTTATTGAAACGTTCGTAGGTTTCACGCTTAATGAATTCTAACGTACTAATGGTATTATATAAAGCTAAGAAAACAAACAGTAATTCGATTTACACGATCTAGCCACAAAATGCTTAGAGGCATTTTGCCAGACTGCACTGTCTAACTTAGTCTGACGGTAATTTAATAAAAGAAATGCTTGTTTACTCCTCGCCAGATTGGAACACGAACTTGTAATGTAACGATTTGCGTCCTGCATTTGGCTACTAAATACGGATATTATCTCTATGCTAATCAGTTATATTCAATAATAATGCAAATTCTTGAACCGAGATTGATAATCGACACGAAACAAAAGTGAATGAGAATACTACCTCACCGCTTACCTATACCTTATAAAACCTATAAGAATCTTTCAGACATGGGAAAAATTTATTAATACCATTTTTATCAATAATAATATTTAATTATATTGTTTTATTATTTCGCTTGACGTTTCGTAAATTATTAGTACATTTAATTTACTTTTTAGTTTAATAAAAACGAATAAATCTTCAAAGAAACCTGTGCTTATTTGTAATAACTTATTTATGCGGCACTGGGAGAAATACCAAAATTACAGCCCTTCAATAATATATCACAACGTTTATAAATTCAGTTTAAAGCGATCAACGAATTCAGCATTCCAAAGCTGAATTTAATTACCAAGAAGAAATAGCCACCATATAAAAAAACTCACAAATAAAATTTTCAATCCATAGTTTAAACAAAAATTGTTATAGGTAAAATTTAATTCAATAAAAGACAAAAGGTCGTGATCACGTACATTTAATTTCTTCGGTATGTATTATTTCTTATTCATGAAAATGATGTTGATTTTTAGAAACATACATTGTCATTGTTTTGTTGAGAAGGTTGAATATTGTTCACGATTATTTTGTGTTCATTGTCTATTGCATTATTTAGCTAATCACGTTTTTGCAGTTAACTTGTAGTAAAAATCGAAAACATTTGAAAAAAGAAATCTTGTGTATTTTAATAATACCTACATCGTAACCGTAGTAGGTACGTACGACAGAAAATTTCATTATAAAGAATAAGACATTTTCAAAACTGCTTTAGAACGTTGCGTGAAGAATCGACTTGAAAATAAGAACTTTTGAGTAAAATTTTCCAATTGAAATTGTACATGTTAATGCTTACTAATAATTTATTCAACTAATCGCAATGCAGCTAGATTGTTAATGTAATGACTAAGCTTTCAAACAAAACACGAAAAGCATAATAAATACCTTAGCTTATATATTTCACTATATAATTATTAATCAGAATACACGGTAGCCTTGTAGCCATAGGCTTATAAAAATAAAATCTTAAAAATGTGTAATTGCCATAATACATCCCCGAACGCTGCAATAATCATACAGTGATATTTTACATAGATATCAATGCAAGAGTCGGCTATCTTCACTCGCAATCTTTATTTAAACCAAATTACATGTACAACGCCGGTAGCAATACGGTAATTTCATAGAATACTTACTACTTTTTTTTTATATCCACAACACGTTAAACAATATCAAATATTCATAAATGATAAGGAACTGCACACATTGTGTGAAATTTACTTTTATTCGAATCTAACCGAAAGTATCAATTAGGTTGCGAATTTACAACTTTATTTTAATAATCGCTCCATTTCTTGCGTATTTAAAACTGAGATATCTTATTATTAGTTTACTACCTACAAAAAAAGTAAAAATTGTTGAACATTAATGTGGGTATAATTTATGTATTCGATGAATCAAATAGTTCCCCAGTATTCACTTAAATGTGGGTAGATATACCTACTTATTTTAAATTAAATCAGAAATAAAATTTTGCGGTTTGTATTATTTACTTCTGCAGAGTTATTATTTATTACATTCTTACCTATGCCATTACAAATTTAAAAAATCCAAAAAATGTCAAATATTGATCTGAAAATAGCTAAAGCAGTTATTCTTAAGTTCTAATTAAAAAAGCCGTAGGTACGTGCATTTCTATTGCGAGTAATGGTTTTAACAACCAAAATTTGTATTAAATTGCTTTTCGTTAATTACAGATTAATTATTGGTGTTGCGGTTGTAAATACTCGCGGTAGTTTACATTTATACAAAGACCAACTTCCAAATTAACATTTTTTTTATAAAAAGTAGTTATTTTAATAGCATTAAAAAGCACGAAATTTGAATTTGTACAAAAATTAGTCAATTTGTGTTGATGTAGTAACAGTGTTTCAAACTAGAGGGCAGCTAACTGTTTTGTTTTCAAACGCCATCTTTGTTTCGGAGCGTGTATTTGTAAAATTTATCACTCATTATTTTTAGATGTTTTACCAGAAGTAATGCATTTCAATTCAATAATTGGTGTAAAACGGTGGCATTATCTTAACTACCTATGGATTTAACATAAAATTGAAAAAACGAATGTAAAGAAAACAAATACAATTGATGTTTATACAAATAATTATTATCACTTCGGCTTGAAATAACATAATATACCTGTGTATCCGTAAAACAACAGTACGGGTGGTCTGCAGTAGTTCAAATAACCCCGCCTTTATTTGTAGTAAACCCACCCAAACGCTCATCAAATACGCCAATTAATATATCAAATATTAATTCAGTTGAAAGTTTGTATATCTAAATGCGTTCTATATTATTCATGAACTTAGTTCTACACCATATGACAATCATCCAATAATTATTATCAAGCTCTATTCATTAAACAAAAAATATCTACTACCAACCATCGTTAGAAATGGATATAACTTTCAATAATTTCAAATTAAAAATTAATTGAACAAATCATACTTCATGCAAGCTTCTATAATATATAATTAAAATCGTGTTCGACGATAGTACAGGTAGATTTATAATAAAAATAAGAAACATGTAATAATCGACTCTTCAAACGTATACGTTATACAGGGTGTTGAAAGAATAAATTTAAAAAAACAACATAAAACTCATAAAAACTTAATTGTGCATGAATGATAAAAAGTAGAGCTAAAACTAGAGTAAAGATGAGCAAGTTTAGTACTATATACAAAGCGAAGAGTAGTTATCTCAGTTAAGAATCTTCAAATTTTCATAATAAATGGAAATATCAGCAGCTCATCATTTTATTTTACATCACCTCTCATTACATTACGTTAACTTTCATGTCGGTAAGGAAAACTGTGCCTCGACATCTACAGTCTGAAATCGGTAGTAAAACTATTCACTTTACCTCCGCTCGAAAGAAAAACGATTATTGATTTCAAGAAAATAGATATAATTATCTAATACCTACCGTTCCAATTTTCTTTAAACTTAATCGATGAATTACAAAAATAAAAATGTAAGAAAATAAAATACCTCTGTATAAGTTTGTATGTACATCTAGTAAATCGAACGAATATTACAGAGAAAAATTTTTTCATCTTCAGATTTGCATACGAATTAAATTAATAGGAATATTATACACCGTGGATACAATAAGATTCAGATTTGATTTTTTAGATCGCACTTTCTACCCCATTATGTGACTTATAAAATTCATCACAGATTACTATATGGCATGATACTATAAAGGCTATCTATGAAGTATATCCAGTAGCCACCATAGTTCAGTATCGTGGTCTCCTCACAAGCACGCTAGCGGTGGTCGTCTCCTGTACTACATGGTTTCCGTCTCCAAAAATTTTTGCCAATTGTAACAATGACGTTAAAAGGGGTTTAACCACTCTAGGATTTTAGAAAATAGTAGTTTATATCACTAGATTGTAAAAAATCGTTTTTCACCACGACGGGCGTGGTTTATGAGATATAATAGCCCGAGGGGTGAAAAGACCCTTACAGCCGAGTCATATGAACAGCTTTTCGTCATTTTGGGGAAAATATCCGACAAAATTCACGATTTTTTGCAATAATTGCTTAAATTTCATAAATAATAACACGTTTTAATTGAACATCGACCAACTTCTAGCCATAGGGTTTTTCTTGGCACCAGTTGGTACCCTGGAGGGCGGCCATGTTGGGACGCCATGTTCATTTTCATTTGTGATATTGTGGTGTGTAAATGCGTGCCTGTTGTGTGTCAGTGTTTTCTATTAACAAAAGCCTAAAAACCAAGAAATAATTGTTAAATAATCAATAAATACAACAATTGTGGTCGCATCTATCGATGTTCATGAACACGCTGCAAAAAAATCGCAAAATTTCCATGAATCGCACGTGGTAAGTACCATCGCGCTCGGCAAAATTTTTAGGCGATTTTGAGGAGAATTTTTACATTACTTTCTATTTCAGACTACGTTTATGACCACGATAGTCGATCTACGCGTTCTAGCCTCCCCTACAGGATTTTTTATGCGCCGATAGGCGCATATTTTGAAGATCAAAAATAAAGACGACGAAAAATCCCGAAAAAACCCGAAAACCCCTTCGGGAAGATACCCGAACAAACTGGTCGTAAAACCCTTCTTTACGACCGCAAAACAAGTCGTAAAGTAGTCACTTTAGTCCCAAAATGACGAAAATGGATTTTTTTGGCTTAAATAATACTTGAGGGTCATAAAAACCATATCCAGGTGGTCAAAAAAACTATAGCAAAAAAAGTTTTTAAAAGGATCAATTAATGATTTTGCCTCAGCTTTCAATTAATAGATTTACACTGTTTTAACCTGTCATAAAAAATGCTCTAAAACTTCAAACCTCTTTTTCTCAAAACTAGTGTTTTTGGCACGGCCGGAAACATAACTTACACAAATCTTGACCAATTTGCTTGAAATTTTAACTGTACCTTCTAAATATCATTATCTAGAGAAAGACGTAGGGATTTCTTTTTATTATTAATATTTTTTTAGTTAAAACTTATAAGCAATTTAGTACCTATTTTTGTAGGTAAAAAAGCTAAATTTTTTTCAAATGTCCACTATTTTTGCAAAAAGTAATATAAAAAAAAATTCGCTACGTCTTTCTTTAGCTTTTGAGATGTAAAACTGAAAAAACCTTTTTTTTTTGGGTTCTACGTTGAAAATTGTAGCAGAAAACTTTCCGGCCGCGGAACACTTCCCTTGAGAAAGGGTTCCTTCAAAGTACAGGCAATAAAGACCCATAAATATATTTTTTAATTTTTTTATGGTTTTTCCGGAAAAAATTGTTAAAATTAGGTAACTTTTCGATGCTTTAGAGTGGTTAAACCCCTTTTAACCAAGGTAGATAGATTACAAGGTATGATCTACACGTGAACGAAAACTCGACGTACTTTGCGCATTCAAACAATGTCCGTCTTTTGACGTTTCTTATTGTTTATTTTAGAATATTTGCTATTTTAAACTGAAACTTTTCCTGTTTTACAGTTTGTCATGCCTATTTTTATTGAGGTTAGTAAACAATTTAATCTGTGGTTGAATGTGTAATATATGTAAATGTTTTTGTTGTGATAAATATTTGATAGAAAAGCAAGCAAGTGTGAAGTAAAGTTAACAAGGATATAATAAATGTGAATACTGATGAATATATTCCAAGAATGAGGTGTTCTGTTTTCGGTTACAACAATAGCAATCAAAGTGCAAATGCTACTACCACATCGATGTACCACTTATTTCCTAAAAGTTTAACAGTAAAAACAAATATAGTGGCTGCATTAATACGGACGCAATGATAAAATTAATCCAAACACTGCTTCAGTTTTTGTATAGGCTCTATGCTTATATTCTAGGTCGGAATGAGAACATTATCTCCTTTGAAGGAAATACAGATGTCTATGACTATGACACATATCAGATTTAAGAAATGCAATGAATTCAAGTTCCCAATATTTGAACATTGTAGCGGACCCAATACCACTAAAGCCTGAAATTGATGAACTGGCCTTTCTACAATATGATTCTCTAAAACATCTAGCAGGTTATATTTTTAATCTCCTTAAAGATTCGCCGTAATTCAACTTGGAATTCAATAAACCAGAGCAAAGCTATACTTCGACACATTAGCTCTCTGAGAGTGGTTTAAGAAAACGTTCCGTTGAGCAAATGGAGCAAATGGACCTCATAGAAGAAATGCTGAATGAAATTAACGATAAAGATGCTCTTTTATTTTTTACCAATGAGTGTTTTCAATTCCATTTGGAAAATTCCGCACACATCAAATGTGATAAAAAAGAAAAAAATTGTTTTTCAGATCGAGAATGTATTTTCCAATAAGAAACCTCAATAAAGTACTTTTTAAGTTATACTAAAAAGCAATAAAGACTGTTTCTTAAAATTTATATTCAAATAAAGATAAATGAACTCTTTTCATCTTTGTTTTTATCTCAGAAACCTAAATAAATAATAATTAAATTCCTGCCTAAAAAAGTAACTAAATTTTTAAAAATATTCAAATATAAAGTGCAAAAATGTAAGTATAATTTTTAAATTGAAATCAAAAACCTATTTAAATTTTTATAATATTACTTGAATTCGTAATCGACGTTTCCAAGAGACTCTCATTCATCCGCCATATTGAATAATTAAATGTCACTACATGCGCAAGATCATACCTCGTAATCTATCTACCTTGGCCTTAGCTATCTCTATAGCAATCTGTGATAATGGGGAGCATGAACCGTTGCGAAGTTCACACGAGGCGTGACACATGAACATATAGATAAAATAATTTATTGCATTTCTTTTGATGTGAATGCTGGCTTCAAAAAAATGTTTTTCCCTTGGAGTTATTTTCATATGAAAAGACCAAACAAAAGGTGAAAACTTTTATAGAGGGAAAATTATGTAAAAATTGTCCTGTGGTACATAGATTATTCACACTACTTTGAAAGAGTGAGATGATTTTATATTTTCTTGCACCTATACGAATCCTAGAAGATTAATTCAGCAATAATTTATAAGTAGATGAAACCCATCATTTTTTAAGGTAAATCAAAATTTATATTTTATCTGCTACTTTCTATTTAATTGTATGCTGGGATGGGTATTTTTAGTAGTGAATGTTGTTAGAGATTCATGAGATATACCAGATATCATTATAAAGCTGAAAAAAAAATAATTTGCTTTAACCAAAAAAAGATGGCTAAATTCAGATTCAAAATTTTTGCAACTGCTCCAAAAACTATAGACCGGTTAATCTGTACTTTTCGGTAGTTTGCAATACTGATGCAATGTCCAATTTTACAATCGAATAGCAGGTAAAGATTTCATAGATAAATCGGAAAAAATATACTACAATTCAGCTACATTTGCTTTCATTTAAGATTACCCAAAGAAAAGTGTTAAATCACTAGATAATTTGTTGTTGTTATAACGAGATTATTAAATTTTATTTATTAGTGTTAATTTATTAACCGTCATTTGATTTTTTGCGTTTACATACGAGTATATTATGTAAATTGTTCTTTTAGCGACGGCAGCAGCACCTCATAATTCTTGGGTAATCTTAAATGAAAGCAACCATACGGAGATTGTAATTTTTCCGATGCATAATTTGAAATGTCTGGGCTATATTATTATACAGGCATGTACTAATTACTATTTTTTGCTGTATCCAATTTTACATGACAAACTATAAATATTCATAGGCAAATAACATTTTCAAGTTTTCCTAATGAAATTTTTATTTAATTTGATAATAATATCAAAAAATAGCATTTCTGTATTTTTAAATGTATGTTACATGTAGTATGTAGCATGTAAATTGGGTAGTAAATTTTCTCCAGATGATTTTTATGCGCAACTGCATTGGATAGCTTCGGGGAACGTTTGGCATAATAAAAAAATTAAAAATAAATGTTACAATAACTTTTAGAGTATTTTAATTATAAAATAACTACCTAATGAAACTGAAGTAATATATTTTAGAAACATCCGACGAAAACAACGCAATTTATAATTACAGATAAACCTAGAGTAGAAGTTTAATAAAATGAGATTAAAAGGTAGATAATTCATCATGGGTTGGATGTTATCAACAATTAGCCGAGCAGCCAGTAATGTCTGTGATTGGAGGTAATTTGACCAGACAGACAATATATTGTAATATCTATAATTGTGGCCGGCAACCCCGTGGAGATTACGGGGCGAGCACACTGTTATTAAAGCCTGTAATGCTGAGGGACTGCAGCTTTGTGGTGTATTGACGGTATACATGTCTGCGATATGTTATACCACAGTCTTCGGTAATGCTTTATCTAAAAATTTGCCCAACACAATTTTAAGTTTACTTTAATCGTGGATATAAAATATGAATTTGGTTTCACAAAAAATTAACGAATAAAGCAAAGGAAGGAAAATTTTATTTCAGTTTACGTTGTAATTCAAAAACAATTATAAGTGCTTTTTGCTAAATTCGTATTGTAATTTGAAAACAATTTTTTAAAAGTGAAATAGTAACAAACAATAATTTAACTGTTTTATTTCGAAGTTGAAAATTCTGAAATAATCTTTTCGAATTCTCTTTGAGAGCTGTCATCTAAATATTTACAGGCGTTTACAGCGGTTATCCTCAACCCCGGTAATCTGTAGCACCCTTTAACGTAGCGGTGCAAATTTGACAGTTGAAAGGGAAACTGCGCGGATTCGTGTAAATTTGTTAGAGAAAGATCTGATACTGTTATCGTTCTAGAGCAAAAAAGACAGGCAAAGAGAAACTACATATCTTTAAAGAAAATTGTAACCGTCAATCCTCAATCGACGAATATCAATCTAGATGTGTTGATCGAATAAGCCACTCATCCACAACGGCAGATTTTATTCTTGAAACTAAATCTATGATGGCATTGGTTCACACTCCCCTAACATCAAAAAGTGCCTCGAGCTGTTGCGTCTCTGATTAAGAAAAATTTTATTTATATATTTTATAACGTACCGATGTTAAATAAAATAACCGAAGGAGTTAAAATGATTAATCGTTGAATGTTGAGAAGTTTGACCTATTATGTAATTCCTCGCTTTTATCAAAGAGATATCATTCAGTAAATTAACACAATTAAAACACCCTTGCTTAATTTATGTAAATTTTCCCCAATTTCTCTAATAAAGGCTACTCACAAATTTAATTTCTAAATCACTCGTATAGTCTTGTCCTTTTGATTTCATATTTATTTAATAAATAAATAGATACTATAATAAATCCGCTTCAAAAACTAAAATGCTTTACGGAAGT